>JAECWU010000166.1:0-1286954 GCA_018150985.1 Chymomyza costata
TAAAATTAAAACTGTTTTCACTTGAATTAAGAATTTTCAATCTTGAAAATTCATACTTAAAATAAGAATTTTTTACTGAAAATAAGCACGAAAATACTGAAAATAAGTGAAAAAATCCTTAAATTAAGTAAAAATGTACTCAAAACAAGAAAAATCCTGTTTTACTTAAAATGAGAATGAAAATTCTTAATTTGAGTTCGAACACAACAACAACGACTCGAAGATGAGTCCGAAAAATCTAAAAATAAGTACGAATACTCTCAAATTAAGAAAAAGTGAACGTAAAATAAAAATAAGTCCTGTTTTACTTGCAATAAGAATGAATAATCTTATATGAAGTTTGAAACACAACATCAAAGACACAAAAATGAGTCCGAAAAATCTAATAACAAGAACGAATATTCTTAGGTTAAGTAAAAGTTAGCCTAAAATAGTATAAATCCTTTTTACTTAAAATATGAATGCAAAATGTTGAATTGAATTGTAAAGCAACAACAAACAAACTTTAAAAATCCTCATAATATGTGCAATAATTCTTAAATTAAGAAAAAGCGATCTTAAAATACATACATATGTATGTACATACATTAGTGATTGTTACATGCAGTGCAAGAACAACAACAACATTACAGCCCGCGCCACGCGCCTGTATTGTTGTAGTTTTTTGCTTTGTTTCGTTTTCTTTTACTTTTTGTTAGAGACGAGTGTTAAACAAGCATTTTTGTGTGCTTGACCATTTTCGTCAACGCGTAATTTAGTGTATGTGTGTATGTGATTGACGCTAGGCAAAGCAAGCAGAAAACTGAATAAGGAAAAAAATGCCAACAAGCAAGTAAGAGCAAAGAAGATGCATAGAGTTTACCGTTATTTCTTGTCTATTCCTTCTTTGCATCCTTTTTGTACGTTGAGTTAGCGTCACGACCAAATTTTAACGCATTAGTCGAAGTTTCACAATCAATGAGCACACGTCGAAAATTTAATTTGTTGCCGCGAGTGTACAAATGTCTAACAATGAATTAAATGTGGGCGAAAGCCAAAAAGAAGTGGACAAAAATCTTTTGAATTTATTGGAAGAATTTAATTTGTGCGAAATTTTGCCATATTTGGAGGGTAAGCTAAAATTTTCAATTCGTGAATGCACATAAGTACATATGTATATATGTACATATATGTATGTATGTTGTGCTATACTATACACTAAACTACTAGTAAGTTAAAATATTGAACGACAAAGAATACTTCGATGCTTAAATTTGCAAAACTGAAATTAATATAACAATAATGAATATGTTTATAATATTGTATAAGTATGTTACTAGTGCTATTTTCCAATGTTTTATAAGACAATGCGAAGCAATTTAATTTCACCACATTTACATACATATGTGCATACATGTGTATACATGTGCGCACACTATTGCTCAAATAAATCCGCGTTTTGTTTCGCTGGCAAGCAGATCTTTACCAGCAACTTTTATATTGTAGCAACATATGTATAATACATATGTATTTATGTACGCACAAAGTGTAAATATATTAGTATTGTATTATATTAGTGATTTTTTCATTAGCACTTGCATTATTGCTATATTAATTTAAGTTTTGCAAATTTAAGTATCGAAGTATTTTTCGGCGATCAATAATTTTATTCACTATATGAATATGGGGAATATACTATATACATACAAACATATATATGTATGTATATTTTTTTGTGTAGCTGCACAAATAACGTATGAGCGCCTACAATTTTTAAACAACGAAGACTTAGTTGGTGCAGTGCCATCAATAGGCCTCAGAGCAGAATTTCGAGAAAAGCTGTTTATTTGGAGAAAACTAAAGGTAAATCTAATGTTTAGATGTGAGAGTAAATTAAATTATTAATTTCTATATTCATTTATTTTCAGTTTGGAATTGAAGACACTACCATTTCAGTGAAGTCTAAGGTTGATAGTTGGTTGGACGTGAATAGCCCATCCCAACAGTCTGTTGTTTCAAATACAAAATTTGTTTTGCATAAGGTAAGCGTCTATTTAAATGTTTGATGCTAGTCACTTTATTTAGAAACAGTACACACCATAAGCTAAATATAACATAAACATTATTGGTATATCTTTTTATATATATATTTTATATATGTATACTATATATAGGATTTGGCTTGTATTTTAAATGAATCCTCAAAAGGACGTGCTATCATTCTTTATGAGCAACAAAATCAGAAACTTTTAAATTGCCATAGGGATGATATTATCAACATTATAGTAGAGGATGCGACTGTTAACAAAATTTGTATTCAAGTTTTGGATTTTCCACTTCTTGTGAATGAGATTTGTACGATATTTCCTTGTGAAAAACATATGCAGGTACTATAACATGTGCATTTATTATTTCGAACTTTTAATAGTCAACGCTTATTTTTTTTCATTAAAGGAATACTACTATATACCACGAAGTGCTAAAAATAATCCCAGCGGCAAACTATATTCCAAATATAGAAATGCTCGCTCAAAAATACTCAAATTGGAATCAGAACAAAAAGTGGAAAGCAATCAAGAAATTTTTGATGAACCCGAAATTGACACCTCTGTAGCTGTCTCAATAAAAACAACTTTAAATAGAGATTGCTCAAATTGGGAGGATGTATGTGAGAGTTGGAAAAAGACTTTTCACATGCGTCAAAAAGATTTAAAGAAGCTCAATAGCGTCGATTTTTTAAAAAATTGGTCGAAATTATCACAAGCAAAATCAAGCGAATTGGTAAATAAGAATCAATGGTTTAAATGACATAAATAAGACATAATATATTTCAGATTAAAATTGACTTTGAATTGATGCATCCCACAAAAACTCACTTACTGTTTGCGAAATGGGAAGACTTTAAGAACAAAATTTTGCTATATTACAAAAATAATCTTACCAACGAGCATTGCAAACAGCTTTTAGAGAAAGCCAATTCTACAACAAACAAAGGTACAAAAAATCAATTCCTTTCCCATATTTCTTAAATGTTTATGTATAAGTAAATAATGTCTTAAATTCTAATCAAAATGTATTTTTCTTGTCTTTTCTATAGATGCACAAGATTTCATAGTTGCAATTCTGATCAACGCTGTGTTGCCATCGACAGCCCGTTTTAAAAATGATGTCGGCAAAAAATACAAAAAAGCAACAATAAATGATGCCATGGAATGCTTCGTTCTACGATTAATTACCATCAATGATTACCAGAGAAAAATTACCACTATTACGAATAAGTACTATTTGTCAGGATTAAAAATTCAACCATTTATAATCGTAGAGGGACTATCTGATTCAGAAATCACTTCATTTTATGTATATTTTGATGGAAACTTAAGCAAATGTATTTCCTTTTTAGAAAGTCTTGACATATGTTTTAAGATGTTTCACGTGCTATCTTTAAAGTATCCCGAAGCTTGCCAACAAGCTTGGACTTTAATACAAAAATTTATTTTCGAAATTAATACAATTTATGATAAAAAATCATCAAATTTGTCATCCCTAACAGATTTTCTAAGTAATTAAGATGTTTGCCTGCTTTCAATGTCAAAAGACATTTGTGGAACCCCAGGTTCTAATTAATCATTTTAAAAATGATCACTTAATGACAAACAAGTTTTTGAAATTAACTTGTATTCAAAATAATTGTTTTCAAATATTTAGTAACTTCCGCAGATTTCGTATACACTTAGAGAGACTACACACGCATAATGAGAGTGATATTGCATCAAACAATAACCATTTACCTTCAGTTAATAATGTTATAGATCCGTCAAATTTAAATGAACCTTTGACAATCATAGAAAATACATGTGACTCTGATGAAATGTCGATTTCTTTTAACAGCAACAACACTGTCAAAAAATTAAAAAAAGAAGCTTTACATTTATCTTTAAATTTATATGAAAAAAGTTCATTGCCTAGAAACTATGTCATGGATTTACAAATTATGTTTTCAACCCTTTTGCAAAATGTTACTGCTGCAATAGAAACACAATTAAGTCAGAAACATAGAAATGATTTGAAATGTATTCTTAATTTTTGTAAACAACCATTTGATGATATTCGGACAGAACACAGAATGTTTAAAATTTTAAAAGATATGCATTTATTTGAATATCCAACCGCTTATTTAATTGACGAAAAAGTTTCTGAAATTATTGCTCATGGTAATCCTACATTGGGCCAAAAAAAGCTGAAATTATTATTATGCCATTACGTTTTATATTTAAGACAATTTTTGAAATTCCAAATCTTTTATCTTGCACATTACAAAACGTTAAAAAAGGCTTACTTGAAATTAATTTAAATAGCTTAACATGCGGACATATATTTAAAAAAAAAGCACAGTTTCTTAATTATGATCTTATAATTCCATATATTTTATATCTTGACGATTTTCAAATTAACAATCCACTAGGTAGCCATACATTTAGTATTTGTGCTTGTTATGTAAGTTTTCCATCCATGCCAAAGCATTTGCTATCAAAACTTAAATACATTTTTCCAGTTGCTTATATTTCAACTTCAAATGTAAAATCAATTGGTATCGAAAAATCTTTTTATCATTTGGTTGAAGAACTTAAGTTTTTAGAAAACGGTATAGAAATCAATACGGGTCAAGATATAAAGAAAATTAAGTTCGTTTTAAGTTTTGTGGTTGGAGATAATTTAGCTGTAAACACTGTTTTAGGCTTCGTACAATCTTTTAATTCCAACAAATTTTGTCGTGCCTGTAAAAGAACAAAAGTTCAAATGAAATGCGATGTTTCCGAAATTTTTGCCGATTTAAGAGATGAAGGGTCATATCAAAATGATTTGTTAGCTAACAATTTTCAAGACACAGGGATAAAGAGTTATTGCATTTTTGAAAAATTGCCTAGTTTTTTTGTAACAGAAAATTTTGTTTTCGATTTAATGCACGATGTATATGAAGGTGTATGCATTTATGACATATGTAACGTACTTAAAGAGTTAATTAATTCAAATGTAATTTCACTTTTAGATATAAATGGAAGAAAACAACTATTTCAGTATGGCGAAACAGAAATCAATAATGTTTCGATTCCTCTCGATTATAAGCGGTTAGCTAAGTTTAATCTTAAAATGACTGCAAGTGAAATAGACTGTTTCATATATTTCTTACCACTTATGATAGGGGATTTAATACCTGTAGATAATAAGCACTGGCAGTTTTTCCTTATTTTATTAGATATAATTGATTTACTTTTTCGATCAGACTACGTGGAAGACGATTTAATTAGGCTTAAATGTTTAATCGAAAAACACCATTCAGATTTTATAAAGCTTTACGGGTCTTTGAAGCCTAAGCACCACTTTCTTGTACATTATCCCACAGCTATAAGAAACTGTGGGCCATTGAAATATATTTGGAGCATGCGCTTCGAAGCAAAGCATAAAGAGTCTAAAATATATTTCCACAATATAACTTCACGTTTAAATCCTCCTCAAACGATTGCCTTTAAAGCATGCATTAAGTTTTCAAAATTTTTAGTGGACCACGAAAATGGATTCGAATCCGAATTGGATTACTCATCAATTAAGTTGCAAAATGTACTTCCTGAATCAGAACTTTTGTATTTTATTAAAAATATGTTTAAATTAGAAGAATATAAAATGTGCACCGAGCTAACTTATAAAGGAACAGCATATAAAAGTAACTATTATTTGGCCACTAAACTTGATATTGTTCAATTGTTTAAAATAATATCAATCATAATTAGTAATAATCAAGTTTTTGTAATTTGTCAAAAGGTTAATTTAAATGATTTAAATCGAAATTTTCATGCTTATGAAGTTGGAGAATTGTGTCAAAATTTAGAGTTAAAAAGAATTGAAAATTTTGTAAGCCCACCTCTTCATTTGTACCCTAACAATAATGGCAAAACCTATGTTAGAATTAAGTATATTTAAGAAAAAATTACTGAAATAAATAATAATCGTTCTTATTGTAAACAAATGAAAAAATCTTGTTATAAGATTTCAAGATTTTGTTCCATTTTGTTTCCATTTTGTTCCAAAATATTGAAATCTTAATTCAAGATGCAAATATTTTGGATCAAAATCTTGAAATCTCGATTCAAGATTACATTTTTCTTATTTTAAATTTCAGGTCAAACTTGATTCAAGTATATAATATGCTCCAATCAAGATTTTTTTTATTTGATTCAAGTACATTACGTACTTACTTTAAGAGTGAATATGGACTTGATTCAAGATGCAAATATTTTGGATCGAAAACTTGAAATCTTGATTCAAGATTACATTTTTCTTATTTTAAATTTCAGGTCAAACTTGATTCAAGTATATAATATGCTCGAATCAAGATTTTTTTTATTTGATTCAAGTACATTACGTACTTACTTTAAGAGTGAATATGGACTTGATTCAAGATGCAAATATTTTGGATCGAAATCATGAGAACTTGTTTCAAGAATATTTCATACTCATATGAAGTATTTTGTTATCTCAATTTAAGTTAAAAAAATACTTGAAATAAGATTTTTTTACTTATTTCAAGAACATTTCGTCCTTATTTTTTAAGAAATCATGTTCTTAATTTAAGAATTTCGGACTTAAAATCGAGTTACTTGAAACAAGACCGAAATTCTACATTACAGAATTTTCGTTCTTGAACCCAAATCAAGTGCGGATTTCCTTGTTTTAAGTACGGAATACTTGATTTTTTTTCTCAGTGTAATTTTAGAGACATAATGATGTCTCGGGACTTGTGAACACCTTCTTAAGAAACCAGAGATACGAAGCAAATAGTTAGATTTCCTGTTAAGAAAAATCTTAATCTTTACCTTAATCCCAAAAAAAAAAAAAACAATCAAGAGAGCATCAGGTATCAAGTTAGTTGAAAACATTGATCTGTGTATGAATCTCACATTTTTTAACAAAGTTTAACATCTCCACTCCTTTTGTGATCAGCTCTCTATTTAAATTGAATTGATTTAAGATATGGCAGGCACTACATAAAATCTTATATACAATCTGCTTTCTAAGATTATTCATGGCGTTTTTCCGATTAGGAGATAGTGAATACGACGATTTGACGTTAAGGATATGTAAGGAGCACTGCAAGATGCCATATATGAAATTAGATTGATACTCAGAATGAAGGCAGAACAAGAATAGAGTCCCATTCGTTCGATTGTTACATCTCCCGAGCATTCTGACCAAGATGTTATCCAAAACGCACATCCAGCAGGACTAGGATGGTTCACGTCAACAAAGACAGAATGGCTGAGGGAAATCCTCTCCCAACATGACTTCTATCTTGATTGCGAAGATGAGAAGTGGATAGAAAGCATCCAACACATGTTATGCGGCTACACTTCACTTTTTGAAGTAAATTTACTTAGTATCTGGAAAGACCCTTCTTCGAAGATCTGGGGTGTCTGGCCCAAAGCGAAGCTGTCTCTTTATATCAAATCTTCTTAAATGGTTCAGCAAGGAGAGACATTAAGCAACCACAAGAGCCCCCACCAAACTAAACCAACATAATACACTGCATGAATGTTAATCCATTTATAAAATAAAAAATGAATATAATATAAGATTTTTGTTTCAAAAATTACAGAAAAATATATTTATTTTTGCAAAAATTTTCAGGCACTAAGTACCTTCAGAAATATATAATACTATAAATGAAATTTCCTAGATTATAGGTGTAACCTACTTTTTTCAATTTCGGAACAGCGATAAGAATCTATCTTATGGACTTAAAAAAAAAATAAGTTATCTTCATTTTTGGAAAAATTGTTTACCCTTGTCCTTACAAACCGTTCTATAATATAAATTTTATATGTAACGTGAATTTATAGGCATCTTAATTTTTTGAAAATATGGGTATCTTTGACCTCTGCAGTTTTCTTGTCCTCTTACAGGTGGCAAATACACGACCCTGCTAGTTTTTTATATAGACTATCTTCTGTATGGTCGGGATGATGCTCACCATTGACAACGGTGCCGTCACGAACCCAAATTTTACAGCCATTGTTATAGCCGACGCAAGGTTTAGATTGCTTTGATAAAGGAATCCGTATGACAGAAGGTGTTACCATCCGTTGTGACGTGGAAGAGCATGACCGTGGCATCGAATCAACTCGTGTGAGCTTGAACTCTTGTATTGTTAAAAAAAACTCGGTAGATTGTAAGTAAAAGGAAAGAACTTGCCAGTCTTTTCAAAAGTAATGACATTTATATAGTCAGCTGAATAGGATGGATCAACTTGAGTAGTTTCAGCGCCATTCAGAGCTAGCTTGAGCCAGTTTTTTAATGAACGATCTTTCAACAGACCAATTTGACCAACATCCCTGCTTTTGGTGCAGCTAAACGCGTCAAATGCTTCTTGGGTACACGCGCCAACTTGCAGAAGCTGCTTCCTTAGGAATCTTTCAAGCTATAAAATAAGCTGTAAGGATTTGTTGTTAAGTTTAATTAGAAGACAAACACTTTTAAAATACCTGGACTCAAACGATTAACTTGTTTTAAGACTGCATGTGGCCATCAGCCCAACACTGGTTTGCATAGATACAGCTCACAAACCTTAACTTCCCGATTTCTAGAGTTCTCAACCATTGCTCTGAGCTTTTGCAATTTCACCTTAATAATTTATATTTTTGTTTCTGTATAAGTCAAGCTTTTGGACAATTTATAACAATTTGTTAAATTTAATTACTTTAACCGAAAAGTTGAGCAGTTAATCTAAGCAACAATTTGGTCTGTCTTCGCTCAACTCAACATACCAATTGGCTATGATAAACTTCTTTAAGAACTTACAGACAACCAACGAAGAGTTAAACATTCGCACCCTCACCAAAGTTTGGGATACCTACAAATTGCGAAATATACTTGAGCCGGAATGTTCAAGAGCTAACAACCAAAACGATGCCGGGCAACTTTTCCTAAATTACAATCACTTAGAACACTTTTAGCAGACATTATGCACTCATTTTAGACTTCCGTCTAATTTACATGCTATTTAAATTATGTTACAAGCCCAGCCAGCCAACCAGCGCACCAGTCAGCCAGCTTGAGCCCTATATACTTTAGCTGCTACTTTACCCAGTTCCAGTCACCAGACCGAGTGGCAGACCCAACCTCAAGCCAATATAAAGCAGCTTCATCAAAATGCCTGTCTGCATTTGTGAACTCAACCTGTCTTGCTTGAAACTTGCAGCAGCAGCTGCTTGGGTTGCACCATAAAGGAGCAGCAGGCTCCAAACTCCCGGCTTCTACTATCAAGCCACTGCCTTAGCTACTTTGTTAAAAGTTTTGTATAAAACGCCGTAGACGACACTGGCAGCTGGCCGGGTTAGCATCAGCAACTGCATAAAATTTCGCCAATATAATTTTAAAGAGCTGCTCTTTTGGAGAGTGGTGCAGTAAGTGGTGCAGGGGGTGGTGCGGAGAGTGGTGCAGTTGTTGTTGGTGTTGGCTGCCTTTGCTGCGCTATCTGTCTGTAAGCTTTTGCAATAAAAATGAATTAAATGCAATGAAGCAGAGATGTCCTGATGTCCCGCAGTCCTGTTGTCCTTCATGTCTTTGCCGCCTTGGGCGCGCAAATTGCAGCAACAAAGTGAGACTGCCTTTGCTGCACCGTTTCTCTATAAGTGCAACTGGTGTCAGTTATTGTATGTACACAGTATATGCATATTATATACAAAGATGTTTGCTATACCCAGTTGGACTTTGATAGAATCAAATAAGCGCTAATCACGTTTTGTAAGATCTGTTTTTAAGAAATTAAGAATACAAAGTATACAACAGGTAATGTAAACTGATTTTGAACCCATTGCTCACAAAATAAAAGGCTATATCAGGTTGGTCCCAAAGTAAGTTTAAGATTAAAAAGTTGATCTCACAGGTTTTGTATAGCCATGTCCGTCTGTTAGCAGGAGCACTTCGATCACAGATACCATTAGAGTAGAGGACACCTAAATTCATTACAGAACGTGCATGATCCCTTATCGTAATAAAAAGTCTGATGGATCTGGGGACGAGGCATGCATTTCATTATGTATTTCAACTAAATCGTTGAATCTTGATGCGTTTAAGGAATTAGCCCAAAGAGTCTTGGTTCTATTCTAACCTCGAAATACCCTATAAAAATTATTTTTAGAGTCTGGTTATGCGGGAATAATTTTTGACATGTTTTTGGGCGCGCTGAGTCCGAATCCGGTCAGAAAAGCCCCAGCAGTTCAGGTTTCTGAGATAACCTCCAAAATAGAACGCTGAGGTGATAAGGTTTTTTGGAGGTCAGGTTCAGACTTTCCGATCCCATAAAAATTCAGTTAACATGATCAGACACCTGGATCCGAGAGTCGGCTTTTTTGTTGGGCTGTATTATTAATAGTCTTGAGTACAAAATATGTTCCATATGGCCCTTGAATTTTTCAGTTTTCATTAATTATATTATTTTTTGTTCTTGACTATTTAAAAAATCGCATTAGAAAATCTTAAATTAAAGTTTTCTTCTTTTTTTATTTTATTTTCATTTTACATAATTATAAAGTTGAACTTAATTCTAAGTTATAAAAGGTTTATAGCCAGAGCAAAGTAGAGTGTATATGCTGTAAAACGAAAGAAAACGTAAAGTAAAAACTTTTTCTTTTGTAGACAGTACATAAAGGGTATCCTGTTTTCGGTGACTTTCATCGAAATTGGTCACGCCCAACTTTTTCTGTTTATATTTTAGCTAAATATTAGCTTGAGAAACTCAAGTCAACATTTAAGCGTAATTTCCTTCAAGTCCGACTGGGTAGCTTGCCACGCCCACTTTTATATGAAACCCTCCCCCCCACTTTACCTCTGTATGCGTTTAATAGCGATTTGTAGCCGCCTGCCCCACTGCAGTTGTTTTCTTCAGCCCACAGAGTTGTCGAGGTCGGCGCTTATGCAAATTTGTGGCTTATAGTGTATCAAGCAGAGCAGAGCAGAGTGTTCCAGACCAGAGCCGGAACAGGTATTATATGGCAGTGCGTAAGTCTACATAATATGCACTTTATGGTAACTGAAATTGTGCATCAGTATGTGCGTGAGTGTGCGTGTGTGTGCAGCTTGTTGCAGTTGAGTTGGCTTTGTTGCCGCAGCTTTTATGGCTTTAAGTTAGCATGCCGCTAAGCGGTTAAGTGAAATGAAATTTTATATGGCCGGAAATGTAAAGTGTAAGATAGGGCGGGGCAGGATTGTCAAGTATGTTGCAAGAGCAGGCGGGCTGATGGACATTATGACCAATTAACCTAACAAGTGGTGCTGTAATAGAGGCTAATAAAAAGTTGTAGTATCAACTTGAAAATGGATTGAAAAATTGGTTTTAAATATAAATGAACTTGTATTTTTTTTTTTTAACATCATATGTAATTTTTAAGAAGAATACTTTTGTTAATTGGGGCGATAAAGTCTACTCATGTCTGCTAGATAAAAAAAAGTAATTTCCGTAAATACGAAAAATATAAATCTCACTGGGAAGTAACTTTTGAATTGAAGAAATGGTTTGCGATGATAAAGGGATAAGTGATAGTTTACCACTTTTGGTTTTTAGTTTGACTCTAATAAGGTTTAAAGTTTGATAACTTTTTGTTGGTTTCAATCATACATTCTGAATAGAAATATTCTTTTATGGAACCCGGGTTCTGATATCAAATAAAATCTAAACAAACTGACACCGTTCGCATGGAATACACAGGTCTAAAAAAGTATTGTAAAGTAAATGTTCTACGCGGTTTATTGGGATTCTCTAAGAGCCCAGACGTACCTAGATTTTTTTTGAACTCAACAACCCCAAAAACAAAAGAAAACCAATAACGTATTTCGAGATCATTTTGGCTTCGATAAATCTGAACCCGAAGTTTAAAAACCCCACTCGTCAGGGATCTATCATGACCTCAAAAAAGGTCATTAAACAATAAAAAAAAACACATTTAACAATGTATTTTGGAAGTTGATTTCAGAACAATAACTAGCTAGGTTTTTGTAAACCCCAGATTCAGATTCAGCGATTCATTTGAAAACATCGTTAAAAAATCGAAAGTTATCTCAGAATTTTGTGGTGATGGAGTTTTTTGAATCAGAGATTCGGATTCAGATATTTATAAACCATAAGAGTAGCACCGTCACATGTAAAGTTGTCACCACTTTTTTTTTGGGAATGTGATATTCACTTTATTTGTTAAAACTAGTTTGATGAAACTTAAAATCTCCCAGATCTAAAAGAGGTGGACACTCGGAATTTGCCGGAACCTCAACCCGTGTTTATGCTATTTATTATTGCTAAAGGAACTTAGACCTGCCTTTGCTTATAATACACATTTCATTATTTGAATATACCATGACCCCATGAAATTTTTCTATAAAATGTGGGCCCGATAAAATATTGTTAAGGATGAGAGCTATATAGATGGTAGCTTTAAATTTTTTTTTTTTTCTGAAGAGCTTTTCACGAATCGGACCTTTTTTTTATTTAATTTACTTAGCTGAAGCTTTTTCTTTGGCATATACTAGGAAGATACTAGGAAGCTCCACTCTGAGGATTTCATACGTCAACCCAAGGAATGTCTAAGACTGAGATGTAATAAAATTTAAAACCCTAGCCGAAGGCCTTTGCTGCCAGCGTTTTAAGTATCACCTTATTATACCCTGTACCGTATGGTACAAAGGGTATATTGTGTTTTGCAAGCTATTCGTAATAATATTAATAAAGTATGAAAATATTGAAATTTAAAACCTATGTCCGTCTGTCTGATTTTGAAGGCCTTGATCAGAGATGGTAAGAGCATTAAAGAACCTAATCAGATTAGATCCCCCATTAATCAATAGGAGACAAGTTTATTTTATTTTTTTTACCGGACTACATTATATCCCACTCTTAGGAGTGGTTCAGAGGACCTCAAATTATCAAAAGTCTTAGATGGATAATTCGTTTGTTTTTGGAGATATCATAACCAAATCTGGCAATCGGAAGTTTTTTAGAGACCCCCAGCACTGTACCAAATTTTATAAAAATCGGTTGACTATATCATATAGTCCCCATAGGACCGATCTGCCATAAAAATAGTTTGGTGCTAAATTCGACTGATTTCTTTTTTTTTATGAAAATATCGTAACCAAAATTGCCGAATAAAATATCTTTTGGAGGTTTTAAGCAATGTGTCGGACTTAATTGCAATGTGGTGGTACAGGGTATCCCAAAGTCGTCTGCGCCCGACTTTAACGTACGCCATCTTTAAAGATAATCCATTTCAAATGTTGGCCGCAACTGCACCGTAGCTCGTCCATGTGGAGGTTCCAATTTTCGATGACGCGTTCGAGCATAGTCGGCGATATCTCGCGAATAACACGGGTAATGTTTCAGTCGTAGCTGGCTTATCAAACACTTTAGACTTTACATAGCCCCAAAGGAAAAAGTCTAACGGTGTGATATTACACGATCTTGGTGGCCAATTCACCGGTTAATTGTTCACCGAATTGGTTCCATAAAATGGCCTAAGCGCGCGAAAAAACATTTTTAACAGAACGCGAATTTTCGTAATATTGTAATATTAATATTGTAATTGAACGATGTAAACGTTGTTCGGGTGTAAAACCTTTTTAAAAAAAAACCCAAGATTGATGACCCTATACAAAGTATCAAATTAGATTAAAAATAATCATAGTCCCAATATTACCGCTTCACCGACCTCAAAACCATGAATTTGACTTTTCATTAATTATGTACACAATCTGAGCTTAAAATAGATAGAATGATTTAATAGCACAGGCCCGTACTAATAATATATAACACATGCCCCTCCAACTATCTTTCTTTGTGGCTCAGAATTTTAAATTGTTTAAAATATTTTCTCTCATCCCCTTGCCGATTTGATACAAAAAAAATTCTTGCCACCATGTACTTTAACCCGCCATTTTCTTCACTATAGGAAGAAATATGCAAAATCTTTTCATAGTTATGAAATATAGATAAAGTGTTTGTTTTTACAATTCCCACTCTTTGGAAATGAATTATCCAAAACGGATAAAATTGTTCTAATCTACTGTATTCGATGAAGAAAATAAAATGTTCCCAAAATCCTTAAAAATTGAAATTCCATGGAAAATTTTAGGCCAACTAGGGATATGCTCTAGTCGCAAATGAATGAGTCAGTCAGTCCCTCAGGACAAACTCTTTTATATAAAAGGAAAATATTTAAAAAATGTTGAAATAAGGGATCAATACGTAATTACTTTACTCATCTAAACATCAAATTTTCAATAGCAATTTGTATTATTTAAAGAATTTTAATCGAAATTTGTTGAAGTCCTGAAATACAAACTAAACATGGTAAAAATTAGTCAAGAAAAGCCTTTATACACTGCTAAAAATTCAATCAAAATTTATTTTTACTTAGTTTTTACAAGCTTGTAAAAATTCAAAATCAAAGTATTTTTTTATAAAATAAAATTTTTGGAACATATTCTTATGAGAATAGGAGCAGTTTTTCATAAATAATAATGCTATAAATTTGGGACCAAAAGTTTACGATATATCTTTAAAGGAACCATTCCCATTTTAAGTTTTTGAACAAACATTTCAAAAATTGAATCATATCTAATAAATTTCATAAGCCCAGCTACCTAAACCAACTGCAACCATTTGACATAAAAGTCTCAAAGTCGAAAGACGTTTCAATTATATGCATCCCGTTAGCATACAAACCCCTAAGGAATATCTTAAAGCAAAAAGAGAACAGCATAAAACTGTTAAAGTATCAAAACGAGTGAAAGAGAAAAGTAAGTTAGTCCCTATCGAAAGCTTTGCGCTAAGCATTTGTGGCCTTACAAAGAGAAAGTCCCCGAAAAGGCAAGCGGAAGTGAAAGGTGTTAATACCCAAGCAAATCCTCAAACAGCAGTGGCTCCAACTTTGAGCTGGGCTTAGTTTGGGGTCACGCCGCTTTCCTGCGACATTTGTGTGTGTGGGGGGCGAATTCTCCAAAAAGGCTTTTCCCCTATCTGAGATGGACACTTTTTTTGAAGCTGAGTAGGGCATAAAGTAAGACAAAAAGAAAAAATTACCAAAGCGATTACAAAGACAATGAGAGGCAAATGTGTGTGCTCCAGATTTACTTGTACTTGTTTGTATCTGTGTGTATTGCATGCGTGTTGTATTCGCAAATACAATTTCAAAAAAGACATGCTAATTGAATTGCAAGTAAAGGTAGAAATTTTTTCTTTTTTGTACCACCAATTAACAGTTGATGTGTATCGCTTTCGTTAAGAAATTGTTTATGGATTAGTTGGAGGATTAGAGTGCGTCCTTAAGGAAACTTAAAGTTGTTTTGATGATGAAATATTCATGTTCTTCATGTTTGAATTTATTTAAATTATTTTCAACTTATTTACTGTCACTGTATTAAAGTGTCAAATTTATGTGATAATAATTTAATTAAATTCCATCAAATGCAGCTACTAACTGAGCGCGCAAAATTAACTTTTGAATTTTAAAATTATAATTAGATTGTTTTGCTTTTATAATAAAATTGAGTTAATTGGCCTTTCATAAAGACACATTGTATAAAATACATATAGCCAGAGTTCTTTTGCAGAGATTTTCTTAGAATTCTGATACAATTGTAGGTGTTGCTTTATTATAATGATTTGTTATGGAAAAAACCAATCATATTTGCGCAGCGATTTCCAGGAATAAAAAAAAAAAAATGTATTTATAAAAGACTCTCTCAAGACAACATATCTTGAAGCTCAAAAACTGGAATGTATTCAGTGGACCGCTGCCAAAATCGACTTGGCATTTACAGTGTGACCAGATAAAAACGATAGAAAATGAAATTTAACCGTGAAATTATAGTTTTTTTTTCCTCGTGAATTGATTACGATTCGTCTAAGCGACGTACTTTGTTTTTTTCGTCTTTACAGCACATTTTTGAAGGAAATGTTGACAGACTGTAATAGAAACTCTTATTTAAGTTAATTTTTATTAATGAGAATTTTTTGAACATGCAACTAGTGCTTTTATTATTTATGTTAATTATTGGTTTTTGACTATTATTAATATTGTAAATAATATAAATAAATAATTACGACTGTAAATTTAATTTTTTATTAAGTTTTTGTTCTTCATTAATACCTCTGTCTAGCTGTCAAACTATTTGGACAGAAAAAAATAATTTCGATGATGTTTTATGTGCAAGAGTTTCTAAGCAGATTTTGTGGTCGTGAATGTTATGACGCAAGATTTTCACTGACTTCTGGTCATCCAGAGATTAATAAGGCAGTGTTTTTATATAATCTCTGGAATTTAAAATTTTAATATAAAATCTCTGTTAAAACTTCAATAAATGGTTTACGAATTTATAACCATTCCAGGAGCCCATTCAACTGATCCTCGCCGATTTGACATTTCTAGGTCTTTTGCGACTCAGGCGGTTACAATGGCAAAGTTTTCTCAACTTCGCATCAGTTTCTACCTAGTTGTTGGCTTAGGGTCCAAAAGAGTGTACTCATGCTTAAACTTTTTCACAGTGCGATATCATTGGTAACTTTAAAAGCTTTAAAACATAAAAATTAAAAAAAAAAAGGATCATTGATCTGGCCACACTTTAAAAAAATATTGAGCACTTAATTTTTCATTTACACTCTAGGGACATTCGGCGAGTTCTAAATTAGTTTCTGAAAGGTAGCACGAACAAAAAATGGTGACCAAAATTTCGAAGTTTTAAGAGAAAGTGGAAAATAAAAGATCGACAAAAAAATTTGGAATCTACATAAAGCTCTCATTAAAAATAAAATTTATTTTTTATATTTTGAATTTTCGCAGTTGTTGTTTGCCGGTCTTGCTCAATTTTTTCCATGATTTTATCTACCTTTTCAGTGATTGGTCTATCAGAGCGAGGTGCATCTTTAACCTCAAAATTACCAGATCGATAGCGAGGAAACCATTTTGCTGCTGTTTTTCTATTTACAGCATCATCCCCGTAAACTTCACAAGTGGTTTCAGCAGCCTGCGACGCATTCTCACCTTTTCTATAATAGAAAAGCAAAATTTGACGACAATGTTCCGAATTTTCACTCATTTTAGAACGAAGATAACTTTTTACAGAACAATGCGATTTTAAAAATGTCTTCTAACAAAATGAAGTATAACAAGCTATATCATTGCCAGATACAATTAATATTACAAGAGATATTATATTTAAGAGCCATCTAGCGATAATTTGTTACTTTTTCGAATACACAATATAAAGTCGGAAATTAATAAAAAAAGTCACAACGAGTGCATTCCGACAAATGGTGTTTTAGATTTCGACTGAGTTCGAATCGATTTCAAATCGTTTTCATTTCGTGTGCTATTGATAACCATTTGTATAGAACAGCTGTGTGAAAAGATTGTTTATTTTTTTAATTTTTTTAATTCAAATTTTAAATTAAAATATACAATAAAAACTGAAAAATTCCATAAGCATTTCACAAGTATTTAGGTTAATTATAACATTTTGATGCAAGTAGATGACTTCAAAGTCATTTACCAGTATTTGCATTGTGTTGGTGTGCAAAATAGTGTTCACGCATTTTACTCTACCGCTTAGCACTTCATTTTGTGCCCCTTTAAAAATTTATTATTACAAATAACTACAATGAAAACGGCTCATTGTTGTTTGTTTTAAAAGTGCGCGAAATTGCTAACAAATTACCAGCTGACCAACTGGCCAGCTATCGATAAGTTCACATTGTAGAGTTGCCACAAGTTTTCGAACAACTAACTAAATAATTTATTTTTTTCTTTTTGCCAACATCTTTCTGAGCGAGAAAATATTTGTATTTATTTAAAAATTTGGTACAATTTATTTTATAAACATATTTTAAGCCATCCATTCATAAAAGTATTATTTACTTGTGCAACACGACAACACATAACTTTTCGAAGTTCTGTTTTGTCTAAATCCAGATCACCTTTTGATCTCCTGTACCTTTAGGAACAAAGGGTATACTAGATTTGTCAATGTATTTAACGGCAAGAAGGAGCGTCGCAGACCCCAAGTCCTTTATACAACAAAAATGCTTATCGTAACCTCGGGTAGCGATTGAGCCATGTTATGTCTTATTTCCGTCCGATGGTCCGTCCGTCCGTCTGTCCGTCTGTATGAACCCTAGTATCTCCGAGACTATAAGAGCTAGAAATACGCAAACTTTACCAGCTGGTGCGCATATTTCCTCGGAAGATCAAGTTTATTGAATCATGTCAATATCTTTCCCCGTGACTAGAAGTTTCGCGGTTTTTGATTAAACCGTTTAATATTTTAATCTGAAACTTAACAGAGCGATGCGTTGTGATTACATGCATCTGTGTGTCAAAAATAAACAAAATCGGACAAATACAACAAAAGTTATAGTCAAAAATGTAAAAATTTCCTCCCTTGCACAATAAACTGCGTCAATATTTGACTCCACCTAATAATAGTAATAAATGACCTAGAACCACCAATTTTGCGTAAGCTAATTCATGTGCCTACATTGAACAAATGCCACATCCAAATTTTATCGAATGCGGGCCCCAACCACCGCAATCGATTTATCTTTTTTTTTCCCACACCCTCAACATATCCCCTTGACACTTACCACATATTTTTAAATAACTTCTTTAAAGTAAATTTCGATTTTCATCAAAATCGGTTAAAATTTGCGGAACTTATAGGTATCAATATCGTTTTGCACCAACAAAAAAATGTTCCAATTGGACATTCTTAGTAAGAATATGCAGGAAATAAATCTTTTTTGAGAAAAAAGGTACAGGGTATTCCACTGTCGGGCACCGCCTCGACTGTATTACATTTTTTTCATTCAACTCGTTTTGGTTTTGCATGCACACACAATTTTAATAGTCATTTTTTGTAATAAAAAAACTAACCTTGATTTGTTCAACTGAGCTCATCTTAATTTTCTTAAAACATTAAAAAATATTACACAAATAGATTTTGTGACATTAATGCGTTTATTAAACTAAACAAAGCAAAAACTTTTCATTTCGACAGCTGAGAGCCAAACTTTTCAAAACGCGTCGACTCTTGTCGGAAACGAACAGAACACCAGAACACCTTTCATTTCGATTCCGACAGTTTTTGTCTAGAACATGCCTGATTAATTTATAAGTTTGCTTTATTATTTAATTATTTTATTACTCAAAAAAAATATTTATACTATTATTAATTTAACATTTTGAGCTGAGATTTGAAAAATCAATTAAACTAGTATACATATATTATCTTTTTTTTGTTAGTTTTATTCCCACGCTTTAGTCTTTTTATATATGCATCTATAAAAAACTTAATTTAATTAATTTTTTTGCTATATATATTTTATAGCTTGTTTTTAATTTAGTAATTCAATTAACAATCACTATTATTGCATAATTTCTACAATATTTTTATTTAAACAGCGCCTTTAGGAATACAAATAAAAACCAAATCTTAACATTTACTTTAGCGATTTTTATAAAAATATAAAACGATATCAAACTGCCATTAAAAATTATGCAAATCTGCGCCCTGTGGTATGCAATAAAAATTGAAAGTTGCAACATTTACATTGAACATTAGAACAAATAGAAACTTTTGAGAGTATAAGTAAAACAAACGGTTAGCTCTGGGAGCTAAATTCCATTCGGTGCTGGAATAAGTTTTCTTTGCTTTTAGATATAAGTAAGAATAAAAATTGCGTCCCACATGGCGTATGAAAGAAAGTTGGAACTTGCAATGTTTTTTTTGCTTATATTTGTTTTTTTTTTTTTTGTGTTTGGTTTGATGCTATTCTTGAAAAGTGTATGGAAAATGTACATTGTAGTAGACAGCAGACAAGTGAATACATAGATGAGAACGCACAAACAAATACGCAAACAACAAGGCGTACAAAGCAAAATTGCAGTAAGCTATGCAAATTTTCTCGTTGTTTTTTCTTGCTTTCTATTTTTATTCTTTCTGTAGGAGTGTTTGTGAATGCTTGTGTTTTTTTTTTTTTTAAGCCGGCAAATCAAAGCCAATGTTAAACTTAAGTAGAAAAGTGGGTGCAACCAGCTAAGAGACAAACTCTCACGCAAAAAATCCCGGACTATCTTCCGTTTTCCAGCGTATTGTTGTTGTTGTTGTTGCTGCCCCTGTTGCGCCTTGTGGCAAGGACAACAGCAACCAAAGCAATAGCAGCTGCTCCTATTTCTGCTACTATTTCTACTTCTGCTACGCTCGAAAACTTCCAACTGTTTTCTTCTTTTTTTTTTTGTTTGTTTATTTTTATTTTGTTCTCTTCCTTTACCCATTATTTCTGCATGCTCGTGGTATTTTTTGATACCCTTTACTTGTGTAGTGTAGGGGCGTATTAAGTTCGTAAGCGTGGGTGGAACAGTGCAGAGAAAGTATTTGCGATAAAAAAGATTATTTAAATGATATAGATGCAGGTAGGTAGGTAGGTTAGGGCGGCAGTTGGTACTTAGCATCCCAACTCACTTAGGCCAAGAATAGGCCCATTGTGATACCGACAATGGGAGTAATTGATAAGGATAAAGAATAGACAGGAAAAATTTGGGGAATAGGATATAAGTGGAAAGTGCAGGGCCATGGCTTTACGTAGGATTCTAACCTACAACCTCTGGGATGATAATCTAGTGCACTGCCGCTAGGCTATCAAGGCCGCCAGACATAGATGAAACTCGCAAAAAATTTTATTTTTTAATTGTTGTATTCTTAATAAAAATTGAACAAATAAGTAATTACATTGCTCACTTTTAAAAAAATACATATTTCTTTCTTTGAATTCGTTAAAAAATATTCGAAAGTAACATTTATGTAAAAAGTGAAAAAATATATTTTTTCTCAAAAAAAAAAATAAATTCTTAGGAGCAAAAAAAAAGGGCTGAAAATAACATGTAAATCGATTTGCAACTAGATGCTTTGCAGATCTGTCTAGGTCCATTGCAAGAATTGTATTTACAACTATATCAGTTCCTATCCCTTATTTTTTTTTTTTTCAAAAAATAATAATTATAAAATAAAAATGATTATTTTTGTAATATATTATTATTATTATAAAAAAATATTTTTTTAATGAAACAGTGTATCCCAACGTCATTAACTGGCATATTAGATTCGGTTACGCTCAACTTTACGTAAGCAATTTTTTATTTATTTTTTTTTCTTTCGTTCTCGGGGGTTTTCTCGCCATGCTCCCTACCACTCTGATTCATTGTTTGCTTTGCCATGTCCTTGTTTGTATTGTGTTTGGTTTTGTTTGCCTTGGCGCCGACAAAAACGCCAGCGTCGCAGCCGCTGCCAAAGCCGACGTCAACGCCGACCGCTTGGGTGTTTGCTGTTTGCAGCTATTTGTTTGATTGTAGAAATATTTGCATATAGTTTTTATTGGCACAACGTTGACACTGATAAGTTTCCCGAGGGATGCTCTCAATGTTTGCCCAGCACAGAGCAGACTCAACACACTCAAAGTGTTCAGCGTCAATGGAGACATAGTGAAAGAGAATCAGAGTAGCTGGAGCTGAGCGCAGCAAAGAGAGAGAGAGAGACCGGATTGGCATACGCTTGAATATTAATTAATGCTTTTGGCTGTTGTGTGTGTGTGAGTGTCCTAAGCCAGCATTCACTTATGCGTATGTGTAAGTGAGTGTGTGTGGGTTTCAATGAGTGTGTGTGTCTATGAGTGTATTGTGCAGCTTTTACTGTCATTTGATTTGCATAGTAAATATTTGTTAAGTACTTTGCCCAGGGGGCATGCTCCAAAGCTCCAAAACTAAATTCAACTTAGCTTTGAACATCAAAATTTTTTTTTCAAATAATGATGAATTGCAATTCAATTAATTACAAACGTAAAAAATATTTGAATGGTTTTTAAATAAAAACGTACGTAGCAGTAGAGGTGGTGTACTATCGATGGCACTATCGATAATATCGATGGTTTTGTTCGATATATCGATAGTATACTTTTGTATGTAAATAAATTTTTTGACTAATCGACGAACAACAAATTGGCAACATGTCAAAAAGAAAACAGAACCAGTGGAAACACGTCGAACCTTTTTGACCATTCGACACTTTAAGAGTCAACAAATCCGATGGGGACCATAAAAAATTATTGAAGTAAGTCAAATTTTTATAAAAATTCTTCGGATAAAAAACCAAAAATCGATGCCGGGTTAGCCCTAATGATTGCCCCAGACGTGCAGCATTTCCGGATGGTAGACGATTTTGGCTTCCGAAATTTCGAATTTCATAAAATTCGCGTTTTTAAAAAACAGAAAAAAAGATCTCTAAAAATTAGTTAGTAGCAATATTTGACATCAGTGCTCATCCACTCTTTTTTCTATTTTGGCTTAACGCCAAGTATGTTGTTGCTGGTATCAAGGAGTGTCGTTTTAGCAAACGACCACAGTGTCTCGATGTCCTGTCCTCCTAAAGCGTATAAATGCTTCACTAGACAATGCCATCCGAAAACAACAGGCAGGCTTCAGAACAAACCGCTCTTGCATAGACCAGATCAGCACACTCCTGACATTCATCGATTTCCGCACAGCCTTCGACAGTCTGCATCGCTCATCCATCTGGAATGCGTTGCATAAAGCTAGAATTCCCCTGAGCCTAATCAATTTAATAAAGGCACATTATGAGTGTTTCAAATGCAGGGTTCTACACAACGGAAGCTTATCTGCACCTTTTCCAACGAACTCTGGAGTCCGTCAGGGCTGCCTTCTGTCACCGGTTCTATTCCTAATCGTCATCGACGAAATCCTGCGCAATACACAAGATGGAAAAAACAGAGGCATTCCCTGGACGTTTACAGAGCAGCTTGAAGATTTAGAGTACGCCGATGACGTCTGTTTCCTTTCTGTTCGACATAATGATATGCTAGGTAAACGGGACGATCTAGCGAAGAAGCTGGTAAGCACGGTCTCGAGGTAAATGTGGAAAAAACAAAGGCATTGAAAGTGAACGCCAACAGCGATGACGACTTTTTAATTCGTAATGAGAGCATTGAATTTGTGGACTCTTTCTCCTACCTTGGCAGGGTCATAGCCGCAGACGGGGGCGCAAAGGCAGACATAGAAGCCAGAGTTGCTAAAGCCACAGCTGCTTTCGCGCAACTCCGAAAGATCTGGAACTCCAATTTTCTATCAACAAACATGAAAATCCAGATATACAAATCTAATGTGCTATCCATTCTACTTTAGATACAGGCCTTTGTTGGAAGAGGTCTCCGGCGCATTCTGAAAATATGGTGGCATGCAGCGATGCAATATGAAGCCGATATCCTACATAATTACCAGTCGCAAATGGGGATGGATTGGGCATATTTTGCGAAAGCCACCACATGAAGTTTGTCGTCAGGCCCTTGATTGAAACCCGCAGGGCAACCGAAGAAGAGTAAGACCCAGAACAACATGGCGCCGAACTGTTTTGAAAGAAGCTGAAGAATCATGTCGTTCCTGGAGGGAAGTGAAGCAATTGCTCCTCAAGGAGTTAAAGAAATAAAAGAAGAAGAAGAATATTTGACATTCCACATTATATGGCCAGTCAAAATTAAGCCAAAATGAGAATCCATTGAGCTTTTGGAAGTTTAGTATATACAATTAAAAAATGTAACTTGAAATTATTCTACATTCAGGGTCCGACTGTGTTGGACTACAAAACTTAGTCAACCAATGTTTATGGAGGATGTTCAGTAGAAGTGGCCTTATAGTTTGGAGTGGACATAAGGAGCCGGCTGAAAACTAGACATTTCGACATGTTGGTCTTCTGCCACAAATACAAGCTTTTTTTTATTAAAAACGAAAACAAAAAGAAGTATTGAACCCGTACGCACAATGTACCATAACATTGTGTAGTCAACGCGGCACATCACTGCTAAGAAGTACGATTGATAAGGTTAGAGACAAATTTACTTAAATCTTTTTAACCCCAGAGGTGGGCAATATCACCTTTGTATTCAAAGGTTTTTTGGGCTCTACTGAAAAAATTAAGCAAGAGATATTCCAGTGAGGAATTTTTTCAAGAACTTAAAATGTTAAATATTTGATACGGCTTAAGAAGAAAAACAAATTTTAAAAAAGTTAATTGGATTTTGGTTTCTTCAAAATAAAATAAAAGTGAGATGCATACATGTGTGTTCTCAAAATCCTTGAGAATATATAATTTGCGAAATATATGGACATTCTGAATATTTGCATATGCTTCCAAAAATCTTTTCAAATTTAAGGTAGCTTAGCGTCGGCTATAAAAGTGTTAAGATCTTGATACCTCATTCATAAAGCTTTCCTTCAAGCCTTTTAGTAAAGTCGCAACTAAAATCACATTTTATAAAGTGATTTAAAACGCATTTCACTTAAGAGCTATTCACAACACACTTGTCTAGCTGTCTCGCAAATGTTCTATGCACAAAACTAAAATGCAACTTAGTGAAAAAATAAAACCCTACCGAAATTTGTTTACTTCAACATATCTAACTGTGTTACTTACATGCTACGTTTTAGTTACGTTGAGTACACTCTGACTGTCAAACTTCCATCCCACTACACTCTCCGTACAAAAGTATCTAGACTATTATCTGCAAACCAGAACCCCCTGTGTGTAGTTTTTTGTGTTTGCCTTTGATTTTGATTTATGTTGCAGTAAACAGTGGCAGAAGAAGCAGCAACGGCGGCAACCTCATTTGCTACTTTGTCGCATCATTTCACCACAGACACATACAAACAGACAGCACTGCCAACCTGCTTGCGAAAATCCCCAAAAGCTCACTGAAAAAGGGAAACCCCAAAGACAAACCAAGACGATGTACCACATGCCAACGCATAGTGGAGTTATTTTTTTTATTCAGACTTGGGGCTGTGATTTTTTTTTGCGTTGATGCCCCAACCAAAGCCAAAAAACCAAGCCAAAACTTCTCTCTCTCTCTCTCCGTCTGTGTACACTCTTCACATAATTGCGGTCTATGTGTGCGTGTAGCTGTATGCTTGTGTGTGTTTTTGCTCTCGTTGTCTGTCTCTGAGAGTGTTTACGCCTTATGGAACGCAACATTTTTAGCCAACGTCGACGACATTAGAATCTGGCTGCTAAAAACTATACAAAACTCGGCGTCAGGCACTTTATATTTGGCAATGGGACAAGTTGCAGTTTCTTTTGGCCAAAGTAACAAAAACAACAACAACGGCAACAAGAATCCAAACAACAACAACAAACACAAGTGTCACGCTTTGTTTGACTTAAATTTATGCTGATGTTGCTTCATTGTGCCCTGTGCTCAATTCTATGTCTCGTCTGTTGGGCTAGTCTTCCTGTCTGCCAATCTGTCAGTCCGAATGTCTCTTTTTTTTTTGGTACTTTTGGTTCGGAAAATGTATATAAAATGTTTTAATTTCTTACCACCATTTTGTGTTTATTCTTGTGATATTTTCATATGTACGACAACACTGGTCAACAAAATATTAAAGCTGGTAAAACTATTTCAGTTGCAAAAAGTCGGCTTTAAAATCGATATAACTCTGGTATAATTTTAGTGTTTTTTTTTCATATTTTATTTAAAATAAATTTTACTCTGTAAATGATAAATAAGACTCTTAATTAAATTTTAAATTTATTTTTCACAATGATTTTTAAAGCTTTACAGACTACTAGGTAAAGCTCAATACGATTAGCTACACTGATAAAAATAGTCTGAGCTTATCATTTTTTTTCATTAAATCGTCAGATCTTAGTTGAAGTAAAACATGTTAAATAATAAGTTCTTCTACAACTTATTTTTCCCCGAGAAAAATCGAAATAAGAATCTTCTAGCTTAAAACTCTAAAATCTGAATAAATTGAATAATTGAAAAATAAAGAGTTTTGTGGTATATGTAAAAAAAATAATACTATTTAAAGATGAGAAAAAAAATTTAAAAATAAAACTTATTTCTTTTATAAACTTTTGGTTTATTCTAATATTTATAATAATTAATAATAACAATTTGTTTGATATTATTGTTGAATATATTTGATTCCTGCCTTTAACACTATTTTAATGGGTTTTGGACTTGTTTTAAGAATTTGGGACTTACCTTACAAATTTTAGTTCTTATTTTGAGAATTCAGAAGTGCACATCCAGAGTACCGTCAACTTTAATTTATTTTTTTTAAGAGATAAGATAAATTACATTAAGGCGTTTGAAACCTTGTTCACTAGTGTAATTTACACATAGCTGACAACTTGCCGGCCTGAAGTCCTTAAGATCCTGCTGTTTGCTGCATGCCTTGGTAATTATGTCTGTTTGTACATACAAATGCACATAAATATTTTATGTAGACTCCTTTTATACGCTTCACTTGCATGAATTTATAGACACAGACAACATATTTTTGCAGTTTTTTTTTTTCATGTTTTCTTTATATGTGATTCATTATGGTCCGTGCTTTAATTTATGGCATATAAGAAAACCGACTGCTAACAATATATAATGCACATTTGGGTCTACTAATTTTATTATAGATACAAATATGTATAACTCTGCACATATAAAAAATATGCTGCATACTTTTTGGGGTCTCTGCTCTTTTATGTGTCTAGCGCCTTTGAGCAGGCACTTAAATATATTTTATGCGTATTTTTTTGGAACGTCTGTCAACTATTTTTTACGACTGCCCCAAATGGCAGTTATTTGTCATGTGTTTTATTTCAATCCTCGTAAATAAGTTAATAATAATAAGTAAGTATTGGGTAAAATTAATACTCAGGAATGCTGGTTTTTTGTCAACCTAAGTCATATATTAAAAAGCAATAAAAATGATAAAATGTTATAAAATATTATTTAAGATATGAGGGGTATGTCTGATGATGCCAGCCAACTTTTGTTTTTCCCCGTCCCTAAAACTGCAAACAATTGAAGCCCATGGACCATTATCAGCTTCGCTTATTCGTTCAATGCATGGGAGAACAGCCTGATGAGTTTTCTTCAAAAAATAAAACATCTGAAAATTGCGATGTTTGCATACGGGCCTGTTGAGCCAGCCACGATGACCATTTGGGCCATATTATTATTTATACATAAATGATCAGTTTCAAACATGCATTTGGTACATACATTTGCTCAATTTTGTTGGAAAAGAAACAAATAAAATGCAATTAACAAACAAATCAACAGATGGCCCACCCTATATAATAAAATCGCCAAAAATAAGTGAAACAGATACCTTTTAAAGCTGATCTCATTGACTTGGATGATTTTTACATTTTTGGTACAGGTAGTAACCAATATAAAATAAATTTTTTGGCTAAATTTATCGAGTTATCGATAACTGAATATTTAGGTAGACTTTGACAAGCCAGATCTCGTAAGCGAAAAAAGATAGCCGAACAATTTGACAATGACAACAGTGAAAGATTATACTTTAAATAAAAAAAATATATTGCATTTAAAAAGCTATTTGTCAAATTTTTTACAATTTACACACAAAAAAATTAGTAAAATTTTTTTTTAATAAA
Organism: Chymomyza costata; assembly: GCA_018150985.1. NCBI lineage: Eukaryota > Metazoa > Arthropoda > Insecta > Diptera > Drosophilidae > Chymomyza > Chymomyza costata. The sequence continues at coordinate 27,547 of JAECWU010000166.1, forward strand.
TAAACAAAATAAATACAATTTTTTTTTTAATTTTAAACGAAACAAAAATTAAAAAAAATGTTAAAGCTCAGAAGTGTTCCAAAGTAAAACTGATCGGTAACTCTGATAATTGACGAAGTTATGCTTGCAACCTTAATGGTCGCCATTTGGCGGGGTTGGCGTGTAAACCATGCAGGGTGCGGAGCCCTTTGGTTTTTTGTTAAATATTTCAATGAAGACCCATACAATCTGCTATTAAACCATTTTCTGAGGAGATTTTAAGAAGTTTGATCGAAATTGTATTATTATATTATATCTAGCGTAAAAACTGATCCGAAATTGCTGCTATGTACCCCTCTAGTGTAAACTTGTATATCAAATAGTTTAGCTAAAGGCCCTGGTAGCCATGGCTTTCTTTCGTTATTGTTAGTTTATATCTTTTAAGTGTAAGCTAGCTTTATATAAATAAATAAATAAATAAATATCAAATAGTTTCAAATTGAAAGCCATATCCATACTATAATTCCCCATGAGTCTGTTTTAAGACAGCTCAAATAACGAGAAATTTATATTTTCGAAACACCCTTCCAAAACGTAGGCAGTATATAATTAAATTGAAGCAATATTTTTATATTTTCTGTCAACAAAAAAAACTCACCCTTCTTAAAGAGTAGGAATTGGTACTACGTACCCATCTAAAGTAAACTAGCATATGCTATAATTTCAAAATTGAAGTCTCTAAAGTCTGTTTTAGGACAGTTCCAATAACAAAAGCTTAACACTTTCGAAGCTTCCTTCCGATCAAATCCAGCACCTAATCCATATGCCACTTCTATGGTTTACCATTAGGCCGTCGAAATTGAGCAGAGTAGCAAAACTTCTTAAGAATTCGAATTTCTCGTAGATATCCTAATAAAAGGCAATCATCCATGCAGGTGTCACAAACGCAAGTGGTAAAAGGAACACTCCAAAGCGTTAAAATGAAATTGTTGCCTAAATAGAGAAAAAGCGTTCCTTGTGCATTCGAATTGAAATTGAAAACTTGCAAAAACAAAACACCACAAACAAAGCTCATATGGCAAAGTCAATTTGTATTTGTGTGTGTGTGACTATTTGCTGTGTCCATTCATTAGAAGGATATTCAGTTGGTGCTCGGGTCTCCGCACAAGGAGCAGGTATGCACAACGCATGACAACATCGTCACCATCGTCAGCATCAGAGCCAACGTCAATGTCATTGCATGTTTTGTGGCATAGAAGAGCAGGTATCGCGTCAAAGCTAGCACGGACTCTAGATGCCAGTTTCGTCTGTAAATGTGAGAGAGTTTGTTTGTGTCTTTGGTTACATTGTGTACGTGCTTGCAAACAAAGTTGGAAGCAAAAATTTAATCGAAAATACAGTTTTGGGCAAACTTAATAAAAAATTGATAAATGGCATATGAAAAAAAGCAGGTGCAAACTTGAAAATTACTTTTTTTATTCCAACCAATTTCTTAGGGTTTGTTTTTGCTAGCAGCTGCAGATTTTTTAACAATTTTTGGGTTCTTATCGGTTTTTTTTTCTAAGCTTATTGGTTATGTTTTCATTAAGTGAAGAGCATTCTATGAGTTGAATTTATAAACCGTGGATTATTATTGGTATGATTACTTTGGAAGCAAATCGATTTTACTTTAAGTCACTAAGCCATTTTTATTTAATTCCACAACGAAGTTTTTTAAAAATTAGGTGTAGTTCATTTTAAAAATGGCGCATGTAAAATGTGAACTTGCTCAACACTAAAGGTTTTTTTTAGCTGCAAGATTTTAGAAAATTACAATCCAATAAACACAGTCTCTTATTCAGACCCGTTCGTTTTGAAGCCTCAATTTCACCAAAAAGAATTTTAATGTGATTCGAAACCGAATGTTTTGTTGCAAGAGGAATTAAAACGAATTGGCAAAATAGGTGGAAAAGTGTACGTATTTTAAAATTTTTTTTTTTTTTATAAAAAATAAAAAAAAAAAAAAAATAAAAAAAAAAAATTTGATCAAATATTTAGTCAAATATTTGATTGTCAGTTTGATGATAAAAAATTTGATCACAATCTTTAAAAAATTTATTTTGCCTCGTATTTGCCAAATAGAACATCGAGAATATAATTGCTTAGTGTAAAACAGTCTTTTCTCGGTGTAAATAGCAAGTTGGAGATACATATATGCTATTATGAAACGATGCAAATATATGCTCAAAATGCATTAAATATTTTTTCAAATATTTGATTGTCAGTGTGATGATAAACAATTTGCTCCAGTCTATGCCAAAATTTGCTTCTAAATAAAATTCCGAGTAAATATTTGCTTCGTGTAATTAAGTCTTTTCTCGGTATTGCGATCATGTGGCCAATATTTGCTTGAAATTATATTCAGCGAGGGATAATTCCCCGGCCAACACCGATAACCGGTCGTAATGGCTATATTGATAGAAATTTGAAGACTTATGCTATTATTATATGTATATAATTTCCCTGACTGACAATTGTGTCACACGCCCCAGGGCGGGGCATGCGGATCTCTATTAATAACTGTTCAAAGAGAACAGGGACCTAAAGTTTATAGCCGAATCCGAACGGCGGTGTCTGGAATTAATAGAGATTTTCTTTGGCAAATATCGTCTTTGAGCTAGCGATACCAGTGCTAGGCAAATGTACCAGTGCTACTGCGGGGATTCGAACTACCGACCTTCGGTTTGTAAAGCGAGTACGCTACCACTACGCTACCGACGGCCACAAAATTGTTATAAGTTGAAAATATTTGCTCAAAGTGCATAAAATATTGGGTCAAATATTTGATTGTCAGTGATTAGACAAAGAAATTGTACAGTCTTTACCAAAATTTATGTAGGTTCGTGTTTTGTAAATAGAATTTCGAGCAAATATTTGCTTCATGTAATGAAGTTTTTTCTCGGTGGTGCGATCATGTGGAAAATATTTAACCGAACAATTGTTTTGCTTATACAGCAAATCGGTATGAGCAAATAACAAATATCTGAAGCTTAAATTGTCATTGTTCGCTGTGAAATCAGCCTCCTACTCCTTTTCAGGAAAAATTTTATATCGTTCTTTTTTTTTCGATTCTTAATCTGAAAAAGTACAGAACTCCGCAAAAATTTTTGTTCTATATTAGACACGATCAATCAGTGCTTTCTTTTTAATTTCCAATGTCGAAACTGTCGAAGACACAAAATTTCAGCTTCTATTTGGAATGCTTCTCATGTCTTGCATTTCTTTAGGATTTTATATTAAAAAAAAAAGAAAATTTTACCAATGAAAATCAAATTAAAGAGTCGAAACATTTATTCCAGCGTTTGAGGTGTGTTCCTTAGGGATACAGTAATCACACCTCAACCCTTTTTACTACTATTATACCTTCAAGAGAATCGTGGATAGGAACTCAGCCGGGTCAAAAAGACTCCATTAGTTTCTTCACGGACGGCTCCAAACTCAACAATCAAGTTGGGTCCTTCCGGCTCCCGGATCACTGTAGTGTTTTCCAGGCAGAAGTCCTTGCTATCAAAGAGGCATTAATCTGCTTACGCAACCCCAGTCCAGACAACAGGGTAATAAACATTTACTCAGATAGTCAGGCAGCTATTAAGTTACTTCGTTCGTTATCCTCAAATGCGACGACAGTCAACAACTGCCGCAAATCTCTTCAAGAGATGGCACAGCAGTTTGTTATTAGCCTTATCTGGGTGCCGGGGCACCAAGATATTAAAGGTAATGAAATAGCAGACGAACTGGCCAGAAACGGCACGACCACTACCCTCCTTCCTGATAAGGAGGATATACGTATGCCGATGGCTACTTTTAAGCTACATACCAGGGAAAAGTATAGCCTTCTTGCTCAAAGTATGTGGAACAACACACCTCACTGTAGGATCACCAGCCAAATATGGCCAACTATTGACGCAAAACGCTCCAGAAAACTTTGCAGTCTTAACCGTTCACAGTGTTCGGCAGTCGTTAGAGCGATTACTGGGCACTGGCTCCTTGGAGCACACGCTGCTAGACTTAATGCTCCTATAAATGACTTTTGCAGAAGCTGCAGAGACGAGGAAGAGATAGAAACAGTAGAGCACTTCTTCTGCTCCTGCGAAGCTCTTAGCAGACGCAGGAAAAAGCACCTGGGTTACTATTTCCTTCAGAACCTAGCAGGGCTGGAGTTCATTTGTCCGAGATTGCAAGCTACATTGCTGCAACAGGATGGGACCCCTTTTAAGCATACCAAGTAGGAGAAGGGTAAAAATGCAATGGAAAGCATAGAGATTCGTGCGGTGTCACAACGGGCCAGCCCAGGCCTAAGTGTGCTGTTTTCAAGCCAGCAGCCGCCCTAACCTAACCTAACCTATTCCAGCGTTTAACCATTTTTTTCATATAATAGTCTTACTACGAAATATGACTTCCATTGATGATCCTTCCTTCGCTTTAACACTTATTCAAAAAGTCAAGGATTTTTAAAACAACTCTCGTATTTTACAGCTCTTGAAAACTTTGCAAATGCATCAAAATATTTAAAAACAGTTTGTCAGCTGCACTTTAGCTTGCGGTCCGAGTTAAAGTTCAAAAATGTCACGAGTTTCGGGCAAACTTCAATCAAAAAGAATACTCAAAAATAGTGCGATATTTTTTTTTTACAAACAATCTCATATACTTGCAACCTCAAGCCGAGATACTTATGTGGATAAAATTGCTTTCGGTGTGTGTGGATGTGTGAAGTCAAGTGTATATGTATACAAAGAACCGCAAGCACGCACACACATTTAAAGTCATAAATTTTTATTTGTATGATGATGACTTAAGTTCTACGTGCGTTACAACAGCAGCTACCTTTACGCACACACACACACACATGTAACACCTACACATACCATCAAGCAACTTTTGCTCACAGATACAAACACATACACACACACACATACATGCACATAAACTTCATGTTGGCTTTAGTTAAGTGCATGATTATGCTTTTAGTGGCATGTTGAGGTTTTGTCAGTCAGTTGATGTTAGATTTCCTCCTCTGATCCCCCCTCTCCAGTTACCCAAGCAGAACTTGGCTTCGCTTTATTTTTTGTTATTGCAGCATTCAATATGTTCATTTGTGCGTGTGTGCGTGTGTGTGCTGCAGGTGCGGCCATTTTGAAACTGTGCTTAAGTGCGTTAATGGCATTGCCAGCTTTATTTTTTTTTTTTTTGTGTTTAAAACTAAAAACTCTTTAATGCATGCAACAACTTGTTTTTAGAATTTTAAATAAATATTTAGTTTTGTTTGCCTGGAACTTCTGCATTTTATTAAATTGCATTGCAAGCATTAGTTAGTTTGATGTTAAAAAAAAAGAAGCTTTTAAGCTAGCTTGCTTGCCAGAGTTGCATTTGGTTAGCAGTCTAATTAGAATGATTAGAAATTTATATTTAGATATTTAAATGTATGCAGCTTATTTATTGCAATAGTTTTGCTTTAAAGTATGCTCTAAAGTTTGAAATAATTTATTTTAATTATATACTAATAGCTTTGCAAGTTGTACGAGCGAACGAAGAAGTTTTGGGGTGGAAGGTTTGTTTAATTTTCTGCTTATGATGCAAAATGGTTAGGTATCACATAACAACCGATGACTTTGGACTTTTGTTTCAGTAGTTGAACAAGAGCGGCTTGAAAAGTATAGGGTGTGCCAGCTGTTGGTTTGGTTGTTAATCACTCATAATTCGGAACATACCCAAGTTGGTGGCTCTTCAAGTTAAGATCTTAGTAATGGATCGTTTAATAAACGAACAACACGTAGAATTTGTACAGGTGTAATAAAAAATTTCGAATTTTGCACTTACACGCTAATAAGATTCAAATGACGCAACAATTAAAGCCCAATGATGGGAGAACAGCCAGATGAGCTTTCGTCAAAAAAAAACCATTTTGATAAACAACCACTCATTTTTTTTGTAATCAATCAAACTTTACGAGCCATGAAAAAAACTGTATAAAACATTTTTTTCAAATTTTTAAGTTCACGTTCGAAACAGAATTTTTTTTTTTAAATTTGTTAAAAATTACGAAAAATTGCATATGAACGCATAAATAGCGTCCAAACCGTAAATTTTATAATACAAAACTGTGTTCCAAGTATAATGGATAGGTAATTCAATTATCTACAGTTTAGTAAAAATTGACAAAATCAGTTTGGTAGAACCAGAGATATTTGCTTTTAAGTAAAGACACTTTTTTTTTTTAATTTCGAAAAATGTTTTTTTTTTCTAAATATTTCGAAATCCGTTCCAAGAAAAAAAAATTTTGGACTTCATTTTCGGATTAAGCGTGCCTTTACTACCGAAATGACTAAAACATGTTGAGGATACCAAATTTTTTTTAAATTTGTGTACTAGTGTTATTATTAATTAATGCCATCGCAATCCCATTAGTGTATGATGAACCCCTATCTTTAGCTACAACTTTTAAAGTGTTATCACATAATAGTCCCAGCTCGGAAATGTACCTCTCGAGTTCACTTGGCTCGCGTGATGACGATTTAGAGTCTAGCTTTTTAATAGAGAACAAGGCTAAAAGTGAAATAGAAAGAATAAAAATATTGCTACCTCCTCTCTTGATAGTGCTTTTGGAGCCTTTCCACCTAATGTCGGTTTAAAAACCACCAAACCTGCTATCATAGAACTGGACCCTGACACACCACTTCTTACGTACTGCTCAAATATCTGTTTAACTTTACTTACAGTTAGCATTTTTATACAGCGGATATGCAACAAATTCCAGCAGAAGAGGAATTTCGCATTTACTTTGAACTGGACAGTAAGTCCATTGGGATAATGAAGCACATTACGCTTATGCCTATGCATGAAGAAGATCCGAATTGATCAGCGGCTAACTCGCTTTATGATCTGTTTTTACGAGTCTCGTGATTTTCCTCAGGATACTCATTTTCATTGGTATATGTATGAGGGATTCTTTGCAGCTCACATGCTCAATAAGTATCCCACATATCTGGACAAAATGTTGCCAAAATCTGAAGAGTCACACAGTGCTGCCAAATTGTACAATATAGTTTCTGCTCCTCTACCTCTGATAGTTCTACTGAGCTACTATATGGTTACGGGTTATATAAGGATGCTTCTCCAAAGCGTTACTGAAAGCGATATACCCATATTAGAGCAGCGCTTACTCAGGGCTCGCTTTGCTGCCTACGTTCTGGAGCATTATATAGATGACTGTGAGAACGCTGGGAGCACTAAACCGATCTGCTGCAAGGATTTCTTTCGTTTGTCTCTGTGTCGTGAGATCCGCCTACATTTGTTGCTTGACGTGCCACGTGAAATTGCTCGGGAACAAGCTGAGCCTAACATGTCCAAATGCTTTAATACATGCATCCATAATATGTAGGAGTATAGGCAATATCATATAAGGAATATATTGGCAAAGCCTGACGCGCTGGCCATTAATCCTCACCCGATTGGAGTGCACAAAAATGGCTATTCAAACTCCGAATTATGAGTCTTTAGCAACCAAACCAACATATGGCCGACCCTATATTGAAGCGGAACGCATGGGATTTTACGAAGCTTCGACGATCGTGGTGAAGTTGGGTGAGGCTGTACATCAAATTTAGCATGCATTTTTTGTCATGAAAAAGTGTCTGCTCTCTAGCGCCTAGTGGTTATTTTCCGTTTCTAACTATAGGAAATGAAAAAAATTAAATAATTGCAGAGTCGTACTTAATACATTGTGCTAAAAGTAGATTATGAAGATAAAGCTGATGACCCAATACCTCTTGTTAGAGTTGTACTCAAAAAAGAGGGGTCTACTGATCGATGATCTACACATTTTGGGTTTTTTAAAGTAGCCCCAAGCAAGTTTACTATATATGCAATAGTTCCTCCTAGGCCGTAAATATTGTGCTATAAAAGCAGCTTTCCTCATCTGGAGACTGGCTTAATTGCTAGAGCGTTTTGTTCGGTCGAATGAAATCCTTTTCACCATATTTCCTAATAAGAAAGGTTACTTGTCGCCTGTCTATGTAAACTTGTTGGAAACCACATACTGGGACAAAGCGAAGTAACTAGTCCTTGGCATATATTCCGTACTAGAAAATCTAAAAATTAAAAATAAATGGAATGGTATGGTTATACTGCATCCAACTGGGAGGCACGTTCCAATATACAAATTATTCAATAGTTCCAAAGTAGAGTTAATAGTTCGAAAATAAAAACTACATAGCCAAACAAAAATGGTCGATGAATTTGAATCCTGGGAGGCTATGGCACTCAAAACCACTTGAAACTATGTTGGCTGAAGGTGATGTCAGACCTCTGACTTTCTGAGATTTGTTGGAACATCGTGATCAGCTGTACGTTTTTTAATCTTATATAAGAAACTTTATGTATTGGGACTTCAAGCTGTGGAATTCGGATTCGATGACTCCAAGACATAAATTGTGGATCTAAAGGCTGATTTTTTTTTTTGTGTCAATCATGTCCAGCGGTGGGCACGAAAAATAACGGAAAGAGCCCTACAACAACATAAAAAAAAAAAAAGTTCTCTTACGGTCCCACAAGCGATTCTCGAGTAGGGCCATAAAACTCGCACACTGTGTATACTGTGTATTTTGTTTTTGTAAAATTCTCGGCTTTTTGTTTACAAAAAAAAAAAACAATTCCTTTAGTGCAAATCGACGTCTGGCTCACATTTCATACTCAATGCCGCCTGTTAAAAGGAATTTAAAATACAGCATTGCTTTTCATAAGAAAAACACGTCCATCAAAAGCTACTTAACTCATACTTATTCATGAGCAATCTCAAGATCCCACCTCTTTTTTTTCGTAGCCCCACAAAATAATTGCATTTAAAATGCCTTTCACGTGCTCATAATTAAATTTGCACTCCTGTCTTTCAGTAGTCCCTTTGTAGACGAGAGTCCTGCCTATAATCATATAGTACAAAATTCATAACATTGACTTTTGCTCTTCCTTTTTTTTTCGTTTGTCGTAGCTGCTTTTCAATTAAGTTTCACTTTTGGCATAGTAACATTTACTCTCATTTTTTTTTTGTCCTTTGGTATTACAAATTTACATTTTTATACTAACTTTATTTTGTTGCTACTCTTTGCATGAGATGACGAAGTAGAAGACGTCGTCGGCTACTTAAATGAAGCCTATGTAAATATGTATTGTAATGCTTCCAGGAAAAAAAAAAGAGAATAAACTACAACACAAAGCCGCTTGTCAGCTACTTTTTAAACTTAAGTTATGGGTATTATGGCTTGGCTGGGCCTGGGCCGCAGACTTTTGAATAAATTTTGAATCTCAGCTAGTGGGACAACGACGTTGACAACTGAGATGATGATGACGACGATGAAGATGATGACAAGGACAATCAGCGTTATGAATATGTACTATTATGTTGAAGTGTATGTGAGTTTGTTTGTGACTAGCTATTTGTGTATGTTGATATTCCCTTTAGCCAACAAATGGCTAATAGAGCATATTAAATTTTGTAAGGATTATGTAATATGAGCTGGGTTGTATACAGGCGTAAGAGTAGAACGAGTTTTCTTCTCTTTCTATCGAGATTGACCGACGTTCTTTTTAATTTTTTTCTGGTTCACCAAGTGTAAGAAAAAAGTGACACATATAAGCGACTGGCCGTTTAACGATGGTTCAAAGCCTTGGAATCCAGCTTTCTTCTTAAATGCTTATTTACATAATTATATTTATTTTAAAGTTTTTCAAAAGTTGTAAATTTTTTTAAAATAAAATTCTTTGGGTTAGCACGTGCCGAACTTTAAAGTGAGAACAGAATAGTTGTTTAAATTTAATAAATACATTAAAACTTGTAGTGCACCATTTAAAGTTCAAGGCGAGAATTGTCTAAAATTGAATTACAAAGTTGCACGAATACAAAAGAGTCTAGTACACTCTTTACTTATAGACAGCTACAAAAAGAGTATTCAAAAGTGCATAATAGTGCAAAAATATTTGTTGTCTGTGTCTGCGCTAAGTGAAAAGCCAAGCCAACTTGCTTCAACATTTTGTGCAGCTTTTCGCTTCTGCAGTAGTTTTACCCGCTTTTCTTTTATTTTCCATATATATATTTTATTTTCAAAAAAAAAATATTTAAAAGCCGCTTTGCTGCTGCCGTTGTTGTAAGCACGAATAGACAAGTTTCTCTGCAAAACAAAGTTTTTTTTTTTTAAGTATAAAGAGTCGAAAAGTTTTGGCGTGCAGTTTTTGGTTTGGTTCGACGTACCAGGAACATTTGCTAAATGCTTTTAGCCGCTTTTGCCAGTGCTTACGAAGTTACGCTTGAAATGCCAAAAATTGTTTGCTAAGCTATTGAAGATATGAGCAGCAGTTGGGCACTTTTGAGCAAAAAGCGAAGAATTTTACTCTAAAAAAAGAAAAAAAAAAAAAGGAAAACAAAAACAAAAAGAAATAATTAAGCAGTAAACAGCTGATAACAAATCTTCAATTAAATAAACCCAATTAAATTTAATGCCAGGGCGGACAACAAACAAACGGCGCTAATCAAGAAAATGTGCCAAAGAAAAAACAATAACAGCAACAACGAGCGCAGCAAAACATTACAACAACAAGCGTGCACAATGTGGCCAAAACGAAGTGCGGCCATTTCTCTTTGGTGGTCAACCGCCATTAACGTTTATTACACCCACAAATCGCAAACAATGAAACCGCACACACGCACACTTATACACATACACAGAGCAAAAAGCAAAGAGCAAAGAAATGTAAAAAAAACAAACCCAAAATAAAAGAAAAGAAAAGACAAAGCGAAAAAAAATATAATTAAAAATAAACATTACGCAGCAAGACAATGGCTCTATTTTATTTTTTTTGCTTTACCGTTGCCCAAGCACAAGAAGCAGAGCGGCAAAAGCTAAACAAAAAGATATGTAATAAAATGAGAGAAGCAAAAGCAGCAGCAGCAGCAGCAACAACAACAACTAGCCAGGTGAAAATTGCATTAGCTCAGTAGGAGCAACAAATACAAATGGCCACTGGATGCCAGTGCTGCCTCTCTCAATAGCCCCACTTTCTCTCTCACTCTCTGCTGTACACCATCTTTTCTTTGCCAGCCCTCATTCTCTGCCGCCCCTTCACTTTGCTACTTAGTAACGTTTTGTGCAGCAGCATTTTAGGCGCTTAATTGAGCGTTTTAGTTATGCTAATTGTAGGTGCCATAAGCAGAGCTCCCCCTCACCGAGCTCTCTGCGCAATTTTGGTACTCGACCGTCGTCCGTCGCATTTATTGTTTGCCATTTGTTTGGTATGCTGCGTTTTTTTTTTGGGAGGGAGTGGAGAAGTCCTGGAACTTGGGCCATGATCATTAACCAGCTGGCCATTTTTGGGGTCAGACGAGTGTTAATGTGGTTAATTTTGGTAGGTTGGAGAACTTTACCAAATGCAGGTAATTAATAATAATATTATGCGGGCAGCTGGCATTAGTTTTATGAGCGTTTTCAAGAGAACAAGCAATTACACTAGCCTACAGCAGTTTTGTGCACCTTAACTGATAATGGCTTTCTGCTGTATTTTGGCCAACTAAATATATAAATATTGAAAAAATAAAATACGTGCTGAAAATTATACTTTTGTTTTATTAATTTCAAAATTCTTTTACTTACTTAGAAATGCGAACATACGATTTTCAAACTAGACTTAAAGCAAAAAAGAAGCTATCTTCGCTTATTAACATTACTAAGAATCTTAAATATTGCTAGTTTATTGTTATACTAAATTTGAGTATCCATTTGGTCACATCGACTAACAATCGCAATAATAATATTGTAGACATCCAAAACGCAAAAAAAAAATAAAGAAAGTTTAAGTATTTTTTATTTACCGTTTCAAAAGAAACAATTGAGGATGACAAAATAAACAAGCATATCATAAAGAGATTAAGTGGATTAAAGTTTTCTAACGTATGTCTAGCTTATTTAAAAAAAGTATTGGTTCTTTTCTTAGGCCACAACGGTCACTAGTTATCCGAGATAATCGTCAAAAATATTGAAAAAAGTCTAAAAAATAAAAATATTTTAATAAAAAAGAAGTGAATGATAAATTTCGGTTTTTAAAAACTCAAAATAAGAATTAATTAATAAATTTAAAATTTTAAAAAAAATCATCAAAAAATTATCAAAAATTATAAAGTTTTATTAGGTTAAATTGTTTTTGGTATTTTATATATTGGCTGTCGAAATTCGAAAAAAATTTTAAATAGGAATAAATTAAATAAATTTCGAATTTTTTTAGAAAATCATCAAAAAAGATGTCATAAAATGGATAAATTGGATAAATTGTTGTTGGTATTTTTTTAGGGCTGCCGAAATTCGAAAAACTGTAAATGCCATAAGTCCGTAAGAAAAGTTTTGGAATCCTGTATCTCGAAACGAGCATTTTTTCTATATATAAAAGAGAGTTAAAAGCTATGTTAGTTACACCATTTATAACTCAAGAAAGGCTGGGCCGATTTTGAGATCTATGGTTGTTGGATTCGTCTCCCCACTGGTTAACAGAGTAACGCATAAAATATATGGGAAAAAATACATACAAAGAGGTAAACCGCGAAATTCTCTTACGGAGGCATGGGGCCAGATATTGACATAAATCGCAAATCTTCACCTGCGTCACTATTTTGCGAATCTTTTGGTCAAATTTCAGCTCCATAGCTCTTATTGTCTCTAAGATCCTTTTACTCATACGGACAGATGTACAGACAGATATGGCAATATTGACTCGGCTGTTGGAAGTAGTGGAAATAATTGAGGTCCGTCAAGAGAAAGACAACTTAATTACCTACACTTCCATACAATAAGTTCGCACCACCATTTAATACAAATATGTAAGTTGTCTAATATGGTTGATTTTATGTTCCAGCAATGCAAGCACCAAATTTCCACCTGTCTTCGATTGCAAATACGCCGTAAACAATATTGATATATTTTTGATGGGAATAGACGCAAAAACTGAGTATGTGTGTGATAAAATATAAGAACTATTTTTAAAGAAATCGGGAAATAAAAAACATTATTTTTGATTGCGCTTAAAAAGAGATCAAATCAAAATGAAAAATCAAGGAAAATATGTATGCTGAAACTGAAATTAAGTGAACTTTCATAATTAAAAATGTTTTTCGAACGTACAGTGAATAGACAATCTTTTTTTAATGCATTCCAAAATGGCTTCAAAAATGCAAGTTCCCATACTTTTTGACTTGTAAGTTGCCATAAATCTATTTTCATTTTTTTTGCATTGCTATGTTATTTGTATGACTTTTTTATTGTGTGGAATTGTCATTGAAACTAATTTGAATTGTTTTAAGTGCACTTTTCGGATATATTTTTTCAATATTTTCCGTATCAATTCATTTTTAGTGTGGCGACCAAGAAAAACCGATCACAAAAACCACAATTTTGACTTCTCTGGAAAGTTAAATTTTTCTTTTTTTTTTAAATCCAATTTAGTGCTCCGTTAAATTTAAAATCATTAAATTTTCATAAATTTTATCAATCATTAATATTTATTTAATTTTTCTCAAATTTTCAGCGATTTTTGCAGGTATGGCAACTTACAAGCCTTTTTTTTTGGTGGTCGTTTTCAAGCTCTTTGGGAGATTGTCTGTAAAGATATTATTCTTATAAATTTCAAATGAGTTGTTTATTCCGGATTACAGCTCTTTCTTTTCTATTTCCAAAGGTACAAGCATTTCCCCTATATGTTTCAGAAGCTTTTAAGCACGAACTAACCAGTGTGCAGGACAAAGGCCAAAAACTTAAAAATATGATTCAGAAGTTCATAAGCTGAACTGAATGTCAAGTGTGAGCTCCAACAATAGCAGTTCAGTCGGACAGTCAGATGGGCGAAAATGTCTAAATCAATTTCTTTTGGGCCCTGACCAAGAGATATAAGAGATAGCTTTAAGAAGTCTCCGATGTCTCCTTAATGTGCAGAGCAATTGGTAATTAAAATCAGGCTTCATATTCAAATACTTCTAAAAATAAAAAAAAAATAAAATAATTTTGGGGTTATATTTATTGTTTGTATTTTTTTTTTAGAAAATTTATTAGGTCAATATAAATTCTCTATAAAAACACAAACATTAAATAGCAATCCGAACTTTTTTTTAAATTCTGATTTGCTATTTTGGTTTAATGCTTATCAGTTCGAAGGAACGAAAAATGAACATTTTTTGTTTGATTAAAGCAACAAATTTTGCATAAAACCAATTTTTGCGTACAACAAAACGCTTCTTTATAAACAATCTTTTAAGACATAAAAATTGTATGCATAATGTTATATGCATCAAAAGGATTTTTTAAAAATGCACTTTTTTTTCTAACGAAATATTGTTGAATACCAAAAATCAATCATTCTTACCAATATGCTTTCCTAAAGCATACTTACCAGCTTATGAAAAACTTTCAACATAAAGATTATTTGCATGCAAAACTTTTTGAATACATCTCAGTTTATTTGTCATATTTGAGGGTATTTATTTTATCCAACCCAATATTTTTGGTTTTTTATGGTTTCCTCTGTTTATATACTTACCGACTTACGAAAAATTTCATTAAAAAAACTTTTTAACAATTATATTTTCTTTTTGCTGGTTTTTTTTTTTATTTTTGATTATCTACCGTAAATACTTATAATTTACAATTTTTTTTTTTATTTCATATATACATATACAATACATATATACTGGAATATATGTATATAGGCATACAATTAGACTTAAAAGCTAATTGATCTTTCTGGGAATTTCTGTTTTACATTTAGGCATATTATTTTTTGTTTTTTATAGTACATATACATGCTCATATCAATCATATACATATTAGTATACATTATATATATATATCATTTATTTATCGTATATATAAATAAACTTTCGTTTGGTTTTTAGCTTTAACTTTATTTACTTGCTGATATACATAGATTTATTAAGTTAAGAACTTAAGTGAAAAGCTTAGCACAACTTCCTTAACCTTTCAATAGAACGGAAAAATTGAAAAATTGTTTTTCATTTGTATTTCACGGGTTTTACATTTTTCCTTCTTTTTTAGTTCAAATCATAAATAACTTTAGCTTGTTGAATAATTCAAAACTTTTACACCTTAAGCATAGAATGCGCTTTTGTTTGTTTTGTTTTGTTTATTATTTTTCGTTTTACGGTTTTTTTTTTTAGCTTTTCTTTGTTCTATATTTTGTAACTGCTTTTCAGCTTAATTTTTCACGTCTCTTCTGCTTCTTCTTACTAAATGCATTTTCAAGTTACTTGAGCTGGCTGAAACGTATGTATTTGTAGTTGTATCTATGTATATGTATGTGTTTGTGTATCTGTGTGTGATTTTTGTGAGTATATAAGTTACAGTTGCTGCTGTTGTTGTCTTTTCTTTGCTGTTCATTTGTAATTCAGCTAAATTTCTGTTTGCTTTCATTCACTTGCACATACAATACAAAGAAGTCAAACCAAAAACTACTTCAACAACTGGCAGTTGCCCCCTTGGCAAACCCTTTCCATTGCTCTACCTCCCTGAAGTGTGGCACATGAGTTGCGTGACAATTGAATCATGTTAATTGCCAGCTGCTGTTGCAGCTACTGCTGCCGGTCGACCCTCGACCCTCTCCCAGCGTCGCCCGCATGCCGTCTTGTCTTGTCCACGCTCGCTTCGTCGTACGCTGCCTTCTACGGGTGGCTGCTGCTGCAGCACAGCAAACCTTTGTTGTCGCTTTGGCCGGCGGCAACTGCAACTGCAACTGCACTAATTGCCTGGCCAGTGTCCAGCTGAGCAGCACCAACAGCGTCAGCAGCGGCGCACCCGCTGCCAATGTGCTGCTAGTGCTGACATTTCGTGCCCCTAGCCAGGCGGCGCCGCCGCCATCTTCTACGCCAGCGCCATCTTCTTCTTCGCCTGAGGGTACAAAAGGAAAGAGAAGCTCTAGCGAGAAATAGAGAGACAAGAGGTATGTCATGTAGTTCATTGTGTGCGCCTGACGCTGTATCTGTGTGCGTGTGTCAGTGTGTATGTGTTGGGCAGGTGTGTTGTTGCTGCTACTAATTGGCTAGTGAGCATACTTACCCTGCAGCTGCGTCAGATAGCTGTTCTTTTTGTTGTTGGGAAATTGTTCGTCCTCATGCAGCGTATACTGGTCATAGAGCTCGTCGGGGCTGACGCGATTCCCGCTGGCCCCATTGCCGTACTTGCCAAAAGGATCCGCTTCGAGTATAGTTTTTTCGGTGGTCTTCCAATACACATCATGCAGCTGGGCACTGCAGCGTAGCTGCACACATAGTTGACCGAAAGATAAAAAGGACATTTTTTTTTTGTTTTTTTTTTTTTTTGGGTCAACTTCAAAACTGTTTGTTCTGTCACTTACCTTCAGTTTGCCATTGTCAAAATGCTGATCTGTCACAACAAAGTGTATGCCCACAATGGCCGTCTCCATGTCATTGCGAATATCTCGTATGATTTTATGATGGCGAACATGTGAAGGATTGACCTGAACAAAGGACAAAAAAAAAAAAGCAAACAAGTGCAGTTAAGTGCTTTGCCTCTTGTTTGGTAGCTTGTGTGAGGCCATTTGGTTTGATTTAGTGAGCGTAATAAATTTTTGCCTTTTTTTCTGAAATACTGCAAGTTATTGAACAGCTAAAGAAATAAACTGGTTTTTGGAATACACTACAAAATCTTCGTCTTTATAATTTTTATTTAAAGAGTGTTGCAAAATTTTGATTTTATAGAAAATTAATAATAATAAGCAGCTGGACCCATGAACTCGAAAACAGTTGATATGGAATTTCTTAAAGTTATGCCAGCAATCTGAAATCTTTTCTTCTCTTAGGTGTTTCGTTGTATTCCCTATCTTATTATATTATTATTTTTTTTGTTCTCAAGTACATTTTTTTCAGTTGCTTAGAGAACATCAATCATGTTTAAACTGTTTTTTTAAAGAAAAAAGTGTAAACTTACTAGCGATGGTATTCACCAACTTGACTTTGGAAAAATATTTTAGGTGATTTTATGAAATAAAGTAAATCCCACTATAAACGTATGGAATTTTAAATATACTTAATACTAAGAACTGTGTTTTTTTAACTGCTTTTAAATTTTGGGCCTATGCTAATGGCTGTCTCTTTATTCACGATTATTAATCACTTGCATTTGATGTGGCCTTTTCTTCTGATGATTTAACGTTTTTTGAGGTCTACTTTAGGAGTCACAAAATAAAAAACATCAATTACATTAGATAATGACATATTGGAAACATAAAAACATTACGACATAATATGTTCTCTTAAACACATACAACAATTTAGCGATCATTATAATGATGCAGATAATGCTAAAGACGACGAAGATGACGATGATGATAATAAAGATAACTAAGATGATGGTGATGCAACATTAAAAAGATGATAACGAAAATTAAGATGATAGTGATATCCAAAATAAAGTATTGATGATGATGATAAAGAAACTATGCCTTTAATCAAATAACTTTAGATAATGGAAATATTGGACATAATTTCTTACTTAAGCAATCATGACGAAAGTGATAATAAGAACGATGAAGGCAACGAAGATGATGATAAATATTATGAAGGTGACGATGATGATGATCAAGATGATGATAAAGATAGTTGTACCTTTAAAGAATTCACATCTTAAAAATATACAACAATGCTTATGACGCTTATGATAATGACGACGAAGATGATTATGAAGATGATGCTGAATATGATGAAGGTGGCGATGATGATGAAGAAAATGATGATAAAGATGGTTTTATCTTTAAATAAATCACATCTTAAAAACATTCAACAATGCCTGTGACGCTTATAATAATTAATATGAAGATGATTATGAAGAATATGAATATGATGCAGGTGACGATGAAGATGTTGATAAAGATAGTTGTACCTTTGAAGAAATCACATCTTAAAAACATACAACAATGCTTATGACGCTTATGATAATGACGATGAAGATGATGATGAATATGATGAAGGTGACGATGATGATGATCAAGATGATGAAGACGATGAAGATGATGATAAAGATAGTTGTACCTTTTAAAGAAATCACAGATTAAACACATACAACAAGGCTTATGATGCTTATGATAATGACGATGAAGATGATTACGAAGATGATGATGAATATGATGAAGGTGACGATGGTGATGATCAAGATGATAAAGGCGATGGAGATACTGACAAAGATAGTTGTACCTTTAAATAAATCACAATCTTAAAAACATGCAACAATAATAATGACAATGAAGATGATTAAGAAGATGATGATGAATAAAATGAAGGTGACTATGATGATGATCAAGATGATGAAGACGATGAAGATAATGATAAAGGTAGTTGTACCTTTAAATAAATCACATCTTTAAAGCATTCAATAATGCCTGTAACACGTATAATAATGACGATGAAGATGATTATGAAAATGATGATGATGATGAATATAATGAAGGTGACGATGATGATGATCAAGATGATGAAGACGATACATACGATGAAGATAATGATAAAGAAAGTTGTACCTTTGAAGAAATCACATCTTAAAAACATACAAAAATGCTTATGACGCTTATGATAATGACGATGAAGATTATTATGAAGATGATGATGAATATAATGAAGGTGATAAAGATAGTTGTACCTTTGAAGAAATCACATCTTAAAAACATACAACAATGCTTATGATAAGGACGATGAAGATGATGATGATGAATATAAGCAATACGATACTGAAGATGACACAGATAATGATGAAAATGATGAAGATCATAAAGTTGACAAAAATCATAAAACAAATTTAATAGCTACATGCTCAATTTGAAATGCAGCAAAATAAACAGTAAAAAAACTTAAAATAACTTCATTATTATCTTTCACTCAAAAGATTTATAGCTTCGTTAATTATTCATTGGTTTTTATCAGAAGTAGGCTGTTATTTTCTTCTTTTTATTGCAGTGTCAGCTGCACATTAAATAGAAATTTTTAATTTTCGTATGACATTATGCAAATTTTAGCAGTTGTTTAAAAATGGTTTACTCAAACATCTGAAAATTGCTTAAAATTAAAAAAATTTTAAACATTGAGCCTTCTAAAGAATGCATTTCATACAGCGCCGCGTTTGTTGGACTTTTTTTTGATTTGAAGTCTCTCTTGATTTTAAGCTGCAAAAAGCATTTTTTTTTTTATATAGTTTGTCGCACTGTCAAATAAAATATAAAAAACTTAATATTTTGAACAGGCTTGCAAACTTGAAAAGTTGGCTACGTTCTAGAGCCATAAAAGCCCATGATTCATGGCGCACAATATTGCATTGCAACCAATAACAAAAATGAAACTAAATATTGTTGCACAACAAAAGACATACCAAACAGTAGAAGCTTAGAGTAAAAACTGAAATGAAACGAAACTGCCAATACCATGCGTACATGTGTCATGTGCATAAAAGAACCATCCCGAACCAATTCAAATTCAAAAACGCATTTTGTGGTGCTAGGAAAAAATTCGAGCTTTGCATATTGCGAAGCCAATATAAAGCAGCCGTGCAGCTTTTTGCCGCTGCTCTGGCATTTAAAATAAATTTCATATTTCCGGATAAACTTGTTGTCATCGCCAGCAAGACTCGTTCCCAACACCCACTCTGATTGACTCTTTGGCTGCATATTAATTTTACTCAATTATTTCTCATGTTTTTCAGTCTTTATGCTATTATTTTTATGGTTTGTGCTCCTTGCAGTGTTTCCCAACTCACTTTCCGATTGTTTGTTGGTTTGGTTGTTGTTCTTATTGGCTTATTGTTTAAGCGCATTTCGTGGGCACACAAGTTCTCAATTCCAATCAAACGACCAGACAGCAGCAATTGAAACCGAAACGAACCACACACCAAACCCAACTGAACTAACGCAGCAACCAATGCCGGATCCTTTCTATGAGCACGGTTCGCGGTATTGTGGCTCTCTACTGAGCACGTGCTTGCTTGTTTGTACTTGTATGTACATGGGTAGCCGTGTGGGTATCTGTGTTAATCACTATTTATACCCTGTAGCTACAGCATGTAAGGGTATATTAATGTTAGCTTTTGTGTAGACAGTGGTGCAGCTGGGGGAGGCAGAAAGAAGGCTTGTTGCCCTGGGCACCACGCCTTGTGGGTAGCTAAAGCATCTTTGCTGTTCTTTGTCAAGTTTCAGAAATTTTGTTCAGCCCATAAATTTAAATAAAAAAAAAGAGTGGTTTTTTTGGCATAGCCAGTTAAGTCCACTTTTGCACTTTTCGGGAAACTATGGCTCGAAAGAATTTGTATTATTTTTTAAATAATAAAGCTTTTTTGGCATAATCAGTTAAGTACGCTTTTCGAGAAAATACGGCTTTAAAGACTTTTTAAAAAGAAAATCGATTTTATCGAATGCAGTTAGAGTGACTAAATGGGATGAACTAATTTTAGGTAGGTGTAGGGTATATTATAGTCGGATTGTACCGCCGTTTTTTGTACCACTTCCTGCCACTCTGCTATGTTTATGGGCATTATAAAGCCCCAATGAGCATTGTTTGAAATAGAACTCCATCCATATATGTATAAGTGCGCGTGTTTGTAATATCATCTAGGTTAATTTTCTTTATCTAATTATTTGGCTGACTGCGCTTTTTATTTAATTTTCCATTATGAAAACAATGAATTAAGCATTAAAAAAAAAAAGCCCTTATACCAAGCAAACGCTTTGTAAGGTTTAATATTTAGGTTAAAATCCCAGTGTCGGTAAATGGAGCCTTTAGGCTGATTAATTGATTTTTGACTCTTTCCTCTTGTTTATTGGCTTGTAGAGAAACGTCCTTTGCCAATCCCTTTCATGGGTTTTCTAGACATTTTTTCTTTTGTTTCAATGTAATTGACAATGCAATTTCCATAAGACCTTCCAGACAGATTCTCAAGACTGATGTCAGAAGTTCTAGCAGCATTTCTGTACCGTGCGATTGTTCCTTATAACCATTTCTAGACAGTTTTTCTTTTATTTCAATGTAATTGACAATGCAATTTCCATAAGACCTTCCAGACAGATTCTCAAGATTGATGTCAGAAGTTCTAGCAGCATTTCTGTCCCGTGCGATTGTTCCTTATAACCATTTATAAACCATCCAATGAAAATCTGCAACATGGTAGCCAAACTCAGATTTTTTGTCAAATGTGATTTTCAGTTATATAACATCGATAATCTGGTCAAATCCCATCTTTAAAAAATGATTTATCTTCAAAAGCCCAGAACTTTTTAAAAGCTTCCTATGAGTCGATTAGATAGAGAGAAGTGTGGTAATGGAATCCCAATTGAGCAGAAATTTGGAGAAGAATCATATCAGTACTTGTAAATCTAGTTGCTTTTTTTCCAATTTTTTACAATGTACAGTCTACACAAAAGTTCTGGGATATTAAGAATGCTAGGAAATGTAGATTTGACAGATCTTAATTTTTGTTTTAGAAAACTTAGATCTTAGAGACCATTAAATGGAAGGACATGTTTAAAGAGACCTAGTAGAATTTTGAGAAGCAGAACTTCGGTTACACTACATTACTTTGAATGCTTGGCGATGGATTAGCTTTAGAGCTCCATCCCAATAAGGTGCAACCAAATTCCACTTTTATACATGAATGTAGAATAATGTAAGCCCTTTAACCATAATAAGTTTACTTTTTGGGAAAACAATTAAGCACCCTAAGCATGCCAGTACATACTATTGATTAAGCTCGAACCCCTAGCCGCACTTAGCATAAATATTTCATTGTTTTCAGATGAGTACACCATCATCTGGTAAAGATCCATCGTATTTGTGTAACTACTTTATGAATCTTTACCATTCAACATTGGGACCATGTTTCATATTTGTGCACTTTTAACATGGTAACCAAGTTTGGTTATTCCAACTTTTATAACCTCCAAGAAATGGGCGTTCATATAGACAGCCAGACAGAAGGACGAATTGCAATGTCTCGAGAAAAGAAATTATGTTCCAAATCTTTGCTCCTTTCACATGACAGTGGTACGCCTTAAATGAAAAATGGGTAAGACAAGTATAAGGAATGGAAATCTCAAGTTCGGTTATCCAAACTCTGATAATCTCCAAGATATGGGTGTGCGGAAAGACAGCCAGACAGGCTTGACCTTCAGGTCATATTAGTGGAGAGGTTCGGCGACTCCTTCTTGCTCATGATTTCAACATTCTCATATGTACTTTGCTACCACTTCTGTAAAATAATGTTAGTCTCGCTTAGTCAACCCTATCCAATGTCATTATTCTCTGGCATGATGACAAATACTTTCGGACAGTTCCACTACAAAAGTGCAAATAACAAGTGATATATATTCTCTATGCAAATATTGCCACTTTTTCCGCTGCATCAGCATAAAAGTAACATAAGAGAATTGCATCTATAACGCATGTTAGAGGGGCTGGGTGGGTAGTCACAATTACATTGACAGCATATGGGTCCACGGTTGAGTCGTCCGTGTCCATGGCAAATTAGTTGGACCCACCGCAAAGTGAACATTGTGTATTTTCGCACACAAAATTCGATGGCATAGCCCGTGGGAGCTTTGCACACTATTACTTTTAGATTTTGCAGTTGTTATTGGTTTTTTCGTTTAGATTTTGAAATTGACATTTGCAATGCTTGCGGTTTCGGAGGTCCTGGCAAATACTAATTGCAATGACAACTGCTGTGAGTGTTTTCCTGTTTTTGTTGGCAATTGCAGTAATGTTGTAAAGTGCGCGCATAAATTCCATGCACGCTTAAAAACAAGAAAATTATGTTTGCATAATTTTAGGCCCTGGTTCACTCACTCACTCGTTTACTGACTGACCCACTCACTCACCTCTTCATTATTCACCGTCCATGTGAGATTCGCAGCCGGCCGGGAATGTCGGGATGTACAATTTCCACGCAAAATGTCCCCGATGCGGTACCGTGGACGTATCCCAGTTATAAATGGTGCATTGTGTGGCGTTTCTGTGAACAGAAGGAGGAGAAAGAGAACGAAGGACATGCGTTAAAATATGTTTCATTTAAATGAGGCGAAAATTGTTGTGGATAAACGTGGTTGGTTTCTGAGTCATAATGTATATAATTTAATATACTGCTGTGACATATCAAGTGTGTGGGCGCGTATTGGTACATTCGAGTGTATATGGATACATGATCTGTTACTTTGTGTAATATAATGCAACACGAAAAGCACAGGGCGCATACCAAATGATCCAAGCCTTAATAATTGAAATGTTTGGCCAAAAAACCTCGAAATTTTTGAACGATTGTGGGTGTTCAATTTATATACACACAAAAAAATATATATGTTTGCATTTGGTTAAGCTCTTAAAATGGGAAAGTAAATGACCTGCATTTTTTTTTGCGTTACAGAATTAAATCAGCCTTACATATAACTCGAACAAAAAAAATATTTTTGCTATGGGACACAAAAAATAAATGCTTTTTAATCGCCTTTTTTTGTAAAGGATTTTAATATACTATGACATATGCAATACATATGTGAAACTGACTATCGGACCCACATCGACGCCAGTAAACTTCAAAAGACATTCTGAATAAAGTAAGTATTATTGAAACATCTTAATTTACAAGAAATATCTTGTAAGTGAAAAATAAATGTTTATATATCGACAAATCTATAATAAATATTCCTCAAAATCGAAAAGATCTTTTCTCCTAAATTCCAAGTGAAAATACAAAAATCACTTACTTCACAAACACAACTCGTATGTATCTTTGGTAATCTCTTTGAACTAAAGCAGATACGCTCTAATAAAATACCAAATTACAAACAAATAAGAATACCCAACTGTTTGGCAAATACCTTTATATTTAATTTAAAACACATTCAAGTCGAAGCGTATCTCTAAGGTTGCATCAAAATGCAAAACTCGACTAAAGTATCTATAAAGTTTTGTCATGTGGCGGAACATAATAGAGCAAAAGTTCAATTGCTGGCAAATGTTGTCTGCATTCATGACATGACGTCAGCAGTCAAAGCAGCTCAAAAGCTGCTAGAACAAAATGGCGCCAAACCATTTGCTAGCCATATTCACTCTGACACTCACAGATACTCAAACACACACACACATACAGACAGATATTTGAAAATAAACTCCAAGTTGAAATGCGGCAGTCAACTTGAGACAAAATACAAACAAACAAATTTACGGATAAACGAGCGAGAGCAGATGAAGATATTTAAGCTTAAATAAAAATATATATATATGTATGTACTGTACATATAAAATAAGGAAGTCGCAGCAAACTTATTGCCAACGTTTAAGCTTGAGACGGTCAATAAACTGCTAGCTGTGCGGGTGAGGCGACAGGCTACCAGAGGAGGGCATTTGTGCGAAACTCAAATTGGCTGTCGCTTAGAATGGTCTGTCCATCCGTCCGCTCGTCGAAAACTTGGTCCCGGAAGTGTGTCTATTTCATGTTTATATGAATGAATGTGCTACACTGCTGCGAGTATGTGTGTGGCAGTATCTGTGAGTCTATCTATGTATTCTTCTGTTTATTCTGCTAATATGTTTGTATGCTTTACCATTGGGGTTTTCGAACTAAAATCCACAGACACAGTTCACAGTTCTTGGTTAGAGTTTCTTTCTGCTTACTTCTGTCTACTAAAACTTTTGACTGTTTTTTATTCTCACTCTATTATTTTTTAACAGACACTTAAAGCATAAACATATGCAGACATTTTATTTGTCTTTTATGAAATAAATTTATTTCTAGCTTATATACTTTTATTATATATTTGAAGAAAAAAAAATTTTCTTTGTTTGATTCGGCGGAAGGAACTCATACTGCAGAACACCACGATGGTCGAAGAAAACAATCAACATGACCTTGATTTTTGAGCGACTTTGGCGCGATTAGTTTTTTCTTGCCTCACCTTTGGAACGATATTCGCTCGATTGAAATCCTTGCTCAAATTGATCCCAGGTCACTCTAAATACCTAAGCTGGCGCAAAAGATAAAAAAAACCTTGCTGCAAGCTTTTTTACGGGGCCAGAGATTTATTGTGCCTTAAGCTAGAGATCACCCAGTGACCGTTTTTCCATGGAGATGGCAAATAAATTTGTTGAGACAGTGTGAGGGGTTGGGGTAGAGTGAGGAGGAGAGAGAGGTGGAGTGAGATGAGGAGGAGTGAAAGAGGAAGAGGGAGAGATAGGGAGAAACAGACAGACAGGGAGAGAGAGAGAAAGAGTGTGGAATAGTGTTACTCGGAGGGATAACCAGAGGACGTTTTCTGAGCCGGTAAATTTACTTAGTCATTTTGAAAACTCATGGTTGCGGGTGTGTGGCAAAGAGAGGTGGATGGGTGGGTGGTGGGCAGAGTGGGTCAGTGGGAGGGGGTGAGAGAGCGGGTGAGGGTGAGCGGGAGAGATAGGGTGGTGTGCGAGGGGCAGAGATGGGGGAGATATGGGGGAGAGAGTGCAATAGGATGGGAAGGAGAAAGAGGGAGAGACAAACGGACAGAGAGGGTGAGTGAGCGGGAGAGAGAGTGAAATAGGAGTGGAAGAAGAAAGAGGGAGAAACAGACAGTCAAACAGGATGAGAGCGGGAGTGGAGAAGGAGGCTGTTGATGTAATTGGATGGGACAACCGGCGGGCGTTTTCAGAGAGTATAATTTTGAATACTCGTTGAAAAGCCATGTCGCTCTTAGGCCGACATTTCAGAGAGCCCCGGATAGCCTGCTCCAACCACTGGGTGCGCTTTCTAAGAACTGCTGGGCAGTCCGCAGCAGTAGTCATGGTGGGGAAGGTGCATCTTTTTGGCCATTAAGAGTACGGAGCACTTCCCCTTTAGAAATCCTATGAACAGGGCATTTGTGGAACCGCAGAAGCTTTGAAGTTTGCTTAGAATTTACCTTGGCTAGAGATGAGCAGGCTTTTTCCCATTCTCGTTCAGCTTAGGCCTTCGTTTTCGTTGTTATTTCAAACAAAAAATTTTTTTTTTTTTTAAGATATTCCTTGTAGCGCTGATCTCTTTTTTCAGCTATGTCCGAGTGAACAGATGCACCCACGAGGGTGATTGAATTGTTGGACACGAATTAGCGGATGAGTTTATAAGAGCGGATGTGTTATTTTGTACCAAATTGGTCCGTGGAATTTTTTTTTAATTAAACCATTCTCGAGTTAGATCCTGCAATGTTGGATTTCTTTTGGTTAAGGTAGTACTCTAGACTGGACTCTGAACTACATGAATTAAGTTATGTGTTCTACAAATAAGAATTGCCGCATGTTTTTTGTGCAGTGTAGGGATTTTGAACCTTTAACCTTCACGAAAGGTACATCCACTTTAATTTTTTTACACATTTTTTCATGAAGGATTAGCCATCATTGAGCCCGCGTTAAAAGATCCTTTATATGGACTGGTCAAATAAAAGAATGTTGGGCTCTTTTTTTCCCCTATATAGTAATGCCATTTTTTCCAAAACTACAGACATTTTTTTTATTAATAAATTATAAATTTAACTCGGAATGGACCAACTGCACTGTGCATATACAATACATAAATACACTTTTTGCTTCCCTACAAAATGCAATTTTATCAGTCTTGTGCATTGGTATGGGTGTGTGCATTTGTGTGTTTGTATCTGTTGTTGTGTAACTCTGTTTGTATCTGTGTGTGTGTAAATGCGTGTAATTGTGTGTGTTTTTAAACTCACCAATAACTTCCAACTCGGCCGCCGCTATTAATGTATGAAATGAGGGCGCATCCGCAGATACTTCGCAACTGTATTTACCGGATGTTGGCATTGTAACGGAATCGAGCATCACTTGACTTTCATTCGAAAAGGCCCGCTGTAAAAAAATTAAGCGAAAAAAATAAAAGTGAAAAAGTGAAATAAAATATACCGGTAAAGTTGAGTCAGCAAGCACGGGAAATGTGCGGGTATATAGAGTATGTACATGTACTGCATATAAACAAAAAGAATTTGCTTTTAAAAACACAAACAATGTAAATACTCACACTTACACACAGAAGAAGCCGCAAGCAGGCTTGTATATATATATATTAATATATACCCACACATACATTATAGGCATATATGAGTGCAGCCTATGAAAAATTGGCCAACAAATGTATCTGTTGGTTGCTGCTGTCGGGGTCTGTGTTAAATAATTGAACAATCGCTTCAAGCACAAAAACATAAAAATGAAATTTCATTGCAAAATGTTCAAATTGCTTTAAATTTTTATTTTTTTTCAATCATCTTTTTTTTTTTGTAAATATATTTACTCGGTTTTTTTCGCTCTGCCAAGTAAATGCTCGGCCATTTGGCATATTTTTTATTTCCATAACTTTGGTTATTTATTTATGTGTGATACATCTTTTAAGCTTATTTTTTAAAATCAACATAGTCTTAAATATTAAAATCGCATATTTTTTAAAAATATTGTCCAAACTGCTTTTTAATATTTATTTATGTGGAAGCACATCAATGTGGTTTATGTGCGTTTAAATATTTGTTTAAATATACGAGTTGGTCAGAAACGTATGTATAATGCATAAAAAGTAGCTTCAAAACTTTTAAATATTAAAATCGCATTGTTTTTAACAAATGTCCAAGCAATTTTTTTATATTTATTTATTGCAGAGCTTTTAAATCATATAAACCACATTAAGACGGTTTATTTATGTACAAGAATTTAAAGCTTTCATCTCTATTATTAACGAGGTGATTTTTAGCAAGTTTCTTTTTGGAAACACTGTTTTTGACAGCTCAGCTTTTTTTGTGTCTTGTGTTACTATCAAACATGTTCAGTTTGGTCTATAACACTAGTTTACACGAAAAATGAATCTTCGTAAGAAAGCGTTTTTTAGGGTAATTTGGGGTCGAGAAACAAGAAAATGGCAACCATTTTTTTTTCTTAAGCACCGTTTTCGAGATATTTTTACGATGGTTCACTCGATGACCCATAAATTTGTAAGCTAGTGTAATTTAACCATGAATCGACTTACAAACGAACAACGCTTGCAGATTATTGAATTTTATTATCAAAATTCATGCTCGGTTAAGAAAGTGCATCGTGCACTCCTTCCATTTTATGGTCAGTTTGGGCCACCTTCTGCGGCGGCTGTTCGGAATGCTGTGACTAAATTTCGCACCAAATATACATTTTTGGTCATTAAACCACCAACACGCATACGTAGAGTCCGGACAGAGGAAAATATCGCAGCTGTATCCGCCAGTATTGTTGATGATCGTGAATTATCGATTCGGCGCCGTTCGCAGCAATTGGTCTTCTGTTACTCCACTACGTGGAAAATTTTGCGGAAGGATTTGGGTGTAAAACCTTTTTAAAATAGAGCTGGTGCAAGAAATGTAGCCACACGAAGTACCACAACGGCTAACTTTTGGTGTATAGGCGCTGGCAAAGTTGGATGAAGATCCACTTTTTTATTGGAAAATTATGTTCAGCGACGAAGCTCATTTCTGGTTAAATGGATACGTGAAAAAGCAAAATTGCCGTATTTGGTGTGAAGAGCAGCCAGAAGCATTGCAAGAACTGCCAATGCATCCCCAAAAAG
This sequence comes from Chymomyza costata, assembly GCA_018150985.1. Classification (NCBI taxonomy): domain Eukaryota; kingdom Metazoa; phylum Arthropoda; class Insecta; order Diptera; family Drosophilidae; genus Chymomyza; species Chymomyza costata. The sequence goes on from JAECWU010000166.1 coordinate 56,190, forward strand.
TCACTGTTTGATGTGGACTATGGGCCGGTGGCATCGTACTTTTCAAAGATGACGAAGGCAGGAATATTACTGTGAATGGCGAGCGCTACCGTGCGATGATTACAAGCCCAAAATTGAAGAGCTGGACTTGCCTGACATGTGGTTTCAACGAAACAATGGCCCAATTGAGAGGCGAGCTCGGTGAACACTTTTTTCACGTTTGGGGCCGGTCCATTCGCCGCCTAGATCGTGCAATTAGACTCCTTTTTGTGGGGCTACTTTTTGTGGGGCTTATGTCTATAGCAACAAGCCCGCAACGGTTGAAGCACTGGAAGCCAATATTGAAGAATTTATTCCTGAGATACCAGCCGATATGTTGGAAAGAGTATGCCGAAATTGGGCCCAGCATATGAACCATTTGAGGCGCAGCCGCGATCAACATTTACATGAAATCACCTTTAAACATTAAATTATATATGTAGATCGTTCTATGGACTCAAATAAAGATTTTACACATTTTTCTGAATTTAAATGGTTTTTTTTTTTAGTAAAGTCTGAAAGCTCTTAAAAAATCACCCTTTATAAAAAAATAAAAATGAGCTTCAAAACTTTTTGGCTGTTTTTATTATATTATTTTTTTACGTTTATTTTTAAATCATCTTTTTTTTTTTTTGAAATCATGTAAAATACAATATTTAAAAATGTTAGTCTTTCTTTTTAAGGAAATATGAGCTTTTCATTTTTGCTTAAAATTTTTTTTCGGGTTTTTTTAAGGAAACGAGTTTACTAAAATAATACTATCCCACGTTTTTTTTTTTTAAGTACCTTTAATAAATGTATCAAAAAAAGTTTGTCGCTAACTAATTTTCTTAAAGCACTTTGATAGCATTACGTTTTAAATTTAATATAAAAATTTTCTTAATCAACAGAAATATTTTCATGTTTTCACATTTCATAGTTTCAAATCGAAACAAAACAAAATTCAAAATATATACAATGAATTTTCTTGCTTTAGTACAATAATAAAGATTACTTAAACAAAACTATTGAATATTTTTTTATTGCTTTAGGAAATCAATAAAAAATGTCATATAAATTAAAGTAAGCTTGTTAGAGGGACGAAAAATATTTTCGTACTATTTTTCATTTTCCAACTGCAACGTCATCTCCATGCTACAATGTGCAGTTAGAAAATTTGATAGTGTTGTTGAGAAGAGGGTGGCTTTGTGGAGGGGTCTTTGTACATAGAGCAGCGTCTGGCATAGAATCAACATACACGCAAAATTTGAATGCGCAATCAAATCAAAACACGGTTTTTAACTTCCGCTTGATGGCTGTTATGCGCGCCATTTTCCGGCAAAACCTTTTCCTAGCTTTTTCTTTTGTTTTGTCGTATATTTTAATGCCAACGACAGTTTGCTGCGCCAAAGAGAACGCGTTGAAGGGGGAGGCAGGAAATGTGCTGCTCGCAATATTTTTCAATAAATATTGGCCTTTTTAACTTGTTTCACAATTTTCGAAATTATTCAGGCATATAAAGAAATTCGTTGGCAGTGTTGGTGAAGTTTTTTTTAATTTTTTTTTTAACTTGTTTTGGCCTTTTACAGTTGGTTTCGTTGGGGATTGAGCGCTCATGTGACAATAGCGAAAAAAATTGCCAAAAAATATATGTACTATAAACATAACAATTACATAGGTACCATATATGCACACGAAATAGAAATGTTTATTTTAAAAATGCAAAGCAAAGAAAATTGCATATAAAATATATAAAAAGAAAATTTGAACCAAAGTTTTGGTTTGAATACAAAACTTTTGATAATTTTTTATAAATTTTTCTTTTTTTAATTCGTGTTTTATTTGTTTTTTCTTTTTGACTATTGTTGGATTTAATTTTCAATTTGCAAGTGTGCAGTTTTGCAGATTTCTAAAAAATATGTGCTTAATTTACTTGTTTGAGGTTTGGCAAACTTTTGAGAAATTTATATGATGTACATGTACTAAAATCATTCTTTAATTCAGTTCTATTAAAAATAAAGGTACTTGAAGAAAGCGTGGTAGTCACTACAAGTTAACATGTTCTTGATCAGCTTGAATGGCCATATCTTTCAAAAGCATCTTAGAGACTATAAAAGCCAGAGAGGTAGAAACTTAGCATAATTTACATTTTATCTGCAGGCAGTTCATATTTATCGGTTATCGAAATCAATTGTGAATGGTTTTTGGTCTACAACCATTCTATAATGGCAATATAAACAATATATTAAATTTAAGCCGCTTTACCAAGAAGATCTTTTAAGTCAATTCATATCGATTGGATTATATTCGATTATTATATAAACAAGTTTTTCTAAAAAAAAAGAGAAACGAAACTGGATGTGTAGACTTAAAAATAAAAAATTTTTTTTTTAAATTTTGGTATTAAAGCCCCTTTGGAGGTCTTAACCTTAAACATCTCAAGTCGGCTTTCGGTCTACCTCCATATGATGAAAATTGGAACCTCCACATGGACGAGCTACGGCGCAGTTGCGACCAACATTTGAAAGGGATTATCTTCAACAAGTGAATGGCAAGAATGGTTCTTTCTATTGATAATAAAGATTTTCCGATTCATTTGAAATTTTTGTGTTTTTTTGCATTTAAAAAAAAAACGTCATTATTGATGACCCTTCATATAGAACTTATTAAGTATGTTGCATCTTCCAGAAAAACATCTTGACATTTGATGTAATGCAAAAAGCCTCTACCAGCTGTGCGTCCTTTCACTTTCAAAGGACCCTTAAAAAAACTGACAACAAAATTAGTAGCAAATATGTTATGATGGCGTTTCGGGGTCGGGTTGTTAGTTGCCATTCACAACAACAAAGTAACATAAGAATCTAAGTGAAAATAACAAAAATCACATGTGCCAAGTGCTTAACCACGTACAGCCAACAACAACAGCAATAAAAAGCGCAAAAAATGTGTGAGCATGTATGTGAGTGTATTTGAATGCCACATGCCACAAAAATACATACTGGCAACAATAACAGCAGCAAAAAAAAGACGCATTTCTATGTGAAATATTGCAAGCTCTTATTTTTTTAACATTCCATTTTTTTTTAACTTTTTGAACGGGTTTGAAATTGTAATTAGGACTCAACTATGACGTGTTTGGCTGTGGGTTGGGGTTCGGCGGCTACTACTACTTTGTTGCTATTGAAATGCAACATGGCGTATACGTTATGTGCAGCTCTATGAGTGAGTTTGCCTGTGTGTGTGTGTTTCTGACTACGTGCGTGTGTTTATGCAATTTTTTTTTTTTTTTTGCAGAGCTACAACAAAAACTAGAATTCTCGCTCCCATTCAAAAGCAACGGAGCTTGATGCCGCGGCGCTTGAAAACTAGATATACATAGTACACATAACACATAGACAGCCGAGTACATAAATGTACATAGCTTACATACATAGTATATTTTAACTAAAGCTCATACAATTTGCCAAAGCGTTTTTATTTTTTGTTATTTTGTTGCACTTTTGGACAATTTGTATAAAGTTTTATTATGGTACTATGATCTTTTTTAGTGTTGGTATGTGCGAAAAAAAAAAAAAATGTTGTGTAGTCGAAAGTAAAGTCACTAAATCTATTAAGGGGTAGAGTGGAATATTTAAAGCAGAGTTGTAAGGGTATTTTAAGGATTAATTTAAATTTGCTGAGCTATAAAACGTTAATTGGAACATTTTGCTATCTTTAAAGTTTGATATAAATCTATTTTAAAAGGTCTACTCAGTCCCCAAAATTTAACGAAACCTCAGAAATAATTTCTTAATAATGAGTAGTTTTTACCAAATAAATCGTATTTGCTATGTATTCATAAAAAATTATTTAAAATAGCATTCAAATTGCTCAACTTACCCGCACTTTGACACCTGGAAAGTGGAAAACCTTCATTGGTGGCGTTTCCTTGGGCGTATATCTGTAAAACTCCCGACGTCCTTTATACCACTTAACCGAATATAAACTATCATCCTCAATATCATAGAAGCATTTTAATGTTGCCTTTTCGCCGCGTCGCACCGCATGTGGCACTCTAACATGCACATCCCTCAAAGCCTCTGTAAGTCCTGCAAAAAAAAAAGAAGACGTGAGCAAAAACCGCAGTTACAAAAAAAGTTCATTTAAAAACATCAACAATTATTATTAAATTACAAAAATCCATTAAAAAGAGCAAAACGCAAATGTGTCAACAAACAAAAAAAAAAAGCGTTGCCTAAACAAACAAATCCCTATGGGTATTATCGGATAAAAACATTACGACTAAAGAGTACAGCAAATATTTCATTTTTAATTTACAATTTGCATTTAATTTATTATTTAATTTTAAGTTTTTACAGCTTCATCTCAAATTTATGACACGGGCTTATTAATATATTTTTTTTATTAAACATAAAAACCAGCAATATTTTTATTGACTCGCCAATTTCCGCCGGCAATCAAATGTTATTCATACCTTTTTTTTATTTTTAATATCATCTAGTCCGTGCACGTATTGACACGAGTTTCAGCAAGGGTTTGGGTAAAAGTAGGGTGTGTTACCCGCAAATCTCGTATATGAGAGCTCTGCTGACATTTGTACAACATTTGTTGTCTGTTGCATGTTTATTATCAGTACCATTGTGATACCCTAAATACTTAGAATAAAGGGTATTATAGATCTGTGCAGTAAATGTAAAATTCCGAAGAAACATAAGCTGGTTTTAAAAGAAAGATGAAAGGAACTGGAAGAAAGATGAAAGAATTTGATAGGAAGATGAAAAGGAAAATAAAAGATAGATAAAAGAAGGAAAAATAAAGATGATAGAAAGATGAAAGAAAGATAAGAGAAAGATAAGAGAAAGATGTATGAAAAATGAAGGAAAGATGAAAGAAAGAAGAAAGAAAGTTAAAGCAAGGATGAAAGAATGATGAAAGAAGGATGAAAGAAGGATGAAAGAGAGATGAAAGAAAGATGAAAGAAAGATGAAAGAAAGATGTAAGAAAGATGGAAGAAAGATGAAAGAAAGATGAAAGAAAGATGAAAGAAATATGAAACAATGATGAAAGAAAGATGAAATAAAGTAAAAGAAAAATAAGAGAAAGATGTAAGAAAAATTAAGGAAAGATGAAAGAAAGAAATATGAAAGAAAGATAACACAAAGATGAAAGAAAGATGAAAGAAGGATGAAAGACAGTAAAAGAGAGATGAAAGAAAGATCTTAGAAAGATGGAAGAAAGATGAAAGAAAGATAAATGAAAGATGAAAGAAAGATGAAAGAAAGATGAAAGAGAGATAAAAGAAAGATGAAAGAAAGATGAAAGAAAGATGAAAGAAAGATGAAAGAAAGATGAAAGAAAGATGAAAGAAAGATGAAAGAAAGATGAAAGAAAGATGAAAGAAAGATGAAAAAAGATGAAAGAAAGATAAAAGAAAGATGAAAGAAAGATAAAAGAAAGATGAAAGAAACATGAAAGAAAGACGAAACAGAGATGAAAGGATAATGAAGTAGATGAAAAAAAGATGGAAGAAAGACGAAACAGAGATGAAAGGTTAATGAAATAGATGAAAGAAAGATATATGATAGAAAGATAAAACAAGGAAAACAATGTTTGCAGGGTATTCTACATTCGACACAGCCTCGACTTCAAAAATTTATGAAGCTGTTAGTATATGTATTAAAAAATCAACATTACAATCAGCAACTTTTAGCCCATGGACCGCTGCATTGTTTTTAGCCATTTATGGCTAAAATTGTTTGTTATTTCAGATGTTTGTTTATTGAAGATAAAAAATAAAACAGCGCCTGTTAAATGTTATATGTCATCAAAATTGATTTTGAAATGTTTAAGCCAACACCTTAGGGAACTTTATCTAATCAGCTTTGATTTTTATAGCTTACTCTTTATAGACTTTTTATGACAGTTTTTATGCAGGGTTTTAACACGATTAAATGTTTCACCAGCATTTTTGATAAGATTTAAAAATATGAAATGGTCATTTTAATAATTTGTCAAAAATCGTCGAAGGAATAATAATTTTACGATTTTTGTACTCAACAAAAAAAATATTATGTCTTGATTTTTTTTTATGAATTTATGGCAGCGGTAGCAAATGGTAAGGTATTTTGCAGATGTCTACATCTTGTGTTTAAAGTTTAAAAATCTGAGATTTTGCCTGCTCTTGAATTCAAAGTATACTCACAACTCTTGTCAGATCATGCAAAGTGTGCCCGAAGAAGACTTAGTTCAAGCGACTTTTCAATCTCTTCAGTACCAAACTCTCTTTCTTAAACAGTTTTTAGCCTAATTTACGTTGTGATTGAATCTACTTGTATTATGAAATATATTAAATGAATTTTATTTTTTTTAAAACTTAATGCCAATTTATGCCATTAAAAAAAAAGTTACTGAAACCCCCAAAAACCAGCACAAACCAATTTTCCAAAGCTTTTTGCATTAAATTTAATGAAAAACGAAAAATGAAGAAACAAGTTAAACCGCAATGAACAGAGCTTACAATGATGACATTTGTTGGTCTCTTGTGTTGGGAAAACAATAGCAGGAGGTATATACTACATAACCAGTGTAGGAAGCCGGAAAATATGCCATTAAATGCCAAACACCAGAAGAGACAAAGCCACAAAGCATGTCAGGCATTGCACTCTTAAAGCAAGACTCCCACACATACAAAAGATACAGAAACAGAGATACACAGATACATGGACAAAAGGCGCAACAGCCTACTATGTATGTAGGTGGGAGGTTTTTGTGCTTAAATTTCATAATCAGCACAACAGCAGAGGCAGCTGTGGTATGTGGCAAGTGAAATGGAACCCAACCAGGCGGCAAAGACAAAACCAACTGGAAAACAGCAACAAAAAGCAAATGAGACAACCCAAACAACAACAGCAACAAAAGATAATAACAGGAACAACTTTGTCACAATTTCAAGTTGGCAGCGCTAAAAATGCATAAAATGAATGAATTGAAAGCATATGACTGCATGTGAGTGAGTTTGTGTGTATGGGGACAGTGTTGTGCAGTGCAAGCCAAACAAAAGTATGTAACACTGAACGACTGCACATTGACTGCAGTTATGAAAAATTATGCTGCTATATAAAAATATATTTCATACAAATGCATTAGAACTGGCAGCCAAAACACAAAAAAAACAAAGACTGTCAACAATTTTTGCAGCCACCCTTGGCTGGAGCAACCCCCAATGGGGGGCAGCATCAAGTCTGCTTAGTGTGCATTTGTTTAAGCAGTTAGTCATTTAGAGTGTGGCTGGGGACTGTCTGGGGTGTTGTCTGCTTTCAAAACTGATTGAATAATGAGTTGACAAAGTCTGCAGGAAGTCGGATAGTATATCCTAGGGGTTTATTTACGCCCTCCAACCCTTATGCAAGCTCCGGTTACACCCAGCTGCTCTTATCTGTTATTTGGCATCAAGTTACTGAGACTGATGTGATTTTAAATTTTTTTAATGGCCTTTTGTCGTTTCGGGTGTCAAAATAAATTATGATGAATTTAGGCGACTAACTAGCGCTTTGTCTATGTGGATGCAACCAGGGATGTGAGAGCTCGTAGTGGTTTCAATGGAACCAACGATTGTAAGCTTGGCTTATGGAGCTCATGAAGCTTAGAAAAAAATCAAAAGGAATGGTTTAAAAAAAATTGACAAAAGATTTAGGAATTCATTGAATTTTAAAATGGCTGGTAAAAAATTTTTTCGAAATCCATTTTTTTATAGCCTGAGTTGCGCAGCTAATTTGCTCATTTTGATGTTTATACTAACTGAGTAACTCAGCTAAGATCATTTTAAAATTCAACCATTTCTATATTTTTCAAATTATTTGCTAATGAGCGATCATCGAAGAGGTTGCATCATCTGAGTTTTCTTTTATTCTGCTTAATTTTCGTTGGAATCGGTGATTGATAAATGTAAGCCAAAAATAAAGCATGCAATTTTTTGGATTGAATCAGAAAAAAAAAAAAAAAATATCTTTTAATAAATATCTAACTTGAAACTGGCATTAATAGAATCTAATTATAACTAAGAATATTTAAAAAAATATTTTTTTAAATATATTTTGCCAATTCGTTTTGATTTCTCTTGCAACAAAGCAGTCCGCCATTTTTGTATTCACTATAAAATTTGACAGACAGATTGCAAATAAAAAATACCATTTAAATAATATTCCAATAGTAAGAAAATTTGCTTTAATCAAAAAAAAAAAACGCATAGAAAATCGTTCCAAAAAGTTACTCTCACAAAAATAAATTATTAGAGTACACCTAATTCTGTTTTAACATGGTAGATACGTACTGGTATGAAAATAAATTAGAAAGGGGAATCACCTTACTAAATTTTTAAGAGATTATGTTAATACAAATAGTTTTCTCTGAAATTTCGATCGAATATCTTTCTTTAATCGCGCTAAATCGAACGAAATTGTGGACAAAAAATGTTTCTACATCGTGTTAATTCCAAACCGAATTGCAGTAGTGCCCAAAAACCATTTCGCCCAAAAAAATTCTGCAAATCTACCTCATCCAGATCTTTGACTACAAAAAGTAAATATTTTTTGCCCAAATCTGTGTTGTAGAAAGCGTCAATATGCACCAGTGTGTACATATCTTTATTTAGTTTTTGGTATTATAAGCAAATAATTTTAAATTGTTGAAGATGGATGCATGGAAATAATGTATCCTAAGAGCCGAATCAATTAGAAAATTGTTCTATTCACTTTCTAACTAAAATCCAAACACCTAAAGTAACAAACGGAATTCATGCTTCACATAATTAAAATTTGCGTTTATTCGAACAAGTGTAACCATGCATTCACATTGTTAAAATTTTCCATTAATTTCCCATTAAATTCTCCCAAACCCTTTTTGAATAATTTATTACAAACATTGAAATTCCTGAGTATGCTTAAATCATACCCAACTACAAATTAGTTTACAAACCTACAACTCATATCGTTGCTTAACCCACTTTTGGTCCAATACAAATTTTAATTTTTTAGCTGCCCAAAAAAGTATGCTACTTATATTGCAGCACTTGACAGCTGCTCTCAGGAAATTCGAATACATACACCAAAACTGCTCACAGACTCATCATTCAAGTTGAAAACTTTCTCAGCTAATAGAAAATTTAAAGGCTACACATAGTAGACGCTGCCTTGGGGCCCATCCGCAGCTTGGCGTCAGAAAAGCTTGGCTACCTACAACCTCCCATAGGTTTCTTGTTCAGCCTGTTGCTGCTGCATAAGTGAGAACCTACTAAGGTTACGTAACATTTGCACAAAGCAAGTTCATAAAGTTGCCACCAGTCAAAGTTTAAGCTAGAGAGTTCCCCTGGATCTCGACAGGGTTCAAAAAAGTTCTACTTTTGCAGTTTTGCAGTTTGCTGTCGTGTAAACTGTGTGGTCAGTCAGGCAAATGTTGTGCAAAAGAGTTCATGTGGAACAAAATTATGTGGCAACTGTGGGCAGCAAGCAGCTAGCTGAATGCCACAAGCGTTCCTGGTGACAAAGATGCTGACAGTGTGGGGTTCGCGTCTTGGGAGCTGTCCTATGGAAAGTTCAAGTGTGGTCTGTGTTTGCTCTTGCACTTGTTGAAGTTTCTCCCTCCAATGTGTTTCTTTGGCATTTAAACTTTCAATTAACTGTGGCTACTTGGCTATTCCAAAAATGTGAATTGCTAAAAAAAAGAATCTCCATAATTTGCAAAAGTCTAACATTTGAGAACTTAAGTAAATGTGCAAGCAAGTGAAAATTGTAAGAGTTTTCTTCATAATAGTTGAAGCGACGCTTGCTTAAGTTTTTATAAAGCAGGACCATTAATTTTAAATACTACTTTTTTACAAATTGCATGAATAATGACCATTTGGCTGCTTACAAAACGAAGTTGACGAACTTCTTAAAATTTGTTGTAGCTACTTTTATGCAGAGCCTTAAATTAATGATTTTAAGTATTTCAAAAATATTTGCTATGGCAAACTGTTTAAAGGAAGTATAGTGGGTATTCAACTGCAGCTCTAGCAGTTGTTGTAAGGTGCAAAGTTGCGCATAAAGTAACACAATACAGACAGCAAATTCGTGTCGACAACTCATTTCGTTACGTGACGATTTTTCTATCACTTCACTCTACAAGCTGAGGAAGAAATTTATCATCAAGAATGGGTTAAGCAAAATTCACTGCAATATAGGGTGGGTCATCTGTTAATTTGTTTGTTTATTGCTCTTTTCTCGTATATTTTTTAAAAAAATTGGGCTAATGTACATATGTATGTAAAAATTTATTTATGTTTGAAAAATAATATCGCCCAAATGGCCGCTGCGGTTGGCTCTACAGGTACGTATGCGAGCATCGAAATTTTCAATGACTTTTTTTTGTGACGAAAACTCAAATGGCTTTTTTCTCATTCATTGAACGAATAAGCGACACTGGGCTTCGATTGTTGCGCCATTTGAATCTTGTAAGCGGGTAAACGCAGATCCTGTGCCACTTTTACGCATTGTTTGATTGTTAATCGATCCAAGGCTAAAATTGAGCAGTTTTATATTTGACATAGTCGAAAAGCATCCACTTTGCACGGATATGTTCCGAATTATGAGCGTTCAGCAACCAAACCCACAGATGGCCCACCCTATACTAAAATTCTCCAATCCATTCAGAGAAACTTACTATTTGACATGGATTTTCATACGACCATTCATACGCTCAGTTGGTGACTGTCAGTGACTTTTATTGGCCTCAATTGGATGTCATGAACCTGGTTGACGTCTGCTGCCAACTACTAGATGGCAGCACGTGTCAATATTGTGCTACTCAACGTCCTGGCACTTTTTTTTCTGAGGCTATGTTGTGTTAGTTTAATGGAAATGAACTGGAGAATAACATCCTTTGCAACACAAATTGTAACTCTCTCTTCTTAAGTCCACGGGTAGCTTAATTTTCAGCTCAGTTACAAGCTTCATTTTTTCTGAGGCAATTCTGTTATTAGTTTCTAATAAGGTTGCCTCGTGTAAAGCCCCAACTGATGCCTTTAACTGTCAGTAAGCCTTAGCTAAGTACTCAGCAACTCTTTGCCACAAAAAACGATATAGGAAAATCATTGCCCAATTTGCAACATTTCACATTCGCCGGCTTTGTGTTGCTTTCTTGTAAATCACAGACGGCTCAGATTGTCCGATTTTGTTGTTCATTTTGTGTAGCTTTTGAATGTTGGTTGGAGTTGACACTCAAAACTGTCTGCCTTGACAACTAACAACTTGTGGCCGGTGGCATATAACTAAAATATGCCATGCATGTTGCATAAACACGATACAAACAAAAGAAAGTGCACCCTTACATACACATAAACAAATTTATACGAGGGCAGGCAGATAAGTTAGCGGTTGGCCCAGCAAAGAAGTGAGAACTTTTTTTAAAAGAAAATCAATTTGATTTTTAGACTTAATCTTTTTATAAAGCAACACGCAACATCCTTAAATTTGGGGTGTCCTGCAAGATATATGATTTGTCAAGCTGCTCATACAAGCCATACGTACATGTGTCAGACAACCATATCATTTGAAAGATCTCTCTTCCCACAAACCGATTTCTTCAATTTTGAATGAACTCAAGTTCGACGAAATTTTGTTATTGCATTGCGTACATTTTTTTTTAATTTTTTTTGTGTCTTTAGTCACACCGATCTAATATTGATGAACCAGATAGTTTTATTGTTCATATCGAGTAATAAATAAATAACCTTAATTTTGTATTGGATCTCTTTGTATAACTTTCAGTTCTTAACTTATACAAAACGAATTTTTGGTTTTACTTTGAAAAATATATTAGATCAAAAACATTTTTTGTCAACAAAATTTTTTAAAAGTTTCGAATTTTTTTTTAATTTTAACAGTTTCAATTTTTATCACAATATTTACAAATTTTTAAAACTTCGAAATTTTATACCATTTTTTTACATATTCATGCAAAAAAAAACTGACCGATTACTTATCAGCCTGCCCTCGTGCGACGCTGTGAATAAAGAAAACAACGTTAACAAATATTTGCCGTGCCGCGTGTTGCTTGGGTCCCAGAGGCCGTAGCTCCTTTGGTGTCGCTTTGTTTGGCCAGCCACTGGGCCGCCATTATCCTGCCTCTTTCTTGCCTCAGAAAATATGCATGTGTGTGTAAGAGTGTATATGTTTGTGAAAGTGTATTCTTTACTTTGTTTGCCACTCACGTTGTGCTCGTTATTCATATTTATTGCACACGTTGCTGCCACAGTTGGCAATTGGGAGTTGCAGACAAATGGCTGTGGCTCCGTTGCAATCATCCTACCAAGCCGAACAACCAAGCAACACCCACAACCAACCGTCCAACAGTCCAAACGTCCGCGTTGCATGTTCATGTTGTTGTCCCCTGTAGCTGTTGTAGGCATGTTGCCTGTTGTCTTTGTATCTGTATCTGTATCTGAGCGTATGTATCTCAATGAATGTGTGTATGTGTTTGTATTCGTAGTAAAAACTTTGCAATAACAGTTATTTGATGGGATTTACAATGGAAACGCCTCACTCTTTGTGTGTGTGTGTATGTGTGTGTTGCATGAAGTTAAGGTTTATTAGGGGTGTGGCAATCAGACGACCGACGCGTGTCTGTTGCTTGTTTGGACATTCATTTGTTCCGCAATCGGTTTTGTCTACATATTTAAGTGCATTTTGGAATGCATTTATAACTAGGGAATTGCATAAATTGTGCAATGGGAATTGAATTATGTACTTTGATATTTAATTATTTGACACCCAGCTGTAATTTATAGATACAAAATATTTATTTACATTTATAGCGGAAATGTAGAATATTTTTAGGAATGTAATTAAGTTGTTATTGTCTAATTATGTTTTATTCATCTTGAGCTTGGAATTTAAATTAATGCAAAAGTATACGAATAATATTATGAGGCAAGGCACTAAGGACGAAAACAATTAAATGATAAATCTTTTGTCGTAGAGAAAGTTTAAACAAAAACTTTATCTAAAGAGATGAGCTCTATCAGTGGCTCTTACGTTTAGGGATATACAAATTTCAAGATGGGATGCTTAATATTGCATTATTGCGATACCCAGAACCTAGGCAGAAAGAGAATGGGGCACAGCGTCTGATTTTGACAAGGTCAAGAGGCAGTCTAAGGCGAACACTCGAACTCTTTCAATTCCTGCAGAACATTACCAGGATGGTGATGCCGCAGAGGTTGCACGTTCTCCCATTACAAATTTTGTCGTAGCTGCGACGAAGAGGAGATAGAAAGCGTCCAGCACCTGATATGTGACTAACCTGTGCCTCTAAAAAAAACATCTTTCATCTGGCAAAGCCTTTCTTCGATGCTACTTGGCAACTCTACCAAAAAGTTCCATTAAATCCAAATGGTTCAGCTTGGAGCATGTTGAAGCCGTCTATAAAAGCGCCCACCAGCTTTACCATCCAACATCACGACTCTTCTCCAACCCTCTCAACTGTTCTCTAATTACATCCTTTCTTTTTTATTAGGCATCAAAGTAAGCCCCAAGATCTCTCGCTGAACCATCCCTAAACTATTGACACGTATCAAATTATCTCTCGATATTATGCAAGAAATATTACTTTAGTGCATTTTAAAACAGAAATCGAAATTTCGAAATCGTTATCGTTTTTTACATATGTCAAACACCTTTAACCAAAACCCATATTGCTTTTCATTTCCATGAATTGACTAAAGCTAAAACCTCTAACAATAACCAAAATATGTTTGGAAGAGTTTTACGGTTCCTAGAGGTATGTGGTTTCAACGAAATTTCTAAGTTAAATAACGTTGGGTAATATGGGATTACCTGGGGGACACAGTTTTTGTATGTAGTGGAATGAGAGTAAGCTTGTTTCGTTGGATTTTTGGTCTGAATATGTATCTTTAGCGCTTAAGGTGTCACAGGTATTCAAAACGACTTTAATGCGTTTGGTTTAATAAATCGTTGTGAAACATAATAATTTCAATTAAAACCGTATCAAAAAATAAAAAAAAAGTTACATTGACTTATCTCGAAGTTTCTATATAAGTATGTGTTTACTAGCCTTTATTATGCACGGCTGATAGTTCTTTTAACAAAATATACTTTTTAAATGCTTCTTCAAATCCGCATCTCGAATATACATACACAAACTTATAGACATACATACGCCATTGGCTAAATCTTTTATAGTTAGATTTAATTCTTAGCAACTTTGAGCTTAAGAGATGTTAAGCCATGTAACAATTTTCCATATATCTTTGCACCCTAGCGCATTCTCACATGGTCTACATGAACTAGTAGATCTTCAAACAAGCTGACAAACCCTCCCATTTATTTAAAATAAAATATAATATAAGACAAGTGTACCGCCAAATCGCCAACTAAGCTTCGAAAATCCCATGAACAAAACAAGTGCCATCCGTGTAAAGTAATGTGGGAAACATACAATGCACATACATCCGCACTTATACATACATACACTGACTCACTAACACAACTGCAAACAGTATATACATAAGTGAAAGAGTACAAGAAAATACTGTGAAAAAGTGCAAGGGATCAAATGAATGAAAGCAAGATATAGAGCATACCAAAGTAGAAAGTGAACAACGCTTGAAGTGTGTACTATATAGAAAGCATATATTTATATGGGTGTATGTATATCGTTATGTAAGTATATGTGTATACACAGCGAGAAAAACGAAACTACTTCAATGGAAGACTTAAAATTCAACAAATTAAATTGAAGCCAATTTGAATGTTCTCATTTTGGGTACGGTTTTTTTAAGTTTTAAAAAGCTGAAATAATTTACCATATTTTATTACGTCTTAAGAATATATGTAAACTTATTTTTAAAAAAATTATACATTTCTCCACTGAAGCACGATCTTTCTGGAAATATTATGTTAATATCATTTTAAATATTTTTAAAACTCAGGCTTCCTATTTTGAGACCAAATCATATACATAAAGTGGTTTGGTAACGTTTAAGCAATTTTTTCAAGCTGAACTAATTTCATGCTAGATTCAACTCATTTCCTGTGAATCTCATGAGAATATGGTCTTGAAATCATCTAAATATTCTTGATCCAAAAAGTCAAACTACTTACAAACTTACTTTTTGAACCTTATCTCTTCAATAATTCTTCAATAAAATTGTAAAGACTCTTCGTCTCTCAGGCTTTCATTCTCTCTCCTTATAGAACTTTTCTGTTTTTCAATCACCGGAACTTATAATATCACGAGTATTCGAGAGGAAACAATATAGCCATTTCCGTCTGTACATCCGTTCGTATAAAAATCTAAATTAGGACCAAGAGACTATAAGAACATGGGACATTAATTCCACTAGAGAGAAGTTTGTCAAAAATTGATAATATGCGGGACGTTTCCCCGTTGAAAAGTTGCGTGGCTTTCCCTAAGCTTTTGAAGACACCCTGTCAAAGAACTGTTTGCTGCGAATAAGGACGAATGTCTTAATTTTAGAGCATTTCTCTTATAAAATGCATCAAATACGAAATTAATAAAAATTTGTTGCTATTCTAGCAAAATCTCTCAAAAATCAAAAAAAAAACTTTGCATTCAAGCAAGAAACAATTTTGATTTTTGATTGAAACAACCCTTCATAATTTATGATTTCGCTCAAAACCTTGAGCCTTAAGTGTGCCCGAACTCTGAAAGTACCCTTACAGATTTTATGACACTTTTGAAAAATTCTTGTTCAAGAAAAACATAAAAACAGACCAACTTTTAATCAGATTTTATAGTTACTTAAAAAATCCACTTCTAACTACTGTTTTCTCTCAGTGTAGCCATGTGTGCTTGTTTGCAACGCTCTAATCTAACACTGAAAATTGCAGAAGAATTTGTTGCAATGAGCTTTTTATTATCCATTTTTCGCCTTTTGCTTTATACATACACTCACACACAAACATGCATATACATATTGAGCACACAGCTACTCACACACAAACACACATACACCATCAAAAACATGGCTTGTACGCCTTTGTGTATGCAGCACTTTTTGGGGCTTGCATTCCTTTTGCGCCTTACCCCAAATAAAAATTGCAAGCTAAGCGTGTTTTTGGCATCTGTGCTTGGATGTAGCTATGTGTGTGTTACTGTGTGTGTGTGCGCTTATATGCTTGCACAGGTGAAAATTTCTATATGTATATCTATGCATATATAAGCATTCTGTTTGTACTTTCTGCCATTTACAGCCGACGTCGTCGCCATGTGCCGCCAAATTATTTGCGGATTTGGTGAATTTTCTTTGGCTACCTTTTTCCCACGCTCTTCGGCATTCTGAAATATTATATATATATGTTTACGCTTTATATATATGTAGATAAATTCAACAATTTGTCGTGCTTAAAGCACAACAAGCCAGAGCCAAGTGTCTGTTAAATGTTCGTTTATGTTTGTTGCCGGTTTTCGCGGCCTCGAATGGGGTCTGGGCCCCTGGAAATGTTGGTTGAAGAGCGGAAAAAGCAAATAGTAAAAGTGGCTAAGACTGAGCCCGGGCTGGCCCCAGGTGTTGGCTTGTTTATCTTATGGCTGTTGACTTGTTGGCCTGTAAATACTTGTAACTTAAGTTTAATGTAGAGATTAAAATGATTGTTTATGCGAGAGTTGGAGAGATGCAAACAAGTTGAATGGCAGCTTAAAACTTAAGGATGCTTTGTTTATATTTTTATAGTTGGCTATTGTGAAGGCCTATCAGCAGGGGGATTGAGTACAACTGTGAAGCTTATTTATGGGGTTTAAATGGGGTTTAGGTTTATTTGTATTTCTCTTTTTGTTAAGATAATTCAAGTCAAGTTTTGTCTTCTCGTATACTTTTTAAGACCGTATAGTGAATTTTAATATTTACAAATGGCGGATCTACAATGGCAGCCAAAGCAAAGTAACTCCATAATTTAATCATTATTTTTAATCTTATTCTGAAAAAAACATTATTGCAATTATTGCTATTCAAACACTTATTACACCTTATTAATGTATTAAAATTTCAAAATGGCAGTCCCAAAATGTGTAATTCATTTTTGTATTTAAAGTTCGAGTTGGGTATGCAAATATAGGTTTTCGGGGTCGCTAATCACGAATCTGGGGTAAGAATCACAAAATTACAAAATGGTGGACCCAAGAATGATTTTTAGGTTTTCGGCGGCCATCTTATCTTATTTTTCTTATATATAATATGTTTAATGTCTTATTTGATTTTTAAATATGTTGGAAAAAACATATATTGAAAAAGTGGGCGACTGGAAATTTCTTGGAAGGACCTATAGAAAATTGACTCGCTCTAATATTGGCAGGTCCAAAGTTAGACAAAGGAGAATTTTCGTTTATCAAATTGACGTACGGCTTGGCATCTTCTTTTGAAGATTAAAGTAATCAGGGAAACCCATTATAAAAAAAAATTTCACCCAAAAAAGGGGGGTACATTTAAATACTTAGCACAACCACACCGAAGCTTGCAGGGAGCTTACTCTCTTACACTTGCTCATTAAAAATATCACTTTAAAGAGGTTATATCTTCCAAAGACTATATGGGATCTTTTATAAAAGACTTAAAAGATTTCATGACCTTGATCAAGCAGATTTTAGTTCAGTATTTTCTTTTTTTTTGACTACTTATGATATTATAATAAACACTAGTTCGCATATAGCACCTAGTCTCAATGGATTTTATATAATTTACTGATTGTTTTTAGGACATATAATATAAAAAGAATGTTAAAAACAATTGCAACTCATTCGAACAGGGCTGCAACAACACCGTAAACCGTATTGAAATTGTTTCATTTCACTTCCTTATCCAATTCAATTTTCTATATATGGTTTTATTCTCCATCTATGGCTCAACAATTTCAAATTCAATCAAACCAAAAATGTGATGGAAGCATGAAAGCATAAATTCAGTATTTAAGTTTCATTGTGAGTTTAACAAAAGTCACTCTAATCCAGTCTAGTAAATGGCTTTGCTTTCCTTATATCATATGTTATTCCCTTTAAGCATTTCCCTTTATCATTTTTCTAATAACAGCTAATGGAACTTTTATGTGATACTATTTCTTTTTCGAGTCAATAATCAACTAGAATGGAATCAAAGACATTGAAACTTGGACCGCTCTTAAATCGAAGAGCAAGTACATTTATCTAATTAAGTTAATGCAGCCTAAGTAATCAGCAGGCAAAGTATTTTTGGCTGTCATAGACATAGGACATAGGACTTAAAGCTCAGCCAAATCAATGCGAAGTATGAAGACAACAAATACCACAGCAACAACTACAAAAACAACAATAAACAAGAACTTACACAAAAGACAAAGTTTAATTTATAGGCATTGAGCCAGGAATTGCAACTTCCGGGAGTGACAACATGCACACACTCCCACAATGCCATACTCCTACCATAATGCCACAATGCCACATGGAAGCATTCTGCGACGCATGTAAGACGAAACTTATACATCGGAGGCAACTTCATTTCACAGTTACAGTCACAGCGGAACTTTAGAACTCCAAACTCGACAAGAACGACGACAACGACAAGATAAAATATAAATGGCATGACGCCGGGCGGTCCCCGGAGCGGAGAGGGTTCCACTGCGGGGGCGTTTGTTGTATATATATAAGTATATATGTATATCTGTTTAAGAGTATGTTTTGCCAGCAAACGGATGCGGCAGTCAGGGTGGAAGTACCACTGATAGCCGTCACATGTTGAAGATTTACTTATTAATGCCAGCCAGCCAAGCAAACAGACATTCCGCACACCATCATCAGCCCTGGTTTACTTTGCCTTGCTGAGGGTTGCAGAGAGGGGTTTTCTTTTCCACTTTTTTTGTTTTTGTTTTATTTTTGTTTTGTCTTATGTTGACTTTCGACACCCTTCTGTGTTTGGAGACATAATTTGTGTCGACCAGGGACCAGAAACCAGGGACAGGAACTGGGACAGGAACTGGGACGGCCGACATTCCGGCTGTTGCTTGCTTTTAGTGACTTTGACAGTTTTATACGATTTATGTCATGGTAAATTAAAAATTACGCGTGCCGCCTTGGGAGAAATGGCTGATGGAGTCTGATAAAACAATATAATATATTTACTTGGTAATGGAAGTTAGCTAAAGTACTAAAATCTATAAGGAATTGCTAAAGTAAGCAATGTGTATGTAGTATGTTCATATATATGCATGGTTCATTGGCTGAAAGTGTTCTTCGAAAAATGGCTGCAAGAAAATCCTTTAAGTTGAACTTATGCCATGCTACTTAAGGCTTAATATATGGTTACAAGTCAATCTACAACGAAATCTGCTTAATAGAAAACAACTTTTATTATATATTATAATATAAAACATTCATATGACTGAGTAAAGTTTATATAACAGTCTGGCTATTGTATATTTGGACAGCATACCTTCAGAGGCCCTTTCTTACGATTCCTGCAATTTGTTTAAAAAAAATATGATAGGCTTGATCTCGTACATAAGTTTGAAAACTTTAATATAATATGTTAGCTACGAAGTCTTTGCCGCAAACTTTTACTCCCTATAAAGTGTATATGCCTGAATCGTTGTACTGCATTCTTGGCCATGCTTGTGATCCTCGGATACCCTTATTTAATTTAGCCTTATATTCGCTATATGTACTGGCATATTGAAATAATTACCAAAAAGATGTGTATATGTATGATAGTAAATTTGTTCTCGAAATAGGTTTATAGGTACGATGTTTCTTATACAAAATAATTCGTGATTAGAAATCGCCAAGATAGAATTTTTTGTACTTGAGAAAGTTCCAGAACGATTGTTCTTGGTTTGAGTATCTTACTTTTTTTTTAAATTGATTATGTTTTGGTTTAACTGGGTGAAATTAAATTTAATGCGAATCCTGAATTTCCATCACTACTTCAAAAATTCGGAAAATGCATATGCGATTAGAAAACAAATTTTACGATTATTATCAAATATAAAGCGTAGACCCGTAGTGACTTATTCCGATAACAAAAAAAATTTCAAATGTGCCCAAAAAAAAATGGGTTTTCGGATTCGATAGTCAGACAATATTTACTAGATGTTTTAGGCAAAAAGGCTCCAACATAAGCTGCCCATAAAAAATTGTTTCGAGTCCGGTTTTCCGACGACAGGGTCCCTGAATCTGAGTTTCTTTACAACAAACTCCAATAAAATATCTTGGTTTTTGGTTGTTTTTCCATCAAATCCAAAATTCGATTTGTTTTTGTGGATCTCGGTAATCTGATCTTTTAACGCATCTAGTAATATACCTTGATCTTGTCGTAAATCTACAGTGAGAAGAAAGAAAATTAAGTCTGTCTTCAATTAAAATAAAAATATATATATGAGTATTTCCAAAACGAGGTTCGACGTAAACGAACATGTAAAAATTAGGATAAAATTTTTTACGTTACGCCAAAATAGAAATGTCCATATTCGGCAATAAATAAATATATCTTTATAATAAATTCATAATTTTAAGGGTATGAAAGCATTTCTATAGATTCATTTCAAAAATTTTCGTAGGGACGATGGATCTACTTTGAAAAAGTTCTAATTATAAAAAAATGCTATAACCTCAAGGTGATTTCTATATATGCATGTATGTATTTAAGAATTACAGGGCATAGAACTGGGTCCCACAGTCAAGCTTGCTTTAGAAAGAAAGATGTCCCATATCCACTGCCACATACTTCAATACGGTTCAAAAATATTAATATCTAGATACAAATTTTCTACAAAACTGAAGGGGCGGAAATATGGTCTTAGATTAAATCTAAAGCAAATAAAGCCCAACCGACCTCGCTTTTACATTAAAAGTCATCATCATCACTAGCTTTAGAGTCTTGGGCAGACCATAGCTTCCGCAACTATTCCTCTCCATGTTCTTCGATCGACCGCTACATTCCTCCAGTTCAAGACACCAAGAGAACGAAGATCATTTTTCACTACGTCTAGCCACATTACAAATTTCTACCCCAAAAACCACTCAAAATTTATGATAAATTTTCTTGTTTCGTCTAATTTATTTGTACCAAACAATATATTGTATTTTGGTTATGGTTGATTTATTGGCTCAATTTATCTTTTGTTTTAAAATATTTTGTCTTAATCTCGCTTAAGCTCTTTATCGTACTGCACAACTACTTTTTTTTTATTATTAATTTCTAAATAATAAGTTTGGTTTTTATTTTCTAATACGCCTGGACTTGAATATTGAGCACATGGCCTTAGAATAAACTCAGTTATCTCATGCATATTCTTTCACAATTCGCTTTCATCAAAACTTTAGCAATTTTTCTTGTAGTTCGCTGCATTTGCCGCAAGCGGCAGAACAAACAAATCAAAGTCATTAACTCTGCTGCCCCACCAACAACTGAATTTTCCACCCCAAACACAAAACAAATCCAATAAATAAAAGAAAAACTAATTTCAGCATTTTCCTTAGGCCCAGCACAATTTGGCCATACTGCGTTTTTGTAGCTCAAACTAACAAAAATTAACGCATGTCGCTTTAATTCGCAATTTCAATTCATTTGGCTTTGGTCACACTTATATACAAACGTACGTATATGTATAAAGAAGTACATAAATTCCTTGGTGTGGTAAGCCCTTGGCAAAATGCTTGTAGCGCTGATTGTTGGACAATAAAACACATTGAGTGCATGTCGAGCATTAATATATTAAATGAAGCAAGTTAGCAGCCCCGCAAAACACCCGCAATCGATTCTGTCTGATAAGGCAACGCTCTAGGGAAGGGAGGTGAGGGTAATTCCTCTAAGCACTGTTCCTGATGGATTCCGACATCGCGTGCCTGTAGAGAGTTTTGCCAAGTTCTGTGCACTGCTTTGTTTAACAATCAAAACGCATTGCCAATCAATTGATTTACACAAAATCTTCATGTTTGATTTGCAAATGGCTGTCATTGGGTTATCAGGATGTCAGTCACTTAGTCACTCAGTCCGTAAGTCAGTTTGTGGTGGAGGTCTCCAAGCTTCAGCTGTCAGACAGCTTGTATTCACTCTCTGCTCTCTTCTTCCCTGTCGCTTGTGGCCAAAATAAGCTTTTTGGTTAGGCTTGTCATCTAAAATTTTGTTTGCCAAAATGTTGTTTATATGTAAATATATGTATATGTGTATGTGGTACGAGGGTTGTCTTTGATGTTTCGGGCTAATAGTGAAAGACAAAGAGATTTTATTGAAATTGACTTTATGCTTTACCACTTTTGCATACAACCTTTTCGAGTAGAAGAGGTAGAAGGGGGTAGCGAGCTTTTAAAACCCTGCAGAATTTTTTTCCGATAGTCAGAGTATATATATCGTGGGATCCATTAAGACGTTCTTTTCAGTGTTCGAAAACTCTTTTAGTTGAGCCGAAACTTAAGAGCTTAAATAGACGTTGTGATAGAATATCCTTCCTAGGCGATCGATTTTCTCATACCAAAAACTTCGAAAAAAAAATTGTTTAAAAAAATTTATTTTTTTTTTTTTTTGGCCCCTTTTTTTTTAGCCCACAAAAAAGGCAAAAAAAAAAAAAAAAAAAAAAAATAAAAAAAAAAAAAAATTTTTTTTTTTTAAATAAAAAAAAAAAAAAAATTAAAAAAAAAAAAAAAAAAAAAAAAAAAAAAAAAAAAAAAAAAAAAAAAAAAAAAAAAAAAAAAAAAAAAAAAAAAAAAAAAAAAAAAAAAAAAAAAAAAAATAAAAAAAATAAAAAAAAAAAAAAAAAAAAAAAAAAAAAAAAAAAAAAAAAAAAAAAAAAAAAAAAAAAAAAAAAAAAAAAAAAAAAAAAAAAAAAAAAAAAAAAAAAAAAAAAAAAAAAAAAAAATATTTAAATATTTTTTTCCTTTACCTTCATCCTTCTTTTTTTTTTTTTTTTTTTCTTTTTTTTTTTTTTTTTTTTTTTTTAATTATAAAAATTTTTATAAAAAAAAATTTAATATTAAATTTTTAAAAAAAAAATTTTAAAAAAAAAAATTTTAATTTTATTAATTTTATTAAAAAATTAAAAAAAAAAAAAAAAAAAAAAAAAAAAAAAAATAAAAAATAAAAAAAAAAAAAAAAAAAAATATCTATTTTCTAGTAGCTCTAGCACAGAGGTCGACCTCAAAAGTGGACCGCACTCTTTTCGCCGATATCTTTCTTGCTCTTAGCGAAGTAGGTATAGGAACAATATATCGAAAATATTCTTCTAACTGAAGCATTCCCAAATTGGAAACAAAGTTAAAGAAACTTTTTCAAACCAAAGAACAATTTTGGCTCCTCTTCCTATTCGCCTGCTAAATTTTGTACATTTTTTTCAACGTTGAACTTAATTTTAGAAGATATTATACATATAAGAAGTAAGTTATTATTTAGAAGATGTTATTTAATCCACATCATACAAATATCTTATACCATACACAATAGTGTCCAAGCTTTAACAGACTTTAACAAGTTTTATTTTGTATTTTAATTATAAAACTTAAATTTTTGTTCTAAATTCGGTTTCAGGTAACACATTGATATTTTATTTATTTACATTTATATGCCTCTGTTTAGCAGCCAACTGTAACAATTTTTGTCTAAAATAAATATTTTATTTCACACTTTTCTGCCAATGTCATTTATTTTTGAGGTTTTAAAATTAAAGTGCAATTATTTTTGGGGTAATTTCAAATATTCATTGTTCTAAATTTGCTTGAATTATTTTTGCGTGTAATTTGGCAAAGTTAATGTTTATTAAATATGTTACAAATTTATTGGCATACCTTGGTACATAAACAATGCGGAAAATTTCTATGTGGTATATTTTATATATACATATATATAATAAATGAGTTGGATTTTTTAATATTTACAATTAATTGCAAATTGCAAATTTGTTGCTTTTTAAAAATTTTTAACCAAAATCCATAATATAGACCACACATAAATATGACAGATTAAATCATAAATAATAGTGGAAGTCGGAAAGGAGTGGGAAAACTCAATATTTATAAAATAAATTCTATGTATTCCAAATACAGCAAATATCAATAATTTTTAAATTTATTTGTATACTTGACATAACTTTCTAACATGGACTTGAGCATTAGTGAAAACAAAAATTTTAAACAATAAATTAAAAAATTTACGTATGACACCCCCCTCCATCAATAAACTTCTACAAAAACGAGCTATGTGTTAATATACTGAAATATGAGTTATATATGTGCTATACTCACAAGCTGTGCCTTATGTGAGCCTAATAAACATACCAATGCTGACCTTTTCTCGATTATTCCCCCAAAACACAGTAGTGCTTATGAAAATTTATAGCACCACCAAATAAAAAAGCTGAAAAGAATGGCTCGAGATGCACAAGAAAATTATTTAATTATATTATTATTTATCTTAATTTTTTTTTTTTAATATTTTTATTGAAACTTTTTTTTAGGGAATTTTTGATACATTTTATTTTTATTGTCTAAATGTGTTTTATGGGTCAACTTTAAATGGTCATTTAAATTTGAATATATAAAAAATATAAAAAAAAAATATATTTGTTTTCATTTTTTTTTTAAATATTTTCCATTTGCAATTTTCATCAAGTAAAGGGTGATTTTTTTGCTATTTGGTTTTTCAACCCAATTGTTCTGAAAGCTCACGCGTGATATGAAAGTCAAAAATACTCAGTTAGCAATTCCCTTTCATCATGGAAAGACTTACGCCCTAACAACGTTTACAAATTATTGAATTTTATTACCAAAAATCGTGCTCAGTAA
Source organism: Chymomyza costata (assembly GCA_018150985.1). Classification (NCBI taxonomy): domain Eukaryota; kingdom Metazoa; phylum Arthropoda; class Insecta; order Diptera; family Drosophilidae; genus Chymomyza; species Chymomyza costata. The sequence goes on from JAECWU010000166.1 coordinate 80,997, forward strand.
AAAATGTGTTTAGAGTACTGCGTCCATTTTACGGTCGTCATAGTTGACCTTCTGAGCAGGCTGTTCAAGCTCTTGTTACCAAATTTTGCACCAATTTTACTTTATTGGACCTTCAATCTCCAAATAGTCTACGTAGAGTGCGTACTGAATGAAGACCATGAAATGTCTATTCGGCGTCGTTCGCAGCAGTTGGGTATGTGTTATTCGACCACATGGAACGTTTTACGCAAGGATCTTGGTTTAAAACCATACAAAATACAGTTGGTGCAAGAACTGAAGCCGGGCGAACTGCCACAACGTCGCGCGTTCGGTGAATGGGCTTTTGAAAATGCTTGATGAAAATCCACTTTTTTATCGAAGAATTGTCTTTAGAGACGAAGCGCATTTCTGGTTGAATGGCTACGTCAATAAGCAAAATTTCCGTGTATTTGGAGTGAAGAGCAACCAAAAGCATTGCAAGAGCTGCCAATGCATCCACAAAAATATACTGTTTGGTGTGGTTTATTTGCCGTTGGCATCATTGGATCAAAAACAAAATGCCGAAATTGGACTTTCCGGATGGACCACTTGAAGCGTAGTCGTTGTCAATATTTACATGAAATAATCTTTAAAAAGTAAATGGCAAAGAATGATTTACAACTTCAAATAAAAATGGTATACATTTTTCACATTTTTGTTGTTTTTTTTTTTAATTTATAAAATCACCCTTTATATTAAAATTGGGTTATTTACATTTAAAAAATGTAAAAAAAAATTTATTAATTAATTATTTTTATATTTTTTTTGGAAAAAAACTTTTATTTTTTGTAAAATGCTTTTTTGAATTTAAATTAAAACATGTAAAATTAAATTTGTAGCTTTTTTTTTAACAAAATAAATTTATTTTAAAAAATTTTTTTATCTGCAATTTCCAAATACATATTATTAATATTATTATTTGTAATGGGAGTAATATATACTGCGACCCAAGTGGATCTATTGTACCCCCTTCACGGCTTAGCTCTCCCAAAAGTCCAATTGCCTGCATATACTCTAATATTTTGTTTGGGATATGGTAACAATGCTCTCCGGTGAGATAACGTATATGCCTAGAAGCTTGTTTCTTTTGTTAACGAGTGCTATGCATTCACATAGTAGATGCACTTAAGTTTCTTCCTCCATACTACAGAAGCGACAAAGTCCACTATCCGCTATGCCAATTTTATTTAAGTGGCTGCGGAGCCTGCAGTGTCCCGTCAAGCGGCCTGTCAGGATCCTCACGGTATTTTTCCTGTAAGTTATCATGAATTTGAGGCGGCCTCGATAGCCTAGCGGCAGTGCACTAGACTATCATCCCAGAGGTTGTGGGTTCGAATCCCACGTAAAGCCATGGTCCTGCACTTTACACTTTTCCTATTCCCCTAGTTTTTCCTGTCTATTCTATATCCTTATCACTTACTCCCATTATCGGTATCACAATGGGTCTATTCTTGGCCTAAGTGAGTTGGGACGCTAAGTCCCAACTGCCGCCCTAACCTACCTATCATGAATTTGAACCTCTTACGGTTGTAGTTAGAGAGCAGAGTTTTTGACTGCTTAAGTCCTGGTATCTGTGCCCAGTGAAGCAGCCGTTTGTTTTCTTCCTCTTTCCTCAATAGGTCCCTTACCACGTGGTTGCCAATCGCACATTATGGTTTAGGTCCGATTAGCGGTGTTGCTGCACTTGTCCTTGCTAGTTTATCTGCTAGCTCATTTCAAGGGATATTGTTGTGTCCTGGAACCCATCTAATTGTGAGCTTGTTTCTGGCACCTAATTTTTCAAGTGCAGTTCTCACTTCTTTGATCAGCCTTGATGTGATCTTGGCTTTGCTAATTGCCTTTATTGCTGCTTGACTGTGAGACAGTATGGAGATTTCCTTGTCGTGGTAGTTCCTTTGCAGATTAAATTCTGCACACCTTCGAATAGCACAGACTTCATGACTCATGATGTTTAGTCCTGGGTCCTACTACCCCCAGGCCACTTCCTTCATCAGTGAGGGATCCATCCGTATACCACTTTATTGTCTGTGGTTTCATTGGATGAACTGCCGAAAGAGTTGTCCAGGCCTCTTTCGTGCTGAGTTTAATATTGAAGTCCATATACATATATTTGAATAACAAAAATCTAGTAAAATTTCAAATTTCTGGTGAAAACATTTTGGTCACATTTTTATTAAATAAATTAAAAAGTATTCATATATATCTAAAAAAAAATTATTTCATTTTTGAAAAGTTCATTTTTTTAGCAAATTTTCATATAAGTATATTTCAATAAGAAAAATATAATTAAAAATAAAATTTCTTTGAAAGCCGTTAATTTATGGAATTTATATTTTTCTGAATCACATTTTCATTAGATTTTGACGTTTTTTATGATATAAGCAATCATAAGTTATTGTTGCTGGCATTCTAGTACTTACGTATATTATTGTATAATATTTAACTAAATAAATAATTAAAATATTGATATTCCATTTTGACCTGATTTTTTATACCGAAAACTTAGTTTTAATTATTTGTAAAGAAATATTTAAACGTTTTAGAATACTGCTTAAAAATATATTGGAAGTAAAACTATAATGGCTAGGCAAAATGCATCTTTTTTTTTTTAGTTATTTTTTTAAACATAAATTTTGATTATTCACATCAAAACCAAAATTTATAACTAAAAAAAATAAAAATTGATATTGATATGTACGAAAAACATAAAATTCATACAAAGTACTAATAAATAAATAATAAAATGCAGCTCTTAATAACGACATTTATTTGACAATTCATATGCATTTAATTTTGACATTTTCATAAAGAATAAGTCCACAAATCTATTATACAAATAGATTGTTATCTGTTTGCGGCAAAAACAAGCAAATCAAAGAGTTTATGCTTAAAATAATCAAAATTTATTTATTTAATCTGTTTTTATTTTTACCATATTTGCCCAGGCATATTAAAAGAAGAAATTCAGCCAAGCAAAAGCAATATTTGTATATAACATAAGGGCGGTAAAATCCAACAAGAAATTTTTCTTTGTAATAATCAAAATCAAATGCACTTCATGTGAAAAAAAATCTAATAAAATATTGAAATATAAAGTAAAAGCACAAAAAGCAAAGATGAGTAGGAAAATAAGTCTTCTGAAGCATAACATACTATAGAGATAAGTAAGCTTATGTATTACACAGTCATACCCAACAAGCATATATGTATTTCTCTACATATGTATATACTAGAAGCAACAACATGAGCCGCTTATCAGTTACGTTTGCTTGTTTTATTATTTTAATATAATTACTTTTAAGATGCAAATCGAAAAATGAACCAAAATAGCAGATAAAAGATTTAAGCCATAAATAAATTTGATGTAGTATACATTGCACTGTGGGCCCAGATTTTCATATTTTGGCCAAAACCCTGTCATTTTCATAATAATTTTTTTAGAGTGATGAAATTTTACACACGTGTTCCTAAATGATTGAACTATTTTTTTGGGAAGTTTGAGCCTCCTCCGATTTTTTTGAGGTATAGATAATCCACACCGAAATTGGAAAAAATTTAAAAAAACCAAACAATTTTTTTAACTTACTTTAAAAAAAAAAAAAAACGGTTAATTGGAATTGGATCATATTTCACACAGAGGTAGATATGAGCTCCTCATACATTGAAAAAATAGCCAATACCCAAAATATTGAGTGGTTTTGGAGTTATAGACTCAAATAGTTTCAGCTTTCCAATCAAATTACAGAAAGACGACATTACCAATCCATCTAGTTTTTAACTGTTATAATTTTTTTTCCATGCTTTTTTAATTTTAGAAAAAAAAATTTCAAAAATCTATATTTCATTTTTAGGTTTTTTCGTCCAGATTGATCATTTTTACATTTTTTTATTTGCATCATTGTAAGTGTGCTATAAAATTTTCCATTTGTACATTTTAGTACAACCTTTGAAAAAATGCCCATTGAAGCATACTTTTAGGCAGCTAAGAAAAGAATACTAAAATTTCCTGGGGGTCAATTTTTAAAATTCAACTTTTAGATACAAAATTCAATTTCTGAAAATCGGGAGGAGTTACATTTTGTTTTAAAACATTTGAAGAAATTTAAAAAATTTTTTCGATCAAATATCGAGTGGTAGTCAGAGGTACGTTTAAAGCAAAGCTGCCAAAGATACAAAAACCAAAAAAATCTTTTTAGCTACTCGAATATATTTAAAACCGAAAAGTTGTTAAGCTCAGTTTTATTTTTTTCTGAAGTTTTACTTATAAATAATAAAGTGAATGAAGATTTAGTAGCTACATGGATCATGATAAATGCAGGTTTTTTTTTTCTGAAAATGTTCGCGAACTTTGATTGCCAATAACTTAAAAACCACTAATTATAATTTGAAATTTTTTTTCGGCACATGATACCTTAATATGTATAAAATAATATTAAATTGTCATTTTGTCCCAAATTTTGATTTTCATCAGAAGGGCTTTTGGCCAAAATCTGCCCATGTGGGCCCATTGTGCATTGTGGGCAGATAACTTAAATAGTTAAATAAAGTATTGAATTTTTGTAATTTACTGACTTAAATTCTACACTAAGTTTCCACATTTTCTAACAGGCAAAAAATGAAAATCTTTTAATTAAGACTTTAAGCTCGATAATCGAATCGATTCGATCGTTATTAATTATTTATCGACTAAAAAGTTTGAGGCTAATATTTAGAGATTCAGAGAAGATGATGTATAGTAGACTTAAGGGTTATACGCAGTTCGAAAAATTTCGCGCGGAATGACAAAACTTCGTATAAAAAAAAATCCCATTTAGGATATCCCATTTGAAATTTTTTTTTTATATGAAGTTTTGTCACGCGCGAAATTTTTCAAACTGCGTGTAGGCTTTAAGATAACACGGAACGAGTAAAATTCTGATATAGTGTAACATATTTGAAAAATATATAATGTAATGTTAAAAAAAAATATATTTTTTTTTTTTTTTTTTTTAAATCGAAGTTTTTCACTGCCTGAAGAAATTTTTATATTACCCAGAGGACCGAAAATAAACCCCAAGACTTCTGGCGGTACCCGAAAAGCTGGCAACCCTAATTTTTAGGAACTATAATTCTTTCCTTCTGGAATTTTTTCACAGAAGTTTTGTGCACTCACTTAACATACCCCTTATGCTTTACGTAGAGTGTATTAAAAGAGCGTAGCTAAATAATTTTTTTGCATAGAAATTCACTTGAAATATATTGCATTTGCTTTTATTTTTTAGTTGCTTGATTTATTTGAACATTTTATTATTCTAGTGCATTTTGTTGTTATTTGTTTTTAGGCATTTTTACACAAATTACATATGCTTCAATAAAATGCTGGACTTCTGTCTGGTTTTTGTTTCGAAAATGAAACTGGAATTCATTCATTAGGCTAAACGAGTATGCCATTTGGTGCTTAAATAAATATCGAAAGTGAGCTGCACATATTTCTTTTGAAATAAGTGAATCCATATTGTCTTTATTTAAAGCAGGCAGGTAATTTGCTTGAGAGAAAATCATTGCAAACTTTACAAAAATAAATTTTCAATAAAAGTTTTCTTTTGAAAGTTCTTTCTGTAAATGGTGACCTTTGATGCAGATGCAGGTAAGCTTAAAAATATTTTTTCAAGTTGAATAATGAAGCAAGCCATTTATATAAAATGTAATTTGAAAAATGCAAATAAGAGGCAAAGTAAACAAGTTATTTTAAAATCGATCTAATTTGATGATTTTTCCATATTTGTTAGATGCACCGCACCTACCAATATAAAACTTGTAAACTTTGTGCAAAATTCCTTCTATTTATTTTTGTTTTAAGATTAATGTTTTGATAACAAAAAAAACTATTTGAAATAACTTTATTTGTTGACGGGGTATGTTTTGTGAAAGAAAAATCTATTTAAAATTTTAAGCTATCGGTAACTCTATAGAGCAATTGGAATTCTACATAACAAATTTATGGGGCTGTTACATATGTAGTCCTTGAAATTGACAAGATTCATCTAGCATCCGCTAGACTTATAGCTTTTCTATAGAAACTAATAAAATGTTAAATTTATGAACATGCAAATTTTTTTAACCGATAACCGATTAACCAATAATTTTCGTTCCAGCTCGGTTTTTGTTTATTTTTCAAGAAATCTAATTTACTTTATTAAAATCATATCACATGTAAAAAATTATTAAATATATTTAATTAAACATTTTTTTTATTATTTAGTTTACTTTATTAATTTTTTTTCGTATTTCTACTTTTCTTAAATTTTTATCATAATTTATAAAGTTTTTTGTAGATAACTTTTTTTCTCTCTACAGATAATTTTAAAATTTTAAGAATATTTAACTTCTTAAATTTGGGATATCCCATTTGGGATTTTTTTATGTATGAAGTTTTGCCATTCCGTGCGAAATTTTTTATTCTGTGTATAGGCCTTTATATACAAAATATGAACATGACCAAAACTTTTTTAATATTACAAAAAGATGGCTTTGGAGTGTAAGCCGATTGGGGAAAACAAATGCTGTACACTCTATAAAGCGGCCATTTGGGAATTTTAACAGAAAACTGGAAGATAATTAGAAAAGTTAATTTTATAATAGTTAAATAATAAACTTTTTATACTCGTACTCTTGATCTATTGACTATTGCATATTAAACAGCAATATTTTTTTTTATATTTATTCAAAAAAACGTCAAAGATCAAAAGATGACCATTTCATTAAATCAATATCTTCGATTTAGATATATTTTATACGGGTTTTTCCAATAAGAGGTGTTATTTTGGTATTCAAAGAAAAATGCCATTTTTTGAGATAAATGATCGGATGTTTTTTTCATAATAAAGAGCAAGCCAAATGGCCACCACGACCACGCTTACAGGACCATATCCTTTTCATGGAATTTTCCATAACCAAATCGCAAAGTGGCTGCCCTATGTCCTCGATCGCCTCACGAATTCTATCTTTAAGGTCATGAATCGACGCTGGGCTGTTGGCGTAGACCTTATCTTCCACGTGGCCCCAAGGGAAGAAGTCGCAAGGTGTTAAATCACAAGATCTCGGTGGCCAATTGCGATCACCTCTTCGAGAGATAACACGGTCCGGAAACTTTTCCCGTAAAAGAGCATTGCTTTCGTTGCTTGTGTGGCGCGTAGCGCCGTCTTGTTGATAGTAAACGTTGTCCAGATCAATACCATCCAGCTCTGACCATAAAAAATCATTAATCATCTCTCGATAGCGCAATCCATTCACCGTAACTGTGGGTCACACCTCATTTTCGAAAAAATAAAGGTCCAATGACCCCGCCGGACCATAAACCGCACCAAACAGTCATACGTTGAGGATGGAGAGGCTTCTCAACAATAACTCGTGGGTTTTCCGAGCCCCAGATGCGACAATTTTGCTTCTTGTCGTAGCCACCGAGGTGGAAATGGGCCTCATCAGTCAAGAAGATTTTTGGATAGAATTCCGGATCATTTTCATGCATTTCAAAGACCCAATCAGCAAAGACACGACGTTGTTGATGATCGGCCAGCTTGAGTTCTTGTGTTAACTGAACTTTATAAGCCTTAAGACCCAAGTCTTTATGAAAAATACGGTGTAATGACGTTTGTGGAATGCCCAATTCCAAAATCTTCGAAAAAATTCTTCACCACATTCACAACACTTTCCTCTATATAAATTACCAAAACAAGAGAGATCGAGTTAAAAAGTGGTTTAATTTCAATATTTGTCAGTATAGGACTTGTATTATTTAAAATGGTTCCCTTTCTATTTTATGCACTTTAAACTAATATCGTAAATATATCTTAATAATAATAAAATTCAAACCGTTAATTTTTTTTTTTTTTTTTTGAGTACCTTTAAGTCAATTTTAAGCTTATTGAATTAAATTCAAATTTTTGTGAATAAAAGAAGGAACTTCACATCCGTTTTTACCCAAAAACCCAAACCTAACTGAGTAAAGCCTGAAACACCTGCCGCACAAACGTACATACATATGTATATACCCATATATAAAGTACACACTCACACTTGAATTGATCAAATATACATAGTGTGTGTGTGTGCAGAAGTTGTTGTTGGCTTTGGTTGAATTGAAGCTCAAAGACGCTGGAAACGGATTCGTATTGTAGTTGTATGAGGACAATTACCATTGCGGCATACCAAACCACAAAACAATAGTTTCCTGTTTCCTGAGTGCTAAACTTTTCATATGGACTTGTCGAACAGACCAATACACCGAAACACTCACACACATACGAACAAAGTTAATGTGCCAAAACGATTCGTATTATAGCCCGTAGTGGTTTCTATTATAACCTCGCATGCTTACCGTATCATGACCCGAAGCGACATTGTCGGCATTGGCCAAGGAAAATGTTTTTAATGCAATTTTCACCTAGCGCGTCCGTTCATGTACTCCGCCGGATCTTTGTGTGGCATACACACTCCACTCCCCGGCTAACCCGGCTTGACGTAATTACTAAATACTTTTGGTGTTGGATTGGTTCGGACCAAGTTGCTCGTTTGGTCCGTCACTTGGTCGACATGCCAGTTCTTTTGTCTTTGCTTTTCTTTGGGTATTGTAAGAGTTTTTTCTAATTTTTTTTCTCTCTCTCTCTCTGCTCTTGTTTTCTTGCTTTTTACGGTTCTTGCTTATTTTCTTATCGTCTCGGATTTGTGGCCGCAACATGTTCGTGAGCTTTTGTTGGAATTTTCTGGGCTTTCAGGCCGTCTTCCTTTTTTATTTTTACTTCTGCTTTTATTTGTCTGCCCGGCATTTTTTTCCTTGGCTTTTTCTTCGTTGCTCTATTTTGGTTTGGAATTCCTAAGTACAAGCGTGTGCCATGTTTATTTTTAATTAATTTTCCTTAAGCGGTCTAAGCCAACGGCAAGGCAACTCAGCTTAGCTCTGCACGGATACGGCAACAAAAATGCAGCTCCAATTTTTGTTCTTTTTTTTGTTTTTAGCCCTTGTTAATTTTGTGCAATTTTCTGCTTAATTTCCTTGCGGGCTGTCTTGCCAAAATTTTGAGGTCAACCATAAATGTTAATGGACGGTTATTATAACAATGAAAAGTAATGCGATTTAGCTAATGTCGAGCCAAGTCTATGGGATAGATTCTAGCATTGTTTTAGTGATTATTTTTCAGATGAAGAGAAACGAAAAGGTTTTTGCTGTTTAAGTTGAGTAAACAGCTGTGTTCTAGCTGTGACAGCTGGTAACTTTGTTCATTAAAGTTGGTAACTCCGTCATATTTTGACAACGCTGTCATTTTTGACGTTTGCTAATTTGGGATTTTTTTTTTGTAATTATTAAAATGTAGTTTTTGAAAATGTATCAAAATTTGCCTGAGAAAATCAACTTAATATAAAAAAATTGTTTTTAATTAAACGTTTTCGAAAACAAGCTACATTTTGGGAGAGAGCTATCCACTACCACGTCAAGAGTCTCTATTGATTCCCTAGAAGCTTTTTCTAGGAAAATTTAAAGTTTGCAAAAGAATCGACTGCGGCTCGAAATAATTCGCCTCATATCAAGAGACTTGTGATTTTCACCATCTTTTACACTAGTTTACTTTAAGGGTCATCGAGTGGACCTTCGTAAAAAAGTATTTTTTAGAGAAATTTTGGTCGAGAAACACGAAAATTACATTAATTTTTTTTTCTTAAGAACCGTTTTCGAGTTTTTTTTTGAAAAACATATTTTTGGGTACCTTTTTCAGTTATTCGGCAATATCTCGTGAATTTGTAATTTTAGAAAAATGGTCGAAAATGTAACATTTTTCGATTTTGGTTGCTTGTAACTTCAATAATTTTTACTTTATCTTTACATAGCGTATATCACCGTAAAGTGCACATCAATACTTTTCGATCTAATCTGTCATATCGATGCAAAATTTAGTTCACGAGATATTGACGAATAACTAAAAGCAGTACCCAAAAACATGTTTTTCGAAAAAATCTCGAAAACGTTCCTTAAGAAAAAAACGAATATTTTTTTCAAGTTTCTCGACCAAAAATAATCCTAAAAAATCTTTTTTACGAAGGTTCATTTTTCGTGTGCTAGTGATATTAACGAAAATTTTTTATATGATCAATAAGTTTTTAGAGCTTGACGGCAGCACTAAACCCAGATGATTATTAAGTGATTATTTTTTGTTTTGCGCGCATTTTCAGTAGAGCTCTATGTGTCACCAAGCTGTTGACGACTCGAAATAACATCGTCGTCGATTCGACGAACAACAGCTTTTGTGTAATTTTGAAATTTTTGAAAATTTTATTGAGAAGGTTTTCATTATTAAATGTCTCAAACTTAATCCAAAAATGCAGTTAAAGACTGACCAACAAAATATAAAATCTTATGATAAATAAAGTAGTTAATAAAATAAGAAGTACAATTGGAGATTTTTGTGTTAAGCGAACAAACGGCAATTCATTAAAACTGTTCGTAGTCGTTTCTACGAAGAGTAGGCTTAGTGTAAGTAAAGTAAGAACAATCATCTAGTTTGAAAAACACACATTACTTTTTAAAAAGAATCGCTCCAAATATTTGTGATCTTTAATCTTGCTTTAATCAGTAAGTTGATATACAATTGAGGTGCAAAATTTCTGTAATCAAAGTCAAGTGCATTTCTTGTTGTCTTCTGTTCTGAAATATTGCATTTAACAATCGAATTTAACTAAACTTTCCTTCATTGTCTCTTAAAATTCTGTCGATATTTCAACAGATTTATGCTCTACCCTTTTACCTTTGCATAAGAACTTTTCGAATATTTTGTTCATTGACTTGGAAACCTCTTAAAATTTGACTCTGTGGTAGGTTGCTGTTCAAATGAATTCCTTACTTGACTGCTTCAATGATTACAAGTTCAAGTTTTTGCGTAACATTTTTTTTTTTCACATTTCACTTTATCAAATTTGTCGAAATTTTTTGCTATACAAAAGCACCCAAAACTTAAGGCGATTCAATAACGCAAAACTGCTACATGCCATTGCCATCAAATTTCGTTTGAATTAATTTGTTTTATAAATATTGAAAAGTTAATTTTATGCACACTTTATGAAGCTATAAAAACGTACGCCATCTTTAATTCATGAGCTTTGGTACTGAGGCAAATCGCAAATTAGTACAACAACAGAACTAGTATCTTCAAAGGCATTTCTGCACAAAACCCAACTATTTAAGAACCTAATGAAATAATGTGATATATAATACCAGAATTTTTGACATTCCAAGAATTTTCACTGCCTGTCCACAAAGTGGCCCCAAGTCCTTTATATATGCTGATATTTTATGAAGTATTAAGTTCATTTAATCAGTACAACAATGGCTACAGAAACGCTACCATTAAAACGCATACAAAACAATTCCCCAGCAACATTTACAAATTATCTAAAGTAATTGAAAGTTTTGTGGCTGTGCTGCCACATACAGATCCTTAAGGATTTCACTATTGACAAATCAAAAGCATGCCGCATTGTTAAGCTTTGGAATGTTTTAGTTTGCATCTTTTTTTTGTTGCCAAGTATTTTGTATTTCTTTACATTTAAAACTGTCCAGTGTCTGTTGGCTTTGGGGAGCTCAGTAAATACATAATTCCATTTAGTGGCAGAGCGTTGACAGACAAGTCCCAGTAGACAAGAGTCGACAATCTGTGCTCGACTGTCTACTAGTCGAATGAATTCATTAGGCTCAAGTGTGTGAAAGCATAAAAAGCAAACCACTTTATAGAGTGGTGTCCTTTTGCATGAAAAGCTCTCGGGCTGAAGCTGTTAGCTGCGACACGTCAGGTTGAAAGCAATTAGCTTAATTTTCAGCCAATAAAGTTAGCTTAATTGAGCGTGTCCTGGGACTAGGCAGCGCATAGACTCTCTCTGACAGCCGATTTACCTTTATCAATTTTCAAAAACCAAATTAATCATTTATAACGCTCATTATACTTTAAACGTTGCTAATTTCAACTTAATTTGGCATGACTTACAGTCTGCGCATTTCCAACACCATTTCCAACACTACACCCTGCCCTGGCCAGCCATGCTGCTGTGCGCACATTTGACAAAGACGGGCGTGAAAAATGTCTACATTGCTCTGGCCACTTGGCAGCAGTGGCGCATCGGGTTAAAGGGGCGCACTCAGCCATGAACAGTGTCAAGTTTTTTTTTTTGTGTTTTTTGTTTCTTTGCTCCTTGTGGCTTGCTGCCTTGCAGCTTATAGCGGACATTTAAAATGGCTTCAATTGTGCTTGAAATTTTCTGCCATTAGCCGCACGCAGCGCACAGCCGGCCAAAAGGCTAATGGGGACACAGTCCGGTTGTATTGTGGAGCTGCTGCTGCTGCTGCTGGTGAGCTTAGTTCCATTGTTAAGCGGATCAGGCACATGGGCTTTAAGTATCAGTGATTTTTCTATGGAAACATCAACTGGTGGTGGTTGGGTATGTCTTTTAGTCCAACTGCGTAACTTAATACTTTTTCGTTTTTTTTTTTTTGATTATTTGAAGGGCATTTTAGTCATCTAGACTTTGCATAAATCAAGCAGCATAACAAAATATGCTGCTTTTCTATAAGCCAAGTTATTTTTATATTAAAACGCATATTTTGTGTACTGCTTTAAGTGATGTCTTAGCTGAAAAGCTGAAAATCTTTAAGTTGCAGCTTTTTGAATACAATTTTCAAAGCAGTACTTCAACAGTTTTAAAAAATGAACAGAACAGAGGACTAATGAGAGATGGAAGAAAACAAGCCAAGCCACCACTTTATTCCAGCAAGCTCCTCCAATAAGCATACTTTTTAAATATCTACTTAAAAAATCTATAGCTATGACAATTGAGCTTAGATTATAAAAAAATGTAGATATAACCAATTCTTTTTTTACATGGTTTGGAAATAACACGGTCTAGAAAAACATATTTTTACACAATTTCAATCGAATTCTTAGGAGTTCTACCCATTTTAGCGTTTTTTTTTCCCCCATATTCTTTCGTTTTGGATTAATACGACATTTTTGTATTTCACTTTTGTCGTATCAAAAGTCTAAGGTGAGTCTTAAAATTTTGTTTTGGATTATTTACCATATACCCGAATTTTTTGATTTATTCAAAGCTTTAAAATTCTTTCATTCCCAAAGAAATAATATATTTCGATATTTTATGTTTTATAACTAATTACTTACAGTAGGTCTATGAACTATACTTCTTTAATAGTTGGCACTCAAACTCACCTGTAAAGACAATAAAAAAGAATAAGAATAAGTTAGTTGAATAACTATATGGTATACAATATACATATCGGAAAGAATAAGGTAAGCGGGTGACTTTTTGGTCGACATCTTTGATTTAGATGATTTTTATTTTTGTGCTACCACTACTATTACACTAGTTTACAAATTTATGGGTCATCGAGTGAACCATCGTAAAAAAGTGTTTTTTAGGGTAATTTGGGGTCGAGAAACACGAAAATGGCAACCATTTTTTTTTCTTAAGCACCGTTTTCGAGATATTTTCGAAAAACGTGTTTTTAGGCACTTATTTCAGTTATTTTTCAATATCTCGTGAAAAAAATCTTGTATCGACATGAAAGATGATTAGATCGAAAGGTATTGATGTGATCTTTACAGTGATATATAATTGTGTGCAGGTTAAATAAAAAATATAGAAGTAACAAGCAACCAAAGTCGGAAAAAGTGTAATTTTCGACAATTTTTTAAAATTTCAAATTTTTGAAAGGTGAAACACCTTTTTACGAAGGTTCATTTTTCGTGTAAACTAGTGTTATCCAATATTAACCATCTAAATTTATATTTCGAAATTCCGATTATGTATCGAGTTATCAATAACTGAAAATTAGATTTTTCATTTTTAGAGGTTTTTTTGACATCTTAAACTATATATTTAAGTAACATTTATGTAAATTTTTATCATAACAAGGACATATAATACATGTTAGTATATGAAACTAAGATATGTATATATTTTTTTTAAACACTTGAGAACTCTTTAAAAATGCATTATGTAATGATATTTTTGAATAATAATTACTTTGTTTATTATATATTATATATACGAATTTTTATTTTTTATTATGTTTTCTTTGACAAGCCATTTTTCCTAAACGTATAAAGAAATCGAAATTTTTTTAATGAAAGTTAAATTTTAGAATTAAAAAAAAAAACTTGTTTTTTAAATTTTTTTTTCAAATATTTTAGTTTAGTTTTTTGCTATTAATATTTTAAAAAACTATTTTAAAAATTTTTTGTATGTGCGCAGGCCGGGTAGCTAAATATTCAAGGTCACAAAATTAAGGTTTTAGCAAGTAAAAGTTTACCCCTGAACCAAAATTTTTTTAAATAATTCTTATAGATCTAGGGTGTCAAAATGTCTACACAATCGGTATAAATTAGGTAAGTCCACGCAATGGAAAACTGAACTAGTTCTTAAAATATTTTTTGTTATTCTTAGATTCTATTTATGCGAATTTCAAGTTAGATAATTATTTTTAATTGTTTCTTTTCTGAAATAAGCCCAAGAAATTGACAGCAGAACTTAAAACGAATTTTGAGAAAATATCGACAGCAAGAAATGTAGAATTGGGAGCAAGCAAAACGAAACAAATAAAATTTGTTCGTTTCCGATTTAAAATTTGTTTCAAAAGGACAACTCTTTTGCCAATAGAGCGATAGGAAAACTGCTTGGACTGCTTGAAGAGAGTAGCGTTGAAAGCGCACCTACTCTCACCAACACTAGTCAAAGTATAGCGGCCTTAAGCTCGGCACTCTCATTATTTTTTAGTATTAGTGCGTAGGCTGATTGTATTAGTGTATAGGTGCAAGTGAAGATTAAGTTATAGGGATAGTGTAGGGTACGGCAAACTCTGTCTTTTCAATTAGGATAGATAGTTAGATAAGCAGAGTGTCATTTAGCATGGGTGTTAATTTAGAAGGGAATTCCAGGACTTGGCGGCGAACGGGACCTACTTATTTATGGCGAATCAGCAGCAAAATCGGGAGAGTTTTGGTCAGTTATTAAAATGAGATGAGTGTTAGGCAATGAGTGAAAGTGAGTAAGAGCATCAAAGTCAGTGCCGCAAATTTGAAGGCGTTACGCGATAACTAAAATAGGGAACTATTGTAAAGAAGGATATCAGGATATTTTTAATTAGTTGCGCACCGGATGCGACCGCGTCGGATTTTAAGCGATTCCGTGAACGATCCGCGCCAAGTTGTGCTACTAGGATAAGGGAGCGTATCGCCACAAAAACGCTATATAGGTACATACACATATTATCATTCAATTGCACATTGTGAGATTTAAATTTAACTTTGTTTTCCCCAAATACTGTGTTTTGTTTGAAATAGCAAAAGTCTCAACAAATTATAAATTTGTTGTGTCATTTATCCTGGACAACGCTGAGGTATCCCAGCCGTTTTTCTATATTACACTGCTTAGTAGACTGCTGTTTATCTTAAAGTTTCCCATACTTTATTTAGTGAGTTAGTTGTTTGCCCAAGTTATAAAAGTTCCCCACGTACTTTTTGGCTTAAAAAACTTTCAAGTGTTGAAGACGCATCTTAACTTTAACTTAAATAATGAAAATAAACTTATACACTTATAATATAATTAATTTGGCTTAATGTATGAAACTCTTTAAATTATTACGTTCTTTGCTTTTCAACTCAAATTCAATCAACGTTGCGCACTCTGTAAATAAGTTTAAATGAAATGAATATTTTCCGCTGAATACCATACACTCAGATACACACACACACACACACATAAAGTTGCGCTGTTACCCAATAAAATGTGCTGCATAATTTTTGGCGCAAATTCAATTTAGACTTTTCAACAAGCTGCATATAGAATGCATGTTGCTGCATCCACCAAGCATCCTGCAGCATGCAACTTATGATATGCAAATAAAATATTAAAAATCCTAGAGCTGTTGCATATTAATTTATGTTTGACGGTGCATATCTATAATTCATTTTTTTTTTAAAACTTGCAATCTTGGATTATGCATGTGTTACCTGTATTAATAAATAAAAAGTGCAACGAGCATAAAATATTGAACAAAAGTGCGCAACATTTGCCGAGCTAATAAACAGCGGAAATCACAAGAAGCACTTCCGCCGTACCAAAAAAAAAAGAAAAAGAAAGGATTTAGTTGTGGCGATTAACGACAGTGGGATACACTATAAAATGTCAGCTATACCACTGCTTAAGTGCTCCTTTTTTTTGTAAGTCTTTAAGTTCTTGAGTGCAGTTTGACAAGCAGTTTTCTGCTAGCGGTTTTTATTTTTTTTTTTTGAGCCAAAAACTGAATTTTTACATCAACTTACAAATTTAAGTGATGTCCAAATAAATCCTTTGGTATAGAAAGTGTCGACATTGTTTCGTTTATTAGGCCCACACGAGGCTACATACCATGTGGTTACTCTAATAAATACGTCGCTATATAGCCATATAAATTTAAAGAATTTTTAAGAGACTGGGAACGTGATTAAGTAAGTTTTTAAGTTTTTTTTCGATATACAGATATGCTATGCATGCCAAAATGCTACAAATTCTTTTAGAGGAGAAAGGGAAGCAGTTAACAGCTCATTTCAACAAATCTGCTCTTTTTGCAAAATTTTAAATCGCTAGTCATTCTGATGTTCTAAATCTAGGTGTTCAGGCAGACGATGAACAGATCTGGCTCAATCACTAGCCAAGATGATGCCAAACATTTAAAAGCAAAGAACTTCTGGTCTGCCACACCTCTTTCTGCCTGCTACACAAACCTTCTACAAATCTATAATACCTTTAATATAGTGTATAAAAATTGGCATAAAATTTATCATGCTAAAAAACTGCATATCAGGAAATGCGTCTTCACTGTTTTTATTGGCAGTCAATTTGCTTGCATACAAACATATAAATAATAAATTTATACATATATACTATTCTTATATGGACTAGTATGTTTGTTTATAGCGTATGTAAATTCGACGCATAAGTTCCATAAATTCAAATGGCGCGTCACAGCTGTGTTGTTTTCAACACTTCTTTTGCCGCTTTCAGTTACCAACACTTTTCGTCAACCTTCACTAACCCTGCCACCGCCTTGTTGCCCTTTTCATGACATTTAACACTTTGGCAAACAGAATGCGCCCGCGTCGAAGTGTCTACAAAGCCATTCAAATGCACTTGAAAATTTCGAAGCAACAGCTGGTGACATGGCATAGTCAAGTGCTTTCTGGAGGGGAGCGTGGTGGAGCAAGTCAACTCTCTTTTTTTTTAAATAAAAATGTGCCGAGGTACTCAATTTGAGTCGCCCATGTTGAAATACTCTTTGCGCAAGAGGACTTTATCTATTTTAAGACTAAAACCAGCAAAAGTTTATGACCACAAATATGCTAGAAATGTACAGATACTTTTGCCTTAAAGGTCTAACTATGATAGAATTCCTTGAGATACTTGCGGTTACTTTAAGGTTGGTTTTGAAGCTAAAATTTATGAAAAAGAAATGTTTGCCACAACGACGATTGCTTTAGTTGCTCTTTAATTGAAATTCTGTTTAATGATAATTTTAGCATTCAACTTTTTTTGCAAATTAAATTTAATCTAATCTCGGTTGATATGTATCGCGTATATAATTTTTGAGTTGTGGTATAGTTTCCAGTTTTTTCTAAAAAATTTGTTGTTTGCCAGTGCTGCGATAAAAAGATATTTCTTTTGAGACTGTGACCATGATCAGGGCTTTTATTGTAGGCTGAGAGCATTAAAATTTATTTTAAAAAACTTAAAAAAATTACGGAAATATTTTTTAACTTAAACAGAGTCCATTTTAAAAACCTAATGTTGGCTGCACTTGAAACATTTTTATTGTTGACTAAAAAAAATATTATTCATACATATTTCAGCTTATAATTTGACTATATTCGTTAATTTGATTTGATGATTTAGAAAATTCTTAAGAGATATTCTTTAATACATTGCATTTAGTACATTGATCTGCATTTTTACTACAACTAAAAATTGACTTTGTTCATTTCAAATTCATTCAGGTTTTTTTTTCGATACAAAATGAATGTTTTTTCTACAAACTAGTGCTGCAGAAAACATCGATGTTATATCGATGTGTCGAAGCATAAAATATCTATATATCGATGTTGGCCAACGGAGATGTTTCTCCAGCACTACTAAACACCCATTTGATGAGTGCAGAAGTGCTGGAAAAACATCTCTGTTGGCCAACATCGATATATTTTAAAACTTCGATACATCGATGCATCGATATAACATCCATGTTTTCTCCAGCACTACTACAAACCCAATGATAATAAAAAATAAACTTTTCTTTCATAATGTCATAATTTCAAAATTATAAAAAAAGGCGAGCGAAAAATAGGTTTTTTTTTAATTTTACTTTTTTCGATAAAAAATTAAGTTTAAAAAAAAATTTTTTTAATATTTTTCTAATTTTAAAATTGTAAAATACGAGGGCGATTGCTCAGAGGCTCTCATAATTTACAATTTTTATCTAAATTACAATTGAAAAATAAATTTTTTTAAACTGGTTTTTCGATAAAAAAAATTACGATTTTCATGCTATATACCGATGAGGCATTGAAAAACAAATTTTTGAAGTTTTTTATTTAATAATTAAAAAAATTGTATAATAAGACAGCTGTTGCTCTGGGGCTGTCTTTTATCAGTTAAAATTTGTATCTTCATTCAAAAAAAAATAAATATGTTTTTATTCTGACATACTTTTTTTAGGTTTTTTAACCCTCCGTTTGGCACATGTTCCGATAACCTTTGGTTTGGCACATGGGTCCAGACAGACCCCTATATATTTCCATACAAATGTATGGGAATTTTTGATTTTGGACGTGTATTCACGGTCATTTATATCACGCACAGGTATAAATTTTGCATTACTTCTTTTACTCAATGCCTTTCGCATATGTTCAATTTGATCTACAGGTAAAAAAAAAAAAAAAAACACAGGTAGAAAATGGTTAAAACACAGGTAAATTTTTTTTTGTTGTTTTATGCATTTTACGGTTTATTTTGAAGATGATTATGTATATTAATTAATAGTTTTGATGAATTGACAATAGTATTCGTCTTATTCATTAAGTCTTTTTTAGGAAAAGTCAGAAAATTGCAAGATGATTGCTCAATTAGAAGTGTGTTAAAAATACAATTTAAAATGAAAAGGGTCTGGCTGGACCCATGTGCCAAACGGAGGGTTAAACAATTTTTTTACGTTTTTTTTTCACATTTTTTTAACGATAAAAATTTACGTTTTTTTTTGCCATAAATCCGAAAAAGCCATGGACTAAAAAATTAAAACAAAATTTTTTTTAATAATTTTAAAATTATAAAATTCGAAGGCGGTTACTCAGAGGCTAACATTTTATTATATACAATTTTTATCCTAAATAAAAACGAAAAGTTAATTTAAAAAACTTTTTCCTTATAAAATAATTAATTTTTTCATGCAAGAACACCGATAAGGTAAGGAATTTACAAACAAATTTTTAAAAGATTTTTTTTTAATGATCTCAAAATTATGAAATGAAACGACGGTTGCTCAGAGTCCGTCATTTTATCTTTAACAATTTAATCTTCGTCTAAAAAGGAAAATTATTTTTTTATTTAAAAATTTTTTTTTTTTCGTGTCTAATAAATATTTAGTTTTTGTGAAATACTCTTCCCCATTTGAACTAACTATAATATTATTTATTACTAAAAATTAAACTCTTATTTATATAGATTGGCACAAACCCCTTAGAATTAAGTTACTTAGGTTTTTATTTAACTTCTATTTATAATTTGTTTTTTTTTTTTTTTAATATTTTGCCCTCTAAAATTATTTTAGTAGTATGTCCTAAAAAATTTGTTTAAAATATAAATACTATCTAAGTAAAAAAGGCTTTAAAACTTAACTCTTTATTTTTTGCTAACTAGATCTCATAATTTAAAGCATCTAGTTTTTTTTTGAGTATAAATTAAATTAATAAAACCCAATTAACCTTTTTAAATTTTGGTTTTATTTTATTTATAAATTTCGTGTTAAATTTAAACTTTAAAAATTTTAAGAATATCTAATTGAAGTTTGGTTGAAAAAAAAACAGAAAAATAATCGATCATAGACTGGGCAGAATCCTCATGGGCTTGCCAGCAAAGTTATCCAATTAAAAAAAAAAAAAAGTTTAAGGATTCTTTCTTTATTGTACTGACTTACGATCAACAAAATAAAACAAATAGCACGAGTTTCGTGCGTGACAAATTGAATCGTCTTTCGATGCGTTTTGTCGTTATTTGTATACTCAACGTGTTTCAAGAAGCTCCATTTAACGCGTCACATTCTTTTTAACCAATTCGTTATACTATTCATCTTGTTGAGAGTATTAAAAGTGGAAGAAGACACGCCAAATGGCGAGCAAGTGCCAAAGCCAAATTAAATAAGATTTGTTTGGCTGCCGTTCAAGGGAATGATGATGCCAACGAGCACGTCTATGGCATGGAGCAAATGGTAGGAAGTCGGTACACCCTAAAGAGCTGTTCCTTCTGTTCAAGTTATTTTTTTCATTTGGAGCTGGGTACAGGAAGCTGCGCACTGTGTGTGCTGTAGGTCAGGTTTGTTCCTTGGCTGGTTTTAACTTTTGTTGATGGCAGCGACTTAACGCGGCGCATTTAAATGAGCCAGCTGTCACTGTTAGAAAAGGGGGCGGCAGCTGTGTGGGCGTGTCCAATGTTTGTTTGCAAACAAACATGCATCAAGTTCAAGTTACACGAACCAACAAAAAAAAAGCAAAGAAGAACCAAAAGTTTTTATCATGACGTCTTTCCTTAATTTCAGTACGTTCAAACCCATACCAATCCCAAACCCGAACCTGTACCCAAAACCAAGCTCAATTTAAGTCAGCATATTGTGTCGCCACAGCTATGTACATTGACACACTTTATCGTTGTTGTTGTTGTTTTTGTTTTTATTGTTAGTGGCTTTTGGCCACGTTTTGCCACGTGGCTGGGTAACGTAAGAAAAATGTGTTTAGAATGCGGAAAAGTTGCTGAAAATTGAGTTTGGTGTGAAGTTTTATTCATTGATTTGTGCGGTTTACTTTTTTTTCCTCTCTCTTATATTTTGTGTCACATATATATGTAGGTATAGGAATGGCAACTGGGCGAGAGCATAACACAGGTGCGTAACTGGAAAGTTTTTTCAAGGGTATATTTTTAAAAGAAAAAGTTATTTAAACAACTTTATTTGGTAGAAAAAAAAAACGGAGAGTAAGATCTTATGCGCATTGTGGAACAAAATAGTGTCATAAGGGTTCAACACTCTTTGGACTTTAGCCTTTAAGTTTCATTTGGGCTAGAAGAGAAAAAATCAATCGTTAAAAACTTTAAAAACGTTTCAAATTGATAAAAAAAAGGTATTATAAATTCTGTAAAGCTGGGTAAGTTTTAATAGAGGCAAAAGTTATAGAAAGTGGCACTACATTTTAAATTTGGGAACATTTTTCTCTTAGTTCATTTTTACTTGAGACTTTTAACACAATTTTGTGGCTGCAAAAGGGATCAACATTATTGGCTTCTATAGAAACGTAGAAATCTCCTCCTTCCTTGGAAGTTGAAGATCATGGCTCCTACCTTGACATTTATTTCCAAACTGAGATATTGCAGCTAAGTCAAGCCGCTATAGGTTCCGAATCATACAAAATATGAATTCCTTAGAGAATCAAGACTCTTATATCTTCAGCAGATACAACAATATCAGCAGAACGCTTTTGGCCTTTTGTAATCACTACGAAATAAACTTGTCTTAATAAAAAGACTGCAGAGGAGCTGTTTAAGCCATCTGCTATGAATTTCATCTCACAAGCTGATTAATTATGGATGCACTACATTTCGAAAAAACAAATGTTTTTAAATCAATACCAAGAGTGTACTAAGCATAGTATGAATGAAACTCAGTTCGATTCTTTAACAATCGAACTATTTTGGGCGAAAAAAAATATTCCATATTTTTTAATTTTTTCGTGAGTTTAGTTGATATTTTTTTTTGGAGAGATTACCTTTGTTAAAGAGGCTCTGCGCTCGACATCTATTTTTTTATTTTGTAGGCTTCCATTTTTAAAATCGTTTTTCATGTATTATTTCTAAGACTTTAAATTTTTCAGATTTTATTGCAGTATGCCACCAATAGAAGGTAAGGGTATATTAGTTACAAGGGTCCAGCTTGCTAAGTTACCAAAAACTGCCTCCAAAGATTTTTTTGTAACACGAAACATAATTTTTTAAACTTAACGAGTCATTGTTTAATTAAAAGAAGAAAAAATTTAATTTCACTTATTGACTTAGCTCATGAGTATTCTGGAAACATTTTTTTAATCTTAATTATTAATTGCGCTGTTTAGTATAAAAATATTTTATTCATCATAATCAAACATAACTAACATAATTGTCGTAATTTTAATAAAAAAAAAGATTTCATAAAAAATATATAATTTTAATGCTAATTCATATTTTGCCGTAAACAAAAAAAATGTTTTTCAAATATTTAAGAATACAATATATATAATAATTAAGAATATATTAAATAAATACAAAAATTTTATGTTAAAAAAAAAAATAAAATATATCTTAAAAGAATCGTATTGAAAAATTTTTTTTTTTTGTCAAAATACGTAAAAAATTATGATACATTCATGTAATATTTAATAGAATAAATGTTCATTGTTTATATAATGAAAAATTTTATTCATTTAAGAATTTTTTAATTATTTGAGGTTTGCTTCAACACAAAAAATTTAACAAAATTAACAATTGAAATTGTAAGAAATTTTTTATTTTTTTTTTTTTCGATTTACGTATTTTGGCTACTTAAAAATTTGATTTGATTGATTTACTCACTATAATACTATATTTAAAAGTGATCCAGATTAATCTTGTTTGAAATCTTTTTTTTTCAAAAGATTCTTCGAATTACGAATTTAAAATTTTTTTATTTTACAATTGAAGATTTCCTGTTCGGTTTGAAATAATATTAGTTAACTCTTAAAATTTCGGGCTCATTTAAAAATATCTTTATTATAAAATGGCATTGTTAAACTAACAACAAAAACGCTTGCAAAACTTTTGGGATCATTTGATCACGTTTTTATAACTAAAAAATGTATACTCTGATCGTTTTTTTATCAGTGTAGAAAAAATTAAGTCAATACGAATCACTTCGGCCTGGAAGTCCAACTTAAACTAAACTGGTAAATATGTTTGTAGGAAAGCTGTTTTAACTGAAATACACAAATTTTTCTAATTTACTTTATAGCGTTGCCGACCAAATCCCCCATAGGCATTAAATTTTTATCAAAACTTATCATGATCTTTTATTTCCATTGTTTTAAGGTATTATTTTTAAAACCGGATATAAATCATATTTTAAATATAAATATAAGGTTTTATCATTTTGCACCCTTTCAACTTCAAACAAATATAAAATCAAAAAAATACACCTGCCATCTAATGTTCCAAAACCCGTGTAAAAGTGAAAAATTGTCATGCTTATCAAAATTCAAAAGCCAAAAAACCCGGTCTCTTTTTAGATTTCTCTTTAGCACCCCCCTTCGGAACAACGTCACTGTCTCGGACAGCTTACAACAAACTGCCAACGCAAAGAGTGTGTACCCATTAGTTCTATTTGATACGTACGTGTTTATTGGCAACTTGGTTATTGCTTCATTGTTTGTTTGAGGTCACGGCAAAGTGTTACCAAAACAAAATGTATAATATTTTCGCTTTCCCCTTAACCAAAACAAAAAAAAAAGTTAGTGGAAGAGAAAAGTTTTTAAAGGATTTCCAACACACTCGAACAGGAAAATTTAATCAATAACTTTGATTATTGTTGTAGCTCCCAGTCCCAAAATGGCAACAACGAAACAAATTTTCAACAAGTTTATTAATTTTTTTGCTCTCGATTTTCTTGTTCTTATTTGGCACTTGGCTGTTTTGCATAACGTGTTACAAAAAAGGAGCAACAAAAGTAAGCACCACCTTCATTTGCTGCACCTTGATTGTTGTGTCGACTTGTTATTCCTGTCATAGGGTGTTCTTTTTGTTGCTGTTATTGTTATTATTGTATGATTGTATTATGTGTACTGTTGCCATGCCGTCATGTTGCCACCTTGTTGCAATGTTTCTCGTAAATATTTAATAGTGGAATATGCATGCATGTAAAATGCTTTCATTAAGTTTTTATTAGCCGCAAAGGAGCTGCGTTTTATTCACGTTTTGAATGTTCCCGCAATTGTCAGCGCAATATGTGAAAAGGGGGATATTGTTTTTTAATATGAACATATACACTGGCTGCCTGAACCCAGATAAGGGGATTCTTTGTTCCAGCTCAAGCAGCCATTTGTATTAATTAAAGGGTTTTTTTTCGCAAAAGGGGACGAGCAGTTGTTAAATACTAAAGGGATAAGGAATTCCATTGGTGCTAACAAAACATTTGATGATTGCAGATATTATGGAAAAATTTAAAAGCAATAATTTTTTAACATTTTCTCGCTAAAAGTTGAGGAATGTGCGGGATGCAAAAGAATTGTTTAATTTGCGTGTTTGGTGAAATTCTTTTATGATCACAAAATTATTACAGGATCGGAATAAGGAAACACATTATAGAATTAAAATTTATGGCAGGATCCGAACTGACTGCATAGTTTCAAAGAACAGGACAAAATAAAGCTTGAATGACCTGGAATGAGACGTCTTACTTTATGCCTGCTTCGAGAAGTTCGGAAGTTTCCTTCAAGTTTTTCTAGTGCTATCAAAAAGTGCGAACCGCAGCTAATTTCGAATACGGGGGAATTTTGGGTTCCCCCAAAACGAACATATCTTCCAAGTTTGGGCTAAATAAAATTAGTTGAATTTAACCGTAGCTCACTCCCAAACCACTGATGTGTATAAGACTCTGGTCGTACCTTGCCTTAGTACTGTGGTGAAGGTTTATTCAGTCTACGTCTGTCATGCCAAAATGCCTATGGTACACGTTAGAAATGGAGGACAACCCACCCACAAATATTATACTTACATTTTTTTGTAAGGGGCAAAAGTCACTTTTGGTAAAAAGTATATGTATGTTTTTTTTTTTTTTTAACAGAGTTGCCACATTCGATTTTTAGAAATTTTTCAGCAATCTTCATAAACCCAAAGCGCAAATATTGTCGCAATAAGCATGTATGGATTTATAGATGTCTTCAGCATGTATTCAGCTAGAACAATATCTGACGCAAAAAAAAAAAAAACCCCCACAACATACCTTTTTATATCCCCTTTGCTACTTCCATGATAATATGTTTCAAACTTACGCTTCGGTAGTCACAAAAGAACATTTATTCAACTTAACTCCCAGAGATTGGTCCTAAACGAGGCATGCTTAGAAGAAGAACAACTAAAATATTAAATATCCTTCCAAGTAGCCTTCGACTTACTTATTTGTCGTGCGTATGTGAAAACTCGATGAGTCGTCGACCCGTGCGGACTATGGATGCATGGGTCCAAGAGCCGGCAAACTTTTTGGGCAACGGGTCGAAATCAACCAAAAAAAAGTATTAATGAGACATTTGGGCTAGACATATTTTTTAGTCTTTTAGTAAATAATAATAAATTAAACTTTGTTTTCGAAGCTAAATTGGGTGACTTGAAACTATCATTATGGAATTCAAGCAGTATCTGCTGCAGAATTTTACACTTTGACCCAAGTGCTGTGCAATATTACTTCTCCTTATCTATCTTCTTATCTTCAAAGGTTTTCAGGAGCTTCCGTGCCAAAAAGTTTGCAGAAAAGCGTTTTTGGCCTAGTCCTTGAGGCACTGAGTGCTCCAGATGTATTTCAAATTTTATTATTTTTTCCATACAAAATACACTACGAGGTGCTGAATGGCCCAAGAACGTGTAAGATGAAGGACAGCTCTAGGGTTCATGTGTTACAAAGGCGTCAGGTTTCACCAGCTTAAAAAGTCTTCATATACATGCCAAATAAAATATAATACATTTTTTCAAACATTAAATATAATTATTATTATATCAATTCCAATAATAAAAAATAGATTTTCCTTGTTCGATTTGTTAAACTTTGTTTAATTGAGTTGACAAATGCACGTCTCTTAGCAACTTTTAATTATATTTTGCATAATTTTGAACAGAATTTTGAAAAAGCGCAATTTCCATTTCATTTTCATTGAAATTGATTTTTGCACGCGAACAATTCCCATTTATTTTTAAGTGCTTTTAATTATTGCTATTACGACTACTATGTATTTATTTTTATGTATTTATTAAAGCACCTATGAATATGCAAATATTTTATATAACGAACGAACGATACAAAGCCCACGTCGATATAAATACATAAATTATTTTACCCTTTACTTACAAAGGACTAAGAATGCATATGGGACTTGAGCCAGATGATGCCATAGCTCGTAAAAGATACTATAAATGACACTGTGGATCGATTTTCTGTGAGATCTGTCTTAATACAGTAGAATTTATAAAACTTCAGTTTTTCTTATTTTGTGAATGTCATAGTTCTACAACTACATAGTTGTAGAGCTCTATGTAGACGCAGGAAAAAGCACCTGGGAAATTAATTCCTCAATAACCTGGAGGAGCTAGGTCCTATCTGTCCGAGAATGATTGCAAGCTATATCGCAGCAACAGGCTGGGATTCCCTTTAAAAACACTGACCTGGAGAAGGGGGTTTAAATTAAGATCCGAGCGGTATCACAACGGGCCAGTCTAGGCCTAAGTGTGCCGGCTTTTTAAGCCAGCTACCGCCTTCACCTAACCTAACCTAATGTAGAACTATAGATCATATTGTCGGGGATTACTTGGCATTTATTTTGCTCCCTACTAGCCCTAGCTTCCTAGGTAATTTAATTGCTGAAAAAAAATTGCTTATTTGGGGCGGCTTTTAAGTGGACTTCATGTATCGAGATTCTATGTTCGCCAAAGGGCCCTTCTTCTGGCTAGAGCGTCTCACTCAGTAAGTACCTCCATGTTAGGAGGATCTTTCCGCAATCTCACAGAACCTAGAGATGTTAGAATTTGCTACGCCCATTTTGCTCAGATGCATTCCTGAACCTGCAATGTTTCGTGGTGACAAACACCACCAAAGGGCTGATTCGAGAAGTAAAGAGATCTTGATGAAACTCAGACCCAGTCCAAGCAAATCACCGGTGTTAATAACTAGAATCTTTAATTGGAGAATAATTACACTAGTTTACAAATTTAAGGGTCATCGAGTGAACCTTCTTAAAAAATGTTTTTACCCTAGTAATTTTGGGTCAAGAAACACGAAAATGGCAACCTTTTTTTTCTTAAGCACCGTTTTCGATATATTTTTTAACGAATAACTGAAAGAAGAGCCCAAAAACATGTTTTTCGAAAATATCCAGAAAATGGTGCTTAAAAACACGCCATATTCGTGTTTCTCGATCTCAAAACAATTTGTTAAGAAGGTTTATTTTTCATGCAAGCTAGTGTTATCAGTACTTTTAGGAAATTAATTTCCAACTGAATGATTTTCGTGAACTTTTTCAAATTATAGGAATCGAGGAGTTACTTGTCCTTAACTCTCTCTTTGCTGGCCACGCAGCAGTGTACCTCGCCAGTCTAGTAGCTACTTTTTTCCTGGAGATATTTTTATATCCTTGGATGCATCTAGAGAAAATTTTATTCTATAATAATTTCTTAGATTTTGAATTATAATTAAGCTTTGAAAATTTTTTATTTTTTTTTTATTTATTTTTAAAAATTTAACAAAAAATTAATTTAATTTTAATATAACTCTCAATATTTTTAAATAATATTTTCAAAACTTTTTATTAAAATTTTAAATAAAATTTTTCAAATTTTATTTATTTTTAATAAAATTGTGAGTAGATTTTAAACAACTTTTAATTATTATTTGCACAATCCTTTAATAAAAGATATGCCAAAATTTTATATAAAATTTTCCATATTAAACAATTTTTTAAAATTTTATCATAATATTTTCAAAATTTCTTAATAACATTTTCAAAATTTCTTCTTTCCAATAATATTTTAATAAAATTTGTAAGTAAAATTTTCACAATTTTAATATAAGATTTTAACAATCCTTTTTCACGTTTTTATAAAAAGTCTCAAAAGCTCAGCTATGAGTTCCGTATATAAAAAAGTCCAGGGTATTAAAATAAAGGCTACTCATAAAACTATGTACCAAATTTTTTTTAAAGAATTTACACCACTTGTCACCAAAAAAATACCATCAAAACTCAAAACTTTCCATTATCTGTAGAATATTTACTATCTACTCACATTTTCGACTACTTACACATATTATGCTTGATTTATTTACACTTGTTTTAATAATTGTCAGTTTACTGAAAATCTTTTCGCAAATGCTTTAATTACGTAATGTAAATTATTTTAAATTTCACATTTTAAAAAATTGCATATTATATTTAATATTTGATTGCAATTTTCCAATATGAAATATTGGACATATGAAAAATGTATCCCAATAAAATAAAGCGCTTTATAATAATTTTATTAAAATTAATAATAAATCATAATAAATGTACGCGGCTTGACTGAGTGGCTGCAAAAACAATTTTCCATTCAATGCCAGTAGATAGTAAAAACACATGGGAAAACTTGTTGGTGCGCTTTTGAAGTATATTGCTTTTGCACAGCATGCCACATCATTGTTGTAAGTTTACACAAACAGCATTTATGTATATGCATATACTTATATATTCGTTTGTACTATCTGTGTTACAGTATACATATATGTAGCGTTTTGTTATTATGCGCAACCGTTTGGCACGTAAATATTAATAATGATTATTAACTATTTGCCAATATTGCACAAATAACAAAAAAACAACAACAATTACAATAACTATGTATTCATCCAGACTTCGAAAAGCACGCGTTACCCAAAGCAAATAAGTAGACAACGATAAACACGCATATAATGTTTTTATGTAGTGAGTTTTCATGTACCCCAACACACATGGTAGGACAGGTTGTGAGCAGTTTATGCGCTCAAGTTTGCGAACTGAAAGTCTGCAAGAATATCTTGAATTTCTAGAAAAATTTTGACCCAAATTCTGATTTTTACTTTTTCTCAAGAAATTCAATTTGCTACGAAATTCCCTTTTAGATGACACAAAATATCCCTATTTCCCTTATTTGCAACATTTTAAATCCCAAAAAATGTTAATATTTTGCTCCACTACAGTACAGCGCATCTGTATGTCTCTTGATCTTTTACTCTGCAATATAAGTCACTAATAATCCAATTTGATTGAATCTCTTTCTTTTCGTTGAACTCTTACAATATTTTTTTAAAATACGAATCTATTTGTAAAAATATCGAAAAAGACGATAATTTGTACTCTCGGAAAACTTTAAGCTATTTGAAAGAGTAATCAAATCTTTAATCAATCGAACTGGGTATTTGTTTTGCAAGGAATTAAGTAAGGAAACGTGAAAGAATTATGAGACATTGCACAGTGGACTAAATCGCCAAATTTTTTCTAAAAAATGTTTTGCATTTGATAATAACAGCGCTCATAAGCATATGTCCACATTTTTTGGGCGTTCTACTCACTTTGTCCGTCTTTATAGAACAACATTGCGTATACGTATTTCAAATTAAGTCTCGAAATGTCAAACCGAACTTAGAATTCTCTATATCCAAATTATTTTTAGCTTAAATTTTTAGAATATGGAACAGAACGTAAGCCTAAAAATTATTTTGTTATTAATGAGGTTTATTTGCAATCTGTCAGCTAATTTTATGAATATTTGTACAATGCACATTGGGCCCGCGTAGCCAGATTTTGGCCAAAAGTCCCCCAGAAGAAAGTCAAACTTTGGACAAAATGACGATCTGTGAAAAAAATGACTAAATTATAATTAGTGGTTTTTAAGTTATTGGCAATCAAAGTTGCCATTTTGTATCTTATGATCTTTCGCGATAATTTACAGAAAAAAAAAACCTATTATAGTAAATTATGATACATGTAGCTACGAAATCTTCATTCACTTTATTATTCATAAGTATTATACTCCAGAGCAAAAATAAAATGTAGCTTAAAAACTTTTTGGTTTTAAATATATTTGAGTGAGTTATAAGGATTTTATTTGGATTTTTATCATTTGGCTAGTTTGCTATAAGGGTACCTTTGATATTTGATCGAAAAAAATTTTATAAAATTCTTGACATGTTTTACAACAAAATGTAATTCCTCCCGATTTTCGGAAATTTAATTTAATAATAAATGGGTATAGGCTATTTGTTCAATGTATGTGGAGCTCATAATCTACCTCTGTATGAAATATAGTCCATTTCCAATTAACAGTTTTTTTTTTAATTAAGTTAAAAATTTTTTTTTAATTTTTTCCAATTTTAGTCTAGATTATCTATGTCTTAAAAATAATCTGAGGAAGCTCAAACTTCCCAGAACAATAGTTCAATCCTTTAGGAACACATGTTGAAAATTTCATCACTCTAAAAAAATGTTTATGGAAATGACTGGGTTTTGGCCAAAATATGAGAATCTGGGCCCACAGTGCAATGGCAGAATTGGCTGTACTCCACAATGTCCAATAAATGTACAATAGTATTATTTTCTAGCAACACATTTTAAACAAACCCATCTGATTGGTCTAAGATATTAAGTATTTTAAAAATTCTACAGTCATAAGGTTAAATTCAAATACCTTTTATGGTATATCTTCGAGATATTTGGCTAATATTGTCTCTATCAAAGGAACATTTAAGTCCCAAGTGACTTTAACTTTTAGTGTAAAAAAACATATTTATTTTACTTGTTGAATTTGGTCTAAAAGCCGAAAATCTTTTTAAGTAATGCTTCAATCAATATTTTTCTGGCATATGCTAAGAACTTTAAAATTTTTTTATTTTTTACAAAAATTCAGTGACAGCTTATAAAATCACAATTTATTCGACTGCATAAACGTATATATAACTTGTCCATAATCCATGTATCTATCTACACGATAATAAGTATATATTAAAGTATTAAAAAACAACAAACAAAATATACTAACATGCCTTTAGTTTTTTTAATATGCAGTATCTGAATTATGAATCGGCTTTCCACGGTAAAGTTAAAGGTGGGGGTAGTATAGGCAACGAGACACAAACATACTTATATAAAGTACACTCCTATAGCACTTTGCCATGATCCTCACCAGCATTCCACTTCATTTGTACTTATTAAATCGCATCAACTTTTTTATAAACACAAACTAAACAAATTGCATGTGTGTGTCCTGTCTACTTTCAGACTGTCTGTTAAATTTTGAAAAAAAAAAAAAAAAATGAAAATGCATTTTACATAATTGAAATTCTCTTTGAGTCCTTAGAGCTTTGTTGGCAAGGGCTACATTAATATATTTAATACTTTTTTTCGTGTTTTCTTTTGACAGCAGTAATTTTGAATGTCAAAGAGAGACAACATTGAATTTAAACTGACTCTGGGCAAGCTTCTCTAAACGTTTATTAAACCTTTTGCACTTTGTCATAAAAAAAAGTAGAGTAAATATGCTCGAAAGTGGAACTCATTGTATAAAATTATATTTTTCCATAACAAAACTGTTTGTAAGTACATATGAGCTCGTAGAATGTTATCGATAACATCGATTTAAAGTTATGCATTAAAAATCGAAATTAGTAAAAATTTAACAGGTGGCTAATACCTACATCAAAAAAAAAATAATGATTGATAATATGAACCGACTTATAGCGACAAATCTAAATGAGAAAAATTAAACTAAGTTAAAAGTTCAGTCTTCTAAATTGAAAAATCATAAGAGTTTTTATGATTAATTAATTATAAAAGAAATGGAATGCGTTTAAGTGGAAAGTTATTATAATTTATTGCGAAAAACAAAAGAACGAAATTATCGCGACATAGCGTCATATCTAAATGGGAAGAATTCAGTCTTCTTAGTAAAAACTTAAGAAAAGGCGAAGAAGGAAGGAAGTACCATTACTTATACCAAAAAAACCTTGACTATGAAGTTCGATAAAGTAATATATTATATATTCTACGATTTTTGACCAAATATAATTTTATTAGTAGACAATCGGAAAAAGAAGCTAGACAGATATTTGGAACCAATTAAGTCAAGAAGTCTAAAGATGAAGTCAGGGTCTTTCAACACCGAAGTATGTATAGTATGCTGCTTATATCGAGTTGCTAATGGGGATGTTGTATCCCCAGACAGAAATCCAAGTACAAGTATCGTTAAAGCATTAAATGATTTTAGGCTGCAACAAAAAAAGTGCTAAAGGGCTTTTCCGAATATTGCAAAATAAATATAAATTCAACAACAATTTACATTTTAAAAATCCTGCTAAAGTCCTAAATTGGTTGTCTCTGTTGCCCATATAAAGTTCGCTGAAAACCAAAAAGGTCTTTTTTGGAAGCTTCCCACAAAAGCAAAAATATGTTCCTAGCTCCTTGATGTAAACACTGCATAAAATTGCATTGTTAAATCCATAGATTCTTAGTTTCTCGAAAAAAATGGTTTTATTTATGCAATCAATGGGGCATCAACCCGTTAAACTATTCCACACAGACCTCAACTCAAAGGTAACGACCAAGTTAGCAGTTTGTAACAGCTGCAATGAATGTCTGCCCTTTACACTGATCCAACCCCCAACCACAACACTTTATATGCCACTCGTTTCGAGCGTACACACACTTTTAATTAAAGCTCAATCTAAGCAAAAAAAAAACACAGATTTGCGCAAAAGAAAGCAAAGAAAGTTAAAAAAAATCAATCGAATATATTATCAAACCAATTACAGTGGTTTGAAGCGCGCTTTGGACCAGCATTGCAGAAAAAAATGCGTCAAGGCGCACTCGAGACATGCTATAAGCCTCAGGCAGGGCGGAATGTCCCCCCAAACCAAAACGATGCAGGTGCTTGTACTGGCAATTGGAAAGCAAAACCCAAAACGAGAATCCCAACACCAAGAGGCGACAGTCAACTGAGGACAACGCGCCGCATTGGCCTCGGTTGGGGTTTTCACTTTAGCCTCGATTTCGCTTGGCATACTTAAAACTAACGGGCGAATCAATAGCAAACAGCAAAGAAATATGAATAAAATGGCTACGAGAGAGCGTTTTGAATAAGGAAATAGAAGAGAGCTAAAGGAAAAATCATAACAGAAAATGCCAAACTATTATTGAATTTGCAATTCGAGGCAAACAGTTGGAACAGTTGGTGCTTGTTAGTGGCAAGTGCTGTATGGGTGTAGGGAATGGTGGCTTGGGGGGTTGGTGGGTAGGGATGAAATGTCATGGGACAGGGGTGCTGAGCTTGCTTTGATAGTGGTAGCTGTTACATAAAATGCATGAAAATGGCGGCCATGCAAATCCGCACACACACACACACACACACTAAAAGCCAAAAAACGAAAACAAATTGAAGCTTTAGCCTGGTTGACAAACTGCAGCTGTAGCAACCGGAAGTTTGGCCATTTTTTGTCAAGCTACCAAGCGAGATAGCGCGAAAGAAAAATAGCAGGAGTGTGAGCGACATAGTGTTGGTCAATAGCGTAGCCAGGGGGGACTAGAGGAGGCGTTTCTTCCAAAAGTCTAAAAAATGTGAGATGCTGATTTGATTTGTGGAATATCGAATATCGGATACTGAATTTTCGATGACGATGCTTGTTTATGCGAACGGCATCGAAAGAAATTTGGTTTTTAAATTATAGATTTAGAAGGTTGTTATCTCTTATTAGATGAGAATAAAAGAGAGTGAGAAAAAGGGAGACAGACATTAATATTCTTTCTATTTCAGATGAAAAATAGTTGATTTATATCGTATATTATTTTGGCCTTCATTTGGTAATTGAATAAAAAATAAATGCTATCTGGTCCTTAAAACGCTGGTGAATATTGAATTAGTATTAAGTGATATTGAGACTTTGATTCAACTTTCTTTTCGGTATTGCACATACTTGTTATCTATGAAAATTATCAGAGACATATAGTGAAACATACTTATTCGGATTACAACTTACTTGCAAAACGTATAATAACATTCGGCCGTGCTCCGGAAAATCCGAACATTTTATTCGGATTCGTTTTGTAACCAAAATTTTGGTGCTCCTAATTTCACCGAAACAAATTGTTTATGCGGTTTGAAACCGAATGTATTTTTGCAAGCGGAATTTAAACGAGTTGGCAAACTAGATTTAAAAGTGAAAGTATTTTAAAGTGAAATCATTTTTAAATATTCTTTAATATTTTAAGATTTGCCTATTTCAAGTTAAAAAGTTATTGATAAATACTTTTAATTATTTTTTTTCTGAATCAACCCAAAAAATGAAAAACTCAAACCGATTTTTTTATGCTGCATCGCTCTCATGTCTTGCATAAAAAAAACTTCTCTTGAAATAAGAATAGCATAGTAATGGATAATTTTCCTCGAAAGATGTTAAGTAAGCTGTGCTAACAAAGACTAAGCAATGGCGAAAGCAAAGAATTATTGGAAATTGGGCGCACGCAAAAACGAAACCGAATAAAAATGTTCGTTTTCGATTTTCGTTTTTTTGGGACACAACCATGTCTTTGTAGTCTACAGAGAGCTCAATATATATTTTTTGAGTAAATGAAAGCGAAAGGAGCTCTTTGGAAAGGCTAACGAATACAATCATTCTGGATTGAATTTTCGTTCAAAATAAAACTCTTTGTAGCTTATGTGATTAGGCAAATGGAGCCTTATGGATCTTGCAAGATATTGGCATTCTAAAATAGAATGATTTTCTGCGCTTTTCGCATATTGTTTATGCAAATAATGTCAAGCAAAATGCGGGTGAAAATGATCTTCCGAAAATAATAATAATAAATACAAAACTGTTAAGGATCAGAAGAAAGTGTATCGCTCATCTAAAGATTGAAAGATAAAACGTATTGTTATTTATTTCAAATAGTTAAGTTATCAAAAAAGCTCTTAAATTTATTACATTTTTTTAATCTGCTGAGCCCCTTATATTTTCTTTGACTTTAAGGTATCAACGATTATTCTTTGAAATCAATCTAAAAAAATCAAATATCTATGAGTTCGAGTGGAATTATTGAAATTTTGAAAACTTGCTTTCCTTCTCAAAATTTATTTTTTGTATACTTTTATTTGAATTTTATGCCTCTAATTGCTTGTGTACTCCATATAAGTATTATAAAAAAAAAAAGTAAGAAATCTAAGAGTCTCTCCAAACCCCTTTCCTGCCACAAAAAACCCGAACTACGCCACTTTACGTTGGCCATTTGTGTTGCCGCTTTTATGCTGTTTGTGTTCAAGTGGCAGCTAAAGCTTAAGCGGCTTAATTGTTGGTAAGGTCAACTGCAGCCAGCGTTAAAAGAATAAAAAAATATTCTATATACATATATGTGTATATATATATATTGTATATATTGTATGCCATTTTACAAAATTTTTAGCTGCATTGCATAGTTTAAGGCTGTTCGAGCATCTAATGTCGCACTTTAGTGCTCTGCTCAAAATTTGCATAATAACAGGAAACAATTTTCCATACATGTGTTGGTAACTGGTGTTTGTGTGAGCCATTTTGTGGTGTGCGCATCTGCACAGTCTAAATGCCTGTTTTGACCAGGCAATGAAGTTTTGAGGGAAAACCCCTAAAAGCATGCACCGGAAAATGATATGTTAGTTTGACAAAATGCGACATGACTAAAATGTTTGTGTGTAAAGTAAAATGGCGCAATTTGCATCCTCAAATTGCGTGGCCGACTTTGAAAATAATCAAAAATAGTACCTAAATGAAAAGGTGTCACGAGGCAAATACTAATATTTACAAAAAAAATATTTTTAGTGAGCATGCACGATCAGAACGTGACCAAAACCTCAAGCGTTCCTAGGAGCTCATCCAAGAGGCAACTCACCTATGGCTTAGCAATTTACAATATAAACGCTCTCGGATGGGAATGCTTAATTGCTAAAAATTTTGATTTTTTTTTTTTTTTACAATATTTTTCCCGACATTTTTTTGAACTATCAAAAGCCTGAAAACTGGAAATTATTTTAAGTCAAATAAAAAACAAAGCTTTTATTTCCAATACATAAAAAATATGAAATAAATACAAATTTTACACTTTTGGAAGAAACAAAAAGAGTGATAAACTCAACTTTAGTATTTTTTTAATGATGTATAATAAAAAATAAAAACCCATAGCCTTATTTAAAACAAATTTTGATTATATGCAAAAATGGTTGTAACTAAGCAATTTCAGCCTCATTAGACAAACCATATCAGTTTTTATAATTTACACATTCTACTTGTTCTTTTTATAAATTATTTTAATTTCTTTTCATTAAAAATAAAAAAAAATTCAAATTTATGAAAAAACTTCCACGAAAGAGCTTAACAGTCATTTTCGTATGCTGATTAAATGCGTATTAAGCAGCTTTATGGAAGAATACCTTTTGTGGCATGCAAAATTTTAAACTCTCTGGAGCTTAAAAACCGCAACAAAATTTAAAATTCTTGCTTTTTATACAAACACTTGCATTCATTATCGTTTTAAGCTTAGGGCATAAAAAAATAAACATTTTGTACATAAAGTTCTTAGAAATTTTGTTAAAAAGCCAACAGCAACAAGTCTAAAATTAGTCATTTTCAGTCATTTCACTTGCAGCATTATTTTTCAAGGCCAAAATGATAAATTGGTATGGCAACCGTATACATTTAGCTCTTTCAATGAATTATTAAATGCTTAGAAGAAGACGTTACAAAATTACAAGAGCAAGAAGAATAAAGGTAATTTGCAATTATGTAATTTACAATTGTAACAAAAAAAAAAAATGCTTAAAAAAATTTCGATTTGTTCGAAGGCTATTTCACAAAACAATTTAATTTAGTAATAAAATATTAAAAATAAAATAAACGGAAGCCTTATAAAATAACATTATGCTGGAGGCATTGCTGGATTTAAAATTTGCATTGAAATATAGAATATATAATGCGTAATTGAGTCACATTGTGATGCGTAATAAGAAATAATAACAATAGGAAGAAATAAGCATGAAAGTGGATGTATGGGGGGATATAATATTATAATATACAAAAAAATTATAATTTTAATTATCATAAGAATAGAAACATACATACGTGTTAGAATGCCATTTGTAGCCTACAGCTTACTAACTGACACCAGCTGACAGTGCTTATCAGCATTATCAGTGCTGAGCAAAGTTGTTTGCTCACGGTATCACACTATGGCAAATATTTGCTCCAAATGTTCCTTGGCAAACACCTGACAAATGTTGAGCAAACATTATTTGCTCATTATATACTGGAAATATTTGCTTTTTCAAAAAATTTGTAAATTTTTCGAAATATTTTTTTTTTTTTTTAAGAATAAGTGTTGCATATAAATTAATAAATAGATTTTTTTATTTTAAATTAAAATTTTTTTTTAAAAATTTTAAAGAACTATGTGCTTAGAAGTGAAACCAATTTCAGACTGAAGCTTAACTCTAGCTTATCTAATAGTTAGACCTTAAACTAAGCTGTTGACGCGTCTTGCTCTGAGCTTTGCTTAAGAGAAATATTATCTTAAGAGTACAGACATATGAAAGCTTCTTATTCATGAACATAAGGACAAAATATCATTATATGTGGCAATTATATGAAAGGAAGGTCTTAACTCATATAATAATTAATAATAAAATATATAATTATGTCTGCTTTTCGTAAGGGGGGCTGGTATAATTTTTTTGCAGTGTTTGCATATATACTCTCCAACGTTTAAATTTCCAAGTTCAAATAAAATAAACATAAGTATGTCTGTATTTTTTTATCAATCTCAAAATGATTGAACATACTACCCAAAAGGTCAACACCAAAAAGAAACGTCTAAGATTTCAGCTTTTATTATGGGTTTCGTTCCCCTACAAACTTTTAATAGATATTAAGCATTCCAATCAAACGGCATAATATTGAGTCACTTTATCGATCATTTTGAAACTAAATAGAAAGCACTGATCGTGTCTAATTTAGAAACGCATATTTTTTGTATTTTTCTGTCAGGCTTAAAAAACAGCTAGAAATAAAGTTTTTCCTGAGTACACCTTTGGGTGGTGAATTCAGCACAATAAAATTGCAACTTAATCTTCCAATATTTGCTATTTGCTCATATCGCTTTTCTATATGAGCAAATAAAATGTTTGGCCAAATGTTTAGCACGTGCTGGCACCACCCAAAAATTGCTTCCTCATACAAAACAAATATTTGCTCAAAATTTGTTGGCAAACACAATGTCAAAGAAATGTTGGAAAAGATTTGCTTCAAATATTTGATCATCAAGCTGAAAATAAAATATTTCACAAAATGTTTTTTGCACTTTGAACAAATATTTGCACAGTGTAATGGTAACTTTAGGGTTAGCACAAGAATCGGATGTATTATATAAGGAAAGTGAATTGAATTAGTTTCAGAAAAACTTGTAGAAAATTAAAGTCGGAATTAGTCAAGAGACTAAATTTATTTTGTTAGCTTATAAACGGTCTAGTGATATTGGATTCAAGTCTTAATAGCATTTTGGCTACACAGTATAACGAATCCTTAAATACAATATACACAGGGTGCGACATCTTTGTTTCGGTGTAAAGCGATTCACGGTTAAAATTCTTCCAAAATAGCGTTTCAAAAACAATTCCACTAAAAATGATAAATGCCCAAGTTACACAATGTTTACATACTGACATAAAAGAGAGCGCACCCAGTACATTAGACTATGTAATAAATAAAAAGCTTATAAAGCAAAAGCCAGCAAACCCGTCAAAAACACCGCATAACCATAATAGGTATGTTACATTAAGTGAAACGATTAACTAAGATCTTAAAATTTAACATTCGCCTGTTATAAGCCCGTATATCATAAAAGCCGCAGCGTTTTCTTTTTATACCCAAATAAATCTTTTTGCCCAAAACACGCGGAATTACCTTAACGTCTCTATTAACATTTTCATTTATTAAGCTAATAGTAAAATAAAAAACGCAAATCATTGTTATTTTCGCCATAGTCACCTAATAAAAACGCCTTAAAGTGTACTTACTTAAAAAGCCAAATATATGACGCAAGTGTGGCCAACACTCTTTAAGTTAACTCAATTAGCCATTTACATTCAAAATAATACAATGCATTAAATGCAAAGTCATGCAATTTTCCATTTGCTGCACACGCCACCAACGGGGGCAACTAACTCTAAGTGTGCTACGTAGTAGGTGCTGTGGAAAAAATTTGAATTAGTCGAAGCGTTGTCCGACAGTGGAATACACTAATTGAGCCACATTTTGGGCAGCGTGCATAGTTTGTACAGAGAAAAAGCCAACATTATTGTGTTTATTATGCTCACATAAGTCTACGTAGCTAAATTGGCAGCTCTAGACTGTAGAAGTAAATTAATTAAGTTAATTTGAGATTTTTTATTAATTTTGAAGAATTTATAAAAAATAAAAATATATTTTATACATAATTCAAAATGAAAATTTTTTTTTAATAATCAATTTTTTAATTTTTTTTTTTATTTTTAAAATTTATAAATGAAATTCATTAATATTTGTTTGAGAATTTTGGACGAAGAATTTTTTTAGTAAGAGCAATTTCTTTAAGTTAAAAAAAACGTTAAAATTTACAATGTTTAAAATAGTTTTTTTTTTTGGTATTAAGTAAAGGATAAAGCGAATTTTTAATTTATACAATAATATAATATTTTATATTGCATTTTTGATGGATCATTTGATGTTCAAGTTGTTAGATAGATACTATTTGCGAAAAAAAAATTATGTAAATATCAAAATAATGGGAGATACACTTTTTCGGCTAATTGCGTATAAATTAAATATTCATAAGAAAACATTAATTTAAAAAAAAAAAAAAAATTCAAATGATATTTATTTTAAGTTAATTTATTTAATTAACACTACAAAATGTAATTCATTTTAATTTTGCCTTATCTAGACCCTTAGGACACTTCTGCCCAAAACTGTGTTGTAACAATCGCCTTATATCTACCAGTGTGTACATATGCTTATAGATTTATAGAAAACTATACAGCTGTTTTGATACACACCAATAAAAATATGTTAAACAAGTTTTGCTTTTTAAATAATTAAAGTTATATCAGCAAATACGTTCTATATAAATAAAAATAAAAAAATTCAAAATTTTATATTTAATGTTATTATATGGTAATTTTTTTTACGAAACCTTTCTTAACAAAAAAAACCCTATATAAAACTTTTGCTCACGCTTTTAATCTGCCAATTTTGCATTTTTGCATCGTTCTTAGGGTTGCTCACGTTGATGAGTCGGGCACATCTGCATTTCTGCCCGACGAAGTATTTATCCCCTGTACCGTATGGTACAAAGGGTATATTAAGTTTGGGCAAGCCGAAAATATATGTAACAGAAGGAGACGTCGGAGATCCCCCAAAGTTACCCTAAAGTATGATCAGGGTGACTAGAGAAGTCAATATACTCATGTCCGTAAGAACGCCGAGATCTCAGAGATGGTAATACCTACAGCAACCAAACTTTCAGATTAGGTCCCTTATTATTCCATTGGAGACAAGTTCATTTTATTTTTTTTTGATATTGGGGTTCCATTATATATCTAGCTCCCATAGGGGTGTTTTAGAGGACCTCGAAAAAAACAAAAGTTTTGACATGGATAATTCGTTTGTTTTTGAAGTTATTGTAATCAAATTAGGCACTCGGAAGTTTTTTATTATTCCCAAACACTGTACCAAATTTGATTAAAATCGGAGGACTATATCATATAGCTCCAATAGTACCAATGCGTCAAAAAAACGTTTTTTGCTCAAAATTCGTTATATTTCGTTTGGCAATCAATTGTCCTTTAGAGTGCTAAAGCAATATATCGGTTAACAAGGTGTATAATATATTTATAACTTGTCCTGACCTTGGTACGAAATCAAATATCCTCCCATAGACACCGAAATCAAGAAGTTTGTATAGTTAGACCTACGTAAATGGCTCAATTGTTGCCCAAGTCTTTGTTAAATATTATTGCAAAAAGGAACTTATGATTTGCCATGCCTTCCTCAGCCTGTTTCGTAAATGTCACAAATATCTGATATCCTTATCCCAATAAGTACAGTAGTGTATAAAAATATCACAAAAATTACCTATGCACCAAATGCTGTCTGGACAGGTGTGCATGTTTGTCTGTCTGTGTGTATGAGTGTGTCAATGTCAGAGTAAAACGTTTATTAACCCGCCATTATCGGGCAAAGCTAATGCCACACGCCTTCAAATCGGCTGCCCCCAACTGCCCATATATATATATATATATGTACTTGTATATGCTACATAATACATATGTAGAACACTCAATGCTCGACACTCACGTGGCCATTCAGTGTTGTAGGCCTGCACAATTTACACGCCTCGATAAAAATCTCCAACACGCACATAGAACCTATTTGTATTTGTTTTACGTGGGGATTGGGCAGGATTGTGTATTGGGAGTTGTCGCACACCTGCACACACGCCCACCCACACACACACCTGTCTATGTCGCCATTGCGTATACTAAACAATGCTTCTAATACTCCAAACAAATCTCTAATTAGTCTGGGTACTGCGTTGGAAATTTTTTTTCCTTCATTCTGCATTTGTTTGCATGGCGTCCGGCGTCCGGCTTGCCAGGGCGACGCCTTTTGTTGTTTTGGGTATTGCCGTGAAGCGAAATCGGCCGTGCACTTGATTTAATTTTAATAACCACGTGGAAACGCTGGCAACCTTTATGTCGTCGTAGTCATTGTTATCGTTGTCGCCAATTTTGTCGTTGTCGTTGTGAATGCTTTCAAATGGAAAATACCTTTCAATACCCTTAAAGTGGGCATATGAATTAAAACATAGTACTTTCAAGAGATAAGATGGATCAGTTACATATATACAATATATAAAATATGCATATAGGTATATATTTATAAAGGGTCATCAATCTTGATTTTTTTTTGTCAATAGGGTTTTGCTGATAAATCACGCGTGAGTACTGTCAAGTTGCTATGTGTTTTTGATTCAGTTTTCATTGCCATTTCATTACAAATATATTTTATACGCGCGTCGGTAGCGTAGTGGTAGCGTACTCGCTTTACAAACAGAAGGTCGGTGTTTCGATTCCCCGCAGTAGCACTGGTACATTTGCCTATCACAGGCATCGCTATTTGCCCAAGAAAATCTCTATTAATTCAAGACGCCGCCGTTCGGATTCGGCTATAAACTCTAGGTCCCTGTTCTCTTCGAAAAGTTATTAATAGAGATCCCCATGCCCTGCCCAGGGGCGACAGACAAAAAATTGTCAGTCAGGGAATTATTATTATTAATATATATTTATAAAGGGTCATCAATCTAGAGGTTGTTTTTTTGCAATAGGCTGTTTTCGATAAATCTCTCTTGAGTACTGTCAAGTTGAATTGGCCACCAATATCGTGTGATATAACACCGTCAGACTTTTTGATTTGGGGCTACTTGAAGTCTAAAGTGTTTGTGCATAAGCCAGCTACGATTGAAGCATTAGAGGCCAACAATGCACGTGTTATCCGATTATGCTCGAACGCGTCATCGAAAATTGGAACCGCCACATGGACGAGCTACGGCATTTTTAAAAAGAAAACCTCAAGATTGATGACCCTTTATTAGCAGTTCCTGGACAAAATAATAGTTCTTGAGTTTTAGGATAACCTTAAGCCATCACATAAAAGTTTTAAAAATCTACTTTCCTCTTTAAAAGGAACAGAAGGTAAACACACTATTTAGATATTTTTAGTTAAACTTTATTCACTGAATAATTAGATTACCTACATATTTAAAAATTTTGTGTTTTGCGACTGTTAAAATAATTTACAGCTAAATATTTGTAAAGAAGAAACATTTAAAGAATTTTTTTGCATGAAACCCAACACATATGTATTTCTACCCCAGGCTCTGGTCTTAAATCCCATTAGCACTTCATTGAAATAAGAATAAGAAAGCTCAAAAGAACATTAAAAAAAAAATTCATTAACATCAAATCTACAAAAATTGAACCCAACAAAAAAAAAAATTTTTTGAAAATTATGAAAAGCTGTACAGAAAATAAATATTCTATTATTTAATTAGTATGCGAAAAGTTTTAAGTCCAAAAATATTATTTTAATTTTCAAAAAAATAGTTGATTATATATTTAAAACATAAAATTATATTATAAAATTTTACTTTTCAATATACAGTACATTTAAATAAAAATTTTAATTTTTTACGCAAATAATTTGTTTGTAACAGTGTGTCATAACGTCCAAAGAGTCTTTGAAAAATTATTAGTCTTAACGGCTTTTTCTAATATTTATTTAAAATTACATTTTTTTTTTTTTTTTTTTGGAGCTCTTTTTGAGTTGTGTGGCGTGTTTTAAATATATAGATAGGATCAGTTTAAAAATGTTTTTCGCAATAAATCTTTTCGTAAAGACTATCTTTATCTTTAAACTGCTGTTCTAGTTAGCGAAAAAATATTTCATTTTGTTTTTTATATCTATTAAATGGTTCATTCAGCTAAAATTAAAAAGATTCAAATATTTATTGCGAAACTTTGGAATTAAAAAACTGCCAAGCGTATTCAAATTATGTGGAAATATTTTTTATTTTTATATTCAAAAACATAAAACAATAAATTATTAAAATATATGTAGGAAGGGCAGTTGGCAGCCCATCAGGTGACCAACTGATAATTATGAGTAAGCGAGTTAGCAGGCTTATAGCGAGTAAGCGAGTTGGCAGGATCAGAGTAAGAAGAGGAGTGTAGAGTTTGGCAGCGTAAGAGTCAGAGGTGTGTTGCGCGAAAATGAATAAACGAGGCCATGTTGGCATTTTGAGTTGTAAAATTAATAAAGAGAATAAACTATGAAGTAAAAACTATATTTTAAATAGAATTAAGTGATAAAACAATTTGTGAATAAAACTATGAAGTATACCAAGAAAAGAGAATAAAGTGTTGTTCAAATATCACTACGGCTGCCCAGGCACTACATATATAAAACAAAAAAAAATATTTGCATAAAAACGAATTTTTGGAAAAACTTAGAACAGAAGTTCATTAATTTAAATATGAATAATTATTTGCATGAAGATGATTTTTTTTGAGAGACATTAACTAAGCCACTTGCGATGTATCATTATAAATTTATTGATCGAAATTTTTTATTATAAATTAAAGCGTATAAATAACACTCTCTTACAAATTTAGTGGTCATCGAGTGAACCTTCGTGTAAAACTACTTTTTAAGC
Source organism: Chymomyza costata (assembly GCA_018150985.1). Classification (NCBI taxonomy): domain Eukaryota; kingdom Metazoa; phylum Arthropoda; class Insecta; order Diptera; family Drosophilidae; genus Chymomyza; species Chymomyza costata. Next base: position 125,435 of record JAECWU010000166.1, read on the forward strand.
TATTTTTGGTTCGAGAAATACGAAAATTACATTATATTTTTTTCTTAAGAACCGTTTTCAAAATTTTTTCGAAAAACATGTTTATGGGTACTGTTTTCAATTATTCGTGAATATCTCGACTCAAAATTACCCTTAAAAACACTTTTTTACGAAAGTTCATTTTTCGTGTAAAGTAGTGTAGTATAAACATACAAATTTTTAGTGATAGCGTGCTTAGCTTTTAAACTTTTTAATTTTTTTTTTTTAATTTCATGTTATAATTTAAAACTAAAAAAAATATTTTACTTGCTTAAAAAGCCTTGTAAAAAGAAGGCGCAAATAATTTTTTCTACAATATTCAACCTCTAATGCCAAGCATTTTAATTATAAGCTCATCTTGAGATATCTAGAAAGAAAATCTTTTCCACCTGCTTTTAGCCATTGTTTGTTGCTTTATCATAATACTCAAGATTCATTTTTTGAAAATTTATTTCAATAATTTTTAAAATCTAAACATTTAAAAAAATTAAATTTCAACTACAACGTTCCCCCTTAAAAGCCAAACCTAGAGAATGAACCCCGAATCTGTAACAATTAATCAGTTCTTTTCCGCGCCAGAAGCAGTGTATCTTCACTTCGTCGCGTCAATCTCAAGCTGTTTTGGTTATATTTTTTTCCTGCGACCACCTTCATTTTGATTCGCTCTGTTTAATGATTTCGAATTTATTTTATTCTTTTGTTTCGTTTAATTTGTGTGCGTTGACTCATATAAAGAAATTTTTGTGGCAATGTCTTAATGCCTTTTGTGGAAATTGACATTTAATTACAATTTGTTAGTTGCTTGGTTAGTTGATTGTTTGAGTTGGCTTTTGGCAGCTTTGGGTGTGCTTTGGGACTGGCGGAAATCAAGTGAAATTAGTGGTTATCATAAGTGTTGATAATGGCTATGATTTCAATGGGCTTATTAAAGTTAGTATTGAAATTAAATGTCAATTAAAATACAATTTAGCAAGGTCGAAATGTGTTGCCGTTAAGTGTTTTTGTATATTGAATAAAATGAAAGTGTTTTGCGTTTGTTCTGCCATTATGGCCAAGAGAGTTGCTAAGAAGCCGGCTAATAAATGTTTTGTATTTGACAGCTGAGGTTTTGCTTATTGCCATTGAAAGGAAGTTAATATTGTTAATCAATAATTTGTTGGGGTACTTGTATGGGTTAAAGTTGGGGTAGGTAGTAGTGGTAGTAATATACGAGCTCTTATGTAGAAGTTTGCACCTTAAAACAAGTCTGCTTTAAAGAGTTTGGGTAATAATATAAAATATGTTTGAACTAGGAATGGTATTGGTAAGGAAATTCAAATAAAGCCCATACACACTAAGGGTAATATTTTTAGGTACTTTTTTTTGCCAAGATAAGAATCTAGATGGGTTTTAGTTTCATTTTTATATTATGTGTATTTTCTTAAGTGCGCGGCTTTAAAATTCACAAATTAGGAGCCAGGGTGGTAGCGCCTCATTGACAAAGCTGCCACGCGTTAAACATAAGTTGGCAGCCTGGCTGAAAGTGTGGCCAGACTGTTGAACTTTTGACAGCTGGTTATTGTCTTGTTTATATTTGGGGTATTCATTCAATGTTGAGGACTTTTACAGCAACAGTGTAACTTGTAAGTGACTATTTCAATACCCCAAAAAAAAATGTAATACTAACCAAATTAAGAAAGGAAAAGGAAATGAATTTAAGAAAGAAGAAGTAGAAAATCAACAACTCAACTCATAAACTAACAAAACTGTTTTCCCGTCTTAGCCTGCTGAGTTTTTGCAACAGCAAGCGTGAATACCCTAATTGCAAAAATTTAAGTGGAAGATGGAAATCGGATTAAGTAAAAAAAAATTTTTTTATGATTTACATTATGAGACTGACCGTTATTTTCACTTTTTTCTTCATTGGTTAAATTTGATACAGAAAAAGTTTCCATTTCCACTTAATATATAGACATTTCCACAGAAAGGTCAATTTGGACCGAAAAATAATTAATAAGAAACAAGTGTTTTTTTTTAACATTTTAAGACATTTTTTTACAGATTTTCTTATTAAAACTTATTATTATTTTTTACATAGCCTGAAAACTGAAGATATTTATGTTTTTATTATTTCTACTATTTATTGAGGGATTTTCAGTCTAATTTCGTTTCACACAATTCTTGAATTATCACTTTTTGTACACAAAAATACTTGTATTTCCTTGTTTTAACATCAGTATTTTTAAAAATTACTTGAAGAAATTCATAAAAAAGAGTTGGACAAATATGTCGCGTACTGATTGTCGCGTACTTAATCAGACTGAAGCCTTATAAAAAAAATATTTTATTAAAATAAATGGAAAAAGAAAGCTACAATATCTTACATTAGTTAAAAATTAATCGCTTTTAAATATTCTTTATTATTTCGCAGATTTTGTTGTCTATTTTTGTTTATTGTCGATATAGTATTGAAAATGTCAAATAGGCAGATCATACCTTTTGCACTATATATACTGCTACAAAAAGGGTATCAAAAAATAAAAACAAGAAAACAAAATTTACTATATTTAAGTTTTTCTCGACTTTTTTGTTCTTTAAATGCGTACGATCTCAGTGGATTAACGCCCAACGTGCCAACACGGTGGGCAGGTCTTAACGACAGTCCACCTTCTTGACATCTGCCCAGGATTCGAAAATATTAGGCATTCTCTTTTCCCAAATAAAATACGATCTTCACTACTCGCAATTGTAAACAAAACCAATATCGAGGCTGTATTTAATTTTCTTAAAATCTGTAAAATAGACAAAGAAAACTAATTACGTACGATAGGGTCTTAGGTCTAGTAACTCGTTGCCCTAATGTTTATTAGTTATAGTATTGTTATTGTATTATAATTAATATTTAAATAAATAAATAAATGCGTACGAATGTCACGAACACGATCGTGGAAATGCCCATATATGAAATAAAAATTGCATAAAGATTGGTTAAAGTTTTTCTGACAGAAAGCATGAAATGTAAACATGGCCTACGCAACTTTAAGTCTCTTTATAACGATTTGTTAAGATAAAACCTTATTTTTTAAATCTTTAATAATTTCCAAAAATTCAAATTTTCAAGGTCTAGAAAAAAACCATCAAAATCGGCATATTTCGTAGTTTTAAAATGTAATTAAGGTTAAAAAAAATGTTTCTAAATTTTTTGTTGGTAGTTTCTCTAACGAATTCAAAAAGAGTTGAGTAAAAATAAAACCTTTTTAAAAAGGTCTGAGCTTAAAAACCATTTTTTCTATACAAATTGTCATCTAAAACTTTGGGTGCTCCCGCTTCAGTCGTCACCTTTTTCTTTCATCCTTAAGTACAAAGCAAAGCTATTTCCGGCTGGTATTTGAAAATCGGAAAAATGTGAAAATATTGGTCAGTCTTTACATAAAGTTACTGCGTTATATTTTTCAAACTTTTACTTTTATTTCCCAAATAAAAATTTTGCTGATTTTTATTGTACAGTGTTGCCACACGTGATACAGTACCTACAGGCTGGCAGTGCTGTCACAGCAAGTAGTATATGGAATATTGATTTTAAATAAAGTTTGGGTATAAATATCGATAGAAAGGTAGATCTCATGAAGAGTAATCTCGATTAGCCTTTTCAGCCTCTTAGATTCGATTCTTATTTTAATCAAATCAGTAAAACTTATAACAATCAATGTGGGCAGTGGAAACAGTCAAAATCACACAACTAGTAGCCTTAACCTATCTAATATTTATCCTCTGCCCATGAACCCCAAGATGTTCCTTTACAAAAAGCTACACTCAAACTTACAACAATTTTATCGCCTCAACTCTGCGCCTAGGTAGAACATCCTAAGATACAAAGTTGTTAAACTTAATGTTTTACACCTTTAGAGTCTTTTCAACTACATTTGATTTGAACATAAATTTGAGGTGTAACTTATTTTAAAATCGTTTTTAGAATGTAAGCCGCAATGAATTTAAATTTCTTCTTACATTTTCCACTTTTTATTGCCAATATTTTAAAATATCAAGTGGTTTGCGCTGTGGCTTACGTTACCAGCGTAGAACTGATTTTATGTACTAAAGAAGATAAATCTTAAGACCACACTTACACTCTACACACACACACACACACACACACATTCACACACATAAATATTTGAACATCTAGGAAGTAACACCTACTGATTTATTCAATAAATCACACAAAATAGTGGTTGCTCTCGTTGTGGTGCCAAAATGGCGACGCAAAAAAGGCAGCTAGGTACAATGTATCTTACCTGCTGAATAACCCTTAAATGTAAGATAGAGATTTAAATTTTATCTGTAGCTTTGCCAAATATAACTTCAAAATGGCTGCTGTTTATATTATTGTTGAATCTTGTTGCCGTTGTCAGAGCTGGGACATGTGTCAATAAAGCGCCTACGATCATGCCCATGCCCACAGAACACGGTGACGACGTCAGGTGCCTTAAATGGAAAAAATGTCACTTAAATGCATTTAAGATATACCACATGCTGTAGCTGTAGCTGTGTGTGTATCTGTCTGTGACAGTTATGTGTTGTAATTTCTTGGCGCTGTTGTTGGTAGCTCAGTCAATTTTCTTTACTATATTTCTATCTATCACTCTATCAACAGAACTTAAATGACAAAAAATACATCAAATGACATTCAATCCCTTCGCGTGACTGAAATTTTCGACTCTTTGTCACTTGAATGGCGCTACAGCTGTACGTGATTGCATGTATGTATCTATGTATCTTTGTATCTATGGCCATATATAGGTGTGTCACATATTGTTTTTTTTTATTTTATTTTTTTGTTAGCAAAAGCCTTGGGAGTGTGTGTTTTCGTATCTTTCCAAGGATGGAGCTTGGCTCACACGCCTCTGGCTTTCGGTCTTTGATAAATGTTGTTAACGTGCATGACATTTGTTTTATGCAGCACCAGCAGTTACGGACTTAGTCCTTTGACTTTAAAGCCAAGCATATTTCTACTTTTTTTCGAAAATTCATTGAATTTTTCAAGCTCCTTGGACTAAACCTAAGGCATTTAAAGTGTTTCAGAAGCTCAAATGCTTGCTTTTAAAAATAAGAAGATTTGCAGGAATTTTCTATTTGAAATAGCAAATACCTGAATAAAATAAGGATTTGTTCTCTAAAGTATGCATTCTCACTCTTGACTCACTTACTAAGTTATGTGTATACTATTATCTCAAAATTGCAAAACCTCCCAGTTTCCACTTTTCAGTTGTAGTTTTGTAGTTTTCAGATAAGTTCGAAATGGCGTTTAACAAAGCTAAAACTTTTTTACCAATTGCAAGTATTCCTTCTCCGTCTTTCGCTCAGGCTTTATATAATAAACTTTAATTTATTATTTAGAAAGAAGGTTAACAAATAAATTCTTAACCTACTGCAAATTAAAGAGCACTAGCTCTTTATTTTTCTTTCTTTAGGATTAAATAGGTTGTCTACACGTAAGCTAAGCCTTGACCCTTTGTCAGAATTTTCATACTTTGAAATATTAATTTATTGTGTTTATTTACAAGCAGTACTACTTAGTTGTGGATAAATTTAACTAATAGAATTATATATTTTTTTGAATTCTAACTTATGGTCTGATTGGCAGATTAACAATACTGTTTAAGAAATATTTAAGTTTAACCCTACATTTTATTAAAACAAAAAAAAAGTTATTATGACTATAGTTATGATTTTTTTAATTTTAAATTAAAGAGCTATTGAAAATATATTAATAAAATCTTTAATTACACTAGTTTACAAATTTCGAAAAATTTTGGTGTGCACAATATTTTGGGTTCATTTCCGTAGTAAAATGGCACGCTAAATCCGAAAATGTTTTTTGGTTTTTCGAAATATCTCGAAATCCGTTCCATAAAAAAAATTTTGGACTTCATTTTCGGATTTAGCATGCCATTGTGCTACGGAAAACGTAACGCTGTAAACTAGCGTTATCAGAGATATAATATTAATATTTCTTGCTGTATTAAAAAAAGATAGGAAATATTTATAAAACATACATTTTTATAAATAATTTTAAGTCCTTGTGCTAAATAAATTTAAAGCTCAAAGTACTGCAAAAGTTTTTGCTAATTATTAAAAAAAAAATTTGAATAAAAAGAACATTAATAACAAATATATACTTACATAAAAAATAAAATAATATATTTTCTTGTAACAAAAACTATAAAGGCAACCATGCAATTGATTTTCAAAATAAAATTATTTTTTTTTTCATTAGTTAAATATTAGATAATAGAATTACTTTTTCTCTATTTATTTTTAAATTGTTATGTAAAAATTTACATACAAGGCCGTTTTTTGTGACATCAAAGGCTTCTAGACGGATCGCGCGATTTCAACAAATGAGGTATCAATCGAAAGCTATTTACACCTAGATGTGCAATAAGGTATTATTTTTTGGATTACATCTATATTTTGGTGGATATCGCTAAAATAAAATTTCAATCAAAGATGGTCCAATTTCAACAAATGAGGTATCAATCGAAAGCTATTCACGCGCAGTGCTCTCCATTATGGCCTTGCGTCACTTTATTGCATTTGAAAAGAAATATGCGCGTAAATGAAGATGAGGAAGAGTTTGCCAACTATTTGCTTCAAGTTGGAGGAGTTTCGTTATTAAAAGATGATTCTGGGCAGTCTATATTATGCGCACGGCTTTTAGGATGCGGCTCACCTATTGACTTTATATACGACAACTTACCAAATGATATTTCCACTGGCTTGATTCTTGACAAAGCTATATTTGCACCTACAAACGATGTTTGCGCCAAAATTAGTTCAACTGTTTTGGACCGAATTCCTGGTGAAGAAGTCTTATATAAAAGCATTGATTCAGTCATCTCCACAGAATGAAGGTCCACAACTTCAAATATTGTTTTTAACGAAATTTATTAATTTTACACTTTTCATTATATTGGCTTTTTTGAATAAAGACAATGTATTATTTTCTGCAAAGCTATTTGTATATTATGCAATGCATTATCTGGCAATTTTCGCCGCCGGGTTCACTAGTTATTATTATTATTTATGGGGCTCCAGTATGGGCTGACGTCGCAAAATGTCATAGACATAAAATGCAAGTCATACAAAATAGACTACTTAGAATTATTTTAAATCTTCCGTGGCATCATTCCACTTCTGACTTACACCAAAGATGTAGCACTGAACTAATAACAGAAAGATTAGTTCACTTGTTCCATAGCTTTACAAACCGTCCAACTTATAAGCCAATAACTGAATTTATTTTTTGAGGTTCATTTAAAAAGGGAGTTAACAAAATGTTGCTTATTTTATAACATTGACTAAATAACATATGTTAAACTTTTTTTCATTTTATTAAATCGTTTCTTAAGAAACTATTTTTTCCCACTAAAAATTTGTAATTGACATTAAATATTTTGGCTTGAACTTACCAATAGAAAATAATAGCAACAACGTAACCGTAGCGGTTTGATATCGTAAATGTGTCCACGATTGCATCATAAGTAATTAGTCTGAAAATAAAGCAATGAATTACATTAATATCAATATTTAATACAATATTCTAAGAGCAATAAAATCAAAGAGTTGCCTAGAGCTACTCTAACTGTTGTTGCAATTAATAGGAAGAAAATATTTATTGGTTTACTTATTTTGAAAACCAATTCAATACTTCACAATGTAATGATATTTGCTGTAGGCAACATGGACGCCTATTGGCAACAGGGGTCAAACCGATATTACAGAGTTAACGGCTTAAAAATCACCCAATATGGCGCAGCCAATAAGAAACACAGAACAAGCGGCAGCTGGCATACTATTGGTTAGCTGTGGTTAACGGTAAAACGATCGCACTCACTTTGTTACACTCGCACACAGTTGAAAGAGTAGAGCGGCAGCACTTTCTAACAGTCATTGAATAAATGCGTTGGTCAGCACTACACTGAGAAAAAGCAGATGTTTGTTTAAATTTATCCTATAGATTTTTTTGTATGCTATCTTTTTATGGATTTTCATAACTTTTAAGCAAATAATTTCACTGCAAGTAGTGCGTTTCTAAAACAAATTCTTAGCAAATACATGAAAATTGAATCAGATTACCAGCAAAAAGTTTTAAGTTCTGTATAAATAGCTATATATATTCAATTATATCTGGTCATAACTCGCAGTACTTCTTTATTATTCTAGTCCTATTTTTGTATACAAAAAGTTAGGGTTAACAGCTGCGGCACTAAATTTTTCGTTAGCTCAATTTCGACAACTTATGTTGCTTACCCTTTTCATAATTTAAACGTCTATTATTTATATAAATATTCAGTCTTTAAGAGCAGCTTATTGCATAGACCAATCGCCATTGTTGTCGTTGGGCTAACTACGACAACAGCCGTACTTAATGCGTTCAACTTTTGTTGCAACACGTAACTCAACTTAAGACGAGCTCTTGGTATATAGCCAAAGGTAGCACCTGGCAGGTGTGCTTAAGTGAGTTTCAGTTTGTTGTTCTATGATGCCTCTTAACGCAGCTCCTATGCTCCGAATATTGAAAGCAATTTTGTAATCAAAAAAAAAAAAAAAAAAAAAAACGGTAAAGCAGTATAGCAAACTGTATAAAGTAATAACTATAAAGAAAACTGCAACGATTTTCCACAAACATATACACACACATATACACAAATATATACAAACATATATATATGTATGAGAGCAAAGTTTGCTATTAATATGGCATGGTAGTTGGCAGGGTTGCCAGCGTTCGTGCGCAATATTTTTACACGCAGCACCCTATGGATAAGGAGTATATTGCATTTCTGCAAAAAAGGTAATAAAATGCGTAATTTGTAAGAATATGGCAATATCCCATAGTATAAGAATAATGTTTGGGGTTATTGGGTTAGAGTTCATCTGTCTACAACGAGCGTTTGCTTATAGGTTGTGAAATAAAGCATTAGCAAAATACTGCTGAAAGGATCTCGTAAATTGAGTTACTTGATTAAAACTGAAAAACGTGTTTCTTAAAATAAATGAAAACTTTTGAAAAAACTGGAAATAACGCAGTTCAAATTTGGTTTTCTTCAAAATTAATTGAAACAAAAATAAAAAGATAATTTCTTTAGCCATTTTCTTGAAAAAGTGTTACGAAAAACGAAAAAAAAAATCACGTTATGGTTTAACAGAGTTAGAGTATTCCAAAGTTGCCATCAATCGACTACATCGACTGGCTTTTTGTACAATGTTGCCAACAAACTGCACATCAAATATTTGAAAATGGCTGTCGCTGCGTCAAAAACATATAGTAACCAACATTATATGAAATATCTTTTTGCTTTGGATTTTTTTTTTTTTTTTGGTTAGCTGGCATTGCACATTGCACATTTAAAGTTGAAAATCGGATTATAATAATCCTTTTGGCATGTGAAATTCACACGCTCGAAGGGAGCTGGGAAGCCCCAACTGTTGGCATAGGAAGACTGCAACATCTTTTAGTGTTTCCGCTCAAAAGCTGACTTTAACAAGCTGTAATCTTTTATGGCAGCAAATTGTATTAAAGTCAGAGTCAGAGCAGCTTCATCAAGGCCAAAGCACTTTTTAGCAGCTTAATTTGGGCTTGCAAATAACAAACACTTTTAAATAAATATGTCAGCAGCAAATTCACAATGGCCATTAAGTTTTTTTCTTACGACTTTTTGCAGCACTTAATTGCTTAAGCTTCATTAACAGCCTGCAACAAATAAAAAAAACTACGCTAACAAATAAAAAAATATATTAAAAAGTTGCAAAACTTTTTTTAATTTATGCATTGACAAACTTTAAGCGAAAACGCATTCGTTAGGCTGTCTGGTTCCACTCCAGAGACTGGTTCACAGTTCCGCCCACTTCTAGCAGGAAAAAAGAATATAAAAACCCCTGCTACCAGTGAGATAAGCCGCAAATGCAACAGAGATATTGGCAAAGAAAGTTGGTATAAAGTATGGCTTAAAACGAACTAAATTTCAAAGCAGTCAAGTAAATGCCGTTTAATTGGTTTTTGGTGAGTCAGCAACAGGAAAATAAAGTAGTAAAATTTTGAAGAGAGTATATGATGACTAGGCAATACTCTAACAAGGTTCATTTTTACTTACAACCGAACAACGATTACAAATCGTACAATTATATTTCGAAAATTCGCGTTCTGTAAGGAGTGTTTTTCGCGTGCTTAGGCCATGTGAATTGGCCACCAAGATCGTGCGATATCACACTGCTAGACATTTTCCTTTGGCGCTACGTGAAGTCTAAAGTATTTGACGACAAGCCAGCTACGATTGAAGCCATAGAGGCCAACATTACCCGTCTTATCCGATTATGCTCGAACGCGTCATCGAAAATTGGAACCTCCGCATGGACGAGCTACGACGCAGTTGCGGCCAACATTTGAAAGGGATTATCTTTAAAAAGTGAATGGCAAGAATGGTTCTTTCTATTCATAATAAAGGTTTTCCGATTAATTTGAAATTTTTGTGTTTTTTGCATTAAAAAAAAAAAAAAAACCTCAAGATTGATGACCCTTTAGTTCTTAAAATACCCAGAATGTTTAATCTTATTTTTTTTGGAAAAAGGAACTACGTATATAATAGTACAGAAAACGAAAATCTACAAAAAATAATTCGTGTCTTAAAGGGATTTTTTGGGAACTTTTTTCTTATTATAAAAACAAATTTTACAATTGCATTAAAAAACATTTGTTGGGTGCATATCTTTCGGCGTATTTTTGGCCTAATTTATATTTCATCTCTGAAGATTGAATTTCGAAATATATAATATGAATAAAGTATAAAATTGAAAATTATATTTGTATTATAAAATAATTATTTTTTATTATACAAATTTCAAGGTGTTCTTCAAGTATAGTACAATCAGACTAAGCAGCTATAGTCACAATTGATAAAAGGTTGTCATGGGAACGGCATCTATAAAATACAATACAAAAGGCCACTAAACAAATATGGGCCACAAGACAACTGCTAGGAACAACATGGGGTCTTAGCCCCAAAATGTCATCCTGGATATACAATCAAATGATAAAACCTTCAATACTATATGGCTCAGTCATATGGTGGAAGAAGGTAACTCAACAAAATGCACAACGCAAACTTACGAAAATTTCAATCGGCTTGCATGCCTTAGCATTACTGGAGCAAGGAGAACAACACCTACAGCGGGATTGGAGGCTGTTCTTAACTTCACACCGCTTCACCTAGCTATAAGAGCAGAAGCTGCTAAAGAGGCTGTAAATCTCCACAAAATATATAAATTTAAAGAAGGGGACCATAAAGGACACCTCGAAATTCTAAACTGGGCAAAAGAGGCAAAGCAAATTGCTACTTTCAATAACCAGATAGATCCAGTAGTTAGCCCAATAAAAAACTACGAGATCTTTATACTCACAAGGGATGAATGGGTAAATAACCCAAGTTGGGTGCAGGATGACGCCCAAAAATGGTACATAGATGGCTCCAAAACGAAAGAAGGAGTAGGTGCAGGAGTAGTCGGTCCCCGCTGCCATATGCACATCTCTCTATGTAAAGACGCAACAATATCCGATGCCGAACTATTTATTTGCGATAAACTCTGCAGCTCAGAAACTACTAGACCGCAATGTGCAAAGATTAAAAATAAATATTTTATCTGATAGCCAAGCGGTACTCAAAGCCGTCAACAATTATAAATTTATGTTCAAATCTGTCCTTGAATGCCACAACAACCTAAACCTACTGGCATCCCATAATAAGGTAAAACTTATTTGGGTGCCTGGGCACAAATGTTTTGAAGGTAATGAAGCAGCAGATACACAAGCCAGAAAAGGGGCGGAGGCAATCTTCATAGGACCTAGCCCTCTGTACGGCTTCACAAAAAATGACATTTCAAAAAACACCAAAAAAGAGGCAAAAACCTACTGGGATAATCTGGAAGGACTCCGTCACTCAAAAAAATTTCCTTCAGTTCGATTCAAAAAAGGGAGCAGAAGCCCTAGAATTCAATAGAAAAGACCTACGCATCTTATGCGGTGCACTTACTGGCCACTACCCATGTAGATACCACATGGCCAAGCTAGGTCTATCGGATACTGTAACTTGCAGATATTGCAATGAAGAGGAGGCAACCATGGAACACCTTTTAGCTAACTGCCCAGCGCTAACCAGGCGCAGAGCTAAATTCTTAAAACAGCTATACATTGGATGAAGAGGACTACAAAACCCTATCTCTAAAGGGAATAGTTGCCTTCGCCAAATCAATAAACGGCGATTAGTCATATACGGGTGCACAAAAGACCTACATTCTGGTCGCAGTGCAGAAGGAAGTCAATACCTTATACCCTATTCACATCATACATAATCATACATCAAGCAGCTATAGTCGTTCGTTTTCTACAGATTTTTATCAAAATCCATTTTTGTTTTGCCCGCACAGATATTGCGAGATGACTTGCCGTAAGATAAAGTTTTACATGTATATAATATTACAGGAACAATTTTCTGATACTAAGCTTTGTTTTCGTTGAATAGTTCGAAACTTATATAAGCAATAAGAACATAAAAACTAAATATATAAAATTAAATTAATTAAAACTATTGACGAATCTTAAACATATGAGTATGAGCGTATATGAAAAACTAAGCAATAATGATAAGTTTTCTTATGTAGTTCGACGCGCTGTTTCAAAACCTGCTAACTGAATCAGCCCAACCGGTATTTGCTCCATCCCAACCTCAAGAAGCCCTACAACATTTTTTTTTCTGGACCGATTCTCTAGCTATGGTTTAACATTTTTTTGGGGTCGCTGCATCCCACTCCGAGGTTCAAAGAACTCTAGCACGTCAGGGCTCTAGATAAACACCAAAATGACTCGTTTAATGGTTTTTTTGTGGTTTGTCAAATCCCTGACATCGGATCCAGCTCCAGCTATGAAAACATGAACTAACATCTATATCTGAAAGTCATACATTTATAATTCATACATAATTTAGACTTAATTCATTCATAATTTGCTCATAATTCATCCATAGTTCATTCGAAATTCATTCATAATTCCTACATAATTCACAAGGCACACATGGTTTAGTTGTTGGAAAGCTAAGGGTCATTTCCGAAGTAATTTGCTGCGTAAAATCCGAATCCGGGGTCAGGTTTGGACCATCACGTCAGAATTTTGCGATATTTGAGGTTATGGACTCGAATAACGGCGTTTTTTCCTACTTTTGAGGTACAGGGTGCAAACAATTTTTGTCTGTCTCTCCAGTTGCATCATTTAGTACCACTCTTACCCTTTAATTTAAGAGTTCAAAAAATCAATTAATTTTTTTTGCAAAGGTCTGGCTATTCGAAGTTAGGAAATATATCCCTATCGACATCATTAGCATTTGCATTAAGCCTTTGGGACAATAATTTTTTACTGTGTAATTTCTCTTGAAAATTTTTTCTTGGGGGTTTTTGAGGTCGTTGAGAACGAATATGAAGTCAGAAGCCATCGTTTTAGTTTTTTTTTTTTTGATTTTGTACTACAAGTAAGAACTCACTTCTTTTTTATAGTTACGTCACGCCAATCGTATTATAGCTTATATATTAATTAATCAGTATGCCAAATTTTTCAGTTTTCTAATATTGGAGCATATATTTTTAAGAAATCATTGCTTAAGATTAAGTTAATGTTTCTTTAAGTTCAAATTTTTGTAAGCATTTATTTTAAATTTAACTAATACTTAAATATAAATTACATTTTCTAAATTTAATGCAAAAGAAAGTGTATAACATAAAGTATTTTACACCTTAAACTTACTAAAAGTTTTTTTTTTTTATTTTATCTGCCAAATTAAAGTTTCGTTAGCTTAATACCGATTTACTTTTAAACAAAGAAAAAAAAAAGAAAAGTTTAAAAGCGACTTGGGAGTTAAACTGTGTTAAAAAGCTCTAAAATAAAAATCCCAAAACATGTATCCGTATTTAAAAAAGCAGTTAAAATATTTTATCCTAGTTGCTGCATAGAGGTGCTTCTAAGAATATTTTCTTTTGATTTGAGTGCAAACAGGTTGGCAGCTCTATTATTTTATATAGCTTCTTTGACAAAGCTATGAGCAGTCTGTCTTGCTTCACGTTTTTGGCTATTAAGTGCGGAATGACGCTCTGAACTAGCCAGATAATTTTTTCTTTCACTTAAAAGACGTGACGTCAGAAGAGCTTATCAATTAAGAACTAGTTCCTAAGTATAGCTATGATGATAATTCATTAAAATAAAATAAAATATATTATTAAATAATAAATAATAAATGTATTCCAGATGTATTCAAAAAAATTAAAAAAATATAATAATAATATAATATGATTTTTACTCAAAGTTAAAAAAAAAATCACTTGTAAGTATATTTTTTTGTCAATATGGGCATTCAAAGTTGGCTGCTCAAAAACGTTATTTTTTTTATTATAGGTTCACATGAAACTTAAAACTAAATTATGTGGCGCCTTATATCAATAAATGTTAATATGTGGTATATAAAAATTTAAAATATGGGGCACTTTTAAGTTGGGTCTGCCGTACCCGGACGATTATGCTCCGATTGTAATGATGTTTGGTACTCATCGAAAGTTTTTTTTTCGCGTTTTAAACTGAATCTGCAATAAAAAAGCATAGCCCTTTAAAATTATTATGCCAAATCTCAAGATGGATTATCCTAATTTTTACAATCTCCAAGATAAAAGCGTTCATACAGATGGACGAGCCGATAATTCGACAAATGGATAGACGGACAGACGAACTAGCATATCTATATCAACTTCTTTTGTTCTCTTGACCATATTTGGTATCTCAGGTCTCAATCTTAAGTTAAATTGCAAAAACATTGTATACCGCTGGCCTTAAGATAAAAGGGCTTTGGAAACATGAGTAGGTAAGCTGAAATTGATATTTTTCAAAATCCAAATAATTTTTTTTGAAAACATGGGGAAAAATACTTGAATGGATATGTACGCGGTATTTCGACATTATATTATTGAAATTAATTTAATTTAATACAAAAAGAAACCCTTCTTTGGCAATGAAGATTTTAAATTGGATACCTGCGTTGGCTTTCCATGTTTATTTACTTTAGCAGCCCTTAAAAAAATTGATGATCAACTAACCACACTTGCACTTGTTCCTTTTGTACATATAGCATGTTATCAAAAAACAATTCTTTTCCATACCCATTTGGGCCAACTCATATTTACTACCTCATAGCTGTCATTTTGAAATTTTCATTTGTAAAAAATACTTTATACTTTATACTTGCACAACGCCCATTACTGCTGTTTATCTCGTTCCCTTGCCAAAATAGATATTGCAAAATACGAAACTTCAAGAAACTTTACAAATTTGATGCTGCAAGTTTTTATTTTTTTATGCCAAACTCCTTGGCCATATCAAAACTTCTAGCCAAAATAGAACAACAAATAGAAATATTGGCAAAAGAAAAAAAGAGCACGCATGGAAAAACCTTTGGGCGATGGAAAAATATTTTCATATGTAAATTTTGCAATGCTGTTTTTCATGAGCTTGTTATTGTTGTTGTTGGTTTTGTGGTTTTGGTTCATATGGCCAGCATAGTCATGGCATCGATATGTGTGGCCTATACACAGAGGCGCATCTTGGGCGCCATAACAGCTCAAGTGAAACAAAAGCAACAATAAAAACAACACCGATAACGGCAAGTACAGTTTACAGCATCAACAGCAACAACAACACCGATAACGGCAAGTACAGTCTACAGCAACAACAACAGCATTCAACACCGATGCACATAAATTTTGTGGCACGCTGAGTGGCAAAGTCTACCGTTGGTTGCGGTTAGCGGCGTTGCTGTAGTTGCAAATTTTGTGGCATGTGGAAATTTATTTCATAATCTCTACAACAACAATTGCAACAAATATTGTAACCCATACTGCCATACAACTCAAGTTGCCCTTTCCGAGCTGTCTGGCAAAAAGTTTTCCATATGAAAACTATGAGTAGCTAAGCATGTAATTTATATCCTTGAGGGCTTGCCCAGCGTCTCTCTCTCGCTTTCTCACTCGCTCTATCAACCTCTCTCACTTGCACACAATCTCTTACTAGCTTTATGCATGCAGTTATTGTATTTCATACTTTTTGGGCCAGGCCCACAGTGCATTCATTTTTTTTTTTTTTTTAGAATACTCATAAATTTGCCAGCTCCTTCTTATTCTTCTCTTTGGCTTGGTACAATTTTATTTGACCACATAAATTGTTTACCAATTTTCACAAGTTTGGCCCGTTTGTATCAGTGTGTGTGGGTGTGTGTGGGGGTTAGACAAAGCAATAGAGTGCGTAAGAGTGCGTCTAAAGAGCAAGCGAAACGGGGTGGGAAAGAGGACAGCTTAAATAGTTTTGTAACTCTTTGATTTAGCCTTCTGCTCTCTACTTGTTCATCTATTTTCGCTTTGGGTGCATTGCTTTGTTCTTTAGCTGCATATTTCGTAATTTTTAATATATGAAATACATGCAGGGCCGGATTAAGGCAGTTGTTGCTGGCGCCACGGCCAAGGGCCTTCATGTCAAGATCGTAACTGATAATAATAAAAATGTTTGTTTTAAAAATCTGTTAGTTAAGCGATCTATTGGGATAAAGCAGCGTAAAGTGCATTGCCAGGGCAGTCATATCTTATTTATAAAGCAATTGTGCTCTTTACTTCAGTACAAGGGTTGCCAATTGCTGCTATAGATGACTAAGGAACTTAACTAAACCTGATAATAATATTAAGCTATCAATGAGGCCAGACAAATTTTTTTTTTTCTTTTAGCTAAAGCTCAAATGGAATTACTTATTTTTTTTTTTAAGTAGATATGAGCTTTTTAGAATGTTGCTTAAGTATAACAATCACCATTTTTTTAAACTCGTCTTTTTATTCCTTCCTTGTTAGATGGTGTAAGAAATTAAAAAATCAATTAAAAATTTAAAAAAAAAAAATTTTTGTTGTTTGTTTTTTTAATTTAAAAAAAAATTATTGTTTATTTTTTAAATTAAAAAAAAAAATTTTTTTGTTTTTTAAATTAAACAACATTTTTTGTTTATTTTTTAATTAACATACAAAAAAATAATTGTTTTGTTTTTTTTTTTTGATTTTATGAAAAGACTATTTCTAAAGACGTAAAAATTATTATATGCATATTTTTGTAATATTATTTAGTGTTTTTGTGATACAGAGAATGTTTCAATTTTATAGGTAAATAGTCAATTATTAATGTTTTTTCAACTTTTTGTATGCTTTTATTCCTTTAATTCCTTGAGGAGCATAGGTCCTCGCTTTTTACATGAAATATTGTAATTTCATTAAAAATAAATCGGTTTACCTAACATACAAAAAAGACATCCAGTTCCCTCAGGTTCTTTTCTGTTATAGAAGCATTGATTTCAATACGAGATGATATTGGATTTTTCTATTGAAGAAGCATTCATTTCAAGAAGAGATTATATTGAAAAAAAAGAGACTGTGCTGTATTGTAATAGCTTTCAACACAATTTTCGCATAACATTCCTTAAGGATTTAACGCAAAAATCAAACTTCTGCGAAGTGGTGCTACAAGCTTAAGGCAAGCCTGGCAATCGTTTGAAATTCTGCACACTTTATTTAAGTTTCGGCATAAAATGAATTGTTTCAATTAAACAAGAATTTATTTTATTTAGAGATGGCGTTGAGAAAAAACTATAATCCCTTAAATCAGTTCTAACATTATATTTTCCAAACAATCAATTCTACTACACATTCTCCATTGTCCAATTATTACACTAAGATTTGTTAAGTTAAGATTTGGTTCAAGGTATACGAATTATCAAACATTGTCAAACACTCCCGACTATGAATTTGTAAGCTTAAAAATCCAACTTTCAACGAATCAGATATCAATCGTATAAGCTCTTGGTCAGGTGGGATTTTTTGTTAACTTAAGAGATAGGCTTGGTTCAGGTTCACAGCTATTAGTACCTACCTACTAAAAATTTCAAAAATCAAAGTCTAGAAATATCATCCATTTTCTTAGACAAACTTCCCCAAGTTAGAAACCCTGGAAAATTTCAATAGGCAAGTAAACCAAATTGTCACGCCTGGGAAATGGTTCTGTGACGAGAGGCGGCTTTAAATGATTCGAGGCCAATACTTAATTAAGCTCAGCTATTCTTATATTTGCATTTTTGGTAGTCTACTCGATATTTTCACGCATACACACATACCATACCTTATTTCGTTACGTCACGGTTTTCTAGTATTCTCTATCACTACGATTCGAATTTAAATATTGAAAGAATTTGAAATTGAATTGAATTGAAAGAAAACCATTTATTATTCTCAACGTTTGTCAAAACGAACATATTGTATGCAACTCTACTTAGCTATCGGGCAGGGTTGGATGGACGAACAATTAATTATAATTAATTAATTAGTTTCATAATTAAATTGCAAGTAGCCCTTGAGCCTCAACACTACCTGAATTGCTTAGACTTGTAGTGGGTGACTTGACTTATCGAAGGGGCTTGAGCCATCCACAGATATGGGTGGAATCACAAGTTAATGGAGAATCAGGATAAAAAATTGGGTAGGGTTTAAAGAGGTTACTAACCCCTTTTAAAATAGCCTTTTTGATTACTGCAGTATTGTTTGATATCCCAATAACTCCACTTCCTCGAATCTTATATTAGCGTAAACAGCTCACGGCATTAAAAAAGCCAATCAAGACTAACGCCAAATTAACTACAATTCATTAAATATATAAAATAACACCGTTCAGAGGCACATGTTTTTTTTTTAACTTTGACTTAATTTAATTTACATTTTATCATAATTAAATTGCAACTTTAATTAAATGCAAATTAATTGAGCGTCAGTTTTTTTTTGCCATAGGCCCAAAAGTGAAAAAAAAGGAAAATGTGCAAATTTTTTTTTTAAACAAATCAAAACACCGAAAAGAGCCTCAAACTAATTAACGCCTTTTAATATATTTCATTACATTTTTTTGTTGTTTGCCGCTTGACAGGCGTCTCACTGAATTTTCACATGAATTTTTGAAAACCTTTTTTGCCACAAGACCACAACACACACAGCACAGGAGCAACAAGAACAAATACAACAGTCTGTCACTAATAAAAAATGCTCCAAGTGCTTACCATGACTAACACCTCCAATTTCTTACTTCCGCGAGCCTGCTCCAGCAGCTTCCTCAAAAAAAGGGCAAGGTACATAATGCCTGGGCAAATACCTTTAACGAGGCGCACAAGAAAAATGCGCGAAAGCTGGCAATAAAAAATGGTTGAAATTCCTGAAATTCTTGAATTTGAGTTTGCACAAAAACAAAAATTAACAAGTACCAGTAAAGTAAAGCTAAAGAAGAAAAAGTGAGAAGATACAGAGAGTAAGTAGGTAGAAACGGATTGTGGGTCGTCTACTGTTTGGTTAGTTGACCCACCCAGAAGCTCAGCCAGCGACCAGGGCACAGCTCATTAAGTGCCGGGCTCTCAGTTTGCCACTTGTCACAGTTTTTGTGCCACACTTTTATCCTTGTTGTTGCTGTTTTTGTTGTTGTCGCATTTGTTAGCGGGTTAAAGCGACTTGGCGACGACTTAATGTGCCCCTTGGCTGTACTAAATAGCTTTCATTATTTACTTTATTTTTTGCATAAGGCAAAGAAGCAGGCAAAAAAAAATAGTTGTTGAGAAAAAGTAAATCAGCCATTAGTGGCAGACTATGAAATACACTTACTTTTAGAGAATGTCTTAAGAAGCTAGCTTGATTTTATGTTTAATTTATTTTAAGCCAAGGTCTGTTTTGAATTTCGTTTTTGATCGTGCTTTAATTAGGAAATGGATTCGAATCGGAACAGACACCAGCCACACTAGATCTTGAATCGGCACCGAATGTGTTCGTCCGAATAACTCAAACTTAAAAAATCATAAAATATATTATGGCAATTATTACGCGTCACTGCCAGTACTTGTTTAACTTTAAACGCGTGGGACTTATACACTGTGTGCTATTTGTTTGAATGGAATCCCAAATGGTAAACTAACCTTAGAAAAAGATCTCCAGCAGTATGTTTGGGGTTTAATTGTTCGTATCGATATGGAAAGAAATATAAATAGGCATCAACATATGCTGACATCCAGCCTTTCAAAAATAATAGACCCAAAAAAGTCGGCATTAAGAATTGGTGACATTTTCAAAAAGGATACTGGGTCAAAAACTTATTTTGCAACAAAAGCAGTTCGATAGGATAGAGTTATAGATTTTCTCTCTAATTTTTATCACGTTAAGCTAAGAAAACTTGAAAATTTCCACGATTTAAGACAAAAAAAGCAGAAAAACTTTAATTTGAACTTATGTTGTATATAATAATAAATATGTAACATGCAGCTGTTCGGATTCGTTTTCAACCCACATGCTTAGTGCTCTCAATTTCATTAAAACGAATATTTTAAGTGATTTCAAACCGAATATTTTGTTGCAAGTAGAAATAAAACCAATTTGAAAAATAGGTTTCAAAGTGTTTTCAGATTCTATTTATACCAATTTCAAGTTACTTTTTTTGATAAATACTTTTAATTATTTTTTTCTGAATCAACTCAAAAAAATAGCATGAACAACTCAAACCTTATTTTTATATGGTCCATCGCTAGCATAAAAAATTTCCATGTCTCGCTTAAATGTTCATGTTTCGCTTAAATGATTCATGTCTTGTTTAAATTATTCATATCTTGCATAAAAAAATTTCACTTGTAATAAGAATAGCATAGTAGTGGATAATTTTATCGAAAGGGAATTTCTTAGCTGGGCTAAGAAAGAGTAAGGGAACTATAAGAAAATGGCGAATAAAATTGTTTTAATTTTAGGAGCACGGCCGATTAATTTACTAAGAAATGTTCCTTTTATTTATTTTACTCAAACTATCGACTGACTGACGACTAATCAATGCTTTAAACTTAGCCAAATCTTTGAGAAATTCAGAGAGTATGCACGAGACGTTCACTGCCTCTTTATTGATTTTAAGCAGGCCTTTGACTCGCTGATGAGAGAAGCAATCCCATACATCTTAAAAAGTCTAGGGATACCAGCGAAACTAGCAAGACTGGTGTGTGCCACTCTGACAAGCACTTCTGCAAAAGTATTGATACAGGGCCAAATATCGGAGGCCTTCGCAGTAGAAACAGGAGTAAAGCAAGATGATGCCTTTTCAACTGTAATATTCAATTTGATGCTGCACTTTGTAATAAAAGATGTAAACAAAGATGGTAACCTCCTCTATAAATCAACGCAATTATGCGCCTTTGCTGATGATGTTGCTTTATAAGCAACCGATAAAAGTGAGCCAAGAAATGTATTTTTAAAAATCTTCGAACTTGCTGACAATATCGGGCTACGTGTAAATGAGGTTAAAACAAAATATATGCTGCAATCAACGCGATCACGACGAGTTGAAGCCTCTAACATCGGAGGTTTCTCGTTCAAATCGGTGCAAACTTTTAAATACCTCGGAGTGCTATTCTCAAAAACTGGCGACTCAGCAAGTGCGATAAGAGAACGAATAAATGCAGCAAATAAATGCTTCTTCTCACATATAAAACTATTTCGCTCAAACTTATATCTAGAAGCACGAAGATACGTATGTATGTATAAAACACTCATCCGGCCAACGTACGCATGCGAGATCTGGACCCTACGTTCCACCGTTTGTAAACAGCTAGCAACTTTCGAGAGAAAAATTCAGCGAAGGATATTCGGCCCAACCTTGGAAGGAGGCGTGTGAAGAAGGAGGTACAATAATAATTGTACGCTACATAAAATCGCAACGCCTAAGATGGCTTGGGCATGTCCTGCGAATGAGCAATGACAGCGCGCAAAACAAAATTTTAAAAGGTCGACAACACGGACTCAGAGCGAGAGGTCGCCCTTAAAGCCGCTGGCTGGACGCAGTTGAGAGCGATCCCTACAAGATGAATGTCAGAAGCTATGAAGCCAAAGCACAGGATCGGGCGGTTTGGAGAGGCATTGTGATGGAAGCTTTGACCCACCAAGTGTTGTAATGCAAAATAGAGAGACTCATATTATATTTAAAAAAATTTATTTATCTGAATAAATATCGTATGGGAGCGTTTTCGTCTTTGCTCTGTAAGTACTCGCATATAATTTTTTTTGGCTCTCCATTTTGATTTTTTAAAAATTCATGTTGATTCATTTATTTAATTATAAAAAAAATTAATTCTTAATAATACTTATTAAAATAAAACAAATAAACACAAAATATTTTATTTTAATTTTTTTTTGATTTTTTGTATTTTTGTACTTATTTTATTATTTTAATTTTTGATATATTTCTTTTTTTTAATCTTCTTAAACTTAATCTGCTAGAGTATAGCTCTAAAAATGGACTATAAATGAGTTTCAGATAGTAAACTTCAAATTAGTTTTATTAATATTATTATTATTATTTTTTTTAAGTTTAATTTTAACGAAAATTTTATGAATTGCAGTTTTCTTATATTTGGGTAGATAATCAAGCCTTTCTAGCTGTAGATAAATTAACATTGTTATTTAATAAACATTAATGTTAAATAACAACCTGGTTGTTACTATGCTTTTGTTGAGCCGCTTTTCCATAAAATCAAAGAAAAACCTTTCGTTAGTGCCTATTAAATACGAAATAAATGATTCGGTCAAAGGAGTAGCAGAACTGTATATACATATATACAAAGTCCAATATGGAATATGTACCAGAATTTATAGTAGAAACCTTACAATTGCCTGTCTGCAGCACATCAAGTACTAAACACAAAAATAAACAAAAGAAAAATTGTATAAATAGAAAAAATATGTCTTTAAAATAAATGAAACCTGTTGCTTAGTAGCTGAACGCCATTTTGTGTGGCACACCGAATCACAAACCTAAACTACTCCATAAAACATTTCGAGGGCAAAAAAAAACTTTTAACATTATTCGTTGTCTGGCAGAGTCAAAATAAAAAGTATAAAAAGAAAATAAAAAGTGTTTATTGTAAGTCTTTGCGAATTTTTGGCCGTGCAAAATTTTCACGGCATGCAATTTATTTCTCTGATTTTTGTTAGTGCTTTTTAGTTTATGAATGCAGCGAAAAAAACATTTTTATTTTTAGTGTTCTGTGCTGTTGCTAATGTTGTTTTTGTTAGTTACAATCGTTACGATTTTCATTTCATTCATTTGGCCTTAAGAAAAGTTTTACGTTTTGGGCTTGTGTTTAATGGCGATTTGAGTTTTTGTTGGTTTACTTTGCTTTTTTTATTGTCAACTTCATATTGCGTACAATGTGCCATAATTCCTTTTTTTTTCTTTTTGGCTTCATCAAAAATACAATCTCCAGTTCTTAGTCTTACTTAAAGCTAAGAGTTCCAGAAATAAATCATGCCACATATCAATCAGTCAGTCAATCAAACAATTTTGCCTTTTAGCTTATATTGATTGTTTGTTTCGCTTGCTACAAAACTCTAACAAGGAGGACAACAAGGAGGTAGCAACAACAATAAGCTGACTAAGCATTTTCCCAAAAAAGTATGCTATGCATTTGACATTTTCCGTCAGTCAGACGAAACTTGGCCCAAGACTTTGTTCTATATACTAGAAGAACTTGTAGTTACTTACAATTATATAGAGCAAGCTTTGTGTGTAGTTGACAAGTCTTGTTTAGCTAGCTGATGCATATAAACGAATCAAAATCAGGGTAAATATATATTTTGGAAAAGCTCGTATAGATGAAAAACTAAGGCATACAATTGATTGCTTATAAATGAGCTTATATTTTAATTAGGTTCAAATAATATCAAAGTTGTAGCAAGCAAGTAAATAATGAAAATATGGAAAGTTCCATACTTAGCAGGTTGCTTTACTTGGTATTTATACAATTGTGAGATGGTTAATATTTACAATATAAAGTTACTTTTATTTAGAGACTATACCAAAAAAGTGAGAACATATGATGGTGACAGGTAGAAAAAAATTTTTTTTAACTTTTTGATAACTAGATTTAAAAATAAAAGCTTACAAAATATTTGGCAGCTTAATTCAAATTATAGATTTTTATATTTTATCTTTTGGATTCTGGATACAAAGAATTCCAGAGGTTCTAAAATAGATGATAAAACGAAAATCATTAGAACAGAAAAAACTGTTTTTTTGAGGATAAGGTTTAGATTGAACATCTGAACACACTGGGGCTTCATAAAATATACTGCTTGAAATATGGATCTAAAGAAGTATAAATTATTTTCAATGGAAAACCTTGTGAGGAAGTATATTTTATCATTTTATTTTACCCTACATGATCCTTAAAGCTTAGTTTAGTTTGGTAGCGAACGTTTTGTACCCAAGAGCTGTCAGTGATCTATACGATTATTTGGTAATATCTGTGCAATCTTTTTTGGAAAAGTTTATGACCCAAATGTATTTGTTTAAAGCAGTAGCTTAACGCAATTAAAAAATATTTCAAAAAAATTTACATTTTTTTATATTAAAAAAAAAAAATTTTGTAACTCATTTTTTTTAATTGTTTATTTTCAAGTATGTACTCAAAAATGCATATATTTTTATAAATTGTATATATCACAGGCATATAGAGTGAAGCTGGAGCTAACATTGGGCAAAAGCTGCCATAAGGCAAAAATATTTATGTCATTAAAAGAATTAAATAAATATTGGTGATTATACCTTAAAAGATAATACAAAAGTACTCACAAAGTTATTAACTTTTAACTTGCACAAAAATAATTCATTTAAAGTCTCAACTTTGTATAACCTTATCTACTTAATCTTAAATAGATTAGTATAGTCAGTCTTGTAATCAAAAATTTCGGACTAATTTCTTAAAAAATCATCTAAAAATTGGTGACTGAAAACCAGTTTCATACATATTCAGGAATTATTAATAAAATTAAATATTTACATAATTCGACCCACCCTTGAAGTTCGGTACTTTTTTGAATGTTTATGTAAAAAAAAAGCTTGTTTAAATTTTAATGAACATTTTTAATGTGATTCACTTCTTTATTTTGTACAATACAAAAAAAACGAATTAAATTAGCAAACAATTTTTTTTAGCTTAATCGATTAGACTTCATTAGCTGGCTCACTTTTTTTTGAAAAAATGGATTAAAAAAAAAATAATAATTAATATTACAAAAAAAGGGATTAAATTAATAAACAAATTTTGTTTAGCTTAATCGATTAGATTTAATTAGCTGGTTCACTTTTTTATGCAATTTATTGTAAAAATGGGATTAAAATATTAATTACTTTTTATGTTTGAAGCTGTTTTGAATTAAATCGATCACTTTTGAATACAAATTTAAAAAAAATTTACTTTTAGTACAGTAAATCTAGGCTCAAAAAAGGCGTTTATTGGAATATAATACTAATACTATATCGTTCTATAATGATCCCTGAAAGTTTCATCCATTAAGTATTTTTTTCCAAGTGAAACTCTAGATTTACTGTACTATGTATCAATTAAAAAAAATAAACCTTATGGACAACGTTTAAAATAACGAGTGACGCTTAGGGTTGTTCAGAAGCTTGTACCTGCTAAACCAAATAAAAACCCAAAGTTTTTAGACTTTAATACTCTACTTATTAATACTTATTATCTTTGATTACTATAGAAATAGCTTTAGTTTTACTTTTCTGTTCATATATTATATCATATATTATAAAAACAATAAAAATAATTTAAGCAAACATTTGTAAAAAAATTGGCTCAAAATGATCTTCTCATTCCCACCTGTTATGACGTAAAACTTAAAAGAAGATAACCTCAATGATTAGGCTGGTTTAGTGAATCCATTTTTTTCAGAGAAACTGCATTTGCTAAGCTAATTGCAATTTTAAAAACTTTTAAATAAAGCTTTCATCAAAAAAAGGAGTTTTGGAAATAATTATATGAAAAATTTATATTACTACTAACTAACAATTATACTTTACTTTTTTTATTATATATTCACAAAGAACAAGCTGCATTTCTTAATAAAACATTTTGTAACGCTGTATACCAATTTCAAACAAATAAAGCCCATAAACATTGTCTAAATAGAAGTCTAAGTCCTACACACTTCAACCATTTATAAAACAAATCAATAATTGTAAATGCTTTGATAAGCACTGCTTTTATATAGCTTATAATATAAGTAATTACCTAATTTTTTTCTAAAGCCATTTCCACAGCTGTACAAATAACAAATACAAATAAATATCTCTATCTAATAGGCTTCAATCACTATGCGCCTCTTGGGTGTAAATAGCTTTTGTGGGACGAAAAATGATTGATAGTCTCCCAGCTATAACACTTATAACAAACCCTTTACTTGATTGTAAACAAGTTGTGTATGCTAGTAAAAGCAAAACATTGAATAACAAATCCTTAATTAAGTTAAACAATTATATGGCTTTATACATATTTCTTTGTATGTACATATTTTGTTATGGTTCATATTGTAATACAGTTAAACTTAACACTACAACGAAGTTTTTAATATTACGAATATTTTTCAAATATACGAATTTTATTATAACGAATTTTCTATATGATGATACATAATTTTCTACTCTTGTGCGAACTTCCAATAGGGAATTTCGACTGTCTTTGGCTTTCAAACACGATTATTTGTCTTAAAAAGTCTTAAAAATAAATATAAATCTAAATAAGTTGTGTATAGCCTTACCTTAAATCTTAATACCCAAATGTTATCATTTTTTGAAAATTTTCTTTAAAATAATGCTAAAAACTGATAAAAAGAATGATAATAATTGCTTTGCAATTTCTGGAATAAACTGATGAAATTTTTTAAATTAAACAAATTTTTGTTATCTCAAGCCTCTGTGTCAAAAATAGTAGTTACGAATACGATACGCTACAAAAACGAACTGTTAGAAGTGCTGAACTTAAAAAAATAAATAATAGTAAACCTCTGGTGATATTCGTAAAATTTCCGCGAGAGAACATTATCTGTTGTAACAAGTGGTACTCACTGAGCTTCTCAAATGAGAAGAATATAGAAGAATCCACATGCCAAACATTTTAACTATCATGATTTGGAAAAAATAAGAGCATCACCAAAGTCATCATCATTAATGGAAAGTTGAACCCAATGGGGTGCCCGAATAAGTTTTAGGAGCTGTGACCATCATTTTCAAAGTCATACAGATATTGTTGTTAAACATAATTATGTGGGAAGCCCTGAATAGCTGATCAATGTGAAAATAAATGCTTATAGGCACTTATCTTTCGTAAATAATTCTATGGGTCTAGTAGCAGTAGTGAAGCCCTTATTGCACTACTCAGATCCTATTATTATGATAAAAGTATAGGGCTTAGTACTTAAGAAGAAAGTTGCCAATTTATTAATATGGCTATATTAGCTGCTGCTCTAAAACCAAATGTTTAAACGACGTAATATTTTGCAAAGTACGACGGACTTCCGGTAAAGTTCTTATTTTAGACTCAATATTTAAAAAATAATCTTTTTGGTTGAGACAAAAAACAAAAAAATTAGCCGATTATACTTTGAATTTTCTCAAAACAAGATTATTCCAGGAATTTTTCATTCTTTCTTTTGCTAAATTCAGGAATAAACCACTTTCAATCTCAACATATTTATTGCAAATCTTACAATAAATACGAAAGTCGTTTTAGATCGTTTGACATCGGTGACCTTAGAAATTTCAAGCTAATATAGGGTAGTCCAATACCGGCGCGGAAATATAAACAAATTTAACAATTGACGTACACTTTGCTCAGAAACTCATAGAAAGAAGTCTTAGAGTTCAGCTACCATCCAAGAGCAGAAATTGATCATTGAAAATTTTGACCAATGGGTTGACTTCTGTAAAACCAGCTGTGGTGGACATTTATCAAATATTATTTTTCCCACACAAATGTCATCAATGAAGCTTTAACATAAAGTACCCAACTTGGTTTCCAAAGAAATTTTACTTGTTTAACCTTTTTATTACAAATATCTGTAATTTAAAAAGCACTGCTCTTCATCTATACCCGCTAAGCCATAAGTTTATTTAAAAAAGTAGCTATCTTTGGTTTAAAAATTAAGATTAATTTTTTTTTGTTATTTAGAAGTGGGAACTATTATTATTAAAACATAAATAAATCGATTTAATTTGTCAAAAACTTTTAACCCTTTTTTTCGTTTAAAAAATTAATTCACGAGTGTAGGAGGATATTTAAACGAAATTTTTAAAGGATGTATTATTTCATAACGAGAACTTTTCAAAAAGTCATAATTGATATTTTAAAATATCGAATTTTGGTCTTAGGATAAAGTATACTTCTTCTTTAAGTCATACTAAGCATTGTCTTACTAATTAATTAATTAATTAGAATTTCTTTCTAGCAAAAAAAAAAAACAAAAAATTGCTTTAGTCATACTTTTGGCACCGGAAAGTCTTTTTTATCCGGAGAGTAGAAGGCTCGCTTTTGATTGAGCATTTTTTTTTTGCACAATGATTGCAAAAAAAAAATTAAACCAGAAAATTGGCAAAAGGTCATTTGTTGACATTTGGTGACATGTGGACCCCAAATTGACTATTTTATTTATAAACATGTTGCCAAAAAGGAAGTTTGTACCCACATAAGCACAACAATATTATCTGCCAGCTGCTTTTAGATGAAACGCAAAAATATCAATACTTAAACACTTAACCTAATCAGTTGAGCAATAGTGTTGAAAAATGTCAAACACTTGCTAAATTGTTAAGCTGCCAATTTCTAAATAGAAAAATATTCACAAAGACCTAACCAATCATGGAGCATTTATTATTAGATTTAAAAAAACTTACCTTTACGTTAGTCAATAAATGCCAAATTTCCAATATGCTACTTAATACTTTATTTTTACTCAAAAAAAAACTGCTTTCTATCGATTAATTATTTACTTTTAAAACTTTTTACAGTCAAGTCAAACATTGTTGAAAAGGTTTTTTTTTTTCCTAGATTTTCAAAACAATTTCACATAAACTTTTGCCTTTTATTTTTGCGCTGCACAATGTGGAAAATAATTTTCATGCAATTTTCGGCTGATTTATTTGCAAGGCTCTTGGGGACAACGCATTAAAATGCACACGAGCGTGTCTGGTACACGGGGTATCTTGATTGTTTTTGTAGGAATTGTTGCAGTTGTTATTGCTGTTGCCTTTTTTCACTTTTTGCTGAGCTTTACGAAAAATTTTGCTTTTTTCTTATCTCATTTCGCGTATCACGGAACTCGTTAAAATCACCTTAGAGCACGTGACTGCACGAAAACGTTGACGTCGGCGTTGATGCACACACACATGCACACGAATGCAGCTTGAAGATGCAACAGCGTGTAAAGTACACACACAGATACACACAACAACGCACACACACACACTGACAGCTGCGAGAATTATGGGCTAAAACAAAGTGTGCCTTGAGTCAGCTTTGTTGCGATCAGTTAAAGCCCAGCTGCTTGTTTGTTTGCGTGTGTTTGTATATAAGATACACACGCTTTGCAACAACACTCACGCACACACAGTTACAACAAAAGCCTTAATCAAACTTTGCGCTACAATTTATGATTATTATCTTTTAGTAATTTTTTTTTTTTGGTTTGTTCTTTTCTCGAACCCGACCACAAAACGCGTTGACCGCTTTAAAAGCCGTTGAGATTGACGCTGACGTTGACGCTGACACAGCTAAAATTAACGCACGTCCTTACGCAAAGGAAACGCAATGTAAACTGATTTTTGGCCACAACGAGCTTCATATTGGCTCTAGCAGAGATTTGCTTTTGGGGCAAGCAGTTCGTCGCGTTTTTTTCTGTGCACGACGTTGTGTTGCGCCGGCACGAAGGCTGCGAACAAAACGAAGTTCAAACACGAAGCTGCATTCGCTGCAAATAATAATAAAGCCGAAGGGACGTTGCCATCGCATGGCAGAGAGCGCCAGAGAGAGAGAGTTTGCAACAAACTGTGTCAGCTGTGTGCTGGGGTAAAAGTGGTTGCGTGCAGTGTTGAATTGTGCATATGAGGTGTAAAAGTTGGTGAATAGAACTGCAGTGTACATTAAAATGGTCCGCTGGTTCCGACACCCCGACGGTACTACTGCTTAGATCCCCCTCGTACCTATCATGCTGCTACTGTTATTTACGCTGCTTGTTACTAATGCAGTTGATATTTGTGGTTGAGATTGACTTTTTATTTTTGGAAAAAACTAGTTGCTTCTACTAGAATGTGATATTTTTTGGTACAGCTCTTTTAATTCAATTAACCCAAATATTGAACTAGTTAATAATATTTATTTCGTTTTTCTTATTTACTTTTACACATTTAATTCGTTGATAAGTAACAAGTATTTTCTAACTTTACAACTTCAAAAAGTTGTAGGTTTGATTGCAACTTTGACAATTTTTTAATTATTTCATCTCTCAACTAATTCTTCTTAAAAAAATTAATTTTTATTTTTTATTTAAAAATAAATGACGACTAATTAATTATCTTTAAGTAAGCTTTTTTAAGGCTTACGTTATCAAGTTATACAAGCCTATTAAAAATAAATATTTTTTTTTCCGAAATTTTCATATTTTTGTTTTATTTCAGTTATTATTTTACTCTCAATTTTCTAACTCCTTTTAGGTCTTTACATACATAGTTTAGATATGAAACAAATCGATGTGGTGAAAATATGTTGCAAATAAAATTAAGCCAGCAATACCAATATTTATTTTAGTATAATTAAACTGAATTTTAATATTGAAGTTTATTTCTTTTGTGTAAAAGGCATACCGACACATTTATTATTTTTATACAATTATTTAATGCTAGTAATTAAAACCATCTTTGCTAACTATATTGAAAAATTTTCATTTCATCATAAAAAAAGTATTATGTATTTAACATAATTTTTTCAAGAACTCATTTGAATGTAAAAATAATGTTTTTCATGGAAAGAAAAAAGGAAAATAAAATTTAAGAAAGTTCTGTAAAGTTAAAAATGTTGAATGTGTTTGTATAAATTTTGAAAATAGACAATGTTATAGTCTAACAGTTTAAACTCAATTAAAATAAACTTTAATAGTATTTATTTTTTTACCGATTTACTAATTTTGAAGAAAATAATTTTTTTGAAGTAGTATCAATAGTTTGTATTTTTTGTTTTATCTCCCAATTATTGAAAAATTTTCTTTTATTTAATTGCGACTTAAATAATTAATATTAAATAATGTTTTTATTAGTAAAAAAAAAGCCTTTAGGTGCAATTTCCTATATTTTAATAAAGACTTTAATTTGATTAATAGCTACTGCTGAAATAATTGTAATATTTAATATCAAGCACCCCACGCTTTTTTTACTATAAATGAATTATTTTATTAATTTATTAATTGCTTGTCAGAATTTTCTATTGCTGTAATACAAACTCTTGATACTTCAAAATTATTTTCTTCTTTTTAGTTCGGCTTACTATTAAAGCGTGTTTTTTTGTTATTTTGAAAAACTGTTTCTTACTTTAAGTGTACATTTTATTTTTTTAATCCAGATGATCCTCAGGATATTATAACAAAGTTATTAAATAATTGTATTGTTTTGAGTCCTGCACCCGTGTGCAAATTTTCAAGATGATTAGACTTCTTGTAATTGGTGAAAACTACACTGAAAGATTTTGTTACATACATACGTACAGGTGAAGCTAATAAAAGCATGCTAATAAAAATGTAATACAGTCGAGGCGGTGCCCCACAGTGTAACACCCCTACCTTTTTTCAAAAAAAAATTAAAAAAAATTTTAATAAAAATTTTTTTTTATAAAAAAATTTTACTAAGTTTGTAATTTTCATTGATAAATTAAAGTTTTTTAAAAAATAAGTATTGGGGCTAAGTTTCAAGTTGAGGGGTGTGGAAGAAAACACGGTAAATCGATTGCTGGTGGGTCCACATATTACAAAAATTACGTAGAGTCAAATAATCTACGTTCTTTAACGGCAAGGGGAGGTGAAATTTATACAATTTTGACTATAACTTTTGTTGTATTGGTCCGATTCTGTCCATTTTCATTTGCCCAGATGTATGAACCACGACGCTTCGCTCTGTTAAGTTTCAGTTAAAAATATTAAACGGTGTAGCTGCCACGCCTCCTTTTGGCCGTTACGTACATTGCACAAGTCAAGTATACCTTTTGTACCTATATTTGCAGGGTAAATTTATATGTAAGAACTAGTAAAAGATAGTTTTGATTTTCAATTTTATTTATTTATTTATTTATAACGATAATAATCAAAGTTATAAACTAATAATTAACATCAAAGGTAGCACTGGCTAATCAGGCCTTCGGCTATGTCGTGCTGTTTTGGTGATTTCCAATTTTACCTGAAAAAATTTAAAAAGAATAATAAATAATTTAGTATAAGCGTTAGATTTTGTTTTAAACTTGACAAGACTTTATACAAAAAATATTTTTAATCAAAGGAACTTTAACTTAGCTTCAACCTTTTGATCTCAGCGACAGTTTAGCGTTTAAAAGTTGAGCTGCTTTATGGCTATGCAGTGATGCTGCTTGAATGGAGTTTCCCCTACATGCGCTGCTCTTTTGAATAACACTGCTTTACAACTCACCACTACTGTTATTAGGTGAAAAGTTACCCCTGATGGCACTGCTTATCCATTTAACACTGCATAATAGCTCACCATTACTTTTAATTGGTTCCCAAGTTACCCCTGATTATACTGCTTATCCGCAGAGTACTGCTTAACAACTCACCACAATTTTAATACGTACAAATTACCCCTAACTGCACAGCTTGCTGCATAACACTGCATAGAAGCTAACGTTTCTTTTAAAATTTCCCCTTATAGCACTGCTTTGCCTAGGTACACTGCCCTGCAAACTGCTTTTAAATTCCAAATTTGGCAGCAAAGTTTCTTGAATACAAACACATTTTTATACCTTGTACCGTATGGTACAAAGGGTATATTAAGTTTGTGCAAGCCGAAAATGTATGTAACATACAGAAGGAGACGTCGGAGACCCCCCAAAGTTACCTAAAGTATGATCAGGGTGACAAGAGAAGTCTATATATCCATGTCCGTCTGTTTGTCCGTCCGTCAGTCCGTCTGTATGAACGCCTAGATCTCAGAGATGGCAAGAGCTAGAGCAACCAAACTTTCAGATTAGATCCGTTATTATTCCATTGGAGACAAGTTTATTTTATTTTTTTGATATCGGGGTTCCATTATATAGCTCCCATAGGGGTGTTTCAGAGAACCTCGGAGAAAACAAAAAGTTTTAGATGGATAATTTGTTTGTTTATGAAGTTATCGTGACAAAATTTTTCACTCGGAAGTTTTTTATATCAAAATCGGTTGACTATATCATATAGCTCGCATAGGGCAGATCGGTAAAAAAAAACGTTTTTTGTACAAAATTCGTTTTGTTTAGTTTGTTTGTAAAGCTATTGTAACCAAATTTTGTGTTTGTCGGTTTTTTTAGGTTAACCCAGCACTGAACGAAATTTGATCAAAATCGGTTGACTATATCATGGGGAGCTACCGATCGGTCGAAAAAATGTTTTTAGCGCAAAATTCATTGTGTTTCGTGTGTTTTTAAAGATAAAGTGACCAAATTTGGTGTTCCAAAGTTTTTTATATATCCCAAGCACTGTACAAAATCATACATCTCCCAAAGGACCAATCGATAAAAAAAACGTTTTTTGCTCAAAATTCGTTGTATTTCGTTTGTTTGTTAAAATGTCGTACCAAAATTTGGCAATCAACTGTCTTTTAAAATGCTCAAGCAATATATCGGCCCGACTTTAACGTACGTCATTTTTTTTTTTTAAATTTGAACAAACATAATTTTAAATTTTTCTAATCAGTGTTGCATTATGCACTCTTTTGATTATTATTATTATTACTACTATTACTTTCGTCTGGTTTATTGCACAACTCATCTATCAAAACTTCAATGCGTAAATGATGCTTGAGATTCTGCGTCATAGCTTTAACATCATCGTGACGTAACAACAAATAGTTATCATCCTTATTAACGAAATCGGCACAATTTTGACTCTGCGAGGTATTACGAACCCGCATGCTATGACTTAGGGATACATTCATGGCGCGATCAAATACGGTTATTATAGCATAGAGTGGCTTGACCAACTGTGAGGTAGCCATCCAGAGCACCCAGACTGCATCGGATTTTTTCTCGGCTTTGGACATATTCGCAGTTAATTGGTCCATTTTCAAAATATGTGACCAGCTGGTAAAGCAGGCTATGAGCATAACGGGCGTAAACTTGGAAAAACGTGCATAATTACTGTATAACGCTTCATTTCCAGTAGCCAACTTTCGCGGGATATACATAGTTCCAGGTTGTTCCTTGCGCCCGCCAAAGGCATAAAGCGAGATCACCTTATTCTGATGGAACTTCATTCGTGTAGGCGCGAGCAGGTCCAAGTGACGATGTTGCTCATAGATCTCCACAAATTTCACCGCACCTGTTTCTGTATGACAGACGGTAAAATGCTTCATAATGGTCGAGGCACAGATTGCTACCAAACATTCGGGACACTGGAATGGACAAGGGGATATCTCATATACGGTCTTGGGATCACTTATAGTCTTGGCTTCATTATGTGTGATGTACTTTTTTTCGAGCGGCACGGAGCTGCCACGTCGTAAAGCTGCGGCTTTGAGGTATCTAAGATGGTTCTCCTGCTTGCGATTTGCATCATCGGCCCAGAATTTATTGTAGAGGCGTCTGCCTGCCAGCTCTTCTTGGCTAAGCGTGCCATTGGGCTGTAGATCTAGAAAATAAATGCAGAAATAAAAATGTATCAGCTTCCACAGCACAAGACTTACCCTGCTCTGACCAGGGTGGATCACAAGCCGCATATGCATGAAAACCTGGTATCAATAACAACTCCTCTTGCGTCAAAGTGTTCAAGCTGAGTTCCCGGTCAGAATTGAGTAGTTCTCGTAGAGTCTCTAAAATATTTCAATATTATGAAAAAATTCCCAAATATTATTGCAAGTTCTAAGAACTTACTTGCGGGTGTTAAAAAGTCCTCTGTAACTTCAG
Source organism: Chymomyza costata (assembly GCA_018150985.1). Lineage (NCBI taxonomy): Eukaryota > Metazoa > Arthropoda > Insecta > Diptera > Drosophilidae > Chymomyza > Chymomyza costata. The sequence continues at coordinate 160,603 of JAECWU010000166.1, forward strand.
ACGGCTGACTTGAGCTACTTGTTCTGTTCTTGTGGTTCATCATATTTGTATCCATATATTATTATATCTGAGTCCTTCTTTAAAAAAAAAAATACGTAGAAATTTGTAAAATTTTCAAATCTGATGTTTTTATTATTATGTTTATGGCTGTTTACTACCAGGCCTACTTTGATAATGTATATTTATATATTTTGGTAAAGAGCTGGCGACCCAACGACTACTTAGAAACAAACACAAAAATATTTATTTATTATATTCTCTGTAAATAATTGTAAATCAAGCTGCATAAAGTATGCCAAGCAAATTGCATGCCAAAGTTGAAACTAATGCGAATAATAAAAAGGACTTTCCTGCATATGTATTGTATATAAGGACTACTTTTGAGCAGTGGTACAGTTGCCAAAACACTTGAAGCGAAAAATGTCATCGTTATTAAAAAAAAAGATTTGGATCAGTCTGGGCGGTATCCGACAATTGGATACACTGCAAAGATAGAGGAATGAGAAGTTACTTAAAGGAAAGACAGGGTTACGTTTTGTAGATACTATGTCGACTTTGTGTTGTTTACTAGGATCACGTTTGTCTACATAGCAAAAATTAGGGTTTGCTGAGCCCTTTATTTTTATAAATAACAGAGCTTCCCTATACCCAGCAAGTTCTTTAGCCGCATCATATTAAATCGTATATTCGATGCAGTTATCGCCACACTTCGCGATAACCAGTTTGGGTTTCCAAGAAAACCGCTCCTGTGTCGATTTGATAAACACTGTCCGTATAGTTTCAGAGCAGTGCTACGAGTTATGGACTCCCATATACACACATTCATCGATTTCATGAAAGCATTCGACGGTGTGAAGACACGCTATCTCTGGAGACTCCTCGAAAAACGTGGCATGCCGCCGAAAATCCTTAAGCTAATCAAGGCCATGTACAATGATTTCAAATGTCGAGTCCTGCAATGTGGCGAACTATCAAATCCATTGGACGTTACAACTGGGGTAAGACAGGGCTGTATACTATCGCCAATTCTTTTCCTACTTGTTGTCGACGACGTGCTGCGCTCAGCCTTAAGTGGCATGACGTTGAGTGCCTTCTAAGCCATGCGCCTAGACACCTGTAAGCAAACATACACGCAATCAGTACTAATTCTCTAGTAGCTGGCCTACAGATCAGTATTAGTAAAACCAAAGTGATGGCTGGCGGCTACTGTGCCAACTTGGAACCGTCATTCATCATAAATGACGAAGGCGTGGAGTGCGTACGTGCTTTTTAGTTATCTCGGCAGTTTGGTTACTCCGATAGGAGGTGCGATGAAGATATTGCAGCGAGAATTAACAAAGCGAAAGCGGCGATTGGTACAAAATACGAATCTTCAACTCTAACGTCAAATCTATTTTGTTTTATGGCTGCGAAACTTGGAAACGCACGAGCGGAGCAGTGCTTGCGCCAAACTTTAAATATATGGTGGCCCAACCGTATCAGTAATGTAGAAGTTTGGAACGTAACAAATCAGAAACCTGCGCCAGTAGAAGCATGCCAGCGTAAGTAGCGATGGCTTGGGCATACCCTTCGGAGATCCAACGAGAACATCGCTCGACATGGAGAAGATCTATTGATTATGAATTACAAAGCTGCCAGCTATTTATATTTTACGCTCGAATGGGAACCACAAGGTAGCAGAAAGAAAGGACGCCCCTCGAAAAGGAACTTAGGTCTACAGGGAAATCGTTTAATGAGGTCAAGGTCATTGCGAAGGATCGTAGCCGATGGAAACGTTTTGTAGAGGCCCTATGTCCCACTGGGGATAACAGGAATTGAGAGAGAGCTATTTATGGAATGATATCTACCGTGAATCCCGTAATAGAGTTCGCTACCAGAGGATGGTCGAGGCCTTATTGTCCACTGGGAGTCGAAGATGACAGAAAAAGAAGAATAACAGAGCTATAAAGGATATAAACGAGTGCTGAAAATGCGATCTCAGCCATCTCAAAGAAAACTCCTTTCGGAAGAGTATAAAGTGTAACCAATTTCCAGTTCATTAGCCTGGCTAAACACATACATATATAAATATATGCTTACATAAACTTTATTGCAGTCTTCGTTGAGCTATTTTTTGGCAAGTGTTGAGTGTCTGGCTTTAATAGTTTAAAAAAATGTTTAAAATTATGTAGACAACTTAAAACGAAACAAGTCATTAGCCTTTGGCATAAGCTGCGCATAGTTTGTGTATTCACATAAAAAGATATATTTTTTTCAGATTCCCATTATTTAGTCTTTATTAATTACAATATTTTTATATTATATTTTTCACAAATATGCTACAACAAGATGTTCATTTTTAGACACGCCATTTTAATAAAAAATTTATGGCATTAACGTGGTACCCAAAAACTTACACATCAAGTAAAGGGTGTTTTTTTTAGCGCGTCCGGATTTCAAACTTAAATAAAAAATAGAAAAATTAATGCAAACCCCAAATATGGTTTTATTATGTAAATAGATTTCATATCATTTAACATTTGAAAAACATCTCTGGCATGTGACCACCACGACTACGAGTTACAAAGCGCATCCTGTGGATCCAACTGTTGACCACACCATCGAGCATTTGGGGCCGTATTTCAGTAATGACACGTTTAATATTGTTTTCCAAGTCGTCACTTGTTGCTGGCTTGTCTGCATAAACCAATGACTTGACGTATCCCCAAAGAAAATAATCTGAAGGGGTCAAATCACACGATCGCGGCGGTTAGTTGGTGGGCCCTTTTCTTGAAATAACCTTCACACCGAATTGAATTTTCAGTAAACCAATGGTTGCGGTTGCCGTATGGCACGTAGCGTCATCCTGTTGAAAGCAGAACACTTCGACATTGATGTCACGTAAATTTGGAAACAAATATTCATTGATCATCGCTCTGTATCGATCACCATTGACGGTATCATGTTGCGAATCGACAAATTTGGATTTTCCTCTACACTGGCCTCTACAATAGCGATATTTTCTTTGGGCCGTGCTGTTCTCATTCTGATTTGTGGTCAGACATCGTGGAATGTCAAATAAGTTCGTACATGATCAAGAACATAACGAATAGCACGTTCTGATGGATGATTTTTCGGTCCATAAATTGTACGAAGAGCTTTATAAGTTTTTACAACAGAACACTGATTTTGATTGTAAATCTCGGAGATTTTAAGACGTTGTTGTGGTGTAAATCTTACCATGATGAATTGTTAGTCCTTACTGAATAAAATAAATTTTAAATTTGTCAAAAGTAACAACTGGTTTCAGAGATATCCCTTTCGGAAATCCGGACACTGTTAAAAAAAACACCCTTTATAACCATGATTTTCTTCTAATAAATACCTTAAATCTTCGATTTGCTTATCAATTTATTTAATTTTTAATTAATTTAACTTCTATTTTTTTTTAGATAAATATAAAGTAGAAATTAATTCTAGATTGTAAAAGTTTTGTTTTATTATTATTTTATCTATAAAATAGTACGTCCAATATTTGTTATTTATTCATAAAAAATACTGTTCAGTCCAAGAATGCTAAATATCGCTATATGAAAATAATAAAGGGTGTTTTTTTTTGCGTTACACAAGTTTCAATCATAATAAAACAAAGAAATATATTTTTAATATCCATTAACGACTATTTAGTCTATGTGTGTCAACCGGTACAACCTTACAGGCTTTATTGGATAGCAAATTTTATGACATTTATGTATATATATGATTTCGGCCATGTGCCCGCCACAGCTGGCGCGTACAAGGCGCAATCTGGAACACCAATTTTCACAAACTTTCCGAAATGTTGATTTCCAGGTGTTCAATTGTCTCTGGTTTTATCGACGTAGACAAGTGACAGTAATTTTCTGTGGATGAAATGGTGTTTCGACAAAAGCTTGTGGCTTATCCTCACACCAAATGCGACAATTCTGCTTATTTACCCATTCAATCAAAAATGGGCTTTCTCGGAGAACAAAATTTTAAATTTTGAATAAGTTTGACGAACGGATATTGGTTCCGTTGATAAAACATTTTTACAATTTGCAAGCGTTGCTCTGGTGTTAGTCTATCCATAATGAAATGTCAAACCAAACTCAAAAAAAAGCAACTATCAGCTGTTAAATGGGTTGTCAGATAAAGCTGTGTTGCCAACTCAAAGCTGTGAACCTCTAAAAAAAAAAACACGCTGTACTAATTTTTATATGTATAAAAACTTAAATCTTTTGTCTAAAACAATAAAGTTAATATATTCGCCCATTTATATATTTTTATTAATAATTTTAATGGTTGAGCCAAATATTATTTCACACCGTTCCGAATAGTATTTCATTTACTAATTTCTTTTCTATATAATAAAATTCATTTTTCAATTGGCTTGCATTATAAAGAAATATATAGTAAAATATGGCTCTTGTTTGTAGACATTTTATGGATTTGTAATATCTCCAATTTGTTTACTCCTCTGTTCGGCAGAAGCACCCCAAATCTTATTATGTTGCCACAAAGAATAAGTTTTTCAAAGAAATTAAATAATTGCCATATACCTAAATATAGCTAAGCTCTTAAAATAATGATATTATTAATTATAGATTTTCATCGATAATATACATAAATTCCTGAGTCGATGGACTTTTTGCTTGACCTCTTTCTGCATATATTAGATTTAGTATTAGCTACTTAGTCTAATTTAAGTAAATAAATAAAATACATTTTTTACTCAATAAAATCGAACATAAGTTAAAAAAAAAATACATTAGTTATATAAACATTTTCGCATCAATAATTTATATTAAAAATTTAATCTTAACTTTATATAAAAAAAAAAATTATTATTTAGGAGATAAAATATCAGTTTAATATATTAAAATTTCAGTATTGAACTTTTAAATTTACAAAAGTGTAATTGTACATATCATTTATATAAAATAAATTTGCGTTTAAAAAATGTAGTTTGAGAGCTAAAATTTGCTACGCGGCAAAAAATCGTGCATCGAATATGTAAAAATATTGAAAATTTAAATGTTCAAAAATTAAAGTGTCCCGCTTTATTAATGTTAAGAGCCGTACGTATTAATAAAAAAAATATAAAACTGCTCCAAACCAGAACAGAACTTACATGTCAATTATTAACATTTCTTACTTAACAAAATATAGCGCCGAACTAATTAGTTCTCATATATATTTTTATTCATATCAATCGTTATTACATGCTATTATAATTTTTTTTTTTTTTGTTTTTTTTTCATCAGTTAATTTCCATAAATTCAGTTACTTGTATGTTATAAATAATTTTCGTTGTGTGTAGTTAAATTTCATAAATAATTCACAATCATCTAACACTATCTGCTAATTTCAAGATGTATCGTATACGTATAATAAATAAATTACTTATTAAAAGAAGGGAATACTAATTGGGTCAACTCGGTGCACCCTAATGCAAAAAAAAAAAGTATATAGCAGCAGTTGGCAACGCTGCCGCCGCCTCCGAAGCCACTGCAAATATTTGTAAAACTTTTACAATATGGCGGGCGGATGTCTGTGTCACAGATTTCTGTGACCTCACAATAAGTTAAACTTAAATCGAAGCATGCAAAAAATGAAGTGTTCGAAAGTGCGTGTGGGGTGTGTATGCGTAAATACTAAACTATTAAAGGCAGCTGCATTCAACTACCATTGATTCGAAGGACGACGCTCAGCGCCGGGAGCAGCGCTGCCAGAGAAACGCGGCGAGGAATTCTGCGAAGAACTGCTGGGCATGCTGCTGCAGGCTGCCTCATTGGCCAGCAGCGTGTGTATGGCTGTAAGGAGCTTCTTGCGAGCACCAAATGCGGTAATGCCCAGCTCCATGAGATTTTCCTCGGTCAAGGTGGTAAACATTTCCAAATCAATTTCGTTAAGCACGAAAATTTCTACAAAAAAAAAGAGATGGAATTTGAAATGGTATCCATTGTGATCATTTTGTAGCCTCTTCGGAAGCTTAAAGTTCGCACACCCTAGCAAACTTACTGATGTAATGCTCCAGACCCAGACTGGTGAGGAGCGTATGTATATCCTTGTGCTGCGACAGCTGCAAACGCCTATTAGTTGGCGTGGCATCCAGCAAGCCGGTGGTTGCGCCCAAATTATAAGGTGAGCTCAGACCTGGCGGTGGTGGTGGTATGCGCCAGCCAGCATCGTCCACAGTCTCAATAGGCGCCGGCGAGGTGCGACTCAAGCCCATGCCCAGCCAGTTGGCATTGGGTGTGCGTAATTCTCCCGCCACGGCAGCGCGTTCCATAGCCTTAAAGCCCAGCGCGCGTTTCATATCGAAGTCAAAGGCACGATGATTTGTCGACTGTTGCTGCTGCTTGGCATTGGCTGCCACATCGTAGTGCAAGCTGCGCTGACTTTCGGCGCTGCCAGGCAGCATGTGTGCACCGCCGCCTGTGCCACCCAGACCCAGGAGCACGCCATCACTAAGACGCCTGCCAATGCGTGTGCCCATGCCAATGCTGCCAGCCTCGCTGCTATAGGTCGAGTCCGGCGAGTAGTGTGCACGTGTGCTGCCACAGGACGTGGATGAGACGGTAGGCTGCAGTTGCGTATACGGCGGATAGGATTGCTCTAGTGAAGTGGTGCTGCTGCTGAAACTTTGATAGCCACTGGTGTTGTGGCTGCAGCTGTTACGAGGCGATACATTTACACCAGACTGACCCGGTGGTTTCAACATGCTTGAAGGCACTTGCAAGTAGTTATTGTTATTGTTGGACTGTGGCGCCACGGATGCTGGCTGATGCTGCTGCTGTTGTTGTTGCTGCTGACGGAAGCTATTGTTGTGCAGCTGCATGTACTTTTGCGTGGGCGGACATATGCCAGTGGGCGTGGCATTTAGGCCATTCAGTGCATTGCTAGCATTGAGCAGCAAGTGATTGTTGTTGGCATAGGGCGTAAGCTGAGCAGCCAACACTGGAGGCAGCAGTGAGGGCGTCTTGGGGCTGTCCGGATAGCCAGCCAGTAAGGCGGTCAACTGGGAGCGCGTAGCCATGGACAGCTCCTTGTCCTTGGGCATAAAATAATGTTCGGGTATTTCGGGTTGTATCAACGGCGTGCTCAGACGCAATATCTCCTGGCGTGCCTCGTAGATCTTGTCTGGAAAAGTCACAGAGTTGTGAAATAAAGTGTTGGCAGCGCCTTAGTCCCAAACTTACCTATGAATTTTTCAACGCCCTTGATCACAATGGCCAGCGTGCTTTGACGTTGTTTTTGGCGTAAAGTTATATAGACGCCATATTTATTATTCAGACCCATTATCTCGGAGGCATCGTTTTGATTGTCCGGAAAGTCAAATATCAATGCTACGGGCAAATTGCCAAGCAATTGTTGTCGCGCCTTGTAGACATCGTCGATGCGTCCGCTTATGGTTATTTGTGATTTCTTGAGCGGCTTTACATTCATATCGCTCAGATCGGGAAAGATTATCTTGGTCTGTGTACGTTCCATAATGCTCAGTAAGTTGACATTGTTTTTGCCCTTGACAATCTCATGATGTTGCGGTGAGATCTCCATTTGCACATTCACCAAGATTTGACTCTATACCAAAGCAAAAGCGCTGAGTTAGAGTTCCTAGACCATATAAACCCAACAGAACTTACCGCAATGCTATCGCAGGCAAAATTTATCAATAGCTGTGTGGCATCACGCACCTGTGCCGACTCCTTTTCCGAACCCTTGACCAGCACCAAAGAGGTATGCAGCTTGGGACGCGTTGAGAATATGACCTAAAATATAGAAGCAAATATGTAGCACAACTTTGCAAGCTCTAGCTGACGTTTGTACCACCTGCACATTAAACTTTGTCTCAATCATTTTGATATAAGGCGTCTCATGATCCGGCTGCTGCTTTCCCGGTCCCATAACTGGCATCTCGAAGGATATTAAAAGTGGCGTGGATAGACGCACCAGCGCACGAGCACGTTCTACGCCTTCCATGCTGCCGCACAGCGACACCTGATTCGATTTCTCAGTAGGATTCGAACGATTTGAGTCTGGAAAATGTATATGCGTATGTGTGTCATCCATAATACGTTTAATATTGTTGCCGCCGCGTCCAATGATATAAGAATGATCCGTATAGCTCACGTCCATTTTCATAATGACACGCGTGCCCTGTTGAGTTCCAAACAAATGCTAAGCCATGACAATTGTGCTTTAAATGCTTTACGAACTTACCCTGGAATCCAAGCTACCCAATATACGCTCCTTGGCGAGCTGCACTTGCTCAATTTTGCCCACAATGCGTACATGTGGATCTGAGTTTCAAAAACAAAAACAAAAAAAATTGGTTTCAATTTCAAAATCTTTATAAAATTTGAATATGCTGCTTACCCTTCTTGCTCTTGGCGCCAATCTTAAGTCTGCAAGGCCAGCTCACATAGGTCTCTGTGGTGCTCATAATCTACAAAAGTTTTTATTTAATTTCGCGTTGTATGTGTAAAACTTTTGAATTTTTATTAGCACTTGAAATTTATTTTGTCAATAAAAATGAACTTAACTTCATAGACCTACTGAGAATACAACTCGTTTTTTTTAAATTGACTGGCAACGCTAAGAATGTAAGCATATTTGAAATAAATTTATCGAAGTGATTTGATGACTGAATCGATATTTTTTTTTCAGATACAAGTGCAGATTAAGGCGGATCGAAGATTTTCATAGGGAAATTTTATATATTTTTTTTTTATTAAATCGACCTTCAACTTTGCACATAGTTTTGGATTAAATGGCGGGTCAAAGAGAAGTTTATTTTCATTAAATTAACTCACAATTTTTGGCAACTGACCGCACCAAACTCTCTATCCCAATGGAGGTGCGTAAACGAGGATAGATGTTAATTTTTAGCATCTCCATGTCGAAGTTGGTGGTAAGCATGAAGTGGTAGAGCCCCCTGGTATATAATAATAATATCCTTGATCAAAAATTTCCCGGAATCATCACCGTGTGGCGTTATCAGTCACCCGATTTGATGTCTCTATTTTTTCTTTAATTGCCACATCTGAAATTCTCAGCTTGATAGCTTAACATTTGTAAACTTGACGCCGATTGTGCGTGTTTTCGATTTTTTACAATTTCATGCAAAAAAGAGCGTTGACGTCGCAAAGGATATGATTTCCAAGGCTGAATACAACCCAATATTCATCAAACGGATCATTACTGCAGACGAAACGTGGATTTGTGATTATGACACGCAATCCAGACATCAAGCGAGAGATTTGCATGCACCGAATGAGCCAGGATCAAAAAAACCACGTCGTTTTCAGTCGAAAAAGAAGGCGATGCTCACAGCTTTCATGGATCACAAGGGTGCTGTGTATCATGAATTCCTTTCACAAGGTCAGAGCGTCAACAAGGAGTATTATTCGCGAAAACAGAACGGATTTGTGGGCAAACAACTCGTGGATCCTGCACCATGATAACGTACCCATGACCATTTGGCTAAAATAATAGAATACCATCCAACAACCACCGAATTGAACTGATTTGGGCTTCCTGAGATTTTTTCCCATTCGGTCGACTCAAGAAACTGCTCCGTGGAATGCGCTACAGCACCCGAGATGAGGTCCTGGAAAAATCAAAGATGGCTCTGATGGCCATACCGCAAATCGATTATAAAAAATGTTTTGATGATTGGATCCTGCGCTGGCATAAGAATAGATGGTCAATGACAGATGTGGCAATTTAAAAAAAAAAGAGACATTAAATCGGGTGACTAGAAGCGCCACATGGTGATGATTCCGGGAAATTTTTGATCATGGTAGCATTTCTACAGAAAGCGAAATATTTGTGTCAGTTCTTAGAGTTGGGGGTCCGTAAATGATACACTATTGCCAAAATCTTAAAAAGTTTTCAATATATCTTGAAGCATAGTATCATGCATAGTACTATTAGATAATATAGTTCTTTGAGTTTGAGTTTGATCTTGGTGTTCATACGAACGAAGGACAATGATATAAGTTACACATATGGCATTTTTGGGTTTCATATCGGAACCACATTCTAAAGAGTGTTCCGATGTGCTGCCTTACAGCCCTTTACTTAAAGCCCTTTTTTTTAGCCCCCATAACTAATTTTCATCAACTTACATTATCAAAGAAATATTCGGCGCCATTCAAGCCCTCAATTGAACTGTCCGCTGTCAATATACAATGTTCATATATTAGCGTTAAAAAATAAAAAATTCTCCATTATTTACCCTTTATCAACTGTTCTAGTTTCTGTCGATCCACTTTAAAACGCTCCGTATGCAAATCGTCCGGATTTTGTACGCCCAATTTCAATGCAATGGCGCGTATGTCACTCCAATCGCTGTCCACCGAAGAGATTTCGCTCTGGGTCTCACTAGGTGCACCACTGCCGCCATTTCCATTTGGCAACGGCAGCGCAGCCAGCGTATTGAGACTGGGAGCGCGGTTAGAACCAATACTGGATTCATGGCGTCCAATATTCTTACGGGATGCAGCTGCAACTGCAGCCACATCTGCTGCCGTGGGATAAAGCAATTTACTGAATGAGGCACAGGAGATCATCTTGGTGTTCAGTTGAGTAGTATTTGGATTTGTTTGCTTCGAATATTGGATTAGGTATTAAAAACAAGCTTTGTGTCGTTGTACTGAGGTCGTTAAGGAGTTATATGGTGTGTGTTTGTGTGTGATGGTCAGCGATTGTGTAGGTGTGAGTGCAGCGTGTTGCGTTTGTGTGGGGATGAGTTTTGATGCGTGGATGGGGCGTAAAATTAGGAGATGCTGTTGATAATTAAGTAAGATATGAAGCATTTTAAATGATATTATACAACACTACAAATTTTTTTATTTGACCAGAGAGGGAAAATGTTAGTGAGGATATTATTGATGCAGTAAAACTACCTCATGGGAATATTTGTTATAAGGAAATTTGCTTTAATGAACAAATTCGTTATATGCCAAAAGTCGTGTTAGAGGAGATCGTCATAGAAAAGCTAGATCTGTAAATCTAACATAAAAATGGGCTTGTCTAGCAAATTCTATTACCATACGAAAAAATACATACCATACCCTCGATATGTGTGGGATAAAATTTATACTTTATTTTATTGGTAGGACACAGAATGTGAATGAGAATATGGGAAAAGAGTTTTTAAAAACTACGAGTGGAAGTGATCATTGATAACAAGGGAGATTTTTACCTTTGATTTCATTTTATAGAATGATTTATATGAATATAAGAAAACTGTCAAGTTATATTAAGACATGCCAGTAATTTATTATTTTAATCGTTTTTATTGATCAGCTTAAATGGTTTGGCTGCTCAAGCAATTTGTAATAGATGTGAAAAGCTTTGGAACCAACGACTGGCGAATTAAAAAAAAAACGAAATATCGATGTTTTTAGAGTTTTTGCAAAGTTATGATCAGGAATGTGGCCATTTTTTTTTTAACTCTTTGTCACAATATGTCACAAAAAAAAAAAATTTGAATAAAATACTTTATGTGTATATATACGTAAAAAGAAATTGCATTCAAATTATGATTGGATAAACTAACAAAACGGCATTGAAATTAATACTGGATAAAAAACAAAAAATAAATAATGATATTTATAGTAAATGTCACGACATGAAAAAAAAAATATTAAATTATGATATATTAGCCTCAATATTAAAACCATTTAAACAAATGCAAAACGTGAATAAATATTAATTTCAGCTGAAAACAAACAAGAACATTGACAAAAATTTTATATAAAATAACTAAAATAATAAATTCAACGCAATAAACCAGCAAGGTTTAGAGCACATGAAACTATAGTCTATGTGCGAACCTGGAAAACCTAACCTCTTAACATATTTGCCATACAGCCCTTGTTCAAGTCAGCCATGAGGTGGTTTCCAATAAGAAAGTAAGAAAACGGAAAAGAAAGACGCACAAAGAAAGCACAAAGTTCGAAATCGACAAACATCCATGCCATGGACTTTTACGGTTAGTTACACAATTAAAAAAAAAAAACAATTTCATTTCTTTTTTCATATTAACTTTCTTTTCGACTTACCGTTAGTTATATACTGGCACTGGAACGTTTATTTCAAATTGAACAAGCCTTGAAAGTCCAAACAAATGGCACGCGTTAGTTCCTGCACAAATTGTATAGCCTCGACAACACAAACGTTCATAACAAAATTTCGTATTTGTACAAATCTTTCGATGAACGGCATTTAACAATAAGATAATGTTGAGCTAAGCAAACAATTTGTATAAAAATTGGAAATTTTTTTTTTTTTTTTTTAAATTTGTATAATTTATATTTCAAGCGCGAAATAATTATAAGTAATTGTTCTATATATCATCAATTTTTGTCAGACAAAATAAATAAATTTGCTAATTTATTTTAAATTGTTTTAAGCGAAGAACTTGCTGCTACCACTTGTTAGAAAGACTGCCAAAAAATGAGTGAGTGCGATGGTAAGAAATTGAAAGATAGCAGCCGATGCAAGTAGAAAACTGTACGCAAGTCCTCAGCTTGGATTCAGCCAGAAAAAAGGTGAAAAGTTTTGTATTTGTGTGTGTGAGGGCTAGAGAAAGGCTCAAATGTTTTGTTGTTGTTTTGCTGGGTCAATGTACCGCGCAGAGAGTGAGAGAGCGTGTACAGAGAGCGGCTTGCAATGACATTTCGCACACAAACAAAATAAAGCTAGCTCAATTGTGGCTGACATTGGCAACAATGTTGACAAGCAGCGTATTGTTATAATTAACAGCTGGAGCTGTCTGTAAACATGATTTGCTTAGATACAAAGAGTCAATGGCAGTATGTTGATAGCATTTGTAACAGCGAGGAAGCCAGCGACAATGTTGACAAGCAGCATATTGTTAACAACTAACAGCTGCCAGCTGCAGCTTTTTGTAAACATGTTCAGCTAAGAGACAAGAAAGTTAGTCGCAGCTTGTTGACAAGATTTTTAACAGCGTAATCTATCAAAAGTTTACAAGTTGCTTTAAAGTTTAAGGACAATTTGGAAGTTAACTAGCGGAACATGATGAAGGAAAATTTTGACAATATAATAGATAAATAATAAAAATTGAAAATCATGCAAAATCGCGTAAAAAACAAGATTTTAAATTATCTTGATTCTGAAACAACTGAAAACTTTATTTCGCATGCAAATGACTTTTTTGAGACTATTAAAACTCGAACAAAAATTATGAAATAGAGAAAATTCAAATATTTGACTGCTTAATGTTTGGAAATCGATTTTTGTCAAAAAACTGATAAATTAATAGTTTTTTTTAAATATTGTTTAAGAAATCTTATATTATATTTGAGTTAACAGTGGGGGTTACTAAATCGCAAAATTATTTGTTTAAAAAACAAGTTTATGGGACACTTTTTTATGTCATTAAATTTTGAACAAAATAATGTAAATGCTAAAAATGTTAATTCTTATAAAAAACCGATAAAAAATCGTTAAAAAATAAATATTTGAATGAGGTATCCAATTAATGTTTATTTATCTAGAAATTTTACTTAATTTTATATTATACAAAAATACTTAGGTTCTTCGAACACAAGTCTTCACAGAAGACTTAATTAATGGATAATTAAATGGCAGAGAAAAAAGTTTTTGGCATAATTTTTTTTTAAACAAACAAAGATATATTAATGATATGGAATAACAAAAATATTTTTTTATAAATGTTTTGGAATCGTCTTTTGTCAAAAAGTTGAACTAAGTTTCTTCTGTCTTTTTGGAATTTTGTCAAAGAAAACTCTTTTTTTCTGATATAATACTTAGGTTCCCCTAAAAACAAAACATTTAGTAAGGCAGAAACTTATTCTCTCAGAAAAAATGAATTGGAACATTTTTCAGGCTGTCAAATTTTAAACAAAGTATTGGTATAATGAAAATATATAACTGTCATAAGTCTTAAAATTTTCTTCGTCAAATTAAGTTGAAGTTTGAGCGAATTTAGAAAATTTCGAAATATTTGACAGGATATAGAAAAATGAGTATTTCTATAAAAACGTTTTATTAGTGTCAAAAATCTTGAACTATTTTGCCCAGATTAAGTTAAAGTTAGAGAAAATGTAGGCCCATTTAAAAAAGTAAAAAAAAAATTACTTTGCGAGAAAGATTTCATTAATATGGATTGGTTTTATACATAGAGAACTAAACTTTTTTTTGGTAATTAATACTTAATTTGCAACCTAAAATTTGGACTACAAAGAGTTATTTATATTTTGTTTAGAAGTTTTACTTTTAACTAAATATAAGCAACATGTTGGTAGCATTTTTAAAGACGAAGCTGGCTCTGTTATCCACTAACATATTCTCTTTGAAACGGCACGACTGTTAGCTGTTAGCAACATGTTGCAGCAGCTACCAGTTGATAGTTTACATGTGTTGCTTAAATAACATTTAGAGTTAGCTAACAGTTGTCTGAAAGCAGTTTACACTTGTTGCTTAGACGTGCTGTGTTGTTAGTTGTTTGCAACATGCTGCAAACATTTTCAAGCAGCCTGTATCTTTCTGTAAGCAACTAAAATACTATGTTACATCTTTCGTTTTAAAAAGTACCACATCTAATATTGTCTGTCAAGCTTAGCTTTGCTGTTAATTAACATCGCTCATTTTGCTAACAGAGGCGCGAAAATTCAAATTCTCTGTTACTTTTTATGGCGCCAAAACAAACTGTTTTTAAGAGCTTTTTTTTTTTTTGGCCAACTTACCGCGCAAAAAGCTGACACTAGCAGCAACTTATAGGTATTTACCAGTTTAATTATTGTATATTATTTTTATAATTTATTTAACGACAAAGTTAATAAAATATGCATGCACATAAAGTCATATCAGACATACAGAATAGACGCTCATTTGTTTTAAAGTTAAAATTTTTAGATTTTTTAATTTAGGTCGCAATTAATGTTTGGTCAATTGGTCAAATTAAAGCTTATGTAGTTTTTGGTTCAGTTGAGTTTTTTGGCAGTCGTTTTATTTTGCGAAATGCAAAAAAAAAAAAATTTAAAACACTACCGAAGACAGGATTTCATTAAGGGGAATTTTTTGGGCATAAAGTGCGTAGGATTTACAATCAATTAATAAAGCAAAACACGTGCGTGGTCGAAACACAAAAAAAAAAGCAAAAGAAATTTTGTAGCAAAACTAAATTGTTGTCGAAGTGGTTTTTATTAAATATATATTTCTTTTTTAACGGGCGTCAAGTCAGCAAACGAAAATTATGAATTATAATTAAGCGCAATTTATAAATTGTTAAACATTAAATTTTTGGTTGATTTAATTAATTTAAATATTTTTTATATCAAATGCGACGCGTAGTAAATTGCCGGCGTGTGCAGTTCTCGTCATTGAGGCGCGTGGACTGTCGTCTGCAGCGTTTGAGCTTCGCCTAGTCACTCATTTTTTTATTTTTTATTCTTGTCCCGCCTGACCTTCAGCCGAGCTTAAAGAGTTGAGTACAAAGAGATCAGCTCCAGCAACACGTGTAAAGCGAGCAACTGCAGCTGCAGCAACAACAACAATAAAGGGTAAAGAGAGCGCCAACTTGCTATAAAATTGTTTACTTGTTTTGCTAACGGCTTTTAGAAAAAAGCTTTAAGAGCTTGCTTTAAGCTTTATAAGCTTTCGATAAACTGTCTGGCACTGCTGCTTGCATAAATATTGCAATAGATGGCGCATGACAAAATATTTAAGAACTCTTTATTTAGAGCTTTTAACATGAAGTTTAGCAGGCAACATTTTTGCCCATCAAGCAAGTACCAAGGTACGAAAAAAACGACAGACCAAAAATTCTCGTGTTTAGGTCACTTAGTCTTGTTCTTTTCGGAATGTGTTGGGTTTTCCTTCATAAACCACAAACAGTTTAAAAACAATACAAACAAACTTTATTTTTATTTTCATTCGTTTGCGTTTTGGTCTTGTCAAAGAGAACTAAAAAAACGAAAAAGAACTTTTCGTTTCGTTTATTTTCGTACTTTGGCAGGTACCCATTCTCACCCTTTGTTGCCCGAATTTTTATACGTATGTAATTTGAGATTCTTTTCATTTTATTTATATTAAATTAGTACTTACTTTTTTGACTGTAACTTTTACTTTATTTTTCCGTTTTTGATCATGGCACCATGACGCATATATCTGTCAAATTGTAAGTCAAAATCTTTAACACCATGACTTAAAAGCGCGAAAGTTTCCTACGGCAACAAACTGTCTCTAAAGAGGGACTATGCACTTCTGCTGGTAAATTTTTGGAACTCTAGCTCTTCTGGTTTTCGAAATCTAAGTCTTCATACGGCCGGAAATGACTCAATCGCTGCACAAGGTCATGTTAAGCATTTTAGTATAAGGACTTATGGTTTGTCACGCTTCTTTGAGAACTTGAGAACATTTCGGTACGGCTAGTTTAAGAACTTAAAAATTTAATTACAATTTTAATAAACCGTCCCAAAATACTCCCACAAAAAAAAATTAAAAAAGCTTGTAAACAGAATAAAGATTTTGTTACAAATGAAGTTTTGTCAGTAGTTGGAGATTCTTTGTTTTAAAAAAGTGAAGCAAAGAAAATAAAAAACAAAATAAAATATTAAAGCCACGAAAGCAAACTTTTATGGGCTTAATGCTTTAGAAAATAGTTATAAATATATCAAAAGTCGAATCAGCCTTAACAGTTTTTAAAATGTATAATAGATAATGTAACAGGTGAAAAGGCCATATGTTTTTTACCAATGTTTATATGAATACCAATATCTCAGGTAAGAGCTTATACATATATCCAACAAATATAAAATAATATCGCTTAAAAGATGTGCATTATCCACTGGTGAAGTTGGAAAGTTTTTAAGTTTTATATAAAGGGTCATCAATCTTGAGGTTTTTAAAAAAAAAGAAAAATAACATAAAAATTTCAAATGAATCGGAAAATCTTTATTATCAATACCATTCTTGCCATTCACTTTTTAAAGATAATCCCTTAATATGTTGGCCACAAATGCGCCGTAGCTCGTCCATGCGGAGTTTCCAATTTTATCTCTTGTATCTCGCGAACAACACTGGCAATGTTGACCTCTAATGCTTTAATCGTAGCTGGCTTATCCACAAACAAAGGAAAAAGTCTAACGGTGTGATTTCACACGATCTTGGTGGCCAATTCACCGGTCCAGAGCGTGAAATTAATTGCTCACCGAATTGGTTCCATAAAATGGACTTAGCGCGCGAAAAACATTCGTTGCATAACGCGAATTTTCGTAATATAATTGTCTGATTTGTAAACGTTGTTCGGGTCTAAGTCTTTCCATGATGAATTGGCAATCAAAACTGAATACTAAACATACGGCAACTTGACAGTACTCAAGCGTGATTTATCAAAAATACCCTATTGAAAAAAAACCTCAAGATTGATGATCTTTTATATAAAGTTGTAATAATATGATCGATGCTTTTTTTGTTTTGTTGAATTTTACTATTTCTATTACAAAACTTTCTGGTATTATTCACGCTCTTTGTATAGAATAGTGGGTCCCAAGCCTTTCTTATGGCAGTGCAAGCAACAGTAAATTTAAAAAAAAAATTTTGTTATTACATATTTTTGGCGTACGTTAAAGTTGGGCGCGGGTGACTTTGGGATACCCTATACCACCACATTGCAAAAAGGTATTTATTTGTCAAATTTGGTTACGATCATATATCGGGCTATATGATACAGTCAACCGTTTTGATCAAATTTGGTACAATGCTTAGGAACTATAAAAAACTGAGTGCCAAATTTGGTTATGATATCTTCATAAACAAACGAATTATCCATCGAAAACTTTTTGTTTTTTTTCGAGGTCCATTGAAACACCCCTATGGGAGCTATATAATATAACCCCGATATCGAAAAATAAAATAAATTTGTCTCGCGTAGGATAATAAGAGATCTTATCTGAAAGTTTGGTTGTTCTAGCTTTTACCATCCAGAGATGGTAGATCTCAGAAGATCTTTGCGTACAGACAGACAGACAGACAGACAGACGAACATCGGTATATCGACTTCTCTAGTCACCCTGATCATACTTTGGGTATGATCCTTCTGTAACATACATTTTCGACTTGCACAAACTTAATATACCCTTTGTACCAACAGGGTATAAAAAGATATATACCAACATATTATTAAAATATTTACACTGCAAAAAATTACGGAATTGCATTTACTTTTCAGAAAAGTTAGAAAAAATCGGAAAAAATAAAAAATTGTTTTTTATTTGATTACTTAAATTTTTTGTTTGATTACTAAACCAGTTCTTAACCACTGTGCAGTCCAACGCTCATATCATTGGTTGGACAGCAACAAAATTTTACGAAGAAGGTCAACAGGCATATGAAAAAGTTTTTGTTTTGCTTTTTGGTAAAGATTATATTTTATACTCTTTGAAACGGTAAAAAAAGCTAAGAGCAAACGGTCATCAGTCTATTTTATATTCATTGGGTACAGAAAAAGAGGAGAGGAATAAAGCAACATTTTTGTATAATTCGCATTGTATTATGGGAAGTGTGTGAATGAAATAAATGAAAGTTCTCTGGCAATGCCTATTTACATTGAGCACTGAAAAGTTTACAAATAGAACTACAAGGAAAAATTGCAATAAACCATGAGAAAGAGTTTAAAAACTTAAAATACATAAAACTTAGAATGACAATCTAAACAAAAATCGAAAAGATAGAAACAAACGGGAAGAATGGCCATATTATGCACAGTGGGCTGAAACGCCAAAAATTTTGACAAAAATGTACTTAATGTGCTCAAATTTTGCATATGGGCATTTCCAAGATCGCATACGCGACATTCGTACGCCTTTAAAGTGCAAAAAAGTAAAAAAAAGTTAAAGTCTTTGTTCCTTGTTTTTATTTTTGGATACTGCTTTTGTAGCAGTATACATGAGTGTAAAAGGTAGGGTCTGTTAATTTACCGTTTCCAATATATCGGCAATAAACCTACGATTTAGTACTTGACAAAAATAGAAGTCGATTTCAACTGCATCTACAAAAATGCAAAAATCTGCAAAATATAAAAGAATATTTAAAAGCGTTTAATTTATAACTAAAGTGGAATATTGTAGCTTTCTTATTCAATTTATTTCATTAAAATATATACACTAGTTACTTTTTTTAAAAGCCTAAGTCTGATTTAGTACGTGACATTCAGTACGCGACAAATTTATACCCTGTACATTTGGTACAAAGGTTGTGGTAAGTTTTTGCAAGCCGAAAAAGTATGTAATATACGCCAAATTTTGCGTTCCGAAGCTCCCAAGCACTGTACCAAATTTGACCAAAATTAGTTGACTATACTATATAGCTCCCATAGGACCGATCGCTTAAACAAACGTTTTTTTGTAAAAAATAGGTTGTGTTTCGTTTGTTTATGCAGATATCGTAACAAAATTTGGCATTCGAAAGTTTTTTAAAGTTCCGAAGCAATTTGCCAAATTTTATCAAAATCGGTTGATTATATCATATACGGGGGTGCCACAGATATCTTTGGCCATTTTTGCAACGCTTTCAAACCAAACCTTTGAAAGGTGCAACAGAAACCTCAAAGAATTCATTTTTCGAACAATTAACTTCGAATGTTACTGCTTTTGCAAGAATGGCAGCAAAGGGTTGCTACTTTGCACAAATTATTTTAAAATATTTAGACTTTAACTGTGATCCAAAAAATGTTATTCTTTATTACATTAAGCGATAATTTTCAGCATATTTTGCATCATTTTGCTTTCCATCTGTACAAAATAAATTTAAATTAAGTTTAAATATTTGTGCCGCCCAATACAAGAGTTTGTATGGCAACGCTACGGCTCAACAGCTGTCCTCAGCGTTGTGAATGACAAATTTGGTTTGTTTACATTTGCAAATTTGCACGAAAATCTAAAAAAAATTTTAAAATGCCAATTGCGGGATTGTTAGCCATTGAGGCCTTACAAAAGACACCCAAACAAAGAAAACGTCGAGCGAAGAGGTCGAAGAACCTCTAGATCGCTTCAAGGCTGTCATACAGTCCAGCAAAGGTTGCAACAATTATGTATGTATGATGTGCACTGCATAACTGCGCCAAATAAATGAAGTGAAATTTTAATATAAAACACACACACTGATGAAAACAATAATGCAAATGGTTATGAAAATTTTCATTCTAATTGTAGCGCCCTTGAAGAAGATAGATTTAGTATTTTCGATGCACTCGCCAATTATTTAAAACAACGCCATATTCAATAAATATTACTTTATTTATTAAAATAATTTAAATAATTTTTTAATTTCCATATGCTTTTGTGGCTTTTTATCTCCTTAGGTTGCGCTACTGATATTTTCATTTTGAACATAAAACTGCTAAGCTATTGATATTCACACGTAAAACGCCGTACATTGCCACCTTGAGAGAAAAAGGTGCACTGCACTTATTTATTTAATTATGCATTAAATTCGGCGCACTTCATAACGAAAAATTAGTTAAAATAAATAAAGCAATTTTTTAACTTTCATTTAACATTAAAAACATCTATAAATATGCCAAAATAATAACTTCGAATTATAATTATTTAGTACACCAACTAGGTGGCAACTCCTTAGCTCGAAAAGATTTTGCATGTTGATACAGAATTGCAAATTTACCAACCATTTTAATTTCGAAAAAATGAAAATCATGAATTAAAACATTATATTTATCAAAACATAAAGATACAGATAAATCAGAAATTGAATAACCTTTTCAAATAAGTAACAGTTTCTTTGAATAAAATTGGTTTTATTGGTGATATGTGGCACCAAGAATAGGAATTGTAACGAAATTGACAAGAAACGGTTTTCTGTGGCACCCCAGATAGCCTAGGATTGATCTGTCAGAAAAACGTTTTTAGGGCATAACTCGTTTGTTTATAAAGATATCGAAACCAAATTTGTCATTCGGAAGTTTTTGGGGCCTCCTAATAAGTGTTTCAAAGATCAAAATCGGTTGGCTGTATCATATAGTCTCCATAGGACCGAGCGATCAATAAAATGTTTGGTGCAACGATTTTTGGTCTACGCTTGCGTGCGCGACAAACTTTGAAAATGTATTAAAAAAAAATTTGGTGTCCTTTTTACACACTTTATTTTTTTTTTTTAGTACAAGTCACTTGCTTACACCGACCGCCAAGCACGGATAAGAAATGATAGTTTTATAAAATTAACCGCTAATCAAGCTTTGCTCAAGCTCAATTGTTTTTTTAATACTTATTTGATGTTGTTAAAAATATTCAAGTGATGAGAGAGAAACGTTAACAGTTGCTAAATAGTCTTACCATCTTTAAGAGCAAGCCTCTCTAAAAGTAAATAAAAGCGAGAAAACAATATCTTTACCTTCGAGGCCTATTTTTATTAAACAATAAGATAGAAAAGCCGTAACGACATTTTTTTATTACATATTGGACATTTTTAAAACAAAATTTAAAAAAATATCAATAGTTTTTTCAAATTTAATTTTTCGGTCCTGGTTGACATTTCTGTGGAAATGCCCATATTTAATAAAAAAGAAAATTCTGCCCAAGATTAAGTTCCACTCTTACTTCCCGTGTAAACAATATTAAAACTTGGCACTTTTTGTAATAAGCTTTCCTTAGATATTATTTGGTGCTTCTTTATTATTTTTGTTTGAATCAAGAAAAAGTAAGAAAAAAAAACAGTTTTAAGTTAATTTCGTTTTTTATAAGAGACGATAATTTTACGCAAAAGATCTTTTAATAAATCGATGACAAGCAAAAGGAGAAGATTTACTTTATATGATTTGGAAAAAAAAATTATTTTTGTGGTTATTAAACCTACACCTATACACAGAATGGGATATCCCAAATTCGATTTTTTTTATTTGGTTTTGTTATTCCGTTCGAAATTTATTGGCATTCTGCGTATACGCCTTAAAAAAAATAACTTGCACAAATCCTTAGAAACCGCTAATATAAACTTTTCAATAATTTAAAACAGCTGCATTCAATAAAAATTGACTTTTGATAATTTATAATTAAATATTTATTATTGTTTATTTATATCTCGCTTGCTTAATATTTAAACAAATATCGTATATACTTATGCTTGCATATAAATGACTTTTTACAATAATACAATAATATTTTTTAATGGTATCTTTTTCAGATTAATATTATTGATTATTTTCTTATACATTGCTACCGTATTCTTTTTACACCATTTTGTAATAACTAATAAATAGTCTTATATTATATTTTGTGGATGTATTGATTTTATGTGTTTTCACTGCTTCCTGTTTTAATTTTTACAATTTTACTTAGATTTGATTAAGCTTTATTTGGATATGAATATTTTATATTCAATGCAAGCTGTCACGCTTGCTTAACTTTAATTATTTAATTTTTTATATTTATAGAGTTTTTTTTTTGTTTAGCTTAACAGCTACAAACATTTATTAATTTGGCTTACACTTTAGTAATATTTAAACTAATTTTTAAAAATATTTTTGTTTTGCCGAAACATGTTTAAATCAAAAAAACTTTTACTTTGAAACAAATGCACTCTATTTACACTACATACACAGATAAACGTTATTAAGAACGTTTAAATTAATTTTTAATTTTTAATTTATTTATCAGACCTTTTGCAAATTTTTTATTTGCCAATTTATATGATAAACATTCTGTAGCTTTAATATTTTTTAAAGCTTTGTTTTTAAACATGTCTTTTATTTGTGCATACAAACATAACAAATTTGTTTACAATCTTTGCACAATAATATCCAATTTTTTTAACAAATTAAAACAAAATTAAACTTAATTAAACATTTACAACAGTTAGCAAAAAATTAAGGGAAGACAACTTTCACAACACGTTTTTATTACACAAATCTGCGCACATACATGTAATATTTTTAATACTAATATTTATTTTTGCTAAATGTTTTTTTTATATGTTTAACATTTATACATATAAAGTTTCTACTTTTAACTATTATTTTTGATTTTTGTGTTTATTGAATTATTTTTATATTTACCCTTTTTAAATATTTTATTTAATGTATTTACAATTTCGAAAGCATTTAGGCATAAGCTTTCTGCTTTTTTTTAGTTAATTTTTATTTTTAAGTTATTTTCATTTTTTTGTATTTTTTAAATATTTTGCTTAAAACTGACTTGCTTTAAAATTATTTATTTCATTTACATTTTGCGCTTGGTTTATTTAATTACATCCGTTTTTTTTTTTTTTTTCGTGCAATATATTTATTATTTTTAAGGCAAAGGAACTATTTACCGCTGGATTTTTGTTTGCCAAAAATTTTAAATAATTTTTTATTTTGATTTTAAATTCTGCCAAAATTTAATATAAATTATACATTTTTTTCTTTTGATTTTGTTGTTGTCTAAGTTTTAATTTTTTTGCTTTAATAGTTGCTTCTACAAATAAAATTGTAATTAATTTTGCATTATTCCAAAACCGTAAAAAGTTCCTTTCTATACAATATTTAATTTATTTTTTAAGCGCTAAATACATTGCTATGTATTTTACATAGTTTACTATTTATTTACTTATGCATATATTTTATTTAGGTTTCTTAGAATATTTTTGTGCTTATTTTTTTGACACATAAACAACCCAAAAGCCAAACCAGTTTATTTTTTATTTTATATTTTAGTATTGAAATTAACAATTTTTTAATTTTAATAAAATATTTAGAACAAAATATAGTATACTGTAATTTTTTTATATTTTTAGTCTCGCCAAATTTTGTAAATTTTAGTTAACAAAACTTAAAAAAAATGTCAATTTTATGATGATTTTTTTTTCACGAAAAATTTAAAAATTTTAGTTAGTGAAAATTAAAAAAAAAAATTTAATTTTAATTTATAATGTTTTAGTGCGCCATTTTTATGTTTTCGTTTTCTCCGTTCAAATTTTAATTATAGAAACATAAAAATTAATTTATTTATTATATTTATATAATTATAAAGTAGAAGTTAATTCTAAGTTATAAAAGGCTTGTAACCAGAGCAACGTAGGCCTTCAGGCTGAGCTTTAGAAACTTAAAAATAAAAACAAATATTCGTCAATTTTAATTTAATTTTCTTATCAGTCAATTTTTCAACAGTTTCGAAATCGGACAACAGATTTTTCGAACAAAATTTAATCTTTTTCCAAAAATAGTGCTGTAAACTTTCACTTTGACAATGTGACCGTTTTTTATGAATAAAATAAATACCAAATATGTACCTCCAATACGATTTATGACCTTTTTTTGCTATTTAATTTTAACCAGTTTAACCAAGAGCACGACTCTTCTAAATTTTCATTGATGTAAAGAAATATATAAAAAAAAAATTTTATACACATTGTACTTCACATAGAATATTTGAAATAAATTATTTATTCTTTCTTCAAAGCAACTCATAAACTAAATGGTGCTGTTGTTGTTTTTGAATGAATGTCTTTTTTGAATTTATAATACAAATTTTTAACAAGGTGTTACAAAGTACTCGAACTACTTATCTATATATGTATCTTTTTTTTTAAATTTTGAGCTATTCACTGACGTGCCAGAAATCTCTTAACGGTATGCTTTAAGTTGGATTCGAAATCTCTTAAAAAATAAAGAGAATTTATTATTGAAAGCTGGCTTTTGTCCCAAAAATAAATTTCTAATATCCCATGATATATTTCAAATATTATCTGGTAGAGTTAGCTCCGAACAGCCTTCCTTTTTTCCGAGAGTAGAATCTGCTTCATTCTGCAGAGTACAGTCTGCCCAGAAAGGTCATCATAAGTCCTATCTTATAAAACGCAAACGTGTGATCTACTTATGGGATTGATGTTGATGGGTTCCGAAAATGTATAGGGTGGGCCATCTGTTGGTTTGTTTGGTTTGGTTCCCGGCGACTCGTCGAAACTGGCCTCAACTATATTTTTTTCACAGAACGACCATTTTCATAGAACGCCTGTACCACTTTCGGTTGTTCGGTTGTTAAGCAATCCATGACTAAAATTGAGTAGTTTTATGTCGAAGAGCTTTAGACGGGTAAGTTTCAAATTATCTTCTTCTTCTTTGACAAAAACCCCTGTGTTGTGTGTAATGCAGCGCAGCTCTTTTATTAGCCATCCTCTTCAATTCGTCAGTGGATCTTCCTCTTTTTCTCCCTATTTCTTCAGTACACTCCACATACAAGATGCAAGGGCGCTCTACCGGCCTTCTTCCTTCTGGCTTTGTTTCCATGTAGAGCTTAGGAAATCTAGACGGCGGCACGCGCATAATGTGACCGAACCATTTTGGTTGTCTTGCCTTCAGTCTGTTGGTAATCGATGGTTGTTCTAGGTCGTCTAGTATTCTGTCAATTCTGACCCGATCTTGTCTCGTTCCGTTCCGAATTATGAGTGCTTAACAACCAAACCAACAGATGGCCTACCCTATATTATAATCAAGTAAGTCATAACAATCTCAGCGATTTTAAGAACTCTAATGCTTGATTCGATAAGACGATATATTTGGCATCATTTTTTTAAGTGATGATAAATGAAAAATGAACCTTCGCAAAAAAGTGTTGCTTAAGGTAATTCTGGGTCGAGAGTCACGAAAATGACAACCACCGTTTTCGAGATTTTTTCGAAAAACATGTTTTTTTGGGCACTTTTTTTTAGTTATTCGTCAATATCTCGTGAATAAAATATTGTATCAACATGAAAAATTATCAGATCGAAAGGTATTAAAATTATTGAGGTAACAAGCAAGCAAAATCGAAAAAAACTGTAATTTTCAATAATTTTTTAAAATTTCAAATTTTCGGTATGTTCTTACCCGATTTTAAAGATCTTCGATTTGAAATGTTCGTAAAAGAATTCTTCGACATCGATATTGTTGCCTAAATTATAAAAATATAGTCAGAAATGTCTCAAAAAGGTTGGATCACTTTGCATAAAGTTTTTGTTAAGCCGTTGAATCGGTTCGTTTTTTCGTAACTTATATGAAAACCTACAGTCTGAAAATTTTAAAGCATATTTACAAAGTCTTAGTTCACAAAATATAAAAATGATTAATATTGTCCAAAATTAAAAAAAAAAAAATTTCATGATTTTTTAAATTTTTTTCTTCAAAAGTTGAAAGAGCAGTCCAAAAAGGATGGATTATTTGTTACAATAAAACGGCTTAGGCTTTCCAGAAAAATTGTAAATTTTTTAAGAATGTGGAAAATGCAGAGAAAAAAATTTTGTCAAAAAATTTGAGTATCAGGGCCCACTGTGCGTTTGTCAAAAGCTTAAAAACATGTTTTCAAATGCTTGAAAAGACTTTGTTGATATTTTGCAACTTCGATAATTAACGATTTTTGGCGTGAACGAGATTTCTGGCACATCACTAACTGATTTGTTTATATATATTATTCAAAGCGTGTTTCTTGTTAAGACTTTTTCTTTGTTTTCAACACCAATATTATAGTACCATTATGTACCTCTATACATTTTTTTTTTTAACATAACAATTTAAATGTTATTTTTATTTTGACTGTTTGGCTTTTACGTACATATGTATAATTACATTAATTTCGTTTAATATTTATTCTCTGCATATTTTTTTACAATTTTATATTTTTTTAAGTACTAACTTAGTTTTATTATTTATTATTTACTTTGTTTTTTTTTACATTTTATGCTGGCTTCAAGGCTTGCTCTCTTTTTTTTTGTTCTTTTTTGTCATATTTACTACAAGTACTTTTTCTTTATTTTTTAATTATATATTTTCTTACGCCTCTTGTAAGCTGTTCTTAAAAATTATTTAATTTTTTATGCGTGTAATTTTTGCATTTTTATTTGCTTGGCTTTTAACACTTAAGAACTATATACGGGTCTTATATGAAGCAGCTGTTCATATATACTTATATGTGTGTATGTATGTAGTTCAATACAATTAATTTTCATATATAACTTAATTAATGCGCTGCTTTTCCGTGCATTTCACTTTGCTGGATATTGAAAAGGGCAAGCAAAAGGAAAACTCAACGAAACTGGCTTAAAAATGGAAGCGATAAGAAGAGAGTGTGTGCAAGACTGTGTGTGTTTGGGACTGCAACACCTTAAGCTACTTTTGAAATGCATTTCATCATCAATTCAGCATCAGCACGAAATATTGGTGGCCACTTCCCAGCGCAAAGTCATCAATAATCGTTGATCCAGCAGCCGAGACTGCGTCTCCTGCTGCTCCTTCAACATCATGCTCCTGCTTCCTGGTTTTGCAAGCGAGCCTGCAGCAAGTGTCGCTGACAGTTGTAGTTGTTGCTGTTGTCGTTGATGCGTTGCAGTTAAATCATGGCTGGCACTTTGAATATTGCCATCACCATCAGCAGTGTTGCCATCATCATAATCTCGAACGTCATCATCGTTGTCATCGTTATCGACATGCTCAACGTGATCATTGTGTTGGGTTTGGCCAGTACGCTCCACATAGCATTGCTCAAATGTGCAAAGTGTTGCCATTTGACAATTATAAAAGCATTTGGCAGGCGTTGACAGCCTAGCAGCCGCTGATGCTGGCGTCGACGCCGACAGCGCTGTCAGTTTCGCTGTGTATGGCAACGCCTTTGACATTGTCACACTCAGAGTTGCATTTGACGTTGCCGTCGTTGGCACCTCTACGAATTTGGTTGCTTTTTTGCTGCTGTATTGACAGTTGAAAATTTGATGTGCCAGCAGGCAAAGTGTTATTGTTGTTGCTGCCACGCCCATAGCCCAGGCAACACTTGCGCCCAGACTAAGCTGCTGCTGCCACGCTTCAAATGCATCAAATTTGTTGCCAATGCTTTGGCTATGACTTGACATGCCCCTTTCCGTCGTCGTCAACGTCGTCATCATCATCATCATTGCCATTGCCATTGCCTGATGGAGCTGCCTGTTGATGTGTCTGTGTAGCTTTGTTATTTGTTTGAGTATCTGTCGCTGTGTCTGTGTGAGTTTTTCTATCCAGGCGTGCCAGAAGATTTCATGTGCAGCTGTTGATGCGCCCGAAGCTGCAGGAAGAGAGAATCGAAACGAGTTAGAGCGTGTGAGAGGGATTCAATTGGATTGAGTAAAGTGCATTAGCATGGGATTTTTTTCTATAAGTATTCTTCCCCAAATACCATGTCTTGCTACACTCTTTTTTTTTTTTTTGTATATTTTGTTTGTAAGCAAGCGAGTTAAGATATGGAATTGGAATTTAGTTTGAAATGCACTTTTGACACTTGAATAAATAAATGTGCATGTGTGTGTGAGTGTGTTTGAGACATCAATAAATCAAAAGATATTTGTTGTCGATTTTTAAACATCAAAACACTTCTGTGCAAATGTCTTTCATTATACAGACGAAACTTTTACGCAAAGATTTTTGAGACGTAAATCTATATACATATGTCAATAAATAAAAAAAAAAGCTTTAAATATTATTACTTCTGGGTACTGCGCCAAGTTTTGTGTCAGGGCTTTAAGGGATTTGGGCTTATTCAAAGGAAGATTATTGTTAAGAATATAAAATAAATTTGTTTGTTTATTAGGCACACATGATTCTGCAGACATATACAATTTTTTCAAGTTTATATGGAAAGTTTTCGACCTCTTCTACTGAAATCATTTTCAGCTTAATACTCTATGTGAGAAGGTATATATATCTAAAAGGTTTTGACTGCATGAAAGACATGTATCCCTAGCTCTCACTGTCTGTGACTTGTTTTTACGGCCTGCCGTACTATCGGACATGGTTCAATCGATACAGAAGTTGACGCCTATTTTATTCAGTGTAAGAAAAAACCGATGATTCCGATGCTTTTAACTTGGAAATATCGATGTATCGATATATCGATGCTAATATTAAGATGGTATAGGAAATGCATATTCTGTTCCGGCAAGAATTTTCGTCTTTTTAAATTGTAGAACAAGTATTCGATATATCGATACATCGATGTTTTCCAGTTAAAAGCATTGAAGCTGCAACTTAGTGTTCTAAGGGAATTCTGCCTCTGGTTATATGTGATTTTTTATGCACATTATGACATCTCAGTTGAGATAAAAATATACATACTTCATCTTCCCTGACATAAAAGTGGATTTTTTATCTAATGCTTGTTGTTTTTTTATTTTATGACTATTTTTAATGGCCCACAGGACATTTTAGCTAATTATCTTTGGATTACGATTTGCTTTTATTGCTTAATCATTTTAATGACTATTAAGATAAACTTCAACAACTGCGAATTATAAGCTAAGTTTTTTTAAGTCACATTTCGAAAAGAATAAGTGGAATTTAGAACGTCCTAAAATAAAAATAAAAGGTTTCGAGCATTATTTGTAATCAATGCAGATATTAGAGGCCCACAAATATGCTCCGATATCCTGTGTGACGCCGCGTGAAATAAAACGAATTGAGTAACTGCCATCTCTTAGAGCATCTGTACAAATTGAAAGATATCTAAAGAATTTCTAGGTTTATT
Source organism: Chymomyza costata (assembly GCA_018150985.1). NCBI lineage: Eukaryota > Metazoa > Arthropoda > Insecta > Diptera > Drosophilidae > Chymomyza > Chymomyza costata. Next base: position 190,116 of record JAECWU010000166.1, read on the forward strand.
CTCTATAAATTTTTCTGCATTTTGTTGTATCAATAACACTAGTCGACAAATTTAACACTTTTTTTTTCTCCAGAGATGAGACTTATATTTTATGTTAGGGTAATGTTTCAGCGTTAAAAAACCGTTTTTTTTTTTTTATCCTCCCATAGCTTGTTTTGTTTTTATGACTATTTTAGTGAAAAATGCCATTTTTCAAAATACGGTTGCACATATGAGGTCATAAAAACTGTACTAATTCGAATTTTTTCATTAGTATTTTTTTTTTCAAAAGAAGAGAGCACTACCTTTCCAAAATGCCCCAAATCATAAAAATTGGAAACCTTCAAATAAAACTACAGCCGAAAGAGTGTGCCCAAAACCCCAAAAAACACAACATTTTGGTGACTTTTTGCACGAATATCGCTATTTCTTTCAGAAAAACTCTTAGACACTTGAAAAGTTAGATATTTTATGTTATTGGTCATGATATGTAGATGCGATTTCTGTATAGTGTCGATTTTTTATGATACAAAATGACTGATTTATTCAATTTTTAGTAAAAATGAAAAAATACAATTTTTTTCGATAGAATTTTTTTTTGTCACTTTCAACTGCATTTAAGCTTTTAAAAGTGGTTGATTTTTCTATATTGGGAAGTTTTACATAAAGTTGTAGTCATTACCTTCCAAATAAGTCCTTTTTCATGGAATTCGGACTATCCAATGAACACCAGCAGTTGAATGAATCGCGATGAGGACACGAAATCTCATGATTTCATCAAAAATATACGAATTTTTTGTATATAATGCTGCTTGCCTTGAAACAAACGGACTAAAGGCAATTGGAAAAAATAGAAACGATATGGCAATCGCTCACTTAGAACATGGGTAAGGCAAACTGTAAGTTAAGAAAGGAATATTCGTAGATCCTCAAATTCGTAAAGCAATGAAAAGTAACGAATTTTGAAGAAAATTACCACCTGATCAACTTATGCGTGGAATTCCTTTGAAGAAGTTGCAGAAAATTTCATAGAAAGAAGAAAAGCCCGAATGCTAAGTAAATTATTGAAACGCTTTATTGGTATGGAAAAATTGGCTCGACATTGAGTCTAAAAATGCATCATTTAAAATCACATTTTCATATTTTTTCTGAAAATTTGGGTACGATGAGCGACCAACAAGGTAATAGATTTCATTGAGACATTAAAAGTATGTGGGGTCAGCTTAGAGGTCTTGTCACACAGAAAATTTTGGGTGAATATTGCTGGTTTTTAGTTCCAGAATCAGATAGGAAGCTCAAAAGAAAAAAAAGAAATGCACTTTAAGTAACAATTTTTGTCCAAAGATGGTTGGTTGATTTCTTAGCTTTATAAATAATAAAAAGTATTATTATCAGTAATTATTTTTTTATTAAAGCATAAGGATATTTTTAATAAGATCAATATGAAATAAATGTAAGCAAAGGCCCATAGAAACTGAACCAAGAAATTTATGATCAAAGCCGTTTACATTTGATGTTGGATTTTAGTTTTAAATTTGAGAGTTTTGTTTGTGTTTTTATAAAGGAATCATAATAATTAAAGTGTAGTAGATTATTCCAATGTATCCAAACAATAATGTCAATTATTGTCAACGCAAGCACTATTATATACAAAAAATTCGTATATTTTTGGTGAAATCATGAGATTTCGTGTACTCATGGCGATTCATTCAACTGCTGGTGTTCAATGGATACTCCGAATTTCATGAAAAAGGACTTATTTGGAAGGTAATGACTACAACTTTATGTAAAACTTCCCAATATAGAAAAATCAACCACTTTTAAAAGCTTAAATGCAGTTGAAAGTGACAAAAAAAAATTCTATCGAAAAAAATTGTATTTTTTTCATTTTTACTAAAAATTGAATAAATCAGTCATTTTGTATCATAAAAAATCGACACTATACAGAAATCGCATCTACATATCATGACCAATAACCTAAAATAGCTAACTTTTCAAGTGTCTAAGAGTTTTTCTGAAAGAAATAGCGATATTCGTGCAAAAAGTCACCAAAATGTTGTGTTTTTTGGGGTTTTGGGCACACTCTTTCGGCTGTAGTTTTTTCTGAAGGTTTCCAATTTTTATGATTTGGGGCATTTTGGAAAGGTAGTGCTCTCTACTTTTGAAAAAAATAATAATAATGAAAAAATTCGAATTAGTACAGTTTTTATGACCTCATATGTGCAACCGTATTTTGAAAAATGGCATTTTTCACTAAAATAGTCATAAAAAAAAAACAAGCTATGGGAGGATAAAAAAAAAACGGTTTTTTAACGCTGAAACATTACCCTAACACAAAATATAAGTCTCATCTCTGGAGATTTTTCATCGTCGACTAGTGTAATTATAATTTTTAACTCTTTTTTATAAAAATTAAATCAACTGTGCATTGTTTTTTTTATTTTCAAATTATTTTTAAATTACTGTTATTATTGTCTTTTAAATGATGATGGGCCCTAAAAGGAACGCGTGTTATAAATATTTTTGACACTTGTTAATTTTTTAGTGTTTAATTTCAAGACAGTTGAACCAACTTAGGTGTGCTATGGCATGAGCTTACTTTTGAAAAATTTGTTTGCTTGCTTGTCGATTTAAATACATTGCAGAGAGCTCTGACATGTGTAGGTATGTAGAAGATTGTTTAACTCTCCAAAATTTGAGCTTCGAAAATAAAACAAACGTAACGAATATAAGGACTAATAGAGCATTAAAAATCGGGAACAAGACTTTGAGGTTTTTGTATCACCTAATCTCTCATATTCGGCCATTCTTCAGAAAATGAATCCGTGTATTTTTTTCGGATTCGTTTTAAAACCACATGTTTTGGTGATCCCAATTTCACCAAAACTAATTTTTTTCAAAGGAATAAGCAAAAAAGGCTCAAAAGTTTTTTAGCAAAAATAATTTTGTACATATTTTTGATATTCTTATACTTATATATAGTTATGCCAATTTCAAGTTAAATAAAATAATAATTTCCCTGACTGACTATTTTGTCAGTCGCCCCTGGGCGGAGCATTGGGGATCTCCATCAATAACTGCGCGAAGAGAACAGGGACCTTCAGCTTATATCCGAACGGCGGTGTCTTCAATTAATAGAGATTTTCAAGGGCAAATAACGTCTTTGAGCTATCGATGCCAGTGCTAGGCAAATGCACCACTGCTTCTGCGGGTCCCAAAAAAATCGTGTATATATGGGTGCACGTAAAAACGAACGTTTTTCGGAACAAAGCAGTTTGTAATCGCAAAGAAGCCAGCAAATACAACCTTGGCAACTAAGCCACTTAACAGCTTCAGATTCCTCCTGTAGAAAAGAAAGCGCTGCCTGCTTCCTCATAAATCTCAATTCTGCACAGATAACAAGCAGCTAGTCTACTAGAAATTTATATGATCAATTTTGGTGTACGCTCATAAGCTCTATCAGAGAAATCTTCCATTTTCAAGGCAAACCTTGTATCAGTCTCATAAATGACTCTGGTCAGCATCGGCTTTCTATGTGCCTATAGTATTTAAAGAGCTTACCACATTACCCTATAGGGTTGGGGTAATCGACTGTTTGACAATTGCAACCCTTTTGGAATTCAACTATTCGACCATTAACTGACCTGCTCTTTTGATAAACAGTGACACTATCAGCTGAGCTGGCTTATGAAGAGCTTTCAGAAAGATATCGACCACTTTTGGTTAAGATCTGCTTAAGAAACTTATTTAAAGGCACATTAGACTAAAAGTACAAACAAAAAAAAAATACCTAAAACGCTTATTCCACTTTAACATATTCGACATACATTTTTTGCTGTTTTACCACAAGCAGCAGTTTTCCCTTGCTGCTCTTGACTAGAGTTTATAAACTTTGCATTTACTTTCACCTATCTGTTCAAGTGATCCATTTAAGATCTTAAACTAAGCTTCCCCAAGGAAAAATGCTAACCCCTAAAGCAATTTGTTGTCAGTTCAAGAAATGCAACCAATGTAAGCCATTACAAACTGCGTTCATTTGACCCCTTGCTCGAACCACAACTACCCTCCCTAGGCCCCCTCACGCGCCAATACGTTAAGCCAGTGTCAACATGCTGAAGCAGAGTGTACACTGCTTCGCACAAACAACATAAATTATGTAAATAAAATTTTCCAACATAAACATTTTGCTACCAGAAAGTGTACTAAAAGAAACACAAGTAGCAAGAAGCAGCAGCAGCAGGACGAAAGCAGCAAGGACTAAGCAGCAGTTGCTGCAAGAAGAGCAAGTGCAAGCAAAACGCTTATCGAATCAAATGCCAAGCCAAGGCGGCGAATAAGTATCTAAAATTGGTTTGGAACTTAGTTTAGACATGAAAGATTGGCGACAGACTGTCAAGGAATTGAAAGCAGACTGAGTTGCGAGCTTCAAGCTGAAAGCAGCATATGCAAGTAGTGCAAATAATTCTACCTTTTTTTTATGACCCCCAAGCCCTGCAACAAGCCACTAACTCCCAATGCATATTTTCATTTGCATTTTTTTGCGCATAAAAGTATACATATATATTTTTATACATATATGCTTGTTATTTATTTGGTTAAAGTGTTGCCACTTACTTGGGGCAACATTTACTTAACACCAGCAACAATGTAAATGCATTTAGCTGAACATTGTATTTAAAATTGAATCAAAGAAAAAAAATTACAGAAAATTGAGCGCAAAAAATAAACTCAAACTGTGAGAAAAAATCAACGTGCGCATAAAAGTATGCAACATTATTGTTGCAGCAGTCAAAGTGCCTCAAATGCTCAACTGTTTATGCCACATATGTATCTATGCGCGTTTGTGTGTGTGTGGGTGTGGCTTGTCTTGGAGACAAACTGCTGTTGTGGATTTTTGTGAACTTTATGCAAATGCAATGTTCACTTACTGAGCTGTGTGTGTTGGTTTGTATTTATGTGTGCGCATATTATTTTGGTTACTAGGATATAGATTTTTGCTTGCTTGAAGCTTGTTTGAAGTTCGTTATGCAGTAATGCAGTCATAAGACATGGCAGCTACATATAACTTTATACCCTCAATTTTTAAGGGATAACGAGCATGATATGTTTGCACCAAATAAAAATAACATATTTAGTAAAAAAAAAAAAAAAAAAAATAAATAAATGTCGTAAATTGCTGAAACTTTAAAGAAGTGTTAGAGGCATGTAGCAAGTCTGAAAATAATTGTTTGGGTATGATGCTTGGGAGAAGTTTCCCGAATGGAAATATGTGATTGCTATTTTATTGTATATCAATCTTGCTGTATATAATGTTGAATTCGAACACTTTTTCAATTAAATACTACTTCCCCATTTTGAGGTAGTGGAAATTATTTAAAATATGAGCGACTGATAAAAATGATTGCAGGAGAAACTATTTTCTAGGTATCCAATAAACAAATTTTATCAGCTCGTCAAAATATGTCACCCTAATGCTCTTCTATTTTTAATCCAGTTCGTAACTTGTTTGATCTGACTTGATTCTTGACTTGACAAAAACATATTGAGAACTGCTTAAAATTCTTAAAATTGCGTTAGCATTACATCTTTTAGATAAGTAGGGACACTAGACGTCTCAAGCTATTTTGTTTCCACACAGATTTAAGGCTAGTACGCAGCAACGCAAAAACGCCTGAAAGAACACAAATCTTCATATAAAATACCTATCAAAATTGTTATCGCAAAGAATTGTACTCTTTGGTACGCAGCTGCAGTGCTGTCCATATTTTTGAGTAATTGACATGTAGATGGCGCCAGCAAAAACATCATCTGTTCTGTTTGAGTGCTAAAAACAAAACCATTAATGTGCAGCAACTTATTTTGATAGCAAAAACAATGTTGCTTAGGAAAAAAAGATGCACAAATTTTACTAAAAAGTAAAAAATTGCGCTGATAAAAGAAGTGGAGGAACACCCAATTATTTGGGTTCTTACGCAAAGTTTAATTTCCAAGGAAATTCAAAGAAAATGGCTTGGGAAATAGGCAGAGCATTAAACAGTGATGGTAGGTAAATTAAATGTATAGTTTGATATTACATTTTAAAAGTAGCTTCTTATTTTAAGCGACGAGTGCAAAGTGGCCTGGTACTCCTTTCGTGATAGCCAAACGTGGCTAAACGTACCATAACTCCAAAGGCATGGCCAACTTGGCGTTACTTGGTATGGCGTCTGGCCGTGTGAGTCGTTTAGAGACCACGTGAGGCTCAAACAACGCAAACAATGTGTTGAAAACATCCGAGGGCATGTGCAAATTTTCCTAAAATGCTGCCGTATTCTTTACCTTGGCTTCGAACCGAAAATTTTCCGCGAAATGTGAATAATTGAATTGCAATATCAATTCATTTCAAAATACGTATGTCTATACAAAATCTTCCACAATCAGCTCTGCGTATTAAATATGAGTTGACCCACATACTTCGTTTTTTCTTGAGTTTTCCCTGAACTTGACGTGTTTTTTTCCCTTACTTTCGCGAACAAGTAGGCAATAATGCTGTTGTTTGCGAAATAAATACCAAGTAATGCTTTCTGTTGGCGATTCATTTATCATTTCTTATTATTTTGTACACTTGTAAACAAATTTGAACAAGCAGCTGATTTTAAAATTTAATTTTGGTTTGCTGTTGCTGGCGCCATCTATTGTTAGTTGAGCCATCTACATGTCAATTGCCCAGATATGGCAGTTGTTATTCTTCTTGGATTCTTTTTGCGCACTAAATAAGTCGCAGTTTTTTCTTTCACGATTTTTTATGAGGCTAAGGTACTGTCCTTTAACCATGGAAATGTTTTCGTCACCAATACATCTAATTTTATATTTATTTTTTTTTTTATTTTATATAACCAATCCTTTTCATACCCTCATTAGAAGGTAAAATATGTTATAGATAATAAATTCAACAAAAAAAAAAAAAAAAACCAAATAGGAGTAGAAAATGGGCCTTGATTGATTTTGTTTTAGAAATGTCTGCCTAGCTGTCCGAACATCCCTTAGTTTGGGCAGTAATTTTTTTTAATTGTATCTTTTTTACAGTTTTTTTTTTATTTTGTAAATAATATATTTGTTTATACTAATGGATAACATAGTTCATTCAGCAGTAAAAACATAAATACACAAAGATTTGTATTTTTGGAAATATATTACCAAGCACAACTGTGTAATCAGGAAAAAATCTTATAAACACCAAATTATCTGAGTTAACGTAACAATACAGACTTTTGTACTCTCGGTTCTCTGCAATAAACAGAATATTCCAAAAAGTTTACCAATATAACTTAATTCCATTTAAAAGCAGGTTGGTGCATTTGTGAAGTAAGCAGTGGTGGAGCCCCTAGATTTGTTTATAAATATATAAAACGTAGTTGATATTTAGACTGTTGCGTCGTCTAAGCTTTCAAGTATCTCGTCGAGTATCTTATCTCCTTGTTGGGCTTACATTAATTTATTGTGTGCTTTGCACTTTAGGTGGAAAGCATTGTATTTGTTTGGTTATCCCTTAAGCCCAACACCATTTTACTTAAGCATAACATATATTCAATTTTAATGCACTTTTGATAACTTACCTGCATAGGAAGTCAAATAAGATTCATTATGATCATCAAAGCCGCGCTCTCCATTTGTATGTTCATCCAATGGATAGTTATTAATATCGTACGATCTACCCGAGGCCATAATGCGTGGACGATCCTCTTCAATAATGCTTTCAATTTCCTCCTTAAATATGTCAAATATATTGGCCGTGCACTTGAGCTGTTCATATAGAGTTTTAATTAAATGCAACTTTAAGTTAAAGTATTCATCTCAAGAACTTACTCTCATCTGGCCCTTAAGAAAATGCTGTGTGGTGACCATAAAATGTATAATACTCATCACAGATTCCAGCGTGCTATTCTCATGCTTGTCAATCTGGTAGGTTTTGATATGATGCGGCGGCACCTAAAAAAGTAAATGGTTATATTTGATTTATATATTCTTTGCAACAAACTATGCTCCAATTTGTAATCTCTTGTTTGCATATGTGGCCTGTTGACATCAATTCAAAAACCAAAATCAATAATTTTTATGCATATAGTCGATAGCTCGTATACTCGATACACTGTATTCATCAAAACCCAGGCGTGCTAACTTCAGATAGCGCTGCAAACAAACGGCATGCAATGAAGTAACATGCCACGCTTGACTGCAATCTCAAGGCGCACTAAACGAGCAGAACCACAGACTCTATAGACGAAGTGCTAACCCGATTCCAATTCCTGCTCGAATTGACTACGCCGCTCTGCCTCTGCAGCTGCCACAATGCACAATATACAAGTGGCGCTGAGGCGAGGAAGAGCACTTCTTACGCCATCATTGCGCTCAATGGCAGTTGCTGGAGACGACTGCCCAAAAAAAAAACACACACTCACACGACCCTCCTCCACACACACACACACTAGCATACTATGAGAAAATTTATAACTTATGAATGATGAATAGATTTACGCTTGAGTGATTAAGTGGAACAGAGCTGGCAGAGGTTTGGCTTGGACTGGGTGCTGGCTGCTTGGGCTAGGGCCAGGCCAACCAAAGGGCCACTTTGCTTGCGGTGAGTTTAGTTTGAAGTGGCTACAGATACGTTGCATGTGGCCCCAACAACAACAACACCAAAATAACCACAGAGCAGACCAGCCTAACTGCCACATGCCCCTCACACACACACACTCACCCGACTTGCTCCCTCTGACATGTTATCTGACAAGCCTCTCTCTGACTGTTGAAAAGCGCTCGTTAGCTAAAAGATCAAGTGCCATCACACCAACACACACACACACACTCGCACAGCAAACCGACACTTGTGTGTGCACACTTTAAGTGTTGTTTGTGTTAGTTTTGCTGAATTGCTTGTTTGATAATGATAAAAAATAGGCCGGCTAGTGTGTGTGAGTACGAGATGGCGAGATACAAAGAGAGGGGCCGAGCCAACATAAGTTTTACTTCGTTCTCTTAGCGCCGTTCTCTTAGCGTCAAGTAAACTGTAAAATGTAATATGTAAAACACTCAAAAAAAGAAAAAAAAAAACACATAATAAAATAACCTGCTAAGTGGCTGCTAAAAACACAAAATTATTTAGCATACATTTTATCGCAGTTTCTCTTTCATGGTTGTCACATGCGGAAAAACTTAAAAAATGCCAGCCTAAAAGTATGCTACAGTAAATTTAAGTGTCGCTATTTCAGCTTTTATTTTAGCCAACTTTGCACATTAGATGGGCCCATTAAATATTAATAAAGTTTTACCAAGTGTAAACACAATATAATGCATTAAAAATTTTAAATTTCTACTAGTTCGTTAAGTTGTGTACATATACATACATAATAGTATGTAAAATTAGAAGCTAAAGTGGTACCAGAGTTAACTGATAAGTCTGTAAATATCCAGCGCAGTTACTTTGAATGCAACACTCTTCCTGTCAAATAAATTTTATTTTTAATATATTTGGCACAAAATTTTAAAAAGTTTTACTACTTTTATTAATTGAAGTTTTTTTATTATATTTTGAGATTGCTAAATCAGTCTGTTTAGCTGGAGTTATCTTAGACGGGGTACTTATAAGAATGTCAAGTTTTGGCCATCATTTTTAGAACACATCTTACGCGTCTCCTGTCAACTAATATTTTTTAATAGACTCCTGTAAAATTCTAGGCAACCTGCGTCATTTTGTTTTTGAAAATTTTTGCATGAGAACACTTGTACCGAAATCAAAAAGACGTGATAAACACATTGGGGACTTTGAGCCAGCACCATTATTAATTAAATCTATGGAACGATACTAGACGAAGATAAACTAAAAGTAGCTAAGGCTGTAGGCATCTCAAATGAGCGAATTCATCACTCTATGTGCTCTCAGGTCTAGCCGTTAGCGATTATTTTCTTAAGGAGATTTGTGTCGAAGGAAAAGTTCTTAAAGGCAACATAAGCCCATTTTGAGTGCCTTTATTAAGTCGATTTCTTTGGAAAGGAAAAAATTGGAAAACAGTAGGCCCAAATATGAAGAGCTATAAGGAGGCTATGCTTAGAATAAAAACGCTTATTTGATAAAACATAGACTTATGTATATTATATGTTTTATTTAAAACATCACTAACATCAAAGCTGTAAGCTCATTTCGAAGAAAAAAAATTAAAACTAAATTCAGACTAAGTTACAAAAATATGCATAAAACGAAAGTTTAAAACTTTGATTGGTCTATTTAAAAAAAATATTTGTGTCACCAGCTCCTGAACTTATGGTCTGCCTCCTTCTACTTGTTGCATACATTGGATAAGTTTGTGATGCCTCTTTCCCTAATAAATATAATATAAGCCAAGTTTACTTAAACTTCTTAAAAAACATAGAACATAGTACAGGCAATAAACGTAACTACATTATACTTTGTATTCAGAATCATTTTAAGATAAAATGGTTCAAGAGTGGTCGTGAGAATCTTTAAGATGAGCTTAGAAGTATGAAGTACTTCGTATTATCTAACTAAGGCTTTAAGCATTAAAGTCTTAGCAAAGCACACTTTCTCTCTTATTAACAACTTTTTCCATAGTCCTTAACGTAATTTCTTGCATCAGATGAGAGCTCACTCTGGTGTGGGCACAGTCAGGATTGTAGGAATAGGTTACAGATAGATTTTCATATATTCATAAATTTAGAATATAAATTAAACAACAAAAATCACAAAATTTAGGTGATCGGACTCCTATGTCCTTATAACTGACAAAGCGTTAATAAAAAAATGTAAATTTTCAAATTTTCCCATTTTATAAAAGTGATTTTTTTGTGATCTTATCTATGGCTTAAGCTAGTAGTTGCAACATTTTTTTTTAAATTTATATATTAGTTTTTATAAATGATATTAATAAGCAGACGGTAAACGGCTACAAATTTATTTATTTTTTTTTCCATATTTCATCTGCTACACATATGCTATGTTCTATCTAGCTCTTAAGAAACGCTCTTGCTTGCACCTTAATACCAAAAAAAGGAACATAACGACTTAAATGCGTCTTAATGCAAAGACAAAAGAAAATAAATCATAAAATAGCAGTCGTCAGTAAACTAAAATCCTAGAAAATGTCAAACACACACTCAAACACACACACACACAAGAACAACAAAATGGCGCTCACCTGTGAGAATTCATATACACACATGACATGGCACTGGGCATTACTGTGGTTGTGGCCATAAAACAAAAAGCGAATAAAAACCGGCATACAAAATGAACAAAAAACAAAAAACGTTAAAAAACTCAACAAGAAAACGCATAAAAAATTATTCAACATACGCCTATGTTCACATAGATACATATACATACATACACTATTACAGAAGAGAAACGCGCATTCTAACAAAATATATGAGCCCTAAAAACGCAGGTGCCAAAAAGTATGCAACAGAAAAGAAATGAAAAATCACACACACTAAACGCTAAAAGATTGCGCTTCATACAAACAGTTTGTGCATAGTTTTTGGCATGCTTTTTTGGGAAAAGCCCCACACACACACAGGCAAGCAGAAATATGCATATGTGTTGATGTATGTGATTTTTTATGCACCGTTGTAAGTCTCAAGGGATCGGTTTTTATAGTCTGTAAACGTTGGAGTGGATTACCTTTAGGCAATAGATATCGTAGAAAAAGAATTCGTTTGTCCGACTGTTTTCATGAAAACTTGGATTTCAGTGACCAGAGCTGAGAGGAATACTAAATAAAGCCAAAAAATACGCGTTATCTGTTGGCTAGGAAATCTTTCGAATCATGTCGTCATGTCATTCGAGAAGAATAATTTCACTTTGTATGCTCTTTAAAAACCAGCACTGGGAAATCTAATAAAACCAGTAAATGTGTGTGATCATGATAAAAAACTTTAACATAACAATGATAAAAATGTGCCTTCCATATTACTATATAGAGATAAAGGCCAGTACGCAGCAACGCAAAAATGCCAGAAAGAAAACAAAACTTCATATAAAAAAAACGCTGTCAAAATTCTTAGCGCAAATAATTTTTTCATTGGTACGCAGGACCAGTGCTGCCCATTTTTCGTGAAATTGAGATGTAGATGGCGCCGGCAAAAAGCTCAGCTTTTTTTTTGCGCGTTAAAAACAAAACATAATGTGCAGCAACTTATTTTGATTGCAGAAACAATGTCGCGTATGCAAAATAGATGTACAAAAGAGCAGAAAATTGTCGTTTAGGGATCATGTGGGTTCCAACAACACAAACAGTTTCTTGAAAAGATCCGAAAACATTTGAAAATTTTGCGAAAATGCTGCCGGATTCTGTACCATGGTTTTGAACCAACAATTTTGCGCAAAATGTAAAAATTTGAATTGCAATACTAATTCACTTCAAATTCGTAGTTCTCAACAAAATTTTGCACACTCAGCTCTATATATTACATGTGAGTTTACCCTCATACTCCGTTTTTTCTGGAGTTTCGCAAATAACTAGACAATAATGGCAATAATAATAATAAATATTAAGTAGAATTTTCATATGGCGATTTATTTTTGTACTTTTTATTATTTTATACACTTGAACAAACAGCTGATTTTTATATTTAATTTTTGGCGCCATGTATTGTTAGTAGCGCCATCTACATGTCAATGGCCCATACATGGGTAGCACTGTTTGGTCACAAACCCTACGCATAAAATTTTTTTGCGCACGAAATAAGTAGCACTTTTTGCTTTCAGGCGGTTTACACTGCTTCGTACTAGCCTTTCAGCAAAAGCCTATATTAAAACTTTATGTGAGCCTAATATTAAAAAAACATCATATCAATTGTAACAGATCTCTAATACCACTCTTGTTTCTTAAACACCAGTAAGCAGCCTTGTAAAAAGACCAGAACAAAAAATATTATATGCGCAGAGTTCGTGACAAAACAGTGCTACCCATATTCAGTCAATTTACATGTAGATGGCGCTATCAACAATAGATGGCGCCAGCAACACAAACAAAAACTAAATACAGGGTTTTCAAACAAGAGCTATTAATTTGAATCACCCGGCATTGCGGTAGCTGTCACTTTTGAAGCTTTTATTCTTTGATATTTGACAAGTAGAAACTACGCCATTACTAAAAATGGAACGATACACGCTTCAACAACGCATTGAAATTATTCAAACTCACTACAAAAATGGTGAAAATCTTGCAGTTACAGTTCGCAAAACTAAAGCATTTTTGGGTAGTCGTGAAACACCTTGTCGGACTGCAATACAGAAATTGGTGGACAAATTCGAGCTGTTGGGACAAGTTAGTGATGTGAAGAATAAAAGCCGTGCACGTCGCTCAATAACAACTGAGAATATTGCTGCTGTAGCCCAAAGTGTTGAAGAAAACCCAGGTTTGACCATTCCTCGTCGTTCTTTGGAATTGGGCATTCCACAAACGTCATTACACCGTATTTTGCATAAAGACTTGGGTCCTAAGGCTTATAAAGTTCAGTTAACACAAAAACTCAAGCCGGCCGATCATCAACAACGTCGTGTCTTTGAAATGCATGAAAATGATCCGGAATTCCATCGAAAAATCATCTTGACTGGTGAGGCCCATTTCCACCTCGGTGGCTACGTTAACAAGCAAAATTGTCGCATCTGGGGCTCGGAAAACCCAAGAGTTATTGTTGAGAAGCCTCTTTATCCTCAACGTGTGACTATTTGGTGCGGTTTATGGTCCGGCGGGGTCATTGGACCCTACTTTTTCAAAAATGAGGTTGGATCAACAGTTACGGTGAATGGATTGCGCTTTCGAGAGATGATTAATGATTTTTTATGGTCGGAGTTGGATGGTATTGATCTGGACAACTTTTACTTTCAACAAGACGGCGCTACGTGCCACACAAGCAACGAAACCTTTGCTCTTTTACGGGAAAAGTTTCCGGACCGTTTTATATCTCGAAGAAGTGATCACAATTGGCCACCGAGATCTTGTGATTTAACACCTTGCGACTTCTTCCTTTGGGGCCACGTGAAAGATAAGGTCCACGCCAACAGCCTAGCGTCGATTCAAGACCTCAAAGATAGAATTCGTGAGGCTATCGAGGACATAGGGCAGCCACTTTGCGATTTGGTTATGGAAAGTTTCATGAAAAGGATATGGTCCTGTAAGCGTGGTCGTGGTGGGTATTTGGCTGATGTTGTTTTTCATTATAACCGGCATACCTTCCTCTTTATTATGAAATAAACATCCGATCATTTATCTCAAAAAATGGCATTTTTCTTTGAATACCAAAATAACACCTCTTATTGGAAAACCCTTTATAAAAATCAAGAAAAAACAAAGCCCTAATACGCAGAACTTAGTGTAGAAGATTTTGTAGACACGTACATATTTTGAAATGAATTAATATTGCAAATAAATTATTAACATTCAGAACCATGGAACAGAACCCGCCAGATTTTCTAAAAATTTCCAAATATCCTCACAAGTTTGACATTCTTTTGGAGTAACAAGACAATGTTTAAAAATGCATTTGAAAGAATTTTTTTTTTGTAAAGTTTTTTGCATATTCTTTGCCTATGCAAGAGTGTTGTTGCTGCGTACTGGCAATAAGAGGATTACGTTTAGTTTTACCTAGATTTATTAATTTTTAAACATTTTCCATAATTTAAAACTTCAGATCGATTTTAGTAATAAAATACTTTTTTTTCCAAATTTTTACCTGTGCTTACTTAACAAAGTCCATAAATTTGCCGAATTTATTGCATTTCAATTGTTTTTAATCCCTAACAGTTTGCGGAAGTACTTCATACTCAAGCGTAAAGCAATATAACACTCTAATACTTCATCATTGAATATAAAGCACACTTCTTTTGGTCTAACTTCGAATTTAATGTTTTTTTTTTTTTTTGCTGTATCTCAAAACCCTTAGACCCTACTACAAACACAGACACACATACATACACTGACTCAAATCAAGTGCAATAACATAGAAGGCAAGGAAAAAAACTTTATTCACACTAATTGAAAAATTGGCAGGGCAATCAATTGAACCAAGCCAAAACCGTAACGAATTGCAAAAGGCGCAAAACTTTTGAGCCAAGCGTTTGAACCTAGCCAAACGTAGCCCCCTAGCACTTACCCCTTAGCTGCCCCTTATATTGTAACCGTAACGAAACCCAAAACTTACCACAATACCATTAATAGTCCATGTCAAATTAGCAGCCGGTTTCGAGTATTTAATTGAGCAATTGCCGTCGACCAAATCGCCAATGCGATAACGTGCCTGTATCCCGGTAACCATTGTATGCTCTTCCGGCAGTTCTGTGACGTAGAGAGTTTACAAAAAAAAAGAGAATGAGAGAGGTTGGCTGGTTGGTTGGTTGGTAGGTACACATGCATAATGGAAATGTAAAATTAGCAAACGGCCAAGCGAAAAAAAAAGAAGAGCAGAAAGGAATAAAGAGCAAAGGCAGCGTGGCCAAAAACTCACTCTCTTACTCCGGTCGGCACATTTGTCTAATTAATTTGCTTTTGGCCGCTGCCTTTTCCCATTTTTATTGCATTTGGTGTTTTCTTTTGGTTTTATTTTTTACTCTGTTACTTACCTACCACCTCCATTTCGCCGGACACCATGGCTGTTTGAAATGTGGGCGCTTCTACGGATATTTCGCATGTAAATTTACCCGAAATATTCAGCGGCACCGACTGCAGCACGACATGACTTTGATTCGAGGCGTTGCGCTTTTTTGGTTGAATAATATGGAAAGAAAGAGCGAGGGAAGCAAAAAGGGAATACGTTATAAAAATTAGTTGAAAAATGGGTTTGCTTTTTTTTTTTTGAGTAATACCCTAATTTTTTTATTTTTTTTTGGGTGCATAGAAATTGAATATAATGTTGAATTTTGGGCTTGACCTGCCAAAGCAAAAAGTGCTTGGATTTAGCCGGCGCATATTTTTTTATTTAATAAGAGTTCATATATATTTTATTTAAGTTCGAACAAATGGTTACGGAAAATTGTATGGGTGTTACTAATGTATTTATTTTGCTACAGTGCGAATGAGTAAAGAGCCGGATGGCTTGTCTTTATTGGTATTTGCTAAAAGGCATAAGATGTTAAATTTTATTTGAATTTTTAGTTTTCGACAAATTTTAAATAATGTTTTTATCTTCGACATTTTTCAATTATTTTGGCAATAAAATGGTTTGCTAAAACCGAAAATACACTCCAAATTTATTATTATGGAAACAAAAAAACAATTGGAGAACGTTTAAGTAGAGCGCGACGACTTTGAGATACACTGTATGATATAGTTAACCGATTTTAATAAAATATGGTACAGTGCTTGGGAAAAATTTCTAGTTGATAATGTCTGCGTAAACGAAAAAATTATGCGCTTAATACTTTTCCCTTTTTTTAATTACCCTAATATTTGCAAGGAGACAAAAAAATAATTGGAGAGCTTTTAAGTCTGGCGCAACGACTTTGAGATACCCTGTTGGTACAGGGCAATCGGTCCTATGTGGTCCATATGATATAGTCAACCGATTGTGATAAGTTTGGTATAGTGCTTGTAAAAAAATTTCCAGGCGGTCTTGAAAGAATTATGCGCTTAAAACTTTTCCTTTTTTTAAACCCCCTGCATATCTTTAAAAAACACCATTAGCCGATTTCTCAATCAAATACACTTTCAGCTTTTAAAACTTAATATACCCCGTATAGCCTAAGGCCCAATTTTAAGTACTTTTGTTTAATTACTTTAAAGGGTTTAACCTTCTTATATGTCTTTTAATAAATACATATTTTGAAAGTAAATAGTTTTTAAAAATGTGTTTTCAAACTTTTACGCAGATCTGAGCCGTAGATACGAAGCTAAGGCTATTTATAGCGCGCTCCGTCATAATAAAACCTAAAACAATACTAAATTTAAAAAAATAAAAAATCTTTAAAATTACAAATAAAACGGAATGAAATTAAATTGAAAAAAAAAAAAATTAAGATTATTTTTTATTAAAACAAATGGGCATCTTAAGAATTGTTAAATTAGAGATAATTTAATAATAACTATAAAATAAAAAATCTTTAAAATTAAAAATAAAACGGAATACAAATAATTAAAAAATAGTAAAGATTATTTTGTATTTAAACAAATGGGCATCGTCTTTAGAATTGTTAAACTAGAGATAGTTTAATAATAATTATAACAAGAAATAAATACTATGTGTAATAATATAAGCATAATTATTTTTTTGTTTATTACGCTTTTTGTTTTTGTTAATTATCATGGTTTTATCGATTTAGTTTGAAATAATTTTTTTTAATGATTTTTTTATTTTTAATAATAATAAATTTCTCTAAATAAATGTTTTTATTATGTTTTCTTTTTTGAAGTTGTCCCAATTTTATTGATTTTATTTTAAATTATATTATTTTTATGACTTAATTATTTTGATTTATAAAATTTGTCAACTTTTTATGATTTCTTAAATTAAAAAAAAATAAAAATAAAATCTTCATTATTTTTTATTTTTGAAATTTTTTTGATTCTATCATATTTTTTTTTATTATATATCATGATATTTTTTTGTATATAATTTGGAGTTGTTTTCTTTTTGTTTTCATGGTTTCATCGTTTAAATTTTTATTTATATTATTTTCACGATTTAATCATTTTGTTTTATAAAAATGGTTATCTTATGTTTTCTTAAATAAAAATAAAATCTGAATTATTTTTTTTTTAATTTTTATGATTTTATCGTTTTAATTTTAAAATTTTATTTTTTCAATTTTTTTATTTTATTTTTTTCAAAGATTTGGCAAATAGTAAAAAGCTTTATTTTGTTACTTATTATGATTTCTTAAATAAAAAAAAAAAACATAAAAATAATTATTATTTTTTATTTTTTAAATTTGTTTGATTCTTTCATATTTTTTTTATTATGTATCATGATATTTTTTTAAATTAAATTTGGAGTTTTTTTTTTTTTTGTTTTCATGGTTTCATTGTTTAAATTTTAATTTATATTATTTTCATGATTTTATCATTTTGTTTGATAAATCTATCTTATGTCTTCTTTTTATGATTTTTTCGTTTTAATTTTAAATATTATTTTTTCCATTTTTTTCTAGGTTTTGGCAAATAGTATAAAAGCTTCATTTTTTTTTTTAAAGCTATAGCGACTAGGCCTCAAGCTTTCATAAATAACAGGAACTTACTATTTATTTTATTATTATTATTATTTTATTTTTTTGAATAACAAAGAATTGGCGGGCTATTATAAATTAAGTTGTTATTATGATTATTAAAGTAAGTGAATAAGGTTAGGTTTTTCCATGAACTTGATGATTTGGGTAATGTTGTCACGAGTGGGAAGTGATAAGGTAGTGGAAACATCAGTGTTTGGGAAAGTCATTGTGTTCTTAGGTTATTGAATCAGGGGCATGATGTAAGGATGTGAATAACAGATATTGATAGGTTAGAGTTGCAGTAGTTACATAGGTTGGATAGGGATTGGTCGAAGGGTATGTCCAACACGAAGTCTGATGAAATTTAAAAAATGTGTGCGTGGGAGGGATAGAGTTGCTATGATCACAAGTAGTATAGATTGTTTTTGTTTGTGCTGACTGATTTGTAATGATGGTTGGTGAGACTCCAGATATTCTGTTCATTTGCTTTTCCGTATAGTTTTTTAATATAGTTATTAATGTCTTTAGTGTTGAAGTTCTCTTGAAATATTTGAGGTAATAGGGAACTATATCACAATCAAAATTGGTATTTTTTTTTCATTTTAAAAAACTATAACTAAAAGTTAGAAATAATTTTTTTTTTTAATTAAAATGTAATTTCTCTGAGCTTGACAAAAACTTTAAAGACCGAAACTTGTACAAGTCACTATAGTTATAAAAAAAACGAATTTAAAGACAAATATCAGGTTTATTAAGGATTCATTTAGAATGTGCTTGGATTAGTTTTTTTTGTATAAGTGGTTTTGGCTATAAAAAATATTTCTGCGTACTATTAGTCAAGTACTCACTTTTAGACATACTTCTTTTTCCAATAATAAATAAATGCGCACAAAAATGTTTATATTAAATTCATTTTCCCATCAAAAATTGATAAACCATTATTAGTTGTGCTCAAGTGTCGATTTAAAAATACTTTTGCGTACGTTTTAAAACTAATAAGAACCCATAAACTCATTCAATTGCTATATCAATTTAATATTTTACATTTTTATGCCACTCGAATGACATTTCAAAACATTTTCTGTTTCAATTAGTTGCAAAATATTTTGCCTATCAAATGTAAACAATTTTATTCATATTTACTGCCTGAAATATTTAAACTTTAACACACTTAACAAATAAAATTAATAAAAAAAAATCCACTTAATAATTTTTTAATAAATTGCATTAAACACTGACTTTAATATGCAAAAATATGACACTTGTCGGTTGCTCCGAAACACTTTGATTGGATATACCCAACTTTTGCCACCCACTTAACCCAATTTGTCGGTTGCCTAATTGCCCGGCGTGAATTTCAGCGTAATATTTTTAATTTTTAAAAGCGACGGCCGGAGACTTTATACATACACTTTTATACTTTTATTTTTATATTTTGTATATTTTTTTATGCAATCTGCATATATTGTTTTTTAATGAGCTGCAAGTCAATCGCATCGCATTGCAAGTTGCGACTAATTGGTCGATGTGAACAGGACGTAATTACAGTGCCAAAAGTTATTACGAAACATGGCCCGAGATTTAAGTCTATTGAGTGACTTAATGCTATTAAGCCATGGCTACTGACATAATGAACATAATTTATGGTGCATTTTTGTTGTGGGCTACTATACTATTTGCATAAGTGTTGCCATTTATTTCAGAAAGCTTGGAGATCAAGAAATTGCAGAAATGTTTTGTTTACACTCTAGGCAACTAAATCAATCTTATGTTCCTCGCTGAATCCGTAACTTAAACTTTTTTTAACACGTTATCTAAGATATTATATTATTATAATTTTTCAAGCAAAAAAAGTTTTCTATTCATTCTTTTCAGTTTTAGTTCCACTTTTTAACAAATAAGAATATTTTTGTCGATCACATTTTCGGTTCAAAATTTTAATCGATTACTGTGATTTATGTTGGCTACAGGGTATCCCAAAGTCGTCCGCGCTCGACTTTAACGTACGCCATCTTTTTGTTTTGGTTTTTGTTTCTGCTTTTGTTTTGTTTTCTTATAACTTACCGCTACATTGAGGCCACTTGTCATGGCAAAAACTTTCATTGCAGGATTCTCCTTCGGCGTATAGCGATAAAACTCACGTTTTCCTTTGTACCATTTTACCGAATATAGCGTATCATTTTCCATATCGTAATTACAGGTGAGCAACGCATTGCTGCCACGTTTAACGGCCTGTGGTATCATTACCGAAACATCCTTGAGTGCCACAATAAAATCTGAAAAACACAGCAACAAATACAAAACATATAGAGGTTAGGTTAAGTACATACAAACATACACATACTTAAATACAATTATATGAAAAGG
The DNA here is from genome assembly GCA_018150985.1 of Chymomyza costata. NCBI lineage: Eukaryota > Metazoa > Arthropoda > Insecta > Diptera > Drosophilidae > Chymomyza > Chymomyza costata. The sequence goes on from JAECWU010000166.1 coordinate 210,658, forward strand.
AAATTAAGCACAATGCCCGGATCTATAGAAAGAAACTCTGGAAAAGCGACGCGAAATAATCTGCTGGGGAATGAACATTTAATGCACATTTAGGCAAATTGTTTAGGTTTTTTTTTTTGGCAAAATAAAATTTAACATGGCAGCTGTGTGAATGTTCTCAAGTCGCCAAAATTTTCCGTTGACAAGAGTGTGTTTAAGTTCAACACTAAGAGAAACAAATCACGAGTTATATGAAAATTTAATACCCGTGAAAAATTTGTATAGCTAAGCACTTTTGTTCAAGTAGAATTGAGTGACGTAAAGGAATTAAAAAATTAAAAAAAAAAAAAATTAAAAAAGTGTTCTCGACTGAGACGCGAACTTTGGTCCTTAGACGACGCTACGCTCGGTTTTGAAGCTGAAACTCAAACAACTGAGCTACCTTATAAATATATGCTGATGTCAATGATGCGAATCGGATTCCCGCCTCTGTTTATGGCCCGATATTAATGATCTCGGAAATTAATGAAATTATTTTTTACTTGCCACATTGTACCCATACAAGCTACACCTGTAACTTTATTGTAGAAAGTAATTATAATGCTTTGGTGCACGAAAAGAGCTCGTAGCTCGTATAATGTCTGAGATATAGATGATCAAACAGACTCCAGAACGAGGAAAAAAAAAAGATATGAACTAATCCGCATCACTAGCCCGGTGGGTGAACTTTTTAGCGATACGCACCGACTCACATCAAAATCTGGCTAGAGACTTGGATTTACAATAATCAAGTGGAAAAAGGAAGTTTAGAGAAAAATTAAACATAACATATATAAAAAAAGTCAAAAGAGCATCAATGAGCAAACAGGTGCCTCATAATACAGGATTGGTCATGAATGCTCGAAGAGGCAAGTCAAGATGACTTAGAATAGAAAACGTGATAGAAGGAAGACAGTTCAAAAGAAAGGAAAAAGACACGGAAAGGATCATGCAGAGCAAAATTAGATCTACAAAGTTGCAAGGCTATAAGGCGAAAATTACGAGTAACTCTGGTAGGTACAACAAAAGTAACTTTATTAAGAAGTTCAGTAGTATCAATAAGGCCGAGTTATAGCTTATGCAAGAAAAGTACACGGTGGCATGTTCTACGGTAATTTAAGGAGGGCAGCTTCATAAGGCGAAATCTGTCAGAATATGGAGGCAGTCGAATAAGTGAATCCAAATTTAAGCCGCAACTTGCGAAGAGGAGAAATTGCTTTTGAACCGACTCAATCCTGTCCGAATAAAGGCGGTGTTGAGGGCTCCAAACGAAGAACCAATATTCCAAAATTGGGCGGACGAGAGAAATATAAAAAAGCTTGGTTGTGTAAGGGTCGTTAAACTCTTTAGACCAATGCTTAATAAAGACAAGAACCCCTTATGTAGAATATGATTGTTAAATTTAAGTTTATGGTCAAACAGTCAGATCAAACAAGATCTTAAACTCTCAAGATACGTTCCAAGGAAGAGGAGTCTATAGAGTAAGCAGCAAAATGAGGAACAGAACGGTAAAACGTCACAAATTTACATTTCGTCTTGTTTAAAAAGAGTTGGTTGACATAACACCAATATTGCATGCTATCGAAATCTTGCTGAAGAAGTTAATGCTTATCATTATCATGGTAGGAGTAGGACAAACAAAGTTTTACATCATTCCCATACATAAAAATGCGAGAAGACCGTATAAGTTGTGGAAGATCATTAATGAATAAGATGAAGAGTAGGGGACCTATTGTAGTTGGCTGCCTTGGGGTACACCTGACGTGACATTAATTCATTTCTATTCGCAGCCTTTAAAAACTACCACACGATTAGATAAATAGGATGTGATCCACTTTAAAAGATAAGGCGGAAATCCTGAACTCGAAAGTTTACTTAGAAGAAGGCAATGGTTTACTGAGTCAAATGCCTTACTGAAGTCAGTGTAAATGGCATCAGTTTGCATTTAGCTAATAAAACATATAAGACACTTACATAAACTCAGTATACCGCTTACCTTTGGCACAGCGTAGGTATATATAAGTAAATGATTTGGCAAAAAACGCTATGATCAGCCAATTACCACATGAATGTCCCATAGAAAGCAAGTAAACAAATAGCTACTATTGCAAGTTCCGAAATTGTCCGCTAGATGGAGCAAGAAAAAAAAATTATGGACGGAGAGAAACAAAGCCATTTATTTTTGAGAGTTGTCGCTGTACCTATTCGTTGTTTAAATCTTTCATATTGTCAACACAAAAAAAAAAAGAAACACAAAATACCATTAACTCAAACCTCAATTTGGCTAAGTAACAATACATATACCGATTGAACATTTAACTAATTGAAATGCCTGAACTTCGTTTGGCTTATTTCAATTAGTTTCACATGCATTTTGTAAAAGCCTATACAATAACAACTTTGGCCTTCTTCACTACTGCCGCACAAAAGAAACAACAAACAATAATAGATGCTACTACCAAAAAAAAAAAAAAAAATTGGGAAACCCAAGCCCAAACAGAACGCACAATCTCTGCCATATGCGCAAATTACAAAATGGACAACACAAAACGGTCAACACTCCCACACTTTTGGCCAAGTTCAGCCAAAACCAAACCAAAATTTGTTCTAACAAGCGAATACTGAAGCTCTCTACAAGGGAGGAATCCAACTAACGTACTATCTGACGTTGTTCAATGCGTTTCCAATAGCAGGTGTACCCACTCTATTTTTTGCGCACTCTTACTAAATGTTTTTTTTTCTGGTATTTTTTGTTAGTATTTTTTTCTAGGTCTTCGACAATGTGCTTTTGTTTCATATTGACCCATATTGAAAGAATTCCTTTTTTTTTTTTTGCTCCGTGTGGAAGCGTTGGTAAGTGGAAGGTTGGGGTATATATAGGTATATATATATATATATATAAGTGTAAGAGTGTAGGATGCATATATGTATGTGTACTGCGATGACCACATACTATTGCGCCCTATCCTATGCAACACAATTTTGTGTAGTTATCGTACTCATTTCCAGCTGGCCAGTAAAATTGTCCTTCAGCTGCACATTGTAAGCTTAAATTTGTTTGTTTGTTTTTTTTTTCCTTTTGTTTTTGTTGTTTTTTTTCCTTTTTCTCCTCTACAGAATGCGGCTTCTATTTTATTTTGTTATACATACATATATATAGTAGAAAAACTTTTACAATCTACGTTTGTTAAGTATTTTAACGGCTTTTCATACATATTACTTATCGAGTCAAAGGGTATATTTGGTTAGTGATAATGTATGCAACATGTGGAAAAGGTAGTCCCATTCTTTATACGAACGAATAAGTAGATTCTTGATAATCATCTCAACGCTTAGATCTGTCACAGTCTTTCCTAGGAGCTAAGCATATAAAATTTATTTTAAAACAATTCCACTTACCAAATTATAGCATAATTACTCCCTCCCAAATACTTCAAAAGTTTGGATCATCTGTTTTGAGACTCAGACAACAGCAGACTCTCTTGGGAGCTAAGCAGATTAAACTAATTATAAATCTTTTCCACTAACATTCACCCGAGATCTCAGAAACTTCAAGAGTTTGGATCATCTTTTTTGATATGCAGGCTAACACAGAGCTTAGCAGATCGAGCTTTTTTCAAAACTTTTCCATTTTCACAATTTAGAAAGATTTTAAGGGAGATCTCAGAAGCCCAAAGAGTTAGGATCGACCACTTTGTAACATGGACTCACAAAGACACAGTATCTTCTGGGAGCTATGCAGATCTTGTTTATTTTAAAACTGTTCCATTTTCGTTATTAAGAAGTGGAAATTATAAGGGAGATTATTCGACTCGAGATCTCAGAAGCCCTAAGAGTTAGGATCATCCAATTTGATACATATGTCGGCTCACCCAGACACAGAAACTCCTCGGAGCTAAACATATCATATTTATCTTAAAATATTTGAATTTTTGCAGTTCCTAATAGGAACTTCCTATGCCAAAATTATTATATAATTATAATTCCTTCCGAGATCTCAGAAACTTCAAGATTTAAAGTCATCTGCTTTGATATGCAGACTCACCTAAACTCAGACTCTGCTGAAAGCTAAGCAGATCAAGCTTTTTTCGAACACGCTTTAATACTGTACTTCTTTACATGAAATTTTTTTCATCTTTCCAATATTTCTAAGAGATTTGTTTGACATATCTATTCGACTTTACTTGTCCGATATTTTATATCTATTTATTGCTTATATGTTTGAAAGTGGACTTTCTGACTTTTTTTCAGAAAGTGGAATATTTGTTAGAGCTAGAGCTAGGATCGAGGGTTCAGAAATTCCTCGGGCCACAAAGCAGTGGTATTGGTGGTACTGGGAAGGATTTTGAAATAATTTATTGTTTAAGACAATTCCTTGCTATTTTGATTTTTACGTCCAGATGATATTTTATGAGCTTTGGTATGTCAATGTTATTTAATGGATTTCCATTAGGTTGGCCATTTATGCGAAATCTTGCGATTTTAATAGCGTCACCGCCTAAAAATGCTTTCGGATCGTCTTTAAATTTTACAGGCGCTAAATGCAGGTAAAAAGAAAACTTTTTAGGCGGTGACGTTTTTGATGTCGTTGGCTTAAAAATTTGCATACCAGCGGCGACCACCCTAATAATCACAGAAATTTTCCATCTTAAATACAATATATCTTTTTTTAATCATCCAAATTTATTAAGGGTTCCACAATTTCTACCGCCTGTACATTATTTTTTGTCACCTTTATAAAATTCAACTAAGTTTAAAATTTTTTAAATTAAAAGACGCTCAATAAAGTCAGGACAATCTGAGTTTCGGAAATTTTTTTAAATATTCTGAGATTTTTAAAAATTTTTAAAAATCTTTACATTGCCGAAGTTCTGGCAATGAAATCAACTTTCGGCAAGGAAAATTATAGGAACATTGTTCAGAAAATTTTTCTGTAGTTCCAGGAAAAATATTTCAGTTTCTTTTAAATACCAAATATGTTCTTTGAAGCACTGTCTCAAGTAAAAAATTAAAATCATATCGAAAGAGATTAATTACAATACTTAAAAAAATATTAACAGATCCTTCTCTTTAAGAGCTTACCCTATTACGTGTCGACACCAATTATATCCAGATCATCATGACAATTCAAACTGTTAAGGATTGCAAAAAAAAAATCTTTTTTCGTGTTTAGAGGTTAGATCATGTGCACTTTATGTTCTTGGGGCCGCTCAATCCAAATACAAGGTTCAAAAACTCCCAGCACTTCTGAGTTTTTACATAAACTTAAAAAACGCCTTGGAACGAAGTATTTTGGATGTAATCTCAGAACCCCGACTCAAGAGCCCTAACGTACTGGGCTTTTTTGGACCACGGATTCAAATTTAGAGCTCGCAAAATACATAAAAAGCGTTGTCGGACCTACAGCAATTTTATGGGATTTTGAAGGCTGTATCAGAACTCAGCAGTGCTTGGGTATTTTCGATTGGCGGTCCTGACGTCGAATTTTGAAAATCTATCTATCCAAAGTCACTGTCTTTTGTGTTTATCACTTTTATTCAAGTGCATTGTACGCATACTTTCGACCCTTAGTATTTATTTAACTATTTTTCACAAAAAAAATCGCTTTAAAGAGAAAATATTTCGGCCGGAATTGAGATTGGCGGCACAAATTTTATAATCCCCCAAAAGAGCTTGGGTTTGTTTTTGCTTTACTATTTAAAGTTGAAAGCAGCAAAATTGAAGTAATTTCTTATTCACCTGCCATAGAAACGTTTGGTCTCAATAGTTCTTCCAAATGGTGTAAGGGGTTTATAGTAGTCGACTTTACGAAATTTTTATAGGTGAACCTTTGTACATATATATGACTCTGTGTAATATAAACCAATGAAAATTTTAAGAGCTGCTAACTTACAGCTAGGAACGGAAGCAGTTTTCTGTTTTTGAGTTTGTTTGTTCTCATTTTGTTGTGGCAGGTAAAGTTGCTTTGCACCCCCTCACCCTCTCTGTCTCAGCCACCATGTATGTGTTTATGTTCAGGAGTATGGGGGGTGTTTATCTGTCAGTTTATGTTTACAAATGTCCAGTTTTAATGGTCCGCCATTTAGTTGCTTGGCAGTGTAGAGCAACATCCAAACATTTTAAGCTTTATCATATGTTGTAAACTTCTATTGTAAGTTCGTTTTGCACTCACTTCCCTTACAATCTATGTCCACCCATCAGTTTCCCCCTTACGACCAGTTTCTATTGCTATGGTATTTTTTTTTTTTCTCTTCCTCGTATTTTCATCTTTGCTGTTTCCATTTTTTCATTTATTTATTTTTATGGTAGGATGCTTAAAAGTGCAAGTGCTTATTTATGATATACCATTTGGTATATCTGGCGGGTATGTAATATAAAAATTTTACTAAAATGGACATGGCTTACAGTTTTGGACAGATGATTATGTTAAATAGTAGCAGATGTACATAAAGCGGATAAGAGTGAGTTATATGGCAACAAAGTAGGTTATTTCTTTGTAAGAAAGTCTTTTACTGTCATCAGAAAGCCTGAATTCGCGTTGCTTTCTGGATTCAATTTATTACCACAAAATAGATTTTTTTTTTTACAGGAGAAGTTTTGTTTGCCCTAATCATCCATATTTTACATTGTCAAGGAATCGAAGACGCCGTTTTATATAAAACAGAAAGAAATCCTTGTAGAACTTTTAAAGTGCTTCAAATGATAAATACCTTAGAAACTTTTACGTCATAAGCAACTAACTTATTGGAAGCAGCTTCCTATTTGAGGGAAAATGGGACATGTAGTCGGATAAAAATATAATGAAAACTCCAAAATAGAGATTTATTATGGAAAGCGAAGGCTCAAAAAAGACGCCTGATAAAAAAAATACGCGACCTTTAAATTAGGACTCTCTCTTTGATAGAAAAAATGATATCATGCAAAAACCGTACCAACATATATTGTCAGGTAGCGGTGCCAGGCCCCAATACGAAAACTCGGTTTTAGACTTAGAACAATGTCCCTAACGATCCCTGAAAGTCTCATCAATTAAGTATTTTTTTCCAGCTGAAACTCTGGGGGGTCTGACGTCGAATTTTGAAAATCTATCTATCCAAAGTCACTGTCTTTTGTGTTTATCACTTTTATTCAAGTGCATTGTACGCATACTTTCGACCCTTAGTATTTATTTAACTATTTTTCACAAAAAAAATCGCTTTATAGAGAAACATTTCGGCTGGAATTTTTGGCGGAACAAATTTTATAAGCCCCCAAATGAGCTGGGATTTGTTTTTGCTTTCCTATTTATAGTTGAAAGCAGCAAAATTGAAGTAATTTCTTATTTACCTGCCATAGAAACGTTTGGTCTCAATAGTTCTTCCAAATTGTTTACTCTTGTTTACTGTACTAAGGTATTTTTGAAAAAAAATTAATAAAAAAGGGTCATCAATCTTGAGGAACTTTTTTTTGTATAAAAAAATTTTTAGATTATAGAGCTGCGATCCTTTCAAATGTACTTTTTAAAAAAAGGATACGTCTATTATAGAGATTTTCGATGTAGATGCATGGGTTTAATTAAAAATTTTATTCTCCAATTTGGGGATATGTTCGCTACGATTGAAGACCCGATTGTAAAAAAAAAAAATTTTAAGAAAAACATATGGTGCGGTTATAGGATCCCGAAAAGAAACAAAGATTCTTTCGCTTATTCTTTATTGAGGAAAATATTGTAAGTTTCCTTTATCATTTCACGAGATTTTTTTATTTTCATTTAATAAACAATTTTTCGCTAAGACACTAAGTAAAATGGTTAAAAATAATAATTATAAGAGAAATATTTCAATTGATCTAAGTGTTTCAGAAAAAAAACGTTTCCATTAAGAAGTTTATACTAAATATTAATTAAATTGATGTACATATATTATATTAGCTTTTTATATTATATAAAAAACTGTATATCAAGAAAAAAAATTGTTCTCGACTGAGAACTGAGAACCTGGGATTTGAACCCCCTTAAAGAATTTATTTCTAAAAATATGCGAAAATTTAAAGAGCAGGAAGCAACAAAAAATAAGAACCACAAAAAGTTAAAATAAATGAAAATGAATTATGGACCGAAAATTTCTTTTATATAAAAGAAAGAAAAACCAAGTTATATTTTTTAAATAAATTTTGCGTTTTTGCTAGTGCTGCCATACTTATAAAGTTCCCAAAAATATTGACCTCGGCATTTTAAAACACATTACCAAAGTTTTTCACTTTGCTCCACTTGCTTTTTGCAAAAAATTTTACTTAAAGCTTTTAAATGGATTTTAATTAGTTACTTATTTATATTGATAAATCAACGCTTTGTGTAAATATATTGTTGTTTTTCTTATACGTTTGTTTTAGTTTTTGTTAAGCTCAGTTCTGCTTTGTTGTTACTTTCAGTGCAAAAAGTTTGCAGCTTTTATTTTTGTTGTAGTACGAAAATGAATGTTACGTTTGGGTAAAATTCGAAAACTAACGACTGAAAATAATAAATAAAAATAAAAAACAAAAACAAGAAACTTTATTTTGGAATTTATTTTTGTGCACATAAATACTATGATTAGTTTTTAAGTTTTTCTTTTTTGTTTTTGTCAAAATTGTTGCAAGTTTGTTTGGTCATTTATTTTGTAGAAGTGTGTATCTGTATGAGCATATTTTGTATCTAAAGGATATCTGTAAAGGTAAGTTTTCAAGGTAAACTGCACTAGTTTACACATATATAACAATAATTGATAGTGCATTTGGTTGTGTGAGTAGGTCAAAAATATGTTACTAGATTTATGTGCTTTGTGACTTTTTAGACATTTTTGAAGCCAAACATTTTCGTGCACATTTATAATTTTTGCTAAACATATATTTGCTTTATTATTATACTTTTATTGTAATAAATTTTACACGCGCTAATGAACTTGCTCAAGTAATTTTTTTGTATGCAATCAGCAAAACTTTCCAGACGGCCTAGAAAATATATTCGAAAAAAAAAATGCATTCGGCTTCTAGATTGTATTAAAAGATGATCAAAAGTTATGCAAACAAACCAAGAGAGGGCGAATAACCTTCAAGTGTTGTTGGCAAGTTAAGAAGCCAGACACAAAACAAACACGCAAATAAACGAGTAAACAATGCGGCCAATGTTTTGCCAGCAGTTCCACACTTGAGAGAAGCCTTAAGACGGCAGAAACTTATGTAGGACATAGCCACTAAAGAGCGACCAAAATGACAAACCACATGAACCAGACATTGACACGCTCTCCAGCCGCAGCGAAAGCTTGGTAAAAAAAAAACAAAATGGAAATGTGTTGGCTTGAGTCGAAGCGTGAATGCTCTTTTTTGTGGGGTGCAAAGCAGCGGAACTTGAATTGAATGAGCTGAAATCGAAGTTCGAACTTGATCTAGAAAACTGGTTATTCTTTAAAAAATATTTTTTTTTTTTAATTCTACTTAGGAAATAAGTTTACAAGCTGACTTTCGTTTATTGGAAAAATGGTTGCAATGGTCGTATCGTTCTGAAATTTTACTATGTTCTTCTTTGTGTCATTACAATCAACTGTACCGAATTTGAAGGCTATACCATTTAGATTTTATACCGAAAATACCCTCTTTGGAATAATTGTGCAGTGGAAGATCATATATATATACATATATATCGGCCAAAATAAGTGAAACGCGCCACTTTTCCCGCGACCTTCTCCGATTTTGATGATTTTTACAGATTTGGTAGAGCTACTAGCCAATAGTAACCACGTCAAATTTTATTGCAAAATTCCGATTATTTATCGAGTTATCGATAACTGAAAATTGCGTTTTTCGTTTTTAGACTATTCTTTGACAAGCCATATCTTATAAACGAATGAAAATATTGACGTGATTTTTTTTTTCCATGATAGATAAAATATTAAATTTAAAAAAAAAATATTTTATTTATTTTTAAGATTTGAACTGGGTGGCCATTCAATGTCGCCTCTTTTCGACATCAGACGTCCAGCGAATTTCCGTTGCAGAAACTGGATTGTTGGATTCGCAGTGTGACATGTCGGACCATCTTGTTGAAACCAGTAATCTTCAAGACCATTTTCGCGCATTTGTGGGCAGACATAGTGAGCCCACATCCACCGATATCGGTTTCCAACGACCGTTTGGTTCTCTTTGAAAAAATAAGGCCCAATGATGGTTTTGGCGCAAACGCCGGCCCAAACAGTACCTTTTGGGTCATGTAAATGCGTTCCATAGATCTCTGCGTTCCCCAAATGCGGCGATTTTGCTTATAAACGCCACCAAAGAGTTTTCAGACGGTGCCTGTTTGCCTTGATATTTTCGACGATATGCATGTTGAGTTAACATAACTGAACGACTGTTTTCAATGTACAAAGTAACTACTTCGGCGCGCTCTTTTGGTATGAAGCGATACATGGTTAAAATTCTACTGAATTGACGTTTCCAAAACATATAAAGTCAAGTCAATCGGTTGTCAAATGTTTAAGTTATTCAATGTTACAATACCGACATAAGAAATATAGGGTGGCCCATCTGTTGGTTTGTTTGATAATTGCATTTTATTCGTATATTTTCAAACAAAATTGGGCAAATTTATATACTAAATGCAAGTTCGAAACTACTCTTTTTTGCAAGAAAAACAATTTAGCCCAAATGATCGCCGCGGCAGGCTCTACAGGCTAGTATGCGAACATCGTAATTTTCGATAATTTTTTTTTGACAAAAACTTATCTGACAGTTCTCAAAATCATTGAACGAATAAGCGACGCTGATAATGGTCCGTGGTCCAAAATTCGACACAAAATGGTCATAGCAAGGCGAAATTCTTACGAACGGCGGTACGTCAATGTTGACCGCGACTCGTCGACACTGGCCTCAACTATTTTTATACTTTACTATTTTTTTTCACGGAACGATCATTTTCATAGCACGTCTGTACCACTTTAACGCGTTGACTGAAATTTAGTAGTTTTGGGGTATGTTCCGTATTATGAGTGCTTCACAACGAAACAAACAGATGGGCCACCCTATTTTTATACATCGTACTGACTGACAATTATACAAAACACAATCTTCTTTTTTTTAAATGACAGAACTAACAAAACATTCCTTAACAAAAAGAAGCCTTTCTACTGATTGTTGCTATTCACGTTCATAGTATGAAACTTTTGCTTTTATGTCTTATTATTATGGTTCTTCATTAGTCCGGCACTTTTGCCCTTATGCATTGTTTTCGCACAAAGAAGACACCCTAATTTAAAGAACCAAAATTTTTTCACTAGCATTTTTATAACATTTTTATTTAACCGGAGAATTTGTATTTTAAGCAAATTTGGTATATGTTAGTCTTGCAACATATCTTGAATTTAGATTGAACTAAATGACTTGGAGGTATTACCTTTAAATGTTCACACTTGATTTTGAATAAAAAATTTTTTGCTGGGAAATAAATTGTATAATAAATTATTTCACGCATGCGTTAGCTTATATGAACTTAAAAAAAAATTCACAAATGTTTAAAGCTTACTGACTTTAAATAGCATATCAGCGGTATTTGCTTAAATTTCTTGCCAGAATTAAATATTTACAAAAAATTTTTTTAATTATAAGATGTAAGTATAAATGATTCTTCAAACTTCGTGTTTTAAAATTAAGGCGAATATTTGATTCGAAAAAATAATACAATTTCTTTGAGTTTACTCATCCAAACTCTACAAAGATTAGATATAAAAAAAAAATTGAAAATTTTTGGATTTGTTTATTAGTTAAAGATTTTGGCAAGGACAATGTTAAAATGGTTTTTTTTTGAAGCAAGCATCCATTGTTTGATTTATGCAGTTTTTTTTGCCATATTCCTTTTTTTTTTAAAAGTATAGATAGGTATATATAATCTGTATTTTATTTGTTTGTATATTATTAGGGTGCTCTGGCCCCTGCGTGCTTTGCATGCCTCCCCCGATCTTCTTTATTTAATACAGATCATCCAGACTAATAAATAACCTTTTTAATTTTTTATTTCGATAATGTTCATCCCATTGTCATGCTACACTTACATTGTGCACACTGTATGAGGTGTGACTCTCATATAGTGTAAATTTCACTTCGATACGTTCACACATACGAAAACAATCGGTACCATACTGACTTTCTTGTACTTATAAATAGATTAATATTTTTTTTTTTAGATTATTATGCAAATAAATACAATTTAATACAATATAGTGAAAATATTCATAGCACAAACAATGTGTTGTACACTCAATTCATACAATGCATATCAAATTTATTTGCAGGGGCTTTTTGGAATACACAAACTCATTTAGGCATCTTAAAATATTTCTCATATTTATTATTTGCTTTAATTTATTTTTGAATAAAATGCGGATACTAAGATAATGAATGAATAAATTTGTTACAGCTGTTCGAAATAAAAGCAATTGGTAAATAATATTAATAATCGCTACAGATTTTAATATTTTAAGAAAACAAACTATCAGTGGGAAAGGCCAACGTAGTATATATGCCCAATTATGTATCAGTCAGTGTACATGTGTAAGGGACTACTTTAGTTTTATCTCCAAAAAAAAAACTATAATTTGGTTGAATGTTTAATATACTTAAAAATATATTAAACATTTTTGGTCCAACGGGTTCACAAACTAAGGGGTCAAAAATATACCTTTATTAAGCAACAGTTTTTATGTAGCAATGACGTCACAGAGCTTCTTAAAGCAAAATTTTAATGTGGCTCTCTCAGTAGCATCAAGCTGGATTATAGGTTTCAGAAGCAAAATCTGCAGTATAGACTCAAACTTCTGCACTTAAAAAGTTTGACACAATGTTGAGATGTCCCGACAAAACGCGTCAGACTTGTAAGAGTATCCAGCAGCATTGACATTGAATGCCCCGCAACGCTTAAAAAAATGCTCATCTTTCACAATCATTTTTTGTTTAATTATGCTTAAAAAATGTTTTTTAATTTATACCAACAACAATGGCTTGAAACGCAACCCGGGTGCAAAAGGGTAACGCTCCCTTAATCCAAAAGAACTTTGACCGCACCTAACTGCAGAAAGTTTTACAATTTCTAGCCTACAATGCCCATTACCAGTTTAATTTTGTTTTCTTCTATTAATGAAGAGTAGCAGCAGATTATTTAAGGACTAAGTATGTCTACTTAAAACTTATTTAGTATGCAATAATAAGCAAGCGTGTAAATATACTTACATACATATATAGTACATATGTACAATGTGTAATAATCCCGACTCAGTCTACGTCCCTATATGCCAAACTTCTTGGTAAACTTAAAATACTCTTTCTGTTTATTTTTCTTTTAATGTTTTTCATTCAAAGAGGATAAAAACTGTTTCGCCTTCGGCGGTTTCCAACCAACAGTCTGGCATTTGCTGTCAACATCGCAGCCTCTCCTGTTCTGTCTTGCAGCCATTTCAAGTTTGGAATTTCAATAAGGCCAGAGCAGTGTAAATGCCGCAGGTGGTAGGCAGACAAATAGCGCAAAAAGAGAGGCCCCAAAACCAACACAGAGATAAATACGTATATATATATACATACATACAAGCCATAAGTAAAATACATAAATTAAAAGTATAACAGCACCAAAAATGTTTAATGTGTAAATTGTGAATATGGTGGAAAAGTTTAAGCGCTAAAATAGAAAATCTCTACAATATGCTGCAAAATTTAAGAGTTGTGGCTGTAGAATCTTGTTCTCTCTTGGGATACACTGTCAGCGTAGGTTTAGTGGCATATGAGGTAAGAGAAGAAACAAATTGTTTATGTGTTATAAGTAGAACGTAAAAATTGAGACTTTACGGGGCTTAAGCTCCATCAGATCAGATAAACAAGATAAATGAATAAAGCCATTTCCAGGTATTTGTTAAACCAAAAGACCAAAAAATTAACGAACGTTAGAAGAAGGTACAATTTTTGAACGTATAATACATGTTCTGCTAAGGTAAAATACACTTTGAGACCAGAATGAGTTTTTTAAAAAATTTTTTTCTCCTTGCATTATTTTTTTTTCTTGCTGTCACTCACGGAAAATTACTAATTTTATTGCGATTTCAACTTTTCGGGCTCCCTCTTGTGGACAATTTTAACATGGCATGATTTTCTTGCGCCATCTTGCGGACAGTTTTAGAACTTGTCTTCGTCTTCACAAATCATCTATTCGCTGTTGTTTTTATTGTCGATAAAAGCGAGAAGGGGACAATTACTAATTTTATAGCGTTTCCAACTTTTCGGGCGCCCTATTGTGGACATTTTAAACATGGCGTGATTTATACGTTTTCTTGCGCCATCTTGCGGACAATCTCAGAACTGGTCTTCGTCTTCACAAATCATATATTTTTTGTTTTAATTGTCGATAAAATCAAGAAAAGAACAGACAATCAAATTAGAAAATGTCAAAAAGTCTTTGGTATCTCTTAGTTGAAAAGAGTCAAGATAAAAAAGGAACAAAACAAAATGCAAACTAATAATGCAGATTAATTGGTAATAAAAAAAATGTTATTAATTTTCGGTTTTAAAACTTATGTGTCTCGTCCAAACTTAAAAAAATTGGTCTTTTTCTTCATATTTAATCGTGTTGAAGCTACTGAATATTTTTGAGCCAACTTTTTTTTTAAACTAGCTCTCAATAGTCTAAGTCTATTTAAAAAAAGAATTTTGTTATTTTGATTCAACACATTTTAAAATAAATGTACATATGTATGTTCCAATCATCCTTTTTTTCTTAAAAAAATTTTTTTATCTTTATATCGTTCGAGGCAGATTCTTGTTCCTCATCTATCTAGACCAGTGGTCGACACAGTCCTATCTCGCGTGTATAGGGATTACGTCATGTGTATAGGGAATACGTCATGTGTTCTACACAAAACGCATGCATGTGTGCGTGTTTTTTGTACTGAAATTTTCTCTGCCGCAGTGACGTATTGCGACGCTGACGTTGTTAAGCAACAGACACGAAGTTGATGGTGCGTTGCTTCGGCTCTTGTTGCTCTGATATTGGTTTCTCTGTTGCAGTGACAGTAAAGTAAATATTCTTTTGTAAGTATTTTTTTTAAATTTGGTGAATATTTTTTTATAAAAATAATGAGGGTTTCCAAAAGCAGAGAACACTAATTTATTAATTAATATTTCTACTAATCATTCATTGAAATCTTATAAGAAAGAACAGATTCTTTGTTTTTTGGAATAGAACTTTACTTTTTTCAAAACTATTATTTACTTCGCAAAATCTGCTGATTAGAAACGTCGCGCTTAGTAGTCAAGAATATAAAGTATACTACAGTCGATATGCTTAAACTTTTGCCTGCTCACGTTATTTCAGTTTTAATCTTCTACAACATTTATCATTTATAGTTCACATTACAAAATATATGTCTTCCTCTTTATAAAAGCCATACGTTAACTAACGTTATTTTGTCAATGTTACTCTCTGGTTTTATTTCAAAACAATTTTTTATCATCAGCTGTCAATACTTCATGCAGTTAGCCAAAGAGTGAAAAACGAGTACGAAAAATCCAAAGCAAAAAAAAAAAAAAAAATCATTACATAAAAAACTTGTTTTGTATTTGGCTTTTTGCAGCTTCAACGTACCATGCGGCGTATGAGCAATGCACTTTAAACTGGCCAATGTGTGGCTGTCTCTTACGCTCTCCCTTTGCTGCCAGCTTTTTTACTCTGCACTTGTCCTTTTTTTTTTTTTAAGCTGTTGTTGTTTTTATAATGCTACGGCTTTTGAGTTGGATGTAGTCCAAACTTTCGAAAGCCATACTATACATAAATATATTTTGATGCACAATTTTTGTTGTTTTCAATATATTTGCCATAAAACTAAAAACAGAAAAAAATGGAAATAGAAATATAAACGCTTTTTTCTATAGATACTTATTTGTAGACCGTAGTATACATATTTGTGTACGAGTTTGTGCAACGTATGTGTGTATTTATGAACCCATAAATATGTCAAATAAATTACAACTGAGGCAAAATATTTTGACTTGTAAATGTGTTTATGTGCTGCGTTGTATGTGAGTGTGTGTGTTGTTGTTGCGTAGTTGGTCATATAAATGACAATAAGCTGAAACATTTTTTAGGTGATTCGCCATTCGATTTAAACGATCTCTGTGCCCTTATTTATATTGGTAGTTAATGGAGCATATTAAACTTTTGGAACTAACGTTTTTCTGATTTTACCAAAAACTCAATAAAGACATTCTAAAGTGCAAATGTGCACTAACTCTTTATTATATAATATAAGCAAATGGATAGTTTGGTAACTACAAAAGAACTCGTTGGCATACATTTAATACATTTATTACTTGATTTATTTTGCATTTTAGAACTGAGCAATTTCCATCAGTTTCGAAGCACTGCAAACAAAATGCAATACATAAGCAGAAAAAATAAAACATTGTCGAATACATTACTCCAATTCTAGAAACAATCCTTTTATAATATTATGAAGCATACCGCGTAGCCCACAAAATTTTGGGTTGTCATATAATTAGCGGCAAAATAAAACCAACAAGAAATACAAAGAGAGGTTTTGGAGGCAAACAGCGAGAGAGAGAGAGTGAGTTAGGTGCCCGCAGACAATTTCATTAGAGCATAAAGTAAAAAATTAAAAGCACGCACGCATACACGCTCACTTTCACACACATTTGCGCTAAGCCTAATAATGAGCATTTTATTAGGTAAAGCGTGTGAAAAGAGAGAGAAGAAAGAGTATCTAAAACTGTGCAAGTGGGAGTCATTTTGATATGTGCAAGTGAAAATAGTTGAAAAACTAAAAACCCAAAACAAATTCGACAAACGCAGTTGCTAAATGCACAATGCGACACACACAGATACACACAAGAGCACACAGCTACTCACGAATGCACACAGTTAACCGCAGTGTGTGTGTAAGAAACAGTGGCTTATTAAGTATTTTACAAGAGGGGGTTTGGTATCATGCAAGTGAATATTTGGCAACAAAAAGTGTAGAAAAATAGCATTTATTTATTTATTAATATTAATACATAGTATACACCTAATTCTGTTTTTACACAGTAGATACGTTCTCGAAAAAAGTGTAAAAAAAATCCACGTAAAAATAGACATAATAATTTTTCTTTAAAATTTCAATTAAATAGCTACTTTTACTAGTGCTAAATCGAATGCAATTTTTTTTAGAGCGTGTTATTTCAAAACTTTATAATAAAAG
This sequence comes from Chymomyza costata, assembly GCA_018150985.1. Taxonomy (NCBI): domain Eukaryota; kingdom Metazoa; phylum Arthropoda; class Insecta; order Diptera; family Drosophilidae; genus Chymomyza; species Chymomyza costata. The sequence continues at coordinate 227,916 of JAECWU010000166.1, forward strand.
TCAGTGTAAAAGCAGAATCGCGTATATTTTACAATAACATAATTAAGCACTGGAGTACTAGCGATAATGGCCTATCACTCAATACTGACAATATCCTTAATAACGACTTAATACCTGTTTTTTTATTATTTTATTATACTTATAAAAAAGTTAATTTGTATCGCATGCACATTTAACTTAAATATTAACGATAAAATACTTAAATGCTTAAAAAGACAAAGGACCACAAAAAAAACAAGAAGGCATATTAAAGAAAGAGCAAAGAATGTTGAGATTTTGGTCTCACGAGCCAAACCACACTAAACGATTTTTTTTTTTCCTGTTTTACTCCTCTTGGGAGCTTAGGGCCTCTACAAGAGCTTTCCATCGAACTCTATTTTGCGCTTTTTGTTTGGCTGTAACCCATGGTATGTTTTGCTGCGCCAGTTCTTGAAGGGCAGTCCGCCGCCAGGTTGCTTTTGGTCGTCCTACTCGTCTGCTTCCTTGGGTATTCCAGTCTAGTTCCATCGTAACAATGCTGCTTGGTTCTTTCTGAGAGCATGACCTATCCATGTCCATTTACGTTTCCTGATTTTGAGGTGGATAGGGGACTCATAAGTGATGCGCCACAGTTCTGCATTTGATATTCTGTTTGGCCAGAATATCCCGCATATAATTCGTAGGCACTTGTTGCTGAAAGCCAGCAGCTGTTGCACAATTCTTCCTGTCATCAACCACGTCTCGCTGCCGTATAGCAGTGTGGACTTAACACATGCATTGTAAATTCGCTGTTTTGTGCGTCGGCTTAACAGCCAATTTCTCAATATGCGGTATAGTCTCCCAAATGCTGATCGAGCTTTGGCGAGTCGGCTTGAAACGTCTTCACTAACACCACCACTACGAAGTCGATTGGGTTCCCTTCTATGGTGATGTTTCCTTGGCTGGTGTGATTGAAGCGCATTGCTTTTGTTTTTTTTTTGCTGCGTTAATCTTGAGCCCGACTCTGCTGGCTAGTTTCACGAGGTCATCAACTTTGGTCTTGATGTCACGTAGTCTATGAGAGGTCAGACAGATGTCGTCCGCGTAGTCCAAGTCTTCAAGGTGATTGGTGAAGCTCCACGTGATGCTACGCTTGGACTTGCATATCTCTCTCATGAACTCATCGACCACGATGTTGAAGAGTAGAGGCGATAGAGGACAGCCTTGCTTAACGCCGGTGTTTGTTTGGAAAGGTACACTTGTTCTTTCATTGTGTAGTACCGCCATGTCGGCACCATCATACATCGCTTTTATTATTGTTATGATGTTGAGTGGTACTCCTTTCCTTGCAAGTGCTCGCCATATTGCCGCTCTGTCTACTGAGTCGAAAGCTTTCTTGAAATCGATGAACAGGAGGTACAGCGGAGCTCGCCATTCCACAGCCTGTTCGGTAATTATGCGTAGTGTATTTGCTTGGTCTACGCAAACGATTATACACTATATTTTTAGTCATTACTTTCAACTAAAAAATTGTACCTTAATTTTTAATCTATCAAAGAGAAAAATAAAAAAAAATCACACAAAAGATAACGATACGTCTTTGCGACGTACTCTTTGTGCAACAATTACTATCGAAAAACTGGTGCTGCCGTCTGAGCAAGGTGAGCGTGAGAAATTGATTAACGATCGTGAGAGAGAGAATAAAAAATTTAAACCGTTACCTCTCATAGACCTACGTCATCTTACAAATATTAATACTCGCATAAATTTTTTAAGTTTCATCGAGTAAATTGAACCCCTTCATGTAAACCCATCTACGTCACTGGTTAGAGTTACAGCTTATGCTTTGTTGTTGCCGCTTTGGGGCGCTCTATTCGTGGCTGCAAGCGGGTGACCAAAATCTCTTTGAGGAGAATTCACTGTGGCAAGCCAGTTGCCGGGCATGTTGTCGGGCTATTAAATAAACATGCAAATTATTGCGCAATTTTTGATTACGATTTTTACCAACAACTATAACAACAAGTACAACATATACAAACACAATGCGCTGCAAAATTTGTATATGTAAATTTCTTGCTGTATATGTATACAACGTATATAAATGCATATGTATTGGCATGTTTGTGCATGCATTTAACACTCAACGCCTATTTTGCATGCAAATTTTATTATTATTGTATTGAATCAGGCAGTGCGACTCGATTCTGTTCCAACAACAACAACAGCCACAAAAACAAAACAAAAAAAAAATCTTATAGAATGTTTTTGTTCTGTGCATTTGCATTGAGTTTTGTCATTTGGTTTATTTTATTGAATACTTTTTTGGAATGCATTTTATTTTGATTTTGTTGGCCTTCTGTAAAATGAAAATCTGTACAAACAATTTTTTGCTTGACATTTGTTTCTTGTCATGTTATGCATTGTGACAATTATGCAATAAATGGAGAGCAAAACAAACCGATAGAAAAAATTAGGAATGAGAAACAGATTGTTAAGGATAGCCAAAATATTTTGAATGAATGCCTTAAAATTTTATATTCGGTAAAAGCAAGCTGCAGCCAACAAAAAAAAAACAAAACTGAGAGCTTTAAAAACAAATTTTTTAACGAGTAGAAATGTATCTTGAGTTTTTAATAAGTATTGCAGAGATGATTTAAATTTAAATTAAAATATTTTGTGACTGTACCAACTTGAGATATCTATAAAAAATAGCTGCCGTATGTCTCATAATGAGTGGATAGTTGAGTAAGTTTTCTAAAACAATTTAATTTCAGTTAGACATTTGCGGACTCTCTTGAAGTGAAAAATTTTAGTGAGCCTCTCATTATATTAAAACGAAACCAGATGTACTGAAGAATTGGAAGTTCTTAATAAAATTATAGAATATGTGAATCTGGATTTTATTCTATTTAGAAATGCGTTGGCCAACTGCTTTAAGGCAGTGGTCGGCACGGCCCTATCCCATAGGCCTGTGGTTCATACGTACTGTGTTGTACAAAGCCAATTCTCTGGTGTTGCCATGCTCTTGTTGCAAAGCAACATACACGAAGTTGCTTTTGACATTAGACAATTGGAGTACATTTATGAATGAAAGATTCGTATTTGGTTTTTTCAGCTCCCAAATAAACTCAAAAGCGCTCCAGCATTAGTATGCTTCGTGGCGGAAAAACTTCAGTGCTCATTGTGGTTCAGAAAACACAAAAATTTCAGATTTATTTTTATTTGGTCTATGCATTGGGCTTAGATCGTTTAAGATTTAAGTTTAATTTAGGTATTTGGAGAGAATTCTACACTTGATCATCTTCTGGTTTCTTATGCGTTTCCACAGAGCATAAGAGCCATTTTTTTGGGATCTCAGACCACATCTGACTTATTAGAAAAACCTTCAGAAGCAATATTTTAAAAATATACAATTTCACTAAAGCAACAAATTAAAATATAAAGTATAATCGCCTTATAAGCCTATTTGGCGTGCCGAAGGCTCCCGTAGCAAGTGCTAATAAAATTAACATTAAGTTTAAATCTAGTAATAATTTGTTACAATTAAAATAAAAAAAAATAATATAATAATTAATTAATAATAATTTTAATATTATAATAAAAATCAAAGTCAAAGAAGTAAATCTTAATGGTCTGGATGTAAAAATTCGAATAAATGGTTCAATAAATAAAATTTTTTTTGCGACTTATTTAATTTAATCATTTTTTAAAATCTTATTTATTTAAATAGTACTTAAGATAAAATTTATTCAATTTCGGAATAAAGCGATTTAAATATTTTAATAAATGATTAAATTTCGATTTTGATTTTAGTTCTTCAAATTAACTGCGAAGCTGACTATTTCTGAGACTTGAAATCAAGCTCATCAACATGTTTGATAGAAGGAAGAAATATAGAAAAAAAATCTGAAACGCACTACTTCCAACTCTCCTGACTTACATTGCTGTCAGCTTATAATTACATATGTAGTCCAAACTTGCATATGTTGCAAATATTTACAAGATCTAGTTTGGACACTTTAATTTTTTTTTTAATTTATGCAATAAACCATTTGGAACAATCATTGCGAGCAGCTGCAAAACCAGCAAATATTAAAACCCAGAGAACTAAAAAATATCCATCTAAAATGCATATGGGGATTTGTTGTGGCTGGGCGGTTGTCCCCCATTTATTTTTTTTTTTTGTTTTGTTGCAATGTAACTGCTATCAGGCAGGTGCATACATCGAAAAGCATTTATGTTTATATTTGAAACGTTGCTGGCACTCATCACATGGCATGCAAAAATAAACAATGCCATTTAAAATGGAAACCAATTGTGTAGGGCACAGACATTTTGCTCTCATATAAACACAAACAAACACACGTACACATACTGTGACCGGAGAGACCTACACAGTTACTATAGTATGGCGCCAAAAATAAAAACCATAATAGTAAAAAAATGTCATGCCGCTCAAAAAAAATTTCAAAATAAAATGGATGCAAAAAAATACACTTCAAAAAAGTCACACTGTAAAGTAACTCAAAAAGACCACGAAACTGTGCAACTTTGCCAATGGCCAACGCTGAACTGGACAATGGATGCCGGGAGTGGCAACATGGGGCTAGTGGATGCTGTATAGTGGGTGGCTGCTTCGCTCATTGCATATCAATGGAAATGAGTTTTTATCAAAACCTCGAAACGTTGTGGGCTATATGTGTGCCAGTGTGTGTGTGTGTTTGCTTGTGGCGTCACCACGGCTGATGCACAGACAGATACACTCACACATGCCCATGCACACTAACCCACTCACACACACGCTAACATACACACACACTCATTCAAAACGTAAATGAATGCCATGTACAGTCACCCATACTTGGCCTCATCGACTGCTTTTGAATTTCTTTTTTTTTTTTTTTTTGTCTTTCTCCACTTTTTTTCCTTTTTTTCTTTTGCAGTTCACTTGCCGTGTCGAGATGACATGTCAAATGCATGACCAAGAAGCACTTCTCTTTCTAGATTTTTCAGCACAAACTCTCTCTCTCTCTCCCCTTCTCTCTCGCTCACATTTTTGCTATTGCTCTTCTATGAGTTTTTAAAAACAATTGAACGTTTAGAGAAAAATAAATTGTCTAGGCTTTAAAATCGGCGAAAATAAGTGAAGTGATTTACATCATAGATTTTCATGATTTTTATATATGTGGCAGAGCTACTAGCTAGTAATAACCAAGTCAATTTTTAATGCAAAATTCCGATTATTTATCGAGTTATCGATAAGTGCATATCTAGATATTTCGCTTAAGACCTTACTTTGACAAGCCATATCTTCTATAAACAAGGACACCGCAAGAAAGTCTTTGTTTTGAAAAATTTAAATTATTACATAGAAAACAACTCGTACCCGTCGAAACTTTATTTACCAATTCAAAGTATTTATGGAATTTTATAATGAAACTATGATCTCTTTATTTTTTGTAATTATTTTATGCGATTTCTTTTTATATGGTTATTATTGATGAAGATGAATATATATAATATATGAATTTTTGTTCTAAAAGAAGAAGAATTTATAATCAGCCGTGCTCCATTTCTATATTAGCCGCCAAATCATTATGGCAAATTGCGAATTATTCGTGCCCCAAAATTCACTAGCCTTTAGTTATGGTCTCTCAGTACTGAATTTATTGGTGCCGAACTAAGTTATGATAGGAAGGTGAATGTCCTCTGTACTGCACCGAACTTAAGTTAAAATATTTTAGCCAAAACAACAAACGATTATTTTGTCCTTGTGAGAATTTCAGCAATAACACAATTTTACAATTTATCTTCACAAAAAAGTCATATTCAACATAGTCAAAACAAAGTTATTTCACCTATATACTGTTTACATTCAACTCTTAATCTGTCTATGCCAATATAATATTCCATCTGCCTGCGTCCAAGTTTACTTTCTCGTTTCAACATGCTCATGTCGAAAGTGTAACCACTGACAACAGTCCATTATAATGCCATCAACAAAATATAATGCATATGTTATGCATAGATACAGCCTCACATTTGCACCAAAGTATAGTACTACATACATATATATCACATGATGCTCCCGACCCGAGCATATATCAAATGCATACATCAAGTTGCAAAGTGATGCACTGGCAGCTTCAACTTCAACTTCAGCTGAAGCTTCAACTTAAAGTTGAACAATGGGAGCCATATAAGTCGACAGTAGCATCAAATTGGAAGCCACTGAGCCACAGAGCCACAAACCACATTGGCAAACATTGTTTAGTAATTTCATTTCATTCTAGACAATTTTTCATTGCTAGCATGCGTGTGGCAACAGTTCAAGATAGAACTTGTGTGAAAAGGTGTTTTTTTAAGAGGTTTGATTTTCAAATGACTATTAAACGTACCCAAATTGGTCAGATCTGGCAATGCTTTAAGCAGGTTGATTTGTCATTTCATCACAAAAGACTAAGACTTGGAAAGACATGGTAAAAAAACAAAAGTAGCGAAAAATCGGATTTTTTAAAAGCACCTTATCTGAGATAGATACGGCGACTTAATCCCAAAAAGAAAGACTATTGGCATAAAAATACATAGCATGCTTAGAAGCGTTAACCTGACTAGAACATATTTTATGCAATTTATTGGGTCTCGTTGAATTTAGAAAAAAAAAAAATTGCGACAAAGCAGTTGCCTTTTCTTAAAATGTCAAAAAATGGAAATATGTACACAAATAAGTAAGTCGAAAAAAAAAAAAATTAGGTATTACTTTTTATTTTCCTTTAATTTTTTTTACAGAGTTGCAGAAACTCAAACGGATGGTTTATATTCATTAAGGAAAGCACATGCCACTTATTTATATACAGCATGAGTCCCATAACCACAAACATCCAGGATTCATGGAATGCAGCAACATCCAGGCGCGCTTATAAGCTCTATAATGACGTACCGCAATCATGCTGCCAAACTTGGATATATACATACTATAATTTCGTTAAAACATATATTTTATGGAGCTACACGTTCGAAACTATTTAATGCCAGCTATGAACATTAAAGGTCATCTAAATAAATAAATTAGTTTCTTTGTATAGGACCAATAAAAGTAAGTATTTACATAGAAAAAAAGGATTTTGCAAAAAGCATAGCATAACTTCGGGCGCTGCCTAGTGAATATTTAGAAATGTGCATAATTTGGAGACTAAAATACATTTTGTTGGTTTCTACTCAATTATTGCTAGCCTTAAAATATTATATATACATGGTCTGGTCAAAGGGATACAATTTTTTGTGTTTCAAAGAAAATAAATTTTCTTTTTTCACTTGAAAGTTTTTCACTTACTAAAAAAATCACCCTTTACTTTACTGTATGCTGCCCAACGGGTTGCAAACTATATCATTTGCAATTCTACTCAGTGCCCACTCCAAGAAAACTTGCTACTTATGCGCCCTTGTTGCATAAACAAGACGATGTGACAGTTCGATTCGACACACGGGGCACAAACATGAAAAATTGCAGTCTTACGTGATGTTGGACTTTTCCAAAGTAGTCGAAGGCATGGTGGGGTGGGGGGGGACACAAATGCTGGGTATTTCAGTTTCACTTGAGCATTTCGTATGCAAAACATGCATATTTTTGAGTAAAGATAAATTGATATTCCCTTGCATACATTGTATATATTTCACTCTTTTGCTTGCCGTTGGTAATGGTCTATTTATTTTGGGGCAAGTGCAAATATTACGCATACGCCTAGCAGACACACACACAAGCACCTCAATGCTGTGGCAAATTGTAAAATTGTCCATTGCCATTTATATTGGCAGCTGCAGTCAAGAACTGAGCTGAACCGAAACTGGAATCTTTTTATTGTTCATTGTCAGTAACGTGGCTGAAACATTCGAAATGCCTTAATTAAGAACGTGAACCAACAACATTGCCGAGTCAACTCGAAATCAACCAGTTGTTATTGTCGCAACTGTAGCTTTACCTTTTGAAAAAATATAAAATAACATAGGGGTACGTTGTGTTGCGCAATTGGAGACTGCCAAATACTCTACAAGTTGTAGAAGAGTCATAGCTAAGTTTATGACAGTTTTGTATAAATGGATTCGTGAGGCAAGTCGTTTTACAACACTTATGGCGTAAAGGTCGGTACGCAGCCTCGTAAAAAGCTCTGAATGAAAAAAACGGCAACTAGGCGAGAGTTTGTGACCAAACAGTGCTGACCATATCTGGACAATTGACATGTAGATGGCGCAATTTACAACAGATGGATAATAACCGACTTCCTTGAAGAAAATAAAACACACCAAGAGCAGGCAACACGCATGAAAAGACGTAGTACCTATGTGGCTGAGCCCATGCTTAAGCAATGCTACAGAATCCGGCAGCTTTTTTGGAAATATCCATATGTCCTCGAATGATATCAACAACTTGCGTGGGTTGTTGGGGTCTTAGTTGGTCCCTTAAAGACTCAAAGCGCACAGGCAATTCCTAGTAAGGCCGAGCTGGCCAGTCCTTAGGAATAAAATGACGAATGTTTCTAAAGGTATTTTAAATTATTTTTGTAAACATTGAGCATATTCTTTGCCTATCCGACAAGTGTTCAAGCTATCAAAATAACTTGCTGCACATTAATTTTTTGTTTTTAGGGCTAAAACAAAATAGCTGTTGTTGCTGCTGGAGCCATCTGCATGCCAATTGCTCGAAAAAATGGGCAGCACTGCAGCTGCGTACCAAAGAGTAAAATTTTTTGCGCAAAGAATTTGGTAAGGGTTTTTCTTAAATGAAGTTTTGTTTTTATTCAGGGCTTTTTGCGTTGCTGCGTACTGGCCTAAAAAACGAAAATTGTGACCAAATTTTTGGCAGATTCTGATGCAATTTATAATACTTAATATAGTGTCCCTAAAGCAAAAATCTTTGCTTTCAAAATTTTCATAGAATAACACAAAACTCTACCATAGCATTTCGTTTTAAGCCAACTGCCTTAAGTGAAAATCGCGGAATTTAATAAACGCAATTTTTTGTGATCCCAAATTTAATAGCCCCAGGAGTAGACAAAGAAAAATACTTGTTATTTATTTATGTTTTTTTTTAAGCTTATGTACTATATATTTACTTGATGATGTTAGTATATTTGCTGTTTGCAACAAACCCCATTTGTTATTTAATATGGCTTTTTGCTCATTTTGTGGATAGAGAGCATCAAAAAGAAAGCGAACCGACAATTTGCAGTTTACAGTTAACAGCAGACAAGCGACGTTATTGGAAAAACACAGAAAATTGGTTTGTTTGACGGCAGAATGTCTGCCCACACACACACAGATACAATTTTATGTAGCTGGCGGTAGCAAAAGATATTACGTATACGCAGGCATTCATTTATGTGGCCTTTTGTTAATAACTTCGTACGTCTGTCTGTCCGTCTGTTGTCTATTTGTATCTGCATGTCACTGAAATTGTGCATGTTGTTTGCTAGCTTCATTTTTTTTTTTTTTTGGTGTTGCACATAAAAATGTGCCATTCACAATAACATGACAGTGAAAATTGCAATTTGGATGAGTTGCCAAATAACATATAAAATTTAATTGGAGATGCAGCAAAAAATGAAACAAGACCGAGATACAAAATCTTAAGGTAATTTCTCGTCATTTTACAAACTTCGTGACCTCGTTATCTCTTTCATTTCAAAACTTTTGCAAGTTTTTCTTTTATAAAACAAGATAAAGCAAATTTTTATTGGTGGTAATGCCCATACATATAACATAAAGCTCAAGCTTCATTACGTATTTGAAACAAATTCATATCAAACATTATTATCTATAAATGAGCTTCACTGTAGCAATACGCGTTTGCGAAAATACTATTTGGTTGTACAAATTTTTGACATAAAGCTATGCCATGTACAGGTGGGATACTATCGATAGTGCAACCACTCGATAGTTTAGACTTCGATAGTTGAAACTATCGCTACAATCAAACAAAGTGAAATATGGCACACAAAAACTATTTAATCGTGCTTGTTATTGATTACAATTAGCTATACTTAACTTTGAATTCCAAGTATCAATCAAGGGCTATGAAATTAGAAAATTAAAAATACGAAAACAGTCGAAGTCAAAAGAATAATTTTTATGTACTGCTCGCTTTCAGTTTTGGTTGACTAGCGCTAAACAGCCTTTAAAAATGATGCCTCTGACTATATTTGCACTATATGTTATCGATTTTGCATGTTTCCAAAGCTTAATATCGCTTAACGTTAAAGATTTTTTGAGTTAAGTCCACGTCATTCAAAAGACTACGCTGTCATTGAGAAGCCCGCTATAAATAACATACAACATAAACTTCTTTAAACTTCCTGAAATCAAAACTATAAAAGGAAAAGTTTTTTTTTTTTTAAGTAGTCTGGCTCTTGCGGCCGTCTAATAATCGTAATCAGATTTGGGGTAAATATGCCTAATGCAGCAATAAAGACCATTAGACAGTCGGGCATGCAGATAGCAAACCGATACAGTTAAAACCCTTATCAAATACAAATTACAAATCCCCTAAAACAAACATTAAGTATCAGAGGCTCATGGAATGATGAGCATGATGACGACGAAAGGCGACAGAGACGGCGCCAAAAGCCGAAAACCAAATCCAAAAAGAAATGGTCCAAGAACAAAAGCATGATTGAAGGGCAGGCAAAGTATTTTATCATAATAAATGGAAGCTAAAGCAGAATACAAAAGCGAAAAAGGCAGACAAAAGCGTTGAAGTTGTTGACTTAAAGACACGAGCGGCAAACGAAGGGGTGACTATGTGGGGGTGTCCACTGACAGTGGGTTGGCAGTGGGATTTTTGTGTAGCAAGGCGGCAAAAACAAATCTCAGTCACTTGAACATAATCACATTGACTAGCTGGGAAACAAGTTGAATCTATATATCCACAACTACCACTGCCGCTCTTAACTGGGCTGGAACTAGTAGCAGGAGGGGAGGAAGTAGCTACACAATGAGCCAAAAACAAAGCTTTTGTTATGCTCTAGCGCACAAGTACGCATAGTTGTTGTTGTTGGTGGTATTGTTGGTATTGTTGTAGTTGTTGTTGGTATACTAGTTGTATTGATAAGCATCGAATTCATTAATTTATATGTTCTACGAGTTTAACAGAGCACCAATGTTGGAGGAGCAGTCACTCGCTCTGCGTCAAACTAAGAGATAGCTTTGTAATGTGAAACTAAGTGATTTGAAGCGAGCTTACGCGTGTGTGTCTTTGTGTGTGTGAGTATCTGTGTGTGGCTGCGTGCGTGTATCTGTGTGTGAGTGCGTGTGACGTCGTGTGTATATCTTCATTACAAATCCTAACGAAGCTTGCCTTGTGGATTTCAAATGAAATGCTGGCCTGCTTAAGGACACACTCACACACACACACACATATGCTTGTACTGCCTTATATACCCACGAGTAATATAGCCCGTCTGCCACATGCTCTTCCTGCTGGTCTTTATGACCATGACTGTCTTTGTCAGACAACAACAAGCTCCTCAGTAAGTCCTCCAATTCGCCGCCCCGCTCTGTTCCGTGCTGCTGCTGCGGCTGCTTCTGGCTCTGGATCTGCCCTAAGTAGTAAATTCAATCAATTTACAGAAGCAAAACAAAGACTATACAACAACAGAAAAAAAAATCTAAAAATACTTTCGAATGTCTTTCAAGTGAAAATACAAACAACTACAATAAAATCTCAACTTAAATATGTCACAGCAATTAATACAAAGTCAAGCTAGCAGGCAAAGTCAAAGGCCGGCCTCTTTGTCCCTTTTTCTAAAACACTGATCGGCAAAAGTATTGTGACAAAACACTTTGAGCAAAGCAATGACTCTTTCTTAATGCTCGAAAAGAAGCAGCTATGAAAAACCCCAAAAACAAGAGAACAACATTTTCTGGCGTTGGCTTGAGACAGCTGAAATCTCATTGTTAGTCCTTTTCAATCCGGATTTTTGGTATAATATAAAAAAATCGAATATACTGCCTTTTTTAAGCCTTAATCTGCAATGCTACACATTTTATTTATCGAAATTTTTATTTAAAAACTATATACAATTTTGTTTTTTCCCGAATCTTTGTCACAAAACTAAAATATAACATTTTTTTTTTTAATATTTTATTAATAATAAAAAAAAAAACAAACATTTTCCTAACTTAATTTGAAAAAAATTATCAATTTTTTTGACATTTTTATTTCAAAAGAGAGAGGCACAACCATGTGCGCCTTTATTTATTGGCCAAATACTTTTCAGTACTACTGTACAAATACACCCTAATACAGACAAACAACTGTCTAAAACAAATGAAAATGAAATGAAAGTGATTTTCGAAACAAGAAATGTAGCTAACGTTTGTTGTTTTTATTATTAAAGTATCTAGTAGTAACAACATGTCGTATGCTTAATATGTTTGGCTTTGGGCGTGAAGCGTTTTGTTATTAAGTGTTGTTGGCCCAAAAGGTTTGCGCAAAAGGTAAATTGGTTTGCTTTTGACAACCAATGCAAACCAAAAGAAACACACACACACACACACATTTACATTTAGCTAGCAGCATTTTGTAAGTTCATTTTTATTTACCTAAGAATTTCTATATATAAAATTAAAATGAAATTCTCATCAATTTAATGTTTCATGTTATATGCTCATTCTTTGAGCTAACTTTAAAAGCTCAAACATTTGCACAATTTGAAAATTGCTGGACATATCAATAAATCAACAATGTATCTATAACAAATCACGCAGACAGATACTATATATATATGTATATACTTACAAGTACATTAGTGTTAGTGGTTATTTATATGCAAACATCAAAATGTAAGCAAGTGACATGAGTTATAAATCAAATTGGTACAATCAATTAAAGTGCCAACAAGCATGTATGTGTTTATTCGTGTATTTTAAAGATAATCTCAGTTTTTCGACAGTTTTACTTAAGCTCGTAACAAAAAGTAACGTGAATTATGAGTTATTGTTACTTAAAGCAAAAAGGAATGCAACAAAAAGCAATATATATTAGGTGCGCAACTAAGTTCTCGCTGTTTGTCAATAGATGGCTTTAGCAGAAAGTTCTGGTCGATTTTGACATACCCAAAACTTCATAAACGAAGCTTAGGCATATGGTTACCAAACTGCTATGGCACATTAGTGAATTTCTTTTTGCATTATTTACTTGTGGTTGTGTGAAAATGTCTAGTTTTGTGCCAAAAAATCATCATTTGCGGGAAGTGTTGATTTTCTTGTTCTGTTCGAAAAAAACGGCAGCTGAAGCGCATCGAGAGCTCCAAAAAGTGTACGGAGATGCTGCTCCAAGCGAAACAACGTGCCGTGATTGGTTCCGTCGCTTCAAAGACGGTGATTTCGATGTTGACGACCGTCCACGTAAAGGAAGACCCAAAACCTTCGAAGACGCTGAATTGGAGGCATTGCTCGATGAGGATTCGTGCCAAACGCAAGAAGAGCTTGCTTCAGCATTAGGAGTTACCCGCCAAGCCATTTCCAAGCGATTGCATGCGTTGGGAATGATTCAAAAGCAAGGAACTTGGGTTCCTTATGATTTGAAACCAAGGGACGTTGAGCGTCGTTTTTTCGCCTGTGAGCAAGAGCTCCAGCGACAAAGAAGGAAGAGTTTTCTTCATCGCATCGTGACGGGTGATGAAAAATGGATTCATTACAGCAACCCAAAGAGGAAAAAATCTTGGTGACAACCCGGTCATGCTTCCACGTCACTGGCTCGGCCGAATATTCACGCTGCGAAAGCTATGCTGTGCATTTGGTGGGACCAGGTCGGTGTTGTTTATTATGAGAAAAAGTGATTTTACTGCATGACAACGCTCGGCCTCACATTGCCAATCCTGTTAAAACCTACTTGGGAACGCTAAAATGGGAAGTCCAACCTCACCCGCCATATTCCCCAGATATTGCGCCGTCCGAGTTTTACTTGTTCCGCTCGATGGCACATGGTCAGGCTAATAAGCAGTTCCATTCATATGACGATATCGGAAAATGGCTTGATTCGTGGATAGCCTCAAAAGACGAACACTTCTACCGTCAAGGTATTCGAACTCTGCCAGAAAGATGGGAAAAAGTTGTAGCTAGCGATGGGCAATACTTTGAATGAGTCATTGATAACCATTTTTTTATAATAAAGTTACATTTTCATCAAAGCACACACAGCGAGAACTTAGTTGCGCACCTAATATATTTAATATTTGGAATGTTTCGAGGTACTTAGAGGTTTTAAATAAATTGAAAAAGCGTAGGGAACGTTTATCGTCTTTCTGAAACGTTCAAACCAAAAACTTAGTTCGCTTGAAGACTACCATGTTTTAATTAAAAATTTAGTATTTTTTTTTTATTTATTTAAAGCAATTGAGTAAACAATTTATGAAAATAATGATAGCCAACATACCACAATTTAGACCTCTCTTGAGCTAAAAATTTTCATATCGAAAGTTAAAAATCGTGAAGACCACTTTAATTGATAGTTCGAAGATTTTTGGTTAAATGAATTATCCAAACAATACAATTTTTCGAATAACAAGTTTTACAAACTTGAATATTTTTACAGATAATATTGCTTGGGGATGAAGACCTATACATGCTTAAAAATCCTGTGACGACAATTCGACGCATAAAAATATACACACAGAAGTTACAGGGTCATTTTTTGAAAAAAAAAAAAAACAACTCCATTAAACGATGCTGCATGTCATCAAGCTCAGAATCTAAATACGGTTTGCAATATTGTCATCGGTTATAGTTTTTAATTTACGTATGGTTTTTTAGATAGTAGAGATTTTTGGTACGAATCGCTTACAATTCATAACTTATTAAAGCGTTTTTATGTAACTCAATTTATTTTGGAACATTTTCTTATAATTAAATTAAAATATTTAAGTTTTTATAATTTTGCTCATCAATAAATCGCACATTATCGAATGAAAATATTAAATCTGCGCACAGTTATATATGCGTAATTATTTGTGGTTTTCGTTATTGTGTTTCGTGTTATCGTCTGCATGGAACGCTACTTAGAGAAGAGAAAACTTTAATTTTACAAAATTTTGTTGTGAAAATATAATATTTTTAAATCCAAATACTCTAGACTTGGCGTTTGGACACCCATATTACACAATGAACTTGAAGTAAAGGAACTATAAATTCCACAATATTCGTAAATGTTGTGATTAGACTATCGTATGTATAATATTTGTGTATAAATATGCCAAAAATAACCATAAACAGCAAAGTTTCCAGACTCGAAAAAGATGTGGTTTAGTCTAACCACGATTTAAATGGCGCTTATGAAATTTCAAAATATATAGTTCTAAAATATTTAAGGTCTACCCATTTTTGAGCACTTTAGCTAAATTTAATATATTTCTTAATTTGGTTAACCACACACACAAACAACAGCCATACAATAAATCATTTAAATTGTCACCAAAACACAAACAATTTAAATACTTAACAAATTTATGACAATTATCAATGCTATACAGTAATTAATTACAAGAACTCGAGCTCTGTACAAGATAATGCTGAGCATGCATATCTAATCCCAAATAGCCGCAACATTAAATCCAATTTCCAAAATTGTACAATGCAAATGCCAAGGCAGCATCAACATAATTCACCAAATGATTTGAGGTCAGTGTGCACAGTGGTGTGTGGTTATTGCAAAGGATGGCACTGCTAACCAATAGTCATGTGGAGGCCAATTCATTCCCAGTAGTTTTTAAATACAGGAATTCATGATTTTGACGCAATGGACAACTTCTACTTTGTGAGTGTAGGGAGTTCAAAAGTATTCAAGGCACTTTGCTGCTTTTTATACACTTGCTCATAGGGTTAAGCGGTGTATTAAGTGCATACGATAGGTAGATGGATGTACCTAGTGGCCTTAAAAGAAACATGCCTAGATGACATGGCAAAGTCACCCTATGTTATAGTGCTGGAGTCACAAAGTTCGGTCTATAGATTCTTGTAGCCAAAAAGAGTTTACGTACTCTTCCACCCAAGAAGTAGGTTAAATTAGCGGTTTAAAGCTTCTGTACTTGGATTTTGCATAAAATCTGTTATCCTAGCTAAAAATTGGATAAACGACCTGGTCGATAAAGACGTATTCTTCTGCTACTCTGTCTGTATGAACGCTAACATCAGGAAGACCATACGAGCCACAGTTATTAAATTTGTTATGTAGACCCTTCCGGTGGTCCCATCTAGCGTTGTGCCAAAATATTGTTAAAAAAAACTATATTAAATTTTGTGTTAAATTTTCAATCGCACATAAACTACTTGGGAAAACATTAAAACTGGTAGCGGCTCTTCACAGGAGACCGAGATGATGATTTTAATGGAGGTGTCCGATTAAAACGTTAGAAAATTTCTTAAGCTCCTATGGAGAATTGTCAAATGTTAATAGAGAATTTTTAAAATATATGGTTTGTCGCAGTAGCGTAGTATGTTTCTTAATTTTGATAAAAAAATCATTGACTGACTTCAACAGGAATCAAGATAAGCTCAAAAGAGTCATAATTAGTGATTCAACATGACGTCATAAATTGTCTCAACGGAAACGGTCACTGAACCCAAGACATAAATCGGCAAGCACACCAACATAAGCTTAATCTTAAGATCTGTCAAAAACAGATGATATGTGGTACACAGTTAGAAAAAAAGATTATTTCGAATATTTGTACGTAGACCGTGAAATTTGTCTTTTTTTTTTTTTTTTTTAAAGCCAAATCTAAGTACTTTATCGCATTTAATAAAAAACAAGAGATAAATATTTTTTGAAGAAAAACCTTTCCTATCCTGAAGATTTTGCAGTAATTTGAAATCTCATATTCAAGACTCGTGCCAAAGAGAAGCACGAACCACAAAGAGAGCACAGTTGTCAACGGAAATGTCATAGATAAAGCATGTCAAATTATACCAGTGATGGACAAAACTCATACAAACAAACGTTTCTTTGTATGAGTTAGCAGCGCAGTAAGCAAGACCGCACAAGAGCGCAAGATCGACAATCGACCAAAAGCAAGAGAGAAAATTTTCACACTTACACTGTTGCCTGTGCCGACTGCGCTGCGGCTGAATTTTGTGAACTATCCACGTGTGCTATGTAAGTTGAGAGACTGTCCACCACAGAACCATACTCACTCTCTCTCTTTCAAAAAATTTGGTATATTGTCAGCTGTCACAGTAAAGAGGTCGCAATAGAAATAAGGAGTTATTAAACTCTCTTCTTACTCTTTTTAAAGGGTATTACGACGTCGTTAACAACCTACTCGATTGCCAGCAATCTTTTTAAAAGTAAGCATATCCCTGGTCAACACAAGGATTGAAAACTATGCGTAGCTGTATATAGGTATCTGTATGTGTATATGTGTTTGTTTAGGCCAATAAACTATGCAGAAGTTTGGCAATGGCAATGGCTGCAGCTAAAGCTGAAACTGAAACTGGTCAACTCTTACTGCCTCTTTTGGAGATTGCAGCATTTTACAGCCTGTTTGCACACACGTTGCAACCACAGCTCAAAGAAATCTCATCAAAATGCAATAAGTGGCCATAGATTTGAGTTATTTTTGGTCAAGCAACCAAAAGCAATGAAAGTTTCCCCATTCCTGGACAGTTTGATAGGTGTGCGAAATGGTGCAGCTATCACAGTGGAACGAGTGAACAGCATGGATTTTACAGAGTTGCAACTGGTTTTACAGCCAAATGGGTTCAAGCTTATTTCTACTTGGTTGCAGTTGTGGAAAGAAATGCTGTAGTCTGTTTTAATTGCCGATACTACCCAGGTACAGGTTGTAATTTTTTTTTTTAAAGGATGTGTGCTTTATGCATGAAAGGCGCCGTCGTATATATGACTACTACGATATAAAATAAAATATTCGGATTCGTTTTGAAACCGAATGTTTGGTGCTGCCAATTTCAACGAAAATAACTTTTCATGTGGCTTGCAAACGTTATTTCGTTGCAAGAAAAATTAAAACGAATCGGCAAAATAGGTTTAAAAAAGTGCGCATTTTTTAAACACTCTTTGATATTCTTCCATTTTATTTATGCCAACTTGAAGTTAGATATTTAATGACAATTATTTTTAATTATTTTTTTCTGACTCAACTCAAAAAATAACATGCACAATCCAAAACGAATTTATTGTGTTTGGTTATGTGCACGTATCATACACGAACACATGACCGACAGATGAGACAGGGTTCCCGCATCACACAAAAACCATTTACCTTGTAACAAAAAATAGCTTAGACGTGTTAAGTTTCAATAAACAATGTTGCTAAAGCAATAAGTCATAAGTAAAGTTTGAGCAACATTTCAAAGAAAATAACAAAATAAAATGTAAACAACATATAGGTAGTAATAAAAAGGTGCTGAGCTGCGGCAACTATGTCAGCTGTTTGGTATATACGAATATACAAATTTATCGAAAATAAAAAGGGAAATACCGACAAAATATTCGTTATCCGGAGCACGCAAAAACGAATCCGAATAAAATTTTTCGGTTTGGATTTTTCGTTTTCCGGAGCACGGCTGACCTTGACTCAATCTGTTCCGGTAGTCTGTTAGGACCATCTTCAAGGCAGAAAATGCGCGTTCTATCGACACCTCTGTTGGTGGAACGGCAAAGCAAATGCTTAATGCGTATAACTCCGGATTACTCTGCTTTCTTTCCATCCAATGAGTCTTCATCTATACGTCTTCCAGTCACATTGCCATACTCAATATTTGCATATGCTTCCTCTGTGGGATTTAGGCTAGCATATGCTACGTGGTTCAAGCGTGACAGACTACCGGAACAGATTTGGTCAAGATACGCTTCAAAATATATTGCTGGTAAAGCTTAATACTGCCTTACTCAATGCAGCCATCTAGACTTTGCCCATCTTCGAAGACCATCATGAAGAGTTTTAAAGTACCTATATTTAAAATTACTTTTCAAATTTTTTTTTTTGTTGTAAAAATGTTAATTGTTACATGCCTTAAATTGTTAGTTAGTAGTAGTAATAATAGAAAATATACTTTAAACAGCATACATACATACAAAATTAAACAGCCGTTCATAGTTCTACCTGCAAGTACCAACATTTGGATCAGCTACATTCAACATTTGAACAGTGCTCTACACATTATTATCAACACTTGTAGCAGCAGCTCGCAACTGCTGTACACATTTCTAGCAGCATGGATCAGCTACTGTCAACATTTGAACAATGCTCTACAAATTATTATCAACATATTGTATCTACCATATACATTTGGATCAGCTCTACACATTCAGAGAGTAGGTACTCTCTGACCTGCAGTTATCAACAATGCTCTGAGGCTCTATGAGAGCCGCTCTGAACAGAGCAAGCAGTTTTTGTGTCTGCTGAAATCGCCCAGCAGCGTTCGGGTACCGAAGTCAAATTGAAATGCGTGTCTATTCGACAGGCTCGGCAGCCGAGCGCACAGCTTCGGCAGCAGCGGCCACAGTCGAAATATTTTGTGTGCTTGAAATCCCGAGTGCAAATATTCCTGCGA
Organism: Chymomyza costata; assembly: GCA_018150985.1. Classification (NCBI taxonomy): domain Eukaryota; kingdom Metazoa; phylum Arthropoda; class Insecta; order Diptera; family Drosophilidae; genus Chymomyza; species Chymomyza costata. The sequence continues at coordinate 247,440 of JAECWU010000166.1, forward strand.
TCCGTGTGCACAGAGTACGCTATGGCTCTGAATTTTGTCGCAGCTGCGAGCGTCGAACTACGATCGGCTCTATTCGTTTTTGTCATTTCGGCTGCGATTGCTACAGCACATATTGAAAATTAACAGAGCCGAAGCAGCAGCAGCGGCGGCGGCGACAGCTGCTATGAAAATGTTGCATACTTTTCAAACGCTGGTAAAAACCACAAAATCAATAAGAACAACAAATAAATTGGACTAAACAACTTGTTGATGCTTACATAACAACGTTTAAAGAAGTTGGGAATTGTAAGTGAATTTTAGACAAATTTTTATAAAATAAAATATAAATTATGTATGGATGATATTCCATAATTTAGCTACAGAACTTTGCGGCTTGTATCGAGCATCGTTTTAAGTAGTTGTGAGTTGTAAGCGATTTCTCTAAAAAAGATTTGTTTGTTTGTTTTCGTTAGGGACTTTAAAATTCGTTGAAATTGTATTACGAAAAATGGTTTTAATTACAATCGAACAGAATATCTTTACAAAAGTTACTATAATGACGTTAAAAATAACATACGTCTCTTAGACGTATTGTTATTTTTTTGATGACAAAAATGCAATTTTGCCTTTTTAGGGTTAAGGCGCAAACAAAGTCTCTCCACGAGACTGTTTTCAGCCACTCGGCGTTCGAGCTTTTTAAAAGCAACAACACCTTATGGTAAATTTTCAAAAAATATCTAAACTCTTTTATGCAGCTGATAGATTTCCAACCAATTGAAAGCACAGCTTAAGATCTATAGACGACATTCAACACCATATCATATTTTTCTAATCTAAATCAAATGCTGACAATTTAATACGAGTATATGCTTGTATATAATAAAAAAAAAAACAGAGATGCAAATAAAAGTTCACATCTTACATGGCAAATGTGGACAGAAATGAACAGAAATGAACAGAAAACGGAAGTCCGTGTGACAACTTACAGCGCAGCAGAGAGAGAGCAAGATGAAGGAGAAAATGAAACTCAAAAGATGTGCAAATTTGTCTGCGTAGAGGTCGCAGGGCAAGTAGCAAATACCAGTTTGGGAGAAATGTTACTATATGCATATGGTGGGGGCGGTATCCTTGAGTCTAAATATTTCACCCGTCGAAATTTGTTGCTGCCGCTGTTGGTATTGATGTTTGTTGAAGTAGAAATGAGAAAAGTTTTATAACGCGTTGGAGCGTTGTTCTAATACGGCTGAGAGAGGGATGTGCGTTATTGGGGGTGAAACTTAGTTTAGTTTTCCCGCTCAGTGCCCGTAATTTGTACGCGCAACAATAATAAAAACAAAAACAGCCAGTAGAAGAAAAAAAAAAAAACAAATCTCGTGCCTGGGGACGGACGAATGGTTGGCACTTGGAAAATGCCAAAATTTGTTTGTTTTTCGTGCGAAAGCATAAAGAAAATAATAAGAGGCAAATGATGGCTCTTTGGGGTGTCACTGTGTTGGTGGCGGGGGTGGTGCTGATGCGTGTTTTTGGGTGGCGCAACAAAAAAGCGCAACTAATGTAATGGAAATTTGAAATTATTGAAAATAAATGAAAACAAATAAATATTCTGTGCGCATTTTATGGAGACTTACGATGCCGCTTTAGCAGCCGCCCAAATTGGTAAGTGGTCTGTCCGTTTGGTTTTTGGAATGGGATTTTTTCGGGAGTTCTGGATTTGTGTGCCTTTGTTTTTTGGCACTTGAGTTTTTATTTTATTTTCGTTTTTGCTTTTTATTTTTTATTGTAGTGCCTCGGATTGAAGCCAAGCCCCCACAAAAAAAAAAAAAATCCCCTGCTCCGGCTGTGCTGTCTCGCTTAATGGCGTGTAAGCGTACAAATTGCCTAGATTAGTGCCTAAATTAAAAATAAAATTGAAATAAATTAAATATTTGCCCAAGTAACGCCCTTAGGCGTTTTAGCTGTCTATGTTATGCCACTCTTCGGCACTCTCGGGCTTATAACTTTTGAAAGCAACCAAAATTTGTATTTATGAGCTGGCAACTTATTTATATTGTTTCTTGGTTTTTTTTTGGTTATTGTTGTTGTTTGCTGTTTTATTAGACCGGAAAAGTAAGATCAATTAGTGCACATTTGAAAGCTTTTATTGCGTAATGAGCTTATATTAGAAGAAAACGAATAAATATTATATGTGTATGGATTTGGCAAAGACTCATATTGTGTTTTTTTGGCTCGATACATTTTTGTGTGGCAAAATTTTGGATTTTGAAGTGATTTTTTGTCAAATAAAAATTAGCTATGAATTAAAGGACTTAAGTCACATTTGTATTGCTTAAAAGAACACAGCCAATCTGCATATATTTATGTATGTTCATCTGTTCCCTCGTAACTTCTCAACCACATCTCATAATTTAGCAATAAGGCTATGATTGGAAGTATTTTGTTCGCCCGCAGGTTATAGGCTATGTGACGTTATAATCAACTGAATGTGGTGTCCTCAAGAGGCCGTTAAATCAAGAAAAAGAAAATTTATGATGCAGTGTTGTGTAATAAAAAAACAGGCTTAGTAATTGCATTTCCAAACAAATACGTATGTATTGTAGGCTGTTACTTACAGGCTTGCTTTGATAAGTTCAATAAAAAAAATTTATAAAAATATTTAAAAAAATATTTTTTTTTTCTCAGATACGAATGCTTTTTAAGAGTATCGTCCAAAAAGTTCTTCTACCTTTTTGGCTTTTACCTACTAAGATGTTAGATATGATTTTAATGTTTTTTTGAGCTGAAAGCCTTGCTGCTGTTAAGAATATAGTTGTTTAACATTCTTCTTAATAAATAAATAAAAACAATGTTTCGTATAAGTTTAAACCTGCATGATTTCAACTTACATTGTGCACACCGTATGAGGTGTGGCTATCACAAACTGTATGTTTTATCTCGATACGTTCACGCATAAGAACACAATCGGTACCACACTGACTTTTTTTGTTGACGTATTTATATATAGATTTAAAAAAACTTGCACCAGGCTACTGTATGAACACGCTCTGACAATTTTAAACCAAGAAAATATTCTTATCTAATATTCTTATGTACACGCTATTCAATATTCAGCTTTTATTAAACAAACAACATTTGGAGAATTGTATTCATTAATGATACGCTCTTCTGTAGTAAGGATATTCTACATATCCAGAGTACATAAGGTCACTCAACTCAACTGAGACTATGTAAACCTTAGCATTATCGTAGGCTTTTGAACTATTGAAAGAAACTCCAAATAAAATCCGAGAAAAAGAACAAGTTCTATCCCATATGTGCTTTAGCCCATGCGCAAAAATCAACATAGTGGCAACAGGAGCTAAATTATAATTAGCCCACAATTGGACTCCAACATAGTTTAAGTATTATACACATCAACTTGTCAGATAGAGTAAATGCCGCAGCAGTGCAGTTTGCAACACCTTAAATTGTTAGACCACTGAATAAAATATCTTCTACCTACTGAAATACAACACATTTTTGGAAAATCAACACTTTAGTTATAAAGTATTGCGGCTTTTGGCACTTCGGTCCGCCAGATGCCAAGTGCTCCCTATTCCCTACTTTCTGGTGGAACGTTGCATTCAGCAAAATGGATACCTGTCTTGGCTGTCTTGTTGCTTAAATGGCTTTGGGATTGGCATTGCAAGTGGAGGAGGTTTAGCGGGCGTTTGGATAAATGTTTATGTTATGACATGTTTAAATTTTAAGGTGCATTAGTGTAAAGTGCTTTTTATCGTGAAAGTGTAAGAGAATATTGGAAAAACAAGTAAAGAAATAAAAAAGAACATTAAGACTACCTAAAAAAGAAAAATTGTTCTTTTTTTTTGGCAGCTGCTTTTTGGCTTAGACAATTTTTTTGATGTACTTTTCAGTGTATGTGTTAGATAACTGCTGTTAACTAAGCACCGATATATAAATCGTTATTTTAAATACTTATTTAAGAATTTAAGCTTATAAATTATTTTCATTAACGTATGGCTGGTGAGCCTAGAATATTAATATATGATGATAAGTACTTCAAAAAATATGCTAAAGCAATAAAATTTTACTCAAATCTGATGACAGATTTGAATGAACATATTTTGGTCAAAAATTTATTTTCATAATATTTTTTGTGGACCTATGCAATAATTTGTGATCAAAGTATAATAAAAAAATAATTATCGATGAACCCTTGAGAGCACATCTTTTTTGCAAAAGAATTGAAATGCGTTTTGTTTTTTGATATCTACGAGCCTCTTTAGAGAGCATCGTGCCCGGTAGGAATGCCCCTGGCAACAGTTCTTTAATTGAGTTTTAAAAAATCTGAAATACTATCAGTAAGTATATATGTACCGAAACAAATCCTTAGAATAAAAAGTTTTGCAGTTGCTTTAATCAGCTTTATCTGCCTTTAAAATGCTTTTAGTTGGTGACAATATTTTTAATGGTTATTTGGTTGATGCAGCAGGTATAAAAAAAGGTATCCTTGTATGAAATTCGAGCACAATAAGTAGCTTGCAACTGCAGGGACAACTTCCGCTTAGCGTATTCCAGCTCAACAGCCATTTCACCACCCAGTCACTACCCATTTACCACCCACTTCACTACCCATTCACCACCCACTGCAGCACCCGCAACTGGCACTACATAAAGCTGCTTGGTGTGGCCAAAATGAGATTTATATAAATTTCCGTTAAGTAAGCATAAGAATTTTTCGTTGCTCTAGTTTCGGCTTACTTTATACATAGTACACATATATATATATATATTTTTTTTTGTTAAATACATGTTTTTGCTTTTAGCTTTGTACAACGGAAATTATGACAATAAGTTGGAGTGTGTGTGGTATGATGTGATGTGGGATGACCTTGTGTATGCCTGGTATGTTTAGGTTAGGTTAAAGCTCGTCCTGCTGCTAATTAAAATGTCGCACAACGAAAACCATGGCCGGAAAGTTTCATAAACATTTAATGCAATTTGAAATTCCTTGAAGATTTTGCCTAGCTCCAAGCAGCCAGTGCCAAATCACTTGACTAATTTATAGATATATGTATAATGCTTGCCGCTGCGCCTCTAAAGAAATTCGCGACCTTTGCACGCGCGCTCTTAGAAAAATATTTAATTTTCCAATCCAATAAGCACGCTGATTGCATTTCGGGTGACAATTGGCAGCTGGCTGCTATAAATCTTTCTGGAGGGATACGCAGTGTGCCTCAAAGTATGCAACATAAAATGGCCGAACCCACCTAACATACAAAACATTTTTATTGAGTTTGCTTTTATTGAGATTTTTCTAGCAAAGACGCACAATTAAACGTCCAAGTTTTGGGCTTAGTCCAGGGACAGTTACAGCAATATCTAGTTTTATATTTATGACCCGCAATTTGCCAGTCGAAGACCACAACAAAAACAATAATCAGTGGCAACAGCAACAACATCAATTCACAACTGTCAACTCATATGCGAGCTTGGAAAAAAAGTTATAAGTAAAAACCCATATACTACAAAGGACAAAAAAAAAAAAAAGAGCAAAAGCGAAAAATAATTGAATTCCCCAAACGACAAAGTGGAATTTTAATTTGCCATACCCGAAACCAAGGCCCCACCCGAGCGATGCGCTGTCCTCAAGAGCGTCCTGATTGCTGATCAGTATGCAAAATGTGTGCGTGCCAAAAATCAGCGCCTGCCAAAAGGGGCAGCCAGCCAAGGGCGCAGAGGCGTGGCTGTGTGGCCGCGGAACTGTAGGCGGGCTGACGACTATCCGGCTTAGTGCTAAGTTTGGCAGTGAGTTGAACGCACAATAAACATATAGATTGAGTGACATTGTCACACGTACTTCGAACTCCGAATTGATGTCTTAGAAAATTAGCAATGCCCGATAAACGAAAAAAAGGGAGTAAAAAATGTGCAAGACGCGTGGCTTGACTGACTAAGGGTGGGGTGCAGGGTTCAGCATACAGTAAGGATTTTGTTTTTTTGACATGACCTCTTTGCATGACTTGGCAAACACCTTGGCGTCTTTTTGAAAAACAATTTGTGCACTTGCGCCTGAAACTATGCGCTGCTTTTTTCACACTTATTGAATGGGTTACTATTAATTTTAATAGCAAATTAATTTTATTTTTCATTTTCGCATACTGTTTTGTACTCAAAGTCATTTGGCAAGTGCTTAAGATGCTTTGTCACTGTCTGAAGGTATGCAATGGAATTTTAAAATTTTGTTTGGTGTGAACTTTTTTAAAGTGATTTTTAGTAGACTACAGTCTATATTTATTATATTATATTTAACATTTTATTTAAAAATATTTTCTCACATAAAAAAACTGCAATAAATAAATAAAAGCACTTTGAAGAATTTGCACAAAAAAAAAATTATAAATAAATACAAAAATATATAGTTTTTTTTTTTATATGCAAACTGTCTGGTAACAATCAGTAAATTTTATAATTAAAACAAAAATGGCAGAATTGATTGTGATCCAGTGAGTCCAATCAATATATAAAGGGTGATTTTATAAGAGTTTTCGGATTTTATTTAAAAAAAAAGCACATAAAATTCAGAAAAATTTATGAAATCTGTATTTGAGTCGATAGAACGATCTATAACTATCTACAGTTTAGTAAAAATATTTTCAAAATCTGTTTGGTACAACAAGAGATATTTGCTTTTAAGTAAAGACAATTATCTTTTTTGAAAATATTTCGAAATCCGTTCCATGAAAATTTTTGACTTCATTTTCGGATTTAGCGTGCCATTTTACTACGGATATGACTAAGAAATGTTGAGGATACCAAATTATTTTTTACATTTGTAAACTAGTGTTAATAGCCATCTGTATAACTTTTTAAAAATATCTCAGACTCTAAATGTATTTTATCATGGCAGATATTGATATATTTCCCAATTTACATACATCTTTGCATTTTGGACCACTACAACGTATCCCATATAAATAATATAAATAAAGGTTATAAAGTGTTTATATCTATCAGATGTTCAACATATTATTATCGAATACAAGAAGAAAACTTTATTATAAATATTAAAACAGCTCTTTAAAATAAGTTGCCGCTTTCTTTCATCAGCAACATTGCTTAACCAAAATGTCAATAAATTTTTGTGGCTTCATGGCAATAAAGTTTTATTATGATTTTGTTAATGACATGCTAAAATATTCCACAAGTAATAGCTTTAATCTAAGTTTTATGTAATGTAAGTAGTGCATAATACATTTTCTGTTAAATCGTTATGTACGCAGATCTTTACTATATTTTAGTGGCTTTTATTTTGTGCGCAGTGTGTGAATTTTTTTGTGTATAAAATATGTGCTTCAGCCTTTTATTGCCTAGTGAAAACATTTTTAGCGCTCTACACAAAACCGACCGCCATTTTGGCAAAAGTAATGTGGCTTTTATAAACGCATACATATGCATGAGATCATAAAGTCCATGTGTGTGTATATGTATATCTGCGTGTGTGTAAGTGCATTTGTCATAAATGTAAAAAGATGTGAGAGCAGGAAGAGAGAACACATGCATACAACTGCATAATGCTTTACATATGTATGCATGTGTACAACTCTCTCGCTCTCTGTAGTTTATGTGTGTGCGTGTTTATTGTTTTTTTTTGTGTTGCTCGACTATGGCATATAAATGCCAGCACACTAACACTCACTCGTAAATGTGTGCGTTTGTGTGTGTATGTTACACAGACTTATACAAACGCACTCGTCAACGGTAATGAATGCATCCGGCATGCATTCAAAACTTGACTCATACTATATCATAATCAAAATAAAAAAACAAAATTTGAGCCAGTCGACGAGCTGACCGACAATGGGATACACTGCACTCAGTACTCAAAAAAAAATATATTGTATATATATATAATAATATAATAATAAGTGCAGCGGTCAAATTTTTAAGTCGATCTCTTCGATTTTGATGAGAGAGATTAATTATCGATAACCAAATATTAAGGTAGGTTGGTTTAACAAGCCTTGTTTTTTAAGTAAATAAGAATATTTAAAAACAGGTTTTTCAATCATAAATAAAACTCTGATTTTTCTTTTTAAATTTAAGATTTTGCATACGTTTTTTTTTAATATTTTTGGTGCTAGCTGCTATTTGCCAAAAAAATTTTTTAATTCCAGACACCGCCGTTCGGCCGGCTATAAACTGTAGATTCAAATTCTCTTTAATAGTTATAATGCCCCTTGGGCATACCGCAAAACATTGTCATTCTGATATTATGTCCTAACTTATTCCCTTGTGCTTCTCACAGGACTAAAAGGATTATATATATATGTATATTAGGGTGGGTCGAATTTTTTTAGAATTTTTTTCAAAATCTGCAGCCTCGAAATTCAAAATATGCCTATGGTTTTTTCGGCAAAGCTGCTTGGAATTGTCCGTAGAATACTCCTAGGGGGTGCCGCGAATCGACTTTTTCGGTTCCATACAAATTGACCCACCCTAATATTTCGATTTTTTATCCTTTTTTTTACGTATGTACATAAAATTTATTATTTATTTTATTTACAATGATAATTATAGTTAAAAACTAATAACTAACATAAAAGATAGATAACACTGGCCTTCGGCTAATGGACATCCAATAAATTTACTAGTACAGTGAAAATTGAATGACAAAAGTAGGTTCACCAGTGAGCAAAAATTTGAGTTATCTGGCGTGAAAAATTTTGAATAATGAAAGTGAGCTTAGTGAAATCAAAAAAAAATCTAAATCTACTGGTAATCCAAACGTAGAGTTAGCTGGTGACGGAAAATATGGCAGAGTTCTAATTTTTGCGACGTGGTATTTCTTCAATTCCATCTCGCTGATATCTTTGGCGCTCTCAGAAGTTTTTTACAATAATTCTCTCACTTCTATTGTTTTAAATGTTTTCATTTACTGTACAGTGATTGAACACTACACCAAAATGTTGTACTTGCAGTTTGCTGTGGACTGTCTGGATGAATAAGAACACTAGTTGCCGATAAATACAACATTAACTTACATTCATTTAAAAGATTTTTACATAACATGCATGTGTTTTTCATGTGAATGATCCATTTGTTGTTGTGTTTGCATTCATGCAGACTTTTAATGCGGATCAAAAATATATAGGAACATATATATTATAGTGCTGGGAATCTTGGTATCTTTGGTACTTGGTATAATAAAATGAAATATTGAAGAAGGAAGCTAGAACTAAAATTACTTAAAATTAAAACAAAGCCTGGGGACTGTGACTTACAAATCTATAATAGCCTTAATCGTATATGTGCAGGGTATTCAAAAAAATGGCATCCGAAAAAAAACAGGAGAAACTACGGGTACATTGACCATCTTGTTGCTGTTTTGACTGTCGTTTGGGTTTTTTTTTTTTTTTGTTGAGTTGTCAACATTATTTGTTGTTTTTGCTGTAAAAGCTGCCATGAAAAAGAGATATGATTTTAAGCTGTTGTTTTGTTATACGGCAACAAACAAAATCTGAAGAACAGAACAACAGAAGTAAAAATATTTGTATATGATGTGCATAAGTTTGTTGTTTGTATTTTATAAGTTTGGACAAAACTAATTTTTTTTCGGTTTTATCGCAGCGATTTTTACAGGCAAACAATTAAAAAACAAAGAAAAACAAATGTGTTTTAAGTAAATTTAACTTTGTATTTTATTTGCAATATGCGTGAATACTAAAGAGTTTTTTAATCATATTTTAATGTTGCTCTTAAGTTGTTAAAACGATTTTAAGTGCAGCTCAGCTTTGCGTAATCCGCAAAATTAAAGTACAGCTCTTCAAATTAATATTTTAACTGCAAATAATTTAAAACTCTTACAAAGTAAATAAGATTTGCGGAAATGACGTTAATCGTATTTCCGTTGAATTCATTATTCATACATATTTATAGAATATTTTTAAAATTTATTTATTTATATAAAGACAGACTCAGGTGTCATAGCAGTGAACTCGCCAGGAATCTACTTACTGCTAGGCCTCTAAGGCGGCTCCCGATACAAGGACTCGCAAAAACGATTCAATAGTGACGATTATCCACCTTCTTATTAATCATCATGCTGAGCGCTTCTTCGGATTGTTATTTCTCATACTTAAAAAATATAAGCTTTTAATGGTATGCCAGAGCCGGTGCAATTTGGTTTATAGAGAGATTTATTTGAACTTTTTAAAATATCGAAAAGCTTCTCTTTTTCTTTTTGCTCAACTATTAAGAAAAAAATTAGCTGGAGAATACATATTACATTTAAATTTTGGTGTTGAATGTAGTTATATGAAAACACATATAATAAAACACATATAATCAATTTGTATAGTCGTGCAATAGTTTGAGATAAGTTGGTTTATCAGCTTCAATTAATGAATGAATGAGCAAAGTTTAATAGAAGGCGCATATATATAATGGCATCATTTCTTGAGTTTCTTTCCTCCAATCCAAGTTCTCACAAAATTAGTGCGAAATTCATAGTTTTTTTATTTGTATTTCTTATTTTTTTTTAAGTTACTGCCTGACTTAGTCTAGCACGATGCTTCAATAAATACATGCACTTAAATAGACGTTAAACATCTATCAGCTTACTTCAATTCAAGCACATAAATTCGAATATACTTATGCTTAACTATTTACCCCAAAAAAAAGTCACGTTGCGCATACGCACTGTGCTGTCACAGTTGACATAGCAGTTAGCATGTCAAGCGATTGCCGCATAGCAACAATCGCTCCAAGTTGAAATGTCAAAACAGAAAATGGCAAATGTCTGCAAGATGGATACCAGACCAACACTCAGATCCTTCTCTCAGAGCACTCTGTCACTAGCCCCAACCCGCACACGCACCCGCACCTAGCTCTATTTAAAGGTGCTTAGCAAAAGACATGAACGAAAAAATGCTGGAAAGTTGATTATGATGATGATGATGACGAAAGAGATTGAGAGAGAGAGAGAGAGAGAGAGAGTGCAAAGTGCAAGTTCATGTGAAATGCAAAGTTGAGTGCGTGAGTGAATGCAGTTGCTGTCAGCTTAGCTGTAAACAATGCTACAGTACGCACAACAGTGCGTATGTGTGATATGATTGTGAGAGGCAGCTGCAAAGCAACAGCAACAGAAACAGTACCTATAAGTAGGAACCATGCCCACGGCTTGTAAGTTGACTTTTGTGCTAGCCAAATTCAAAACGCGCCAACCAAAGTTGTCCAAGAGTGGCCATTTATTAGTATTTCTAACTTACGTGTATTCGCTTATGAAAGGTAGCTTAGCTAGCTTTTTTAAAATGTTCTTTTAGGTTGTCTTGGGAAACTTGACTCATAGTAAATAGTAGTATAATACTTATTTAAAAAACAAAAGTGTATTTTTAAGTGGGAAAGAAAGTTAAACCCATTTCGAAAATCATAAAATTATATCAGAGGGTGATAGTTAGGTGCGCTCAAGAAAGGCACTAGGCCGAGTTTGTATTGGGCCATTCCTCTGAAAACAATTTAAATGGATATATGAAATATTTTATAGGAAAACTCAAGGTCGATTCCTATAAATACGCGAACGCCTTACCACAACTCTTGGCGGCCCTGGAATGGTGGAATCGTTTAAAATATTCCTTTTTTATATGATCGTGCTATGTTTTATTAGGAAGACCTTGAGAATAAGAATAAAAAAAATATGAGCAATAAAAGAGCGCTAAAACAAAACATCTTATTTCGAACACTTACTTGTTATTTAATTTAAGTTAAAATTTGATTGCTAAAAATATTTGAAAAATCAATAAATAATAATTACATAAAATACAAAATTTAAAAAAAAATATTTTTTTCAAAATCACATGAAATGGATTTCAATTTAAAAAGAATCAAAAAAGTATTTATTTATTTTTTTTATACTGCCCCATACACTTTTCCTAGCCCTGCCATAGTTTGGCTCTTTAGACAACTAGCAAGTATAGTTTGGATTTTTCGATTGTTTGAGAAATTTTTATTCAATTTTTATTTCAATCTTACAATCTAACAAAGCGCTCAGAAATAGATTAAAAGTCATGTTCACTTTTATTGTTCTCACATAAATGACGGCTCAAATTTCTCTTTTTTTCCCCCAGAAAGTTGACATGTAATGGGTAAGCTAACTAAAGAGAAAAAACACTTTCCTTTATGTAGCGAAAACATCAATTCTTTTTAGATTAAATTGAATACCCTTTATAAGATTGATTTATAAGATTAAAAGTGTTGAAAAAAATTATTAGGTTATCACTAAACATTACACTAGAACTTTTAGGATCAATTGTGCTTCCACCAATAAAGGGTCATTAAAATCGAGGTTTTTTTTTTAATGCAAAAAAACATAAATTTTTAAAACGATCGTGGTGGCCAATTCACCGGGTCCGGAGCGTGAAATTAATTGTTCACCGAATTGGTTCCATAAAATGGCCTAAGCGCGCGAAAACATTCTTTAAAGAACGCGAATTTTCGTAATATAATTGTACGATTTATAAACGTTGTTCGGGTGTTAGTCTTTTCATGATGAAATGGCAATGAAAACTCACGCGTGATTTATCAATAAAACCTAACTGAAAAAAAAAAACTTCAAGATTGATGACCCTTTGAGTGACTATCAACAAAAAATCTTTGTTATTTTGAATAAGCATAACGTCAGGCTTTGAGAAGTGAAGAATGCTCTTCTTCTACCTAAAGCATTTGACTTCAAGAAAAAAGCCTATCTTCATTTCTGTAAGTTCAAGTTCCCATCAGGTGGCTTTATATCATTGTACCAGACGGCTTAGCTTGGCTGCAAAATTATTTAGTACTTTTTTTGTCTAACGCATTGGAAAGAGTATCTATTGGTTGGCCAAAACCCATGGATTTCCCTGTTGTTTTGTCTTTGTTTTTGTGCTTTTTAGCCATAGTCCTTTGGGCAGCCTCGGTGAGCCAATTTTTGCCATTGTTTGTGTATTGCAAGCCATACCCAGTCTCTGGACTGCGCTCAGTTGTTGTAGCCTCAGCTGCAGCATGTTGCATGTTAAGCTAGTTGAATAGGGGCAGTGGGTGGTCGGTTGGACTGCCAACTTTTGTCTTGTTTTGCGAGGTTTAAGATAAAAGAAACACAGAAAAAAAAAGTGAACAAACTAACATCAATTGCAGATTTTTAAACGCAGGAAAAGAGCAACAACACAAACCTTTTGGCCCTTTGTGTTGACCTTAGTGTGTGTGTGTGTGTTTGAAGTTGGGTGCAGCTTCTGTGCCGAGTTTTGTGCTGACCAATATGCAATGGCCGGTTTTCAGACCCTTGACCGCTTTTGCATTTCAAAGTTATTGTTTGTTTTAAGTCGTTTTTCAGAGGTGGTTAAAGGGGGTCAGTGCAGTGTTCTGTGTTTGTGTTTAGCATAAATTAGAAAGTATTGATCGCCTGTGGTCAACATGTGCATAAACAACTTTTTCAAATGTTACTCATACGAGAAACAACATGGCAAAAGTTTAAATCAATATGCAAGCAAATATTTTACATATTTTTTGTTTTGATATGTTAAGACCCCAGTATAAATAAAATAATAAAAATACTGCTACTAAAGAATACCGAAATATGGCTAAAAAATTTACTATATATTACACAAAATGTATAATATACTTGTATATACTTTTTTTGGTGTGACTAGTTAGGAGCTGCAAGGGCTTGAGTCAAGCACTCGTTGGGTAATTGCAAGAAAATCTCATTTAATCCCACAAAATGCGACTTTATCACGCAAAAAATTATGAAATATTCTAGGCAAAAAAGCAATTGCCATTTTTTTTTTTATTTTTTTTTCCTTTACTGCGCTGCCATTTTGTTGCTTTCTTTAGTTGCTGCCTCTTTCACGTTTGTTGTTGTTGCCATGTATTGCTTTTTCCTGCTTGTTTACACTTGTCTGCTCTCACGCCTTGCAATGAGCAACAAAGTATTGCGAAATATTATTTTACTCTCTCGCTCTGCTTCTCTTTTATTTTTCATTTCCACTTTTTTGTAACGGCACTAGCAATAAGTAGAAGAAATGGCGAAAGCAGTCCATAGATATTTAGTTTCTTTTGCTACATCATCATTATGTTGGTGTATACCGCTAAGACTGGTATGCATTATAGCGAGGGTCCTTTATAGGGTTTCTCTGCATGCAGCTGAGGTAAGCCGCAAGGTATGAAAATTTATTGAGTGCTTACTTTTTATGAACTTCGGACATCTGAAGCACACTAAGTAAGATTGTTTGCAGCCGAGCACGCAGCTTGTGTCTTAGTTTTGGTCATGCGTGACTTTAATGATATTTTCCGGCATAAATCTTTGAAGAGTCCTAGTATTTTCAAGGCTTTTGTTGCCAGGCTATCATAATTTATATAATAAATTTTGATAAAAAACTTATTAATAAAACAGGTCTACAAATACCGGGCGTCGTGTCAGTTGTTGGAAAGCCAAGAGACATTTCCGAAGCAATTTTCTGCGTCGAATCCGTATCCGGGGTCAGAATTGGCCCATCACGTCAGGAGATTTTGTATTTTGCATAGTATTTTATTGTACTTGTATTTTATATAGTAAAGTTTTGCAAACATGGGGTTATTCTTGATAATAAAATTATTTATAAAAGAATTACTTATATTTTAAAAATGATTACTTATTAAAATAAAATTGGAAAAACCTAACAAAGATGTTTTTTTACTCTTAAACGCAACTTTGCAGTTCGTTGAAATAAAATGAAAACTAAAAATAAATTAAAGTAAAATCGATTTTTTTTCGATTATGCCAAAAATGTTGATCAATATTGAATGGTTTTTAGATTTTTCTTAACAGATGCTATCATAATTGAAAAAGGCAAAAAAAAAATCTTCAAAAGCGCATTGGGATTTTGGTTCCAAGAAACTTTGCCAAAGAAACCTTAGCTCAAAAATGAATTTCGCGTTTTATTCCTACAAGTTTTTTAAAATAGGTATTTTTCGAAAATATTTAAAAATCGATATAGATATGGCATTAAAAAAGCAAAAATTTTTTGTTTTCCCCGAATAATGCGTATGCGTTGGTTTGTGGGATCAAAGACACAATTTTGGAAATTCATTTTTATTTTTGAGTGCCGCTAGATGGCGCTTTCGTGTATTGCCGATGTGCCTAAATTCTTATATATTTTATATAATTTTTTTTTTTTGTTAAATCGGTACGAAATAAAAAATAAAAAAAAATAAAATAAAAAAAAGAGCAATGAAAAAAGAAAATTTGCTCTTGCGATAACTAACCATATCAAAAATAAATAAAAACAATATATTTTATATTTATATATACATTATTTTATATTATATTTTTATAGCAAAATCAGTACGAAATTAAAAAAAAAAATAACAAAATGAAAATAATGAACAAAGTAAACAATTTCGTCTAAGGTGGCACTCTCGAAAAGAAAAATTTTTTTTTAGAAAGCCACTGGAATATATTTTGTCGAACTTCCATATAAAAAAATCCACTTTTACAAATATTTTTAGGTAAGGAATTTTTTTAATCACGCGGTTTTTTCATATAGTATATGATCTTATTTCTGTATAACGAACTTTCTATATAATGAAATAATATTTAAATGCTTTGTGAATTCGCAATATAGGAATATGCAAGCAAATAGTTCTAGCATATTGTGAATAATCGCCTGAATTTTATTCGCATTTCTTACTTAGTAGATTTTTATCGATAACTTTACAAATTTGCCAAAGAATTATTTCGCTGCATATTAGCTTCAATAAAAAAACAAATTGTTCTACTTAGTAGTGAGTTATTTGGTATCATTTATTGACAAGCGACCCTCGCAATTTTTTTTTTTTACTATTTTTGTTGTTGCTGTTTCCCCCTTTATGCCATCGAAGTTCATTTTATGCAGATGAATGCGCGCATTTATGAAAAATGTTGTTGTCATGGCTGCCGCTATTCTTTGTAGTTGTTATTTTTGCTGTTGTTGTTTTTTTTGTCGTTGATGAGAAATAATGTTTGCGGAAAAATAAGATTTGTTTATTTTACGAACGATTGATTTTGTCTTCCCCACAGCGCCCTGCTACAATCAACGTTATCGGACCCAAGGACCGACCGACCGACCACTTGAAATGTCCTTGCAGAGCCAGCTTATGACTTATCCACGCTTCATTTTGCAGAGCTTAAAAATTAATTATTGTAGCTCTTAAGTTGACAAACTGTTTTGTTATTTGTTTTGAGGCTTATAAGTTAATAAATATTTCACGAAAAGGACTTTGCGCAAATCTTTAAAAGGACTTTGGACTTGTGCTTGTATATACATAATAAAAAATTTTTCTCAGATAAATTTATTGTTGAGCTGAGTTTTACTTACCGGGTACAAGCAAGAGCAGCACCAGCATCACCATCAAACATACGCAATTGACTGACCGGACACGCCCACATCCCGCACGCCCCCATGGCTGCCGGCAACGTCCGTGCTCCATGCTCAAAGCTGCCCTCGACGACATTTGCATTTGAGTTTGCATTTTGGATCCTTTTGCAAGTTTTATGCAGCAGCAGCCAAATGACAGTCGACTTTGACTCGTAGAAAGGCTACAAGCACATCCAGATTATACTATATATATATATATATATATATGTATATAAGTAAGTATTTTCTATTTCTATTTGTATTATAGTTCGGCTTCTTTTTTTTCCCTGCTCCTTTTTTCCGGCCACTTCCGTTTGGCGTTTGGCTTTGGCGTTTTGTATACGCCTTATAAATATATATTGGCCAATAAATGTCAATTGTGTTTTGACCCGATTGTTGTTTGGGATTGAGTGCAACTATTTATACTTTAAAGTTTAAGTAGAACGTTGTGCGAGCTGGAATTAAATGGAAAGTAGTTTGTATTGTAGTAAATTCGATTTTTTTTATGAGTAATAAAAATCGCATAAAATTTAATAAAAATTTCCAAAAGTTAAACTAGTAAAATTTATTTTTATTTTTCCTTAGTAAAAACTACTAATTTTAATTTCCTTTTTTGGGAGTCTATGCATAAGCAAATATTTAAAACAGTTGTGTTTTTTTTATATAAGACGTATCTTGCTTAATTTAATTAATTTTGCTAAAAGTTCTATATAATTAATTTATTTTAGTTGTAAATGCCGGGAATATTAAGTTTCTTTGCAGCCACACAGATATTTTTGTCCATTCTCGTTCATTTCAATATCTTTATCCCTAAAGAATTATATACCTACTTACTTATCGGACTATAAATTTTATTTTTAACTTGAATGTAATTATTATTTCGCTAGTAATCACATAAATTAGTTTCCTTTAATGTAACAGCAGATTTACAATTTCGTTCCACTTCATAAAACCTATCTGCTCCTTAAATTTTTACGTTGGGACTACTTGTTGAAATAATTTTATATAAGTGCTTGTATATATTATTATTTTCTGCGTGCTAGAAAGGAAAATCTTAGTCAAAATTCTAGACTATCATCCAGAGGTTGTGGGTTCAGAATCCCACGCAAAGCCATGGTCCTGCACTTTCCACTTTTCCTATTTCCCTTATTTTTCCTGTCTATTCCATATCCTTATCACTCTCTCCCGTTATCGGTATCACAATGGGCCTATTCTTGGCCTAAGTGAGTTGGGACGCTAAGTCCCAGCTGCCGCCCTAACCTACCTACTTATGGGACTATAAATTTTATTTTTAACTTGAACAAATGAAATACAACGAATTTTGTGCAAAACACGTTTTTTTGACCGATCGGCCCTATGGCAGCTATGTGATATAGTCAACCAATTTTGATCAAATTTGGTACAGTGCTTGGGAGCTCTGAAAAATTTCCGAGTGCCAAATTTGGTTATGATATTTTAAAATTTTTGTTTTTTTTTGTGTTTTTTTAAAACCCCCCTAAAAAAAAAATAAAAAAAAAAAAAAAAAAAAAAAAAAAAAAAAAAAACACCCTCCCCCAAATTTTTTTAAAATTTTTCTCCTCCACCCCCTTAAAATTAAAAATTATAAAAAAAAAAAAAAAAAATTAATTAATTTTGTAGGTTACAAAAACCCCTTCAAAAAATTAAATAAATTTAAAAAATTAAAAAAAAAAAAAAAAAAATTAAAAAAATATAAAGGGGAAAAAAAAAAAAAAAAAAAAAAAAAAAAATTTAAAAAAAAAAATAAAAAAATTAAAAAAAAAATAAAAAAAAAAAAAAAAAAAAAAAAAAAAAAAAAAAAAAAAAAAAAAAAAAAAAAATTAAAAAAAAAAAAAAAAAAAAAAAAAAAATAAAAAAAAAAAAAAAAAAAAAAAAAATTTTTTAATAATATTAAAAAAAAAAAAAAAAAAAAAAAAAAAAAAAAAAAATTTTTTTTTTTATAAATTTTTTTTTTTAAATTTTTTTAAAAAAAAAAATAAAAAAAAAAAAAAAAAAAAATAAAAAAATATTTTTAAAAAAAAAAAAAAAAAAAAAAAAAAAAAAAAAATAAAAAAAAATTAAAAAAAAAAAAAAAAAAAAAAAAAAAAAAAAAAAAAAAAAAAAAAAAAAAAAAAAAAAAAAAAAAAAAAAAAAAAAAAAAAAAAAAAAAAAAAAAAAAAAAAAAAAAAAAAAAAAAAAAAAAAAAAAAAAAAAAAAAAAAAAAACATAAACAATCGAATTATCTATTATGTATTACTATTAATTATTAGAAAAAAACAAATATATAATATATTTAAATTTGGTTTTACAAAATGAAAAAGCAATTTTTGGTATTTTTAATAACTTATTTTTCTTATTTAAAAATTTTAAAAATTTATTAAATTCGAGATTAAGATATTTTGCTCCGAGTTTTAGACTTTTTGCAGTCTTATTTAAATCTAGAAAAAATTTATCTAAACGATTTGCGGTCTTTAAAGAGCCCTTTGTTTTGCGAACGAGTCACAAAATTCTTATTTTATGAAGTTTAGAGATTCTTATTTCAAAATTATTTTCGGTGTGAAATTATCGAAATACACACAGAAATAAATAAATAACAATTTTAATTGAAGAGCGGCTATCTTAAAATGAGAACAAAAAAGATTGCGATATTATTGTTTCATTAGGACCATTCTTTTTACTCAGTGTAACTGATTAAGTCTTCACAGAATACATACATACATTTAACACAATATTTGCAAAATATTTACAAATAAATCCTTTTAAGTCTGCTTAAAATTAGCTGTACTGTAGTATTAATATCGCTCTATCATTTATTTCCTTACTGGCCACCTAAAAATCCTTAACAGGGTCAGAAATGCTACATATATATATGACCCAGGCAAAAGACCACACTCCCAGTACTCAACTTCACCAAGAGGTACAAAGTCATTTTTCCATCGAGATTAGAATGGAACTCTAACCCAGTCTGGTTACATGACGACTTGCCAAAATGTTATACAGATGGATCCAAGACGCTTCACGGTGTAGGAGCAGGAATATTGGGCCCCAGAGCACACAAATCAATAACAATCAGCAATGATACCACAATTTTCCATGCGGAACTGTACGCTATAATGGAAACAGTGGAAATCCTATCCAAAAGAGGACTTAAGAGAATTAAGATCAAAATACTCTCAGACAGTCAATCAGTCCTCAAAGCACTGAAAAGCTACACATTCACTTCTAAAGTCCTTACAGAGGGTAACAACGCAATCAACCAACTGGCCACCCACAACCAGTGCTCGGACACGAAGGACACGAAGGCAATGAAAAGTCGGACCTTTACGCCAAAAAAGTATTGAACATGAGACCAAGAAGCCCTGGACCCTTTTTCGGCTTCTAAAAAATCACGGATTATACATGAGATCATGGCATGGACCGGCCTCAATAATTCACGGAATACTGGAATGAACTTCGACGCCAAAAGAGCAAACACTACTCTCACTCTAAACAGGAAAAGTCTGAAGACACTCTCTGGGGCACTAACAGGTCACTTTGCCTGCAAAAAACACCTACACAGAATAGGATCTGATCTACACAGATTCGAACACATGCTGTGATGAGGAAGAATCCATGGAACACCTGATCACAAGCTGTGAGGCACTAGGCCACAGGAGACACAAAATTTTAGGTGCATACCTACTAGAAGATAAAGACCTACAAAAGCTTCCTGTGAAAGCGACATACTAAACGTCTAAATATTAAGGGGAGATCAACCTGGTCGCAGTGCATACAGGCCTTTGCCTAACCCACAAACAATTACAATTACAATCATTTATATGTGACATCTAACTGCACGTTAAATGTCCAATTTCACAGTTTACAAAAGTTTTTATAAAAATTATTTCTTGATCATTTAATAAAACGTGGAAAAGGGAAAAACTTTTCGAGTCTGAACTTGGCTTATCCAAGAAGAAAATACCATTTTTAGTTTTAAATCGACCGTTTTTACTCTTCTATTCTAAAGACTTTATTTTTTTATGTTTGGCATAGAACCCCAGAATTACTGAACTATTTTTTGTTTCTATAAAATTCTTATACATTGATGGGTAACAAGTAAAGGATGGCCTAGAATAAGCTGTAAACTAAATTGGGAACAAAACCAAAATATTGTCAAATTAGTTTCTTTTGTTGTTAATGTAGCATTGTATATATTTTACGGGGAACTGCTCGTTTTCTTATATATAAAATAAAGCCGTAGTCAGTTCACTTCAAGCAAACTGCAAATGGAACCTTTTCGGAGTCACAAAAATTTTAAGCACGAGTACCGATTTGGAATCCCTTTGTTTAGAAAAGAAAACAGTTGGCTATATAATGATGCAATTTGTTTGGTATACTGATATTTGTAAGCAACCTCATAGGGTAACCATGAACAAAATGCAGTTTCATAACGAGAGTGTTGAACAGTGTTATTTAGTAATGGTTATTAAATACTATGTGACTAATTCATTCAAAAAGCGTTTGCAAGCGTTTAGAAATGCCTCTTCATTGCCACTTTAAACTTTGACGCAGAACAAACAAAGCAATGTTAGCAAAGCAACAAAGGTATATACATATTTTGAATTTTTTAAGCTGAGCTCAAAACTTACGAAAAGAAATAGTTTCTTACTCCTATCACTGCTCTACCTGCTGTTCCATGTACAAGTCTGCTCACCCCAAGCAGCTTCTTTTAGAGTTGGCAAATGCCCCGGGCTCCGTGTTAAAGTGAAAAAGGTAACTATCAATTATCGAAATTCTTAAACAGATTATAATTTTTTTGTAGCCTTTAATGGCAGCCTATATGTATCTTCATAGCTCCTGGTCGGAAGATGTACCAGATGATATGAGCTGCAGGCAGTATAAGTTTCCAGCAAGCACATTAAATAATTTTTTAAGTCGTTCAACCAAAGGTATTGAAAATTATCTAGCCTCGGATGGTAAAACCTATGCAGTTGCTTATGTTTGTTATAAAATAAAAACAGGACATTTTTGTAAGTATAAAAAATACAAGTTTTTAAGAGCGAAATTTTTTGAATGTTTTTTCAATTATTTGCAGTATTGGTCGGAAGTTATACCAAGACACAGTTTCCACCAAATTCTACTGTGAATGCCATTATGGAAGCTTATGTAAAAAATGGTTTTAATTTAAAAAACTTACACGTGTTTTGTAAAAATCATGATGGTGAAGCAGGTCTAGAGCTTCCCAAAAATAATGTTGTTTTAAGTTAAATAGATTGTTAACTTATCCATACAAATACAATAATAAAAATACCAACGATCTAAGATAATATCTGCACTACTAGTTTTTGGAACCATAAAACCCTTGCACGTAGGGCTCTCAAATGTTCTCAAAAATCTTCCGAAAACGAGATAAATCGAAGAAACTTTCAAAGTTATGTGTATTGAAAACTTAATAATAATAATAATAATATTGTTGGAGAAAGCTGCACTGCGAACCGTAGGATCTATTGTGTTCCCTTCAAGACCTAGAGCTCCTCAACTAGCCCAATTTCCGTGACAAACTTGATTATCCGAGATGGTTCTAGTCGGGTAATATAATGCATCAATATTCTATGCCCTCCAAGAAGGGATTTCCTTCTTCTGGCTGGGGCATCACACTCTGCAAGTATGTGCTTGGAGGTTTCCTCCTCGGTTTCACAAAAACTGCATTGCTTGAATTCAAGATGCCAATAGTATACAGGTGTTTCCTGAGTCTGCATTGTCCCGTTAGTAACCCCATCAGTATCCTAAGGAAATTCTTGGCCAATTGGGACATTTTCTTAAACTTAATTAAGTTGTAGGAACCAATAAGTTGCTTGGCCTGTCGTAAGCCGTCTGTGCCAGCCCAGTCAGTTTCCCAAGTGGACCTTTCTTCATCTCTTAGCAGCTGCTTGGTAGTGTGTCTACTAACGCCACAGTAAGGTTCAGGCCCTCTTAGTGGCTTCGCAGCACCATTCCTCGCCAGTTCGCCAGCTGCTTCATTCCCAGGGATGTTCTTGTGTCCCGGGATCCATCTAAGGGAGACTCTGTTCCATTGTCCTAGACGGTTCAACTTCGAGTTAATCTTCAAGCCAGCCACCGCATTAATCGCAGCTTGACTGTCTGACAGTATAGCAATATCTCTGTCTTTATATTTCCTATCTAGGTTGATGTCTACACATCGGCCTATAGCACATACCTCTGCCTGAAATATGCTGGTGTATATACCCAGAGCTTCTGAAAGTCGCGTTCTTGGTCCCGCGACTCCCAGTCCAGTGCCTTCTTTAGTCAAGTATTGAAAACTTACTCAGGTTAATTTTTTTGTATCAAATTTTTCCTTTTAAGAATAACCAGCTCAGACATTATAGTTTGAAACTTGAGGTTACCTACTATAAAGGAAAGTTTTTTTTTTACAAAACAATAAGTACTTACATATCTTTATATGAAATACAATCTTTAATTATACGAGTCGCAAATTTATTTGTTATGCAAAATATAAAAAAAATAAAAAAAAAAAAAATGCTCTTCTATTTTGAATAAAAACTAAAGCATTAAAATTTTCATTGAATACAAAAATTTTCAAATTCTTTGATTCGCTTACATGATATGAATTGTCAAAGATATGTTTACCTATATATGCAATTATTGATAAATAATCAAGTACAAAAAGAGATTTTCGACCATATAAATTATGGGCCTTCTTCTGCCTCGGTTTATAAAATGACAAAATCTTATAGTTGCTTTGGCGCCCAACGTGGGGCCAGTACTAGAATCATGCTCTATCGACTAAAAAAGCTTCAAGTGTGCATTAAGTTTTTATCGCGGCTTAATTTTTACCTATTTTAAAAATAAACGAACTATGTAACTATGTCAATTATGACCTCTACAGTACAAGGTATAAAACCAGCTATGACGCAAAAAAACGTATTATTTCATTAAAATTGTTGGACAGACACAGTGCTATGCATTTTATCATTGACAAATGTCATTTGTGTTTTGTATGCAAACTTATTTACAAATTATTTACAAATTAATTGAAAATTACACAATTAACGTTGGGGTTTTTTTTCTTGCCATTTATCTCCTGCGCTGCCAGTCTGGCTATAATCTATCTCTATTTTTCTATCACTGTTGCTTGCTTGCTTACACTAATGGCATGTTTTTGTTGTTGTTTCTTTTTTTTGTGCTATGCAAATGGCAAACTCAAATATAACAATGGAGTCGAGAATGCTAAAATGGCTGCTGTCAGCTGCAACACAAGCAACAACAATGGCAACAAAAATGGCGGCAAACAGTTGCAGCTGCTGGCAGGCTGGCAACGAGTTGTTGTTGTTGCTGGCAGCACTAACTTCATGTCAATCCTTTTGTGGTTTTGCCAGTCGTTTAATTTGAATTTAAAATGTTACCAACGCCCCATGCCCACGCCCATGCCCCCACAGACACCGACGCCACTGCTCTGCTACTCGTTATTTGAGTCTCACTCATTTTCCACTTATTTACAATTACCACATTTTATTATGCTTTTGTCTGTCGCTTTGTCACAACCCCCCCAACAGTGCGCTACCCCTGCAGTCAACGCCCCTGCTTTTGGCTCACTTGTCTCATTTACATTTTGCCATTTTATTTATACTTTTGTTTATATTTGTCACACTTTTGTCTTTTGTTGCCGTTACATTTTTAACTGCATTTTTGTGTCTCTGTCAAATGGTCGCGTTGCCCACCAAAAAAAAAAAAAAAAAAAACAAACCTAACCCAATCCCATTACCCCCTTTAGTCAACCACCTTGGCAGATTTTGATTGTATTTTTGTTTATTTTGTTGCAATTTTAATTACTTTAATGAAAGTTTTAATTGCAAAATAGCAGAGGAATCTGTAACTGTAATGAGTTTTTGTGGTCTAAGAAAGGTTTTGCTCGTTGTTGTTGTTGGTGTTGTAGTTGGTGTAACTTTGTGTGACA
The DNA here is from genome assembly GCA_018150985.1 of Chymomyza costata. Classification (NCBI taxonomy): domain Eukaryota; kingdom Metazoa; phylum Arthropoda; class Insecta; order Diptera; family Drosophilidae; genus Chymomyza; species Chymomyza costata. The sequence continues at coordinate 271,767 of JAECWU010000166.1, forward strand.
GTTTGCAAATTGTCAAGCACTTTAGTTGTAATTCTTGTCGTTGCCAAACACTAAACAATCCATTTCATATGCACTTGCCTTGGCCCTACACAAACCCCACTTCGGTGGCATTCATTTGATCCACAGAGTTAAGTAAATTAAATAAAAAAGCAAATCACAGACTTGCACAAGCACGAAGAAACATGCACGAACATGTGCATATCAACTGAAAAAAGCTCTTTTGAAGAATATGCAAAGAATTAAAAATCGCAAAGCAAATGAATAATTAATGAATACTTTTGCAAAGAAAGGGAAAATGTTGATGACGTCATAAAAAAGTTTTTTGTCAAAAAAAAAAAAAAAAAAAAAACAATTACATTCATAATGATGCCGAAAAATACTTCAGAGTCGCATACGTAATTCCAAGCTTGGCGTTCCTAATGATGATGGACAAATATTTATTTTAGTAAAAAAAATTATTTACAAAAAAAGATATTTTTGAATAATAAGCATCGCACGCAGCAAAGTATAAAATTTTTTGACTGTCTTTTGTTGTAACTTTATCTATACCTAATTTTGTTTTTTACACGGTAAATACGTTCCAGAAAAAACCATAAAAAATGACATGAAATAAATTCTGAAGCTGCGGTGAAAATGAATTAGAATACAATGGAGAATGATTTCCTAACTACTACATCTCGAAAAGATTAGGTTAATAGAAATATTTTCCTTAAAAATTGCAATCAAATATCTTTGTTTAAGCGTGCTTTTAAAATTGAAATTGTGTAAAAAATTATTTTTTCTAGACCGCTTTATATCACCATGTAAAGAAAGACCGTATAAAATCAGAATTGGGTGTACTTGATAAAGAAGTTAATGTTCCTTTATATACGCTCTTACAATTAAAATGCATTTTATTTAAAGACTTAACGCTATGTTATGTAAGATTTTCCATGGGTCCATTTATTTGTTTTAAGAGCATGAAATCGGGTAACACATTTTGTCAAATACCATGTCATCTTTAAGATATTAATTTTTGATCTCACTTACGTTACTTTGGTTATATTGGCTTAACGAATAATTTAAAATTAGTTGTGATCGCAGAAAAGAGCACATAAGTCACTCGAAAGATAGCCATACGTCTCTGCGACGTACTCTTTGTGCATTTCCCAAAACTAAGTTGTGCCGCTGTAAAATGTTTACAATCGACAAGTTGGTGAGACCGACTGAACAAACTGAGAGACAAAACTTCGTTCAGTGACGATAAGGAGATACAGCGTGAAAAAATAAAAGTGTCTAGTTTATGTAATTATGTGGTGTTGAAAAACGAAGAAAATAATTCATTAAATTTTTGAAGAGTCGTAAATGTATTTTTTTTATTTTATAATACATTTATATTAAAAATCAAATAAAATAAAAATAATTTTTGAAATTCCCAAAACTTAACAACTGAAATTAAAATATAATTAGCTTATTGGTACGTTTGTGAGCCTGATAAGCAATATAACGATTACTTTTTACAAAAACAATTATATCCTTTGAAGAAACCTTTAAAAGTGCCGAGTAAAGCTTAGTCAGAATGTCTTGAAATTAGTATAAAATGCCTTAAATTGTATTGACATGTAAATCACTTTGATGTACCTTAAAAAGATCAATCTGCAAGCCACAGTGCCCAAAGTTTGATATGGTGCACTTCAAATTCTCATCTTCAGCTATGGTAATGCAACCGGCTGGTGAATCTTCAAAACCTAATGGCTACGATAGTTCTTTCACTGTCGAGTACCAGATGCTGGAATTTTCTTTCTTTAAAACTTCCACTCCCAATAAGACTATTTTGCCGTCCCGCTGTGCATCTCAGCATTTATCACTAGCCATATACAGTATGTAGGTAAGTGTTCGTGCGTGTGCATTAAAATTAATTGAAATGATATTGGCAACGCCGTAAACTGTTCAATGGTCAACAAACGCCCAAGCAAACAAAAGCATTAACGCAATTAACACAATACTTTAATTAAAAAGCGCTTGAAAGACAAAACTGTCGCACATACGGACACCCACTCAAACACATTCACTCACACATTCGCATACACATTCATACACACACGCAAACACATTTACACCCACAATCTGGTTCACCCAAAGCGTAACTCCGTCAAATCGATTCCATTTCAACACTAATCCGTATGTAGCAGCAAATGAAAAAATAATAGTATTAACCGAAACCAAAGCAGATATTCAAAGAGTGAAGGATAGACAAAAGAGAGAGGGCAAAAAAGGAATTCCAAAAAAAAAGAGCTCACAAGAAGACTGGTAACATTTTAATTGAAACTATGCATATCCTTTGGCATACATATGCACATACCCTCTAACTATCAAATAGCTACAAAAGGCTGTTTGGGATAGTTTGTGGGGCGGTTCGCTGAAGTTAGGGGGGTGCTTTCAGTGCCTTAAACGACCATTTCCTAATTGTCTTTTCGCAGCGCCAAAAAACTTAAATCCACACTTTAATTATTTTGCCAGCATTTAAATAAAATGCGCATTTGCACACACGTTCGTCCTGCGTCATGGTGTGTGTGTGTGTGATTGTGTGTATCTGGTGTACTTGTGTGTTTCTGTGTGTGTTACCCTTGTTTGTTTTTGTCTTTAAAAGTTTTCGGCGCTTTTGGCAATATCATTTGCACTCTCGACTTTGACTTTACATTGCGCTCATTTCAACAACATTCATTCTTTTATGCTATGTTTACACTGGCAAACACTGTGAAACTGTGACGTTGATAGGCATGTCACAGGCGAAGTGATCCCAATGGGGTTTCTTAGTTTAAGTTTAAGTCTTTAAGTTTCATAAATTATGCATTTATCACAACGTTGTGCAGAAGTAAAAACAGGGCAGTTATCAATTATAGATTTTTCGGCTTTTTCTAATACCTAGTTGGTAGGCAAAAAACGAAAAGATGGAGAGGCTGTGAGTTGTTAAAAACTTTGAATAATTTGGTTAATAAACCGTTTATAAACAAAATCAAAATTATCTAAGAGAACAACCGAAACTTCTTTAGGAACAGAGTTAAAAAAATCATTTAAGCACAAGCGAAAGACGTCAAAAATATCAACTTTTGTAGAAACCTAAAGAATACACTTTTTTTGAAAAAAAAGTTTAAAAGAAACAATTTTTAAACTTGAAATAATGATATTTTGAGTATTAGAATATTCATTGAACCAAAAATACGGAGTACTTTTTTTCATATCGATGATATTTAAGTGTTGCACTAAATTTAAAAATTAAAAAAAAATTTTACACGAAGAAAATTTTTTCATTTGAACTATAAAAATGCACAGCTGTTAATATATATGATAATATACTTATTGACAAAAAGCATGCCAGCTTCTGTCACAGTGTGACAACAAACAAAAATATTATCAGCTTCTGCCACAGTGTGACACCAAACAAATACTTTCTATTGAAATTAATTTCTAGATTGTTTTGTAAATGTTTCAGCGCCTTGGCTGCCTCTAGATAATGCAGTGTAAACATAGCATTAAAAGTAGACACACGTGGCCATACACACAAGCCAGTCAAATCCATTTGCAAAAATCTCTTTTAGCGCCTTCTTTTTATAAATTTTAATCCTGAAGCATTTTATTTTATATTTTTTGGTTTTCTCCTTTTTTTCCAACATAAGTTGCCAACTTTGGCATTAAAATGGCTGCCAAACACAAAAAAATGCACACATGTATACAATGTACATGTGTATGTGTAAAAAAGCTTCTTATCCTTTTTGCACTTTTACGGCAACAACTCTTTGGTTTTTTTCCTTGCTATTTAAGGTAATGAGCAGCACATACAAAATGCAATTAAAAGCTTGTTGCCAAAAATGCATTTCTGTGTATCTGCCTCTCTGTTAAGGATTGGGTTAAATTTTTTTTCTCAGCTTGTTTTACGCCGAAAAGTATGCAAGCATTTTATTGCGGCGTATGTTTTTAATTTCAAGCCCTTAAGCTACCTTTGCACAAACACACTTTCAATCCAAGCAAAGATAAAAAAAGGCGGACGATAGCATTACTATGAGGATAAAGGAGTGAAATCTATGGAATTTGAACAAAAGGAAGATCTTTTGAAGATTTGCCATGGCATGTAGACGCATGGAAAAGACTGGTTGAATAAGACTTAATTGCTCGGCAAACATTTTTTGCGATTGCAATTGATGGTCCTCAACCTTCTTGGACAGCTTTTCACGCTTTTTGTGTTCCACAGGTCAAAATTGCCGTTTTTGATCCAACAACACCAACGTTGTCGCTATAGGCCTGCACAAGCCTTCGATGAAGAAAAGCAGAGCCTCCGCATATGCCATTTTTCTGGCAAAAAATTGGCAAAAAAATATGTTTTTTTATGAAATTGCTGGTCGTATATTGTAGTCCGTTACGGAGAATCGGCCGTTCCAGTACAGAGTAATCACTATACATTAGGAGCAACTTCCTCAGGGTTGCAATCTTTTCCGCCCAGCGTCGCTTTAACTGCGAAAAAGTAAGAAGGCAGGACTGTCTTGCCCAAATAAGAAAAGTCACAATCAACACCACAATCTGTTCAAGCAAAAGAAAAACGTCTTTGCGCAATCTTGTGAAGCTTAAAGCCTTTCTTTTTCAAATGACATTAGATCAAAGGTTACCAAGATACAATTCCAGAAATCAATACAAACAACTAATAAACTGTATTTCTGACACAACATTTGTGCTTAGTAGGCCATGAGCTACAAATAAGTAATCATTGTAAACCCATTTCATATTTCTGTTCAGTTTTACATTACACTCCGAGCAGTCCACAACAAAATATAAATAAAAAAAGTTCATTATTTTTGCTTGAAATTTAAATTTCCGGTATCTAAATTTATTTTGTTAACTTTTAAATTTGTTAGACCTTAAAAAAATATGTCTGATTCGTCTGACACATTTCCATTGTGCTCAAAAAGTGCACAACTTAATTTTTGTCGTGAGTACTGGTGGGCTTGCGGAAAGCATGATACCGATCCCATAAAAATAATTGGAGAAGTGGCCCAGGCCTGGCAGTCTTTGAAACCAGAAGAGCGAGTGCAATTCGAACAGGTATGTTTAAATCATAGACTCTTTAAAAAAAAACTATGAATTTAAAACTTTTTAGACGACCAATAAGAAAAGACCCCTGCAAGAAATGGTTGCAGAATGGACAAAAGAATTGGTGCAAGCCAAAAGACGGCAGTTCATAGAAAAGGTTCATGCTGCTGAAAATAAACGTAAGACTGTTAAACCAAGGCATCGGAAACGTGTGGTGGTTGAAGCCAAGCAGAAGGAAGCGCCACTGGCGCCTAGACAGAAGAAACTTAAGTCTATCAAGAAACGCAAGTCAAAATTAAGCTAAATACCATTACCAATACACCCAAGGGCTGCTCCTGTTCCAAACTTCTATATAACCCATACCTCCAAACGCCAGCAACTGTTCCAATGCAACGTTTCTCCAAATACGCAAATCCAAGTTAAACTAAATACCATTACCCATACAACCAATGTCTGTTCCTGTTCCAATGCAAAGTCCATTAACATAAGCAACTCCAAACTAAACTTTATACCATTAACCCCTACCCACACCCCCAATCTGCTGCTGCTGCTGCTGCTGCTGCCCTGTACGTTCTGGACACTGTTGTTGCGGTACACACCCCCCGTACACTAGCCAGGATCTTCCGGTTTACCAGTTTTAATTATGCTTGCATCTGATTGAATGTGTGCAAGCATTTGTTACTTGATGGATACAGCATGAAAATTATTCTATACACATTATATAAATATAAAAACATATAAAAAAAAATACATATAAATATAATATACTAGATTAAAAAAAATATATGCATGTATAGGGTGTTTCAATAGGCACGCCTTCAATTGAGCCGCAACTATGCGAAACTGACATTCCAAATTGGAGCTTTCTCATGAAGGTCGCCAGGGATAGCCGTGGGGGATATTTGCACGAACCCTGCGCTTCGGATAAAATACCGCAGCACTACCTACTCGCTGGTTATACGATTTATTCTTATTTGAAACCAAAGATGAAATGAAAAAAAAAAAAACAGAATGAGGATAAGAAAGAATCCAGGGTATAGAGTAGATAGAAGAAAACTATGTTGTCAAAGACGTTGTTGGAACAATTTATGACCACCCTACAATAAGCACAGCAAGCAGGTGTGTAACCCCCTAGTTTTATTAGTTAAAGACTCTGAAGATGTTTGCGAATAAATCAAATGATTCGTCATGATATTTTTGAATATTTTGCAAGCTACAGCTCCCAATTGTAACATAACGCAAAGAGACGCGTTTAGTCAAGCGTATTATTGTAATGGTAAAAATTTTGATATGATATAGCATTAAGAAACACACACTTGTGCAATCAAAGCATCATTCACATACACATACAGCAATTCTCAAGTCATTGATAGCTGCATAGTATTTTTAAGAATTATGCGCCAAAATCATCGCTCTCAAAGTACACGAGGGCAGGCTGACAAGTAAACGTGCAATTCATTTTAGAACAAATATTTGATTTTTTAATATAAACAAATTCAAGAACAAGACACATATATTCTAATGTAGGCTGTGAATTTAAAAGATAGATTCCCTTGATGGAATTACTTAAATATCTAGGAATTTTGCTCGAGAGTAAATTGGCTTTTAATGGCCATTTGGTCAATAAGACGATTATCTTGGGAGATACCGTTTTGGTCGGGGCACATGGGTGGTGATGTAGAATTGCTTTTTACATATACAAAGAAAGTGAAAAATATGGTTAAAGCGATATGCGATAAAGATCCAGATTTTTTGAAAATCTCACATTTTGGGGTCAATACAAAATATTGCAAATTTTTATTTTGATACTCGATATATCGGCGATCCTTAACCAAATTGTCTTGCATTGGTAGTTAGCTTAATTTTCTTTAATCTTGAATTAGAGATATGCGATAATAAACCGATTTTGTGAAAATCGAATATATCGTGGTCGTAGTTGAGGGCCTTAAGACAGGTCAAGTCACAGATTGTTCCCGCTGCTTAGGCTGGCGGCAACTCCATGTAACCAGACTATAAAAATAAATGTATTTTCAACTAACTGCATAATTCAGAGAACAAAGAAAATAGATAAACAAATTTCAGTGTCCATACGAAATATGCAATCTTGAATTTGAGTATCTATACTAAATTGTCTAGTACTTTTATTTATATGCCCCACGAATAAAAATCTAGCTGGGATCGTAAATAAGGGTTTGGGATTGATAAAAATTATTGCGATAAAATATGAAAGTCAAGCCACAATTATCAAAGGGATACAAAATAGAACGATATATTTTAATTTTCAATTAATAATCAGGGAACAAAGAAAATAAATAAATAAATTTAAATTAAAATTTTTTTCTGAAGACTTTTATTTATATGCCCCACGAATAAGAATCTAGCAGGGATCGTAAATAAGGGTTTGGGATTAAAAAAAATTAATGCGATAAAATCTGAAAGTAAAAGCCACAATTATCAATTATTATTACTATTAATTTATATCAGGGATCGCAAATATAATTTTTTGAATAAAAATCATCAAATAACACAGGTCTACAAATACCGAGGTCATGTCAGCTGTTTGAAAGCTAAGGGTCAATTCCGAAGTAATTTGCTGCGTAGAATCTGAGTCCGGGAACAGAATTGGACCACCACGTCATAATTTAGAGATATTTTAGGTTATGTGCCCAAAAAACGGCGTTTTTTCCTATTTTTGAGGTTATGTACAGGGTGCAAAAAATTTTTGTGGTCTGCCTCTTCAGTTACATAAATTAGTACCACTCTTACCTTTAATTTAAGAGTTCAGTACGATTTTTTTTCGCAAAGCACAGTCACAGCAATCGGTTTCAATTACACTGTATTCATTTGTAACATAACAAGGACATGTAACACACATAATATATTAATATATACATTTTTTTTAAGCACTTGAGAACTCGTAAAGAGGCAGTGTCGAATGCTATTGTCAACAATTAATTATTTTCTTAAAATTTTTATCGAGTTACAAAGAATCGGTATGCAGACTAAAACACTTTTTATTTTTCTAAGAATATAGCATGTAGGGTTACACTGGTGCCTGTAACTTTAAACATCCAGCATTTGGCAAAAAGTTGCTAACGTTGTTCTTGGTCGCTTACTTTTCGGCCTACTCTCGTTGCTTGAATGTGTTTATAGCTTTCGATGCGGCCAGCATTGAGGTTGTAGTCAAAGCCTGGCTATGTCTTTTGGCATCGTCATCGTCATCATCCTTGTCTATTTGAAGTACAAAATATTTTTCGTTTATTTGCTTTTAACATTCAGTGTAGTCTACTTTGTTGTTTTTATTTTTTTTTTTATGTTGTTTTTGTTGTTTTTGTTGCTGTTGTTGTCTACGTCGTCTACTTGGCTCAGTCTGTCAGTTAGTTTTTTTTTTCGCCACCCCCATCCCACCATATTTGCCAGCAAACAAACGCGCCCATGTGCGTGGGTGCGTATGAGTGATTTTTGTTGTTCTTTTGTTTTTTTTTTTTTATTCGCAAATGCTACGAAACATAAAACATCAAATGTAAATTGAAAGTCGTTCGTGTGTGAAACTGAATGTGTCATCAGTTGAAGCGTTTATCATTTTTTACTGTTTTTTCGGGTTGTTTCTCTTACTCTCTTTAGTAGCTTTTCTTTATTCCTTTACTTTTGACTGTGCCTTGTTCTTTAAGAAGTTTTAGATTTTATTTGTATTTAGGCATTGGTGTTGGGGTAAATCAAGTCGCCTTTTAAATACCAAAGTGAAAATCTTGGGTGAGCAGTAGAAGAAGAAGCTATGTAGCTGTAGCTAGAGTCCTTGGCTGCTTGCAGCAACGGATGGCAAAAATGTTTTGTCAATTTTGTGATTTCCGACTCAAAGACAAAGTCATGACTGAAGTCTGTGTTTGGATAAAATGTAAATAACTGAGCGTGTAATGAAGGAGTAGGCAGTCTGACTAAGCATTTGCGTAATTCGAAGAAATAAATACCCATATTGTTAAATAGTATTAAGTGCAAATGATTGATATATTTATTCTACAACAAATGCATATGATTTCAATAAAATAAGTCTAGTACACAAAAAATATTTTTTAGTTTAAGTGCCAATATTTAGAGATAGGTAAATATATCTCTGAGGGAAAATATGCAAAAATTATAAAATATCACTTACTGAAAAAACGATATCTTCGATTCCAATTTTTCAATTTGTTTAAGGTTTAGCTTATAACATAAGCTTTTACAATTTATGCTATAAAATTTGTTGTTTAATTATTTACTTAGAAATTGAGAATTAGAGCAATTTTTATTTTTATACAATCAAAGGGATGGGATAGTACATGAGGTCATAAATCGTTTCTTTTTTCGAAAACTTCAAAAAATCCAACATCTCGAAACAAGTGAAAATAAATTTCTTTCACAAAACAAAACAAATTTCCATGCGCATCAAAATTCTGAAGAAAAAACGGAATGAGTTCGAGATCCGGAGAAAAAAATTTTGCTTTTTTCGAAAAACTGTTAAAAATTGCTACATTAAAACTCCAGAAACACATGAAACTTAATTGCCTTTACCGAAAAAAATAAATTCCATGCGCATAAAAAATTCTGAAGTCAAAATTGATGATGGATTTGAAAAAATTAGACATGACTATAATTCTTTATTTTTGTATTTTAACGATATGAATTTTTTTTACAATCGAAAAGATTCCCAGGAAATCGAAAGGAGTCCCAGAGAGCAGCAGTCACAAATCTTGCCTATTTTCAAAAACTTCTAAAAATGTGTTTTCCAATGTCCGGAAACTCATGAAATATATTTTCTCCCTTTGACTTGATACCGCAACCAAAAAAATTCAAAATAACGGTATGTAAAGGTTCATCAATCTTGAGGTTTTTTATTTTTAAGGCAAAACAACACAAAAATTTCAAATGAATCGGAAAATTTTTATTATTAATAGAAAGAACCATTCTTGCCATTCACTTTTTAAAGGTAATCCCGATTATAATGGCCGCAACTGCGCCGTAGCTTGTCCATGCGAAGGTTCCAATTTTCGACGACGCATTCTTATGCTTGAACGGCGGTATCTCTATCTAATGCTTTAATCGGAGCTGGCTTATCAACAAACACTTTAGACTTCACGTAGCCCCAAAGGAAAATGTCTAACGGTGTGATATCTTGGTGGCCAATTCATCGGTCCGGAGCGTGAAATTAATTGTTCATCGAACTGGTTCCATAAAATGGCCTTAGCGCGCGAAAAACATTCTTTACAGAACGTGAATTTTCGTAATATAAATATAAAGTCTTTCCATGATGAAATGGCAATGGAAACTGAACAAAAAACACCTGGCAGCTTGACAGTACTCACGCGCGATTTATCAAAAGAACACCATTGAAAAAAAAAACCTCAAGATTGATGTCCCTTTACAATATTTTGTAGTATATTTTTTGTAAATAAAAAATAAAAATCTGAATAGGATACTTTTTATGATTTGCGGAAAATAATTTGTCAGTTGAAAATTAGGAACGTAAGAGTACATACTGAAGTTAATATTTAACATTTTTCATAAAAAAGACTCCAAGGGTATGCAAATATGTAGCACTACCTAGTCATAGCGCGACAGCACTTCTGAGTTCTTGAAGCAGAACTGATCCATAGCCAGATACAAATGCATTATCATATAATAACATAATTATTAAAAAAAAGAGCGAGTAGATCATCATCCCTATTTATACAACTTATGACAACTTTTAAAATTCTATTCCTAGCACTTTCTACCAAAGTATCACTTTAAAAGTATGCTTATAAAAGTTATCCATAGCCTCCCTACCCCAAAACAAGTTTTTAACAGTCAAATTTATTAGCATTAAAAACTATTATAAAAGCAATTTACAAATGGCCAAAAAAAAAAAAACAAGCAAAAAAAAAGCAAAGACAGCCATATAGACATAGACAAGACAAGCAGTGCAATTTGTTGGGCAAGTCGAGCCACAAATATATTGTACCCCACTTAGGAGATAATCTTATTGGTAAAATGCCAAAAACTTTTTGAATGCCTGAATGTTGTTGTGCCCAAAAGCATGCAACACCAAAACACTCACACAGTCTCCACAATAAAAATGTCACCACAAACAAAAAGGAAGCGAAGTAAAAGTTTACTTTTTGGCAAAAAACAAGCAGTGTTCCAACTAAAAAGGTATTTCCTCTTAAATCAAATACATTTTGCTATCTTTTTGTAGTTGTTTCTTTTTTTGTGGCTTTTTTCTTCCACTTTTTATATTTACTAAGAGTATCCATATATATATATATACATTTTCTTTTTTGCACGAACCACTAGAGCACTAGGGTACTTCAATTCACTCCAAAACATATTGAGCGGGCCACTTGAGTGTGCGCCAAGAGATAAGCGCAATTATATGGCATGAAGTGCGGCTGACCCGCCGCCGGTCACCGAATTGTATAAATTAGGTAAAAAAGAAGAAGTAACTTATGTGTGTGATGTTTTTGGCCTTCATTGAGACAAATGGGAAAAAGAAAATCTTGACCAGCATGAGCTTTAAGTGGGCTCCTTTATATAGTCTGTGTTTTTGGCTGTTGGGCGCTTTAAATGCTTTGAAAAGGTATTCGTACAATAAATTGAAACATTCTTAAGGCCAGTCATGTCACATGGGTTCTGAAGTACTCTTAATGTTCAAATTTTGTTGTCAGTTTCAGTTGAGTTTTATTTTGTATTGCGGCTGGCCAGGAATTTTCTATAGTGGGTTAGGTTTTTTTTTTAAATTAGTTTGGGTCAACCTTGAGAACAATGAAAGCAAAATATTAAGCTAAGACTCTTAAGTTATTGCCTGGACATACGCGTGTGCCAAATCTTATTTAATACCAAAAATTATTTCTGTTGTAAACAAGTGTTTAAAGTTGTTAGTTACCTTTAAGTATTGTGGTTTACATGGTCTTTCGTCTGCGGCTTAAAACTTAATCCTTAGTTTACAATGTGCTTACACTTAAATAATAATTCTTGTTATCTTGTATACATTTAACATAATATATAAGTAAGCATTTCGCTTATAGATTCAAGTGAATAATTTATATTAAAGTTTTAAATCCGATTTGTTGCTTGGACACTTAGCAGAGATATTTTTTTTAAAAATAATGTCATCTTAAAGCTTTAGATACATTAAACAAAAATTGTTTCCGGTAAACCAAAGCCTACTCCAATAAAGACAGAATAGTTTTGCTATCGACAAATAATTTGATCGTTTAAATCAATTTCAGCTTCAAAAAAATTTTGCAAAGTCAAATATCTTGAAGAGATTTTTTGATCGACGTATTGACATGAGAATTCAGATGAAATTTACAGCATATCATTGAGATATTTTCTACATGCTACTTTTAAACCAGATTATTTGAATAAGTTACTCCTGAGACAAATCCTCCATAATACCCAGAACTACAAATCGGCACGCCCCATAAAAATTTGTGTATGAGCATCGGACTGCGACTAGCTAAGGAATTCGAAATGAGATTTCAAATTGAATTATATTTTTTTATGTTCCCCGCTAGCCAGAAATGTCTACAAAACCAATTACGGACCCTAAGAAAATCAAAATTTGGTTCGAAAACATCTTTTCTTAAAATGCGTTCAACCGATCATATATAAGACTACCATACTAAAATTGTGACAATTCATCGTTAAAAGTTTAAAAATACCTTCTTGAACAATTTCTGGCACACGATTTATGAATATATCAGATTAGTTATATAGGCAAATATTTATAATAAGCAACATGACTCACAAGATCATACACTTCTTTATGTTCCACAACCATTTTATTTTTCGTACTAAGTTAACTCAACGTCTTCAAGTAATTTTTTACATATTTATTAGGCTTAAAAAAGGTAACCGAAAGCTTCTTGAAAGGAGATGATCTGTTTCAAGAAGGGCAACGGATCAGATGGTAATGTCTGAAGCAGCGTCGCTTGAAGAGATTGAAAGGAAAGATCCTGGGCCTGTAAAGCATTAACAACGTTTTCTCATTCAAAAGCACGGTAAATTGTACGAGCTTCTTTTTAACAGGCCATAAAAACTCATTATCGGGTTATGACCTGACGTTAAGCGTCTCTCTAAGCGTCACTGCTTCACGCACTCCTTCCCCACTCCGTGATACCAAAGGTAGCTATTGAGCTCACTACCTACTCCTTCCAGTGGAACCACGACATACCCCTTAGCCGGGATCCCACAACAACCGCATTGACAACCTTACTCGCTGGAGCTTCTTTATTCATACAAACAATTTGACCGTGCCAGTTGGATGTCGGATGTTCATCGGCTTGACTATGCTAATGTAGAGCTCATATAGCTCGTAATTTTTTCGAGTGCGGTATTCATCAGCAATGCGTAAAAAGCCAAAGATCGTGCGGAGCACTTTCCTCTCAGGCACTGTAGATATGTCTACATCAGACTGCGTCAACACCCATGGGTAGGATAAGTATTTTGCATAGTGCTAGTTTCGTTCCCCAAGAGAGGTCTTTACTTCTCAATGTTCTGCTGAGACCAAGAGAAAGGTTGATTGACAAGAGTTTATCTCCGCTTTATTACATTCCAAAATTGTTGATCGTTGTGACTTTGGTGAAAAGTTGAACAAAATCGTTAACTACATCAAGAGTATGGTATAATTATCTGATCGTCTGATCTCGGCGTCTCTTTACTTAAAGAAAATATATACTTAGTCCTGATCTAACTTACCAACATACCATCGGTGAGTCTCTCTACTTGAAGTTAAATTTGTAATTCGACTTGCTCTCATTTGCTAACAGACCCACCCTGGCAAATTCATTCCCAATAGCTGCAAGGGCTACAACAACACCTCGCTTGTTACAACCACTGATGTTTTCATCATGCGCATACGCAAGCAACTGGACAAATTGTCCCTTTGCAAAATACTCCTTTCTTCCCCGAGATACTCTCCATTACAAAGTTACAAAGTTTTTGAGAAAGCATCGGCTTGACTGAAACCCCAAATGGTGATTACGAGCTACGCTGACGTAAACAGTATGTGAATAAAAATGTTTCAAGGGATGGGTATCAAGTTTTGGACAAACCGGCAAAGTACAAATATGCCGTACTTTTGCGGTCCAGAAGTACCCTTCTATGTCTACGAACGCCAAGATTCTATTTTTATAAGTAGTTTAGATCAGATCGCTCAAGATTAGCGCCCGAGATCTACAGAAATCTACAGACCAGCTCGTGTGGGTTAAGGGTTAATATTCTAGCTACACCTTGTGACTAAGTACCAAAGGTAACTTGTTCAGCTGAGGGTGTTTTTTTAGAATTGTACAAATTTTGTTAATATAAGGAGTAAATAATTTAACATTCCACCAAGCTACAAGGAATTAATGTTTATGGCTTAACTAGGCAATAGGGACCAGCCGCCCAAACCGCACATTTAAAAATCTTTTCTAGTTCCACCTATTCATCTTTTTTCGGGATCTGTGGAATAGCAGAATCCGATCCGTTCCCAACTCCACTAATAATCCGGTATCTTTGCCTTACCTACCAAACGCGAAAACATTTTTAAGAAAAATTAAGAATATTTTTCGAAAAATCGTTGATTACTGTATTATAAACTTAAGAAATAATTCTTTAAGTTCTCTTTCGCTTTTCAAAACCAGCAGACGGCCTACCTAGACTAACATCCTGTGCATCCAAAAATTCATAATGGCTCATACCATAAGAAGAACACATTAATTTAAGCTATAATTCTTTTTGTAACCCCTTACCCAGGCCAAAATATTGGAAACGCCTAAAATAGTGTGAAAAGCACAATCCCATTTCGAGTTATACTCTCTCTTGTTATCTGACTTTGTCATATGGTAAAATTGTAAAGGAGCAGCTTAAAAGACCTTTTCTTACATTTTTTTATTTTCAAATTTAAAAACCTCTCATTATTAATATTTTTTTGGGCAGCTCACACAAAGGTTGCGCCGCTTGGGCGACCCAAAAGTGACACAGTTCTGTGTGGGTGTGTGTGAGTGTATCTATGTGTGGCTTCTGAAAGCTTCAAGTGTGAACACACATTATAATAAACGCCTCAATTGTTGTGCAGTCATCTGTGTAATTTATGTTTAGCTAATGTTCAGGCATCGATGAGCTTGTCAGCTTTTGTGAATCACAGCACACACACACACAGATACATTTATCCACACACACACACACAGAGATACTAATACATATGTGAGTAAGCTTGATTGCGCCAGTGAAAGTGTGACTGTGTATGTGTCTGTGTTAGTGAGAGAGTTAACCCATCGAAGGCATGCTACCAAATGACGTTAAGGTTGCTTCGTTGAGTCTAATAGACTTTCATGTTTTTGGCGCCCCTTCCATGCACCTTGGCCTCTATCAAGGCATGACTTTACTGCCTTTGCCGCTTACCCCGCCCGTGCTGGCCTCTTCACCAGCCTTGACTGCTGCTGCTGGTGCTGGTCTCGACTTTGCCCCAGTTTTGAGCCTTGCCACGGGCTTTTTCAGCGTACAAAATCCTTTGGCATGTTTTGCCAACAACATACTACATATACTACGAGATCTGGCAGTTGATGTGTTGTCCTCCAGCTCTCAGCTCTCTAGGATACTCCAATGCTTTGGCATTTTACTGAAGTTTGGTTTTTTATTTTTCAATGCTCGGTTGGTTTTTTTTTTTTTTTTTCAATGATTTCTTATTTTTGCTGGAACACCCAGTGTGTGATATGAGGAGCAGAAAGGGAAAACTGTTGCGCTGTTTTGTCGTTAGAGAAATTCAATTTTTTTTACTACTACTGCTGCCACCGGCTGACTGGTGTTAAATCATTGATGTGTGAAATTTGTGCTTTTGCTTTGGCAGCTACCAGGAGAAGTCGCTTTTTTTCACTCATTTTTTTTTTTTTGCTTTTATCTCATGTGATGTGATGTTTTTCAATCGATATTGAAGTAAATACAATAAAATTTTAAAATTTTATTTGAACAAATGCGGTTTTTAAAGAAATTATTTTATTTTTGAAGCTAGCATTTATGATATTGCAAACATTGGATGGAGCTGGAACAGTGAGTTATTAGTTTGAGAGCTTTTTGTTTGATGTTAGAAATTTCAAAAATATTTTAACAAATTAAATTTTATTCACACAGTGAGTTTTATTTTGTATTTATTTATATAAAAAGTATACAGGCTTTCTACCATCAAACTATGGGGCTGTCATTTTGAAAACATGGTTATAGTTGGCAATGTTAGTAATGTAATGCAAAAAAAAAATTGGGAAAACCTCATGCCATTATTTTTTTTTTTTACTTTAACTACTGCCTGTGCCTAAGATTATTTCCAAAGATTCGTGCTCGATTAATTGCACATAATAGAATCATTTGGCTTGTTAGACTGATAGTGATGTTACTAATAATGCCGGTAAAAGATCGAGTAGAAGATTCCGAGAGGATCACTTTTTTTTTTTGTATTGTGTATAGTTTGTCAGCGCAGTCTCATCATCTCGAAGCCATTTGACATTATCCTCTAAAGAAGAACGTAGCCAGAAATTACTTTCCGAGGCGATTTTGCGGTGGATCATAAACCATATGGACCGAATAATAAAAAAACACCTGGTTTCGAGAAGGATTTTCACCCCCAAAACTCCCGCCAGGTACGCCCTCATTGACATAAGGTAGACTTAAGGAATTTATATACACTTGTCATGGTAAAACAAACAAATTCAAAACAATTTTTTTTAGAAGAATAAATGCATGCAATATCTTTTTAAAAGGGCACTATTGTGGTCACCCCATCGCAAACCAATATAAACTTCCCTTCAAGCTTAAGCGGAGAAGAACTCCAGCTAATCGCTTTTATAACTCTGAACGACTTGTCTTTCGCACATTGTTTATGGAACTGAAGCTTAGGTGACGGCCGGTCTAATAAGAAGTAAGTACTCCGTAACAACAAGTATTTTGACAGAGTTAGTCAGATTATCTTTCAGAAACTGAGCCGAGATACAGAGCGAAAGTTAACGTGATCCAGATAGATCACAAATATTAAAAGTATAAGCTATAAAGCAACGTGGTAATCTGTGCTTGGCCTGTAACTCCATCGCCAGCCGCGCCGTATGGCACAAAAGCCAATCAGTCAGTCTCCAACTCAGCAACAATCAAAAAAATTTGTGCCGCCTCATCCACCTTTTTTCATAGGCGTCCGCGTGGTCGTCTTCGACAAAACTCCCGCCCCAATCGGATCAGTCTCCAACTCAAGTTCAATTTCGATTATTATGCAAATGGCATACGAGATTATTATGCATCGCGGAGAGACTTCTTAAGAGAGGTTCATGGAAATCGAAGTGCTTACTATAGGTCTCTTTGAATGGTTCCTTACTACCCAGCCCAGGAGGTACAAACGTAATGCACCGCTCCGTACAATTTTATTTACCACTTTGTCAAATCGGAATCCTCCTTTCTGGACTTGTGCAAAAATAAACATTTTCTAAGGGTGTTCCAGTCATTTGCTTTTTTACGCTGATAATGATCCTCGGTCCGCAATCCGCATGTAAAATTCGACGTAAAGTGGGCGTAGCATAATTCTTGCGAACGATGGGGCGTCGATGTTTCCGGCGACTAGTCGACACCGGCCTCAACTATATTTTTTTCACAGATTGTCCATTTTCTCCACTTTTTCGCGTTGTTCGGTTATGAAACGATCCATGACTAAAATTGAGTAATTTTGAACTTGACATATACATATCGAAGAGCATCGACTTTGGACAGGTATGATCCGAATTATTAGTGTTTAATAACCAAACCTACAGATGGCCCACCCTATACAATCGAAGCAGGCCCTTTCGATTTTAAATAAAAAATTTTAATCAAGCAACCTCTTCGTTAAAACATCAAATCGTATACACAAGGCTTTTTTGAAATATTTCTCATTATAGTTTAGGTGTTCGTGTAGTAAACAGCTCCTCCATAAAAATTTAAGCAAGCAAAATTTCCGTTCCATTATATTTGTTTCTTTTGGTGAGCTTAAGCTCTAAAAGCTTTATATAAAGAAACAAATTTTACAAGCTGTTAGTTTGCGGAAACTGGTAAGTATTAAAGAAAAGTACAAATAAAATGGGGAAAACTTAGTTTTTGTTCTACTAAGCAACTCTTAGATACGAAGATGACTTGCCCATGTGGTGTGGTTTCCTATAGACTAAACTATGGACCAGTTGGCCCGGTACTACCTGGATTGTCGTATTGTGGTAGCTGCCCATGTCCCTGCTTTCCATGTGGCCCATGGACTTGCCCGCCTAATAGATGTTGTTCCTGTTGTGAGCATGGTTGCTTTGGACCATTTTACTGAAACCGAATAGCAAGTAGACTTGCCGTTTCCGGTAGATCTAAACGGCTTGACTTTTTAAAGTATGGAGCGGAGAAAATCTTTTTTTTTTCAATAACATTGACAAAAATATATGTTTCTCAGTAGCGGTTTTAAATTATAATGTATAAAAAAATGCATCTTTTGTTTGGTTTAGAGCGTAGCGTTCATATTTTCATCAATGGTCTCTCCATGATTGACCGTTTTGCATTTTAGGCAAGGAGGGCACACTTAATCGTATTAAGCCCTTTGTTCTTTCTTCAAGAGGAGTGACCTCATTACACACTACCTAGTTCAACTATGGTGCAGCTTGGCTTTCCATGATTGACCAATTTGCAGTTTACAAAAGAAGGAAAGCACACCCAAGCACTTAGTTCTGTACTCAAGTCTTCAAAATTTGATGCTTTGAAGAACATTGCATTCAGAGGTTCTTTGAGCACATTGACATAATAAGCTGCATAGATCTAGTGTTGATAAAATTTTATTTTTTTTTTGCCTTTTGTTTTTTTTTTTTTTTTTTGGATCCAACGCTTGTTCCGGACATCTTTTGCTCCGCGCTAGGGTAGAAACAGCGACCAGTGAAGCGCAAAGTAGACAGAGGCGGATTGTTGCAAGCCCAACCACCATACATCTTGTCAAACTTTTGGGTCAGAGCTGGAGGAGGGTTTAGTCTTTAGTAGAGTTAAGCTTGATAACGAAAACTTACTCAAGCACCAAGTAGAAGAGATATTCTATTATTGCAGTTTTGGAACAGAATAAGGCAACTCTGTTGAAAATAGTGGAAACAGTAAAGTAGTTGTCTACTTAGTCTAAGAAGAACGTACTTAATTTATTTTGGTCCACTAGATTTTGGTTAAAAGCAATCACCGCCACAGTAACTTATTCTACAGCATAAAATAGAACCTCAACCTCAGTATCTCAAGGTAAAAAATTTGGGTTTACAGCAGTCAAGTCTTTTGAAGTGTTCACACTATTTACAAGTGTAATTGGTAGTTTTTTTTAGGTCGTTTTCGGTTTTACAAAATCGAGTGGACTTGAGTTACAACGAACAGATATCAAATGAAACATTTGGAGTATCCAATCTAGGAATTTGTACGAATATCTTGACAAGCCCTACAAAGCCAACTAGTAGATTTGCATGACCAACTGATTTAAAAATACTTTTGAAAAATTCACTCGCAAATCTGTGCAGATAAGTTAAGGGTTAAGCCAGGTGCATTTGACTGCTATAAGCATAATATAATGCACAGTGGAGTAAATTGGCAATTGCGATATAAGGCGTAGACGGCGGCGCAGCCAACATTTCGAAGTTCGGCACCAAGAGATAGTTATGGACAGCTATAATTACAACGCAGCACAGCGAAGAAATGAAACGTAGGATTTCAGAGCAACAGCACTATGCACAGAAGACAGCTCAGAGATAAGCAAGAATTAGGGACTGCAGACCAGGAGCGTGATACATTGCGTAGATCGCAGAGCAGTGAGGTTGAGGATGTTAGGCGAGAGTTGCAAGTAAGCAACACTATGCACAGCAGAAAGCTCAGAGAGCATTGCAGGGCTTTGTTGCTGATGTGATAAAGTATTAAGTAGCTACTGGATGTCTTCATTTTCTTGTGAAAAGTTTCCGTTCGTTGCAGCAGCGAAAGACACAAAGCTAATTAGGGAACTAAATGATATGCATGCAGCTTCTGCTTCAGAAATGGACGTCCAAGCAGAAGAGGAGGAGTTATAGTCCAGGAGCTCTGGAAACTTTCATAGATAACACTCCTTAAGTTTAGATGCTCAAAGAGTAACCTCTGGATATGATAATAGATTGTGATTTAGAGGAATATTCTCCATACAGATTTGTAAGTTATAATATATAAAAAAATTGCATCCAAGGCGAATATAGTTTTGTTTGGGAAATAAGCTCTGGAGCGACAGATAAATGTGTCAACTGCAAGAAACGAGTACCAAGGCAATGAAAGCTAAATATTACCCCCAAATTATTTTCGAGTGATAGGGGGCCAATGGCTATGATGTCTTTAGGCCTATAAATATTACCTGGTTCAGGTGGGCTCTCCATGATTGACCGTTTGGTATTTTACGGAAGAAAGAGAGTACACCCAAGTCATATTATCATTGACAATTACCATATTTACTTACGTGGAGCGACTAGATCGTATAACCCACTTCAGCCATGGTGCAGCTGTCTATGATTGACCATTTTGCAGTTTACGAAAGAAGTAAAGCACTAGCAAGCCGTTTGTTCTATCCTAAAGAAGAGTGATACCTTTACCCATAACTAAATGCCCTTTACTTTCTAAGCTAGGAAAGTACAACTAGTCTACAATATTTACTGCGGTGGAGAGATTTTATCGTATTTTGTTAGATGCTAGAGATGCTCTTGTGGAACGATGGAAGAACAAGGCATGACTTCAGACGTTCTATGAAAAAACGGATGGTACAGAGTAGTGCTGGAGAAAACATCGATGATCGAAGTTTAAAATCTCTATATATCGATGTTGGCCAACAGAGATGTTTCTCCAGCACTTCTGAACTCATCAAATGGGTGTTTAGTAGTGCTGGAGAAACATCTCTTTGCCCTCATATAGGATTTAAACTTCTCATCATTTCCTAGTACAGAGATCTGATGATGAAAGAAACAGGAACTGTGTAGTTCGTTAATTTATTTTTTTGCCTTTTTCTGTTTTTTACTCTTTTTGGAACGAACAAGACGACTTTTACTCTGCTTGACATTTCTTGGTCTTTTTCTGTTTACTGCTCTGACATTGGATTTTATTTGTCTCGGCGTCTATGTTGCATTTGTCATAGAGTCCACAACGAGTAGGTTTGAGATCGCGACCAGTGAAGCGCAAAGTAGACAGAGGCGGGTTGTTGCAAGCTAATGCATAAGAGTTGCAGGCCCAACCACCACACATCTTGTCAAACTTTTGGGTCAGAGCTGTAGGTGGGTGTAGTTAAAGAACTGCTCGTCGAAAACAGAAAAAGGCCACTCTACAATACAATGTAACCAATCAAGTAGTGAACTATGGTAGTCAGGCTAAGTAGAACTTACTTAATTTATTTTGGTCCACTCGATTTTGGTTAAAAGCAACCACCGCTACAGCAACTTGCCCCACAGCCGGAGGAGAGGTTCTCTACAATAAGGTGTGAGCATTACGCAGTGGCCCGTATAACTAAAGTCGGTAGTTTTTTGTTTAGCGTCAATTTTGGCTTTTCTTTATGGGTAACCCGGTGAGCTAACACAAAATCGAGTGGACTTGAGCGGACAAACAACAGATAACAAATAAAATATTTGGGGTGTCTAACCTTGGCGTTTATATAAATGTGTTGACAAGTCCTACAAAGCCAACTTGTAGATTTGCATGGCTAACTGATTTTGAAGTCTTTTTTCCAAAACTCAAACACTCGCAAATCTGTGCAAAAAAGTTAGTTAAGGGTTAAGCTTGGTGCATTTTATGCTGTGAGTTTGCACAGTGGAAAAAATGGCAATGACGGTATAAAAAAATGTCGTACGTTTTTGTTTGGCGCGGACGCCTTAAGCTACCCGGTACACTTTTTGGAGGTTCTGCTAAATATTTTAGGTAACTTCGGGTCTCCGGCATCTCGTTCTTTATGTTACATTCATTTTCGGTCTGCACAAACTTTATATACCCTTTGTACCATAAGGTGCAGGGTATTAAGTTATTCGTTTATCAGCTAATTCGCAGTACCATTGTATTTTTTTTTTTTTTAGCTACTTTTCTGATGTTTTCGATAAATATGATTGTGAGTCCCTTACTTTCTACTTAAAAATTTTGTTCTTTATTATTTTTTGGACTAAGTTTGAAAGAAAGTGTGATTATGCCAGTGTTCCCCTAAAATTTTAAGCCAAATATTTGCTACGTGGCACTATAGAAAATTTGGACAAAGATTTGATCATCACGCTGACATCCAAATATTTTACCAAACATTTTATGTATTTTGAGCAAATATTTGCGTGAATATTTGCAATTCTTTTTACTTCTTGAGAATTTCATTGGAATTCAGTGGCTACATTCTCTAAGCATATAAGCATCCCAAATGTCCATTGAAGTTGAAAGAGCCTTCTGCTGGTGATCACCAGATATCGATAAGATTCTGCTTAGCTGGATACGAATTCGAATTCGTGCGGACACAACTACAGCTTTCTCATTCGGATAAGCGCTTCTGACACTTTGAAAATACCCGAGGGTACTATAGCCGGAAGAGAGACGGGTTGGCGATTCGCGAGCTCAACGATCTGGGAGCCTAGGTAACTTTATAGCCCACATGAACATTCAACATTTTTGTCCATTTTTCAAAAACTTCAATCAAATGTAACCATCAACAAAAATTGTTTTCCAAAATCCTGAAACAAGTGTAAAATAATTCCCTTTATCAAATTCTTACAACTTTAAAAATATGAAATTTTGTTGTTATTCAAATGCGTTTATGTAAATGCATCTCAACGATGTGCTGCAAAATCGTTCAGTTCTTGCCACTTTATGTTGTACCTAGAACCATTCAGTCCGTTTCGCAGTTGTCTAGTAGCTGTTGTAGCAACCTGGTAGACAATCAATTACATTAGCCACTGACCACGAACCACGGACCACAATGGCAGGCAGTAAGCCAGAACAGGCAGCACGCATTGTTGCCTGGTTCGTGGGGTTTTTGGCCACGTTGCGGACGGTTGCAAGTATCTTGGTAAAACCAAAAATGCGACCGCAAGGCAAATACAATTTTAAATGCAATTTAATGGTTTCCATGTGTTGCAGAGTGGCCAATGTTAGTTTGTAGTAAGCGTTGCCAGACAGTTGCACATAGCTTTTTTGGTATTGTTTACACCATTTACACACAAAAAGAAAGAATGCTTTTCCGAATCTTTTAAAATGCGTTTTAAATTGTATTTAGTTTGCAGTCGCATTTTTGGTTTTAGTAAGATACTTGAATGTAGCATGCGAGTGGATATGGATAAGTCAGTCTCTGAATGTATCTACATGGAAGCTTATCTCTTAGATGCAAAATAAACTAGTCATAAGTAAATATAACTTGCTGGGAGCCTAATAAACAAATGGGTGTCGATCTTTGCTCAATACAATTCTATCAACTATTTTATTAACTGAACTTTTGGCCCTAAAATTTCCCAGACCAATTATAAAGCTGTCTAATATGTTAATCTGGAATGCTGTGAGCCAACCTTCAAAATATATTTGAAAATTCGTGAGCCTAAAATCAAAATTTGTTATTTGCATTTCTAAGCCAAAAAAGGTGCTAAATAAGCACCAGGAAGATTTCGAGTTGCCATTACTCTAATTGCCTGGCATATTTAGCACATTTTTTTGCACCAAAATTAGACCAGCAACGAAACAAAGTCCAAAAGCAATCTAAGCTCTGAGCGCGCAACAGGTGTAAAGGAATTGCCTGAACATGAAATGCTGTCCGCCAAAGTGCAGTCCGTGCGGTAGCAAATGTGGTCCATGTAGTCCATGTGGCAGTTGCTGTGGACCATGCGGCAAGTGTGGGCCATGCGGACCGTGTGGTTCATGCGGGCCATGTGGTCCTTGTGGCCCTTGTGGCCCGTGTGGTTCTTGCGGGCCGTGTGGACCGTGTGGCTCCTGCTGTGGCCAGTCACCATGCGCGGTAATATCCTATCAACTTACCAGCGGACCCGTGGGTCCCTTGCTGCCTTCAATGAAATATTGTGGCGGCTGTTGTCCGCCATCCTGCGCTCCACCCTTCTACTTTGTGCCCAACAAATGCGGTTGCTGCTGGGAATGGGGCTGCTTTGGACCATTTTATTAGTACCAGCTTGGCTTCCGGATTCTAGTAACTTGGATGTAGTAAATGTGCTTGTCATCTATTTTGATAAAATTTTTGTAACCAATAAACTTATGTATCATGCTGCTGCACGTAGGCAGCGTAGTACAAAAGTGGCGCTTTTGGGCAAATTTTTTGTTCGATTACACGAAATCTGTTTATCGTAGGTAAGCGATAGATGTAGATAATTTCAATTACTTTAACAGAATATATGGGTAAAATCTTAGAAAATAATCAAAATGATCTAGCCCCGTGGAATAATCGATTTAACGTGTTTTCAATACATATTACACTTTTCTATTAAAATAGTCGGTTTAATTAACATTCGATCAACATGAAAATCGATGCTCAGGACATCCAAGGGTAAATACAATTCGGAAGATACTGGAAGAGTCTTCTATGATTAAAAAAGATTGGTTCCCGAAATATATGTGGCATCCAAGCTCAGATTATTGATCATGGAAGGCTCTTCTAGTATCTTCCAGTTATACAGGGTTTTCCAACAAGAGGTGTTATTTTGAATCACCCGGCTTTTCGGTAGCTGTCACTTTTGAAGCTTTTATTCTTTGACAGTTGACAAGTAGAAACTACGCCATTACTAAAAATGGAACGATACACGCTTCAACAACGCATTGAAATTATTAAAATTCACTACAAAAATGGTGAAAATCTTGCAGTCACAGTTCGGAAAACTAAAGCAGTTTTGGGTCGTCGCGACGTGAAGCACCCAAATCTGTCGGACCGCAATACAGAAATTGGTGGAAAAATTCGAGCTGTTGGGACAAGTAAGTGATGTGAAGAATAAAACCCGTTCTTTGGAATTGGGCATTCCATAAACGGCATTACACCGTATTTTGCATAAAGACTTGGGTCTTAAGGCTTATAAAGTTTAGTTAGCACAAGAACTCAAGCCGGCCGATCATCAAAAACGTCGTGTCTTTGCTGATTGGGTCCTTGAAATGCATGAAAATGATCCGGAATTCCATCGAAAAATCATCTTGACTGATGAGGCCCATTTCCACCTCGGTGGCTACGTCAAGAAGCAAAATTGTTGCATCTGGGGCTCGGAAAACCCACGAGTTATTGTTGAGAAGCCTCTCCATCCTCAACGTGTGACTGTTTGGTGCGGTTTATGGTCCGGCGGGGTCATTGGACCTTTATTTTTCGAAAATAAGGTTGGATCCACAGTTACGGTGAATGGATTGCGCTATCGAGAGATGATTAATGATTTTTTATGATCGGAGTTGGATGGTATTGATCTGAACAACGTTTATTTTCAACAAGACGGCGCTACGTACAACACAAGCAATGAAACCAAGTTGCTCTTTTACGGGAAAAGTTTTCGGACCGTGTTATCTCTCGAAGAGGTGATCACAATTGGCCACCGAGATCTTGTGATTTAACACCTTGCGAATTCTTCCTTTGGGGCCACGTGAAAGATAAGATCTACGCCAACAGCCCAGCGTCGATTTAAGACCTCAAAGATAGGATTCTTGAGGCTATCGAGGACATAGGGCAGCCACTTTAAGATTTGGTTATGGAAAATTTCATGAAAAGGATATGGTCCTGTAAGCGTGGTCGTGGTGGCCATTTGGCTGATGTTGTTTTTCATTATAAACGGCAGCGTTTAAAATGCTGCTACCAACAGAGCAAATATCACGCATTTTTAGCTGCCGCTGCTGCTTGGCCTCTGTTAATGTTCATATGTGTGCGCGTGCAGCCGAAAAGACAAAACGAATAGAGCCGATCGTTCGCGACGCTCGCGCTGCGACAAATTCGAGCCTAGGCGCGAACTTTGTGCACGGATCAAGAATATTTGCACCGGATTTTACACAAATATTTCGACTGCGGCCGCTGCGCCAAGCTGCGCCCGCTGCTCTGCCAGCTGCGAGCTCGGTATCGAAATAAACATCCGATTAATTTATCGATTTCATCGTACACAAAAACTGCCTTGTTTTTTAGAGGGCTCGAAAGACTTTTCATAATGTTGAAGAAGGATAGCTGCTGCTTCAATGTTGATAATAATGTTGAAAGCAGCCGATCATGTTGCTAAAAATGTGGACAGCACTTGCGACCTGCTGCTGCAAATGTTGATAATAATGTTTAGAGCAGCCGATCCATGTTGCTAAAAATGTGTACAGCACTTGCGACCATGGTAGAATAAACAAGGTATGCTATTCACTGCACTGAAACCTTATTTTTAGTCTGAAAAAGTAGCGAAACCACCCTATTGCTGTTTTTGTGCGTAGGCAAGCATTTTAAAAATTTTTTTTTTCATAATGGTTCAACTAGAGTGGCTTATTTTTTACCGCTGCACAACGTTACGGTAAATGCTGAAAAACTTTGCGCGGAAACAACCTTTCTCGTGAAAATATCAACGAAACTAAAATGGTTTGGTTAAATTTTTGGATAGCATTTTTTTTCACCATGCTTGGCTATTTTGTCTGGTAACTTTATTCGTTTTTGTCCATTCAATCCAAAAACATTTAAAATTCTAACTTTATTGCAATACATTTTAAGCCTTGTTTACCAAAGTTTTTCTATATACTAGTAGGTACATATTTGGTTATTGTTGCAAAAAACCATGCAAATCGTTAAATTTGAAATTGTTTGTTTTGGCTTAAACATAAAAAAATACAAATACAACAAAATAACATGCGGTATATTTTGCAAGTGATTGTGTTGAACAATGTGCGAAATTTTTGCCTCTGGATTCGAATATTTTTTTTTATTCTTTGCATGCAATTTAGGTCATTGGTTTATCTGTTTTTATATAAAACGTGTTTGTTTATGGCAACAGCGAAAGGTCAGTGTATATATATTGCACATAAAATACACAAAAAGATTTAAGAAGTTTTTGTAAGGGTTATGGATATGGCCATGAATAAAATCAGATCAGATAAGTTTTTTTTCCAGGGTTCAAGATTTGTTAACACATTATTTAAATTGATAAATTAAATTGGGAAGGGGCTGACATACCATAATACTTATCATGCGCTTTTTTGGTTTGTAATTACAATTTATTGAATTGCTGTTAATATGAACTGTTTTGTAAAATCGATGTCATCGAACTCATATTTCGAAATCGGCATATAATTATTTTAAAGTTGTTGTAAGTCCAAAATTTTGCAAGCCAATACTTTTCCGGACGTTTCTTATCATATGAAGAAACCAAAAATTTTGGTTGTTTCAAAGTTGAAGATGACCAAGTTCTCTCGAGATGGTCTCAGAATGTTGTCCGAAAGATGGAAAAAAGTTGTCGCTAGTTTTAAAATCGAGGTATCCATGATTTATGCAAATTTTTACTTCTACGTTACGCCTTACACCCAAGGTAAAATTTTGATTGTTATTTTATTTACAAAAGTAAAATATTCACAGAACATCAAATGTCAACAAATTTAAAAATCAGAAAAAATAAAAAAAAATAATCCAAATGGTCTAGCAGGATAATCAACATTTTTGTTTTTAATGAGCCTTAGTGGCAACTTAGCTTAAAAAAAAAATTAAATAAATTTAAAAAAATGTATTTATTTTTCCTTCTGGAAGCTTTAGGGAACATGTTTGTTTACCCAGGTTGGGTTAGGTTAGGTTAAGGCGGCAGTGATGTCCCAACTCACTTAGGCCAGATAAAAATTAGTCCGTTGTGATACCGCAGGTGGGCTTTACTCCACCCTACCCCACTAAAGAGGTCCTCAAGATACTCTACTTTGACAGCCATCTGGTAGCCTCAATAAACCTCGAAAGGCGTTTCGGGCTCTTTTCTGAGAGCTGGGATAAGCCATTTTGGAAGTGTCACTTGAGGAAGCGGAACCTTGTTCTACATAGTCCCGGGCAGTGACAAAAGAGGTGCTCAACCGCCTCCAGCTCTTCCTCATCACCACAACTTCTGCAGAAATCATGATGAGTTAAGCCTTAATGCATGAGCTCCCACCAGCCAGTGTCCGGTGATTGTTCGGAATACTTTTTACCCAGGAATCGTAAAAAATCGTTGAGGGTCTTTATTCTATTCCAGCGAAATTGTTTAAAATTTTGTTGAAACATTGATATAAAATTCTATTTTCCTCAAATATGCATTAGAATATAACATAAAAACCCCAAAACAAATTGGACGCTTCGTTCTCGAGTTGTGAAATCCCAAACAAATTACACGATTCAATTATATAGACCGATTTTAAACCGACGACTGTAAAGCAAAAAGAAGGTTTATATGTCTGACAATATGTGTACATCTGTTCCCGCATAACTTCTAAGCAGCTTATCATAATTTGACAAATAAGGCATAATTGGAAGCATCTTGATCATCCGCTGGTTATGGAGTTTGTGACGTCATATTAAAATTAATTTGACGTCCCCCCCCAAGACGACATTATGTCACGAATAAAACACCATTCTTTTTATTAATGCAGTGTAGCGTGTACATGAAAGCATGAATAAAAATGTATACCTATTAGCTGGATTAAAATATATGCAAGCAAGCAAGAAGCTTGTTTTATAATCGATATTTTTATACCCTGTACCGTATGGTACAAAGGGTATATTGTGTTTGTGCAAGCCGAAAATGTATGTAACGTACAGAAGGAGGTGTCGACCAAAGTTCCTAAAGTATGATCATGTGACTGAGAAGTCGATATACCCATGTCCGTTTCCGTCTGTCCGTCTGTCCGTCTGTCCGTATGAACGCCTAGATCTCAGAGATGGTAAGAGCTAGAGCAACCAAACTTTCAGATAAGATCCCTTATTAATCCATAGGAGACAAGTTTATTTTATTTTTTTGATATCGGGATTACATTATATAGCTCCCATAGGGGTTTTCAGAGGACCTCGAAAAAATCAAAAGTTTTAGATGGATAATTCGTTTGTTTATGAAGATATCATAACCAAATTTGGCAATCGGAAGTTTTTAGAGACCCCCAGCACTGTACCAATTTTATCAAAATCGGTTGACTATATCATATAGCTCCCATAGGATCGATCGGTAAATTGTTTTTGTACAAAATGCGTTGTGTTTCGTTTATTTGTGAAGATACCGTAACCACATTTGGCATAAGAGTTTTTACAGTTCCCAAGCACTGTTACAATTTGATCAAAATCGGTTGACTATATCATATAGCTCCCATAGGACCAATCGGTCAAAAATCGTGTTTTGTACAAATTCGTTGTGTTTCGTTTATTTGTGAAGATATTGTAACCAATTTGGCAAAGAAGTTTTTTAGAGGTCCCAAGCACTGTACCAAATTTGATCAAAATCGTTGACTTATCATATAGCTCCCATAGGACCAATCGGTCAAAAATCGTTTTTGTACAAAATTCGTTTGTTTCGTTTATTTGTGAAGATATTGTAACCAAATTTGAAAAGTTTTTAGAGTTCCCAAGCACTGTCCAATTTGATCAAAATCGGTTGACTATATCATATAGCTCCCATAGGACCAATCGGTAAAAATCGAGTTTTGCAAAATTCGTTGTTTTTGTTTGTTTGTGAAGATATTGTAACCAAATTTGGCACTCGGTCAGAGGTCGAGCACTGTACCAAATTTGATCAAATCGGTTGACTATATCTATGTAGGACCGATGTCAAAAAAAATTTTGGTGTAAAATTCGACTGATTTCTTTTATTTATGAAAATATCGTAGCCAATTTGCCGAATAAATTATGTCTTTGAGGTCTTAACCATATGTCGGACTTAATTGCAATGGGTGGTACAGGTATCCAAGTCTGCCCGACTTTAACGTTCGCCATCTTTTGTTTTATTTTTGCGAGCTTGATTTTTTAAAAATTGAGTATTAGTTTTTTCTAATATATTAAGTTTTTCACTGATTCTGTATAAATATTTATAAATGTACGATGTACAGTTTTAACTGCATTCCAAGTAAATGGTCTTTATTTCAAGCAAAACGCATTCTAAGAAGGAAGAAGTTCTTTTGTCATTCCTAACTACTACTACTGCCGTTCTTCTCTCCTAGTGGAGCATACGGCCTTCTATTCCTAACAGCAACAGCTTATTTTTTATTCGACATCTACGTTTAAGACTTGAAAACCTCTATAAAAAAATAGTAACGTTTAAGAACGTCAACTTATCTTGAAGATAACTCATCAAGTCTGATCATCTTAAAAAATGCTAAAGAACGCAAACTTTCAATAATAATTGTCTATAAAGTTGATAAACGTTACATCTTCTAAAACTAAGTCATTTTTTAGAAATAAGCACCGAAAGATGAAAGTCAAGAGCTGAGGACGAAAAAATTTGCACAAAACACTTCAAAGAATTTATATGAAATAAAAACTTTATTTCAAAATTACATGCATTTTTAAGTTCGATTTTACATAGCAGCAATGTTAAGAACTCACTCATAGCAATACAAAATTAAAATCAATAAGAACTCCAATTGAGATTTTTAATTATCAAAATTAACAAATTTTACAAATCCTGTTGAATCGATAAGCTTTTAGAAAAAATTTTTTTTGACTAACTGTGATTAACAAGTTGTAGCTTAAAAATTGATAATAAAATATTGATGTCCAAAAATCTACTCATGCACACATTATACCGCAGAAACAAGGTAAAAATTTTAAAACCACTGAATAATTTATAGTTTTGAATTTTGAAATCGATTGAACATTGGTTGAGTTAGCCGTCATTAGGTTGAGTTAGGTTGCAAAAAATGTAGGCCAATTTTGAAACAATTAATTGTAATACGCTCAACCGCCAATATGCAAAATGAAAAGTGTAACGCCGAAGTGTTGTTTTCCTTTTCACAGGTTTCAATATCAATATTAAATTAATAAATATAATATATATAAATCAGGGAACGTAACTCTTAATCTTGTATATAGACGCATTTAACATGTGCTTTAGGCAAAATATGAAATCAGTGGATATTCTCCAAAGCCAATGCGTGTATTACAATGATTGATGCACATAGTAACATCTTTCACCTCAGGCCAAAGCTTATAAAAGACGCCAAAATATAATTGTTCTGTCCCACTCCGACCTTGTTAGTTGCAACTGTGTACCCAAGTGTTATTCTGAAAAACATAAACATTTATTATAAAAATAAAGCAAATTATTAAACTTAAATAAATGAGATGTTTGTCATTACGTCGATATATGCACACTTGCATGTCTTTGCAGGAGTTGTTAAGCATCGATGGAAAGGTGTTACTATGTGCCTGAATCATTGTAATACAATCCGGAAATTTTGCATGTTGCGTATGGGCCTTAATTCAAAAATAATCATTACGGTTTGTTACGCCAAATCGTAAATATCCATACTTTTTAAAAGGCCCTAGACAAAGCTAAGAAACGTTTATTGACATTTTTATAGAATATCAAAACAAAAAAATGAAATTGTTAATTTGTTAAAACTAGTGAACCCGGCGGCGAAAATCGCCAGATAATGCATTGCATAATATACAAATAGCTTTGCAGAAAATAATACATTGTCTTTATTCAAAAAAGCCAATATAATGAAAAGTGTAAAATTAATAAATTTCGTTATAAGCAATATTTGAAGTTGTGAAACCTTCATTCTGTGGAAGGACTCTTTGGTTTGGTGATTTTTCTATAAATACTCTTACTCCAGTAAAGGAGCGGGCTCGGCTCAATGCCATATAGAGCTGACCATGAGCAACTACTGGATTCTCCAAATAACTTGCTACTTTGCTCAATGATTGCCCTTGGCTTTTGTTTATTGTCATTGAAAATGCCAAGGATATAGGAAATGGGTACCTCTGCATTTTAAAAGGAAGGACACTATCTGTTGGTGATAGTTTTATTTTTGGTATAAGGACCCTTTTGTTAACGCTTGCGCCTGTTAGAATCTTGCAGCCCAGAGAATTTTGACTGAAATTTTATTTTAGCGATATCCACCAAAATATAGATTCAATCGAAAAGATGACACCTTATTGCACATCTAGGTGTAAATAGCTTTCGATTGATACCTCATTTGTTGAAATCGCGCGATCCGTCTAGGAGCCGTTGATGTCACAAAAAACGGCCTTGTGTAATATATATATAGATAGATTTGTTGCAATCCAGGAGGCTCTGACAACAATACGAAACCTACGAGTACGGAATAAGAGCATCTATATCTACTCGGACAGCCAGGCGGCTATTAAGTCCCTAGCTTCATTGACATAGTCTAAGAAGTCAGTGAATAACTGACGCTTGTCTCTTGAGGAGATGACTGAGCAGTTTTCAATCCACCTCACATGGGTCCCAGGACACAGGGATGTCGAGGGCAAATGTATTGCGGATGAACTGGCTAGACAAGGAACTACCAGCATGCTCCTTCAGGACGAGGAGGGCCTGGGTATACCCATGCCCAGCTGAAAACTGAGAATGCGAAATCACTTCGCTGCAAGCCAAACGTGGAATCGGGCATCGAACACGTGCAGAATCTCACGGCAAGCCTGGCTGACATACAGCAGGAAAAGAACTAAGGGACTTTGCTGTCTGAACAGACAGCTCGACTCAGTGCTCAACCGTCATACGTGCTATCACAGGACAGTGGCTGGTGGGGATCCATGCATCCAGACTAAATGCTTCCACCATGACTTCTGTAGAAGCTGTGGCGATGAGGAGGAGCTGAAGACAGTAGAAAACCTTTTCTGTCACTGCCCTGGACTGTGCCGGATAAGGATCCGCTTTCTAAAGTCACACTTCCTTGATGAGATATCTCAGTTCTCCGAACAGAGTCCAAAATGCCTCTTAAGATTCATCCAGGCTGCCGGATGGCGGACACATCTCATTTAGGACACCTCTTGAGTGGGGAAGAGTGGTGAATGTTCCACAGTAGCGGTACCACAACGGGCCTTTTTTTGGCCTATGTGAGTTGGGACGTCAGTCCCAACTGCCGCCCTTACCTAACTTATTTTGTCATTAAAAATCTTTTGTATTCGATTCTTATGGCGTATCTCTCGCTTCCAGTGTCATTTAAGGCATTGCATTTTTTTTATATTCTTAATAAAACTTGTTGATAACTTAAAAAAAAAAAAAAACATATTTTTTTATAAATTCATTTAGTTTACATTACTTAATTAGATGTAGATTTTTTTTTTTTATTTCCTTGATAGTATTTTTGAATTCTAGATATCGCTCCTAGTCTGAGCATAGGGCAAAAGATGAAGATTTAGCATCATAAAAATAGAGAGCTGGACAAAACTATTAAGCCAAGCCTCTAAGCTTAAAACTAACATTTGCCAAAAATTGTATACTTTATCAACTCAAAAATATATAAAATCATTTAAATTACTTTATCATTAATTTTGCAGACCATTGGAACACTGTTTTGTAACTGAGCCAGCATTTGACGTTTTCTTTGCAGCTGGCAACACTAAGTTCGGTAGTTACGTATATTTACGAATATTTTTCCCACAAAAAGGCAATACATGGCCTTGAAAATAACAAGTCTACAGTCAAGTTTATAGGCTTCTTAGAAGAACTAATATTGCATTTCAAAAAAAAAAAAAAAGTTTTCTACTTCAAAACTTAATTTCATTGACTCTATCGAATGACTAAAACTTTTTTCGCTCCTAACTGGCGAGACCTTCAACAGTCGCGCATATTAAAGAATTTCAAGCCAATTTCACGCTAAATTGCCAACTGAAAGCACAGCCAATATATGGTTTTTAGTATTTCGATCCAGAACTTTGTTAAGTCATGCAAACTTTACTGCTCTGTTTAATGCTACACATTGGTAAAATCCAAATCCAAAATGTTCACATTATATACTATTCTTATCAAACACATTTCTCTATTCCCCCACATAAAAAAAACAAAAAAAAAACCAAAAAGTTCAGGCTTTGTATGTCTGCAACGAATGCTTCTGTTTACCAGCAGCTGCAGGCGGCAACCTCAAGCGATTGCCACAATTATACCACAAACCAGGCACGGTTCTATTACAACAATGACATCTGTGCAGCCCTGCAGCCCGACGACAGCTGTCTGCCCAAAGTTTTTCCAACAATGAGAGCCTGCGAGCAGGCTTGTGCGCGATTCCTTGGCTTGGTGCAACAATGGGCCACCATTCCTATGCTGGATTGAGCCCAAGGCAATTGAGCAAGTGCAATTGAATGTCAATGTGAATTGAATGTAGTGTGATAATTGGTTTGAAGTCTGGCACAAAATATTCCCTTTGGCTTGACTTGGCTTATCAGCAGAAGTTTCACTTTTTCTAGAATTTCTGCCTGCTTTATTTTTACTACGAATTGCTGCAACAATTGGCTAATAAATTGCATGGAAGGGTGAATATAAAAAGTTTTTGCTTCAATTTTAGTTTTTGTTACACTTGGCAAGTTTTCAGTTTACTTTAAATACTGTTGTTTTTAACTTAAAATGAATCTTTAAAACTGTGTTTTAGTTAAGTCTTTATGCAGATTGAGTTAGTAAAATTGACTAAGAAGTCGTCGAAGTTATAGTTTTTTTTAAAGGGAAGTCATAATAATTTTATGTTTAACTATTAGCTTCATATACGTTTTGTTGATTCTGTAGATTTTAATTAAATTGTTATTTATATTCTAGTTTATAGACCTAGTTCAATGGCGTTTAAATAATTTTATTTAATTTACTGATTGTTTTCGAACAGATTGTAAATAAAATCGAAGAAAAAAAAAATAAATAAAAAAAAAAATATATACGTTTTGTTAACTTTTTAAAATTCTATGTATTTTGCATTTACAATATTTTCTGTTAAACTAGAATTACCAAAGCATAGTTTCTTCAACGTCTTTAATTTTATTAAAATCAAAATAGAAAACTAATGTTTATGTATAATAGTTTTCAGGGATATCTCAAAATTATTTTTATTTATTTATATAATTATAAAGTAGCAGTTAATTCTAAATTTCAAAAGGTTTGTAGGCAGGGCAACGTAGGTTTTCAGGCTGGATATCTCAAAATATTGATAATATTATAATAGATTGTAAGCTATTAACTATATAGCCTAGTTAATAGTCAAAGGAACTAAGGGCTCACAAAAGTCGCTATAGAAATAATATAATTAATATCAATTTTCTTGTTTATAAACATATAAATTGACGATTTAAAATAAAGTTTTTTTTTTTTTAATTTTAATCTTTTAACATAAAATTATAATACAATAACTAAAAATAAAATAGAAGAACTGAGCTACTAAGAGCATCGACTCGACCATATTACTTTTAATTTATTTTAATGAATTTATTTTTTGTGATAACATAAATATTAGGTTAAAGTAAAAAGAAGTTTGAGCAGTTAAAAGTTGAGATGGTTGAACTTAACCAAAAAAAAAAGAAGTATGTATATGTGTGCTTCGGAGATCTACTATTTTGGGCTTATTTTCCTTTTTTGAAATATAAAAATGGTTTACACCTGGTACCCAATCCTCAGCCGCTTGAGAATGCTGAAAAAATACAAAATTTCTCTAGTTCTTTCTTCAGGCATAAATCTTGTGTCGTAAATGCCAGATTTTTATAAAAAAAAGTTTTAAAAATCAAGTGTATTGTAAAGGGTCATCAATCTTGAGGGTTTTTTTTTTGCAATGCAAAAAACACAAAAATTTCGAATGAATCGGAAAATCTTTTTTATCAATAGAAAGAACAATTCTTGCCATTTACTTTTTAAAGATAATCCCTTTCAAATGTTGGCCGCAACTGCGTCGTAGCTCGTCCATGCGGAGGTTCCAATTTTCAATGACGCTTTCAGGCATAATCGGTGGCATCTCGCGAATAACACGGGTAAATCTTCAATCGTAGCTAGCTTATCCACAAACACTTTAGACTTCACGTAGCCCCAAAGGAAACAGTCTAACGTTGTGATATCACATGATCTTGGTGGCCAATTCACCAGTCCGGAGCGTGAAATTATTTGTTCACCGAATTGGTTAAATAAAATGGCCTAAGCGCGCGAAAAATATTCTTTTGCAGAGCGCGAATTTTCGTAATATAATTGTACGATTTAAAAACGTTGTTCGGGTATAAGTCTTCCTATAATGAAAGGGCAATGAAAACTGAAAAAAGCACATGGAAACTTGACAGTACTCACACGTGATTTATCAAAAAAACTCTATTTAAAAAAAAACCTCAAGATTGATGACCCTTTATTTTAAAGTTTGTATGAAGCTATTTCTGTTAATCTAAAGAAAAATAGTCTTTGACTTATTGTTTGTTAGAAAAATGACCTAAAACAAAATGAAAAACTTACGAAAGTTCAAATTATAAGTAATTTGCAATTAATTAAAAAAAATCCTCAAATAAATCATCATACAAGTGTCACTAGTTGTCTTGTAGAGCAAGTCTTAGGCCGCTCGTACACAGAGCCCTGACATGAGATGAACTTGTCAGCTTATGCACGCTATGTACGCGCTATCATAGACCACAGTGTGTTCGACTTATTTTCATGTCAGCGCATACCAGCGTTCTGTGTACGCGCGGCCTTAGAGTCACTAAATAAGCTATTCAAGAGCTTTAAAAGATTTCAAGCAAGACAATATACTCATTTTCACAACATAGCTGATGATTGACTCATTAGATCATTTTCTTTCCACTATTTGTAAGTTTGCATCGAGAATGAAAATTTCCAAGCTAAGCAATTCGGCCTAAATAACAGATTCTAAATACTGCC
Organism: Chymomyza costata; assembly: GCA_018150985.1. Classification (NCBI taxonomy): domain Eukaryota; kingdom Metazoa; phylum Arthropoda; class Insecta; order Diptera; family Drosophilidae; genus Chymomyza; species Chymomyza costata. The sequence continues at coordinate 308,579 of JAECWU010000166.1, forward strand.
TTCTAGCAACCCGAACTGAACGTTTATTCTAACGAATAAATTGTTAATTATTTTAAATTCGTAATTTTTTAAAATAATAAATTTACTAAAAATCATAGTAATCAAAAAATATTTTCTTTTTTTAGGAGTCACAAAAAGTAAATGTGTTAAATTTTAGCCGCTTAACTTTGTATGAATTTTTGCCAGCAAATCAGATTTCACGACCAATGTGCATTGGTCAAAATCACATATTTTTGCTAAATTTCAAATTTATTTCTTATTCGTATTGTATTCATTATGATTTTATATTCATATATTCATACAACATTTAACATTTAATTACTCGCTTAACTCAATTTTTATTCAATGCAAATCATGCGCGCGAATTGGAAAATAGTCAATATTTAGCATCTTTTAATTCATTTTAATTTCGAATTATTTATTACCCTATCGCAGCGATTATGGGCAATAAACTTCCAACAAACGATTTTAATAAACAATAGTTTCTTTTTTAACATGCTTTGTATCCTGTATGTATGTATGTAACCAATTTCAAGAAGTCGGATCATCATGAAAATTTGCCAAGTGTCAAGGACTGATGACAATACAATTATTTAATAACTTTGTTCTAATATCCTGACTAGGATCATCAGGATTTTAAAAACAAAATGTTAACTTAAAGTATGAAACAGTTTTTCAAAATAATTAGTAGGCTTGTTGAGAAAAATCAAAGTTTGTTTTTAGTCTTAAAATAACAAATTTTAGTTCAAATAAACTATAATAAGAAAACACGCTTTAATAGCAAACCGAACTAAAAAGTAGAAAATAATCTTGAAGTATCAAGAGTTTGTATTACAGAAATAGAAAATTTTGACAAGCAATTAATAAATTAATAAAATAATTCAATTATAGTAAAAACGTTACAATTATTTCAGTAGTAGCTATTTATAAAATAATCAAAGTCATTATTTAAATACAAGTAATATCACCCCACGCTTTTTTTTACTATAATTGAATTATTTTATTATTAATTTAATTTCTACTTTCATCTTATTCCAAATTAATTAGTCGTAATTGCTTGTCGGAATTTTCTATTGCTGTAATAAAACTCTTGATACTTCAAAATTAAAAATTACATTAAATTAAAATTCTTAGGTGACGAATTTTATGAGACAGAAAACATAATCTACAATCTCTCTAAATATCACTTGAATTTTTTGACACAAAATATAACTCAAATCATTAAAGTTGACTTCAAATTGCTCAAACAAGTCCTTAGTTTCTTAAGTTTTTTTTTTATTTCCATGACATTATGTATAGTATAACACAAGAAATCGCTCCTAGTCGGAGCATAGGGCAGTTTCTTAAGTTTACTATTGTATTATACACTTAAATTAATATAAAGAGTCCTCAAAAATTATTCTCAACCTTCTATTTAATCATTAAACTAGTTCCTTGCATAAAATGGCAAGTTTTAAAACAATTGATGAGCTCAAAAAATTTATATTGCACAAACTATGTGTTAAAAGGTACTTTTCCTCCTAACTTTTTCTCCTCATTAGCATTCCCTGAAGTTAAGTTTCATATTTAAAGGTTTTTTCCTCCTATTTTCTTTGTCCACTTTAATATAATACTTTTAGCTGTTACTCTTAAAATTTAATTAATAATTAAATATTTATTATCTCAGTTGCATAGGTTAAGTCTAATCGCTGTATAAATAAAATCAAGTTAGCTTTGAGTAAAAATAAATATTGAAGCAAATTGAGCATAGAAAAATGAAATTAAAGAAAAAATTCACAATGTCCTCGATAAATCTTTGTTTATTGTTTATGTTCAGTTTAGCTGCAAGTTCCTCAGACTTGGTCCTTCACCTTATTCAAATATTTTTTCGTAACACTTGCCCCAAACTCTTGATTTTTGTCAATTTTCCTAGTGCGCAATAAAAATCAATTCATACTCTATGTAAAATTTTAATGAACTTCTTGCCGAATTACTAATCGACTGAAAATATTTTTAAAAGTACTCTCATCAGGCAAAAGACGCTACTTGTTCATATCTAGTTTTTTCCTAGTTGTATTTATCAATATTTAATTTCATTCTTTTTCTCAAAGTCTAAGGTCAATTGTGCTGTACCCCTTTAAAAATAAAATAAAAATAAAATAAATAAAAAAATTAAATAAAAGATTTATGAAAAATAAAAGAATTTGAAATTCTAGATTTTAATATAAATATTGATGGGATAGACTACTACACTGCCACTCGACTCTAGTTAACTAATTTGTTCCTTCGGTAGTCCAAACGCCCCACAGCTTGTTAAATTTCTTAACTGTCTTAGCGATGGGATAATTTTTTTAAAAAGTTTTGCATATAATTTTTTTTTGAATTTTCAGTTTTAATATTAATTAGTTCACTGCGACAATAGGGATCTATTGTGTCCCTTCCGTGCAAGCTCGAAAGCTTCACAGCAAGTCCACATTCCGAACTATCACAGCTATGAGCCAACTTTTTTTAAAAAGAGAACATACACAAGTCTTTCAAACTGCTCTAAAAATATTTGTTCGGTTACTGCTTATAGTTGTAAGAGATGAGATCTAAGTCATAGGGTAACTTAACTTCATTGCCTCGAGACTATAAAATCGACCACCTGTTCATAGCTTTACACTGTATCCTTACATAATCTAATTAAGTGCATATTATTTTTTCCCTTTATTTATTTAATTGGACTTAAAGTCGTATATTTTTCTAAAAATTGCTCAATTTTTAATTTTTTCTGCGCTTTGTCGGCAGTCTGCTCCATTACACCAAGCAACCTCTCTTGAGCCCAAAACCCAGCTGTCATGTTAGAACTTAACCATTATTATGAGTTTATATTATTTCATTCTAGTTACCACTGTGCTCCTTGCCACAGAGCTTACACATTCAAAAAGTCACAATACTACATATTCAAAACATCTAAAATGTTATCCTTTATAACTACATATGTATGTAGTAGCATGTATCGCTTGGCTAAATCCCAATTCCTCTCTGACATTTTTACTAACCTGACCCAGCTGTCAATTTGGGTTTTTACTTTATATCTAAAGCTACACCGAATGAAATAAGCAAAGTGCCACTCACCTTTGGGGCATAACAAACAGCAAATGTTATGAGTTCTTTTCGAATGGGTTTCCTGTTGTTGTTGTTGTCGCTGTTATTATTCTCTCTTTTTATTTTTTGCTGTTTGTATGTATCTTTGTTGTTGTGTTGATTATTGTAGTCTAAGATATAAATTTACAAATTTTACACATCGCACGACTTGCAAAAAAACAACGAATAAAAAAGAAGGATAATAAACCCAACCAACTCAAAAAGTCCAAAAACCCAGCCAAAAAAGCAAGTTTAAACGAGCGCGTTCAAAGGGGTGGCGGTTAGGCGGGCATACCATGTAAAACGAATCCCAACCGAGCTTGATCTATGACACCGCACCACAATGTGAGCTGTATATGTAAGTTTTCACTGGTTTACACTTTTTTATTTTTGTTTTGTACCCTTTGTCGTTGTTTTGGTTTGCACATATATTTCATAATTTTATTTTAGATAAAAAATTGTATGCCAGCAGGTAACAAAAACACACAACATGAGTGTTGTAAAACGATAAAGTTTTGTTACTTTTTTTTGTTGTATTCTATTCCCAGCTTGTTTTGTTTGTTGCACTGACAATTCACAAATCTCTTGTGAAATATTAATATTCACAAATTTCTGACACTTTTCTATTTTATGTGAGGCTCATTGTTATTGTTGTTGTTGTTGTTGTTCTCGCTGCGTTGAAGTTTGAAGCTATTGCGTTGATTTGACACCGAAATATTTTGCCACCGTATTGCTAATTAATTTGCTCGCTTTATGTTTGTGTTGTTAGCACAATGCCGACGTCTAATTTATTTATGCCAAAATACCAAACTTCGAACTCAGTACCCAGAAAGCACCCTCCACGACCGCCACGAATCGTTGGAACGTTCGTTTTAGACGTCCTTTAGTCCTTTAGCCGTAAGTCGTAAGTCGGTTTACGTGTTGGCGTCGTTAGCAGCGCACACGTTGAGCACAACGAACCAAACGTTTTGACATTATCAACGTAACTGAAGCAGCAGGAAGCTGTCGCTCGGGTCCTTTGCTGCCTTGGCTAACGGTATTCGTGGCGGCAGCAGCGACAGAGCAGAGCAGCGGTACATTGCTCAACTTAGTCGCCGCTGTTCGTTCGTGCAGCTTTTTGGCCGAGGGAAATTTGTCGGTTGCAGCCGCTCTGCGTAACTTGACGAAGCTGAGCAAGAGCAATGGGAAATTTTGTTTTTGTGGGCGTTCAAAACAGCTGACGCCAACTGTAACTTAAACTGGTACCATGATGTAACAAAGAGAAAGCTTTTAAATTCGAAATTACAGAAGCTCGTGTTGGTAATAAGGGAAATTTTTTGGCTAACAGTTTTATGTTTAACAGAGCGTTAACAGAGTTGATAGGAATTGGGATTTATTTTACTAAGCTGTATCGGGGATTTCCCGGCAAAGGCAGCTAGAGCTCTTACAAAAAAATTATTGTAGACAATATAAGTTTTATTTTCGTAGCTAATATTGTGAAAGCCCATAGTGTTTATAGTGTGGTACTAAATGTGAAATTTTTCAATCAAATATACATATGTTACCTAAATCGTTAATTGCCCTTGGAAAGCGCTATATTTCTGCTGCTTTTATCATAGAAAGTACAAATTCTCACAAATCTTCGTTTCATTTGAATTGGTTAGGAAACTCGTGTAGTCAAAAATTTATAAAGTTAAACTTCTATTACCTGAGTCAGCGACTTTGTAAGGTTTGATCCCCTGTAAATTATATGCTGCTAAATCTACTAGACAGCATCTATAGGTTGCAGCGGTTAACCCCTGGGAGGGAGTTACACAAAGACTAGATAGTCCTATTTAGGCTGAAACCTTTCAAGCTATTAGTCCTTCCTTTAAGAATATCCTAATACCTCATTCGTAGTTCCTGATGTTACAGATAGATCGTAAATAAAAGAACAGCTAAAAGGCTTATATAGGGTTGTCCAATAAGAGGTGTTATTTTGGTATTCAAAGAAAAATTCAATTTTTCGAGATAACTGATCGGATATTTATTTCATAATAAAGAGGAAGGTATGCCGTTAATAATGAAAAACAACATTAGCCAAATGGCCACCCCAACCACGCCTACAGGACCATATCCTTTTCATGAAATTTTCCATAGCCAAATCGCAAAGTGGCTGCCCTATGTCCTCGATAGGTCCAATGACCCCGCCGGACCATAAACCGCACGAAACAGTCACACATTGAGGATGGAGAGGCTTCTCAACAATAACTCTTGGGTTTTCTGAGCCCCAGATGCTACAATTTTGCTTGTTGACGTAGCCACCGAGGTGGAAAAGGGCCTCATCAGTCAAGATGATTTTTCGATGGAAGATTTTCATAATTTTTGTAGTGAATTTTAATAATTTCAATGCGTTGTTGAAGCGTGTATCGTTCCATTTTTAATAATGGCGTAGTTTCTACTTGTCAAATGTCAAAGAATAAAAGCTTCAAAAGTGACAGCTACCGAAATACCGGGTGATTCAAAATAACACCTCTTGTTGGAAAACCCTATATAAAAAAAATTTATGTAACAAACAACTAAAACTCATAGAATTTCAATTTCAGATCATTTAATAGCAAATCTACAAAATGTTTTTTGTCCTGTCATTCTAGGTAACGAAATTGGCCTAAATTAATGTTCCATAGGAGAAAGATTTTACTTTTGGTTAATTTAGGGTCGTTGATTCTGACATCAGCAGCAAAATTTTGTTTAAAAAAAAATGTTATCAAAAAAATTGATCCCTTCTAAGAACTTTCCAATTGGAATTCATGTTTTTTTTTTTTTTTGGTACAGAACAGTATTTAAACCTATAGGTTCCGCAAATGTTTTTTTTTGTAAGTTTCACGGAACGGAGTAAGATATTCAACATACTTCCTCGGCTTAGGATATATGCGCCCCAGCTACTAAAGTTTCGTGTCTCTAGCTGTTATAGTCTCCGAAATCTAGGTGTTCATACAGAGGGATGGACGGTCGGACAGACAGACGGACATGGCTCCATCGCTACCCGAGGTAATGGTAAGCATTTTGGGTGGCATAGGTCCAAAAAAAAAAAAAAACCAAAGTTTGACTTTCCGTATGGACCACTTGAAGCGTAGTCGCGGTGAGGTAATCTTTAAAAAGTAAATGGCAAAGATTGATATACAACTTCACATAAAAAAAAAAAATTGATACATATTTACACATTTATAAGCCAAACGCTTAAAAAAAATAAAGGACTTGGGGTCTGCCACGCCTCCTTCTGTCCGTTCCATACTTTGCACAAATCTTGTATGCAGGGTATAAAAAGCGTTCCAAGATATTTAAAACCGAAATTACTTTTTTCTAACAATTTTGGATCACTGCACAATGCATTTTAAATTCCAAAAAGTTATGAAATGTGTTTTGCCCAATTTAAATTAAATATACTTACTGACTAATCATTTTTTCAATTCCAGAATTTTTTTTTTTTAGATAAATCGATCGATAATTGCGATAGAAATCATGCCACTTTTGATTTTTTTTTTTACTTTGTCATATGTAATGTATTCCAATAATAAAAATTATATAAATGTTCTTAAAATAAAAAAGTTATTTCCACAATAATTATCTAAGAATTGCGAATTAATTAGAGCCCAAACATTAATCTTCTAATTAAAAAAAAAAGCACGAGCGAACCATTGATGCGAGTTATCTAAATAATAATTCCTTGCGACATGTTTATCATGGGCTTAAAATTTTATGATAGCTATCTGCATTTCATTCAATTTTCTCCAAAAAGTTTTAAAATTAAGTTATTTTCAAGTCGATTCCAAAACTTTTGGACGCCGTTTCTGTAATTATAAATTGAAACTAAATACTAGGCAATCAATATAAATGATGGTATACCATTGATAGTACTAACGTTCTATGTGCTATTATTATAATCCCAATGCAATTACAAATAATCTGGGCCATTTTCTGTTTACTCACATTTTATATTTATTTCATTTTTATTATCTTTATATTTTAGTTTGATGGGATAAGTGTGAATACAAACGAAAGTAGTAAAAACTATATTCGTAAAATTTCACACACAAATCTCCACCACAAGCATAATAAACAAACCAAAAAAATCGGAAGTTTGTGTCTTTTTGGTCAACATATGGACATAAATGTCATAAAACAAAGCGAGTAAAACATACCATTAAAGGATAAAGGCGAACTAGCCGCAACAGGAAACACACAACTTATAGAAGCATATTGACAAGAGCAGAAGGAGACGAGAGTGAGCCAAAGAAGAGCCAGCAGCAACAGACGCAGAATAAGTGACATGATAGCGTGCAATAAACAAGAAATATACAAAATACGATATACAAGAGAAGAAACATGACAAGAAGCTGCCAAGAGCCAACAAAGAGGAAACATATGTACACAGACACAAGCTCGCTCCCACGCACACACACACACACACTTATAAATAAACAAACATTTACAGGATGCATATGATATACAGTTGAGTTTATGTGTGTGTGTGTATGTGTGTGTTTGCTGAAGACAATAACTGTAAAATGTAAATATTAATATTGTTATAATGGACAGCATAAGCAGCAGGAACAAAGATGCAGCAACTTGGATCAAGCTACAAAGATTTATATATGGGTAATACTATTACAAATCGAACAGCTTCAAAATTTTTTTGTCGATTCCTAAAGTAGGTTAACATGGGGAAAATGGAGTTGGATCGGTTACACGCTGCGCAAAGATTCTAACGAAATATACAGACAATCTCTTGAATGGAAGCCTCAAGGCCGTAGAATGCAAGGTCGGCCCATTTCAACATGGAAATGAAGACCGCAAAAAGAAACTGAAGAATCAGGACTCTCATGGGGCAAAATCAAACTATGTACTTGCAAGAAACAGAACGAGATGGACATGTTTTGTGGATGCCCTATGCTCCAACAGGAGTTAAAGGAATCTCATCATCATCAAAGTAGGGTAACAAATGCATTTTTGGTTTCTTTTTTGGCAATTCTTCTAGTTTATAGCATTTTTGGTTTAAGGAAACTAATCGATGGCATTTTAAATTTCTATATGAGTTGTTTTTTAAGAAAGATTATGTTTTTTAATATATCTTATCTTAGATCGGAAGAGATAAAAAATTTAATATTTGTGATAAAATGTAAAGCAGATAGCCTAAAAATCAGAAAACCAGTTAAAAAGTTACGCAGATAGCCGAAAAATAGATAAAGAGATAACAAGGTTACAAGATAAATAGATAGTCAGACTAGCAGATAACCAGATTACCAATTAACCAGATAAACAGATAAGCAGAAAAGTAGATAATCAGATTACCAGATAAGCAGATAAACAGAAAAGCAGATGAGCAGAAAAGTAGATAACAAGATAATCAGATAACCAGACAACCAGCTAACCAGATGATCAGAACGGTAACTAGATAACTGGACAAAAAGATAAGTTGATAATCAGTTAACCAGGTAACGCGATAAGCAGAAAACCAGATAACCAGATAATCAGATAACCGATAAAACATACAACTAGATATAACCAGATGGTCATAAATGTGTAACCATATAGCCAGTGAGTGTTTTCTTTGCTTTCCTTGTTAAACCATTTTGGTGATGCAGATAACATATTTTCATATGGGCCACATAGACCATGTTTTCAAAGAATGGCTTTGCCAGTTGCAGCTCAGTCACAAAACAGGTGTTAGCTGATTCCTATATTCTCCTTATCTTTACAGCAACAGAAATCGTGGTGGTGAAGATATCTTGGATATTAAGCCTTAGGCTATTACTACTCCTTGCATCACCTTGGTCTGTTTTTGTAGAACCGCAGGAGTTGGTATGTTTGGTTTGGCTTTTGTTGTATTCAGAGTGCTGCAACCGGAAGCAGTGTCCTATTCTTCTTCTGATAATTTCTTGAAGCATGGCTGTCGACAAGAATATATAGATTAGTGCTGGAGAAAACATCGATGATCGTAGTTTAAATTCTCTATATATCGATGTTTTCACCAGCACTAATATACTTTCCTTGGTCGTCAACATTAATCTGTTTACTAGGTGCATATATTTCTGAATCTAAAACAAGTTTGGGAGTTCTGCTGATATACGATATATACAGTGAATTTCATAACTATAGGACAGTCGATAATTTAAGTTTCAAGTGCAAATATAACGGTTTATAAGTACGGTCCAGTAAAACTTCCTTTTACAAGAACAACTACCAATTATTGGAGCTTTTAATTTACCGTAAGGTTATTGCACTTTTGCTTCACACGATATTTCGCAATAGGTTATGCATGGATATGCCACTTTTGCTGCAGTTTTAGGCGTTTCATAACTATAGGACAGTAATCTTTTATAAGGAAATTACGTGTAAGGATGGCATAAATATGTTTTGTTTTTATTTTGAATCACTTTTTGATCGTTTTATGATTAAACGCCGCAAGGTATGACTTTTAGTTTAGAGGAGAGAGACCGTATTATAGCCACAAATGATATGGGGCTTAGAGGGGTCAAAATTTATGAAAAATCATATAAACCGATAACATAATTATATTTGTAACTTCTTTAAAAAGATTGAAAAATATATAAAAAAATAAGTAAAAGATTATTGGTAAGATTTCGGAGCGCTAAAAACGAATAATCTTAAAAAATTCATCATATTCTTCCGTTCCTTGCTCAGAGTTGGTACCATTAGTGGACCATAAAATGTCCAAAACTACAATTTGGCAAATCCTCAAGAAGTGCCTACTCGAGATACATGCCAGGACGTCGGAATCATGGACCATTACAAAAATGCTCGCTTTGAATTCGTTGTTGTAACTCATGTTTTATAGGCTTGTTTTTGGGAATTTTTTTTGTGTATGTTTTTCGAAGATTTTCTTTATAAGGTTAATTGTTCTTATATTTTCCAATGAGAAAACATTCAGTTCGAGTAGTCCTGGTGGATATAATTACTGTTGGAGGGATTCGCCAAAGGATTCACAACATTTTTTCCTGCGGAATTTTAGAAGCGGCGTGGTTTGTGTGCGGGGCGCATATAAAGCCTGTTACAACCTCGACCTTCCAATAAACTCATCTTAAATGAGTAGCGGAGAATACTAACATGTCTTTCCGAGCAGTTTGATACCATTCTATTTTAAAAATACGGCGAAACCGTAATATTTTAACAGGACAACGCCTCAATTCAAGTAGATGAACAAACGAAAAAATGCTTGAGGGCAACTCTTACGGTCAGAAAGCCTGTGAATTTTCATTTACTTTATTTTTTACTTATTTCTCAATGATTTTAAAGAAATTCCAAATATAATTATGTTATCGGTTTATATGATTTTTCATAAATTTTGACCACTCTAAGCCCCATATCGTTTTTGGCTATAATATGGTCTCTCTCCTCCAAACTAAAAGTCATACCTTGCGGCTTTTAATCATAAAACGATCAAAAAGTGATTCAAAATTAAAATAAAATATGTGTATGCCATCCTTACACTTAATTTCCTTATAAAAGACTACTGTCCTATAGTTATGAAACGCTTAAAACTGCAGCAAAAGTGGCATATCCATGCATAAGCTATTGCGAAACACCGTGTGAAGCAACAGTGCAATAACGTTACGGTAAATTAGAAGCTTCAATACTAGGTAGTTGTTTTTGTAAAGGGAAGCTCTGCTGGATCGTGCTTATAAACCGTTATATTTGCACTTGAAATTTAAATTTGCGACTGTCCTATAGTTATGAAATTCACTGTATATATTTTTCTTTTGTTGGCTAAGGGTGGTCCGATAAGCACTTAGCCTACAAAAGAAAAACGAAAATGTTGGATTCTCTTGCACAAAACTTCGTGTCCGATTCGGCTGAAATTTCGACAGTAGCCGTCTACGAGAATGTACTACACGATAGTAGATTTCTCTTGTGATAATAGAGCTATCGGACGGAGAGGCTAAGTACTTATCGAAATTTTAATATAATATTTTTATTAACTACTGCGAATGGAATGTTTCTTATGATTTTTAAGTTGTTAGATTGTAAGACGCACCTTCTCATATAATTTTGTCAGTTTGATCATTTATAAGTCTACAAAACGACAGCCATTGCTTTTTCTTTCTAATCTTTTTTTATACTCTAAGAGTCTTAATCGTTTCCTTTAAGACTACATTTTGGGCTGATAGTTTTTTTGATAGCTATACAATATTATGGTCCGATCCAACCAAGCTTTACCACATTTTATTTAAAAATATAAAAATAGAATTGAAGAAAGTTTGAAACAAACTTTAAGGAAAATTATGGAAACCCAAGATTTTGAGAACTTGATTTGTAAAAGAATTACCCAAGTATTAAAGACACAGATACTAGGTTATATGCTTGGCCTTTGATGTTTGCCGCATAATGTGCCATATTGACAATTGTTTAAAGCAACTGTGTGATGAATTTTCATTGGCATAAACCACACATATAGACACACACACATACAACGATACACCATGTTCTATCACGCAAAATGTCAGCTCATTTCCGGTTGCTTAATTTGAAATCGTTGCGCAAAAATTACAAATGAGCTGACAATGGGAAAACATTGGCCAAAACCAAGAATTCAAACAACCGAAAAATAACAGAATAGCGTGAGCAGCAAGCGGTAGATGAAGCGAGAGACAGAGAAAAGGGTAAAAACCAGTGTGGTAGGAAGAGAAGTAGATTGGGGGACAAGCGGAACAATAAGCACAAAATAGCAGCGTCTAATACGCAAAATAAACGAACAGCAGCAATGGACAAACATTGCACTGAGCGGTGAGTGAGTGAGAGAGCCCACAGCATGACAGGAGAGGATAAAAGTCACAATGTATACGTGGGTGTGTGTGTGCCGGAGTGTGACTCTGTGTGTCTGTGAGTGCAGCTGTTGTTGTTTTACAATTTAACGCACAAGAACGAAGAAGCAAAGGCAACGCCCTGCAGTTTAATTTTTGAACTGCTCTGAATGTATGTATGTGCGCGGGTGTGTGTGTTTGTGTTTGCATGTATATGCGAGTGTATTGTGTGTGCGTTTTGTTCGTATCTGTGTGATGTGCGTTAGCAGCACTCTAATCTAATGATGACAAGCGTCGTGCAAGAACTGTTGGGGCGTACACACAGTTTATTGCACTTTTATATACCCTAACAAAGTAGGGATACATTGGCTTGAGCCTAACAATTGTAACGCAGAATAGAAGCAAATCGAAGCTTTATTTGCGTAACAAAATGGAAATATGCCGGGCAATATTCCCACTGATAATAAAACTCTTTATATAGAACACTGTCGGATCCACGGGGTATGGAAAAATGGGTTGAAAGTCTTTTGCGAGCTCTGATATTTTAAAGCAGTGGTCCGCAAAATATACATATGCATTTTTTATTTGCGCTTGTATTGAACATTTTCTGCCGCTGTGACGTATTTCGACGCTGACATCGCAAAGCAACAGACGCGAAGTTGCTTGTGCACGACTTCGGCTCTTGCTTAGAGAGCGTGCTTGCTTTTTGGGTTTGGTGCTGTGTGGCAGAAAACACAAAATCAGTTTATGTTTAGTTGGCTACATGGTATAATTAATAATTATTAATTATATTAATTATTATACCATGAGTTGGCTACAAGCTTAGATCGCGCCGCTCATTTTTCCATTCCTCTTTGAACATTTTTTCCTTTCTAAAACCAATAATTTGCGTAGCGCGATCTTAGCTTGTAGCAAATTAAACATAAACTGATTTTGTGTTTTCTGCCACACAGCACCAAAGCCACGGCATACTAATGCTGGAGTGCTTTATCATTGTGAGAGCAAGCACGCTCTCTAAGCAAGAGCCGAAGTCATGCACAAGCAACTTCGTGTCTGTTGCTTTGCAACAAGAGCATGGCAACGCCAGAGAATTTGCTGAGAGTAGTTCAGTACAAAAATCACGCACACATGCATGTGTTTTGTGTACAACACAGTATGTGTGAACTCCAATCCCATGGGATTGGGCCAGGCCGATCACTGTTTTAAAGCGAAGAACCCCCCCAAGACCAAATCCAAGATCCGCACCTGATGCAGAAGTTAAATTTTTTTTAAGTTTATTTAATTAGTTGACTTCGAAGGTCAAAAATGCAATGTCAAAACTATACGAAGAAAAATTTAAATTTTTGCCCTATCCAGATCTTTGTAAGCAGTTGAGCACTTTTGCCTAAATGCCTCGGCATTAATGCTGTTCACGTCGTTACTCGGGTATGCTTGCCTGCAAAACTAAAAAAATTTTTGATTCCAGTTTCTGACTTAATGGCACTTTGCTACCCAAATGGTACTTTGCCCCTCTTCTCTAGAATTTTTAAATTTTTTAAATTTGTAAAGAAATCATCAATGCTATCAAATAGGCCAAAATCTTTTGTGTGTAATGCTTAATTCAGCAGCTCGTACATTTTTAACTAGCCTTGTTGTTTCAGATTGTGCATAATGTGTTTGGGTTAGGTAAGATTAGGGCGGCAGCTGGCTTAAGAAGCAGCACACTTAGGCCTAGACTGGCCCGTTGTGATACCGCACAGATCTCTATTATAATTTGCTTAGCAGTTAGTATTTTTTTTATAACTACTTTTCAATTTCCCTTATAATCAACCATTTTATTTCAAGAGAAAAAATAATTCTATTCATAATTTTCACAAAACAATTTGCAATAAAAATATTAACGATGATATTTATCTAATCTTATCTTATGAATCTACAAAACAATTATTTTTTATTTTTTTTCTAAAATGTTTGCTGCAAAGCTAAAACTTATGTGAGTCTAAATATAAAAACCATGCTGACCTTTTTTCTATACACATTACAAATTGAAAGTATTCATTTGTAGTGTATTCATAGTTTGTGTTCTCGAAAATTTAACTAGTTTTCTATTTTTGATAAATGTTGGCTGTGTGTGAGTGAGAGTGCCGCAAATGTGTCGAAAATTTGTCGCTGTCTCGTTACCTTGATGCCAGTAACAACATTTCATTGTACGTACATTTGATTTTGTGGCACTCTCTGTGGCTCTTAAACTCATTTTGTGTCTCTCAAACTGTCTGTCAATTATTGCAATGAGTATTTGCTACTGTTATTTTCTCTCTGCATCGGATGTGAAAGTTGCAGAACTGAGACCTTTAAAAGGTATTGCGCGAGTTGAAACGATTAAAAACTAAAATGTGAAAGTGAATGAGAGCTTGAGTGGTACAGAGTTCACTGTTCACTATTCAAGTAAGAACAACGAATTAGTAAATTTAAGAAAAATTATTAATAATTATTATTACTATTATTAATAATTTTTAGCCCAAAAATTATTTCACTTTTTAATTTGAAGGTAATTTATACTATAGCTTATAAAATTGTCCATTGTTTGAATATTTTTTTTTTTTTTTGGAAACAGGAAACTATTTTTTTTTTTAAGATTTTGGGATCAATTTTAGCGAAGAATTCAATTTTAGTAACGAATGAGAGTAAATACAATTTTAGGGCAATTGTTAAGCTGTTCAACTAAATTCAAGCAATTTCTAATCAAAAGCCATTCACAAAAAATATAACCGATAAAAAATCACTCAAAAGTTGTTCTACGTCGAATAGACGACAAAATTTTTGAGAACACAAAAAATATAAACGATAAAAAATCACACAAAAGCTGTTCTACGTCGAATAGACGACAAAATTTTTGAGAACTCGTGCATCCATAAGGCATAGTCAGTAATAAACGAGCACAAAACAAAAAGCGCAAAGCTAAAGCAGTGACAATTTTTGTCGTCGATTCGACGAAGTATAACATTTATGTGATTTATCAAATATTATAACTCATTTTATAGACTTTATTTAATTTATCTATAACACACTAAGTTATATTTAGCGAATAGCGATTTATTTTATGTGTCAACATTGGATTATAGCCTTGTACTTATCGGTTGATTGCCAATAAATAAATAAATAAAATGTCAAAAAAAAAAAAATTATCTTATGTAGCCAGAGCAACATAAACCTTCAGGCTGATTTTATAGATATACATATAGATTATCATTTCAGGGCAAATATTTGAATAACGACAAATATTGTGATAAGTAACGTGTCTCTTTCCGTGACAAAATAATGTGTTTCACTGGACGCCAAATCATTCAGGGTGTAAATATATTTCATCTCCGACTCACCAAACTCGTGCAATAAGCTTTACAAGCCCAGTCAAAGTAACGCATGAGCCAACGACTTTAAGTATTTAATTTGAATAAAAATATAAAACTCTTAAAAACTTATATAAAAAACAAAAATTATGTTAAGTTATCGATAGACATACATAAAACGAACTGAAACATTTAATCAGATCTGAAATTGTGCTTAATTAATGCAATTTTTGTTTATTATGTGTTGCAACTATAAAATATTTGTAAAAAATAAATGATTTATTATGTAGTTAGGGCTTCATAATAGTAATTTATGTCACTCAGCTACCGATTTTAGATTTTATTTTAAAAATGTTCATTTGTTGTTGTGTATTTTAGCTAAATCCTTTGCAACTGAACGCCATGTTTATTTAATTTTTTTTTATATTTTAAGTAATATGCTATGCAGTCATGGTTTTTATTTATTTATTTTTGTGTATATTGTTTTTGTTGTATTTTATTAAGCTTGTTGTAGGTTTGCGTGTGTGTGCAGGCTATTTTTTCAATCATTTACTGATAGATACTTCGCTGTGGTTTTATTGTTAAAAGTTTCAATAAAAAAACAAACAAAATGGCGTTCGTTTTTAGATGCTGTCATTGCGAGAGGCAGAGAGAATGAGTGCTGGAAAATGCCCGCATAGTTCAAAGTGTTGTAAATATTTGTTTTACAACGTTGTTTGCGATTTGGTGAAATTTCAACCAAATTTTTTTTTGCAACAAACTTTATTCATTCAACTGTATGTTTGTGTGTATCTATGTGAATTTTGTTTATTTATATTGCTGCATTTTTGACATGGATTTATAGTACTAGAGCGTAGATTTTGTTAGTCGAGACTCGTTTACCAAATATTTGATGAGCTGCACTGTTTGTAGGAGGATGAGGAGGGAGGTGGTTACATTTTGAAGCTCCGTCTCTATAACTAACATTTCAAAAGTAATTGCATTCAAATGCATGCACATGCATTATTTATATCTATGTAGATATCTCTATGTGCATATATATGTGTGTGTCGGTGTGTACATATCAACAAATTTGTCTAAAATTGTCAAGTTTGAAGTTCATTCGCCTGACATATTAGATAATGGGGACTGGCAATTTGATAATGTGCAAAGTCCACACAGTTTAATTGAATTGGCCAGCTTGGAATTGTGGCAGCAATATGAAACTGCTTTTGTTGCACTACACTGGCAGAAAAATCGCTAGTAAATTGAAGATATCTTATATTTTATACAATTATATTATAAAGGGTGTTTTTTTTTTTTAACGCATCCGGATTTCAAACTTAAATAAAACACGAAAATTATTGTTATGATCGCAAATATGGTTTTATTAGAATGATAAATTCTTATTATTTGATTTTTGAGAATGATCTCTGTCATGTGACCACCACGACGACAACGAGTTACGAAGCGCATCCTGTCCGTCCAATTTTCGACCACACTTTTGAACATTCGGGGCCGTATTTCAGTAATGACACGTTCAATGTTGATTTCCAAGTCGTTCATTGTTGCTGGCTTGTCTGCATAAACCAATGACTTGACGTATGCCCAAAGAAAATAATCTAAAGGAATCAAATCACACGATCGCGGCGGTTAGTTGGTGGGCCCATTTCTTGAAATAACCTTCTCACCTGATTGAGTTTTCAGTAAATCAATGGATGCGGTCGCCGTATAGCACGTAGCGCTATCCTGTTGAAACCAGAACTCTTCGACATCGATGTAACGAAAATTTGGAAACAAATATTAATTGATCATCGCTCTGTATCGATTGACGGTAACACGTTGCAAATCGATAAATTTGGATTTTCCTCTAAACTGGCCTCTACAACAGGGATATTTTCGTGTTTTTCTCATTATTGTTGATGGTTGGACATCGTGGAATGTCAAATGAGTTCGAATATGATCAAGAACACGACGAATAGCATGTTCTGATGGACGATTATTCGGTCCATAAATTGTACGAAGACCTCTATAAGTTTTTACAACAGAACACTAATTTTGATTAAAAATCATAAAGATTTGAAGGCGTTGTTGTGGTGTAAGACTTTCCATAATGAATTGTTTGGCATTACTGAATGAAATGGCATTGATATTTTGTCGAAAGTGACAACTGAGATATCTCTTTCGGAAATCCGGACCCTATTAAAAAAACACTCTCTATATGAGTTGGTAAACATTTTTTTCAAATTTTTTTTTCAATTATTAGCAAATATTTTCAATTTAAATTTCAGTTTGCCGGTAAATTACAAATATGTAGAAAATATCTTTATTTATTTATTCTATTTAAAAATTAAAGAATGTAGAAATCTTATCGGGTATGTGACAAATTAGTTGTCTTTAAACAAAACTCAAATGATAATATACAACAAAATTCAAAATAAAATGTAGAATTTGTTTATATTTTTGTAGTGCCAGGAATTCAGTCACTTGCGGAAACTGGTAAGCTCAATACAAGATTATAAAAAGAAAATTTATGAATTATGGACAATTTATTTTTCAGAATATTGGTTTCAACTTTTTTGCAATTTTTAACAAATGTTTGAATAAATTTCTAATTTGTGTGAAAAAAACAAACAGAAAATATTTTGTGCATTTTAAATTTAAAGTAAGAATCGTAGGTTGGAATAAGTTGTCATTCAACAAAATTTAAAAAAAAAAGGAAATGCTGTATATTTTCGCATTCGTTCAACAAAATTCAAAAGCAAATATAAAAATTATGGATATTTTTTTAAAGCAAACAAATTTTTTAAAATACTTAGAAATTCAGTCACTCGCAGAAGCTGGTAAGCTCAATACATTTACAAAATCAAAGACGCGCGAAAGCTGACACACTCAATACCAATGTATAAAATGTTATAACATTTATTCATTCATCTTGAACTTGATACACGGATACATACAGCTGCTTATGATGGTTGGTATCCATGACAGTCCACAAGTGAGGGCTCTCCAGAGTTTAGCGACGCAAGTCCAAATAAGCCAGCGTTAGAATGGATTGGGGATAATATATTTTCAATTAAATGTTGTTGTTGTAAATGATTTCTTTGTTTTTTTCTTCTTCCATCAGGAGGCACTTTGACAACCCACTGACTAGCTGCCTCCATCTGGACGTTTTTAGCGGCAACTTAGGCGACGCTGGGAACTCTATAAAAAGTTTCGGGACGACATCAAAAAATGAAAAGTATTTTTGCGCTAAAATTCACAGATCTATTACTCCATCAAAAGTACCCGACTTCCTAACAAATTATTTCTCGCTGTGTAGTCATAGTTATTCTTGTTGTTGCTGTTGCTGTAGCCGTATCTGATGTTGTTGATGCACTGTCCATTGGCTTGTCTCTGCCTGTCTCTGCCACTGCGCCTTAATTGAATTTGCGCTAATCCAATAGATTAAGATGACGCTGTTGGCCAGCTAAGTTGACGTCTCTGCTCTTATTGCAGCTACTGTCTTTGGTCTTGGCCTTGTTGCATGTTGTTATTGTAGCTGCTGCTGCTGCTGTTGTTGCAACATCTAATGCCATGTCAAACAATAACAAAATTATGCTGCAAGCTGGTTACATAGCTCTTGGCCCATTGCCCTTTTGCCTCTTGATCATGCAACATAAATTAGTTGGATGGCGTCAATGTTGCTTCTTGCCTTTGTTTTAATGTTCTAGTAAAATTTTCATAATTTGCAAAATGTAAAGCTTTCAATTTTACGCTTCCATATTGGGCTACATTTAATTAGGAAGCGCGCTAATAAGTATGCAATGTAAATTTTCAAAACTCTGCATAAATTATAACGTGTATTTATTTATATGTTTACGTGTAAGTGTGTGTGCATTGCTGTCGCCATTTTGTCTAACTAATTATATGTTGACTTGTACAAATGCATGACATTTATTTGACTTGCATAAATTAGGCAATTAGTTGTGGTGCAAATGCATATATGTAAGGTGGCTTAGTGAATCAAGTGTGAATGTCAAATGTAGGTCGTTATGGACTAGTTCTTGTGACAGGTAGGTGGTTCAAAAGGTTCTGAGCAGCTGAAACATCTTAAATAGTTGCGCAGATGTTGGACAAAGACTTGAATATTTTTTTTTAAGAAATCGCAAAAAACTTGTGATTTTTAAATATCAGAAACTCGAAGCCCGAAGTAGCTAGTGCTCGTTAAAGTTTCACTAGATACTTAAAACTTTAAAGTTTTTCGACTAATCACAGTTTGCTTATGGTACGCAAGAGATTCGACCTTACAGCTTAACCTCATGCAGGAGACCATAGACCTTCGAATTTATGAGCATGTCCGCCATTACAACGAATTTCTCGAAGAACATCGTAATTGGCTAGCAAAAAATCTACAAAAGAAGAACGACCAAGAACTTGATACTGCAATCTCTCTCTCTCTCTTAATTCCTGAAGTACCCTGTGGGACATAGGGTCTATAATAATCACAATGAAGTCCAAACAATATAACGTCCAAAATGACCCTAAGGCTGGATAACCGGCCTGTTTACGATATTTCCAGCGCTTCAGTCTGGATTGGTAAATCTTTAATCTCAGACAACACCATTTCATATGAATAATTGTATTTTTGAAAACTGGCAATCAAACCATAGAAAGAAAAAAATGTATTCAAAGAAACTTTTGAATATAATTTAAATTTCTAAAGGTATTAGTAGTTCCCAATCCTTAAGTTCCATATAAAAAAGTTTGAAGAAATAAGTTAATTAAGTTTACTTATATTTCTTTCGGGAGCTGGAGCTACCCGAACTGTAATTGAAGCTTACAGGACAAGGAGAAGAGAAGAGAAGTGCCTTTTCAGACGCAAGAAAAGGAAACACGAAAGACGGGAGTGTGAGAATGTTGAGTATATTAGAAGCAGGAATGATGCTCGAAACTTTTACCAGAGGGTTAAGCGTCGGACCCAAGGTTTCAAGATGGGAGCCATTGCCTGCAAGGATGATGATGGAAATCTGGTCACTGATAAAGAAAACGTGCTGAGTTTATGGAGGGATCACTTTTCAAGCCTGCTGGCTAGCCAACATGAGCCGAGTACCGACGGCGAAGAAGAGGATCTACTCACCCCAATCGACGATGGCAATGAGGTACCGGCCCCGAGCCATATAAAGGTCAAGGTTGCAATACAGCGACTGAAGAACAATAAAGCCCCAGGTGCTGACGGCCTGCCTGCTGAACTGTTCAACGCTGGTGGCGATATATGGCTTAGGGAAAGCATGCCCGAAGATTGGAACCTCAGCACGGTCTGCCCTATTTTGAAGAAGGGTGATGCCACACTACGCAAAAACTATCGTGTTATTAGTCTCCTTCCAATCGCTATAAAAGTTATTTCTAGCGTTATAAGTGAAAGATTGAAGCCACATGCCACCTCTTTGTCGACTACAAGGCTGCCTTTGATAGCCCAAGGCGAGATTGCTTGAAAGCTGCCATGTGTAATCTTGGTTTCCCTGCAAAGCTAATTCGGCTCTGCAGAATGACGTTGAGTAACACCAGCAGCTCCGTCAAGGTGAGAACTAATCTCTCCGAAACCTTTAATACCAAGCGGGGTCTTAGACAAGGTGACTCGCTCCCTTGAATGCTCTTCAACCTCTTGATGGAGAGCATTGTAAGGGATGCCAGAGTACATCGGACGGGCACAATACTTATGAATAGATGTGTCCAGCTTCTTGGCTACGCCGATGATATGGATATCATTGGTCGAACCAAGCGTGATGTCACTGGCGCTTTTGGAGCAATCGAAAAGGAATCGGTGAAAGTAGGTCTCGCGGTAAATATGGGCAAGACAAAGTTTATGGTGTGCTCCAGCAGGGAATCCCGTCGTCTTGATTCTCAGCTGACAGCAGAAAGCAATAGCTTTGAAACGGTCAAGGAGTTTATATACCTTGGCTCTGCACTAGCCAACAGCACTTATGTCAGCCTGCAGATTAAGCGACGGATAACTCGATCCTTTTCCAGTTTATCGAAAGAATTTTACAAAGGAGAATGAAAATAGTTTAAAAAAATTAAAATTGGGTGTATATTAAATTTTTTTTTACTTATCTTCTTTTCCTTACTAAGTCACTAATTCAAATGCAAACTATAAACTTAGTGCAAAATATTTCAAGAGCAAAAAAAATAAAATTTAACTATAAAAATTCCAACTGAATTCAAATTCAATTTCAATTTTATTAAAATTCAACAGCATCAGTATTTTATATAGATATATAAATATTTTGCACTTTGTATACTTATATTTTTTTTATTACAAGTTGACAAATTGATAAATTTATGATATTTTATCTACAGCTCCTGCGTTTTTGTAACTTGCAATTTGAGGCACTGTCAATGGAGAAAATTCTGCGACTCACAAGATAAATGAAATGCCAATGTGCGCAAGTTCCGAATAGATAATTCAATTGATGTACAAAAAAATATAAAAAAAAAATATACAAGAACAAATGAAAAAATAATAAAAATATATAGAGCAAAAGTTTGCCATAAAACAATTTCTTTTTTACTGCTCCGCCAATTTTGATTAAACTTTATTGTCATTGTGTCTATATGTGTGTGTGTTTTTGTATCTGTGGTTTGTTTGTAAGTATTAGTGTGTGCGTATGTGTGTTGAGTATCTTTCTATGCCAGACAATGAACTATGTTGTCTAAGTTGGCGTCTCCTTTGGTTCGCCTTTGATCTTGCCTCTCTGACATTGATGATACAGATGATGTGCAATATTTTTCAATAAACTTCAACATCATCTGTTTTTTTTTTTTCTGTTTTATTATGTAAAACTTTTTTCTTGTTATTGTTTTTG
The DNA here is from genome assembly GCA_018150985.1 of Chymomyza costata. NCBI lineage: Eukaryota > Metazoa > Arthropoda > Insecta > Diptera > Drosophilidae > Chymomyza > Chymomyza costata. The sequence goes on from JAECWU010000166.1 coordinate 330,614, forward strand.
TTGTCATAGCTCAATTTGTCACTTTGTGTTTGTCAACAAATTTGTCCATAAAAATTTTTCATTTCAATAAGGATAAAATTGTTGTGAATCATATACAATGAAACATTAATAGTAGAAATAAATTAAATAAAAAGAAATAAATAATAAAAAAAAAAAATAAGTATCGCAAAAGAAAATCTATAAATAAAATTATATTATGTTTTTTTGATAAAAAAATAAATTTGAAATGAATGAAAAATTTTTCTCACTTCATTTTCGGTTGAAGCATGCCCTTTTCCTACAGAAATGACTAAAACATGTTGAGGATACATTTTGCTGTTAACTAGTGTATTTAACTGAGAATCGAACTTGAGACTCTATTTCAAAATTTCTTAGACTAATACTCTACCAGACTAGACTACTCGATACTTTCAGACAAACACACACAGGAAGCCTCATTTCGTTACGTGACGATTTTGCTATCATCTAAAATAAATGCTTACCAAATTTGAGTAAAAATTAGAACCGGTTTTTTTTTTTTAAATGTCTCGTTAGTAGCTTCTGTTTTTTTTAGGCTTAAATTTGCAGGGAAGAAATTTTGCTAACTAAAATGAAGCAAAGCAATTTCTTATAGTTACTGATACAAAGAAATAAATTCTCGAATATTTTTTTACCAAAGTACCAACTAACTATAGACATGTTTCTGTCCATCATCAAATCTAGGAAATTTTATTCGTACAGACTAATTTATTTATAGTTATTTAAGTTTTATAACCAAGCCGAACTTTATGCATAGTTTACGACGCACAATGAGCACCTGCCCCAAACTTATGAAGCCAATCAGCGTCAGTGGAGAGACTCTGTCAGAGAAGAGGGCCGCACGTGAGAGAGGGGGCAGAGAGGCGTATTTGTTGCCATGCATATGGGCCGTAAAGAGTGCATGTGATGCATAAAAAGTATGCAACATGTTTGCAGTTTTGTTGCAAAGATGCCAAAGACGTGCCATGAGTAAAGTTTAAGTTGAAGTTGAGTTTCACTTTCGTGCCCAAGTGGCATGCATATGTGTGTGTGCGTGTGGGCGAGAGAGCGTAGGTGTGTGTGTGTGTGCGTGAAAGTGCCTTAAGGTGCACATAACAGTTAAGTAATGGTTAAAAACTTTGCTGCCACATACACATACAAATACAAATGGGTGATTCTTTTATAAATTGAACGGATGAATGATGGTGAATGACTTCTGCGCTTCAAAATCTGTGACTTTGATGTGGAGGACAAAAAGAGAGTTTTCGAAGGCTCCGATTTGGAGGAATTGCTTGATGAAAACTCGTACCAAACGCAAAAATAAAAAAAAATCATTGGGATTTATTCAACAAACGATTTGGAAACGCCTTTAAGCCTTCGGAACGATTCAGAAACAAGGGAATTGGGTTCCGTAAGAGATGAAGCAGAAAGATGTTGAGCGGCGTTTCTGCACTTGGGAACAGCTGCTTCAAACACACAATCAGAAAGGGTTGTTATATGGAATTTTTATCGGCGGCGAAAAATGGCTTCACTACTATAAAACGAAGTCCAAAAAAACCATGGGGAATGCCTGGATGTACCTCCACGTCGACGAATATGCAAGTCCTAATATTCACGACGCTTAGGTTTTGCTTTTTATTTGGTTCAACCAGTTATGAGCTTCTGAAACCAGGTGAAACCATCCCAGGAGATTGGTATTGATAGCAATTAATGCGTTTGAACCGATCATTGAAGGAGAAACGGCCATAGTACCCGATAAAGTCATCCAGGCATTAGACCGGTCAAGAAATACTTGGACGACGCTTAAGTGGGATGTCCTTTCTCACCCGCCGTACTCTCCAGATTTTGCTGCTTTGGATTACCATGGGTTTTGATCCTTGAGACACAGTCTAGCCAACCAGGAATTCCACTCTTATCAAGAAGTTAAGAAATGGTCGCCTCAAAAGATTATTCACATTTTTCTCGAGATGGTATCCTATAGCTACCGTAAATATGGTAAAAAGTAGTTGCTAACGAAGGGCATTAATTTTAATAATAAATATGTTACCACTTTTTTACAATAAAGCCTTAAACATTGGAAAAAAACGGCGGAAGCTAAGTTGTACACCTAATATAATTGTAAATTAATACAATTTTTTACAATTTGTTCTTAAAAAATAAAAAAATATTTTACGTTATAACCATTTTAAGGCAAAAATTATAAAAAAATAGTCTTACTTAAATAATTAAAAATATTTTGCATATAATAAAAAAAAAAATATTTCAAACAAATTCTGCAACCAGTTCAAAATAATTTTATTCACAAAATATTTGGAAAAAATTCACCAAGATTGAAAATTCTGGATTCCAAAATATGTTTGCTTTGTAAAAGAAATCCCCAACCACACACAACTATGATGCTGCCACAGCCCACATAACCGACCTTTGGCAAGTAGGCAGGTAGACTTAATTTGGCACGCATGCAAAAGTTACCCAAACGCACCCCCGACCCCATCACACATAGCTACCCCACTCGCACAACAATATGCAAGTTATGCCGCCTACAGCATTAGAAGGGGGACTAGCGAAGTAGAGAGAGAGATTGGTTTCCGGCTAAGCTGCTTTTGTGCAACTTTATTAGTGCCAACCTTTGGGTTCAAAGCCTTGCTTTAAGTCTGTCAGTAGGTTCCTGTTCCACTTCTTCCCAGCCTTCCTGCCTCTGCTGCCTGCTCATTTTCCATAAAGTAATAAATTGTTCAAAGCTCCGACAAAGTTCTTGAGTTGTGTCAAAGGTCAAACAGAGTTCCAACCAGAGACAACTTTAATCAATTTCTATTTTTAAAACTTGAATATTTCATGTTACTCAGGTATTTTTTAGCTAATCAGTTTATATTTCAATCACAATTTTTTGGTTATTGTTGGTTAAGCTAAACAATAAAATCTTCTTTATACCCTTACGGATATGGAGGGAACGAAAGAAGAAGCCCTGTGGATGCACAAAATGGGAGCTGGGTAAAATGTCCAAGCATTTTTAAAAGTGCGGAGTGGGCGGAACACCCGTTTTCTATATCTGCATGTCTAAAATAACAAATGCAACGCGGAAAAAATGTCTACGCAGAATTCTGAAAATATGGTGGCCAAATAGAATATCGAATGAACAACTGCTAAATCAGATTCATCAAAAAACAGCACAGACCGAAATAAAAACGAGGAAGTGGAAATGGGTAGGCCACACCCTCAGCCAGCCTAGAAATTATATCGGCAGACAAGCTTTAACATGGAATCCGCAAGGCAGTAGAAGACCTGGTGCACCAGCGAAAACGTGGCGAAGAACTGTCGAGAGTGAACTAGCTGAAGCACGATATACGTGGAATGACATCTGCACAGCAGCACCTCACAGAGTCAGATTTGAGAGAATCGTCGAGGCCCTATGCCCCAAGGGGGAAGAGGACAATAGTAGAAGTATACATGTTATATAAGTATTTTATATATTATTATTATATAATTATGTTTGTGAAAAATCACGAAGTAAAAGTGCCCGTTTGGGCTCTCTAATTGGCACAGACACGGGGCCGAAGCAAGCCGAAGTCGTCAATTTGAGCACAGCAGAGAAAATTATTGCTCTTTTCAACTCATCATGTTGGAATAATTATTCAAACTCAACTGTGGCTTTGTACGTTTTGTACACTGAGAGAAATAAATTATTAAATGCGTCCCTATTACCAGTTATCACAATGATATATATTTAAATATTGGCACTCAACGCATTTTATTAATTTAAAAACAAATTAAAATATAATATTAACAATTCACTGTGGGCCCAGATTTTCATATTTTGGCCAAAACCCTGTCATTTCCATAATAATTTTTTTAGAGTGATGAAATTTTACACACGTGTTCGAAATCGATTGAACTATTTGTTGGAAGTTTGAGCCTCCTCAGATTTTTTTTGAGATATAGATAATCCAGACCAAAATTGGGTAAAATTTAAAAAAAACCAAACAATTTTTTTTTACTGCAAAAAAAAAAAAACGGTTAAATGGAATTGAAACATATTTCACATAGAGGTAGATATGAGCTCCACACGCATTGAAAAAATAGCCCATACCCAAAATATTGAATGGTTTTGGAGTGATAGCCCCAAATAGTTTTAGCTTTCCAAGCAAATTGCAAAAAGACGACATCACCAATCCATCTGGTTTAACTGTTATAATTTTTTTTTTGCATGCTCTTTTAATTTCCAAAAAAATTTGAAAAAACCTGTATTTAAATTTTGAGGTATTTTCGTCAAAATTGATAATTTTTACAATTTTTTAATTTGCTTCATTGTAACTATGCTATAAAATTTCCAACTGTTTATATTTTGTACATTTTAGTACAACCTTTGAAAAAATCGTTATTGAAGCATACTTTTAGGCAGCTAAGAATTTCAAAAAATAGTAAAATGGGTGAACACTTTTTTAAAGGCCAGAGCAGAAAGTGGAAGATTTTTCAAAGATGTATGCATTTTGTATTGGACCAATATTACAGCACAATTGTGTACATTTCTATCAAATTTCAATATATTGTTCGGAGTGTTGGAGTGTTTCTTTGTTCCTAAACGGCTAGCACGACCAAACTACGCTTAACCTTAACTAGCCAAGTATATATACAACAAAATAGTACATTAAAGTGCATTTTTCTCTAAGTTATATTTTATAAATAATAAGGTGACTGAAACCTCCAGCTGCATTATAATGGTAAGCGCTATTTTTTTCTGAAAATTTTTGGCTAAGCTCTTAGAAATTATCAATTTTCTCCTGATTGCCAATTACTTAAAAACCACAAAATATAGTTCAAAATTTTTTCCACATTAATACCTTAATATGTTAAAACCAAATATTAGATTGTCAATTTGTCCACACCTTTTGATTTTCATTAGGTGGCGCCATCTAAAATTAGGCCATTTTTTAAATTTGACTAAACACTCGATTTCTGTTTTTTAGTTACCCTTTAGGTCTGCGTCCAATATCATTGTAACAAAAAAATTTCATCATTATATAGCCCTGTTTTTTCTACAAAGGGATTCCATTTCGCTACTTGCTTAAAATTTTTTGATATGTAAAGTTCCATTTGCAGTTTTTTGCGTGCTGCGTATAGGTTTTCTTTTATACATAAGAAAACGAGCAGTTCCCCGTAAAATATATACAATGTTACATTAACAACAAAAAAAAACTAATTTGACCATTTTTTTTTTTTGAACGATGAATATAAGAAATAATTGAAAAATATTTTGCAACACAATTCATTTGCGCAGTGTATAGCACACTAACACACTCTCATTTATCGGCCGCTCTCTTTTTGCCCAGCTCTGCTCAAAGTAAAGCAGAAGAACTGCATAGAGTACACAGCAAGAAGCCCAAGAGAGAGGCAGATTCTCTCCCATAACTAACACTATCAGCAATCGAGACTGTCCGTCTGTATGTTATCAGAAAAGGTCATACAAAAAAAAAGAAACAGCTTTAACTAATTTGATTAATAGCTTGGGAAAATACCATCGGGATTAGTCATTAGTGGCGTTTTTTTCCGATTATAATACCCTGTATGCCTATAGGTACAAATGGTACACTAGATTTGTTCGATGTGTGTAACGGACAGATGGAGGCGTGGCAGACCCCAAGTCCTTTATAGGAAAATGCGTATCATAACATCGGGCAGCGACTGAGCCATGACCGTCTGTCTTTGCTTTCGTCCGTTCGTCCGTCTGTAAGAACAACTAAATTTCGGACAATCGGACAAACGAAAGAAAAGACGAAAAAATTTTATTTATTCGGAAAAAAACTAAAAATTGTTCTGTAAATGAGTTTTGATTATTAGTATTTAAAAAAAAATATTCGGAGACAATTTTTTTGTTTTTTCGATAATTTTTTCTTACGTTTTTGTTCTCTAGATGTAACACGGAATATTATTTTGACAAACCTAATATAAATTTTACTCATTGGGTATAGGCTATAAAAAGAATCTTATCAGAATTTAAAAATTAAATGCGACCTTTTGGTATTTTTAAAATTTTATATGTAAAAAATATCTGATAAGCGAAATTTTGAGCTTATTTACTCTTGAGTCGTATGCAAATATTTTCAGTTTTGTTTTGACTCTGGGTAAAGCAATTAAACTGGCCGAGTTGTTTATAAATAAGCTGAAAATATTAATTTAAGCAAAATGTGTCGACGAATGCATTTTATAGTTGTTATAATTGTTTCCACATTTTTGAGAGCAGTTTGGAGTCACAAAGGATTGTCTAATGCTAATGATCCCATATCTTGTGGTGAAGGAAAAGAGTGTGTTTATAGACATCTTTGTATTGATGGTACTATAGTTGAAAATGGCGAAAATCTTTTTTCCTATCGCTTTGGTGGTGCAGAAGACATATGCAAACAATATTTTAAAGTCTGCTGTAAAGTACAGGTATATATATACATTTTAAATAAGTATTACAAATATTTATGGTAATTCTTTATAGACACATCCAGATAAGCCGAGTGCTTCAGTTGCCAAATGTGGCTATCGTCATCCCAATGGTCTTGTAGCCAGCCAAAACTCCTCAAGTGGCCTTGCGAAATTCGGCGAGTTTCCATGGATGCTGGCCATTTTCTACAAAGATGAGACGGCATCAGTTGAATTATTCATTGGTGGCGGCTCCTTAATTGCTCCAAACATTGTAATGACGGCCGCACACTTGGTGCACTTAAGAAATTCTTCTAGTCTAAGCGTAATTGCTGGGAAATGGGATTCTGTCAGCGAAAACGAACAGTATCCGTCTCAACAGCAATTTGTTAAGGAATTCAAAATTCCTGAAAACTTTGCTCCGGCAACTGGATTCAATGATATTGCCATTTTAGTACTAAAAAATCCTTTCAAGCTGGAGCCGCATATTAGTCCCATTTGCTTGCCTGGCATTAATCAGCAGATCCCCGATCATGCCCAGTGCTTTGTGGCGGGCTGGGGCAAGCAGCACTATGGCAAAGCTGGCGTTTATTCACAAATTTTGAAAAAAGTACCTTTACCCGTTGTGCCCCATGCAGAGTGCCAGGAAAAGTTGTCCCATACCCGTTTGGGCAGTCATTTTCGTCTCCATCAGAGCTTTATGTGTGCTGGCGGACAGAATGGAGTCGATGCTTGCACCGGTGATGGCGGTGGACCTTTAATGTGTCCCATGAAAGATTATCCGGAGCGCTACTATCAAGCTGGTGTTGTAGCCTGGGGCATGGGATGCGGCAATACTAATGTACCTGGAATATACGCGGATTCAGTGTATTTGAGAGATTGGATTGTTGAACAACTTGTTGCTGTAGTGAATCAACAATAAGTTCTTTAATACGTTTATTGCCATTAAAATAAGTTTTTGTTTATGGTGATTAATAATAATAACAAAAATCCATAGGTACGGCACTAGAAATCCTATAATGCCTTCCAAAATTTCTTAGAGATTGTGCCTTTAGCGACGATTTGCTTTAAAGTTGTTTTTGATTAATTTTTTAGGCATCTACTCATAGGATCATTTCAGAATAAGTTGTGGAAAAAAATAATTTGTATCAAATTTCTGATTTCTCACAAAACCCAGCTGGTAGGGAGGAAGAAATCACCTAAAAGGTATTTTTTTTATCAGCTTATCTTTGGTCAGGTTTACTTTGCTTTGAAAAACTTATCTTAAATTAAGATATGTCTCTATGTAAAAATATTCTAAGCATTCAATTAATCAATTGGCTTTTCTTTTAAAAGACTTGCAGAGAAAGTTCCGATGTTTCGGTGGTAAAGAAGCATGCCCAAAAAACATCGATGATCGAAATTTAAAATCTCTATATATCGATGTTGGCCAACAGAGATATTGCCCCAGCACTTCTGCACTCATCAAATGAGTGTTTAGTAGTGCTGGAGAAACAATTTTGTTGCCCAACATCGATATATAGACATTTTAAACTTCGATCATCGATATTTTTCTCCAGCACTAATGCCCAATAATATATATATAAAAATTATTGAGTTTATCATTCATTCATTTATAATTCGATTTTGACATAAAGTTTAGAAAAATTGACTTGTTCTATTCAAAATAAAGAACAAAAAATTCGAACAATTTCTAAAAATTAATAATACTTTGATGTAAATATACAAAAGGCGACCAAAACGTTATTTATTTACCATTAGTTTTTTGTTTTTTTTTGAATATCGCAACCAAATTTATGTCAGTTTAATTTAGTATAAGTTTAACCAGTCCGGGTCAATTTGGACCCCCGACGAAATCCTGGATCCGCCACTGAGTTAAATAATTTTAATTCAGGTACGAACTTTTTATTTAAAGTCCAAAAAAATGTTGTTGTTTTCACAATATCTTAAAATAAATTAAGAAAAAATTGTTGCAACAATATTTCGGCTAAAGCGTTATATAAAACATGCACAGAAATTACAGAAATTATTACAAAATTGTGGACTAGCTTAATCAAGACTTTGACAATGTATGTTATGTAAAGTTATCGGCGAAAATAAGTGAAGCTTGTTATTTTAGATCGGCCTCATCAATTTTCATTTTCCTAAAATGTCAAAATCAACTTCCATAGAGAGTTTTAAGTCATTATCTTTCTATTCCAAGGAATTGTGCTTATTCGTCACTATTAAAAGGAACTATCTACTATGGAGGTGCCATCACCAAAATAAAATTTCCCCATTTATTGCAGTGTCAGATTTTTGCGGGCATAAAATATAATTGATTCAATTTTTAAAGAAGTTGAGATTATTTTTAGATTTTAAAATTAAAAAAACATTAATTGTTAAAATGAAAAAAAAATTTGGAATTAAATTGTATTTATTTCAGCAACTTTTTTATTATTTATTGCGTTTTAATTTTATTAAAAAATTAAAAAAGATATAAAAAAAATTTAATTTTTCAATCAATCTTTAATTTTAATTTAAAAATTTTTTTTTTTTAATTTAATCCAAAATTGCAAAAAATTTCGTTTTATTTTTTTTAGTTTTTAAATACATTTTTTTTAACTCGATCGTAAACTCGATAAATAATAAAAAATAATTTTTAAGTAATTTTTTTTTTTTAAATTAAACCAAAAAAAATATTTTCAAATATCTTCATACGCCAAGGAGATATAGCTTGTCGAAGCAACGTCTAGAAAAACCATACACTCAGTTATCAGTTAGCAGCATTTGAGAGAAAGACTCCACGGAGAATTTACGGACCGGTGATGTCAACATCTATAGAATGCGCTATAACTCAGAGCTCGAAAAATACGCAATGAAACGTATCAAGTCCCAGCGCCTACGGTGGATCGGGCATGTACTGCGTATGGATTATAGCTCCACACTAAAGTTAATTAAAGTTAAAAAAGTTAAAGTTAATAAATTCATTTCAAAAAAACTACAATACTTATGTCATCTCGATAAAATTCATGTATCGCCTTGTAGTTCCGCTACTGCCTTAAAAACTTGTTTGAAAAATTTTAAGTTTCATGAAATATTTAACAAACAGTCAGACAAGCCGCATTACTTCTTACACCTCAGTCAAAGTAAAGCTTTCGGAATAAAAAGAAAAAGTCCAAGCAAAAGGCAAAGAAGAAGAATAAAACAGAAAGGCTTACAATTCTTCTGAATATTTAAGCTGATTTGTGTATTGGCTCTTCATCTTGCAGTCGTGTTCTTTCAAAGCCCACAACTGCTTCATGCCACAGCCTTCTCTCTGTGCCCCATTTTTTTTTTTTTTTTGTATTTTATCATACCTTTGCTTTCCGTTTCTGCATTTTGGCAGTTACTTCTTCTTTATGTCTGCGTGTGTTCCACCTCCCTACGCGCTTTTGTGCTTATAATTTCTCACGTTTTCCTGCAAATGCAGCACAAAAATTTTCGTAGTAACTTTTAATTTCATGCCATTTAATTCGTTGAAAGCGGAAAGTAGCGGAGTTGAAAAAAAAATACCGAAAAGAGAGTAAAAATTTGTGAAGCCAAGTTAAAAAAGGAAAAAAAAATAATCACTGTGTGTGTAAATTGTCTGTGTGTTGATTCTGAAGGCGGCGCAATGGAATTTGCCACAGGACACGCTTTATAACAAAAGTTGTTTCCCTTGTAACTTTCTTCATTTTTTATAGTATGTACTTTAATTTTTTTTTTTTGTGCGCAAAAGGACACAAAGCTAGCCACGGACAATTTAGCTTTTTATTTCTTGAAAAATGCCTTTCTTTGTTTCTATTTAGAATGCTCAAAATGCACTAGATGAGTTTGGAAATTGGGGCAACTAGTTTGTTTATAACTTCAGCAAAGTTTAAACATTAACTTTGTAGATACATAGAGCATATAAATAAAAATTTAATAATATATATTTTATTTTTAATAAATAAAAGCGCATAAGACTCAATGAATAGTTTTAAAAATTGAAAAAGATTTCTAAAATCCTGCTTAAAAACTTTTGTAAATAAGGAAAAATTTAACTTGGCCATTTGTTTTTTTTTTTTTTTTTCGTTTTTATGTTTATTTTTAACAAACAAGTTTGATAGATACATTTATACACAAATGTAGCGGTATTACATAAAAAAAAACTAATCACAGTCTCTAGTCGAGCACTCGTGACAAAAAATTTTATTTATAATTCTAGTTTTTAAAGATATATAACAATGGAAATCAAATGATTAAAAGTATAGTGTAAAGTGTATTATATAGCTTTAGATTCGAATTATAATGAGTGTATGAGCTCTCTGGCGTTCTAAATAGATATGTGCAGGATCTCAAAATCTTTCGTTTCATCCTCCTGAGTTTTTCCATGTGTGAAGATGCAATGTTAAAGCATATCGGGGAAGCGTATGTTATAATGGGCCTTATTAAGGCCAAGTACATGATAATTTTAATGCGTTTTCTCTAGATACCTGCAAGAGAATAACCGTTGGTGAGCAAGCATGCCATGGTAGTTCTTCGAGAGTTGGTTATTTATATGATCATTAAAATACAGAAATTTATCCAATCATCATCATTGTTGGCTGTACAACCCGTGCTGGGTCTTCGCCTGCTTAAGTATTTGCCTCCATTCATCCTTTCTTTTCGCCACCGTCCTCCAATTTCTCACGTTTAGCTCTTCTGCATCACTATCTACACAATCAATCCACCTAAGCCTAGGCCTTCCTCTTGCGCGATTCTGATAGCATCTAGCGAATAGTATGTTTTGTGCTGGGTGACCGCTGTCCGCTTTTATGATGTGGCCCGCAAGTCTTAATCCTTCGATTTGTATTTTGGTTACAATATCTGTGTTTTTATACAATGCCTGTAACTCGTCATTGTACCTATTTCGCCAGGTTCCCCTTTCGTTGACTGCTCCATATATTCTGCGTAGCAATTTCCTTTCAAATATTCTCAGTTTTTCCATGTCATTTTTGTTCAAAGCCCAGGTTTCACTGACGTATGTTAACACTGACGCGATAAGGGTTTGTTAGTTTTGTCTGAGAGTTAAGTACTTGGCTTTTTAGGTGCTTGAAAAGGCTATAGTAGCATTGGCTTGCAAGTAGCAATCTATTGTCAACTTCCTTCGATATATTATTCTCGCTATCAACCTTTGCGCCCAGATATGTGAATTCTTTAACCACTTCAAATTTGTACGGGCCACTTGAAAAGTTGATCCAAATCGGTCTCCTCCTCTTTGCATTCTTGTGACCATCATCAGCTTTGTCTTTGTCTCATTAACTCTCAGGCCGACCTTCTTAGCAGCTTCATTCAATTTCAGAAAACTTTCCTGTAAATCTGTCACCGATCTGGCAATAAGGTCGATGTCATCGGCGTATGCAAGTAATTGAACCGACTTTTTGAGGATGTTACCTTTGGTGTTTATACCTGATTCCCGGACAGCGCTTTCGAGTGCCAAGTTGAATAGGGCGCAAGAATGCCCATCGCCTTGTCGTAGGCCCTTTCGAGCTTAAAAATTTATCCAATAACACGCCTAATTATTTCACTGTGCTCACCAGTTTCATCAGATCGCCAGACTCATTGATTTTAATTCGAAATTTTTTGCAATTTTTCCTTATACTGGGACTACATTTTTTAATTGGTGGCCTAAATAAAATGCTTTCACATTTGCTGAAGTTGATAGTAAGATAACTTGGCCATTTGTTTGAAGCTAAGCTTCTTATTTCGTTTCGTTTAGAAATTTTTTAATAAATAAAATGCAACACATTCAAAAGAAAAACTTAGTTTATACATTGATTTTTTGACATTTTGCTATTGCTAGCAGCATTTCTATCAAGAACTATAATTTAATAAGCTATTTCAATAAATTCTGTCATAAAAAATGATTTGAATATCTATATTTTTGTTTATTTTTTACCCAAAGTTGAGATATTACTGTCAAAACATATAAACAAACATATTAAATGTCTATGGCAAATATGAATAAATGAAGGCCGATTAAAAACTGCGATTTGTAGAAATTTATGTTTTTATCTAGCATATATAAACACCATATGGTTTTTGTATAATTATATGTGGCTTATACATGAGCTGTCAAAGCAAACAATATTTAAAAGCCGGCATTTAACGATAAAAATAAAAAAAAAATGTAAAAACAAAAGAAAATAAAATCTCTTAATGAAAACCAATGCATATGATGTTTATATGAAAGTTAGCAATTAACATATTCAAACAGATTACGCGATAAAATGTGCATAAATATGGCATATTAGGCGTATACTTGCTATACATATTTATAAATATGTTTGTTTATAGCTGTGTGTGTTTTCGCTTGAGTAAATTTGTTTATGTTACCACCACATAATTAATAGAGCATAAATACATAATTGCAATGAAAAATTATTTACTCGCCGTTTAGACATTTTAATGCAGTTTTATTGCAACCAACAACTGAATGTAATATTAAAAAGTATTTCAATCTTATTGTTATTATTATAGAAATTGAAATTAAATATGTGTAGATAGTTAATAATTTGCTAAACAAGTTAGGAAAGGAGTTGTATGCATATTATAGTTCAACGCATTGTATCAGTTTTAAGGGACTTATAATTCAAATTGCAATAAAAAACCGTTTCAAAAACATATCCACTTCCAAGTCCATTGGTATATTATAAAATAGGTTTAAAAATTAGATTGTACGCAGCTTCCGTACAAGTTCCATTTGCACGACAACTTCACCTTCTTTTAGATGTTTAGATGTGAATATATATCATTCAGATATGCTTTTGTTCTTATTTGGCAAAAACCAAAATTTGTATATTTCTATGATGATTTTTTTTCTTAATTTTTTTAAGTAGAAAATTTTCTAGATCTTTTCAAAATATGTTAAAGGTGAAGAAGGCATTTCTGAATTTCAGAAAAAGCATTAAAATTGTCTTTCATTAATGTAATAGCTGGACCTGTAATAAACAATTACTGCCATTTAAATATTTTGGTCTTACTTTTTCCTTTCGGACATTAATTTTAATTTTTTTTTATATATTTTTTTATAGTAATCATGTTTATCTTTATATTATTATTTCAATATTTTTGCTAAGTTTAGGTAATTTTTACAAACTCGTCTCAACTGTTATACGTTTTCAAATTTTAACGTATAACTTAGCGTGGACAAAAACCAAGGTCATTCAGTTGTTAACACTGCACTTTCACCCTGTCACTTTTGACAAGTGCTTCCTCTTACCGCTGTAGCTGTAATTAGGCTTTGCACTCAGGTACTTCCTGTGAAGTTCTTTTCACATTAACCATCAAGCTGATCGGATGTGCCTCTCCGCTTTAATTTTACGCATATATGTATATATAATTGCATATATATGCTTAGCTCGCGAGTGCATGTTAGAAGTTATCAGTTTTAATTAAAGCATCGGCTATATTTCGGCCATCCATTTGAACTTAATTTATCGTGCATTGGTCCAGTTTATTGAGTGAGTTTAGCATAATTTGGTAATTTCTATTTAAATTACAAAAACCCCTTATACCAAAGGTACGCCTGAACTCACAAATATAGCATCACGGTTAAATATCTTTTGTTCGAAGATCAACATTTCTTTTTTTGTTATAAGCATAGGAAAAGGTAAAAATAAAAAAATAAAAAAACCCTAACAATATTTTTCTGTTATTCCTTATTTCCCTATTTTTATGACCAGCGCTGTATCTATATGATTTAGCACTTCTTAAGGCATAGGCAACGGCATTAGAGGCAGCGTAGATGACAAATTGGCAAAATCAGAACAAACAAAAGCTTTGAACAACTGCAGCAGCAGTCAGCAGCGCCGTCGAAGCAAACGAGCGCATGAGAGCAGCGCCGCAGCAGCGGTCCAGCGCATGTGCAGCTGAGCTTTAAATCTGCAGTGCAAAACCGCGTGCGCGACGGTGTGATAACACTTGATCGGAGCTCCGCCGCTAAAGTCTCTTAAAAAAGTTTTGTTTTGTGAAAATATGCCTTATATTGCCTTGAAAGTGCCAAATAATGTTTTTGTCGCTGGGTGAAAATCAGTAAGATTTCCAGATTTATGGATTTGTGCAGCTCCTAACAACCTTCGTGCAATTTTGATCACCAAATTAAAAACAAAAGGCAGTGCAGCAATAAAATTCAACCAACAACCACCACAACGATCAAATTAAATATACAAATATAACACTAAGTGCAGTGGTTAGGCAATTTAAATGAATAGAGGCGTTAAGCGTTTTAATAATATTAAGTTTTCATTTAAGGCCTGTACGCAGCATGAAAAATTTACGAACGGAATGAAAAACTTCATATAAAAAAAACAGTGTCGAAAAATTACGATCCAAAATTTTTTACAAGTGGACGCAGATAGCAAAACAAAACAGTGTTGTCTTTTAATTTTAAAAATGCTTAACGTTAGATGGCGCCACTACTTCACTAGGTGTGGTAACACTCACAACAGCTGTTTTGTTTTTGGCGGCCCAATTTGGTTTTAATGTGCAAGCATATTATTTCGCTCGCATTAAAATACTCATTTGTGCAAAGTGTGCCAAATAAAATTTAAAAAGAAGAAATATCCGTTATAATGGCAGGTCGTAGTAAAAGGTGCGAAAGTTTTTCAAAGGAGGACAAAATTGCACTGATTAAGGCAGTGGAATTGCGCCCAGTGTTGTGGGACCTGACCGAAAAAATACATTTTAATGTGCTAATGACAAAAAACGCGTGGGATGAAATTGCAGGAACTCTCAATAAAGAGGATAAGTGAGAACCAAGTAACGCTCCAACATTTCAAACAATGTACTGACATTTTTTGAGGACATATGAAAATTTTTATCAAACACCGATGGATTACGCACCACTTTAAATTGGACACGAAACGTACACAATTGTGTTGTAACATTAGTTCAATACAAAATACATACGTCTTTAAAAAATCTTCCAGTTTCGGCTCTGCCTGTTAAATAAGGGTTTACCCAGATACTCCATTTCCTGCGCCGTCCCCCTTCTTGTTGTTTTTTTTTGCAGCCAACCTTTTTGCAATTAGGAAGGCAGTCATATTAGCATTATTTATATAAATATAAATATATATAAATATATAAATATTTGTTCATAGAAATCCATTGCAAATTGTGCGCGCTTATTTTTTGTAAATCAAAAACAGCTGATTGCAGTGTGACTGTTTGCCATTTTAGCCCAACATATCGAAAATAAATACCGATGAATACCACAAAAAAGACCAGAACTCGATAAAAAATACCTCTTTTCCTTAATTTGCACACACTGGTTATTACGCTAAAAATAATGTACAAGAATTTAAGATCGTAAATTTTTCATGCTGCGTACAGGCCTTTAAATCTAACTATCAACTCATACAAGTGCATTCATATAAAAATTTTCATTTGATCAATTTCTTTTGTTTTTTTTTTTTTGTGTTCTATCTATCATACCTTTATCTTTGCCTCTATAAAGTCAGTCAAGCAGAATACGTAACCATAACCAATAATAAAATTTTAAGCATCATCGAACTTCGAACATCACACACTCTACAAAGGCCTTTGGAGGAGCAGCTGATGGGGTGAGTCAATGCAAATGGTCACATTCAAATTCGTTTTCGATTGACAATGGTTTAACGTAAATTTCTTTAAATATATTAAACCTTATTAAATAATTTTAATAGCTACACCTTCTGTCTTGGTCGGTAGTACTCCTAACTACCCTAACCTAACTGTTTTTTTTTCTCTTACATTCCTTCTTTCTATTTCAACTAAATATTGTTGTTGTTTTTATGCTTATTACCGCATGCATTAAAACAGCTGATCTTTAAATTTGGTTTTAAATTCTAATCATGATTTCCTTGGGCCTTCTGCCAATTATTATTAACTGAAATAATTTCAGTATATGATTTTATTACTCTCTTTGTTTTATTTTTATTCTTATGCACTTTTAATTATAACCCTTAAATAATTTAATCATATTGATATACATTTCATTATTAGTTTTATTTTTATTCTTTAATTATGTTTGAAACATATACCCATATTGTTAGGGGTTCCCTTAATAATTACTATAATTAGTTTTTTTTTATGAAAATTATTTTTCTTTTGTAATTATGTTATATAGTGAATTATTTTTTTTGTCTGTTAGACGAAATTGAAAAAAAAATATGAATTGGTAAAATAAAAAAAAAATCTTTCTCAGAAAGTAATGAAGTGAATTGAAATGAAGTGATTGTAAATCTTGGGATTTTCCGAATAAATTCGCAATGGAAAATCATGGTAGGGTGGGTGTAGAGCGAGAGCTATCATAACATCTAGATAGCTCACTGAAGCTAGTGTGATTCGGCAATACTAAGTTTTTCTTCTTTCTCTAATTTTTACTAAGGGCTTAATTGTGATTTTCTCTTCTTTATTTATATGGCTTTAAGGATTCTTTTTTTATTTTTGTATGTAGTTAGAATGTCCCTCCGAAGAAGTCAACGAACCCCCAACAGGCTGTTTGCTAGTTGAACTAGAGAATTCCGATCGTCAACTTCGTGGACAAACGATAGGAACTTTTATTTTTATTTTCTCTTCACCAAGAAATAAATAACTTACATTACAGACCCGCTTTATTTGGATAGTAACCTCATGTGAGTCTAATAAAAAATATTGATTTTTGCTTCAAAGTCGAACATTTTTTTCTGTTGTGGGTCCAGTATATCCTTACTTTAGACAGTTAAGGATTTTGAATAAACCATTTTTTTATTTAACATTTTCTTTGATGATTTAATCATCATCATTGGCGAGACAATCCTGGTCGGGTCTTTGCCTGTTGTAGTTTTCGCCTCCATTCGTCGCGATCTCAGGCTTGCGTTCTCCAACATATCAGTCCTAAATCCTAAGCATCTTGATCGACCTCTTCTTCGGTTACCTACACACTGTATAAGAATTTTCGTTTAGGAGGATAGCTATCGTTTACTCTAATTATGTGGCCAACCCATCGAAATCGGTCTGTTTTAAGAAATGTTATTAAGTCGGGGCGACCGTATAGACTATGTACCTCATGGTTATATCGTATTCCTTCAAAGATTTTACGCAGGATCTTACGTTCAAATATTTGAAGTTTGTTTTCATTTGCTCTGCTTGAAACTTAAATTTCGCTCGCGTAAGAGAGAACTGGTACAATTAGTGTGCGGTACAGGAGGGTTTTCGTCCCTCTGTCTAAGAGGTTACTTTTCAAATGTCATTGTAGTCCAAAATAGCATTTATGCGCAGACGTAATGCTTTGGTCTATCTCACGTGTTATATTATTGTTTATATTAACGTTGACACCGAGGTATTGAAAGTTTTTGGCTACTTTAAAATTGTAGTCATTGCTTCTGGTGTTGTTGAAATTAGAATTTTAGTTTTTTGTTCATTTATTATAAGACCCATTTTTTTTGGCGTCTTTTTCAATATTTATGAAATTTTCTTTTAGATATGGTATCGACGTACCTATATTATCTTTATAGTCCGCATAGGCAAGTATTTGTACCGATTTATAGAAAATGGTTCCCTCTGTGTTAACTTTCGATTTCCTAATACCGTATTCCAGGACTAAATTAAATAAAAGACACGATAGCTTGTCTCCTTAACGTAGGCCTTTGTCTGAAATGAATTCGGTTGAAAAACTCGTTTGGACTTTCACACTGTTTTTGACGATTTGAAAAACCGATTTATATGCTAGTGTCGAATTTCAGTTAAAATTTACCGCGTCAATTCTTTAAGTAAATTAGCTTACAACATTTTTGATAATATGTACTTTGTTTTTAGATTTAAAATTATTAAAAATTTAAAAAATTAAATCAAGAAAAATGCGTACCCTTAGGATATAATATATGGGTAAAAAAATTTTATTTGCTTAAATCAAAAAAAAAAATGTGGGATGCAGGTGGAAAGGGGAATGAGGCCACCGGGGCTACACTGAGAGTGAGAGCGAGGCATAGAGAGCGAGTAAAATAAGTAGCAAGTAGAGAAAGAACAAAGAAGTAATCATCGCTGACGCACACGAAGCAAGAGTCAGTCGATCACGGAGAGCAGCACAGTGAAGTCGTTTTTAAGTGAATTTGAAATGAAGTTCGCACTGAGTAATTTGATTTGAATATAAGTTTTTATTTGATTTATATAAAGCTACACTTATAATTACCCGATAAATAAATATTAACTGTGATCAAAACCCACAAAAATGTGAAAATTACTTTTTATCCGCTTCGATTTTTAAAAGAATTCGACTCAGTGGGGTCTTACTTGTTTCCTTTTGGGTGCCACACAGAAATATTTTTGCATGCTACTCAATGTAGCCCTTGCCCACTGAGTACATTCTATAAAATATTAATAGTTGGGAAATGCAATAACCTTGGACTCAAAAAGAGGAAAACAAACGCACATAAAAATTTGTATCAAAAAGTTGTCGAGCTGCAAACTCTTTGCTTAAATAATACGTCGCCCCAGTAGTAAGAGCATTTTATTTTGTATTTTTTGTATAGCGACAAAATAAAAGCAGCTGGTGGCATAAACCAAACATACACACATACATACACTTGTAAATATATGTATATGTATATATAAAGCGGCATACATAATTATGCAAACTAATTAAAATACTCATACGCTGCGTTCTTTTGCTTCTGCTTTGTTGATTCTATTGCTGCTGCTGCTGTTTCTCTTTCTGTTTCTGCTGCTACATCATTTATATCTTCTTCTTTTTTTATTTTCGCTTGCCCCCATTTTTAATTAACAGTAAGCGC
Source organism: Chymomyza costata (assembly GCA_018150985.1). NCBI lineage: Eukaryota > Metazoa > Arthropoda > Insecta > Diptera > Drosophilidae > Chymomyza > Chymomyza costata. The sequence goes on from JAECWU010000166.1 coordinate 349,789, forward strand.
ACGATGAGCGCGAAATAAAGACAGGGCAAAGGGAAACAAAAATGAAAGACACTCACTTCCGCTTGACATGTTGCGGAATGTTCAACACATGCATTTGACTGTATGTCGCCATCTTTTTCATCGCTCTCTTACGCTCTCGCTCTCTATCTCTGCGACGAGTGTTTGTGTAGCGGTTAGTGTGTGTCTGTGTGTGTGTGTTTGTGTGCGTTGTGCACAAATATAAAAGGAAACCGCAAAAACACAAATATATACGAGTACTACTCGTAATAGTTGCATACCTTTGAGCGCCTACACACAAAATGTCATTGAGGCAAATACACCAGGGCACTTGAAATAGCGGCTGAAGAAGTACGGGCTGGGGTACTAACAAATATTTTTCTATGTAAATTATTACACATAACCAAAAACTCAAGTTATAGTTGGAAAAAAAATCAAATAAATATGCTTTTGAAAGCTGTAATGGTAAAGAAATCGATGCTACATAAACGCAATGAAAGCCTTTGACATTGGCTTTGAAATCTATATCAAGTGTTTCATTATTTTGAATCAGTTTATGGTTGAGAGAACAGCTGCTATAGCCAGAGCATAACTTTGATGATCATATATGAGCGACTGGTTCTCTGCGTGAACATTTAGCTTGGTCCAAAGAGATACATGTCAGCTTCTTTTCATGCAAGATTTGGTTCAAGTGTTCTGCTTTATTTCTGTTCAAAGCATGAAGTTGTTAGATTGTAGGCGGCGCTGGTTTGTGTAAACAATCAAAAGTAAATTCTTCTTTTAAGGATATCGAATTTTATGGAGCAAAAGTTTTTATTCAAGTTTTTTGTTTGGTGTGGAAGTTTGGATCAGCAGTTATTAGGGAAAACAAGTACCTTAAAGTGGTACAAAGTGTTAAACCAGATTTTTGAAAGCTGAGCCACATCCAAGACATTGTTGGAAAATGTCTCAAAAAAAAAAGTAAAGTTTTGATGTTTGAGAGATATTGAGACTTTTTGTACCTGAAGTTTGAACCCTTGCGCCTTTAAAAGCCAAGTCTCGTTTGGATATAATAAAATGGTTTCTCAAAAGTACGTCACAAAAAATGCGATCTGTAGGATTTCGAATCACAGAACTTCTGGCTGTTCAAAAATATCAAAAAACCACCTCAGGGTTACCATTATGACACGATTAAGAGAATATACGCTGAGTGGAAGCAAATCATTCTAGTCATCGACTTGAATGGGGCTCATATAAATTCTTCATTTTTCAAACAAATCGCCATTTATACACAGTTCATAGTGCAAGTCAAAAAAAATGTAAACAAATACTAAAAAACATTTTAAAATTGTTATTGCTGCAAATAAAATCAATAAATCCTAAAAAGTAATTTCTACCAAAAAGTGTACCCGATAAAGGGTTCTTTAAACGCCTAGATCTACCCGATCCATTATATTAGTAATTAACACTTATCTTCTTCATTTTTTGTTAGGCATTACTTGAAACAAAATTGTACCAGATCTTGTTTTTTGAAGTTCATAGTTAAATATAAAGCTCATTGAACTTGAGTAATTTAGAAATTATATATTTGATTTAATTTATTATCTGCAAGCTTTCAAGTCTTTCAGTGCTCTAGTCTTAAACTCTTCTTTCGTTAAATTTTAATAAATGTTACACATTCTAAAAAAATCTGCACAATTATACGGGCTATAAACTAATCACAAAGCTTGTTCGAATCGCATAAAAAAATATCTAAAATTGTATCCACACCACTACGATGGAGAAGTCGGAAAGAGGCGAGGCGCTAGTAGGCTGCCTTAACTTATATTTGGAAGCCTTTCCAACGGTTCATAATTTTTTTGATAAAAATAAACTAGTTGAATGCATGGCACTCGTCAGTACAAAAGAAACGAGCTCCTGGGCATGTACGTTCTCCCACCGGAGATCGTTTTTACCCTAAGTCCAAACAAAATACTGGAATCTATGCAAGCAATTGGTGTTTTGGGAGACCTCTGAGCCGTAAAGGGGGTACAATAGATCCACTTGGTTCGCGGTACATCTTTACACCCACTACTAATAATAATAAACTAGTTAAAAAAGTTATTTTTTCTAATAAGCATAAAATTTGTTTTGGATCCAAGTGGATTGTGAAACATTTGACATACTATACTATGTCTATATTCATTTTTGAGTACATAAGGTAAAACTTTCAAAATTACGTATACGCATGATTATTTACATTTTATTTAAAAAAAACCACAATAGCTCATTAAATATAAGCTCAGTTATTGCAGCATTTTTAAAGCTGATACTATGCTTTGAAATGCATACGCCAATAGTAACTACACTCTGTTTTTATATATATTTGATTTCACAAAATCAATATTTTTCCAACCCAATAAGTCTTTAATTATATTTATTTATATGCATTTCCATTTCAATACTCTTTGTCTGTTTTACCCTTTTTTTATATGCGATTTTATACAAGTGCATTTATTTGCAGTGTAGCTAACCGAAACCCCAAAACCCAAAAAGCCAGCAACACGTTGCCTCTAATAACATGACTAACGTTGACAGTGCAGACTTATGTGCGGCAGTGTATGCTTGTGTGTTTGCCACTGTGCGTATACTTATGTTTGGGGAATAAATTGTTAATTATTATTTGAAAAGAGTTACAGCATGGCGCCTGCCACATGCCACATACCAAATGCCAGATGGCATATGGAACATGGAGCATTCCACGTGGCGCTCGACACTAGGAACTTAGCACACATCGCTCTGGCAATATGATGAGCCCACAAAGCCAGCCTAGTTGCTGCTGACAGGTTTGGGCCGAGTTTGTCGCTTTTATTTTTGTGGCAGCCCCGCCTCAAGCCACCATTTGCTTTTTGTTGACTTTTGTGGTTGGTTGTGCAGCTCTCTTGAGGATCCCTGTATCCAAATGTTGTTGTTGCTGCTGCGGGGCGGTGCGTTCTATGGCAGTTGCATGCACATTTGAATCTGCATTTTGCCGCAATGCATTTGAATGCATCAATGTGTGCGTGTGTATGTAGACAGGCGTCTAAATTAACATTCGCGCGCCTGTTGTATTAATGTGGCCTCAATTCTAAGGCGACTCCATGTCTATCTTGCTGTGTCTGTGTTTGTGTGTTTTGTACTCATTTCGAATGCGCATTACAACAAGTTTGTGCATTGCCTTGGTGTTTGTGTCAATTGAAATGCAGCCCTACACAAACACACATACACGCACACATACACTCACACACCCTCAACATTTGCCATCCACTTTCTTGTATTTTTTCAACTATATGCACAGCTATCAGTTCAGTAAATTAAAAGTGAAACATACATGGCGTATGTGTAATATTTTTATTACACTCGCTTTCTAATTAGACTGCTTGCTGTCGGTTTTTTTTTTTTGTGCAATTTGCTCTTAACTAATTTGTTGACATCACATGTTGATTAATGCGCTGTGCATTTGGGCCAACATCGTTCTTTTAACCGTATAACTAACCCACAATTTTAGCCAAGTTGACAAGCTGCTAATAACACAAATATTGCCCCACATGCGCATTGCATTCATTGGCTTTTAAAATAACTTTTATATAGAACTAACATAATTTTTATTTTTAAACTCATATTTTGTTGTATGCATTGAGATTTCGAGCACAGTTGAGATGAGTTCTATTTAGTTTTCCATCTAAGGGGAAAAGTTCTATTCCTTTTATGACATAACCTTGTTTGGAACACGCTTTCCTTAACACAACATATTACGTATAATACATGAGGTAGCTTGGATTATAGATATGCTAGATTTATTTTATAAGTGCAGTATCAGTAGGTAACTTTCCCGTGCATGAATATATTTTTTTTATACTCTATATTTTTATTTGTATAAAGATAGAAAACAAATTGTTATATGTTGCCAAAATAATATGAAAAATATATAGAGAATATTTGTTAAATGCTTTCAATGCGAATCGATTTTGTGTTGTACTTAGAAGTAAAGGACCACTGAAATACTTATGTTCTGTGGAGTAAAAACTTACTTCCGCTCACTATATAATTATATCAAAATATTCTTTAAAGTGTGCACTTTAACTTATTATAACTAAATTTTGCGTAAATTTTTTGAATGCTATGAAAATGGGCCGGTTATTATGAAAGTTTGATATCAGTCATACCAAAATGGAAAAATTTTTGCTCTATTAGGAAAAGCCTCTAATCTAATTGCGAAGCAAATTAAATAAGCGTTTATTTAAAACTATGTTTAATTTTATTCCCTGTATTATTAGGTGCGCAACTAAGTTCTCCCGGTTATTTCGATGAAAATGTAACTTTATTTAAAAATAAATGGTTACCAATGACTCATTCAAAGTATTGCCCATCGCTAGCTACAACTTTTTCCCATCTTTTTGGCAGAGCTCGAATACCTTGACGGTAGAAGGGTTCGTCTTTTGAGGCTATCCACGAATCAAGCCATTTTGCGATATCTTCATATTAGTGGAACTGCTGATCAGCCAGACCATGTGCCATCGAGCGGAACCAGTAATAATCGGAAGGCGCAATATCTAAGGAATATAGCGGGTGGGGTAGGACTTCCCATTTGAGCGTTCCCAAGTAGGTTTTAACAGGATTGGCAATGTGAGGCCGAGCGTTGTCATGCAGTAAAATCACTTTTTCGTGCCTCTGCTCGTATTGTGGCCGTTTTTCTCGCAGTGCTCGGCTCAATCGCATCAATTGAGTTCGATAACGGGGGGACGGCCCCCAGTGATGGTTTCGCCTTGTTTCAACAGCTCATAGTACAACAACGACCTGGTCCCACCAAATGCACAGCATAACCTTCGCAGCGTGAATATTCGGCCGATCCAGTAACGTGGAAGCATGACCGGGTTGTCCCCAAGATTTTTTCCTCTTTGGGTTGCTGTAATGAATCCATTTTTCATCACCCATCACGATGCGATGAAGAAAACTCTTCCTTCTTTGTCGCTGGTGCAGTTGTTCACAGGCGAAAAAACGACGCTCAACGTTCCTTGGTTTCAAATCATAAGGAACCCAAGTTCCTTGCTTTTGAATCATTCCCAACGCATGCATTCGCTTGGAAATGGCTTGGCGGGTAACTCCTAATGCTGAAGCAAGCTCTTTTTGCGTTTGGCACGAATTCTCATCGAGCAATGACTCCAATTCAGCGTCTTCGAAGGTTTTGGGTCTTCCTTTACGTGGACGGTCGTCAACATCGAAATCACCGTCTTTGAAGCGACGGAACCAATCACGGCACGTTGTTTCGCTTGGAGCAGCATCTCCGTACACTTTTTGGAGCTCTCGATGCGCTTCAGCTGCCATTTTTTTCGAACAGAACAAGAAAATCAACAAATATTTACGTATGGATGTGAGACGTGGACCCTGGGGAAATCAGATATAGGCCTCCTAGCGAGGACAGAGAGAAAATTTTTACGAAGAATTCTTGGTCCGATAAAGATGGATCCTAACAATTACCGCGTTCGCACCAACTAAGAGCTATGGGAGATATTCAACGACACAAGTTTAGCTGTCTATGTCAAGTCACAAAGTCTAAGTGTGGACATGTTGCGAGAACGCAAAACCCAATTCTGAAAAAAACATGCTTCAAGCCACCAGATGGAAGAAGAGTAGTTGGGCGACCCTGAGCACGTTGGATAAATGAAGTGAAAGATGATTTGGAAAAACTAAACGTCCTAAGCTGGGAGGAAGCTGCAAAGGATAGAGACTATTGGAGAGATATTGTTCGAAAGGCCAAAGCTGAATTTTAGCTGAAGCGCCAAGGATAATGATGATGAATATTTTAACGTTTATTTAAATTTATATTTCGTCTACATAATATTAATGATTGTAATTTTGCCTGAAGGAAAGCAGTCACATGCCAGGTCTCCAAACCGTAAATCAAAACTGATTTGATACATGCGTTAAAGATTTTTATTTAAGTCTTAGCGCTGATTTCATTGGCTCTCCATATGTTTCTTAGCCTTACGAACGCCCCTCGTGCCTTTTGAATACGGCCTAATACATCTTCTCTAGCTCCTCTATCCTTGGAAAGAAGGCTACCCCAAGTAAGTGAAGCTCTCTGTGTCTAAGATGTTTTGGCCGTTTACATTGAAGCACGCCGTGTTATTGGCTTTTATGCGCAGAGACTCTGTTTTTCCAATATTGATCTTAAGGCCAACTTTTGCAGATTCAGTTTGTAACTCACTTAATTTTGTTTGCATTTGGTGATGTGAGTGAGAGAGCAAGACTATATCGTCCGCGTACTCCATATCTTCCAAGCTAGATCCAACCCTCCAGTTAATGCCTCGTTTTCAGATTCAAAAATTTCAAGCACCCTGTCTAACACAACAACGAAGAGCTGGGGCGATAGCACGCATCCTTGTCGTAATCCTGTGGTGGATGTAAGGGCTTCACTCAGTTTACGGTTGTGCAGAACTTAACATTTAGTGCCGTTGTTGTTATTTCTTATGATATATATATATATATCCTAAAGTTCCAAGGTGGAACATAGAGGCCACATAAACAGAGTTTGCATTCCACAAATTCCTTGCATATTTGCGCTAAGCGCGATGGTTCCGTTAAAGTTCTGATGTTCCATGTTCCAAATCGTGTCCTAGATTTCATGCTAAAGGTCGTCAACTTTTGATCCGTTCGGTTTACATTATTTGTTGTGGTTTCAGTAATCGAGGGAATTTAAGGTGGGTAGGTGATTGGCCAACGCAGCCGATTCTGGTGCTGGGGCTGCCAGCTATCCTCCAGACAGGAATCCAGTTGCCTGGACAGCAACAGCATTTCCTCTGTGCAGGGTAATAAGGGTATACCGCCTTTACGCGGTCGTTAGAGCCTCGTCAGTTTTAAACGGGGGGTACCGCGTGAAGGTGAGGTTGACAGTTGGGAATAGGCAATATATTCGCGTCACCAACCCCATTTGCCCATTTAAGATAGAATTTAATGGGCCCCCCCAATTCTTATGATGCTTAATATTTTTTCTGGAACGCTTAGTCTTCGTAGCACTGGCCAAATACAATCTCTTTTGATGGAATCAAAGGCTTTTTCAAAATCGATGAAAACTTCGTATAATGTTGTGTTGAATTCAATGCACTGTTCTATAACTAGCGGTTTGGTCGAAAACCTGATTGCTGCTGTCGAAGTTGTTCATCAACTGCCTTTGAAATGCGCTCCATGATAATTTTATTGAAGATATTAATGACAACTGAAAGCAGTGAAATGCCTCTCCAATTGTTACAGTCTGAAAGATTACCTTTTTTTTGACAATTTTACCACAATCGACTTTTTCTATTCTTCTGGAATTTCCTCAGTATTCCAAATATCCGGAAATAGTGGGTACAACATTTCCACAGAAGTGTTACATCTGTTTTTAAGCATTCAGCTGGAATGTTGTCAATGCCAGTAGATTTTCCGCTCTTCAGTAAGCGGATAGCATTCGCAATCTCTTCTTTACTTGGCTGGTTGGTGTCTACTATCACAGATAGTTGTGGGATTCTGGCTTGTATTCGTTATAAGATTAAAAGTTCTTTCTTTCTTTTCTTTTATAAGTTTCACAATTGTCACAAATCGCCAATGCAAGGTAAAGGTGGAATAATCATTTAGCAGGATCTGCAATAAGCTCAAGGTTGACCTCTAAATTATGTTGGACTCATCCCCAAGTAAGGTAATTAGGACCTTTCGCAGATCATCTTTTTATTAAGCTGTTTTTTCAACGGCCTATTTTTGTGTTATATTTGAATTTTGGTTATGGTTTTGTTTTTACAAACAAAATAGCATCAAAAAGTAGAAATTCTTGCAAAAACTAAGAAAATTTAAATCTACAAATACGTATAGTAACATTTGCTCACTTAATATATTTAACTATCTAAGTTAGATAGGCTAGAAGACTAAACTCTTAATTTTAAATCATGATAGATTCGATAATTTTATTATTATTTATATTTAATGTATTTTGGAAAATAAAAAAAATGAAAAATCCAATTAATTGCCAGATCTTTTAGAATCCTCAATTTGATTGAAACTAGTGTCATTCTCTTCTTCTGTTTATTAAAAATGCTTTAAGACTTAAAAGAAATATTGCTTGTTTGGAAGAAGCAGAATTTTTTAATACGTTTGGGGTACTGGTACTGTACATCATTTATGACTTTGAAATTTATTTTGGTTTTTTTCATATAATTTATAAATGCCTTTGCAAGTTAAATAAATTCGTTTGAATGTTTTGCAATTGCAAATTACGCTCTTCTCATTCCAAGCTATTTAACTGCAAACTTCAAGCGTTCCAATAAGGCGAAAAAAAAAAACAAAAATCGATCTCAATTCAATTTGTGATGATTGCCGTTGAGATCAAAGTAACTTAATGCTAAACACGTTTCACATTAACAAGTCCCTTAGCTACAAACAGCAACAATAACAAAAAACATGAGTAACAATTTGGAAAATGATGTGGGGAAAAATCAACCAAAATGGCCACGAAATAATTACGCATGTCGTTGGCTTTTCTACCTGGAGCTCGAGTTCTTTCCACCTTACATGTTTCACATGTGAAATTAGCTTAAAACGATTACCCTAATGTGTGTATGTGTGTGGTACTGAGTGTGTGTGTGTCTAAATTAGTCCTGGACAAGTTCAAAAGCCAAACTCACAATGCATTAATGTCTTTTGATCTGTGCGTTGATTGTTAGTTGCTGCAAAAACTTTGCCGAGCGTACGTGCATTACATACTTGCTATGTACTACACGACGTATACCTAATGCGTGTGACATGCCGAAAAGTATGCTTTACTTTAAAGCACACTGAATACACGATATGATGAGAGAGGATTTTGACGTTTTTTCTGCTGAAACTAAAATCCGCAACTGAGTATTAGTTGAGAGCCTGCAAAAGTTTCAATTTCTGTGTATATACAATAAGTGAAAACAGGGCGGCAAAAAATTGCGTAGGTTTAAACTGAGCATAAGCGACTTTTGTATACCTTTGACTCGAGGCCAAAAATGTGAAAAAGTTATGTCTTTATTTTTAAAGTATTTAAGGTATTTAGCAGTTTCTTTGATAGTGCTACATGTAAATGGATTTAATTGCTGTATAAAAATAAGGTCATAATTAAAGAAAAGATAAATTTAAAAATAGTTAATCTTTTATCTTTAGGGCTTATTTATTTGTAAAATTTGTATTATCAAATAAAATTTGAAATCGCATCTCAAATCAGATTTGAGAAATTTTTTTTTTATATTTTTAAACTTGAAATTTTTGTTTTAATTTTTTATAGGAAATTTGAAGCAACTTTATTTTGACAGAAATTTTTTTTTTAATATTAACTTAAAATAAAAAAATTTTTATAATTTTTTAATATTATTCAAAAATTAAAAAAAAAAATGAAATTGTAATAATCTTCCGAAAAATTTTTTTTTTTTTTTTTGTTTTATAATGCAATTAAAAAAAAAAATCCATATATTTTTATAAATCGATCAAATTATTGATCGCCAATTCAGCCTGATTAGCTGGGGTTATCATGAAAGGGGCCCCCAGAAATGGTCAACATTACCGGGGATCTTCAGGTGGAGATTCGGAATACATCTCGTTGAATCAGACTTTCAAAAGTTATTTTTTTAGCCTTATTATTGGATTTTCATAAGGGAGACATTTTGCCAGCCTATTACACAGGTCAACATGGCTTAGTTGTTATAAAACTAAGGGTCATTTCCGAAGTAATTTGTTGCAAAGAACCCAAACCCGGCGTCAGAATTGGCCGATCACGTCAGGATTTTTTCGCTGAGAATGATTATGAAGTCAAAAAAATAAACCCCCAAGTGAAAATTTTCAAGAGAAATTAGCAAATGCTAATGACGCCGAAGGGATATATTTCGTAACTTCGAATAGCCATAGCTTTGCGAAAAAAAATCGTAATTGATCTCTTGAACTCTTAAATTTAAGGGTAAGAGTGGATCTAAATGATGTAACTACACAACAATTTTTAGCACCCTGTACATAAACTCAAAAGTGGGAAAAAAAACGCTGTTTTCGGGTACATAAGCTCAAATATCTCAAAGTCCTGACGTGATGGGCTTATTCTGACTCCGGATTCGGTTTCTAAGCAGCAAATTGCTTTGGAAATGAACCTTAGCTTCAACAACTGACATGACCCCGGTATGTGTAGACCTGTGTTATTTGTTTATAACACTTTTTTCAATATATTACTTTTATATCATCAAATTAACTTTAAATTCTCATTCAACGTACCTTAATATACATATAAAAAAAATCTTATGATTCGATTTATTCTATTTTTAAACTCGAAATCATTTTTTTTTTATTTTAGGAAAATTGAATTATCTTTATTTTGGCTAAATATGTTTTTGAATTTTAATGAAGAATTGGAAATCATTTTAAATTTTAATAAATTTTTTACGATTAACAGTCTGTATACATTTTTTGTACCTTTTATTACTTTGTATAAAATTTGTTATTTTTTATTTTTTTTAAGTTACTTTTTTAATAAAATATTAAATACATCATCATATTTCCATATAATTTGAAGGAAATAAATATTTTATAAAAAGTATCGAATGATACCTAAATAATTTTTTTTGAATTTTTTTTATATAATTTATTATTTTATAAACAATTTTTAGTTAATATTTTGTATGTTATTTTTAATTGGAAATTTTTTCTTGTTAAATATTAAATAAAAATTTCAATCAATATCTTGATAAAGGATATGCAGGGGGAAATTCGTTACTTTTTCATTTTTTTTTTTACTTTATAGCTTAATTTTGTCCACACATTTTTTTTTTAAATTTAAAAAAATTTTTTAAGCTGCGTACATATGTATACAAAAATTGTTTGTAGAAGTATTGTTTTTAATAGTCCGATATTATTTTTATTTTGTAGTATTGTAACATTTTAGAAAACCATTTAGAATTGAAAATGTTTTCTTTTGTTTCATACCTTTAATAAAACTTAATATGCTGCTTTTTTCATTGTGTGTTGAAGTGTATTAAAAAAGGGATATGCTGCCTGAAAACAGGCACCACGCAAAACCATTTCACTGATTTTTCGGTTTACTTTTTATGACCGGGTATTGGAAGCTTTATTATTGCCGTTTAGCAATTTTTTATTGCCAACCGGCCAGACTTTGTCTATGACTGCTGTATGCGTCCAAGTGCGTGTGTCTGCATGTCTGTGCATGTTTGTGCGTGTGAGCGACACATGCGCTTTTTATTGCATAACGTGAGGGGGCAGTAAGGTCGAGGGGTTTGGAGCGGATGCCATGAAAGTGCGGCGGTGGCCATTGCGGCCTTTTTGTTTGTTAGCTTTTTGAAAGCCATAAAAATCGAATGGCGGCACTGGCCTGGACCAAAACAAATCGATTTGCTAAATTGCAGTGTAAAGTACAAAAGCCTTGTACACACTGGCACAAAAACACACATACATGCACACATTGAGAGCATGTCCTGTGCTGCGGTTCAGTGGTTGCCATTCAAAATGGCCCGCGGTTTCATGCACCAATACAATTGCGGCTAACCTGAATGATTCTTTGCACCCTATTTGACCCAAATATAAACACAAAAAGCTCACATTAATATATACGTATATATATTTATTTTGTTTTTTAAAACATATATATACAAGTACATAAACGTTTACATTGTGCATGCAAACTTTATGCATTTGCACATTTTGGCTATTAATTAACAACGCACAAAAGTATGCAGCACTTTTGTTGCGCCAGTCTTGAGTATTTGCACTAAAAGTTTTGCTTATTTTCTATACAACGAGTAAAATAACAAAATAAAAGAAAACTTTTAATTGCACTTTGTTAATATTGCATAGAAATTTATCATTAAAATAGTTTAGCCTAAGAAAATGTAGTCTACTTTTTGGCGCAAGCATTTTTGCTAGAAGTGGTGAAAATTTTGGCAAAACTTCTTTCGTTGTTAGTAGTTGCTAAAAGATTTTTGAGCAAAAAAAAAAAAAAACATCTTAAGATGCAAATTTGCAAAAGAACTGGGCGCCTGACAGAGTCAATACGGTCGCATCAATGTAAAGTTGTTTGTTAGTTGTTAGAGAGTGGGTTGAAAGTAAGTTAACAACTTTGGCAAAACATTGGGAAATATACTTTGTAAGAGTTGCATTATTAAAGTACTTATTCTTTAATGTCTTAAAGGAGCAAGTAACAGACTTAATTAAAATCAAATAAAAACAAATAACAACAAAATAGACATCAACGTTTATAAGTATAGTTGAGCCGAAAGAGAGTTTAGATATCTTTTGTCCCAAATATTCGATTTGCATGAAGTTGACCTATATTATACTCTTTGATTTTTTCCTTTTAGATCTTAATGTAACCCGAGGCTCATGCGACTTGTTGCTCAAATTGGCTGGACAAATTAGCCACAACCAAAAAAATAAGATTTTAGGATTCGGTTGTCAGAGCATGTTCACTACAGGCTTTTGAATCCCAATCCAAGGTTCAAGAAACCTTACCACGTCAGGGGCCTGTAAAATACTCCAAGAACCATATTTCATTTTTATTGTGTTCTTAAGTTTGTGTGCTTTAGTCTTTATCCTATGTCGGAGAAGCCTTAGTATATCAGGATTTTCCCGTAACCTTCGAAATACGTATAGGACAATTGGCAAGAACGATGAATAAATTAACTTTTCTGAAGTTTTTTATCTTGGGCTCGGAATAAGCAACGCCAAAAATATATATAAAACATATTCGGACACTCAAGACTCGAAAATCGAGATTTCCATATGCATCGAAAAATAAGTTAAGCTATCAGTTCGAGAAATGAATAAATTGAATTTATTATTTTGTATACATAATTTTCTCCAATTGTATGGCTTAATATTTAAGTTTTCAAAAGTGTTTTTCAATGAGCATTTTTATATATTTGTATATGCATTCCCGTAGCAAAATTCCTCAACAAGTGTTCGCAGTGTCCAAAGTGTAAAAAGTGTTTTCTCTATACATAAATTTTTTTGAATTTAGGTGGCAAGTCCTTCTGCCACTCTTCGTAGGTCTGGATTTCATCTTCCTTTATTTCATTGGACAGACTGTGGATCTCATCTTCACGCTGCATATAATAGGCAAAGCTCCCTTGTGTTGGCTTGGGTCTGGCTCTACGATAGTAACTAAACTTTGCACGATTGTTGGCTACATTGCGGTTCTTTCTCAGTTTCTAAAGATAATTGGGTGATCATATTGTCCAAAACATTAATTTGGCTATGTTCGGAAATATAACTCATATTAATTTTTTTTTTTATCAAAAAGTAATTTTTGCGGCCTTTTTTCGAAAAAATCGTCGAATATAGATAAATTTTATGTTAAAATTTAAAAAAATTTATGCCGATTGTCGAAAGTAGAAATCACGACTACTCAGGTAGAATTTTTTAAAAGCATACTTGATAAAAAAATAAATATTATTTTAAGGCCGTTTGTAGGAGCGCCTTTATCTTGGAGACTATTAGAGCTCGGATTAGCAAACTTGAGATTTGGACAAGTTGTATTGGTATGCCGAACATAAAAAAAATGTAAATACCTTTATAATTGCTGTAGTTGATTTTATACTTCTCCCATAATCTTATCTTTGTTTTTGAAAAAAGTTTAGAGCTGAAAAAATACCTAAAGACCGTAAACTTTTTTTTTGATTTCAAAGTTTTGTCATTTATTCAGATAGCCAAGCTACTATCAGGGCACTATCATCATGGAACATCTCCTGCAATATGGTTAAAGAATGCCAATATTATCTCCAACTTCTGTCTACCCTAAACAGAGTGGTGCTATGTTGGGTATCTCGACACTCAGGAGTGGATGGAAAGCGCGATCGCTATTGATCTAGCACGACAGGGTGCCTCCACCCCGACTACATTTTTAGTGCCTTTCTGTGGTATTGGTTGACCCACAAACAAGACCATGGTAAGCAAATGGGCTGCAGGAGAACATATGAGCTACTGGCTCTCCTCAACGGGGCTGTGACAAGCAAAAGCGCTTGTCAAACCTCTGAGTAAGATCAAGACAAAAGGTCTTGGCAAAGCAAATTTATTACTCCAGGTAGCTTGCGTATATGGGCACTACACTATAAGATACCATCTAAAAAAAAAAATGATTCTTCAGAGTGTAGACTCTGTCTTGAAAACGATGAAACCACCAGACATATTCTCTGTGAATGCCCAGCGCTGGTGTGCGACAGAGCCTAACACATGGGAAGGGAAGGGTTTAGTCATTTTCATCTTAGTTCAACACCAACAAAAGACCTACTGCCATACGCAATGTGGAGAGTCTTTTGCATTAATTAATTCATAAAATTCAAGTTTTTATTTTTTTATCTCTCAACCCATAATATCGTTCTATCTACCAAAATAATCATTTTTTTTTTAATTTCGGATTTTTAAATCAATATTTAAGGGTCGCTACCACCTCATAAAATTTTAAGAATTACTTAAATTTTACACTTACCGCGATGTTCACTATGGTTTACTTATACAATTTTGATGACGGTATTTAGTTACTAACGTAAACAGTTCTTTGTTAACTTACTTCGTCGGCATCTCAGTGCTCTCTGTAGATCAGTGGTCGGCACAAAATACACTCACATTCTTTTCTTGCGTATCTATTGAAGTTTTCTCTGCCGCATGACGCATTGCGACGCTGACGTATCACAATATAACGTAAGCTATTCTTCTATACTTCGCTAAGGAATGAATATTAGAAAATAGATTGCTAATTCTATTAGAGCTGATTTTCAATCACTAAATACACTTGCTGTGCACTGGGATGGAAAGATGCTGGAGGACATAACCGGACATGAAATAGTAGATCGTCTACCAATCTTGGTATCTGGAAAAGTAGTTGACCAACTCTTTGCTGTTCCCAACCTTCCAGATGGAAAGGGAGAAACAATGGCTGCTGCTATTTTCGAGACCATTTATATGATAAGATAAAATGTATGTGTTTTGATACAACAGCATCTAATACTGGACGAATAAACGGAGTATGTGTTCTACTAAAACAGCAAATGCAAAACGAACTGATTTGGTTTGCTTGCCTGCATCACATACTAGAAATTTTACTCGAAAGTGTTGTTGTAACAGCTGTAGGGCCTTTCAGTGGTCCTGAAATTATGATTTTAAAAGATTTAAAAGCTACTGGGCAAAAATAAACCAAAAAGCGTTAAAGTCGGGCGCAGACGACTTTGGGATACCCTGTACCACCACATTGCAATTGAGTCCGAAATATTGCTTAAGACCTCCAAAAGATACGATATTTTCATAAACACACAGAAATCAGTCGAATTTTGCACCAAACTATTTTTTTGACCGATCGGTCCTATGAGGACTATATGATATAGTCAACCGATTTTGATCAAATTCAGTACACTAATTGGAAACTATAAAAAACTTCCGACTGACAAATTTGGTTCCGATATTTTCAAAATCAAACGAAACAGAACAAATTTTGTAAAAAAAAGCGTTTTTTTGACCGATCGTTCCTATGGGAGCTATATGACACAGTCAACCGATTTTTATCAAACTTGGTGCAGTGCTTGGGTACTCTAAAAAACTTCTTAATGCTAATCTGTCTAATCTGAAAGTTTGGTAGCTCTAGCTCTTACCATCTCTAAGATCTAGGCGTTCATACAGACAGATGGACAGACGGACAGACGGAGATGGGAATATCGACTCCTCTTGTCACTCTGATCATACTCTAGGAAATTTTGGGGGGTCTCCGACGTCTCCTTCTGTACGTTACATATATTTTCGGATTGCACAAACACAATATACCCTTTGTATCATACGGTACAGGGTATAAAGACTTCAAAACCGCAATGTCCGCACCATCTATATGGAATTTCGTTCAAACTGTCGCGAAAGATATCATTGCTTTTGCTAAGAATCAACTGAAACAATTTAAGCCTCGTGACGATTACAAAGAGCTCCTTCATTTGATTATTATTTTTTTGGGAGGGATTCTGAAAGCGGTATCACTGAAAATGTTTTTATTTAGGCATCTACTTAAAATCACAATTAGGGCCGTTACAGATATTTGTATATTTGTTGTAGTTGTTTACGCAAAATAATACAAATATTAAAAGATTTGCTTGATTTCAAAAAATATAACACAGTTGTAGCCGAAGTTGCCATCAAAAAAATGTTGGGCCATCTTTGGTATCTTTCCGAAGAGCTGATTGCCTTAGCTTTTTTTGACAAAACAAGTTTCTATCGAAACAAAACGTAAAATGATTTTGGCTTTGAAAGCCAAAGCAGCCTTGGACTACGATGCAATTGTAAACAAAAAAAAAAATCGACGATTTCATATCAACAAACACTATCAGAAAGATACTGAGAGGAAGAAAGCTTTAAATCGGCTAAAGAAATTGTACAACATATGAGAGTCGTTAACGATATAGCTGAGAGGGGTGTTACATTGATGGGAGCGTACACTAAATTACATACGAATGAGGAAGAGCAGAAGCAATACTTAATGTTGTTAGTTAAGAATTATAGGCAGAAAAACCCCAAATTGTAACAAGGCAAATTTATTATAATCTTCTTTTCTCTCTACTTAGAATTTAAGGGGTTTAATAGTTATTGTTATTTAGTATATTTTCCCTAAAACCTATACGTAACACCCATTTCTGGTATTAATAAACTCTTAAAAAATGTTTCTTTTTTTTCGAATTTCAAAAAGTCGGTTGCTACCCTTGAATATAGTGAAGAAAATAAAAAAAAAATTTTTTCGATTGTTTATAGGGTTTTCCAACAAGAGGTGTTATTTTGGATCAGCCGTTATTTCGGTAGCTGTCATTTTTGATGCTTTTATTCTTAAACATTTGACAAGTAGAAACTACGCCATTACTAAAAATGGAACGAAGCACGCTCCAACAACGCATTGAAATTATTAAAATTCACTACAAAAATGGTGAAAATCTTCCATCGAAAAATCATCTTGACTGATGAGGCCCATTTCCACCTCGGTGGCTACGTCAACAAGAAAAATTGTCGCATCTGGGGCTCGGAAAACCTAAGAGTTATTATTGAGAAGCCTCTCCATCCTCAACGTGTGACTGTTTTGTGCGGTTTATGGTCCGGCGGGGTCATTGGACCTATCGAGGACATAAGGCAGCCACTTTGCGATTTTGTTATGGAAAATTTCATGAAAAGGATATGGTCCTGTAGGCGTGGTCGTGGTGGCCATTTGGCTGAAGTTGTTTTTCATTATTAACGGCATACCTTCCTCTTTATTATGAAATCAACATCCAATCATTTATCTCAGAAAATGGAATTTTTCTTTGAATACCAAAATAACACCTCTTATTGGAAAACCCTATATGAATCACCCTACTAGGTACGGTACAAAAGATCTTCTGGTCGCAGCGCTCCACCTCTTTGTGAGAAACCATGCGAAGAAAATAAATTTTACCGTTTAACTCTTTATGTATAATATATTCTTTCGCTTCGGATTTTTGCGGAGCTCACGAGACTCCACTGACAAGTAAAAGTACTTATACACCTAGAAACATCGTCGATTATTTCTCAAGTTCAAACTTTAAATATTTTACAATATTATATTATTAAATAACATAAAACTTAAAATTTAATTTAAAGTCCAACTATTTGACACGCTCTTTTGCATTCTCATTAACCCATAAAATTCATGTCCCACAAAAACCCAATTTATTCTTCGTACTATTTAATTTCAAGCGAAAAGTTATAATAAAAAAGAGCGAAAAATCCTTTTTATTTTTATTTGAAAATCCATAGAAAACGACAATAACAAAAAGATGAAAATGCAACTAATTCTGGTCAGCTTATGCTTATTATGCATTTTACTTTCTTTAGCTCTCGTTTCTACTTGCTTTCATTTTAAGCTTTTATTTTTTAACAGACATTTAATATAGCAAAGATTAACCTTCAACGTCACTCAGCTGTATATCATTTAATTCTGCTCTTGGCCGCTTTTAAGCCCAAAATCCGAGCAATCTGCCCCAGCATCATTAAATGAAAAGGTAGAAGGTACGGCTTGCCATTTGAATGGGTCCTCGGTTTTGGGAGTAGAGATGAAAAGGAGTCCAAGGTTGAAATACATCTTGCTTTGTGGTTCTTTTGATCCAAAACAAAAAAAAAAAAGGAAAGAGTCATTTTGTATGGTCTGCTTGGCCGGTGTTGAAAAGGTTGAATGAAAGGCTCAACAGATTTATTAATTGCGTGGCATTTAAATTGATGTTTTCAGAAATATGCCATTAGGTTTAATTACCAAGGTATGAACATGTAAAAATTTAGAGAACATTTTCTTTGTTTTTTTTTTTTTTGCTATTAATTAAATTGTAGCTGTCACATTTCTTAAGTTAGTCAAAAAAAAATCTTTGTGTAACATATAATAGTTTAAAACTGATTTTGCTTATTTATATAAATATATAAAATAATCAATTCTATATTGCTAGAAAAATTATGACATGATTTGAAGTCATGAAGTCAAAAAGAGTTTCAGATTTGATTAAAAAAGATGCTGACGAACTAGATTGTGCTGTATTATAAGTATTTTTAGGAATACTTTATAGTATTTTATTTCCATTTCATCCATACACTTAAAAGAAATCGAAATTTGGAAAAAGTAATTTTCAACTTTTTTTTAGAAATATCTTGTAAATGATTAAGGAATTTTTTAACCTAAGTCATAAAGTTAAAACTAAACCATTAAAATACTGCTGAGCTGGTAGTTGTATTATAAGCTTTTGATGAGAGTCTCCATTTCTTCTTCGAGTTACTCAGAATAAAGAATACTTAAAATATAGAATATAGTATCATAGATCTTTTACTAAGCTCGAACCTAAAAACAGAAATTTTAAGTTTTCATAAGCATTTAGTATGTTGATGCTTTAGGTTTCTGGATTAGGATTTTTGTTTTGTTTTTTTAATTTCATTCAATTTATTCAATTTTTATCATTGAGGACGATGTGGATGATGACGATGATGATGATGCCGAATCTCCTTTAAAAATATATTTAGTTTACCGCTTACGATCATCCACAGTTGCCATAGCCAAGAAATCGGTTTTTGCATAGTAAGAGTTGCAGTGTGATGATGAAGATGACAAAGATTATATAGATGATAAAGATGATAAAATAAAACAATTATGAAGATGATGAAGATAATAAAATTAAGAAATTATGAATATGTCATCATAATGCTATAGAAGGTATACAATTTATTAACCTTTTATTTATTACAATTTTACGCATATTTAATCGTTCATAACATACATTAGCTAAACAAAATAACACAAGACTCCATGAGCAATTATGAAAGTATAAGAATCATATAATCCTCAATAAGACATAGTTATGAAATTGATGAAGATGGTGAAGATAATGAAGATGATGCAGATGATGAGGATTATATAGATGATAAAGATGATGGAGATGATGATGATATGAAGGTTAAGAAGATAATGAAGTTGATGAATATGATGAAGATGATGAAGATGATGAAGATGATGAAGATGATGAAGATAATGAAGATGATGAAGATGACGAAGTTGATGAAGATGATGAAGATTAAGAAGATAATGAAGTTGATGAAGATGATGAAAATGACAAATATGATGAAGATGATGAAGATGACGAAGATGATGAAGATGATGATGATGGTGAATATGCATACTCCATTTGATTGGCTCCACATTTCCAGTGCTGGTTTATAATGTATTGATTCACAAATTGATATGTACAAATAACTTAAATACTAATAAACTACCAACTAATACTTAAATTCTTGATATCCTTTAATTTGCTTTAATGTATTCGCTTATATATAGATATCTAAATCATATGCTAGCATCTGTAGTTAAACATTAAATCCATTGCGCGGCCACAACAACTCTTGAAAGCACACATAAGCAATGCCATTTAAACTGCATAAATCAGCATTCAAATTAGAAATTAGCAAGCAAAACCACACACAGACACATGCAAAAACACCGAAACACACATAGATACACACACACACACACACACACACACACAGACAGTTGTGCAACCAAAACTGAAGAGCAAAGCACTTGAAGTCTTAAGCTCATTCAACTCATTCATACACTCGTCAGCGCACTCATTATTAGGCTCAAGTGCAAATTAGTGTGTTTGTTAGTAGGTTATTAAGTTCTAGAACTAGTAGGAGAGATGCCCAACACTCTCTACGACAAGTATGTCTCCTGCTTCCGTTGGCGATTCTCAGCCTTTCTAGGTCCTTTGCCTACTGGCATTGTTATGCTAACTAAATGAGTTTGGTACACAAATTCGTTCGTTGGTTGTTTCGTCGTTTGTGTCTGCCGTAAAACTTGAGTATACAAATTTCATTTTATTGTTTTAAGAGTGCTCCTTCAAACAAGAATAAACAACAACAATGGCTACGGCAATAACAACAACAACAACAACAAATCTACCAGGCGCAAGTGGTGCCCTGAACTCTGCATTCTCGAGTTCCATCCAAGCTCTGGGCGTGACTGTTGTTGTACTTGAATAGTTTTTGCCCAGCAAATGGCAGAAGTTTTGTAATTAACATGAAAACCCACACATTTAAACACTCACTCATTCGCTCGCAGATTTGCATTTAAAAAAAAAAAATCGGAATCCATTTGAGGCGTACAATTACCACGTGTAATAAGCCCATGATGCCGCTGGCATAGCCCAAAATCTAAAAAATTAATTAAAAACAATTACGAAGAGCGCACCAAGGCAGTAAGAGCAAAAAATTTCGACAACCCGCCCCCCGAAACAAAGAAAAGAATAAAACAAAAAAAAAAGTGTGCATAAAAACAGCTTAATTATATTTTACATCCGTTTGGTGTCAGTCCGTAAAAGTGTATACCAGAAAATATGCAAAAACATAATAAAAATTCAATACGACCTCAAAAAAATTTAAATGAAAGCTTGACAAAGGGCGACAGATCACAATCTGGGCAATAATTTGCACATCAACGAAGCGTGAAGAAAGGCTTCTAACCGGAAACCGGAAGTAGCGCAGCTTTTTTAATGGCCAAGCATAAATAGCCAGCGGGCGCACAGACGTTGATCAAATGACAAAAACAAAAAAAAAATCGTCAAAATATAAACAATTAAAATATAAAAACTGAGTGGAAAGCAATTTGTTACGTGTAGATGGGGCTTAGGAGTAAAGTAAGTGTTTTGAATGGATAATAGATTTCAATTTAATTGATGATTGAGTTATTTGAAAGCTTAGCTGATTCAATGAACGTTGAATGGATTTCTGCGAGTGTTAAATACGTTTAAGACGAAAAAATAAAATAAATTAATAAGTCCAAATAGTGCGACTTTTATCTAGTACCAGATTTCTTGGGTAAGTCTTGTTACAACTATTCTAAGCTTAATCAGCAAGAAACATTTTATGGATTTTTGTGCATACTTATTGCGTCTAAGATAGTTTTTATTTTGAAAATATTTATGACAGATGTCATGAACTAGTTTTTCCTAAAACCGTTCAAGGAGTCGTTGAGCAGCTCAATTAAAATTTGATAGAAATCTTAGTTTATAAAATAAAATTATGGGTTCTTCGTTTAATTTTTTTCACTCTTCAATAATTTGCCTAAAATGTTGTTACTATCTAAGTCGAAAATGCTAGAAGCCTAAGCTCTTCATTTTACGTATATTAAATCCCAAAATGTATACGCGGTTTGTTCAAAAAGTATCACGAATTTTGAATTTTCGCGGGCTACACATGTTCGATTTTCGATCTTTTTGTGGCGTTGTGGTATGTTAGTACTATGACCCTCACTTATGATGACGATCTCGGCCATTTTGAATGTTCAGTCAGTTTTTGACAGCTGTTGTGCGTGGAAGTGTGTTAGCTTGTCTTCGAGTTTTGTCTATCACGAAAAATGGTCAAGAATTTGTATCAAATTTTGTGTGAAAAAACATAAAGTGTGCGGAAGTATCCCGAATGTTGACTGTTGCATACGGCGAAGCTACTTTGGACAAAAGCAACGTTTATCGGTGGTACAAAATGTTTTCAGTGGGCCGAGAAGATGTGAGCAACGAATAGCGTTCCGGACGTCCGAGCACGTCAACAACAGATGAAAACAGTGATGAAGTAAAGAAACTAGTATTGGCCAATCGTCGAATCACTGTCAGAGAAGTGGCTGAGGACCTAAATATATCTGGCTCGTGTCATTCGATTATCACCAAAAGTTTGGGCATGAGGCGGGCGCAAAATTAAAACAAAAAAAAATCAATTACAACAAAAAAAAAACAAACCAAAAAAAAAAGTTCAAGGGGGGGGGGTGTTTCTAAGAAGAAAAACTTGATTTGAGAGAGAAAAAAAAGAGGAAGAAAAAAGGGGTAAAAATAAAAAAAAAAAAAAAAAAACAAAAAAAAAAAAAAAGAAAGCCGCCGAAAAAAAAAAAAAAAAAAAAAAAAAAAAAAAAAAAAAAAACAAAAAAAAAAAAAAAAAAAAAAAAAAAAAAAAAAAAAAAAAAAAATAAAAAAAAAAAAAAAAAAAAAAAAAAAAAAAAAAAAAAAAAAAAAAAAAAAAAAAAAAAAAAAAAAAAAAAAAAAAAAAAAAAAAAAAAAAAAAAAAAAAAAAAAAAAAAAAAAAAAAAATAAAAAAAAAAAAAAAAAAAAAAAAAAAAATTTTTAAGGCGGTGAAAATAGATTGTAAGCTGCAGATTATAAAAAATAAAAGTTATGCTTCGTATTGGGAGGTATCTTACTTTGCGCTCATGTTAACTTTAAACTGAAAAAAATCAAGAATTTCAAGCTCAAAAGCTAAACAAGATCTATATTTTTTAATTTTATTTTATTTCAACTAATAATGACAGGTCAAATGATTTTAGTTTTTAAAAAATAATGTGAAGGAATCGGATTGGTGCATATATATTTTTAAAAACATATTTGCGGAAAATGTAGCACTAATACATTGGGCATTACAGACATTTTCATTGAAAAGGTTTTTCTGGTGTAGGCAGGATAAAGGGGAACTTTGCAAAACAATCAATCCTTCATTATGTATTAGGCTGTTATGAGTCCTCATACACTCCCCGAAATTCAATTAAGAACACCTGTTTTTATACAAAAATATTAAGTTTTATGTTAGTTAAAAAGCATTTGTGATTCAAATAATAATTTTAGCGTTAATTCATTCCGAATGAACTAAAAACTTGTTCTAAATAACCAAAAAAAAACGTTGAAACTTCAAAAAGCATTAAAAAATAAATTTATACTGCGAAATTCAATTAAGAACACTTTCTAAAAAGGAACAAAAATTAAATGTTGTGTAAAAAAAGAAGGCAAAAACACAAAGTTAATAGTAAGTCCAGGCTCCCGACTTATTTATAACCTCGAAAATTCGAGTTGGCATCCAAGGATCCACCTCCTGAAAATCTAGAAATTGGGATTTAAGCCCATTCTTCGGTAACTGTCCTGCGTAGCTCCTCAATGAGGTTCAAGTCCGGCGATCGATGTTTTTGTCCTGGAACCAACCACGACCGGCAGTTCAGACGTGGATCCGAGCGTTATCTTGCATTTTGGTCTGCTTGATGTTCCAGAAAGTCAATAAAAACGTCATCCAATAATTTTATATAGCTTTCCGAGTTCATACGGGCGGTGATTTTGCAGATGTGTGTCCTGTTCTGGTAGTTAAAAGCCGCCCAAACCATCTAAGAACCACCACCAAAGTAAGGTTTGGTGGAAAAGCGTTCCGGACTGTTTATTTCATGCCAATAATAATTTAAAACCTTCGGACAATCCAGGTTAAACTCCTTTTCATCGGAAACACCATATTTTTTCACTCATTACTTCAGGACATGTGGTGTTTTGCGAAGTCTAACCTGGTTATTTTGTGCAATCGAGTCAATGCTGGTTACGACTTCATTTTCTTCCAAGTTAGTCGGTTACTGCCAGATAATTTTGTTGCACGCAACGGGCACACACTGGTTACTCCAAATCTGCATTAATTTTTGTTGCAGTTGCACCAAAATGCTATTTTTCTGCAAGATAACGCTCGGATCCACGTCTGAATGGCCAGTCGTGGTTGGTTCCAGTACAAAAACATCGATCGCCGGACTTGAACCTCATTGAGAACCTGTGGGGGAACCTGTCCCGTCGTGTCTAGGCTGGCGGACGCAAATTTCAAGCGGTGCAGGAGCTATTCGTTAGTTATGGACTTTCCTTTTCACCGGCGGTTGTCTCCAGACCCGGTAACCAATCACATATACTGATCTTTGGAAGATCTTTAAGATATTATTTTAAATATAAATTAAAAATGAAAATGTTTGCTTTCCATAAGAAATCACATTTGCGATATTTGCATTGGTTGTTGGCTTACAGGCTGCGGTTAAGTTATCTCTAATAATACAAGTAAGTACTAAATAAAACCTACCAAAATTATAGAAAATATGTACACACTGGCAGATATTGGCGTTTTTTACAATATGTATCAATTTAGACAGAAGTGGCGTACTTTTAGTAATGAAGAGTGTGGGTCGTGCAGAAGTGCAAAATTTTTTAGTGTAAGTTTTTAACACTTCTGCATTTTTGCATTCCTAAAAATGTGAACACCCTAAATATATCACAACCAATATTCTTGTTTTTTGTTTAATATTTTTTAATTAATTCAAGTCGTTGAAACTTGAATCAGTTTTAAAACTAATATTTGTAAGCCTTAAAATCATGATACTTTTATTCGATACTTTTGTCTGCAAAGCAATAATGAATAAAAGCTGTCGCACTTGCAAACATCGATTTAGCTCAGAAAGCATTGCATTCGATTACCAACAAATCGACCGACAGCCATGTTTTAACCAACTAGTTTATTTCGACTTATTAATTAAATAAGTAATTTTTAATTAACTTAACTTGAAAAGGTATAAAAATACCTGCAGGTTTTATATTATGTTTAGTTTACATTTAATATTCGTTACTCATATGCCTGTAGTATGTTTGTATCAACGTCAGCCATAACAATACACTGTGAAAATTCTCTATGTTATTGATAAGAGCATGACATTACAAATCGACTTCTCAAGGCAATTTAATCCCATTTAATCTCGTTTACAAAATTTAATATAATTATTATTGTTGTTTTGTTTCCAACAAAATGTAATGTCAAAGCTGAAAATTGCTCAAAATTGTTGGCTGCATCAACATGGCTCTGGATAATGGCTAATACCCTATGTGCATGCTGTAATGTCTAAGTAAATCAAGTGAGGAAATTTAGTTTGAATAATATTTCAGGGCGTAGACAGCCAAACTACTTGCCACTAATCATAAAGGCAAGCCGCAAGGCGTTAAAACAAAACAAAATGGCTGTAACTTGGCTCTCCCTAAATTTTCTCTATATATATGTATGTGTGTGTGCAAATGATTTCCATACAGATATAAGATTCGTATACGCAGCTCTTTGTTTTTGTTGGTGCTGGCTTAGAGAATGCATAATTGAATTTTATAACCTAAAAGATTGTTATTAGTAGAGATTTGAGTGGCAGCCAAGACTGGCTGACAGTCAAGAAAGCTCAACTGTTCGAGCAGTTTATAGTAAGTGAATGTATATGTTTGTATATACAGCCTAGATAAGTATGCTACGCTTTTGAAATCTTAACTTTAAGCTCTTAAGCTATTGCTGCAAATCCCAAAAACTGAAATTCAGCCAAAATGCAAAATTTATCAGCACAGTGACAGTTGTTGTCAGTCAAAATACTTGTCATTGGTTCGTCAACCTAAAAACATCCGCACACAATTAATCATGGACATTAATAAAGACAAAATTGGTTAACAACTACACTGGCAACTAAACTGCTCAACACTTGTTATGTTATGGCGTATAACTAGGCGTATACACAATGCCGGAAATTAAACATACACGCAAACTGGCGTTTTGCCGCCTGGGCAAACTGCAAGGGCGGAAGTTGATTGTTATGCACAAAATGTTCACACAGACACACACACAGGCTGAGCAGAATAGAAAGCTTGAAAAGAGAGGACTACTTAGAAGAGAAAGAGCGTGAAGAAACTAAAATTTATAGAAAAGAAACATATTTAATATTTAAATAGGAAAAACAACTGAACTCAGCAGCTCTTAGTTGCAACTTCAAATTCAAAAAAAAGCTTCAAAAAGTTATGATGGCGAATTTCGTATACTTTAAATAGAATTGATAGGAGATGTTAGTAGTACTGTTCCTACAGAGAAGCACATAGATGTGAAAACCCTATTTTAATCGCTAATATATGAAAAATGAAAATAAACTATAAATAGGTACATAATATTTTAAAGATACCTGTAGTCTGTAAATTATATGCATCAAATTGTTCCTTTCTTTCGCTGAAGAAGAAGAAGTTCGGACAACAGGTGATCAGTTAATTTCAATAATAAAAAGAGTTCAGAATTAGAAGCTCGACAATAAAATATTAATTAATCGCGTGGATAAGTTGAGTTGGAAAAAAAAAATTGTCATGGAATTAACATGCAACCTGGCAACCCATATGAATTTTGAGGCGCTGTGCCCCAGTGTCCAAAAACCACTAACCGAAAACAATTTTATTTTTGGATTTATAGTTTCCCAACTCATTCTTTTCTCTTGGGCGGGGCATGGGGATCTCTATTAACAACTGTTCAAAGAGAACAGGGACCTACAGTTTAATGCCGAGTCCGAACGGCGGTGTCTTCAATTAATAGAGATTTTCTTGGGTAAATAGCGACTTTGAGCTAGCGATGCCAGTGCTAGCAAAATGTACCAGTACTTCTGCGGGAATTCGAACCACCAGGTGCTAAAACCCCTAAATCGTCAGGGTTCTAAGATTTCTTCCAAAATACCTCAATTTTCCTGTGGAATCTAATCATTTTTGGCCCTTTTTACATTTACATAAATGTAACCCTAAAATAAAATTATTTGCCAAAAATACGAAACCATTTTTAAAAAATTTTCAATTATAAAATTTGTATGCCCAAAAATTATGAAAATGACAGATCCTTTCTGTGTGTGTGGAATCTTTAGTACTGCTTCTTCTGACCGTCTTAACTAGAACGTTGTAGAAATTGCACTATCGAAAATAATAATAAATTTTGTTGGAAGACTTTTGTTACCATTGAAATCCTTTGACCCTTTTGTTGAACAAAAAGGGAATTAATCTTTTGAAGTAAAATATTTTTTTTTTGCATTCAAAGGTCCCTTTAGTTCGGCTCGGGCCTGAATTAGCTATGAAAACATGCCTGAATTTTCAGTACCAGCCATGAATCTATGCATTCATTTGTCACTGAATTTAACACAGGCGATCAGGCCTTAAGCTGAGCTGTAACAATCATGATGAAATCAGGGGTGAATTTTTTAAAAAATTGGACAAGAATTCAGTGCTGATTTATTTGTTTGATTAATACACTGAAACAAATATTATTCATACATTTTTAAAAAAAGTTTATTATCAAATTTAATTTTAATTGAATATTATAAATTACTGTGAATTGGGTGCAGCCTTAAAATTGCCATTTTTTGAAACTTCATTGCACTTCGCAGCTGGGATTCTGCTGGGATAGAGGTCGCTGTAACTGGTATTGATTCTAAAAATAATTTTTTTTTTTAAATATAACAATACCCATATTTCTCGACCTACCAAGTAGAGAGGTATAAAATTGTTTCAATCCTTTCGAGGCAGCCTTTTGTTGCACGCCCTCACTGTTGGCGCCCATGACAAAGAAAATTTTGCTCATAGTTCCTTTTTTTTGAGTACAGGCACATAAAATAATGTGAAAATTTGTGTAAGAAAAGAAAACGTCAGAAATAGCTGCGTACACAAACGCAAACATAAATACTAATGTAAAGTGAAATAAAATAAATAAAATTGGCATGACATGTTCTTTTTTGCCTTGCTTGTCTGTCTAAAGAAAGGCATATACAGACCAATTTTTTGTAGGTGTCCTAGTTTGCATTTTTTAGTCCTAAACGACCGAACATCAGGGGCTGCATCGATTTTTTATCTATCTGCTATTTTTTTTATTGAACATATCTGCTTATTATTCTCTTGAAAATTTAGCAGCGATAATGCAGTTGTTTTCTATGCAACACGATCATCAGATAAAAGCTTAGCAGATTTTAGTTCCGCATAAAATCGAAACTAAAAAAAATTCAGTAGTCACAATTTAAAAAAGTGAAAGTTTGAAAGCTTACTTTTTTAGCATATCAAAAAAAATGAGTGATGACATGACCAGCTCTAACATAATATATACGCAAATTTTCCGAAACACATTATGCCAGAAATTATGGTAGCTATCAGTTTGACCTATATTTTGTTGCAGCATTTAATTCAACATAACAAAGGGAGCACATTAAGTATCCGTCTAGTAGTTAAGAAAAACGCTGCATAAACTGCACTTCTGTTGTCTTAAGGCACTTCAACAACGCACACATATATGCACACACTCACGCACTAAATCAAAAAGTTTTCTAGTGCCAAATAGTGCGCTCTTTCTCCAACACTGAAAACTTACTAGAGCTGCCACCTCTCACACTTTTGAATGTTGCAACTGCCCCAAGGCGCTTGCTGCAATTTCTGTTTTAGTTGCATTTGTTTTTGTTGGAGTTTTTGTTTTCTTTGGCGCTGCGCTACTTCACGTATTTGACATAAAATCATAAACAAGTTGTGCAAACTTCTATGCATAAAACTCCATTTTGCAACAGGAAGACACACACAACGAAAAATGTATAAATTAAAATGGCGCAAAGACAAGCAGCAAAGCATTTTCTATGCATTTTGCATATTCTCTGATGTCGTGTGTGTGTGTGTATTCGCATGTGTGTTTGTTTGAGTGTTTATGTATTATTGTTGCTACATGCGTCGCTGCTATTCTTTATTATGGGCGCTTGCATCTGTGAATAGTTTTCTATGCCACACTATATTTTATTTTATTCAAGCGTGACTAAATATTAATTTAAAAAAACGAAAGCTTTGTTGAAATAATTGCAAGTTTAAAAGCAATAAGTTCATATTATATACATATTGTGCACAATTGTTATTATTTTTTGGAAATATTTAAGAACTCTTTAGAAATATATTTATGTTTTGTCTTATTCAAATGCAACTAAGCTTTCCTTTAAGGAGAAATAAATTTAAGATGAAGTTTTTTTATTACAAAATAAAAAATAAATAACACTAGCTTACAAATTTAAGGGTCATCGAGTGAACCTTCATAAAAAAGTGATTTTTAGGGTAATTTGGGGTCTAGAAAATCGAAAATGGCAACCTTTTTTTTTTCTTAAGCACCGTTTTCGAGATATTTTCGAAAAACATGTTTTTGGGCACTTATTTCAGTTATTTTTCAATATCTCGTGAACAAAATGTATCGAAATGAAAGACAATTAGATCGAAATGTATTGATTTGCTCTTTACAGTGATATATAATTATTATTTTCAGCTTATATATAAAACAAATAACTTTTTTTTTTTGTTTCAATTTTATAGGAATGTACACCAAATAACAAATTAAATAAAATAAACTGATATTTCAATGCAACAATATTAACTAGTTCAATATTTGGGTTAAATATACTAGAACGAGAGCATACCCAAACGAATTATTATATTCTAGTACGGAAGCAACTAGTTTTGTCCCATATGCAGGCGAACCATTTTGCTACCAGTTGAACACCGCACCCTACCCAAAAATTCTGGTTGCTTCCTATGACAAGCCCATGTTAAACATACTAGTTAACCAGTTGCATTCATACTAGGTTTGGGACACACAGTTTCACCGTCGGGGTGGTTGGGAACCAGTTCGGAACTGAATTTTTTTCCTGCAGGACACTGGCACTTGTATGTATGTATGTCGCTTTGTTGTATTCACGCAATGCTTTCAAAATCAATTCTTTCGTTTACACACATACACATGTGCTGCGTGCTTTAAGCGGCCCATACACGAGCAACAAATTGGAGCAATCGATTGCAATTGCAACGAAATTTCGTGTTAGTGACGCAGATTGCAAATTGTCAAAAAATTTTTGTCTTTCTTGCAATCGGTGGCGTGTGAGTGGCGAAGTTGTTAGATTTGTTTTCGTGTTTTGCAATCGGTTGTGTGTGTATGACGCAGTTGTGACTTCGGCAAGTGCACGACGGCGGAGAAAACCATTGTGGGAAACCAAAAGTTGCGAAAATGAAAATAAAAATCATACATTAAAGTCGTGGTACATTTTGCTTAGTAAATATATATACAAATATATTTATTTATTCCTAGACTACTGTAGAGCTTAATTATGCGTTTTCGAGTAGTCGCACCTAGGAAGAGCATAGGGCGGAAAATACAAGGAAGTTAATATGACGCCATTGTTGAAAAAGTAAAACAAAAATAAATATATGTAAATATAAAAAATAAAAAGATTTTTCCGCGTTCCATCTTCACAAAAATCAACAAGTAATGAAATTTATCAAAAAATCCACAATTGTGTCGTAAAACGAATTTCAGCCGATTGTTCAATTTGTTGCTCGTGTATGGGCCTCATTAGCTGACCAACCGCGGCCACTTTACTCTTCTTCTCCTCTCCTTACCATGACCACGGCACGCTCTACTTTCTGTCTGTTGCTTTGCAACGTCAGCGTCGCAAATCGTCAATGCGAAATAGAAAATCAAAACAAACGCGCCGAAACTAACATTTTGACTAACAAAATTTCATAGTTACTTCTTACGAAAAGTCACAATGCCGCCTAAAAAGTTTTACTTAAAAAAATCTGCATTTTCGCCGAAAAATGTTTGTTTCATTTTTTCCCCCAACACACAAAAAAATATTATAAGGGTGAGGGGAATTAATTTTTTTTTAATAATGGAATAAAAACTTATAAAAAATAGGTGTTTTTCCAATAAATAAAAAAAAAAAAAAAAAAAAATTTTTTTTTTAATTTTTTTTTTTTTTTAAAAAAAAAAAAAAAAAAAAAAAAAAAAAAAAAAAAAAAAAAAAAAAAAAAAACACTATCTTTAATACTGAGAAATTTAAAGTGTAAGTTTATACTTATTAAAGGAGTTTGACTAGAAAATTTAATTCTATGGGAAACAATAGCAAGAAAAGAAAACAAATTTATTTAGGATGGAAAAAAGAAGTTGAAGGATTTTTTATTAGTTGCCTCAATGGACAAATTTTTTTTTTTTTTTACAAATAAATAATGCTGGGATTTTTAAGAAAAAAATACTGATGTAAAGAGGGACAATTAAATTTTAGGCTTCGGGCTTAAGCTTGTATTGTCAGTTTTAAAAAATAAAAAAATGCGATTTGAGGTTGGTCCAAAAACTCGTTTTCCATCTTTGGGAATTTTAAGTTTTCAATAATTATAATTTTTTTACAGTTTATCGAATCTCGTGAATTTCAAAAGTAGTGCTTAGTGCTAAAAGACCTTTTAAATTCAAAAAAGTTTTGATTGTTTCATTAATAATTCAATAAAAGCTGCTTTTTACGTAAATGAGGATTATATAAAGTTTGCAATACAAAGTGGATTTGTACCTCCTGAAGCCTTTTTCCTTAGATAAGAGTGATCTAGTTCAGAACAATTTGTGCATCCCTATATTCTATCACTCATTTACAAGAGCTAATAAAAAAGCTATAAAAATAGAAACTATAGAATGACTGAAGTAAGATTCGATTAGTCGTTATCTCTAAGGCCTCGCGTACATAGAGCGCTGACATGACATGAACTTATCAGCGCGGTCAGCCGCATGATTTTTTTGCATGCTTGTTTCAGCATCAGCTTATGCACGCTGTGTACACACTCTCATAGACCACACTGTGTTTGACTTTTTTCAAAAAAACCACCCCCCCTTTAACGCCAAAACAACCCCTTTCAAAAAAAAAAAAAATAAATAATAGTACATAGGTCACAACAATTCATTGAAGACTGAAAAAGTTTGAGTTTTGAAAGCAGAACCTAAACTTTTGATAATGATTAGAAATGCATATTCTCTACAATCCGATTACCACAAAAAACTTAAGTTATGGCTGAAACAGTATAGGCTTAATGGAACACACAAAAACACATTTGACTGCAAATTGTTTCTATAATCATTACATTCATTTCATTTTAAAGACTGGAAATCGCTTTAAAACCCCTGTTACACAAGCATAACCTTTAACTGCAAGCCATATGACATAAGTGCTCTTAATAGCCTGGTACAATCGGTCGTATGCGCAACATTTCTAAAAAAAAAATAACCGACTGGCCAGCAGGCGCTCTTATTTTTATACCATGTTTGTTTTTTTTTTTGCCAGAGCTCTTATCATTGGCGAGGCATAAATCACGCGTTTAGTTGCCAAGTGGCTTTTCACGCCCATAGTTATTGCCACCGCCCCTCACTCAGCTCCTCTCTCTCTCTCAGCCACTTTTCCCAGTTGCCATGCTGTGGCAACACTTTATGTGTGTGTGTGTTTAAATATCGGTGTTGGCCACTTTTACTAGGTGCATTTCTCTCGTTGTTTGCTGTTGCCAACAAAACCGAACAAACAACCAACATATTTAGAATATATGGCAACACTTTGGCAGCACCAACAAAAACACACACAGATACTCAAACACTCATACAAATACAACTACTACAAGCACAACTCTTGACCACAGCCAGCAGACATGACAAAAAATCTGCTGAAAAAAATAAAATAAAATAAAATTAGAAAATAGAAGAAAACTAACTGGTGATTGCGCAACCACAGTCCGAGAAGTGTCCGCAGCGCAAAACCACTTGAAATCACCACAGTGACGTAGATAGTTAAACGCATTGAGGGGCATATAATAGAGACGTGTGTTTTAGCGGAATTTGTATTTGCTAACTAGTGGGTTATAAAAATCAGAATTGTTTAACAAAAAATTTCAAAATTTTTGGCAACATTTGGCCAAAAAAGATTAAAAATAAATGAAAATTTCAGTTCTTTGATTTTTTAGTAGTTTATTGTACAAAACATGCATTTTTAAAGTGTTCCACAAAGGGATTATACATTTTTACACTGGACCCGCTCTGTACAACATTCTTTTAATAGTAGTAGTTGAAAGACCATTTAGAAGTAATGTTGCACTGTGTATTAAGACCAAACATACAAACTGCATAACAAATTCGCGATTACAAGTAAGGCGTCCTTGAGTGATGTAATTCCTGATGGGACTTGTAAGATTTTGCTGAATCAAGCAGGTACGCTAGGAAAAAATTAATATCATTTTATTAAACTGTTTATTATTTAAGCTCTACTCACCTTTAAGCTTATCAGTCTCGAAAACCTCACGAAATGCTTTCCAGCTGGCAGCAGTAGATGCGACATTTCTATGCGAAAAATTTCAAGTTCCAATAAGTTTTGCAGTTCTTTTATTTTATCATTACAGATGCCCAGAAGCAGAAGATTAAATAAAGGTGCAAAAAAGTTGCCAAGCTTATAATGCCATAAATATTGCCAGGTTTCTTGTTTGTTAATACTATGATCATAAACAATGCGATACATAGACGAAGATCCAGTCTTGGACAGAAAGAAGAGGCTGCTGATGATCATACTTGGTATGGGTAGCCAAGGTTTCACAATAAGCCTATGTGCTTGATTAAGGCGCTCATAGATATCAAAAAAACTAAGCAGCTGTTTACGAAGTGCTGCCTTGGGAAAACGAAAATTTTCAAAGCTACTCAAATAATATTTTAGAAACTTTGCAAAAGTTCCATGCCAACTTATAAGCAACATTTGATAGGCAAAATATGCAAAAAAGAAGATCTCGAGCAATATGGTGCGGTATGTAAATATGCCTTCCTTCAGACTAATGTGATTGTAAAGTTCCAGCCACAGAAATCCCAATTTGCTTAAAAGTAATACCAAAATGTGGAACTCATAATGGTAAACGGCGCTACCAAAACTTTGTAATATATCTCGATGCAGTATCAAAATTTTGTTTACAAACTGAATATACTGTTGGCAATACTTGGTACTATGCAACATGTATAGTAACTGAATATTGTTCAATTGGGCGGTAACTAGTACAATCAGCACAAGCACTAAATCATACATATAGTTGGCCAAAAAGATTTTATCTCGTATTTCGTAAGTCATTTCTACACGGCTTGCCATAATGCCGGTTACACAAATAACTAACTCCATATTTTCTTGATGGTCATAGAGTAGACCAAATATTTTAAATATGAGTGCCACAATTTTTATAAATATATTAGTTTTTGTAACGACTAGCTTGTGTTTTTTAAAATCGTATTTAAATTGTCCCAAAATGCAAAGACGACTGAGTATATAGATGCTCCAGACAATGCCTCCAACGCTTAAGTTAAAGAAAAAACGTTGAAAATTGTTTCTTTTTTTGTTCCAGCGCGTAGAATACATTGTTGCAAACTAACTGGGAATGGTTCGAGAACTTACTAAATATATACCTTTAATAATAATCGATGCGTATGAGCTAGATGATTAACGATTTGCATTTGTATTAATGACATTCATGTTTATGGCAAGCATAAATATGATATGGAAAAAGTCAATAAAGTTCGCTTTGGTATTCAACTAGAAATTAAAAGTTGATTATACTTTGAAGGCCAAAAGTAAGCTCGCTTGGGCTTAGTAATGGGGAACCACCCTTATGTGGGATCAAAATGTTATTCACAAAATATGTAAGCAATTTTTTTGATTTCGAGGTAGAGAAACATATTTTCGAAACTATAAAGCATGTAGGCTATATGATTAGTCAAGTTTTGGAGACACATCTGCCAGTTGTCTGCCATAAGAACATGATGTATCAAACCTTATGAAAAGTTGAGCATGCTGATGATATGCACTGTTAAATATTTGCATAAAGTTATGTTGTCTGGATTATGAAAATTTTTTCAAAATTAACCATTCGGAATGCATTAAGATTTTTTCAAGTTTTACATATATAAATAGTAAAGTTTTTATAGAAATCTATTTTAAAAGAGTATAAACTGCTGCAGATATTATAGCTTGAAAGAAATCTTCTGCGCCATACTATCGCCAAATTATATTATAAAATAAAAAAATCGTTGAACAGAAATTCTTTTTAAGGATATCATGTATTTGGAACAAAATTGTTATATGCAAGAATTCCTTGTATAGAAAAGTTCGACTGCATTTGTTTATTGAAATCAATCATCAAACTCTTCTATTTCTGTTCAATTGTAGACTACCTGGGTTTTATTGAATATAACAATATTTTTGAAGCCCCATTATTGACAGCGTGTATATGCTAAGTCCCCCCTTCTTATCCAAGCCACTGAAACACAAATACCCAGTCACAGTCACACACC
Organism: Chymomyza costata; assembly: GCA_018150985.1. Taxonomy (NCBI): domain Eukaryota; kingdom Metazoa; phylum Arthropoda; class Insecta; order Diptera; family Drosophilidae; genus Chymomyza; species Chymomyza costata. The sequence goes on from JAECWU010000166.1 coordinate 385,063, forward strand.
CCCTCAAACCCTCACACACACACCTACATATTTGCGGGCTAAAGTGTTGTAGCACCAACACAAACTTAAACTTGTTTATTGTAAATGCTGCACAAGTTTCTGGCATTTGGCACTTTCATATTTATTTATATTTTTTAAAATTAATATACATTTGTAAGTATGCGTTTACTTGGAAAAAAAGTGATTTTGGCAGCGACAACTTTAAGTTACTTTAACCTTAAGTAGGCTCAGACACACTCACACACATCTTTTGCCTGTCAAAGCGACATAAATCTATTTTAAGTCTTAACAAAAATCCAGACAAATGCCAGAGACTACAAAAAGATTTGGCAACATGATGCATGGTCTCTAAGTATGCGTGTATGTCTAACCAACTCAGTCACAGATCCAAAAGACACACACACACACAGATACTAACACTCATACAAACACAAAAACAATTAAAGCCTGATTAATAGTTGCAAGCAGGCCAACATTTCCGAGCTACCTTTTGCCAGCCCTCCACAATGTTTGTTTGGCTCTTCACCATACATACCACTTATAGCCATCCCCCCACGCCCTACACACCACTTGTGAGTTATGACTTTTGGCTTGGCCGTAACTGTTTAGCATACTTTTGTGCGCGCCGACATATTTCTTTTTTGCTGCTATAAGGTCCATATAACCGCAGGCTTTATATACACTGCATCCAAAGGATCAAGGGTGTTACAGATTTGTGTAGGAAATCGTCACAACCAGCAGGAGGCCTAGTAGACCATAAGTTGTTAATAGCAATATGCTAATGATCACCTACGGTACCGATAGAGCCATGTTGGTCGGTCTATATGAACACCTGAATCTTGAAGAACATGAGAGCTTAAAAAGCCAAAAGTTTATCAAAGGGTTCTTACGCTTGTGATTTTTGTCAATTCTAGTCTATAATAGTAACGAAACTTAAAAAATGTATTTTAGCGGTCTAGAGACGCCTTTCCTGGAATACGTCTACGATCCTGAACGTATCAAAACAAAAAAAATGTTACATCTAAGCTATAAATTTTACATAATTAAGATCAAGTTAAATTTTTGCGCAATAAAACAAACTTTTTGAGAAAAGTAGCTACAGTGTATCCTTCCGTCGAGCCACACCCTTCGACTAAATCACATTTTTCTCCTACGCTTTGTGCTCTTCGCGCATTTTCACTTTGCCTTTTGCTTTTCCTTTTTGCTTTGCCATTGGATTTGACTTTGTCTTTGTTTTTGGCACTACGTATACGCACATAAGTCAAATATTTTTGGTTAGGTTATGTTTGTTAATTTTGCAGCAATGTAAACTATGCGATTTTTTTAAGCCCTTAGTTAATGTTAACCAGCATAGTAACAGGAGAGACATAACATAAATTCATTTGGCACAAGAGTCTTGCCTCCGTTTCCCTTTGCTGTTTGTGAGTGTGTATCTGTGTGTATCCGCGCTGTGATATAAATCATTAAATTTTAATGCTTCCCAGGAGATCAATGAACATGACCGCAAATTATACTGAAGCGTGCTTTCAGGCGCATAAAAGATTTTTTTCAGCCTGCGTTTAAGTTTTTTTTTTAATGCATTTATACACACTTATCCACACTCACACATACGCAAAGTCAAAATGTATAGCATGGAGTTTGAAGCACAGTTTTATACATGAGTATATGTTTGTGTAGATGTGTGTATTTGTGTGTATGTAAGCCACAAATTATTGTGCGTCTGTGTGCGTTTTGCTTACGTCTGCAGTGGTCCAAGAGTTAAATGCTCTTTAAGCACTTTTAATGTGAAGCATTTTTTGTATACTTATTTGGCCAAAGATCTACAATAAATAAATGTATCTATAATTTAAGCTGCACAGCAGTTAATAGTTTTTCAATACTTTAAAGGCTATGGTTCGTGGTTTTTTTCAGAGGAAAAAAATTGGTAAGTATACTCTTAAGTTCTTAATGGTGAGGCATTCTATTTTTAATTAAAAAAAATTAATTAAAATCGAATAGATTTAAAAAGAAAACTTTAAAATCGATATCGACAAAATAAGTGAAGCGGGCCAGTAACTACGTAAGACTATTTATCGAGTTATCGATAGCTAAAAATTGGATTTTTCATTTTAAGACTTTTCTAAACGAATAAATGTATTGACGCAATTTTTTTTTTTATTATGATAGATTAAATATTGAATTAGCCTCAAAAAATAGCAAATAAACATAACTCCTCGGAATTGAAAGATAAAAGGTTTAAACTTGACATGAATGTTCGTCTTGACATTTTAAGATTAATTTTAAAGTTAACAATGAATGTCATGACCCCGTTTCCAGAGTTTGAGTTCAAAGGTCACAAAAATTGGTTTTTCGAAAATAACATTTTACCCGTGCTTTAACATTTTTCCAAATGTTCTAAAAAATTTGAGGGCGTCAAATTCTCTAAAGCCCTCTTAATAGTTAATCCGACTATTTTAAACAGCTTGTTTTTACCTAAGCACTTGATATACAATTAGTGAAAAAATTTCCAGAATTTAAAATAATTTTACTCAAATACAGGTTTTCCAGTTGTAGAATGCTTGTGTCCTCCATTCTTAAAGTTTTGACTCAATCCTAAGGTGGGCAAGAATTTTTTGGTGCAAAATGTTACAGTGTATTCTACACCACCTAGACTGTATCAATTTTTTTTTTTTCAATATATTGTAAATAAAATATGAAGAAAAAAAAATATATATTTACTAAATAAAGCTAATCTTTATATGAAGTGGCAGGCTCAACACCAAAATGGCGTAGGAACGCAGGTAAAAAAAAGATTAATCTCAATAACTTAAATCATAAACAAAAAAAAAGTAACTAAAAAGAAACAATGAATGCCCTAAATGTTACCACAATCAAACATCACTATATTGCTTTTCAAGGCTTTTGGCAAAATAACAAAAGAATTTGATTTTTCTAACGATTTAGCTGGCTTTAACAAAAGGTATAGGAAGTGTTAGATAAATTCCAGGGCTTCGAAAAGTTCTTGGCCCTATCAATACTTCTCCCAATCGCGTATTTAAAATTATTACAAAATTATTATGTATAGTATAACATTTAAATATATGCAATAGCATGTTAACTTACCTTCATATGTCTTATCATACAATGTCAATTAATATCAAATGCACTGCTTGTACTCATAATTAAATTCACTTTTTTAATCAACTCTTAAAGCAGCATCAACTGCTTTCTCTTTGCATTTGATATGCCGCTTCACACTTATGGCATTTAATGTACAATAAACAAATAGTATCAAGAAAAAATAAAATCAAAGACAGCAATTAATGCCCTTTACGCACACGCTTACACTTATTACTCTCACTGCGTATAACAAAAAAAAAAAAAAGCAAATTTGTCGTCCCGTCTCGCTCATTTCAAGTTCTTTTAATAAGCAATCGAAACATAAGATCAAACGGAAAAACAAAGAGAGAGAGATAAGTCTGTGCTCGTTGCACACACACGCTTGCACTTGTTACTCTCACTGCGCTTAAAAAACAAAATAAAACTGACTCATATAAGCCGCTCACTTTTATTGCCTTCCAAATGAAATAGAAGCAGAGCTGGGCAAAAAGAGTGCGGTCTGCCGTAAGTGCACGAACAAAAAGTGCTGCCCAGCTCTGAATAGTAGCGTAAGCTCTGTGCTCTTTACGCACACACTTACACGCTTGCTTGTACAACACGTGTTACTCTCACTGCACAAAACAAAAAAGTAAAAAAAAAAATTATTTACGCTCTCATCTATTCACGCATTTCTTCGCACCCACGCACAATATACGCGAAATTTGAATTGCCTGCCTTTTTGCACTTTGCAAAGCCAACTTTAATGCGCACTTTATTTATTTTCTTTGATTATTTAATTTAACAATTGCGCGTTTTTGGCAACTATTTAAATTTGTTGCTAATAATTTCATTAACTGGTTTCACACATTTCAACAGTTTTTGGTAATGCGTAAATTTATTAATTTTTAAAATATTTAACAGCAGCGCGTTAAAGCGTGACATATTTCTGTTGCAATTAAAGTAAATGACTGCTCTTTGACTTTCTTTCTTCTTAGGCGTAGCCAGCTTTTAAGTAAAGGGGGCTATAATTTTATGCTTTAAAATTGTTTTAATTTGAATTAATGGAAAAAAAAACAAAATCTTATGTTAAATTCTAAATTCATAAAACTTGATCACTTTGATAAAGAGACAGGGATAAATGTTCCCCATTTCTACGCCCTTGCTTTGTTCTTCTCTTTTAGTTAGCAGTAACAGCGCTGCCATATGCTCATTATGCTACAAGAGCAGTGACTTTGCTCTAGCACTTAAGACTGTGTGCATATCTGGAAGAGCTAACAGAAAAGAGAAATTAAAATGTACGCTTAATACATGTAAGCTGAATAAAAAAATGTCCTACCATCGTTTCGGTGCTTGACAAAGTGATTCCTTTTACTAGTACGAATTTTTAATAAGAAAAAAAAAAATTTCCTTCAACTTTAATATAACATATTATATTTACTGTGAAAATAAATATGATTAAAAATAAATTTAATAATTTAAAAAATAATGCTTTTTCTCAGAATTTTCCATATGCAAAAATATTGTGCTGGAGATTAGACCAAGGAGTTCGTTTACATACCAGTTTTTTATTTTTTATTTTTTTATTTCTGGATTAAATGTGAAATGTGAAATACATCAAATGTTGACTGAAAAACTATGCATTTAGTAGGCAGAAGCTTAAATCTAACATACCTTGAAGACTGACATAACAACTTCAGTTATAAGTATGTTTACAACCGATTATCCTGAGAACTCGGCTTCAGTGGCAACTACAACTGCGATTGGAACTGTATATTTAATGTCAAAGGTCAAGCAATTCGGTTTTGTGTGCATTCAAAAAGGTTGTTTAGCTTAAATTTGCCAACAAAATCGCCCCGTGGAATATTGTAGAACTTGGAAAAAGAAAACAAAAAAACATTTAGCCATTTATCTACATCTCGCTAATAAAATTCCCATTCATTTTTTAAATCACAATATTTTCGCCATTTTAAAAGCCTTCACTTGCCCAAAACACGGTATCAAAAATCTTAGCTTAAGTTTTTTATAAGCTAACTAAAACTTTTAAAATATAAAACACTAAAGTAAACGCGAGTTGATATTTGTCTGGCGACATCTCTGCATTAAAAGTGAAAACAATTGTAAAGTCTGTCTATGACCGATACAAAATAGTTTTTATTTTCGCATAAATTATATAAAAAAAAAAAATAAAATTGAACACTAACAAACAAAGATATAGAATTTGGCAAGCCGACGAAGCAAAGAATTATATTTACAACTGTGTGCCAAAACAATAGCTTCTCTAGATAAAAATGTTAAATATAAACATCATAAAATAGCAGGCAGCCAAAAAGACCAGACACAAAGCATTTATTGTAAATTTTATGTATTTTCGATTTAACTACAAATTCACGAGTTTCAGGCCAAATTGTTGGGAAAATGATGCAGCATAATTTTGGGAGCGAAGCTTGTATACTCTTCAATAATATTTAAATACTAAAAGAGAACTTAGATTTAAGGAAAAAAAATATTTCTTTTTTAATTTTAAGCTTTTTAATAAGCGGTCGATTATTTCCAATTGTAGCTTTAAATGTCTTTAAATATTTTAGGTAAGCAATATTGTTCTTCAGTCTTTTTAGGCCTTTTTTAGGATATTTTTATTTTTGAGTTTATGTCAAATTTTACCCAAAAACGACCTAAAAAGAAAAATCATATGAAAATGATATTGATTTTTTAAAATAAAAAATATATTAATTATAACAATTTTTTTTTATTTTGTCACGCAGCATCAATATTTAAGATGATATTCTTTAAAAGCCATCAGTCCAATTCATGGAATAAAAAAATACTACACGTTTATATTCACCAATTGCTTGTGTAAAATTTTGAAAAAGTTTAGAAAAATCAAAGATTGCTAAGTGTATGTTTTTTTATATCTCAAAACTTTTTATAAAGAATAACCAAAAAAAAATTGTTAACATAATTGTTAGTGTTAACTAATGTCTATGTAGAATTTTGAACAGCAGAAAAAAGAATCGAATTTATTAATGTTAATTTGCTTGTTGCTATAAACTTTTCAAAATACGCAATCAAAAATTGTTTCAAAATTTATTTTTAGAAAGTTTGTATTGGTTTAAAAATTCTAAGATTTGAATTTTTATTTTTGTTTGTTCTTAAAAACTTATAATATTTACCTACATATTAGAGGTGGGATACTATCGATAGTGTCACCACTCGATAGTTTAGACTTCGATAGTTGAAACTATCGATGCTATCGATAGTACTATCGTACAAAGTGAAATATGTAACACAAAGCAGCGTCACATCCTTTAAATAAGTACAATAGAGTAAGTGTTGAAATTTCTAATACTTACAAAAAAAGAATTTCAAATTTAATACAGTAAACGAAGAGTTTCAGCTGGAAAATAATACTTTGTTGATGTAACTTTCAGGGACTGTTTGGGATACTGTTCTAAGCCTAAAACCGAGTTTTCGTATTTGTACAAGGGGGGGCAACAAAGCCAAAGTCGTTTACAATCCGAAAAGGCAGACCGATTTTTGTTTTTGTATACGAAGAATTTTCGTAAAAATTTGACTTAGTTAAATAATATTTTATGTTCCCCATCGGATTTGGTGACTCTAAAAGCGTCGGATGGTCAAAAACGATCGTCGTGTTACCACTGGTTATGTATTCTTTTTGACATGTTAGGCACTTTGCCAATTTTTTGTCCGTTGATTTGTCAAATTAGTTTTTTACATACAAAAGTATACTATCGATATATCGAACAAAACCATCGATAGTGTCCGTTAAATGAAACTATCGATACTATCTATAGTGCCATCGATAGTAACCCACCTCTGCTACATATACAGTGATTCTTATAATTGTAACAAAAATCCAAAAAATTCGAAAGAAATTATAGATAATAATATAATTTTCGATTACTTGCAATTTTTCCTTAAAAATTAAATTTTTTAATTTTTTTTGTTTTGCTAAAAACTTTCAATAATACCTACATAAAGAAAATAATTTTTTTTTAATTTCTGTGTAAGTTTCACTAAATTTATGTTGCTGTTAGAACTCTAAGATTTTCAATTGTATAGTTTCTTATTTCTTAAATACTTTTTATAAGTAATTAAAAAAAATATTGAAACATTCAGTTTAAGCGTTAAATAATTCCTTGCATAGAGTTAAAATAAAAAAAAAAGACTTTAAAACAAATAATAGTCCGTGCTCCGGAAAACGAATCCGAATAAAATTTGGCAAGCTGTCTTTGGAAACAAATAAATAAATAAATACAATTAAAAAAAAACATAAAAAAATTTTTTTTTTATTATTTTTAAAAAAATTAAAAAAAAATTTATTATTTATTATTTTTAAAAAAATTAAAAAAATTTTTTTTTTTCAAACTTTAATTTCTACATAAAAAGTGTCGATAAAGATAATATGTATTTATTATTTATTATACCTACTGAGTAAATTTTATTATAGTTACAAAAATGCTAGAAATTTGAAGGTGCCACACAAATCAATAAAATTGTAAAAGGCTCCATAATTTGTTATTGTATTATATATAAGGGTTTTCCAACAAGAGGTGTTATTTTGAATCACCCGGTATTTCGGTAGCTGTCATTTTTCAAGCTTTTATTCTTTGACATTTGACAAGTAGAAACTACGCCATTACTTAAAATGGAACGATACACGCTTCAACAACGCATTGAAATTATTAAAATTCACTACAAAAAAGGTGAAAATCTTCCATCGAAATCATCTTGACTGATGAGGCCCATTTCCACCTCGGTGGCTACGTCATCAAGCAAAATTGTCGCATCTGGGGCTCGGAAAACCCAAGAGTTATTGTTGAGAAGCCTCTCCATCCTCAACGTGTGACTGTTTGGTGCGGTTTATGGTCCGGCGGGGTCATTGGACCTATCGAGGACATAGGGCAGCCACTTTGCGATTTGGTTATGGAAAACTTCATGAAAAGGACATGGTCCTGTAAGCATGGTCGTGGTGACCATTTGGCTGATGTTGTTTTTTATTATTAACGGCATACCTTCCTCTTTATTATGAAATAAACATCCGATCATTTATCTCAAAAAATGACATTTTTCTTTGAATACCAAAATGACACCTCTTATTGGAAAACCCTATATAAAAAATTTTCAGATAATTTCATAGTCGTTTACTTGCTCTAAAAAAAACCACTACAGTTTTATGTATGTATTTGAATTCCTTCATTGATGTCGTTTTTGTTGGTATTTGATAAACAATAATATTAATACAAACACAAGTAACTTACATAGTTAGACATTTTGGCAGAGAAAACCCAAGAAGACAATTCTTCAATTGACTGAACACAAAACAAACAAATTTTCAATGCTGCCAAATAAACACAAACAGACAACTATTTAAATATACATACAGTTATGTATTATATATAACTACAATTGTGTACTTGAAATTAAGCTTGAGTCTATTGGTTTTTCTCTTATTTTTATTATTATTTTTTTTTAATATCTTAGTTTATTGTGCAGACAGGCATTCCAAGCTGTGTCTGATTATTTTGAACTACAAAATATTTAAAGTAATACTGCCAGAACTTCATTTAAATCAAATTTTTTGTTATTTCTTTTTTTTTGTTGTTTGTTAAATTGGAAATGCAATTTTTTAATGATTTTCAAAGTTTCCGTCTAAGACGTTCAGTACACTTTATTTTTCAACAAAAATAAAAACAGCTTTAAGCTTATGATCTGCCAAGTCTCCTGCTTTTAATCCTTTTGCCCTTTGGCTTAAAGCAACAATAAAGCATTGCCTTCTGTTGATTAAGATGTCGACTTTATACAAATAATAACTGATTTTAATTAAATTTAAACGATTTTTGCAAACAAAAAATTGTAAATTTTCGTAGTTTCCAATCCAATTAACATACTGAACTGGCGTGATCTCTTAACGCAAAAAAAAAATAAGAATACACAAAATCCCAATTCGTTTCGTTACCAGAAGCCAACAATGCCATACAACCTGCAACTAATCGAAAATGCCTCAAGTACTCAACCCACTTTCGCAGCACACACACCTTTGAGATACTCTTAAATCGCATGCAAATGCAAGAATCTACTCATTACTTTCAATAGGTTCGAAATATGCAAACAATGCACAGAGAGACCAGGGTTGTCTTCAACAAACATACATACATATGTTGTAGGTATATATATTTCGTATATATGTATATAGTATGTTCTGACATAGGTAAGTGCTAACAAGGGAGCATACAACACAATAGAATGAAATCAACCTTTTTCACCTACAAAGCCAAAACAAAGGCGCTCATCAGCAGAAACGCCATGAAAATTGGAAAATTTTCTACTACTATTTAGAATTGCAAACGAATGAAATAGAAATGGCATGGAAAATGTTTTTTCAAGCAAAAATCAATGCCTAACCCATAAAAGAAAGCTGAAAAAGATGTGTGGCTTGAACTTACCTTGTTTTGGGAGTGTTACTGACAGGGGCTTTTTTTGGGAGGGCGGAGTGTAATCAATTGACAAAAGACACCCAGAAATATGACCTTCCACATTGGTAGGACGGTTAGGCCAGTAGTTTTACTTGCATATTTTTTTAAGAGACATAAGCAAATACTAGTGATAAATAAACGAAATGGATATACTCTTGGAGAGGTATTTTTACAAGGTAAAGCGTTTTGTGTGCTGCACCTATAGAAGCAAGACCTTCGAAAATTCTTAACTCTGACCATCTGTGTTCCTTTCTTGTGAAAACCTAAATCTCAACGACTTTAAAAGCTAAACAAACAATACTTTACTGAAACCTTGTCAAAAAAAATTTTACGAAAGCCTTGTCGATCCATGTCGATAACTTGGCTCGTTTCCACATAGAAGAATATTGCGCGTAATATCTCAACTATAAAAGACAACCAGTTGATTTGACACAGTTATATACATACCTTGTAAATGACTAACATCGAATAAAAGCTCCAAAGATATTGGATAAAGTGAATTGTACTGAAAAAAAAAAAAACGAAAATTTTCACTTAAAGCTGAGATTGAAAGTAATTTATTCTGAATTAAAGAAATACCCCTAATGCTAATAAGTAGTATTGTTAATTTAAGAACAATTTTAATAAATCTAGAGTAAAATAAACTTTTTCTGAGAAAATTTGAACTAAAAGTAAATCGGCACTTTTTTCAGTTTTCTTTAACCCTCCGTCGGACACCTGGGTCTGGCCAGAACTATTTCGTTTTTGACCATTAATTCAAAATATTTATAATTTAGATATCGACTTGCGCTTCCGGGTAGCTTCCTAAAATTCCTCAGGCAAGCAGCTCAACATATGCCAAATTGATACAGAATGGTGATTATTTAAGAAAATATACCTCGTTGGTGTATAATTGAGCCGAAACATGAGGTAAATTCCAATATAAATGTATATCAACACATAGGGGTCCAGCCAGGCACCATGTGTCCTTCCGAAGGTATGAAAAAAAATGTCCAACGGAGGGTTAAATGGTATTTATGGTAGAGTCATGTGAGTCTTATCAATAATGCTTGTTTGATATTTTCATAAATTATCCACCGAAGCCACCTAACCGCATAAATTCTATAATTTCAATACGTCTGCAATACTCAATGAAACAAACTAAAATTTGTCATCAAGTAGAGCGTATTTTTGGGAAAGTTATTGGTGGGTATTCTACTCTAGGGATGGCACCACCCCGATTGATTGATTGCTCCCATAACACTCAGCGTAGCGCTAAAAACTTTCCACAAAAAAATTTCTTTGAATCCTTCCTTCGGAAACTTCTTGACGGAATTGCTTTTTTAAGCCATGATTACTCAATTGCTATCGCGAAGCTGATTTTTTTTTGACAAGCCGTCAAAATTTTTTGTTTATAGAACTCAAAAAACTCCGCAATAAATGGAATTTGTCCAAATTCCGAAAAATTAGTATTATTGCCTCAGTTTTCTTTGGTGCGTGCTTCCATATCAACAAAGTATTTCGACAGATTATTAGGTTTCATATTTTTGGTTTCTCCAAAACCTATCAACTATCAATATCGATCATCTTGTAACGCAGTGTCTGCCGTGACTTCTTTTTGCCAATTACATACATATTTGTGGCAGAAATAAATAAATTTTAACTAAAACTGTGGTCGGAAGAGGAAATTAGTTTCTGTTCGGCACATTCTCAAATCACATTTACTACATAAGTTTTTTAAATTACAAAATGTATTCAAAATCTGTGGGTTCGTTGTCGAGATCTCGGCTTTAAAGTAATCATCATAATAAAGTAGGAATTAAAGTTATCAAAAATATAAAGCAAAAATAGAAAGCCTTTCTTCCGTTTATAATATTTCTTAGCTTCATCATTTTGTTTTCAGCTTAAATGACCAACGCTTACTTGCAATATATACCCAGACTATACCTATTTAGCTATAATTAACAAAAATTATGTAAAAGCTTTAAAAAGTTCAAAGTTATTTAATAAAAACTCCGGATAAGAAAAAATTCAAAGTAAATAAAAATGATTGGTGTCACCTCACACCTGACAATCGTTTAGAAAATTCGCTTCCAAAAACACTTTCGCAATACTGTAGTAGCTTTAAAAAATCTCAGTAAACTGCATATTATAAAAACATTTCCTGCCTTGCCAATACTCCAGATTTTTACTGTCCCACGGAATTTCCGTCCCTATGCCTTCTGCATAAATATGTAGGAACAATTATCTCTACAATTGTTCGCGTGGCTGAAAATGGTTCTACAGAATCCCTTTAAAACATCAAATATATGCAATTAGTGTAAGATTAGATCAATATATCCCTTAAAACGAAGAATGGACAATATTTATTGAATTTTCCAATCACCTTTCCTATTTGTAGAAAATGAACTGTAGCCCAAAATTTGTAGAAAATTTTCTAATGGATGGCTTAAATGTAAAAGCATATCCAAAAATGACCAATATACAGCCGTGCTCTGAAAAACGAATTCAAACATTTTATTCGGAATCGTTTTGAATCCGTATGTTTGGTGCTTTCAATTCCACCTAACCGAATTTTTCATGTGGTTTCAAACAGAATGTTTTGTTGCAAGAACAAGCTCTTATTTTATACTTAAGTAATTTTGTAAATATTCTTTTATATTCTTTGAATATATTTATGGCAACTTTAATGTAGATATTCATTGACAATTATTGATAAATTTTTTTTTTCGGACTCAAAAAGATGCAGAGCTGCAGCAACCATGTCAGCAAAAATGATTTCGCGCAAACACTTAAGAAGAATTTGTCGAAAAAATGAAGGAAATTTACAAATTTATCGAAAATAAAAAGGCAAGTTATAGAAAAAAAAAGTCGTTTTCAGGAGCACAAAAAACCGAATCTGCATAAAAAGGTACGGCTTGGATTTTTGTTTTCCGTTTCTAACAAACTGTAAGGTAACTTAATCTATAGTTTTTAGTATTTGGGAAATTTCTAAGCTTTCTAGGAGAACTGTAAGCACACAGTGAATATTCCATAAACCTATAAACTACATATAATAAGTAGTGTATGTAAAGTAAGCCAGATAATACGAGATTTGGAATAGTTACTGAGGAACAGGTTTGAGGCCTAAAGCCAACTGAAACTTGTAGTCAAGAGTTGTTATTTCTTGTGGAATTGTTTTTGCTTTATTTTGTGGTATGACAATTCCTTGTATTTAACATTTTCAATTTATTAACAATGTGCATTTACTTAACAAAAACAACAAATTTTCCATACTAAGCTAATCACGTATGATTGGCTCTCCATCCAACTTTTTTAGTTTTGGCAAGCGACGTATAGCCTCTGCAGTAAACACCGATGGATCCATCGATTCCGACAATACATTGCCTAGAAATGATATCTCTTGCAAATTTGGTAGCAGATTAATGCGCATAAACTCAGTCCAATCTTTGATTAAATTATGTGAAATATAAAACACCTTCAATGCCTTCATAGACTCAATGGGCTTGATCTTTTCAATAACATTATAGCTAACCCAGAGTTCCTCCAGTGTCTCGCCCAGAGCTTCTATGCCATTAAGTGTCTTCAGATTGTTGCGCGCCAAGCTCAAGACGCGCAAATTCTTCATCTGAGAAATGCCGGTAATCTTCTCAATCATGTTGGAAGACAAGCTCAGTTTATTGCATTGCACGAGTGTGTTGAGAGTGGCATCCATTTTCTCAATGGGTGGAAATTGAAATTGTAGTCCTATTTCGGTAGCCTTTATGGCCTCCTGCTTATTGCGCTCCTCCCAGCGCGCAAGTGCATCCTTAATGCTTGTGGGCTTGGACATGCTGAGACTATCTTTTTTTTTTTTGTAAAAATATTTATTTCGAAAGCTAAGCTATTAAGACAATAGTACAAAAGTTTAAAATCTAAGCCTACTAAAATAAATTTTTCTAAATTATATCTAATCAGCTCGTCGTCTGCTTGCATTCCCTCAACCATTACTTTGCTTTAAAATAATATGTTTGCCAAAAAGGAAGCCCCCGACAAGGCGTAATTTATTGTATTTGTGTTTGTTTTGATGCCAAACCAGGTTCTGGTGGCTTCTGCGTTGGCTGCTCCCCAAGCTGTCTGGCACACGTTGATAACTTCATTGGCATGCCCATTGTTTGGGGCTCGAGTACGCCATATGCCTTTGCTTCATGTCTGGCTGTGCCTTTTATTTTATTATGATTCTCTTTTTTTTTCGCTCTCTCTTTGCTTTGTTTGTCTGTGTGTGTGTGTGCGTTTGTGAGTGTGTGTAACTCTTGTGTGCTTTGTGTCAGGACCCTGAGGACTTTATTACACATATTTGAGGTGATAATACAGTTGCCTGGCGTTAAGGGGCTTGCTCGTCTGCCGCATGTCAATTTTTTTATCTCTTTATTTACAATTGAGTTAAAATTTAAATTGCAAAAAGTATAAAAAAAATTGAACAAAAAAAAAGTTGCTTCAACATATATTTGTGTCCAGCTGCTACTAAATCACAAATATTTTTGAACAGCAAATATTTTTTATGTCATAAATTAAAATGCATTGCATATTGAATTTATTGCTGCCCCTTTCAGAGTACTCCCCCATTCCCTGCGCATTTCGACAATATGGCGTTTTTGATAATGGTCTCTAGAATTGACCAAAACATATTTGTGTTTTTTTTTTTGCGCTCTCTTTATTATAGGTTGTTTTTTAAGGTAGTAGAGAAAATTTTCAACTCATAAATTTCATGCTCAATGCGGCATGGCACTTGACTGGCATTGTTGAAATTCATGCAAAGTCTAATTTATTCCAAAATGTGTGTCTGGACAGTCCAACTGACTTGGTCAAGTTACATACAAAAAATCTAAGAGGTCTGGGCCGTCTGTACTTGTCAATTTAAAGCAACCCTTAGGTATTGCATTTTAAAGTGGGGCAGATCTACATAAAAGAGTTTCCAAACTTAAAAATGGCTTCTTATGGTAACAAACAAGAAAATTATACAAAAATTTATTAATAAATAAATTAGCTAAGATATAAAACTGAAGTTGAAAGCAGTGGTGCGGGGTGCAAAAAAATCTGCACATCGGGATCCTGACAAAACCAAAATCCCATTATACAAGTTTGTTTTTTGTAGGTTATCTGAGAAATTTGATAAGCTGAAATTTTTTGATGTCGGATTCAGATTCAGCGACCCCAAAAACGTATAAAAAATAAATCGCCGGACAAACGGTCTGGAAAAAAAAATGTTTACTACTTTTTGAGGTTAGGGTGTAACCAAGACGTATTAATATATACCCACAACTTCATGGCACTTTTTTTTTGTGTGGCTGTGTAATTCATTATTTTTATTTTTAATTAAAAATTCAAAGCTAACACTTTTTTTTTTTGTTTTGTTAAAAAACTTAATAATTTTGGATTGGTGCAACCTTTATCAAAAGATATTTTTCAAACTCCTCATGCTTCGTATACTTCATATCTCAGCTAGTTTTTCAAGGAGCTAAAAAAAAATAAAATAAAAAGTTTGGCTATAAATTCGTTTTTTACAATTAACCAACTATTAGATATCAGCAATTTTTTTATGTAATGATGTGTCATCAGGGTTGGCCCATCGTAAATAAATAAAAAATTTGATAGTAAATAAATGCTCGCATCTCGTTGTTCGTAAAGAATGCTAGATAAGGCTAATACAAATAATATCGTTGACCAGAAACGTAAATATTAATAATTTATTTATGCCCACCTCTCGGTTTTTTTCAGGATTGATGTGTCGTCTGGGTTGGCCCCATCATAAATAAATAAAATATTTGCTAGTAAATAAGTGCTTACAACTCCTTAAAAAAAAAAATTAGCAGTCAAGGAACGTATATAATAATTGAGGTAAGGTTAGATTTTGTACCATATCGGCCAAAATTCATAATGTCGTGAGCAACCCTAACATCGTGGTATTTGGGCAAAAGTTCCAGACTTAACTTCAAGCACTAATAAAACAGTGGAATAAACATAAAGACACTGAAAGATGTTGGAGCTTTTTACAATAACTTTTTAAGCAAAAATTACCTACTTTTTTGAGCCCAATTTTTTTAGTGAAAATTGCTTGCACTTTTGCCTTTATGCATTTTTACATGACAAAGCGAACACACAAAATACTTTAGTTATTTGCAAAGACAAATAATGATATAGATTTTTAAAATCTTCTTGACGTCACTTTTAGACGACAAAATCTATCGAATACTTCGATGACAGTAACTTTATTATTTCCTTTTAAAGACGCTATTAAAACTAACTACTTACTAAGATAAACAATCCCACTGAGGCTAATTCGCCAAACTCAAACAGCGACTAGAATGGCAAATACCAAATGCATTTAAGCAATTAAAACGCGCCCCATGCGACTGTCAAGAGACCCATGTCGTACGTACATGGCCATGGCCATATGGGCACACTGGCATTATCACTCACATGGAACAAACGTGGCAGAGACGACAGAGGAGTTAACCAACACTGTGTGTGTGTGTGCCACACCGAAAGCCACAACATGTCCTGTCATGCAGCACAGCGGTAACATGCGGTAAATGTTACAGTTGTTGACAGTCCTGTTTGTACTGTTTAGTTTCAGTTAACAAGAGAGGGAGGAAGAGACACACACCAACATGCACATGTGTGTGTAGAAAAAGTGTTGGAAAGGACAGCAATTTTGGGATGTTATCATTTTTTAGTGCACAATTTGTTAAATGAATAGCCACGAAATATTACTTTGAGCATTTTTGCACTAGCTTCCTTGTGAAGCTCTTTGCTCTCTTTTTGTATACACTGCTCTTTATATATTCTGCTTCTTATACTTTTTACTGATGATACAAGGGTATAAAAGAGTTATAATAGGCCGGGCAGAGTTCTTCATTCTAAAATTCAATAACAATAAAGCCAGTTCTATTTTTACGTCTGCATGAATACTTATATCTCAAAGACCACAATCATAATAGTTCCTTGACCCAATAGGTAAGTCAAATAAAGGCAGATTTAAAATTATTCATATAAAAATGTTAAGCAAAAGACCCATATCCGTTTGTTTGAAATCCTTCATCCGTAGACCATAAAAGCTAGAGTAAAAACTTTTACCAATAGATGCATGGACTCCCTTCCAATGGAATTTGTTAGGTTCAGCCGATAAAGGCTCATCTTTGCTGTAAAAATGTTTGCCATGAGATTTGGCAATACTGAAAGACTTGGTCCTTTTTATTAATTAATGCATGATAAATTTGAGACAATGCTGGCAACATTTATAATAAGCCCTACTTAATATAAAAGTTTATAGCACTTCTCAACTCAACTGCAATAGTAAATACCCCAAATGGTACTATTCCAATTGGGCACTGCTTGAGGAACTGCATACAAGCAGTTTCCCACTTGCAAAAACAACTTTAAAGGCGTACGAAAGATGCATTTTTAGCAATGAAAAATTTAATTAATTGTCTAAAAAGATTACAGAGTGTTCTACAGTCGAATACCGCCTAGACTATTTCATATTCCTTGTACTTATGTATGAGTGTGTCCACTGCACTTTGCACACTTCACTTAATGCACATAAACTTTGCAACATTGCGAACACTTTTTCTTTAAGTAACTCACCATAAGTCCCAAACTGCTTTACCGGCTGTACTTGTTGCTGTAAAACTTTTATGTATGAAAATATTGTGCTTTATAAAACACCTGAAGAACCATAGAATCACAAAGATGTAGAAAGAACGCATAAAATAGTACAGTATGTAAAAGATGAAGAAAAAGGTCGTAGGTGAAAGCAATGAAGTTGAGAGTGTATGTTAAAAACTTACATTGAGTAAAACAACTTAAAGAGAGCTTAAAAACACCATAACATGAACTTTAGGGAAAGGTATTTTTTTTTTTTTTTTCGAAATTATCGAACTTAAGAAACTTGGGAATTTTATTTCTTTGGCGACGTTATTTTTATTATTGAGCTCAATGTAAATTCAAAAAAACTTTTTAGTCCTCTCGGCTACCATACGTTCATTAGTTACTTTTTGATTAAGTTTTCTATATAAACCTAGCCTGGCGAATACATAACAAAAACAAAAATTATGTTAAAATCCGCCCCTGAGGAATGTAGAGGGTACTGTTTTTTTTGCGGTAATATATTTTTGGGTCTCTCTTTTAGGTAGATAAGATTCAAACAATATTTTTATAACTTAAGTTTTCAGAAATAAAAACCTTCAAAAATCTTATGGAATTCTTAGAAGCTGATTAAATATAAATTTGAGCTGCTTTTGACTTTATTTGTACAGCGTGTTTTTTAAGAAAAACATTTAAAGGCTTAATTTTAATATAATACACCAAAAATTAGTATAAGAAATTTATATTTACCTATATTCGAACTACACTAAAAGGAACTCCTTTTGATACGCAGCTTTGAAGAGCACCAATGGCATCTAGATGGCGCCAGCAGTAACACTGCATGTTTTGCTTTAAGGCTAGAATGCAGCAGTGTGAAACCGCCTGAAACAAAACAAAACTTCATATAAACAAAACACTGTCAAAATTATTTGCGTTAAGAATTTTACTCGTTGGTATGCAGTTGCAGTGATGCCCATTTTTTGTGAAATTAACATGTAGTTGGCGCCGGCAAAAAGCTCAGCATTTTTTTGCGCGCTAAAAACGAAACATTAATGTGCAGCAACATATTTTTATTTCAGAAACAATGTCGCGTAAGCAAAATATATGCACAAATTTAAGTAAAGAGCAGAAAATTGACGTTAAGGGATCATGTGGGGCTCCAACAATGCAAACAATCAATGTCTTGAAAACAACCGAGGACATGTGAAAATTTTCCGAAATTGTTGCAGCACTGGAACTGGGCAGCACTGTAATTGCGTACCAAAGAGTAAAATTCTTGGCGCTAAGAATTTTGATAGTGTTTTTATACCCTGTACCGTATGGTACAAAGGGTATATTGTGTTTGTGCAAGCCTAAAATGTATGTAACGTAAAGAAGGGAACGTCGGGGACCCCCCAAAGTTACCTAAAGTATGATCAGAGTGACTAGAGAAGTCGATATACCCATGTCCGTCTGTCCGTCTGTCCATCTGTCCGTCTGTCCGCAACCAAACTTTCAGATTAGATCCCTTATTAATCCAAAGGAGACAAGTTTATTTTATTTTTTTGATATCGGGATTAATTATATAGCTCCCATAGGGGAAAAAAAGCAAAATTCGTTTGTTTATGAAGATATCATAACCAAATTTGGCAATCAGAAGTTTTTTAGAGACCCCCAGCACTGTACTAAATTTTATCAAAATCGGTTGACTATATCATGTAGCTCCCATAGGATCGATTGGTCGAAAAAATGTTTTTTGTACAAAATTTGTTGTGTTTCGTTTGTTTGTGAAGATACCGTAACCAAATTTGGCATTTAGAAGTTTTTTAGAGTTCCCAAGCACTGTAGCAAATTTGATCAATATCGGTTGACTATATCATTTAGCTCCCATAGGACCAATCGGTCAAAAAAACGTGTTTTGTACATAATTCGTTGTTTTTCGTTTGTTTATGAAGTTATCGTTACCAAATTTGGCACACGGTAGTTTTTTAGAGTTCCCAAGCTCCCTACCAAATGTGATCAAAATCGGTTGACTATATCATATAGTCCCCATAGGACCGATCGGTCAAAAAAATTATATGGTGCAAAATTCGATTGATTTCTGTTTGTTTTTGAAAATATCGTAGCCAAATTTGCCGAATAAAATATCTCTTGGAGGTCTTAGCAATATGTCGGACTTAACTGCAATGTGGTGGTACAGGGTATCCCAAAGTCGTCTGCGCCCGACAGATGGCGTACGCCATCTTTTTATATAAAGTTTGGTCATCATCATCATCTTTGGTGTTTTCAGTTTAAATGCCATTTCATTGATAGAACCACACTTAATTAGTTGATCAGTTAAGACTACACGATTTTCTTCAAAAAACCGTCATAAACCTTTTAATAACTCAAATTTTAGTATTTTAAACTATTTGAAATAACTAAAAGATGCTTGGATTTTGAAATTTTTTTATATTTTTACAAATGCAGTGTGATTTCCAAAATTGAAGCAATTACCAGTTTGCAATTATTTTTTGGATGAAAGAGGAGCTCCTACTTTTGCTCTCTTTGTTTAACTTAACAACGACTGGTATAAGGTAGCATATTATATATAACATCATATAGGTAGCATATCTATTTAGGTTATCTTTATTCCGTCAGCTGTTTTCACCATTCAACTTTAATCTCATCCATACTTTGTTTTAATATATAGTAAATCAGTAAACCATTTGCTATTTGCAACTTGCATAATTCATTCATAAAACATTGGCAAAGTTTGTGGAGCGCATAAATCAATCAAACCGTGTAAATAAATTACTTTCGATACCATGAAATATGAGTTATCACCTGCTATAAAAGGGCAAAAAATGAGAGTAATAGCTTCAGTTTGCCGGGGCTCTTAATGGATAACTAATATGCAGCAACTTTTGACGGTTGTAGTGCTAGTGACGTCACTTGGGCTGCACTCTCTAAATGGTAACTAAACTTAAACAAAAAACGAAATTTATGCAATATATTTTTGAACTCTCAGCTCGTCAGGGATTTGGCGACGGAGAACAGGACTGGGGACATATAACTGTGCGCAAAGGAGTATATATATTCTATTGGCTCTATTATACAACCGCAACGAATATCAGTCACTATACAGAGCGTCCACTAGTTATCTGGTTGCAGGGTGGACCCGGCTCTGCATCCACCTCCTATGGAAATTTTGGCGAAATAGGACCCATGGATTTGCGGGGAAAGCGACGCAACCACAGCTGGGTTAGCCATATGAACATACTATTCGTAGATCAACCCGTGGGAACTGGCTTTAGTTATGTGGAAATGGATGCCAGCTATGCCAGAAGCGACAAGCAAGCTGCTCAAGATCTGTTTGAGTTTATGAAAGGCTTTTTTGCCAAACATGCTGAATTCCAGGAGTTACCTTTGCACATCTTTAGTCAAAGTTATGGTGGTAAGCTCTCCGTGCAGCTGGCTCTAAAGCTGCATCAGGCTATGGCAGCTGCCGAGTTGAATTGCGATTTGAGATCTGTAAATCTGGGCAGTCCCTGGATATCGCCTATTGATAGCATGCGCGCCTGGGCGCCTTTATTGCTGCAAATGGGTTTTCTGGATATGAAGGGCTATGCGTCAGTAGTTGCAAGCACTGAAAAAATACGCCGCTTGGTGCAAGCTCATCGCTGGGTTGAAGCAAGTGATAAATACTGGGATACTCAAGACATCGTTTTGGAAGAAACATACGATGTAAGCTTTTATAATATTTTAGAGAAACCCGAAGATACTCTGCAGCAGGAGCATAAAATAATGAGTGGCCTAGTACAACAGTCGCTGAATCTTAGCAAAAGTTTGCAATTTGTTGCACTAAGTAATGCAGCTTTGAAAATGCTGCGCAAGGATTTCATGAAGCCTGCCGTGCATTTGGGTAAGTTTTTGTATAGAAAAAAGAGTGCTCCTAAAAACGATATCTTTTGCAGTCCGAAAACTTTTGGATACTACTAACGTAAAAGTGAACGTGTACTCAGGTCAACTGGACCTAATATGCGCCACAGTTGGCACCACTAATTGGATTGATCACATGATTTGGGCCAATAAGCAATCTTATGTGCAGGCAGAGCGCGTACCTATTATGATTAATGGCAGACTGGAGGGCTTCAAAAAGCTAGGCAAAAATTTTGGAATGTTTTGGATAATGCGCGCAGGACATAGTGCGCCTCTGGACAACCCGAAGGCAATGAGTGTAATTTTAAAGCATATCACTACATTTGGGTAGAAAGGAGATGATTTATTCTTGGAGAACTAGAGGGGCTTTTTGATATCGCGATCTTCATTTTGATGTATACATAAACTGATGATCATTTGGATAGTTGGAAATGTTTTTTTTTAACTCATTTAACTCATCTTTAAAGTTTTATGTAATCCTGTCCTTGAGCCTTTCGAGTGGTAATAAAATTATGCAGTACGTAAAAGCGAAAAACGCGTCGAGATAAAAATTAACTTGTATTTGCCTAAACGTTTTGCCGTTTTATGATAGCCATTTAGATAGAAATATTTTTTTAACGTCATTTGGCGCCTAAGTTTTTATAGTTGTCCTTGAGCCTTTCTGGTGGTAATAAAATCGCTACTTGCAGCGAAAAACGCGTCGAGATAAAAACAACTGCTGCTTTCCAATTTTTTTTTTAAAGAGCAGCTGTAAAATTAATGTCTAGATGGCGCCAGCAGTAAAGGCAGTTGTTCTATTTTTAGCGCTTAAAAAAATGTGTTCGAATGATTTAAAAAAACAAGCAAAAAATAGCATTGATGAAGGCAGTAGAGGGCAATACACTTATTTGGGACTCTCACCTGCTTCTTACATTTTAACGCGAATGCAAATTAAAAGGTTATAAGAGGATATTGGGAGCGTATTGAACAGCCCAAAATATTTGGGTGCTCTCAACTTTCTATAGCACTAGTTTTCACGAAAAATAAACCTTAGTAAAAAAGTGTTTTAAGAGTTATTTCTGTTTGCAAAACACGAAATGACATCAATTTTTTTTTTTTGTTAAGAACCGTTTTCGAGACTTTTTCGAAAACATGTCTTTCGGCACTTTTTTCAGTTAATCTCCAATATCTCGTGAATAAAAGATTGAAAGGTGTTGATTTGCTCTTTACAGTGATATATAATATGAACAGATTAAATTAAGTTACAAACAACCAAAGTTGGAAAAAAGAGTAATTTTTGGCAATTTTTTAAATTCATAATTCTTTTACGAAAATTTCGAGTCTAAGATCTTTAAAATTGGATAAGAATTGTAGATGCTATGGAACCATGTACCAATACCTTTCGATCTAATCGTCTTTCACGTCGATTTGTGTTTTGTTCACAACAAATTGATGAATAACTGAAAAAAGCGCCCAAAAACATGTTTTTTGAAAAAATCCCAAAAACGTTTCTTAAGAGAATAAAAATAAAAGCCATTTTTGTGTTTCTGAACCCAAAATTACCTTAAAAAACACCTTTTTTTGGAAGGTTCACTCAATGATCCCTTAATTTGTAAATTAATGTAATAGAATGTTTTTTAATTCTTTTATAAAATTTCTGTGTCTAACTTTACTACCGGTCATATATTTTGTCCATAATAACTTTGCTTTTGTTTTTAACCCTAAAAAAGCTGGTAGCGTCATCTAGCTATCAACTGCACAAGAAAATGGGCAGCACTTTTTGCATAGAAAACTGCGTACTATAGCGCAACAACCTCGGCGCTATAAATTTTGTTAGCGGCTTGTTTTGTATTGATACTTTCTTAGATGCTTCGTACTGGCTTCAAGAACAAAAGCTGCTTTTATTGTGATCGTGTGAATGCTACAAACGCGATTGAAAATACTAAAAAATAACACAAACTACCAAAATAAAAATCACATACTGATTTAAGGGGCACACAATTCGTTGCACTCGTAAAATAAGTTGCAGTTTTGGTCTCGACGCCTTTTCGATGCTGCGTACTTCCCTATAAAAACGAACAAATGTCAATAATAGTTGGCAGTGCACAAAAATACTCACAATATATTCCCATATATTGCCTGAGTTCTGACGCTGAATCTACAAAGAAAGAGCATTATTAGGCGCAATAAAGTAAAAGTTAAGGCTAATAAAATTCATTATCAATTCACACCGAAGCTATAAAAGCTTTACTATTAACTTTCAATTGACAAAAAGTAACCGCCTCAACTGATTTTCTTTTTTTTTCTCAATCCATTCAAACGGACTTCTAGTCTCAACGGAACCTCATTGAAAGTCACTAGAACTGCAACTGTAGCAGCAACTAGTCAGTAAGGTGCTTTTGTAATCACAAGACTTGCCTGTCAGTTGTGATCAAACTTGTGTATCTCTAATTAAAATGCCCTTACTATATAAACTGCAGCTGCATTGGCATAATTGAGCTGACCAAGTCAAGCAAGTCGAGCAAGTCGGGCAAGTCAGACAAGTTTCCTTTAGCATCATAAATTATACCAAATAATATTGTTGTTGACATTTGCTGGCGCACAACAAGCAATTTTCATGTTGTATGAACATACACACACAGATACAGATACATACGCACACACACAAAACATACGCATGCAAATTCAATAGAGTTTGAGTTACATAACCGCAAATAGACATCCAACCAGTCAACCGGACGGACTGCCAAGAAGTGAGTCATTAAGTTGCCCGGAACGGCAGCCAACTGAATGAATCTACTTCTCACTCCCGCTCTTCCTGGATATCTTCATCTGACATTTATGGTTGCTGCAAACAAAAGCTACGATGACTGCACTTGAAATTGATAATAATTATGATGTGTAATATTTGTAAATTTTGTGTGTGTGTGTGTCAACATAAGGACAACATATGCAGGGAATGTGCAGGGATTTAAGGGGAACCAGTCAATAGGTTTGAATTGAAATTTGATGTTTATCAAACTATCAGGCATGATGCAAAATTAAATTTCGACAGAACACACAGCTCGTCAATAAATTTGCCCAATAGATCGTAAACAGAGAAATGTTTACATTTTATTTGAAGGAAACTATTCTGGGATACAAGGTGTATGATTGAAGAATTAGCTCACTTCGAATTTGATGGTTGTACATCAGCGGTGGGCACATAGACGGCACGCATACCAAAGAGCTTTCACACTTACGAGAAAAGAGCTTTTTGCCGTAAAAGCTCGTCTCGTACGTGTGAGCTAGTTTTACAATGGAACGCAAAGCATTTCCACATGTCAAAACACGAAAGAGTACGGACTCTGCGTATATTTGGATTTTGTTGGTCATTAAAATTTGCGATTCTGGCTGGCGTCATATGAAATAAGTAATGATGTGAGTAATTCATATTTTTTGCAGGTAAGCCCCCGATCGACACGACCCTATCCGCATTTTAAGGCGAAATCGCTCTGCTCAATGTGCAGAGTATAACAAATACGTCACGCATAAAATAAAAGTCGATGATATTGTCGATTTAATGACAACTATGCCAAAAAAAAAATGATTGGTCCCATTGTACCTTGGTCTTTTTGAAAGCTCTTTTTTTACGCACACAGGCACAACAAATTGCATTAGTAGTTTTGCCCATACCTATGTGATAGGGTAGCTGTATTTTTGCAAAATTTCGATTATTTATCGACTTATCCACAACTGAATATATTGGTAGACTTTTCGTCAAAACTTACATAACTTGTAAACGAATAAAAATATTCTTTACACGTTTTGCAGTTTTATTTCTACTCACAACAAAAATTCATAATTTAAAAAAATTTGTTTGTTCGACCGACCACGGCAGGAATCGAACCCGCAATCTTCGGATCCGAAGTCCGACGCCTTATCCATTGGGCCACGTGGCCTACTTGCAGTGCTTCGTCGGAACTAACCTATAAGTTGTTTGTTTATAAAATTTTTAATCAATATGTAAGCGAAATAGATTACAAGTTTTAAAATAACTATAATATTTATTATTTATGTTATGCATATATAAAAACACAGTTTCAATGGAAACTTGCTGTTATACATACTTATATTTTGTTAACTATAATTTAGTAAATTTACTTATTGTCTAATAAAGACAGATTGCAAATAAAATATGAAAAGAAAAAATATATATATGTATATAATATGTAAAAAAATAAATCCTTTTATAAACGCATATACAATCACTTGCCACATAATTTAATCCATGCTCAAAAATAAGTAGACATTTGGGCTATTTTATATTGAAACACAAAAAATGATAATTAATACATTGCACTGTGGGCCCAGAGTTTCATATTTTGGCCAAAACCCTGTCATTTCCATAATAATTTTTTTAGAGTGATGAAATTTAGCACACGTGTTCTTAAATGATTGAACTATTTTTCTGGGAAGTTTGAGCCTCCTCAGATTTTTTTGAGATATAGATAATCCAGACCAAAATTGGAAAAAATTTTAAAAAACCAAACAATTTTTTTAACTTAATTAAAAAAAAAAAGGTTTATTGGAATTTATTATTTGGGCTTATTCCTCATACATTAAATAGCCTATACCAAAAAAATATTGAATGGTTTTGGAGTTATAGCCCCAAATAGTTTCAACTTTCCAAGCAAATTACTGAAAGACGACATCACCAATGCATCTGGTTTTTAACTGTTGTAATTTTTTTGCATCCTTTTTCAATTTTAGAAAAAAAAATTTCAAAAATCCATATTTCATTTTTACGTTTTTTCGTCAAAATTGATAATTTTTACATTTTTTGATTTACATCTTTGTAAGTACTTTTAGGCAGCTAAGAAATTCAAAAAATAGTAAAATTTACAAGGGGCAAATTTTTAAAATTTAACTATTAGATACAAAATTTAATTTTAATTTAAGAAAACTCTAGCGTTTTCTGCGACAAGAAAATGCCACGGAAATTGAAAGGCAAGCTGTACGCGACAGTCGTTAGACCCGCACTCTTGTATGCGTCCGAATTTCGGACGATGTACAAAACGTACGAGAGAAAATTATCTGCGACTGAGATAAAAATGCTAAGGATGACGGCGGATGTGACCAAGCTTGATCACATTAAGAGCAAACACATTCGAGGCAGCCTGTTTGTTAAAAGGCCCATCACTGACACGCTCAAAGTAGGTCAGATGCGTTGGTATTGCCATGTTCAAAAGCGAACGCCGAAGAACCCCGCTAAGAAGGCAATACTTACCGTAGTTTCAGGTAACGGCCGTAGGGCAGGCAGACCGAAAAATACGTGGATCGGTCAAATGCAAAAACATCAGCAACGAATGGGTCTCAGCGATGACATGATCCAGGATCGGAATGCCTGCAGACGAATGCCGAGATCGCATACCCACACCTCAGGAGGAGCATAAGCGAGTCCGAAAAGGGGTAAACAAGGGTTTGGGAGAAGAAGACAAAATTTAATTTCCGAAAATCGGAAGGAATTACAGTTGGTACCCTTAAAGCAAAGCAGCCAAATGATACAAAAACCAAAAAAATATTTTTAACTACTCGAATATATTTAAAACCGAAAAGTTGTTAAGCTCAGTTTTATTTTTTTTCTGAAGTTAAAGCTATAAATAATAAAATGAATGAAGATTTCGTAGCTACATGTATCATGGTAAATGCTGGTTTTTTTTTCTGAAAATGTTCGCGTAAGCTCATAAATACCAAATGGCAACTTTGATTGCCAATAACTTAAAAACCGCTGATTATATAATAATTAACAATTTTTTTCTGCACAGGATACCCTAAATATGTGTTAAATAATATTTAATTGTCATTTTGTCCAAATTTTGAT
Organism: Chymomyza costata; assembly: GCA_018150985.1. Lineage (NCBI taxonomy): Eukaryota > Metazoa > Arthropoda > Insecta > Diptera > Drosophilidae > Chymomyza > Chymomyza costata. The sequence goes on from JAECWU010000166.1 coordinate 411,982, forward strand.
TTTCATCACGTGCATTGTATATAAACAAATATAATTTTTTTTTTTTTACATAAAAATACATTTTTTCGAAAATATTAGTATTTTGTGTGACTATTTTTTGCAACCAACACAGCTTGAATAAGACGAGGCATCTCTGGGTTGAGTTTCCAAGTAGCCGTAAGGATTTTATTAACTCTGGCTTGGTTGCATGGGCTTCATACTAACTTTCGATTTCAAAAACTTCCAGACGTTCTTGATAGGGTTCATGTCCGGTGAATTTCCTGGTCTATCGAGAATATCAACTTTTTTAAACTAAAAATGTTGTAGTCCTCCATCATACATTAAAATAGGCTTTTCTGTTTTTGCGAACCATTTTTTTATTTTAGGGAACAGCTAGGTTTTCAAAACTTTATAATAAAAAAAGTAATAATTTATATAGTAATAATAATCAAGCAAGAAGCATATCAAAAATGTAAATTTGGAGCATGGATCTAATAATATGCAAGGTAATATATAACTATTTGATAAAAATACTTTTTTGCGTATATCCCAAAATTGCAAATTTTTGTTGTTTGATGATTTTTGTACCTTGTGAATTTGTCGGTACTATTTTATACAGTTTTTTACACGCCTCTTTGTGTAACGTATATATTTTATTTTAAGGATATGGTATATATAGAATACACCAAAACAATTTTAAAATTGTGTTATTATTTGATATGAGTTAAGGTGGTTAGTTTTATACAAAACTTGACAAATATTTTTTTATGATTTTTTTAAACTTAATTTGTTCTTCATATATTAGCAAAATTATAAAAAAACTTTTATATTAATTTTGAAAAAAATTATTTTAGTGGTTTGTCAGAAATGTCTTTGGTCAAATTTCAACCAAACAATGAAATCTTGACGCAACTATCCCTTGGAAAAAAATGTTTATCTTAATTATGGCCAAAAATATCTTCCAGTAAGTTGACAGCTTGACTAATCACTAAGAAAGCAGCAAGCTGGCTTTCGACCAAATCGGTCATGCATTGATCAAATTAACACCCTACGGATCATAGTCGAGCTTATGAATGAATGGCAGTCGACACTCCAACTCCTTTTCGTTGACTATAGCACGGCGTTTGACAGCATATGCCGTGAAAGTATCTGGGAGGCGCTCAGATCTAGGTGTGTCCCAGAAAAGCTGATAGGCTTCATTGGAGCACAATATGCGAACTTCCAGTGCAGAGTACTTCATGATGGCGAACTCTCAGACAGCATCACAACTAGTTCAGGTGTTCGCCAAGGGTGCTTGCTCTCCCCGATCCTCTTTCTTATTGTTATTGACGACATCCTGCATGAATCCATTGATGGAAAAAGAAGAGGCATCTTCTGGAACTTCACCGAACATCTCGAAGATCTCGCATACTCGGGCGATATCTGCCTAATCTCCGTCAGGCACTCCGACATGCAAGCCAAGATTAGCGTTGTGTGTGTCAATTCGTCCAAGGTCGGCCTAAAAATCAACATCGACAAAACAAAATCAATAAAAATGAACACCAAAAACAACGACAATTTCATGCTGCATGGCAAAGAAATTGAAAAAGTCGATGATTTTAACTACCTAGGCAGTATAATATCCGCAGAAAATAGTGCAGCGAAAGATATTCTCGGCAGAATAAACAAAGCAACCGGTGCGTACTCACAGCTTCGACAAATCTGGAGTTCAAATCAAATATCCTTCCGAACAAAAATGAGGCTATTTAAATCTAATGTCATTTCGGTACTGCTGTACGGATGCGAAACTTGGCTTGTAACTGACCAACTATCTGGAAAAATTCAGAGCTTTGTAAACAGATGCCTCCGTCGTATTCTTAAGGTGTGGTGGCCAAATGTCATCAGCAATGATGATCTTTGTACAAAATGTAACTTACAGCCAATGGCAAAAACGATTAAACTACGAAAATGGCGATGGATAGGCCACACCTTGCGTAAAGAAGCTACAGAAGTTTGTCGACAAGCCCTTGTTTGGAACCCCCAAGGCAGCCGCAAGAAGGGTCGACCTAAGAATACGTGGAGAAGAAGCCTACAAAAAGAAATCGACGAATGTGGTAAATCGTGGAACAAAATAAAGATGCTAGCTAACAACCGAACCAGATGGAAATGCTTTATTGAGGCCCTATGCTCCAGTGGGAGATAAAGGAAATGATGATGATGATGAAGTTGACAGAAACAATTTTTTTTAGAAATTTTGATTCCAAATTTATGCAAAGCTGCTTATAGATTTCTGGCACGCCAATGTTTTACAAATTAAGTAAGAACTATAGAACAGTAAACGAAGAGTTTCATCTGGAAAAAATACTTAATGGATGAAATTTTCAGGGATCGTTATGGACCTAGCTTTAAGTCTAGAATCAAGTTTTCATATTTGTGGGTAGGGGACGTACTATGTTTATGGCAATGGCAACAAGCCTTATTTTTTTTGACATGAGAAAGAAGAAATCGTTGTTGTCGATGATCGTCAACTTTCCGTAGCCAGATCTCTTCAACATCGATTTATTGGAGCGATTTATTTCCTTACTACGCTTGAAGTCATGCAAAAGAATTTTTGGCGACTGGATCAAACCACTGCGACTGTCCATCAACATCGCAGCCTTTCCATCCCTTGATTATTTCCTCTTAGGGTAGCATACACTATTACCGGAGTTATAGACTAAAAATTAGACCGACTGACAGCGAAGCTTAAGCAGCCTTTTACATTATGCCTTGAATGTAGCTTCAAAATAAAGCCAAAAAAATATGATATCTTCCACTATTTTTTTTTTTTTTCATTAAAATTTCTTTGCCGATTAATTTTATTCGATAAGTCTACAAATTAATTATCGGTGAAAATTAAATTTAGATTGAACTGAACAAAAATGCTCTGTAGAGTTTTTTTTCCTATTTTATTATATCCTTATAATTGAGTATTATTTTATGCTCGCCAGCAATTTATAATGACACATTCTCCAAGGGGGGCTATGCGAATGCTCTGGCCTGGCTTATGTTATATAAGTTATTACAACCGTAATTACCACTAAATTCCCAAAACGCAATGGTCAACTGTCAACTGCAAAATCATTTGCGGCAGACAAACCATGCGACAATCTAACACAGATACATAAACACATACAGATACACACCCAAACGCATACACATGGCGTCCATGTTAATGCTGATGATGATGCTGCTGGTCCTCTCGTCTGATTCTTCTCTCATATTTGTTGCCGCTGTCATGTTGCAACTTCCATGATGCTTCTGCAATCGTTATCGTTTCAGTTGTTGTTGTGGCTGCTGTTGTTGTTGCTGCTGACTTATGTTTAATGCCGCTGTGCAGCAAATTATAAAATGTTTGCTTTGCTGCATTTCACATTTCAAACACATGGTCACACTGAGACCCATGAGTTTTTTTTGGTTTGCGCTTTTTATGGCAATGCGACAAAATGCGGATGAACATTTTTTCTAAAGCCTTGCATTTTGTCATATAATCAAATTTTGCTCTAGTTTCAAAGAAGGTTTAATTTATTGAATTTAATTAAACTTTAAATATCTTAGGTCTTCGGAGCCCCGTTGGGACATTGCCTGCTAGCATGCTATATTTATCTCATATAGGCTTCTGGATGAGAAGTAGTTGCCAAGTATTTTCTTAAATGTAAACTTTTTAAGCACCAGGGCAGATTGGCAAACTTGCATCATGGCTTCTTGTGTACGACTCCGGCAGCATAAAATCAAATCTCCTCATCTCAATTAACATCTAGCCCAAAATCTTTAGTATTGCTTTAAGGTTGCTTGATCATGAATGTTTGACAAGGCTCACAAAAATACCAAAATTTGTAGTTTTAGCTTATATGTATATTAAAGTAGTACGTACGGAAAGAAAAATATTGTTGATATTGATATATTGTATTTGAAAAAGAATATCAGCTTAATTTGCTTAAAGTTTGGTATTTTTTTATTTGTGATTTTTTTGTGGTATTTTTTTGTGCTGCCAAATTTTTTTTTGGTATTTTCGGAAACAAACATAATACAATAAGCTGTTTTGTTTTGAATTACTAAAAACTACCAAAGAAATAAATTTTTAATTTGTTGAAAATTTTAAATTCTCAGTCACGAAACAGAATAAGTCATATTAAAAAAAAAAATTATTATAATAGCGAGATATATTTAATTAAATTTTTTGTTTGAATTTCTGCAGAGCCACTTGTGCCCAAAACGACTTACAATAAATAATAAACAATAAAAACTTCTTAATTAAATGTTCCACAATGATTTTTTTTGCTTTCAAATTATGTTTCTGCAGAAAAGCTGCTATATATATTTTTTTTTTTTTAAATTTGGCAACACTGTCTACTTACGAACTGTATACGGCTTCCAAACAGGCTTGAACCAAATCTTGGGTTTTGTTCTGTTTGACGCTTTTTAGGTAGCTGCGTACTGCTCATAATATGCCTAAAGAAGATATCAAGCTATATTAAAAATTTTTGTTTACAAATACATATGGAGACTATTGTAACGATTTTAAGAGTATCGTTTTCTTAGTTGTCTGATCACAGATTGCCCCCTTTTGCCAATTTTTTCGTTTCTTTCTTTTTAAACATAATTCCAGCATTATGGTATACATATATTACTCAGAATTTAAGTCAACGCAACACACCCAGAAGCATTTCCGCCTACAGTTTCCCAAAACGCGCTACACACTTGACTAATTTTTACACAAAAACACTTTCATAATGAAAAACAATCTGATTTCCACTTACAATGTGAAATTTACATGTTAAATTAATGCCATGGCCCGCCCATAGACAGCATTACAATCAAAAGCAGACTCAGTATCCGAATCAGTTTCAGAAACAGAGCCAAGTAGTAAGATGAACCACTTAAGACCTTACGCAAATCGCTTGATAATTACTTAAAATAATCTGCTGCAGCCGCAGGCAAACACACACACACACACACAGACAAACATGCACTCAGACACGCCCACAGGCATCCAAAAAAATACCCAAAAAATAAGGACTACCAAATCCCTTTTCAATTTCCCCAGCATGCTTGCCAAGTGCAATATCTCAACCAGCAGCAGCAATAACAACAACAATGTCAATGTTGGCAATGCAATTCAAGTTAACCCTCCCAAAAATCCCATTCCCAAAACATTTGGGACCTTGCTACTTTTGCGTTTATTTTTTTTGGTGAGAACTCGAAAAACAATTAAGCGACAAGTGTCTCAATTTCAACGTCACTTACAAACATTTTATGCACAGCTCAGAGACATGAACACACACACACAACGACGCACATGAAATGCAAAAGTTTTTGCCACTCCCGAGCCCGATTCCCAAACCCTATCCCAAGCCCCATTACGTGCCGCGTTGCGCATACAAAAAGCGACAGTCAATGCGGAGTCGACAAACCAAAAAGAAAATAATAGATAAAAATAATAAAAAAAGGAAATAAAATAATTATAATAAAAAGAGCAGGGAGCAGAAAAACTGCTAGAAAAAACTTAATTATACGCCAGAGGCGTATATAGGGGGCTTTTGGGGAAAAGTATTCCACATATGCCTTAAAAAACAATGGGAGGCATACATATTTTAATATATTTTTGACAAATTTGCATTTTACGCATAGCCTAAAAATCTGGACAAAAAATTTTTAATCAGTCAGAGCATGACAGTTACCAGTAACCATAAGCCCATTTTTCCTAAAACCGCCTTCATCTACACTAAGCTTTATTTGCGTAATATAGCAAATCGTTAGCGGGGGCTGAGAATGTTTCATAAAAAAGTCAACATGTTTTTAATTATTATGCTCACACATGTACAAATTTTTATATCCATAAAAAGTTAATTTATTTAACAGCTCGGGAAAACAGTTACGTCATCTTAAATATAATATAACACGAAGGTCAGATCATATCTACGATATGTCATATGGGTTACATATGGGTTATCCTAATCCTAGGTCCCAAAAAACTCCCTCACGTTTGGGCAATGATATAACCTGTAAAAACTGTACAAACATTTTTATAAGCTAACGATGATTGTGACATGTTCTTGAGGTCGCTGAATTCGAATCCAAGCTCCTAAAACCCACAGCACATCACTTTTCGGACATAACCTTCAAACTACCTCATGTTAGAACCCCGAAATCAGCGAACTTAAAGCCATATATTGAGTATGGTCTGAACTTCGAATTCAAAAATCTTTTTGTTTTTGGTGTAAATCTTATATAACATAACCTCAAAAAATGCCATAAAATATTTTTTCGAGCCAAGATATGCGACGATTTTAATCATATGTTTTTGATTTCGTTGTTTTCAGATCCAAAGTTTTACAAACCCCAGCACGGCAGGATTTCAAAATGTCTCATTTTATGGTTTTTTCTGAGGTTATCTCAAAACTCTATCATGCTGGGATTTTTTAGATTTTCGCAAATTTTAATTTGTGGTAAAAAGGCTCTAAGTAGAAAACTGAAGCATATGTGTGACAGTTTATAATATTATAAATCGGATTTCATGTGGATTCGTTTTTGCGTGCTCCCAATTCCACATTTTTTGCTGTCATCATTTAATCATATTTCCCTTACTCTTTGTTCAGAATAAAAATAATTAAAAATATTTATCAATAACAATTTAACTTGAAATTGGCTTAAATAGAATCTGAAAATATCAAAGAATATTTAAAAAATGATTTTAGTTTAAAACATATTTTGCCAATAAGTTTTGATTACTTTTGCAACAAAACATTTGGTTTCAAACCACATAAAAAATTCGTTTTGCTGAAATTGTGAGCACCAAATATCTGTTTTCAAAATGAATACGAATAAAATATTCTCATCGATAAATGGGCGGTGCGAGAAAGTAGAAGAAATAGACATCACGATTAACTATATTTATTTTTTTTTTCTTTTGGTGCTCTAATGCATTTCCTTTTACCCGAGGATCTCTAAACAGAATATCTTTTAGACTAGCTTAATATGCTCATCTCTTTTGTTTTCAACCCATTTTCGTCAAAAAACTTATATCTTCTTTAAGTGTGACATGTTAAAAGAGTGAAGAGTGTTGGGAGGTGTTAACTTAAGCTCACAGTTTGTTTGTTTCGTTTTAAAGATAATATTTTTAAAAGACCCAATTGGGCAGCTCTCAGAAAATTTAATTTTGATACAGATTCTGTAGGATGGGATTGAAGTTGTGTTTCGGCGACATTAGATCCGAAAAACCAAGGATATTCTTACATAGATCCCCTTGATCAATATTTCCCTTTTTAAATAAACAAGCAATAGCTATGAAATGCGTTATGTAGACTCATGTGAGCTTAATGAATAAAAATTGTTGATATGTATTTACATAAAACAAAAGACCAAAATACCTTTTACACCTAAAGTCCCAAGGTAAAAGAAAATTTCCTTCATTAGATATACTATATGACACATCTTCCCCTTTACCGAAAACCAAACTACACCTCTGCCTTGCGCCGTGTGTGCTGCATTTGTGTGGGTGCCTTGAGCCGCGTTCATACTTGACGAAATGTGTAAACTCGTCGTACAGCCCCCTCAAAAAGTATGCAACGCATTTTAATCGAAAAATATCTGCATTAAATGTGCGTCAAAGTTTTTCCTTTTCGCATTTTAATGGCTAATGCAAAGAGTATTACTAGACATTAATAGTGCGGACACCAAACATGTGCTCGCTCTTTCATTTACCAAAATGTTTTTTGCACTAAGACAAAGCCCAGAGGATTACGGCATGTTGTTTATATATAAATTCACACTCGGACAAAAACAGCTGTACGCAGATCCACAAAACACGTGCCCCAACCAGAATGTGTAGTTCTACTACAACCCAACGGAAGGATACATCAAACGGATGCACACACACACACACACGTACAATAACAAAACCCCTGAGGCTTGAATTCAGGTGGCTGACCAGCCACGCCCATGAAAACACTGCTTACGGACTGCCCTCACGCAGCCATACACAATTGCCGTACAAACACAACCCACGTTGACTCAATCGCTTTCCATTTCGTGTTAAATTACACATTGAATCGGATTGCGGTCCCCGGAACACACACTCTCGCACACACACTCAAACATGCCCATATAACGAGTGTGACTGTGTGTGCTTCAGTTTCAGTGTGGCCAACGCATTGGCCTTCAATAGGTTTTTGCGGTTTTTTAATCAAGTTATTTGCCCAAGCTGCTTTACAGCCCACAGACGCAGCGTTCCCGCATCCCTGCCCTGTTCTTGTTGTCCTTGTTGCTGGCTGGGCTTAAGTAGCCCTCGCATAAATAAATATATTTCTAGGGTAATTTGTTAAATGTGTGCGCAAATAAATCACAAATGTATTTCGTAATCAATGTGAATGTTGTCCGAAACTTTTTCTATATGCTGCCCTTTTGTTTTTACAATCCCGAAAGCCGAAAGCGGAAACTTGTGCGTGTGTGTGTTTTGTACGGCCGTATGTTTTGGCACCTATGTATATTGCTTTGCTTTCGTTTCCGAGGTCAAACTGTTGAAATTTATTGCGTTAATTCGCATGTAAAATATTTCCGTAAATTTCTAAAACATTTATCAAACAATTTTATTATTGAACTCCAACTCAAGTGGCGCCCCAAAAAATACCAAAAAACAAAACTTTTAATATTAGTTCAATGTCAAAAGTTTTCCTCAAAGTAAACAAAAGTGTAAAAAAAAGGAAAAAGAATTACACAACTTATATTGACTTTTGTTTTATGTCAGCCATAAATATGAAATAAGAAACTTGATTAATAAGCAAAATGTGCAAATTATAATTGAGTTTTCATGTTCTCGATTGCAATGATTTTTAATGTATAATATAATATTCTGTTAGTTTATTACCACATTAAAAGTAAGAAAAAGGAGATGTATTAAAAAAAAACAGCACAGTAAAAAAATAAAAGTTGTTTTTATTTTTTTAGTGACTATGTCTATTAGAGGAAGCATTAAGACAGGGATGATGCCCATTGCTCCCATGGCTCTTTTTGTTTTTGAAATGGCTCTTAGGCATAGGCGGTGATGCGCGTGTACATGCATGGCCCTAACTGTATATCACCCAGTGCCAATGCAAATTACAAAAACAATTTCGAGCGTTCTCTCACTTACTCTCTTTGCTCTCTGATCTCGTGTGCACAAAAACAACCCTTGCGTATATTGTTGTTGGCCCACAGATTTTCAATGTAATTTGTTGTTGCTTTTCGTTTGAGCATGCACTCACAAAAATCGGTATGAGATTCTTTCGCTATTTTTTGGGAACTTGTAAAATGTGACTTTTTAGGCATTGCTTGCAAACAAAAAGTAGTTATGGCGCTGTACCTTGAGGTATAAAGGGTTTACAAGATTTATGCAATGTACAAAACAGTCAGAAGGTGGCTATTGGTAAAAACATATGAATAAAATATATCTTTTTTGTAAAATCCGGTGGTAAATAGATATTTTTCGGGAAGTCTCTTGCGAATTTTATCTATTTTTGAAGCACATATATTTGTGAATGTGCGTTTACAAACTTAAAATTAATTTTTTTTAAATGGAGAAGTTGATTAACAAACGTACATTTAGAGGTATTATTAAAACTATTAACTAAAATAAATATTGATATTGATCAATTTTTAAGTTCTTTATAAATATATGTACCATAACTTTTTTTCACTATTTTTTACCACTCTAATAAGAATGTACATACAAATGTGTTGGTGTTCTTCTTTATATGTATTGGTTTTTGCTCTTCCATAAGCAGTGTTTGGACATTAAGAGGACTGTGCCATAGTTTGTACGAGCACAGCTAGTTATAAATACATTTATATGCAAAAATTAAAAAAAAAAATACAATTTTCCTTATTTCCTAAAAAACAGCTGCTACATTTTTTGGTGTTCTGTTCTAAGGCGGCAACTTGGCTTCTCACAACCTTTCGTAGCCAAAGGCCGAAATGCAAGCTTCTTCTTCTTCCACTTTTTGCATTTTTACCCGATTCTAGATTTTGTTCAAGCCTAAACTATCTACATATAAAATAACTAGATGACCGAAACTATACTTTCGCTCTCATAATCCTAAAAAGAAAACCTTCAAATACTCATGAGTTTTGTAGAAAAATCCAATTTAAGTAACAATATAGTAAAATTCATCATAAATTTTGGGTTCGGAGGACAGATCATGTGTAATTTAAGATCAAAAAACACCTGCATGTTAGCTGTTATTTTACAAAAATTTTTGTTTTTCAATGCCTTTGAGCAAGAGGTTTACGAATTTGTACAAAAAAAAAATTAACTGCTTTGTTAATTCTTCACATTTCAACTCATCACAAAGACATCTTTCAATAATGCTTTTTAAGAAATATGCTTTAAGACATTACATTAAATTCTTTTCGATTTTGTGACAATCGTATATCATATACTTAAAAAGAATGTAACATAAAGGGGAATACGCAGTTCAAAATATTTCGCGCGGAATAACAAAACTTCATATAAAAAAAAAAAAAAATCCCATTTGGGATTTTTTTTATATGAAGTTTTATAGGCGTAAAGACCTTAAAGCTGCAACGTTGCAAACCCTTGGTGGCCAACTATATCATCTATATCATATAATAATAAGGTTACCACAAATATCCAAGTTAAAATCCTACAGAAAAGATCCTTACGCAAAATTTGTTCGAGTAGATATGTCTAATTGGTTAACACGATATGGAAACAAACAATTTAGATTCTGCTACGTATGACTCATAGGTACCATTGAGATTAGCTAAATATTCGAAAATTCTTGTTACATGCTCCGACGATTTTAAAGTTTAAATAAAGTTAAATTTTATAAAATGCAAATCATTTAAAAAAATAAATATCAAAAAGGTAAATTTTCCAATTGTTACAGCCAAGCTCTCCATATGGTTTTTTGTGATGTAATCTCTCATGTGGCCGTCGGTAGCTTAGTGGTAGCTTTACAAGCCGAAGGTCGGTGGCTCGAATCCCCGCAGTAGCACTAGTATATTTACCTAGCACTGGCATCGCAAGCTCAAAGACGCTATTTGCCCAAGAAAATCTCTATTAATTCAAGACACCGCCATGTTCGATTCGGTTATAAACTGTAGGTCCCTGTTCTTTTTGAACAGTTTTTAATAGAGATCCCCATGCCCCTCCCAGGGGCGACTGACAAAAATTGTCAGTCAGGGATTTATTATTATAATCTCATTAGAAGAACAATGTCCCTGTTAAGCCAAAACTATGAGAAAAATTGACAAATAAAAAAGTTCTAGGGTGGCTCAAAAAAATATTTTTTAAAGAGTTGCTTCAGCTGACAAAAATATTACTTTAGAGAATTTTTTATGATAGGCACACACTTGCAATTTATACCAGCCCTTTTAAGAGAATTTGCTGGAAATTTATATTTCTCGTCACACAAAATTTGGAAGCTTTTAAATAATATTATGTATACGCAATATGGACGGAAAAGTTAGGTGTGACCAAATCGGTCGAAAACTGTGTACTATCATCTTCAAACTAGGTATAATATTAATATAAAACTAAATTTTATGCAAAGGCAGCTGTTTTCGTAATTTAAATGCAATTACAGGGATTTTAGGGAATTTTACAAAGTGCAAAAAGTACAGTCATGGCAAGTAGAGGGAAATTTGTGAGGAAATTTTAAAAAGTGCAAAAAGTACAGTGCAAATTGAAAAAAGAAAAAAAAAATATATACATTTATTATTAATATTTTGAACCAATGAAAATTTAATCTTAGTTTTTATTGAAATAAATTCCAATGAGTTTGAAAACAAATTTGCCGCACCAAATATTGTATCTGTCAGATATGCAAGTAGTCTGGTAGTGTGAGAAAATTATTTCTCATAAACAAAATGAAAAATTCGAACGGGTACAGCTGCATGAGCTTACTTACGTGCTCCTTACGCATCTGCCCGTTCTAGACAAAAACAAACTCTAATATGTACATGCAGTCAATAAATTTTGTTGAAGCAAAAATTTCTGAACAAATTGAAAATTCCAAAAATCGCTGAAGCATGAGACTAGAAAATGATAGAATCTACAATGAAATGCACAAAAACTACAAGAAGAAGCGAAATGCACATGGAGTGACAAACCGGGAAGATGTACCAGGGATGGGTGCCAGTAGCTTAAAGTGCGTACGGGCACAGACACACACACAGGATACAGAGAGACAAGTACGACACATTGCCACAAAATGCAACTGCATAAAGGTCATAAAGCAAAATGGGTATGGTACAAGGGGATTGGCAATTGTGGGGCAGGGAAGTGTTGAGTGTGGCTTTGGCATCAAAGTCAAAAGCAACTTTTGTGGGCTTCCCAGACGCACACACACACACGATGGTTTTTGGTGAAACCGGCAGCCAAAGTCACTTGGGCAAATATTTTGTCATGTCATCAACACAGCGAAATGTTGGCAACTCTGGCAACTGTTGCAACGGGCAGCCATGTTGATAGTTGTAGTTGAAATCAGAGCTCCGTTGTCGCCGCCGCCGTCATCATCATTTCAATACAATTGCTCGGGCTGCCGCCGTTGTCAGCCATGTCATCCATGTCGTCTTCGTCAACCTCATCGAGCTCGTTTTCGTCCTTGCCGCCAAATGTGGTTACAATAATTTATGCACTTGTAATGACAGACAACAAAGCGTTAAAGAACAGGAAGCGACCAAGCAATGACGCGGAAACGGGCGGAGACTGCGGCGGCGTATTGGGCATTGGCAGTGGCAATGCCAACGGATTCGGATTCACAATCGGAATCGAGCTTGACAGTCGTTCAACTGACGCGCAATAAAATGCGTATCATGTCTGTATGTGTGTGTGTGTCTGCGTGTGTGTGTGTTGCTGGGTCGTATGAGTATCTGTATCTGTCTGCCAACTTGTGACATTTGTAAGCGGAAATGTCTCTGCCCTTCACAGGGCTGCCTTCGTCGCCGTCATCAAGTCTTGCCTGTACTTCAAAATTAATTTAAAATTTATAGTTGGCACTATTGCGTTAAATGACGCTGCGGGTAACTGCCACAAAACCCAAAGCGTTGCCAGCAGGCTGTCTCTCACTGCAGCAGCATCTATCATTCTGCTGAGTGATTTGCGAGTGCCAAAGGAGTCGACGTCAGCGTCAGCATCAGCATCAGCATCTACTCTCTTTCTCTCTCTCCTCTCCTCCTGTGCTGTTTGGGCTGCTCACATTCGATTTATGTTAATACGCGTAGTACAGCGACCACAAAGCGTTGCGGTTTTCCAGTACTTAAAGCAAAGTTCACGGCTCTGCAGTGGCACAGTGGGCCAAATATCAATTTGTCTTTGGAAATTTTAAATGTAAATTGTTTGCCTGAAAAAAAAATATTAAAATGGCTTTCAACTAATTGGTTTTTTAAAAGATCTTTCTATACGTACCATTCGCATCTTATGGCTGTTTGATTTTGTAGTGCAACCCCAGATCTAAATACTATATATCCAGATTGGCGTTGTGATCTTATAAGAGCTTTACGGCCGTATTTTAAAGCTTACGGGGACAGATTTGCTTTTATTAATGTTCGAACGTAATGCCCTATTTTGTACAAATTCATGACGATATTCTCATTATTGAATTCAAATTGTAGCCCGAATTTAAGGCCACATCTGTAAAGCTTAAGGGCAGATTTGCCTTTATTAATGCCAACGTTTCTCCGAGCGTCATAGCCCTATATTTCAAATTCCGGAAGATACTCAGGAATGTCCGTCCGCAAATATGTTGTGAGCTTACAGCGAAGATAGTTTTGGTTAGCGACCCATGTTTCCATATCTGGACATAGAACTTGCTGTTCTGGAGGTAGGAGCAAAAGTATGCTGTAAAAGTTGGCAGGCAGCTTTGTCTTTTATCTTTGTCAGTAGTCCCAGATGCCAGACTCTATCAAATGCCTGCTGGCTGCTCAGAAAAGCTCTATGAAAATATATATCATTTTCAATTTTCAATCATTTTGCGAGCGCTCCTATTAAAAAATCACCCTTTATAACTATTTTTTATATTGAACTACGCTTATAAAGTAACTGTCAAAATCAGTATTCGTCAAAAATGTCTAGGCGTATTTGGGCCAAGCTTCTTAAGAATAATGTTGAAATATTCTTCGCTATGTGTTTGTAAAACTCACAAAAATACAAAATTATATAATTTTAAGATTATCTATATATCTATTTCTCTAAGCAGCCTAAAAACTCACAACTGTAGAAGAAATGCATATTTGTTATTGTTGAGGCGTTAAAACAGAGCAGCTGTTTTTACTGCTGGCGACATCTAGTGATCATTATGGCGCCATTTTAAGTAAAGCATCTGCAAAATTATGGGACAACACTTATGTTTTTTTCAGTAATTTCTTGGGATATAAGAAGAAAGGGGTTACTTTTTTTTAATACGAACACTTAATTAAAAAATGAAGAAATCGAACTCGAACATATTTGATCTTTTGATGTTTTGATATAAAAAGAAATAATCAATTTTTTGGCAATAACTTTTACTGAAATATTTTTTGATATTAGCAAAACAACTAAGAGAGTTGCTGGTTCAATATTTTCACAAATTGGTTTTGAGCTTACAAATCGTATATTATTCATGTATTAGCCTCGTCGTCAAGTGCTGAATTTTTCGGACATGAACTAAAGCATGAAGAGTAAACGAAAGCCTAAGGCTTTAAGTGGGTAACAAGGAAACATGCAAAAAAAGTTCAATTATATACTGGCTTGCATTGGCAGAACTGATTTTACAAAAAAAATCAAAACTGAATTCATAGCTGCTTTGTGGTAAACTCACCTGCGATTTCATGACTTAATTCTCAAAGTAAATCAATACTGAAATCAAGCCGATTTGAAATAAAATTCACTTGCTATTGCAGGCGTGACTTTAAATAGTAAATCATAGCTGTGTGTTAGCACCAGAATTCATGACTGAATAACTGGCTGGTACTGAAAATTCATCTATGATTTCATGGCTGAACCGAACTGAAGGATATGCACAAATAAGGCTTTTTTAAAAGATCCAAGTATCACAAGTATCAATTTTTTTGGGAGTTCAAAGCAATTGGCATACGAAGTAGTTCTTTATATTTTGGCTTAAAATAATAAGTATGTTTTTTGTTCTTTCTATACTTTATCATGTCGGAACAAACTCTCTTTAAGCTAAAGCAACATAAAAATAATAATGGAGGACTTCCATGATGAAATTATCAACGGCAATGAGACCAATCACACTATGGCTGGAGCAAGTAGTTTAGTCAGTGGAGACCTGCTGGAAACGCGCATTCAGAGCCAGATTTGTTGCATAGTCTGCAAAGTTGTGCGGCTTGGCAAGCTCTATCAGTGCTTTGATGGTCATCTCATCTGTGCAGGCTGCTATCACATGCGTATCTGGGATACTAATCTGGGCGATAATATACGCACCTGCCAAAGTTGTAGGGCAAAATTTTATCTACGCTATCAATGCCGCAATCTTGTTGCCGAATATATTGGCCGTAGAGGATTGACTTGTGATACTTGCTCCAAGAAGTATAAAAATGCTTATATGCATCAACATATGCTGGAATGTGGGATATCGCTTAATACAAAGCAAGTACCAACGCTTGGGCTGTTCCTGGAAAGGTAGTGTTAAGCAGCAGCATGAGCAGTGCTGTGAAATGCGTTTGAAAAAAGGCGCTACGCCAGCGTCAGTCTGAGATTAATGAAATGGACAAACTTGTAAATTCCATATTTCAAATGAACTATCTAACAGATCGTACTTTATAAGTTTTGCCCTTTCTCAAACCAATGCCTAAGTCCTTTGAGCTCATGGATGTGGCGCAATTTGAGGCTTTTTGCTTGTAAATGGTCAATGTGGTTAAAAATCGAAGCTATTGGGGATCAGCTGAGTGAGTCGGGCGATCGAAAGACAGACGAACAGCTTGCTTGCACTATGTTAGAGCTGAGACTGAAGACTACACCAAATTTTTTGATTTTAAACATGAAATGGACATTGGTGCAGTGCGTCTTTTGTAATATTAAATTCGAGCATAATTGGCAAGAACAGGATTTTACTAAAAATACCAGGACCGGACCAGCTGCCAGCATTTATAAGAACGATTGGAAGCTGTGCCTTCAGCAAATGGAGAAAGGTCTGTATGCACGCATTTTAATGGCAGACATTCCTTGTAAAATTTAATAAGCTATTTTTTTAAAGAGAAACTTATGGAAATTGTTTATTTTTTTAGGTTTAGAGTTGAGATTTGGTTTAAAAGCGCCTACTGGATCATTTACCACGAAATTGTGGGATCTGAGAGCATTAGGGTTGGAGTCCATTCGATAAGTTTTTGAACCATTTAGTGGAGTCAATAGAAACTCCAAAACAGCCTGCCCAAGTGTTCAAAGATTGAACTGGCTGTACCTTCTAAGCATTGTCTTTATTCAAAAACGATATGCTTCACTTTTATAGCCCATCAATTTTGAAGCCATTTTTCTTGTCATCGTACCACTGTAATCTTCTGCTGTAAGTCTTAAAGCTGTTGCTGTTGTATATAGGTTTATATATACATAATACAAATTATAAAACATAGCTAACTAAAAAGTGTAAAAGTGGGGTAATTTTCAATGTAAACTCAACGCCTATGGGCTCTACAACTTTGTGCGTCCTATTCACAACTAAATGCCCCACGTTGTGTGCAACTTGCCAACAAACTTTTGCATTCTTTCATCGAAATGGGCGTGGGATCGGGCGTGGTCTTGTGCTGAGCCTCGGCCAGGCATTTGGTGCATTGTTTGCGAAGGACGCAGGACAATTGCATTTTAAATGCAACGCCCAGAATTGCAACTGCGTGTTAAGTAGGCTGAACCGTGTCACTTGTAACTTGGTGGGGTCGTTTTTACAGTGTAGCATATTTTACTCTAATATGCAAAATTCACTTTGCGAACAGTTTTTCCTATTTTTTCTTGCTTTCTCTGTGTGTATGTGCATGTGTCTGTGTGTGTGTTGGAAAACTTCAAACTAAGCATAAAGTGTTGCCTAATGGGTTTTGAGTGTTTTCGACGACGTCGACGACGATGACGACAACAAAACAAAAACAACAGCTGAAATGTATGCAATACAATTTTTTTTTTGTTTGTTACTGCAGTTTTTCTTACACTTTATTTTCTTTTTTTGTTTTTGTAAAAGTTGGTCATTAGCGTTGCATGTTGTTGTTGTTGTTGTTGCAGCTGCAGGCAGCTTTAGGTGCTTGAGTTTGTTGCTAAAACTGAAAAAAGAAACAAAATCGTATAAAAAATTAACAATTTGAAATATATACAGTCGATGCATAAAAAAAAAAAAAATGTAGGTACTAATGACTTGTCTGAGGTCAAGGATAAGCGTAAAGGTAAAAGAGTGGACTATTGTTGTATGGATTTTGGAAAAAGATAAACAATGTATGACCAATTGATAATTATTGGGCACTACTTCGAATAAAATTGCTGCACTTATTGAAGATAAGACATCACTATAGACTTTTGTTTTTGAAACCAGATATGCCCATTGTCTTTGAAAAAAAAATTAATTAATTACAAAATTTGCATACTTCATCACAAAATTTTTTATTAACTGCGAGATTTTGAAGGCATCCTACATGTAGGTCATTGGGCACTAGTACTTACTTTGATTAGGAATAATATAAGATTTGAAACAAACCATTTAGTGTGCACTCCTATTTTGCTTCACGAATTGTATGTAACCGGTCATAATTCATATCTTATCCTAATTCGGAATTTGGACAGACCTTTTCACAAGCCGTTGGTTTCGGTTTTGAGCACGTCAACTTTTCTACAATATGTTTCAGATGCCAGTCATTCTGAGGTGCCATGTCGATGCAGTGCGTCAACTAATTTTGCTTTTGGAGGTAAACTCCACCAAAGTTTCCAACAACAAGGTCAACAAGGTGATTTCATCAACAGAATGAATTCCTTCGATCATATTCATTTATCATAATTTTGTCGAATAAATGACATTACTTTTACTTTATTGTCTTACTTATGCATTATCTCATTGTCACTTATATGCCAATTTGAAAGAATACAGTGAAATATAATATAAAGGGTGATTTTTTTTGCTATTTGGTGTTTTAACCTGATTGTTCTGATACGCTCACGCGTATCACTAACACTAATGTGTTTAGAATGTGTTTAGAGCACTGCGTCCGTTTTAAGATCATCATAATCGACCTTCTGAGCAGGCTATTCAACCTCTTGTGACCAAATTTCGCACCAATTTTACTTTTTTGGACCCTTCAACCACCAAATCGTCTACGTAGAGTGCATACTGAAGATATAATATATTCAGTGTTAAAGAAGACGGTGAAATGTTTATTCGGCGTCGTTCGCAGCAGTTGTTTATATGTTAGTCGACCACATGGAACATTTAACGAAAGGATCTTGCTTTTAAACCATACAAAATACAGCTGGTACAAGAACAACGTCGCGTGTTCGATGAATGGGCTTTGGAAAAGCTCGATGAAAATCCGCTTTTTTATCAAAGAATTGTCTTCAGCGATGAAGCGCATTTCTTGTTGAATGAGCAATGGTTCAATAAGCAAACTTGCCGTATTTGGAGTGAAGAGCAACCAAAAGCATTGCAAGAGCTCCCAATGCATCCACAAAAATATTCTATTTGGTGTGGTTTATGGGTGGGTGGTATCATTAGACCGTACTTCTTCAAAGACGCTGTTATTCGTGAGATACCAGCCGATATATTGGAAAAAAAAATGCCAAAATTGGACCTTCCGGTTGGACCACTTGAAGCGCAGTCGCGGTCAACGTTTGCATGAAGTAAGTCTTTAAAAAGTAAATGGCAAAGATTGATTTACGATCTCAAATAAAAATTTCATACATATAGGGTTTTCCAATAAGTGGTGTTATTTTGGTATTCAAAGAAAAATGCTATTTTTTGAGATAAATGATCGGATGTTTATTTCATCATAAAGAGGAAGGCCAAATGGCCACCACGACCACGCCTACAGGACCATATCCTTTTCACGAAATTTTCCATAACCAAATCGCAAAGTGGCTACCCTATGTCCTCGATAGGTCCAATGACCCCGCCGGACCATAAATCGCACCAAACAGTCACACGTTGAGGATGGAGAAGCTTCTCAACAATAACTCTTGGGTTTTCCGAGCCCCAGATGCAACAATTTTGCTTGATGACGTAGCCATCGAGGTGGAAATGGCCCTCATCAGTCAAGATGATTTTGCGATGAAGATTTTCACCATTTTTGTCGTGAATTTTAATAATTTCAATGCGTTGTTGAAGCGTTTAGTAATGGCGTAGTTTCTACTTGTCAAACGTCGAAGAATAGAAGCTTTAAAAGTGACAGCTACCGAAATACCGGGACCAATCGCTTAAAAAAAAAAATCACAATTTATATAGAGAAGAACTATGGGTCTATGACTAGGCACATCTATGTATCCGCTGAGAATCAAGATTGCAATATATCCTTAAACATATCTGAAACTAGGTTCTTTGACTTTCATGTCCTTTTTAACCATTTGAAGTAATTACACTCTGGATTTGTAACCCAGTTTCTGTTAAGCTCTTAAAATTTGACGTAACTGACCAAATCTGTTGTTATTTTTTTCAACAGAGGCCGCAAGACAAATGATTGCAATCTGAAGAAAAAATCGATAGTGTGGAAGATCGACGTCAGTCGTTGTTTTTGGGATACTGTACAATCCACGATTAACGCCAAGCGGATCACGTGGCACTGAAGCCTCTCTCGAAATGACAGGATAGATGGATTTACCCATATCCGTTTGTCCGTCTATATGAAAGCGTAGATCTCAGGAATTGTTAGAGCTACAACAAATAAGCTTCATATTAGATCCCATATTAACTCTCGGGATACAAGTTTACTTTATTTTTGTTTATTTATAGCTAAAATTATATTCTATACCTATAAAACTTAAAGTTTAAGATGGATTGCTTGTTTATGAATATATCGTAGCCGAACTTGGCGTTTGACAGTTTTCTAAGCACTGTGACCATATTATATAGCTCCCATAAGGTCGATTGGTCAAAAAACATATTGGTCCAAAATCACGGAATCTTAAATTCATCCGCGCCGAACTTAAACGTACTCCATCTTTTTTTTTTAAATTTTTGGCTTATGCGATTTTTAGATGAATGATTTTTAAAACATATTGATTTCGGCAACTGTAGCTTAATTATAATAGCATTTATCTATGTAGAAACCTAGCTCTTTTGATGTTGGAGAAATAAACCATACGGACAGATGTATGTAGCGTCACTTAAATAGCTAATTCTATGCCAAAACGACATATTAAGGTATGCAATCAAAATCATGAACCAACTTGAGCAAAATATTCGACGAAAAATGTATAGGGGCCTGGCCAGGAGGCCCTATGAGCGTGAAGGAAGGTTTTAAAATATACTATGTTAATTAAGAAAAAGATTTTATTATTTATATTTTGAATTAAAATTTTTTTTTTTTGTATTTTAAATAATATTAAATAGCTATAATTAAACAAAATATATTTGCTATAAAAATTGTATACAAATTTTAAATGATTTTCTGTAAAGGACGTTTTCTGATTTAGTTTAAAATTGAAATCATTTTTCAGCTGGTCAATTTGAATTTGTGCTGTTCGCGACTTAAACTTAAGATTATTAAGTTTTGTTTTTAAGCTAATTACTATAAAAAAATCTTATTTTAACAAAAATTTTAAAACTGTATGCAACGTAAAACCTTTGGAACCCACCTTCTTTGTCATACAAACTCCTCCTTCCCACTTAAAAGCTTTAAGAAAACAAACCCAGCCAAATCCTGCAGTCTTAAATCAAACTATGTAACTAAATTGCAAAAGATAGCCCAAAATGCTTTTAAATCTCTTAATATTTGTTATGCCCCAAGCTAGAGTGAATCATCTTCAGAAAACCATTAAAATTCTAAAATGTTTTTGTAGCCACTGTCCCAAACCACTTACACCGCCGAGGCACGCACGTTCCATCATTTATTCCAGCACCAATCTTGGCAAAACCAAAGCAACTGATAAAAGCCAAACAAAATGGTCAATGGTAACCTGGTAGAGAACCGCAATCATAAGCTACACCTTTTGCATATAAATCTATTATAATCACTGTGACACCAACAAATTATGATTGAGAATCCCCAAGTCAAATCTCAGGGGATGCTGCCCAGAAAGGAGCAAGAGTAAGAGAGCCAAATAGGAACAAATAGAAATAAAAAGAAATGTAAAGAAATATCTAGTCAGCAAAGGAAAATAGGAAAATCAGCAGAATAAATCACTTAAATGATTAGAGCTTAACTTTTGACGCTTTTAAGCGAAATTAAATGAAGGCTCTATGTACAATGATATATGCATAAAATTTATATGCATAGAGTGAGCAAGGAGGGGAAGCATATCAATTCATAAAAATTATTTATTTACTTTATGAAATGAATGAGACCCAAAACTGAAAGAAATAGAAAAGAAATGTAACCCAAATCTATATAAGTGAATCAAGAGAAATCACTTAAGTATATTTTTATGCTGGACATGCTGCCAGGAATTACAAATACACACAGATGCGCACACACACACAGATACAGACAAAGGAAAAGGCAACCTCAATGGCCAGTTGAGAGTTGAGTTGAGTTGAGTTGAGTTGTGGCAAGTTGCTTGGTGGTCTCCTGGTGGTTTTGTCCTAGTCATATGCCCCAGAGGCCTTTATAAGGATGTGTGTGTGTGTGTAAGTGTGTGTATCTGTGCGGGGGTAACTGGCCATTTTGAAAGAGAAGCAAGTGTGTGTGTTTGTGTGTGTGGGGCATGCAGAAGTTGTGTAAGAACCATCAAAAGGACATCAACACGTAGCAAATAAAGGACATGCCACAAAGTGTGCGTGTATGTGTATATATGTATACAAGATATGCGACATGGCCAACAAACGGACACCACGATGATGCTCTTTTGCCATTGCTACATTGCAAAATTATTATGATTTATATGTCCTTTGGGGATGCGCACTAAAACACACACTTACACACAGACAGACAGAGACACAAATACAGACAAACAGCGAGTGTCACACAAAAGAACATGTCTAAGGCGCATTTTTGTTTAAATATATATCTTATACGTACAGTAGGGCCAATATGTATTCGGACGCTTTTTATGACTTTTAAGTTGGAAAACTCTACACCTGTCTTTGGATTTGAGCCCAGTTGATTCTTAATGTGGGCATTAAGATAATTCTTGGGCATTCGTTATTATAGACACCTAACAAATTTAGAAATTAATAAATAATAAAAAAATTAAATATTAATTAAATTAATATTAAGTTTAGTATTAAATACTAGATTTAATTTGGAAAATTTTTTTTTTAACTTTTTTTCCCTATAATCTAAGAAAACATTTTTAATAAAGCAATTTACAATAAAAAATGTTACAAATACTTTTTATGGCTAACAATTTTTGGAAACTTTTTGAAAAATTAGATATAATACATCAGTAAAAAAAAAATTTATTTATTAATTTAATTTTTTTTTATTTATCGAAAATTTCGAAAAAAAGGTTTTGGGATTTGGTGATATTTTGTATTATACCGCTGGATATGGAACCAAAAACTGCCTCCAAATGATTTTTAAAAACTAATGATACATATATTTATATATTATATGAATTCCTGTCACTTCTATGATGAGCATAGGGCCACAACAAGTTGCTTCATCGCTGTCTGACGCTAGTCCTTTGACTTCATTCCAAAGCATTCGTTCGATGTCTTCGAAGAGCTGTCTTTTCCATGTATGCTGCGGTCGTTTTCTTCTACAAGATCCTTATTGTTTCCAGTCGATTGCTTTTCTGGTGATGTCGGAAGGAGGTTTTCTCAGCGTGTGACCTATCCATTTACATTTGCGTCGGGATATTTCTTAACCAATAGGCGTTTGGCTGCATAATGTCCATAACCGTTCGTTGGTAATTACCTGAGGCCGCCAAAATCACGTGGGTTTTTGAGACAGGCTCCAAAATAACTCGTTTTATAAGTCAAAATACTTAAGAAACCAAAAAGTTCAAGGTGTCCGAAAAGTTTTTGACCTGACTGTATATGTGGAACTGTGTCTTTGTTGTTGCTGCAAAAAGTTTTGCTGCCGTTGCGACAAAATAGAAAACTTTCTTGGCATAATTCTTTCTATTTTCTTTGCTTTCGGCACAGCGCTCCTCTCTGGACCCCCTTGGCACAACCACCAGAAGAAGACTCTCCGCGCCACTGCCTCAGTTTGAGCGCAACTTGACTTGACTTGGTTTGGCCTGCCGTTCTACGTATTTCTCTTCGAAATTAGGTTAACACTGACGAATTAAGGACATTAGCGTCATAAAGAAATAAGTAATGAAAAAGAGCGCTAGTTGAATTTTTTTTTGCTGAGTGCGTAAAGCTCTGGCAATAAAAACAACAACAAAGAGAGCAACAAAGAGAGGCAGAACAACAACAAGATCATAAACAGCACCAGCAACAAAGCAAAGTAAACTAAAACTTTTGGCTCGCTCTTTCCCTCCACGCTCTTTCGCTTTGGATAACTGCAGAACTCATTTTGCAGGCAATGCACGCATTTGTAGTGGCTCTCACAAAATGTGCCCAACGGACAGGAACACAAAAACACACACTCACCCAGATGCAGATACATATGCTGGGTCTAGTAAAGCTCTTGCATGTAACATGGATATAAATATGCTTTTGATGTGACAATGTGATAAATATAAAAACTATGTGTTAAATACTAACAATTTACGGTTTACAAGTATAGTATATAGTGCATATTTTATGTAACATTTTAACAAACTTACTGTAGATTTTTTTAAGGTAAGCCTTATAATTTTTATTTATTGGTGCTGACGTAACAGGAGATAATAAGTGGTATCGAATCGAAAAAAAAAAAATGTAGGTAACTGAAAATTATGTTTAAATGGATGCCATTATATTTTCATATATTTCATGCTAAATAATATAAAGATTCCTTTCTGACGATTAAGTTTGGATCATTATTGGGGCATATTTCGAGTTCGCAGGCGTTTCTCGTTTTCGGTTAGTAAACCAATTAACTAATAATCATAGATGCAATAAAATAACGGGAACGAAAGGTGCAGAGAACAATATCAAAGTACTATAGCGCAAAAACTTCAAAAACATCCCAATAAACCCAATAAAAATAAATAACATTAAGGCAGCAGTAGTCGAAAAAGGGGACCCTTGCTGAAAACGACTGGTACGACGAAGAATGTAAGGCTGCAGTAGGTTTAAAGAATATGCTGCGAAGAAACCATCTAGCACGACGAAACCTCAAAGACTATCCTTATGCATGAAGAAACACCAAGCATACTATACGAGGCAAAGAACCAGGAAGCATGAAGAAAAGAGTAGAAACTATCGAAAATGGCTTCAAGAGCAATAACATAAGAGGAATGTATTAAAAGATTAATCAATCACGCGAGCTTTTCAAAACAAAATGGAATTACGCAAGGAAAAGAATGGCTCAATAACTAAAGATAAACAGAGAATTAATCAACGGTGGATGGAACAATTTAATAAACTTCTTAATAGAGATAGCGGAGATGCTTCCTACCCGGAAGAATATGACTATACCAGTGATGAGAATCTGACACCGCCACCAAATTTGAATGAAGTTCAAACCGCTCCCAAAAACCTTCAAAATAATAAAAGCAGCAGCGATGACTCTATAATGGCTGAGTTACTCTAATACGGTGGGAATGAGCTTGAGAATCTAGAATGCCTGCTAGACGAATGAAAAAATATCCACAAAAAAGGCGATAAAATGGACTGCAACAATTATAGAGGAATATTACTACTAAATGCTGGCTATAAAGTTTTTACAAGTATTCTCTATCAAAGAGTCAATGCTATTGCAGAAGAAGTACTGGCTGAATACTAATGCGGTCTCTGTCCAAATAGATCAACTATCGATTAATGTTGTACAATATGTCAGATATTCGAAAAGTTCGATGACTACGATATCGACATGCATTGCTTATTTATAGACTTTCGACAAACTTAGGACAAAATATATCGTTCAAAAATAAAGCTAGCGCTTTTGAAGAGCAGAATCCCAATAAAACTTACCGACTTAATTATACTAATGCTCCAAAACACAACAAGTCAAGTACTAGTTCAACGTGAACTAACAGAGCCGTTCAAGATTGAATCAGGAGTCAAACAAGATGATGTTTCCTTCCCTAATATTTAATCTGCTGCTTAATAGTGTGGATGAGCCGATGATATCACTATATTGGAAGATCGTCGTTCAGAAAACTTGAGAATGCCACTGCTAAAATCGGGCTAAAAGTAAGTCATCAAAAAATAAATATATGCTGAGGTCAAAAGCCAGAGTTTGGGGTAACCAATTCAATATTGACAGTATGTACTAGCTTTGAAGCGGTCACAGAAATCAAATACCTGGGAGTGGTATTGAATTCTAAAGAAGACACACCAGCTGCGCAACTAAGTTCTCGCTGTTTTTTGATAAAGTTGTAAAAAAAATTGGTTCCAACGACTCATTCAAAGTATTACCCATCGCTAGCTACATCTTCCAGGGAGAGCTCAAATACCTTGACGGTAGAAGTGTTCGTCTTTTGAGGCTATCCACGAATCAAGCCATTTTGCGATATCTTCATATGAGTGGAACTGCTGATCAGCCAGACCATGTGCCATCGAGCGGAACAAGTATGGGGAATATGTCGGGGTTTTCACAGCACTGTCAACGTGAGGCCGAGAGAATTCAGGCAGCAAATAAGACATACTACATACATATAAGACTTTTTAAATCTAAAATCTTATCAAGACAACAAAAACATTCTTAATTATACCGGTTCTGACGTACGGCGGCGACGTATGGACATTCATAGCAAACGAAACATGCCAACTATTATCCCACGACCGGAAAGTGATGATTTTTGGCCCAATACGTCTAGATGATCGTAAGACCATACATAAAATCACAACGACTAAGATGGCTAGGACACGTTCAGCGTATGAACCAGGAACGATCAGCAAATTAAGCACTTGTAAGAAACCTAATTGGATCCCGAAAAAGAGGCATACCATGAAAGAGTTGGCTAGATGACACTGAAGAAGATTTAAAGACGCTAGGCGTGGGCAGTTGAAAAAACTTGACATCGGATCGAATCAGATGGCAAAAATTTTTAGACGAAGTACTGGTCCACCCAGGACTGTTATGTTTAAGTGTTTTCCGCATTTTCTTAAATCTTATTATATTTATTAAATACAAATAATATAAATTATAAAATGACACGTATGTGCTGAAGATAATAAACTTGTCATAGCCTCTAAATATTTATTGTTTGTTTTTTTAATAAACCCATTATCTCATTTTACAGCACAGTCATAAAGTCAAAAATACTTACAAACTTAGTTAAGTAAATAAAAGTTTTTTAGCACATATCAATTATTTGCAATACAATTGCAAAAATTTTTCAATTTCCAACTTATTCGAATTCTATTTGCAGCATTTCAATATGGCTGCCAGAAATTATTCACAAAAAAACAAACAACAAACAGAAGCAAGTGTCAAGTCGCAAAGACGCTCTCTCATTCTCTCATTCTCTACTTCGAGATATCTCTCTTCTACTGCTGCTTATCAACTTGTCACCTATAGACAAAACAGGCGCAGCCCCCAAAGCGTCAGGATGCTTATATTTTCAGCTAATAAAATATTGATTTATTAAATTATGCCACAGCGCGAAGAAGCAGCAGGAAGTGGTTGGGCCGGGGGTTGGCAGCAATATTTGCAGCTTGAGCTAGAGTCCAGGTCTTTTGAAAAACACACACACACACACAAACAAAAACTCATACATACTTACATTTTGAATTCAATAACATGCCTGCACTGTCTCCTGCCAAGGACTTTAGCCAAGTTTCCACAAGTAAGTGCTTTTTAAAATCCCGCTTCGGGCGCTTTTGTTTGTCTACAGCTGTTGCCGGTCTGTCGCTCGGTCGTTTGGTTTGTCTCTTCTTGGTGGTCGGTTACAGTCTATAAAACCACCGAGTGACAGCTAAAAGGGCTGCTTCTGCTCTGCTCAAGCTTAAGCTACCGCAGAACTTAAAAATTGTTTGTCACCCCTGCCAAGCAGGGCTGCAACAACTACTACACCCAACTACTGTGAAATCCCTTTGTTTGTTTCACTCAATAAAGCATCTTTGACGTATGTTTTGTATAACTAACCCCGGCACCAAACGAATAAAAATATGAAGAACCGAACCATGTGGCAGCCCGCTCCCGACTAGCTCCTACTCTATTTATCGAGGCTTTTTCCATTGTTGTTGCTCTGTTCTAGACATTGCTGACGTCTTTTATGCCTTTTTATAGAATTTTCTTGGTTTTCCACAACAGACCCTCCAGAGCTACATCAATCGTTATTGTTGTTGTTGTTCTTGTAGTTTTAGTTGTTGATTGTTGTTGTTGTTGCTTTGGTTGGTCTTAGTTTACAACATTGTCTTGTGGTTTCTGCATGTAAAATGGTTTTATGCAAAATTTCAACAGAGTTTTGCGAACTATGATTAAAAGTTTGAACGGTTTTTGGTTAGAAGAGCAATAAGCAACCATTGAAATTATACAAGTATATCTAATTTATTTTATACTATGTACATGCATTTATATAAAACTCAACTTAGTTCAATAATGGATTATAATGGAACATTGCTTGGAAAACCGACAAGTTTTGAGTAGGTTTTCGTTTTGGATTTCCTTGAACCAGCTTAGTTGTTAAATGAAAAATTAGTTTTGTACGTAAACTTTATTATAATTATTAAGTTATTTAATCAGCTAACAAAGGCTTAACTTTTTGGCAGTTGAGATGAAGCAGTTAATAAATGCATTTTAGCGGTTTCTTCAAATTAAAAAAATTATTATAATTTACTAACGACATGAAAACTAAAGCTATGGCCAAACTTGAAATGTTATTATAATAATACTGTTTAAACTTTGCAACAGCTAATCTGGTAACTGAGAATACCAATTTTGGCCAAGTCTACTTGTGCATTTGCATTCTCAGAAAAAACTTATTCTACAGGTTATTTTCAGTTTTATTCTCAGTTAGTCTTCAATTCCGAGTCAATTTCTTTGCTCGACATACATATTATATATCCGATAGTGATAAATAACATATCGTCATGTATATAATGTATGTATAATTTTTTGTAGATTTTTTTTTCTTAAGTCATTACCTCTTCAGTCTTCCTATTGGGACCGCTCCCACAAGCTTTTTACAATCTATCAGCTTATCATTGCTGCTGGCGTACAAAAAATTGTGACGTCACGATGCAACGTTAACGATGCAAAGCAGCTAGAAGCATGAAGTTTTGCAAACAAGTTGCGTCTTATGATCTAGTTCTTCACTTGTGTTAATTTTTTCTATGTATTGAACGGAAAATTCCTAATTCCGACGGATTTCAACAGATCGTTCCTTGCTGTCTGATTGGATGACCTAGATGTAGATAATATGGGGTATCGGCAAGAAAGAACACGTCAACCGCAACGTTGGAGCGCTGCGGACAAAATTCCTAAAGTACGAAATTTCCGGAAAAATATATGTACAACACCTTTGTCGCAGACATAGGTTATTAGCAACAAAAGTTGGTCAAGTGAAGAACAACATTATTCATATGAATGATAACCATAGAGAGCTATAAAAAAAGGCGCATGTTAAAGTCGGACACTGCCGACTTTGATAAACCCTGTACCTGACATTGGGCCGCATTAAAAAAGTTGACCCAACTGGTAATCGAATCTTGGTCCCTAGACCCACACTCAACCAACTCAGATATCATTATGTTCTACATGCTCGTATGATTTCCAGCCTCTATATTGTTTATTCTTTCCAGCTGTTTAAGGTCCGACATTATCTGAATGATCCAAGACATTGGTATATATAATCTTTAAATTATCTCCGAAAGCTAAGGCTGTAACTTTAAAATTTTATTTTGGGGATGGAAAGAGCTTGGCAAAAGAAAAAAAAATAAAGATGATCTGGCTGGTCGCATAAGGAGTCCAAATGTCAAATTTGGTTATGGTACTTCTTATAGGCTTCGAGATCTAGGCATTTAAACAAACGAACGGAGGGACGTACATGTCAATCCCTTTTGTTTTCCTGACAATATTGGTATTAACTTTTGGAGGTTTCTTCCATGTCTTCTTCTCTATGTTTGGCTTAGTTTAGTCAATTCTAATTTTCTTTTTACTTCTGGTCATCATGAGTTTGTTACAGGACTGATTGATATCTCTCTGAGCCAAATAAATTGTATACATAATTGCTTAAATAGAATGCTTGACCTTGTTTTCGTCAATGATAAATTTCATTTTGAAATTGCAAAGGTCTGTCTGCTCTCTTTACCCTAGGATCCGTACCATCCGACCTTACAAATTACTTTAACATTTAATGGTTACTACCGGGTTCAGCCTCATTCTTATGGTCTGATTTTGTAAGTCTAATTTTGTCGGCCTTAATACATTTTTATCCGAAGCTAGCCGGTCCTCTTTGTTGACTTCTGAGGAGTTTGAATTTCCCATTTCTAATACCTATAGGATTTTATACGCTGCTTTTGATCTCTTTATCCCTTATTCTATCCTGACTCCTTCTTTAAAGCCGCCTTGGTTTACTGCTAGTCTGTCCTCTTTTAAACAATTTCTTCTTGTTGATTTTTATAAACTTTATATTTTACGCAGCAAGTTCGTAAATCTTTCTTATCTCCTGCA
This sequence comes from Chymomyza costata, assembly GCA_018150985.1. Classification (NCBI taxonomy): domain Eukaryota; kingdom Metazoa; phylum Arthropoda; class Insecta; order Diptera; family Drosophilidae; genus Chymomyza; species Chymomyza costata. Next base: position 441,754 of record JAECWU010000166.1, read on the forward strand.
CCGCTATATTTCAAAAATAAATTCTGAAATCGCCGACCTGTTTGCGACATTTTTTCAATCAACCTATGCTGTTAACCCTAATAGCATTGACCTTAACTGTCCCTATAACGTGCCTCACTCAAATCTTATTGCCTATCCAGGAAATCTTGGAGTCCGACGTTTTACAAACCCTACTGTCCAGTAAGTCATATTTCTCCCCTGGCCGCGATGCCACTCCTAGTTGCGTCTTATAGCATTGTGCTCGCTTCTCTCTCTATGCCATTATCTGTCCTTTTCCGCACTTCATTAAAATATTCTTGTCTTCCGGACATCGGGAATGAATCCTTGGAAAATGGAGGAAAATAAGAGCCGATTTTCTGTCGTGAAAAAGTATTTCAGGTACGACGACCGACGGACCGCATTTTTAATGCTAGAGCTAGAGTTCCTACCTTTGGTAGAAGGACTCTTCAGTGGTCTAAAAAAATTTTCATGTGCACCAGACTCGATTGAAAGCAATATTTTTTTGTCATTGTCAATTTTTACCATTGATCGTCAGTTTACATACTATTCAGATCAGCATTATGTCCATAAAGTTATCGGCACTGTCCTTTATCATCTTCATGCGTAGAGCAATCTCATCGAGCCTGTAAAAACTAATTGCGAACTGCTACGAAAGCCGCATCAGTGAAAGACATGAAAACCTGTCAAACAAAGATCTTTACGCATATTCTAGACATTCACAAGAAACTTATATTTTTTTAACTGCATTGCCATCCAAATTTTGCAATCAGTGCCAAATAAAGACAACTTTTTTGCATGTCAAACCTTGCATAAAACTTTGGCGTTGCGCAACCAACATACCTGACTTCCGCTCAGCAGGACATACTCGCACATTTCCGGTTCATACACACAAAGCGAAACGAAAACCAAAGAAAATGAAACAAAAATGCAAGAAGCGAATAAACGTGCAAACTTGGTACTATTAAGGCACGATAAAAAGCATCGGCAGATGAAGAAAGCCAAAAAAAAAAACGAAAAAGGAAGCTAAAACGAGCGCATAAAAATTGCATTAAAATTGCCACGCGGACATCCGGCCGGCTGCATGTTGCTATTCCCTTTGCCAAAAAAAAAAAAACAAAATGGCAAAAAATAAAGCGGAAATGCAAAAGTAGACGGAAGTGCTAGTTGTGCAAGAAACTATAGTCTCTTCCTCTCTTCCTCGCTGCTTCCATGCTATTCCATACACTCTTTACTCTATATTTGCTTGTGGCAATTGCTGTCCGTGCGCTGTCCGCTCGAATTGAGGCGCAAAATTATATGTTCCCGCCCAGTCTTTTTTTTTTTTTGCTGGGGCTAGAACTTCAAACAATTTTCTTGTCATTTGCCGACGCTATTTTGACATTTTATTGCATACTTTTTGGCACACGGCACTCTGCTGCCGGCTCACCCTGTCCCACTACTTGAACCAGGCCAATTGCTAAAACTTAGCCGAAACTTTTTGTTTTATTTCTTTATTTCGTTTATTTTTATGTTTTGTCATGGCCGCTTGTCTAATTTGGCACATCATTTGGCCAGCTGCACGATGGCCAAATCCCTGTTCGACTTGGACTGTCCACTTGTCACCTCGCTGACATTGACATCATTAATCAATCACAAATGGCAGGCCAGCAGGCCAAGAAGCTTACTGACTGTACAGTGTACACGTCCACACTTCCTCACACAGCGTTGTCCAGCACTTGTAATACATTTTTCTTTTGAATTCTTTGGCGTTGTAGTAACTGCTTCCAGAAAAAGACAATTAGCGTTAAGTTTTTGTCACTGTTTCTGTCATACGCGTAGCTCTGAAGTGTTTCCTTCATACTTGGAATTGATGAAATGCGCCAGGGTTGGCAATTGTCATAATTAAATTCCAGCAAAAGCGGAAAAATTTTCTTAAAGACACACTTAAAGAGTCTATTGTAGGTATGCACTGTAGCATTGTGACTGAGTAGAAGTTATAGTCAGATTCAGTAGCTTAGCTACAAGTACAGTAGGTAAAATAATACTATTAAATCTTGATTATCCAAGGATACAATGATTACGAAAGTTAAATAGATAAATAATAGTTATATTCGGTCTATAACACCTAGTCTAACTGGAGAATAGCTGCTCTTGTTAGTGTTTTTTTAATTTTATATAATTTACTGATTGTTTTTAGGACAGATTGTAAATCAAAATGCAAATAATAATAAAATGTAAATTTGTATTTACAAAACGAAGATTGAAATATAAGGGTAAACAAAGAAATTTAAATTCAAATAAAGTCACTTTTTTTTTTTTTTAATATATTTTATTTACAATCTATCCCTAAGACAATAAGTAAATGTTTTGGAAATTATAAATTAACAGTAGAAAAAGTTAAACTCCAATGAGTAGTATCTTTTGCTTTATAAGTGCTGTAATCTTAATTAGAATATGGCAGGTCTAAGACATGATTGCGTTTTAATCTTCGTGATGTATCGCTATCATCCAAGAGGCCTATTGCCAAAACATTCGAATGATTATGTAGCCTTTTCACGTAGCTAGTGCTTAGTCTTCGTATTTCGTCTTTAACGTATAACTTTTATTTTCTGGAAAAAAAATGTTTAAGTTGGCAGTTCGATGACTATCAAAGGAAAATTATGAAAATTTTTCCAACGATTAAAAATTCCTGAACCCTTATTTTTGGTTTTACAATAAAAATTTTTATCAGAGAACTAAGTAGTCTTCTAAAGTTTGAAGCACAGTAAGAATTGATTTGCAACCCCAAGTCTTTGCGCCCATGGTCATTCTCCAGCTATGCCAAGCTCAAAAGTAGTTACCGATTACAATCGGCCTAGCGAAGAAGTGACGACTTATTTCGAAAAAAAGAACTGTAGGTTTCTTAGCAAAACACTTAATCCAGGAAGATCTTCGTCTTTTTCTAATGGCTTCCAAAAAGTTGTATTTGTCAAATTCCTTAAGATAGTCATACATTTCACATACGATCATATTGGAAGGAAATCTTTTACCACAAATCCATTCCATAAACTTTGAAAAAATATTATTGGTCCTGGGCTACAAATCTAGATTTATCCAATTCGGAGCGCAGGCTTCTCAATCTTTCCAGTCTCTCACGTACCAGAGTTTTTGTTTACGTTGTTGAATGTAACCAATACCATATATACTACGTTGCTAGTTGATGAAAACGCTTTGGTCAACTGGCTTTCGCTAATTCAAATGACATTGGCAGATTCGACTAAGTTTTAGTCTCTAGTCTTACTGTACAACAACTACTGCTGGTCTACAGCGTCTCTCTGGAAGGAAGTCGCACTTAATTTTTTCCGAGTGAATTTACAATTTTCCGACAGGTTTTTTCGCGTGGTATCGGTAGGAAGCTGTCTAATTTCACAAGTTCCATTAACGTTCTGCGTCCTGAGAAGTCTTTTGAATCTTGTCGATGAAGAGCGTGAAAATTGAGACTTTGTCGACAATGTGTTCAGTTGTCAGTGAGGACGCGATGAGGACGTTTGAGCATGTATTTGAGACCAAATATCAAAACGCAGTATGGCACTCATCCATTATCCATTTGCTTATTCCATTCGAAAGAAGTGAAGAACCACAAGACATTTGTGCCACAGGGACAACATGTAGTACTTAACGTGAAGCTCCCTGAACAGCCGTAGCCAACTGCTGGCGGCTTCATCACTACAAGGCACCAAGCCAAATAGACTTATCACAACTGCCATCTTACAGAACCGCCATCGTTTCGTCAGACTTCTCCCCAGTGGCGGAAGTGAAAAACCCCCCTATGACCAAATACTGAATCTGCCCCTTCTTCTCCCCCCTTTCTCCTCATCAAAACCACCACTACAACGTCTTGGTGAAAGCGCAAGGAGTTTAAGAGCATTTCGGCCGATACCTTCCAGGAAGCGCACGAAGGCTGGAAGAACCTTTCGCAACGGTTTGCTAATGGAAAATGATTCTAATTTGCGAATTTACGATTTTTGTGAATAAATTGTTTTTATTTGACTCAGTCCGACTGTTTGCCATACAGACCCATTATGTAGTACCCCCAGACAGTTACAGAACAAAAATTTAACCCAATTCGTTATTCCATCGAATGCGGTAATCGTTACCAACGCTCAAAGAACCGAAGATCTTACGAAGTGCTTTCCTCTTAAACACTACAGTAGTGCTGGAGAAAACATCGATGACCGAAGTTCAAAATCTCCATATATCGATGTTGGCTAACAGAGATGATTCGCCAGCACATCTGCACTCATCATACTGCAGGTATATTTGCATGTGACAAACCTGTCAGGCCTATGCTTTAGCGCCACAAAGCAAGACGACCAGAACTCTACTTGCCTACTACTACTTTGAGACCAAAGTCAAGAGTAATTCTCTGCTTCATCTCCATGCCAACATCGTAGTTAGTCATGACGGCGGTGGCGAGGTAGACGAGATCGTTGATGTCAAAAGTATAGTTTTCAACTCCAATCTGATCGTCTGATAGAGGTGTATCTCTACTTGAAGTAAACCGAGATACCACCAAACCCACCCTGTCAGATTGGTTTTCAATAGATGCATAGACACCGATAACATCTAGACATGTACGACCGACTATATCTTCAACATCTGCATACGCAAGCAACTGAGCCCCTTTATAAAAAGTTTCTCCCTTTATATGGCCAGCCTTATAAAAGATATTCTACATCACAAAGTTGTGGAGGATGCAGAAGAGAGAATCGCCTTGTTTAAAATCTCAAACGCTATCAAAAGGTTCGTAGAGTTCCTTTTCTATCTGAACGGAGCTGCGTGTGTTACTCAGCGTCGTTCTGCACAATTGCACCAACTTTGCAGGTATGGCGAACTCAGACAACGCGGCGTATGCGCGATCTCTCAACGGGTTTTGAAATGCTGCTTTATAATCGGCAATCATATGATGGGAGTCGGTTTGGTAATCGTGGTTCTTTTCCAGTATTTGGTCTAGTATAAATATCTGGCCAACTGTGGACTTGCCAAGCCTAAAACTGCACTGCACAAATGAATTCTTTATTCCCAACTATCAAAAATAGGTGCCATCCTACTCGTAAAAAAGTACATTTAGATTTAGTTTGTGCTTAAAAATGGCAGTCTTTCAAAACTTAAACACTTTAAACAATTTGGCAACTCATCAGTTGCGACAAATTTTGCAGCTCCTATATCCTCACACTTTTCAGATTGCGATTTGAATTTTGACAGGTAATTTTATGTTAATTTTCAAAGCGCGTCAAAGTCAGATGAAACCTGTTGATGTTAATTGCTTGTGCAAAACTACAAATTATGCAACCTGCTCGAAAATATGACTAAAAATTTAATGGATATACAGTATAGGCCAAAAGTATGGACACCCAAACAAAAATAGAGTTTTTTCGACTTTATCATCATGCTTCATAATGAAATGCTATTTTTTTTTTTTTTTTTATTTTTTGATACTAATACGAATGGTTTGAAGCAAATACAGTCTCATAAAATATTTTTCTTACTGTCAATTGTCATTACGCCGAAAATGCCAAAATATTGAAGCTTTCAAAGAGAGGTGTTCAGAAAACGTGGCAAAGTTACTTGGAAATGGCGAATGATTTTGATTTTTGTTATATAAAAACAAAATCATTTTTGTTTCAATACAAATGCGCTTGCGAGGCGGTTGACCTTAAGAGCTAGAAAGAGAAGCCTTTAAAGCTGTCATTCAGGGGACCTTTCTATAAGATTCCTATAAAAAAATTCAAATCTTTTAAAACCGCATATAAATATGTATATATTCCTGTAAATATTGTTTTTTCGTATTTAGAACCATTTGCTAATAATTGGTTTTTATTTTAGTTTTTTCTTATGTACATCTAGGTTAAGCTGCCAAGATAGGTAGTAGAGAACTAGTTTAATTACATTATGTACAAACTTTTTTATAATAAAAAATAAATTAAAAAAAAAAAAAAATTTGTTTCAAATTGAAAATTGCATATATGTAGGTTAATGCAAACACTCTATAAGTTGAAGCAGTTGAACTAGCTATGGCTAGTGTTGTAAAGCGCTTTTACACACGTTCTGAATAAACGTTATGCAACCTGGAAAATTTTATTTATTATTATACTTATACAAATGCGCTTGCTAAAGTTATTTCTGTTTCCTATTTTAACGTGAAAACTGCATAGGCTAATATTTTGCTGTATTTTTAAAAATGGGTCGCAAAAGATGTAAGTAAAAAAAATCACAATCTTAATGCATGTATTTTTCATTTTGTGTGCGCTTTATAGGCAAATCGAAAAGGACAGCGTCCGAGCGCATTGACAATCAAACAACTCCACCAAAAAAGAAGCAGCAAATTGTAGAGGCACGTAAAAATCCAGGGGATGAGTTGTTTATTAAGCTCGATCCCCGTAACAAGGATATTTATTATTCGAGTATGACGATTAACCATTTGCGTCGTTTGCGTGATGTGCAGAATATTATTTTAAGAAATCCGTAAAGAATTCAATTGAACATAGTTCATTTGGCATTAGCAATAAAAAGTTTTTTGTTTTTTTTTTCCAAAAGGAATGTCGTGCGCTGCCTGGCAGATGGTGGACAAAAATGTCGTTTTGTGCGTGATGCAGCAAATGCCGAAATAAAACGTCGCGAATTATTTCCATCAGCTGTGGACGACCCAGCTCCTCCGAGGGAATCCCTACGTAAGCGTATTTGTGAGCACTGGGCTTTGACGACAGCATAGCAGATGGAGTCTCAGGTAGAAAATTACAAATTGTTTGCAACTGAGCAGCTGTAAACGTATCTTAATACGTACACTGTACAAATAATTATTATTCGTTTATAATATAATTATAATTGAATAACTAACTACATTAATTTATTTGTAAATTGTCTTTGGTAAAGTTTTTGCAGCCCTTTATAACATTTGTGACTTGCAGAAATTGAGCGCTGCCATGTTTGATTTGTTAGTGTTGCCATATCAGTTGTAACTATTGTGGCCTGTATCGAGTTGCCATACGCTAGCTGTAACGATAATAAATGATAATGAATGATAAACAAAAAGAGACTAAGACTGGACCGTTAACGAATTCGTTTTCACAGAAATGGTTCGAGATTGGTGTTAACATTTGAGTTGCTGTATAACGACAATATGCATTCATAAGTTGACAAGTCAGAATAGAAACCAAAATTCAGAAAACAACTTGTTATACGTGTATTACATGTCCTTCAAATGAAAAATGATTCTAATGAATATAGTGTGATGTAACCAAAAAATTTATAAAAATATTACATATGAAGGTATATGTATAGTTTTAGAAAAATAGAGGGCATGAAATGGACTATGAGATTTGGGATTACAGAAGTTTAGGGTTCTTCTGATGGCCACCAGAATTTACAGAATTTTGGGTATGAGTCCTTTTCAGTGTATGTAAATTTTTTTTGCAAAATTCCGATTCTTTATCGAGTTCTAGACAACTGAATATTGGATTTTTAATTTTTGGAGTCTTCTTTGACAAGCCATTTCCTAACCGAAAATATCTTATCTAGGCAATTTTTTTCAATGAATTATAAAATTAATGAATTTGAAAAAAATGAGGAATTTGAAAAAAATTTTGCATTTTTTTTTTTAACATTTTTTAATACAATTTTTTTTTAATTCTAAAAATTAAAAGTGATTTTCCAGTTTTTAAAAAATTTGATTAATAAAAGAGCAAATTAACTGTGAAAAGCAAAAAAATAAAATTTTAGTAGCTCCTACAATTGTGGAAGTTATGTTTATTTTAGTGATGGTCCCTCGCATGGTCGCCATAGTACACTGTACCTCAAAAAATTACAATTAAACCAACAGATGGCCCACCTTATATTTTGTTGGTTGGCTTGTTGGACACTCATACTTTGGAACATCCTCGTTCAAAGTGGATGCTCTTGGACATATCTCAAGCTCAAAACTACTCAATTTTAGTCATGAATCGTTTAACAAGCAAATTAACAGATGGCCCACCCTATACTTTTTCCAGCTTGACTCATCTGGACAGATTTACTTTGAAAAGTCGTCCTGTTTTCCTTGCTTAGTACTCCAATAATGTACCATCCGCATAGACAAGCACTTAGTCGGTATCCTTTAAAATAGGCCAGGCCAGTAGGCCTGAGCTTTGTTAGAACAGGGTCAATAAAGCATTTGACTAACATACACATGAAAGCAGCACTTTGATTTCAATTCCTTATCGAAACATGTTGATGCACAACCTGCACGTGGTGCAACCTTATTTGCTGCTCCGAAATGCCTCAGCTAGTAACTGCTGTCCCCAAAGAACTCCAAACAGGGCTACGCATACAACTTGGTATCCCCTTAAAGTAGCCTCCCTTCTGTTACTACTAGCTGACTACTAGCTAATTATAACAATATACAAACAAAAAAATATTTGTCGTATTCCTTTCATTCTGCTCCATCAAGCATTCAATAAAGCTGCACTGTGCAACACTTAACTCTCTAAAGTCTAGTCTCCCAAGTATTTTTGATCCTGCTGTAAAAACTTGTGCAAAAAAAAAAGAAAGCTTTTTCAACGGCTTTGCTTCATTAGCCGCACACGATGGACCCATGACAATGTCAAAGGTGCGCAATATAAAAAATAAAGAAGCAAAAGAAAAGCAGAAAAGCTGCTCATAGACAAAACAAAAAGAAAATTATATACAGCTAGTACATACTATATATACGTAGTATAAGGTTTGAGTTATAACAAAAGAAAAACTTGCAAAAAGTAGTAATAACAGACAGGACAACAAGCAGTAAAGTTGGATAAAGGGCAAGTTGGCGGTTCCATGAGTCTGCCTGTTGTTGCTGATTGATCTCGTGGGAAATTTTGCACAGTTGCTTTTGCAAAAGCAACAACAGCGACAGTGCTGGAAAGCCAACAAAAAAAAAGAAGAAACAAAATGAATCGCAACTTTTTCTTGCCACAACTTACTTTGTTGTTGTTCTTGTTGTTGTTTTGTTTTTTCACACTGATTATTTTCCAGCTGCGTCTTTTACTTTTTTTTTTTATTCGAGTGTGTCTTTACGAAAATTAACTTAATGTCACTTACACTTTAGTGCTTTGGGTTAATTTGGTTAGATTATTGTTAATATCCTTTGGGGTGTTCTTCAGCATGTGTGTGCTTATGTATCTGTGTGTGCTAGGAAGAAACATTTTATGTGTTTGTTGCAAAGTTGTGGCATTAAGCGCTAGGCCGTTGTAAAGTTTTGGCTATAAAAATGATGCATTGCTCTGCTTACGAGTTCAAATTGTCTAGCGCCAAGTGACATTGATACAAAAAACAGCTTCTCTGCTCATTATATTCTTACATTAAGTTTTTTTATGTGTGGAACAGTATTGATTGAAGATTTAAAGATTAAGAACGTCTATGCTGAGACGCCTCTAGGTTTTGTTACAAAACTTGGGCAATTAATGAAAAAAATCTCGAGAACCGCTTGGAATGATTTCATATTTTCTTTAATTATACATATGTAATTAAAGGGTCATCAATCTTGAGGTTTTTATTGCAATGCAAAAAAACACAAAAATTACAGTAATCAGAAAATCTTTATTATCAATAGAAAGAACCATTCTTGCCATTCCATTTTTAAGGATAATCCCTTTCAAATGTTGGCCGCAACTGCGCCGTAATTCGTACATGCGGAGATTCCAATTTTCTATGGCGTGTTCGAGCATAATCGGATAACACGGGTAATATTGGCCTCTAATGCTTCAATCGTAGCTGGCTGATCCACAAACACGTTAGACTTCACGTAGCCCCAAAGGAAAAAGTCTTGGTTGCCAATTCACCGGTCCGGAGCGTGAAATTAATTGTTCACCGAATTGGTTCCATAAAATGACCTAAGAGCGCAAAAAATATTCTTTACAGAACGCGAATTTTCGTAATATAATTGTACGATTTGTAACCGTTTTGCGGGTGTAAGTTTTTCCATGATGAAATGGCAATGAATACTACATAAAAAACACATGGCAACTTGACAGTACTAACACAAAAAATTGCCCTATTGAAAAAAAAAAAACATCAAGATTAATGACCCTTTATGTAAATGTGTCATTGGACCTCCGCTTTTGCTTGCATACACTGCGCTACATAATAAAACTGATCATGAAAACAATATATACCTTGCCGACACTCTCCCTGAATAGCTGCTCATATCAAGTAGAGCTGGAGTGGGGACTAGAAATGACTCCCAATAACAGTCAATGGAAAGAAGAAGGTTTGGTTATGGAAAGATGGTATATCCCAATTAGATTTTTTGGTGGTTCGGTGGAAACTTAAAAGGTTATTCATGACAAAAGATAATAGTGCGCCTAAGATATATTTCACTTTTATTTACTTGTTCAAGGCTGAATTAAAATTAGAGGGCAAAAAATATTTTTGGGCTCATAATTTGAGTAATATTTTTACAAAGAATCACTTGCATCATGCAACAGGTTTTTTTTTTATAGTGTACGTATACGCAATTTCTGAACATAAATATTTTTATACCTGAGCTTAATTGGGAGTTTTTGTTTTGTATTTTAAATAAAAGGTTTTTCTTATTTTTGAATTTGGGCAAAGGTAGACAGACTTGGAGCATTTTGAGTATAATATATAATAATAATTTTAAGTTCTTTTAATTTTGGAATTGAAGTCAGATTTAGCTGGTGAAGCTTAACAAGACGAGCATGTCTTTTACATAAACAAATTTTCTAAATTTTTGTGAATTGCACCTGAGCGGTTTAATGTTGCCTAATATTAACATATTAATTTACAGACTGGTCTCTTACAACTAAAGAGGCAACTCTTATAATTTTTGAAATAAAAATCACGAAAAAATATTTTTTTCATTTTTAAATGTACTATGTACAGGTATGCGTGATTAAGCTTTTGTGAATATTTTTTTTTTTTTTTCATTTGTTTAACTAGTCTCCAGTTTCCCTATTATACCCCGTTTTAATATATATTACAATACTAAATCGTATAATGAAAAACAAGATATGTACGTAAATTTCTCAGATAAAAAGCGAAAGATAGTAAGTAATCAAGTAATTTTTAGCCAGAATATCTGTTAAAAGAAAAACACACCGTTCTTTGGCTTTTAGACCGGTCCTTGACAAAGAACCTTACTGGCCTACGGCTTATGGAAAAATACACCAGACAGTTGGTATCTCTGGGCCGCTCATGTGAGCCCAGTCTGGAAGAAACAGCATAAAAATAAATAAATCATCCGAAGTAAAAGCATCTAGAGCAATGAAAGAAAGTCCCCTTTTAATCCATTGCTAGCCATAAAAGAATTCCCAAATAGGTTCACAGCACAAAAAACTGCTAAGAGAGTAAGAAAGATATAAACGAAACATAAACAGGATCAGCGCTGTAGGCCTTAGACACACCAAGCGACTTCCCTGTTGCTATAAAGCAAATAGGGCAGGGATTTCCTTAGCATATTGGCTATGTGAACTACTTTCGAAAAACCGACTTGGAACACACCTAAATAAGATGGGCTACATAAACTGAAGCATCTGCAGATGCTAAAAAAGCATTAAAGCATTAAAGAGTCTCTATACTCATTGTTACTCCATGTTCCCATATTTTTGCTAAGTATTATAATCAGTTTAATTTTTTTTAACATATGGCCTTTATAGTTAAAAAAACAAGCAGAACGTCATTTTAAACAAGACATTATCCAAACATTTTCACCTACATCTACCTATGTACACACAAGTACATAATACATTTTCCATTATTACCCATAACTCAATCTTACTAAAGCAAAAAAAAAAAACCACAACAACAAAAATCAAAAAACCTCTTACAAGTTACCTTTAGGAGCCAAGTACAGTCGTACAAGTAGAGGGCATAGATCAAGGGCGTTTATTTATTATTTACATTATGCAAACATATATCTTTGTGGACTGCCATGTCAAGTCTTTAAAAACTGACTTTGGAGCTAATGTAGATGGCAGGAGCAGCGAACTGTAAAATACTTTGTAAATTATTAGAGAAACAACAAGTCACGGTGATGACATGCGGAGCATGAACAGATAAACAACAACAACAACAGCAATAACAACAACAATTACAATAACAATAACACGGCTGACTGAATGCATGTATTCTATAATAAATTTCAATTGAGTTATGAATATGAGTCCTCGGCATAAAACAGGCTTTTCCTTTCCATTTTTATTCTTATTCTTATTTTTATTGTTTTTCTTTATTTTTTATATACTGATTTAAATAGGTGCACACGTGCGTAAGGTTAAGGTTTGCTCGGAAAAGTAGAGCTGCGAATATCTGCAGGCGAACGCCCTCACCACTTTATCTTGTTGAAGGTGAATAGTGAGCCTTCATAGTGACGTAGTCCACCATTCTTAAAGTACGGCTTGAACAACTTTCGAACAGCCGCTCTGAGGACACAGTCCAACTGACATGACTGAATCGACTCGTTTAACCGTGACACTATTTCTATATACGATTAATGGCATTTCGTTCAATTCCTTCTGTTTTAAAAAATAATTCGTTATCCCCAAATTCCTGCCAAAAGTTGCCTCATTGGACCTATCATTTCTTCTTCAGTCTTCTTATTGGGCATGTTGCTATAAGTTTTTTAGCATAGATAGTGCTCAGGCAGTCAACCATTTTCTAGTTTATAATTATTTCATACTGAAACCATTTCGATTTATCCATCTATTGCCAGCTTGCATTCAAAGACGAACGAGTTAAGAATACCCTACACACAAGATATGACCACAAATACTTAGCCACCCCTGAGGCTTGCACACTGACATACAAAAAAAAGCGACTTACGTTTACAGAAGGTGTACCATGCCTTCCGAATATTTTAAGAGTTGCTGAATTAGAGTTCCAAAACACCTCAGGTTGAGGGTTCTGACATAAACTCAAAAACCCTTTTAGACGAGCTATATTAGAGATATCTGACGAGCTGATGTTTTTTTTACCTCGGACTCGGTTTTAGCGATACAAGGAAGTCAGTCACTTCGGTCTCAAAAAAATTTGTGCATTTTTTTAAAAGGTTAGGATGGAATCGAGAGCCGTTGGCTGTGTCAGCGGACTCCGGTTCAGAGCGTCGAAAAATATAAGGAAAAATATTTTTCTTCACTAGATTACCATCCAATTTTTCTTGTGTGGCTGTGTTTTTTTAAATCCCTAAAAAACACTTTTTTACGAAGGTTCACTCGATGACTCTTAAATTTGTAAACTAGTGTTATTGATACAAATTGTGGCAAGAATTAACGGCCATATTGTTAAGCGTACGTGGACAAATTTGCTTTTACTAATGCCAACGTTCGAAAGTCTAGCCCTGTTTTCAAATTCATGAAGATACTCCTGAATTCCGTCTGCGGCCAGAATCTGTAGAGTGCAGACTTCGTCAAGAAGCATCTTCTCCGAACTCATACCCATATTGCATCCCGGAACAGGAATGTCGACTGCAAATATGTTATGGGGTACAACAAGGATAGTTTTGGTTAGCGACCGATGTTTCCGTATCTGGACATAGAACTTGCTGTTCTGGAGGTAGGAACAAAAGTATGCTGTAAATGTTGGCAGGTAGCTTTGTCTTTTTATCTTTGTCAGAAGGCCCAGATGCCAGACTCTTTCAAATGCCTGCTGGAGGCTCAGAAAATCTCTATGAAGATAGATATCAATATCAATTTTCATTCATTTTGCGAACGCTCCTATTTTTTATATTGAACTACGCTTATAAAGAAAGTATCAAAATCAGTATTCGTTAAAAATGTGTAGGCGAATTTGGGCCAAGTTTCTTAAGAATGATGCTGAAATATACTTCGCCATGTGTTTGTAAAACTCACAAAAATACAAAATTATATAATTTTTAGATATTATCTATATCTATTTCTCTAAGCAGCTAGTGTAATCTAAGATTATTTAAAAATTATTTCGGTGAAATTGGGAGCGCCAAACGGTTTCAAAACGAATCCAAATAAAAAGTACGGATTCGTTTTCCGAAGCTCGGCCGATTCTTTTACTTCGGGTAAGTTTCGGAGTAAGATATTTTCTGATCAGCTCTGATCATTGATCAGTTTTGACTGCCTTATTACGATAAGTCAATGTCCAGAGATTCCATATGCCTTTAGTGGATTGAGTAAAATTTTATGTTCATTATCTTACGTTTTATTTATCTTTTTTTTGTAATAGTGAATGTTGTAAATTTTAGCTTGATCTCCTTGATAAAATTCTTAAATCAAGTATATTTTTTTGTCAACTCGAAAGCCGGATTTCATAGAGAAATAATTCCATATTCGAAATCAGCGGGAATCGTCGATCTGCTTAATCTTTAATTTCGAATATTAAGGGTAATGAACCGGAGCTGTCTTTTATAAATTGTAGTATCTGCATATTCTATGTTTGCCCCAAGCAGTACCAAATAGTTTTTTTTTTTTTGGTGTTGCTGCTCTTTATGCCATGTCTTCTTGAACAATTCTCAGATTAGTGTCTTTTTTCTCCTGCTTTAACTGCATTCTCTCAAAACAGTCATGCTTTGTTGTATTGCGAACAATCTGCCATTGTATCATCATAGATACTGCGCTGGCGGGTACTCCAGTAGATTCATCCAATTTAGTGGTATTCGCTCGGACTTATTTGGAACAAATGGAGAGTGCTTACTGAGATTTGAACATTATTTCGTTCGTTCGTTCGTTTATGTGCCATGCAAATTATTGCAGCCAGAAATATTTCCGCTTTGATTACGCTGTGGTGGATGCGTTGTTTGTACTAGTTAAGACACGTCACTGCAAGCTCCAATCAGGAGTATTCCGTGATTGTGTTTATGGTGGCTGGTTCAGTGAAGTGCTTCCATTAGCATTAGGTGTCCGTCGAATAATTGTTTGTTTGGCAAACAGCTATGCAGCTTGCATCTACATCTGTGGAATAGAAATTCGAGCTACTTCGAGATTTTAAGCTATCTTTTGTGCGTGCAGACACGCATAGATAACCAGGAGCTTAGATCCCACTAAAATTTGTGGTATCTGGTGCCAAATAGGAACTCAAATCTGCATATTACAACTGTATACCTGTCGTTGCGTGTTCTCATGCGGCTTTAGGTGTGGATTTGATTTCGAGTGTTGCCACCAAATCAAGCGTGCCACACAGCTGTTGGCTCGAATTATGAGTATTTGTTTAATTTGTAGTTAATTAAATTGGTCGATTTTTTTGAGTAAGCCAAACAAAAATTTTGACATCAACTTAAGTGTATCTTTAACAAAAACAAAAATATGGGGGCTATAATATATATATATTGCAATTTCTTTCATTTTCAAGGCGATCTTTATAGTGGGAATGTAGCGCCTTCTGAACGGCAAAAAGGCTCATAAAGACTCAACATTTGTATATAAAATCTTTGAAAAAAATTCTAGTATGACATAGAACCCTGAAACAATTTTAGGAAAAATTGTTTCTCAATTGTATACATTTTTTCTATTGTTATCAAAGCATTACACTCATATAAGAACAGTCACAAAGTCTTATAAAGCTAAATATTTATTATTTGATGCATTTTTATGTGCGCAATTACAATAAAAAAAAACACACTTTTTATTATACAGTCAGGTAGACAAAAAAATAACACAGATACTTAATTACATACACACAGACATACAAACTCACAGAGAGAAACATTTAAATTATGTTTTAATTTGTATGCAGAGACGATGAGGATGACTTCATCTTCTTACACGAAGTCAACGCTTGTCATAATTACATTAAGTATACGTATTAAAGCTGGTTGTAGTCTTTGCCGCAGCCAATGCCCCGAGCAACAGTATGTGTTGGTGTGAGTGTATCTTTGTAAGTTTGTGACTCTGTGTGTGTTTTAATCCTCGCACAGAAATGAACTAACAACGTGTCATAAAAGATTTTCAACGTTTTAACTGCGGTGTTTATGAACCATAGCGTCGCCATCTTTTAGTCCTTAGACCCACACCAACTCACGTAATCACGCATATAAACACACCTTAAAGCACTAACCTACATATATGATGTGTATATATATATGAACTTTATATGTATAATCGTGTATTTGTATTGTTTTAGCAACGTGCTTATAACATGAAGCCTATAAACACTAAATGCATAATTTGTAATTAATGGCCATTAATTATCTTGTCTGTGTAAGGCTGTATAGCTGTGTGAGTGTATGTGCATTGCAAAACACTTTCAGATACTTTGGAGTTTAAAAGGCTTTAACAATTGAGTTGAATTTAAACAATAAGAGCGTAGTTAGTCAAATTGAGTTGAATTTAAACAATAAGAGCGTAGTTAGTCAAAATTTCAGTGGTATTTTAAAGAAGGAACTTTGTTTTATGCAAAATAGTGTTTTATTTCGCAATATGGCATCCATAAAGCTGGATAAATACAGTCAAGCGTAGAAGAAACGCCGACTTAGAGATACGCCATTTAGATCAGTGCCGCGGCTTTTTCAAATATCCGTTCCAGTATCTTGGTTGTACAGAGATGGACTCTACAAGGTATCAGATGATGTGACTGGTATGGAAGAAAATTTTATCGGAGAAAGCAGCCTTTGATTTACAAATAAACTGGTATACTAGTCAATACAATCGAAGTACTTTAAGTCATCAAATTAAACAGGCGAAGGGTCTCATCAACGCCTATACCATAAGAACACTTAAAAGAAGCAATTTTTCCTGCGCCCGCAGACTAAGTGCCTGGGGTATCTATTAGAAAGATTCATTTTTTCCTGTCAACTGTTTTGAGCAATCTCCACAATTCATAAAATAATATTTCCCTTCAGGGCAAATAAACAGACTGTGTTTCTACCAGACTAATCTTGGTTTGAAGATTTTATAAAATTTTATTAGAGGAAGTTAGCTTTGGAAATTGTTTGCATAAAATGAAAAATATTCATTAAGTTTAATACGTATAGTTCTGCACTTTTCCTAAAATATAATCATATTAAATATTAGGTTTATAGGAGATCCTCAATTGGGGTGTAAAGGCGGTTTTAGAGAAGCTGAGGTAGCGGTTATCAGCAATCTAATTCCTCAATCCCTACTCTCACCTCCCAGTGGTACACCCTGGTAACCTGAGCAACCGTACTGAAGATGAGGTAAACAACCCGCATGGGAGGTACGGTCAGGGCTAACGAGAGAGGGAGCTTCGGGAGGGCTTCTTCGTCATATATGACTTGAAGGTCCCCCGAAGTTCTGCAGCGTCTGCCTCGGAGCGAGCGGCTGCAGAAGGCGTCTATTCCTCAGGTAAGAGGCGGCCTCTTATTTTAGATTATCTGATTATCTATTAGGTGGAGCTTACCAGATCTTCTTTAGGCTTGTAACCTATAGAAGTTCTCCACTTTACTCGAACTATTTGCAAACTGAAATTTTAAACATGAGTGTAAACCCGTACGGAAACGAGTCTACAAGTGGTAACCACATTTATGTGGAATATCCACCTGCTTCGGCAGCATGCACATCGGATTTGGAGGTGCAAAATTCATGTTAAAATGGAAATGGAAATGGTTCCACAATTGAAACCTCTAGAGGCACTATGTCCCACTGGGGATAACAGGAATTGAGAGAGAGAGGAGATCCTCAATATAATCGTTTTTGTTATTTGTTTTATTTTTATTATACGATAAGATCATCGAACTCAAGTACAGGAATTAAGATATAGAGGGAGGGAAAGCAGCTCGTATACCAGATAAATGATATTTAGTATTTTATACTGTACTGCTTAGCAGGGCCGTAGAGAAAAAATCCTGGCCCGGGGGGAAACCTTATTTATTACGACAGTATTTACACCGGGCCCATGAAAAAACTACTGGCCCAACGGGAATCTCCCCTTACCCCCTCTTTCGACGGGCTTGATGCTTAGTATCACCTAGGGTAGCGATTAGGACATGAGCTGTCCATAGAGCTGTACATATGAACTGAATCTCAGCGACAAGAGCTAGAAACACCCAGTTCACACTTTAAAAAAAAACCAGTCGAAATTTGGACTGATTCTTATAAATGGAACTTTTGACCTCCTACTTCTCCTACAAAAAATATTAGTCTAGAATACATAGAGCTTCAGCTCCAACGTGAAGCAAATGTTCATATATGAGCCTAATAAACAAAAACTGCTGACCTGCTGACAAAACCTCACTGTAGGTGGGGGCCCCCTTCCTTTTTCTTATTTATTCATCTTTATTGCATCTTGGCACCTAACAGCTATACTGAATAGTTTTAATGAAGGAGGAATAATTACAAAAATGGGTTGAATATGATTGTCAGTGGTCATGCAATAGATTTTAATTAAGGAAACTCAAATTTCCATGTTTTGAATAGCCAAATACAACTATGCTATTAATCATGCAAATGACACATTAATTAATATCCACGAAACGCCTTAAAACTTACTTTTTAAGACGAGGCAACAAAATGTACCAAAGTTCAATGCTCCATAACGCACCATTTAATTAAAGTTCGATATATTTTGATTTTTTTTTTCTTCATGTTATCTTTAAAATAATTCTTTTCCTACTTTCTTAAGGATATTCCATACTTGTATTGGGTACAGATAGTAGTCCGTTACATTTAAATTTAAGGAAATGTTAAACTTAGTTAACATGAATTAAATTTCCCCTTATTTTTTTATTTTTGGGACAATCTACTTTTAGTTTATGCTTTACATGCTTTATTTTATGTTAAGCTCGTGGGATTATGCGCTCTTCAAATAAATTATTATTATAATTTCTTTTATAAAACATATTTATTCAAATGCTGAATTATCTTACGAGCCTATACTTTAAAATTAAAAAATATCTCAAGCTCTTGAACGTAGATATTCTTGATTTTCTTCTTCATATGAGTACTTTTACAATTAGACTCAAAATTTTAGAGTCAAAAAGGTACAATAAACTATTTTAAAATTTTAGGCTGTACTCTAGCAGTGATGCTTATCGATTTTTAAAACTTATCGCTCTGCATCGGTTTACAAACATATTTTTATTTAATTAAATTTTTTTTGAAAATTTCATTGTTTTTGACTAACTTTGGCTACTAGCCTAAAAATATTAGTTTTTGACTTTTTAATTAATTGTATCCAAGCTATAGCATTATATTAGATTACTCTCTTCGTATCTTATCATAGTGGTTCAATTTTTTAATTTAATTTTTATTCCAGTTCTTAATTTTTTTATTTATTCTTAAATATTTTTATTTTTTCTAAAAAAATTTAAAGACTTTTTTTAAGTATGTCGCTTAAACACTATAAAAAAAACATTTTTTCTACACTTCGAAAAACAACTAATTTAAAAAAACGCAGTTTTTTTTTATTTTTTTGATTAAATTTCTTAAGTATCTTTAAAGTTTTTATTCATTTTCTATATAGCTTAGAACAGGTTTTTTTTTTTAATTTTTCTAATTGAATAAAATACATAAGTTTGCATTTGAAACAAATAATGAGACAATTTAAGTATGTACATCCAATATAAATATATTATATTTTACATTGTTTTAAATTTTTCAGCTAATTTGTTCATAATAAAAAAATAATTTGGCAGCAGTTAAATTTAAAATTTATTTCCAGTGAGTTCAATAAATATCAGAATCAAGTCATTTTTTTTTTTTAACTCACTTAATAGATAAAATTTCAATGCAAAACTTAATACAGAATTAAAATTTTTTTTTTTTTGGGCTCCACCTTATCGAATTGTTATTTGTAAAACTTTGCAATCAATAATAAAATAATAATAATTTCCTCCTTCTTTCTCCTCGATAAAGGACTGTATATAAAAGTTAAACTTAACAATGGACTACATGAGTTTCATCGCTCTATCCCGGAGCATAGGGCAAAATGAACCAGTCAGTAGAATAAATATTTTGTGTTTGCATATATTTAATATTAATTTTTTAACTATATAGTAACTATTTATAAACTTAACATAACAGAGCATACTTCTTCCCAGAATGTTACTCAATTTAAATTCATTTAACCGTTAAATTTCCCATTTGTGCCCTTATAAGCGCTCTCTAACAATTCCCTCAATTCTCTGATACGTAAAATAAAAATTCACCCGGTCTGCTCTCTCAGTTTCGTTAAGTTCGCCTCGGCTCTGCGCAGACACGAAGCACGCGTCGACCGAACTGTTGCGAGAGAGCACGATTCGAGGCAAAAAACAAGAAAAAGTCCTTTTTGGGCGATGCTCGCAACGATGACGAGAAAAATCAGCAGTTTCATTGATAACGCGCAACGAATTGGGTCCACAGAGGCACGAGTGTCGCCAGCTGCTGCTGTCAGTTGAAGAAAATTGGAAATTCACGAGAATTCTCGTGTTGCCGTGTGGAAGGACACAACGAATCAGCCTACAATAACAAAAACAAAAATAAAGAGGGCTCAAAAACAACGATAGCTACACAACAAAGTAGCCAAATAGAAGCAAACAACGAAAAAGCTAAAACGAAAAGAAAAACAAAAGAAAACAAAACAACAAAGAAAACGGTAATAAAGCAAAACAACAAAGTGAACCCAAGAAACTGTCTCCGGCTGAAACACACACGGCGTATGAGCGATGCTGGCCATGCATTTTTAATAAATCCGGGGCTCTGTCGGCAACTCGTTGGCTCCCACGGTCGGTCTGTCGGTTTGGGACGCAGGGAAGCGCAGCGCGTGTGTTTAATTATAGCCGCATATGTATGCAGGATAATGCCTTAACGTTACGAAACGGAAGTAAAACGAAATCAAAACAAAATGGCAGACAAAAACTCAAATTGAATTAAATTCTATTTGCACGTTTTGTTGTTTGCCTGCACTTTGTCGGCGCTTTTGCATTCTACAAACTACATTGGCTACACAGTGTTGCATTCTAATTTTTGCGTGTTTTGTGGCAGTTTTGTTTGAGGTTATGTTTAGAGTGTGCGGACGCGTTTCAAAGGTGAAATCGTATTGAGTTTATATAAAGTAAAAATCAATTCTACAAACAACTACTACAAGTAAGTTAAAGCTTTTAATATCTTTTATATATCAGCAGCACAGTTTTAAAATTAACTTATTGGATTCAAATTTGCTAAGCAAAGCACAAAATGTGAATTTTTTAGGGCAAAACCTTGATAAACATTTCCTGGCAAAACTTAAGCCAAAGGCCTTGGCATATCCAAGTTGTTGACAGTAATGCGCACTGAAGTGAAATATTTTGCTGTAGTATTATTTGTGGGCTTTTAAGTATAAAAATTGGATATTGGCTAATTTTAGGCATATACAGCTAAAAATAGCTAACAGACGCCATATTTTGAAAGCTATAGGGTAAAGCAAACCAAACAAAATATGTTGGCAGTATCAGAAAGAGCCATAGTGGAATTTTGCTGCCCTGTTTATTATTATAATTCGTGTCGGAAGTAAAGCATAAACAAACTTGTATACTTAAACAAAGTTTTGGAATGAATGTTACTTTTGAGTTCTAACAAGTTACATTATTGGTCCTACAAAGAATTTTTAGCACTAACTAACCAAAAGTGAACCACCATGCTACAATATGGTTATTTCCATTTTGGCGTGACGTTACGATTGTAAGAAAAAATAATATAAGAAAAAGTAAACTTTTTAAAAAGTAATTCTTATTTATCAAACAAATTGCAAAAAACATATTATAAGCCATAAGTAAAAATGCGCTCGGCGTGACGTTACATAAAATAGCAGTGGGCAAGACTTTTTTAAGAAACTTTTTAAGTGTTATTTGAGACTTCGCAAGCTATAAAGATAAACACTTTTTTTCGTTTTGTTTTTGGTGTGACGTTACTCATATTTGCGTTGAAAATGTTTCAATAACAAATTTTTTTAAAAATTTGTAACCTAAGAAAAGCATCCATATTGGCTTCAATATTAATATCTCTTATAAAAAAAGATAGATGGAAATTGCCCTTAGAAATAGAAACATCTGACCCAAATATGAAATATTCGATTTGTTTGACTTTCTTGCCCTCTAACAACCTTAGTATTGAGGTAAGCTTAGAACTTTTCAATTTAATAGCAATTGAATTGTTATCTTTAATTTTCTTTCAGAATACTAGTTAGAACATAATTTTATTTAACTTTTTTATTTTATTTATTTATTCTCTAAAGTTAAAAATATACATTGTGGGATCTAATATAAATAAAATTAAGAGATTAGGCTTCTAGCCTTTCCTACTTAGATAGTAATAACATTTTTAGCAAATTATAGAACAAAATAGATATAATATTTTAGAGGGCAAAAAAATTTAACAAAAAACCCATGAAAAAATAACTAAACTAAAACCTAACTAACTAACTTAAGAACTAACTTAACTCTAAGGGATATGTGCCAAACTATTTAAATATTTAACTTTTAATTTTTAAGTCTAAGTGGATCTTTCTGAGAAAATCAACATATATATATCTAAAAAAAAATCAAATAAGAAAGCACTTCTATTTGATTTAGCTCTTAAAAGCGTCTAAAAGGTGCCTTCACTCCCTGCGTACTTCGCACATGTTAATCGTTTTACTCTTAATTTATTTTAAGTGAAAGGATCTCAGAAACTAAGAATTTAATTAAAGTAAATTTAAAAAGATTAAATCAAATTGTCTGAATTATAACTTACCTATATCGTTAACAATCAGCCGTGCTCCGGAAAACGAAAAAACCAAACCGAACAATTTTATTCGGATTCGTTTTAGCGTGCTCCGGAAAACGATTTTTTTTGACGATAACTTCGCATACTTTCCTTATTTTTTCCGATGAATTCTCATGTTGTGTCGGTTTCAAAATGAATCCGAAAAATATGTCCGAATTCGTTTTCCAGAGCACGGCCGATTAATTAAGAAATAGTACCTTTTTTTCGCACATATTAAGACCGTTGGGAATATACAAAGTTCTATGTATATAGTTCAGCTTATAAAGTTTTCTTCAGGAAGAGAGAAAGCTTTCATCTCAGAGCTCAGAGCTCTCCCAGCAGTCCAATGGCCTGCATATATTCCAGTATTTTGATTGGACTTAGGGTAACAACGATCTCCGGTGGGAGAACGTACATGCCCAGAAACATGTTTCTTTTGCTGATGAGGGCCATGCATTCACATAGTAAATGTATTGAAGATTTTTCCTCCATGCTACAGAAGAGACATAGACCAATATCCGCTATGCCAATTTTATTTAAGTGGCTGCGGAGCCTACAATGTCCCGTCGAGAGGCCCGTCAGGATCCTCATGAGTTTGAGCCTCTTGCGGTTGTAGCACTGCACTACATAACAAATAATTTTAATAACAACAATATAGCATTTGTCTATATATAAGAATAAATAGAAAGGGATTTATATAAAAGGATTACACTGCCTAACTATCTTATGCTGGCTGTCATTGGCAGCTCTTGAAGAGTCTTCTTTCATTTTCATTTACAGAAAAATGTCGCCAAAACGTTTTTTTTTTACAAACAGAAGAGTCACCAAAACAAAAAATATATGTTAATTAAACTGAAACTAGGTCAGGACAAAAAAAAAAATTAATTTGTATGCCGTAAAAGCTATATGAAATCTGTATAAGGCCAAATAAGTAACGAAATTTAATACTTGGCTTGCAGAAGTTTCTATACCCTTTAAGACATAAATATAGTGAATGTCAATTTCACTGGAACTTGGTGAAAATAAATTTCACTTAATTTCACTTTAATCTCACTTTTGTTAAGTAGTGAACTAAAATTCACTTAGCATGATGATTAATAGCAAAATTTATTTTAATTAATATTATTTTATTTTACTTTATTATATTTTATAATACTTTAAAAAGTAAATATGTACACATTTATTGATTATTGTATTTTAAATGCATATTAGTAATAATATTCCACTAGTTACAGTAAATAAACCCAAAACATCCAATATCTGCCTTGAGAAAAATCATATACATAGGTAGACTGCTCATTTCTAATCAAATATTTCATGTATCCATTTTAAAGTGTATTTAAAAAAAAAACTCAGAATTAACCCAAATATGCAAATAAATTACACTAACGTAGAAAACAAGTCAGACAAAGTTGCACATTAACTTCCGCAGCTCATTAAGTCACTGTCAGCAAGGGGCTCCGCGGGGCTCAACTTGGCCAAAATGTTTGGGGCGCCAAAGACAACAAAAAAAAAAGCAAATCCAAAAAAAATGTCAACAAACCAACATTATATAAAAAGGCTAGCGGAAAATGTATAAAAATTTATGCGACGCCAAGTGGACGACAGGCGAAAAGGGAAATTCCAACCCCGCTTTTGGCCCAAAAGTGAAATCAGTGGACCAGACTCACATATAGCCAAAAGTTCGGAATATTATTTTGGTTCATACGAACTGTAGCAAAACAAAAATAAAACATTACTCTCGTCTTGTCTTGTCCTGTAAATTATGAGCTCGGAATGGGAGCTACTACGTAAATTAGCAAAATAAAAAATATACCATATATACACGCGCATATACATATATGTAACTACGTGCATATAAATATATATAAGAAAAAAAAAAATAATATTTTGTGGTTGCTTTGGTCTCACTGCCCCAAAAAGGTTAAATGAAAATGTCGACGCATTTAACGTAAACAAAAAAAATAAAAAAAACGTAAATAACAAAAACACATTCTTTTTAAGTAGGTTAACGCCTTGGCTCAAGTTTAATTAAAATGGTTGTGGGTTGTGGCTTAAAAACAAAATTTTGGCTTATGTTGTTTGTTAACTCACGCCCTGTTGGGCACCGCACCGCACCACACCGCACCGCATGCTTTGAAGGTCAAGTTCCATGGGGTAGAAATTTTCGGTTTAGGTTGGGTTTGGGCTGGACAGGCCAACTAATTAGTGGAGCATTTTTGTGGGCGTTGGTTATTTAATGAAATTTTAATATGAATTTAATTGAAATTTGGTTTGTCTTTTGGGCTGGTAAAAAATAATTCAATATTAAGCCTAAATTTAATAAGCAATTTTAAAGCGTTTGTCTTTTTGGAGTAATTCCTTGACGAATGAAAATGTGACAAAAATAGACGAAGGGCTTGAATTTTAAGAGGCACTTTGTGCTCAGCTTATATAAGTTGCAGTATTTTGATCATCAGGGATATGGATTTGACAAAATTGTTAAAATGCAGATGATTTCTAAGCGAAATCGAGAACATATTTGTTGATTTAAGGTGACTAGTTTTAAAATTTAAAAAATCGAAAATCATATATCCTGACGACATAGTGAAACAACTGAAAAAAAAATTGTGTCTCATCATGGATAGATGGCTTACCTGGCGTATGCTACCAGGGCTTAAGGGACTTAATTGGAGATGTTAAACCAACAAATATGCTGGCTTATTCGATCATGTTTCAAACTTAAGTAGCGCTGTTAACTGGTTCTATTTCCAAGGACTATTATTAAGGCATTCTAAACATACGGCACAGCTTTAGGGATACATATTTACCTCTCTACTCGCCTTGCAATCATTCCTCCAACCTTTCTTTCAGACTTACCTAACAACTCGGTTCAAAGTTATAATACCAAATATATTCATAATTAACCTAAATTACCTAAGTTACCTTATAATATTCATCAAGCAACTTTGAAGAAATTTACAATTGTTTGGTCTGACTAATTGGTTCATGGGCCATCTTATGTACAGCCCAAATGGTAGGAGCTAGAGAAGGCTGCAATTGTTCACAGAGCTTAAAGGCATTGAAGACACGAACGTAGCCAGAATTTTCTTTTGGGAACTTTTTATGTGGGTCATAGAACATAGTAGGTATGAACTAAATAATTAAAAAATAGCCCTGGTTGCGGTAAGGGTTTAAACGCCCCTTTCTACGCCCATGATTGATGAAAAAATGGCAATATGCAGACCAAAGAAGGTATTTTTTTTAATCAAACCGACTTTAAATTTTCCACATTTTTTAAGATTTTAGATAAATTGGACCTAAAGATAGAGAATTCGAAAGATATAGGTCTTTTTTTAGGGATCATGTTATTATGATTACGACCAGCCCGAAGTGTAAGTTTTATAGTTAAGGTTTTCACTTGAAATTTACCTATTAGATTATAGCCTTAGTTTTAAGAAGGCTGATTGCCAATACGTTAATAACAAAAAAACAAAAAAACAAAAAAATGGTTAAGAAGAACACTACGGAAGGATTTTGAATAATTCCGTTCCCACGTTCCTGGTCCAAATTTTGAACAATGATTGTAAGGAAGTTCTGGTGCTGGGGTATAACTCAGCCTACACCAGGGCCGGCTTCCAACTTATTTGTAGTCTGCTGAGACACTGGGCAGCATAGGGGGCCTAGAAACTATTCTGCCGATACCCGTCTATCGTTATTGCCGATAACCGACCATCGGCAGCCTGGGCTGGCAGTCCGACGTGTTTTAGCGATCTGCTACATATCGATATTTTATGCCCTTTTAATGTTCAACACCAAGGAGTAGCAACTGATAGAGAGTTTGATACTCCTTGGTTCAACACTTAACTTAATACTAAACTTGTAACTATAATCCAAAAATCCATAAATTCAACTTATACCTAAGAAACTAACCTTATATCTAATATATAATATATAATTTCCCTGACTGACAATTGTGTCAGTCGCCCTAGGGCGGGGCATGGGGATCTCTATTAATAACTGTTCAAAGAGAACAGGGACCTACAGTTTATATCCGAACGGCGGTGTCTTGAATTAATAGAGATTTTCTTTGGCAAATAGCGTCTTTTAGCTAGTGCTAGGCAAATGTACCAGTGCTACTGCGGGGACTCGAACCACCGACCTTCGATTTGTAAAGCGAGTACGCTACCACTACGCTACCGACGGCCACTATATCTAATATATTTATATTTAACTATTCATGGCGGAGCTTAGAAGCTTCGTCACATGATGAAAAAAAAAATTTATTTTAAATTAAGTTTTTACATTCTGACATTCTTACATGATGACGTTTCATTCCATAAGTTGGACTTAAAAAAAAAATATTTTGAACTTTAAGCAAGATAAAAAATGTAAAATTAGCCGAAGGCCTACGTTGCCAGCGCTTCATAATGTTATCTATATTACAGCTATATATAAAAAAATAAAAAAAAATTTTAAAGTCAGGACGCAACATTCTCAAGTAAAGACCAAAAATTTTTAACTATAATTAAACGTGTTATATTGAGATAAAAAAAATTTTAATTTATTTTTTTTTAGAATAATAAAATTCTAATGTTAAAAGAAGAGCAAATAGATATTATTAAAAAAAAAGACGAAAATGCCCTAAATATAAAAAAATGTCTTAATTGCGAATAAAAAATCGTAAACTTATATATTGAGCATAATAAAATTTCATTTTAAAACAAGAACCAATTTTTTTAAAATAATACCAAAAATTCTCAAGACATAACCAAACATTCTTATATTAAGGTTGCAAGACTTTAAAAAAGACAAAAATGTGAATTGCAAAATTCATTATTTTTAAATTTTTAAAATAATATTGAACATCTTTATTTGAAAAAAAGGTCTTTATTTTGAGTTAATTCATTTTAATTAAAATTTTTATAACTTTTAATTTCGAAATTTAATTTTAAGCTGCATATAAGATAAAAAGGGAAAATTTTCTGGGCTAAACAAGTCAACCAAAGTTTACTATAGTTTTGAATAACTGGGACGCCTGAGTAGAAGAAACTGTACATAGTTTGGAGAGATTTTATTTTTCATCAAACATTCAAGTCGACTACTTTGACTCAATGGTGGTGAGAGAAGAAGACTCCTAGTCCTTAAGAAAGAGTTGACAATTTAAAAAAAAAAAAACTATAGTAAAGCAAAATATAAAAAAACATTCGGGGACTTTGGAGACGTCTCTGCTGTGCCATATAGTGCCTCAAGATTAACAGCTTGAAAAGCTCCCAGATCCATCAAAACGAAAAGTAAGAGCATCTTAGAGATCGTTAGATTTGCTATGCAAGGAAGTAATTTTTTTTTATGTAAAAGGGCAAACTTTTTTTAAGTCAATTATAACTCATAGAACTTTATGCACTGCCTACAAAGATCAACTATCTTATTAATAAGCAGAATCCACTGGTACGATTGCTTCCTGAGTTCTTAAAGAACAGAATAATGCAAATAAAGCCAACCAGTCTGCTCTCTACTAGAATCTGTAAAAATTCATATAGTCTGTAAGGCTCTGATGAGTCTTCTTACAAAGCCACAAGGGTTCCGGGTCAAGGCCACTGTTGTCTATGTCTAAAATACGCTTCAATTGCTTGAAATATTAATGAATATTATTTAATTTCACAAATTTATGCAAAAGTAGAGTTGCTTTTTAAAATTTGTTTCTAAAGCATCGCAGCTGCCATTTAGTTTATTTTTCTAGCTTTTACTCCAATATCCGAGAATTACGAGTTTAACGAAAACATTATTGCATCCTAATGCCATAAAGTTAATTCGCATATGTGCCAATAGCTACAAACATAACTTCTTAGGAAAAACCATACTACTCGTATTTCAAGCCAAATCAATGCCATTGCCAGCAAATTTTAAGCCCAAATTAAACAAAATTCTCACGATGTTTATTCCCATAAGTAAGTCCTGGGAGTCAAGGGAATGCGCTCAAATAAAAACCAATACACACACACACATAAATAAGTTCAATATTGGCAACAAATTAAATTTAATGATGTTTGTTGCTTCGGTCAGAGAGTAGTAAAGTAGCCAAGGCTCTCGTCCTTCTTATCCAGGATATATATAGCCTTGGCTAGGAGTCAGGGCCATAGCCAGTAGAAGAAATTTAGAAATTGCCAACACTGGTAAATATTTGCTAACTGACGCTAATGAACTTGAGCATACAAATAGGCGACTGGAACGGGGGTCAGGGATCTGGTAGTGAACAGGGTACAAATGCAACCCTCCCTTACCAGTCACGCAAAGCCAAAATAATTTGGCCGAAAGCTTTGGCAGTTGCTTTTAGATTTGGATTTGCTTTTGTGTTTTTTCCTATGCCATTGGAGGTTATGTTGCTCTGATTAAAGAGTTCTCTCACAGTTCGTTTTCTTTTAGCACGCTCATAGATTTTTCTATGATTTTCCACAATATATTGGCAAATAAGAAGAAAAAAAAAACACGCACACAAAAACAAAACATATTGTAGATGTTTGCACAAAAATTTTTTCCATTGATTGTGGATTGCTTTAGATATACTATATATGTTTTTGTGTGTGTGTGGTAAGTATTTACTTGTATGCTACTTGTGCCCCACAAATGTGTGTCTTTCATTCAATTGCCCCAAAAGTCAACAAATTCCTGATATATCCAGTTGAATTTTCTGGGCGATTTTTTTTTGCTAGTAATGGCAAAATTGGGCTACTAGGATACACTGTGTGTGTTTCTTTTGAGATTTGCAGGTGAACCTAATTATGGTTAATGATGTTATAGGAAAATTGAGACGAAATTATATATAAGTGGTGGTTTTTGGAAGTAATATAATAAAAATAATTCTCCATGTTATTATTATACCCTTTGTACATTACTGGAGGAGGGTGTAGAAATTTATGACGTTAAATTTTTGACTTCCCGTAAATATAAATTATATTCTGATTATTATATATGCTTCAGCTACCAATTTTGGTATGTGGAATCATGTGAGTCTAATAAACGACGAAACGTTGATTTTTCTTCAAATACACGCGTACCTTTTAACCATTTTTATCCAAACAAACACATCTCCAAATACCATTTCCATTGAAAGTGGATAGTGGATGGGATTGTTGGTCTAAAGATTAATACCGCTAAGGCAAAATCTATGCGCATCAATACAGGTAATGATGCCCAGCTAATTGTAAATGGTACGAATGTTGAAAACGTTGAAAAATTCGAATATCTAGGCAGCATAGTAACAACGGTGGGGGTACTAAAGAAGATGTAGCCAACTGGCTACGTAAAGCTAGATGTGCATTCGCTAACCTTAAGAACATTTGGCGTTCGACAGCTGTACAACTGAAGACCAAAGTAACAATATGTAATGCTTGCATCAAAAGCGTGCTGTTGTTTGGATCTGAATCGTAATCTATGTGAACAGATGCCTCCGGCAGATACTAAGAATCTTGTGGCCAAGAACGATGCGTAACGAACGGTTGTGGGAAATAACTTAGCAACAGCCGATCGACAAATAAATATTGAGGCGGAAGTATGGTTGGCTGGGACACACCCTACGTTAACCTATCGACGAAATGACACATAGAGCACTGGAAAGGAATCCCTAGGGCAGAAGGAACTGTGGACGTCCAAAAAGTACATGGCGAAGATCAATAAGGAAGGAGACGAACAAATCTGTCAGCGAACTTCGAGCATTAGCGCGAAATAAAAATAATTAGAAAATCTTTGTAGATAGACTAAGTTTTTAAATTTTTATTTTTTTTAGAACATATAACAATAATAATAAAGTTCTCGAAAATTAAGCAAAATTCAAGATCTGAAGTACTTAAGTTATACTATGTTCTTCTTTACTTACCCTATCGATTCATCTTTTTTAACATTTTTTCGGATGAAAGAAATGTATTTTTGACATCTGTATTAATTTTAAGTTCTTGAAAAATGAATTAGATGAGTGAAATCAATTCATTCTATTTGTTTTTATAGAATTTTTCAACATTTAGAATATTTTTTTTTTTATGAGTTTCGCAAAAATAAAATATTTTTTTTGGAGTAACGCCTTTTTTAAGTTTTTGAAAATTTAGCACATTTAGTGGATTTTTTCAACGTTTTAGATAATTAATTTCTTTTAATTTTTTGAGTTTTGTACAATTCAAAAAAAAATTCAGCTACGCTTGTTTGAAACTCTCGAAAAATTAACAAAATGGACGTTTGTCCAAAAAAAAGTTTTGTTGAGTAAGTCAATAAACTAATGTTTTTAAATTCTTTTTTCAGAATGTCGAATGGTTTTGAAATTTACATTTACTTGAAGTTTTAAAAAATTCACAGAATTTAACATTCTAAGTCAGTCTACCCTTTTTGTATTTAATATTTTCGCTTTTTTGAAAGCAATTTTTATTAGACTTACATTTACTAGAAGTTTTCGAAAAGTTACTCAATTTCTTTATTAAGTCAATCTTCCCTTTTTATAAAATTTTTTTTTGCGCTTTTTTGAATGCAATTTTTTCTTAGACTAACATTTACTTGAAGTTATCGAAAATCAAACAAAATTGTCTAAAGCTCAAGAAGTTTAATAATATTTTGTGCGACTTCATTCTTAATCAATAAAATTTTTTAATTTGAATTTAAAGTTTTGGTTTTTGGTTTTGGAAAATTTGTGTTATGTTTTATTATATAAGGTAAGCTTATTTTGTAAAATTTTTGAATTGATAAGTAACTAAGCCAGTTGCAGATCTAAGATTTTACTATAGGGCTGATTTTGGAACTTCGTAAATTTTTTTAATGTTTTCATAATGCTATTTTTTTTTAAATATGTACCTTATGTATTTCGATGAGAATTTATTTTTTAAAACATTAGCAAAATGCAAGTACGCCAGTCTCCATAGGATAAGTTTTATTAGATTGTGAGTCTTTTATTCTACATTTAAGAAAAATAGAGCACTAAAAATTTAATAAAATTTTACATTCTCCTTTGTTTAACGCAAATTTTAACTTTTTTTTCTGAGTATATAAACAACAAAATGAAAGAACGCCAGTCTCCATAGGAAAAGTTTTCTTAGATTGTGAGTCTTTTATTCTACATTTAAGAAAAATAGAGCACTAAAAATTTAAAAAAATTTTACATTCTCTCTCGTTCTACGCAAATTTTATTTTTTTTTCTGAGTGTATAAACAACTTTAACTTGACGAATTTGATCGATTTATAGTCACGTTAAAGTACACTGACATACTAAAGAGTTTTATACTTAAGAAATACTCCTCGAATTACAAATGCCGGAGTAGAAGGAAAAGGAAAAGTCGACAAACTTGCTGCAAGTCCCACAATGCAAGTTGCAGGCGGAAATAAGTAAACAAGCGTCAAATAGTAAGAACACAGAAGGATCCAGCGAATCCGAGCTACACCAAGCATTCCAACTTTACAAGCTCAATACAACACTGGCGGAACAAGCGCCACACTTTTGCCATGGCCATGCCCATTACAACAACCAAAAAGAAAACTGCAGCCATACCAAATCCCACAGCAGGAACCTTTACCATTGCAATAGCCGTTGTCGACAACGTCGTGCCTGAGCACGAAAATATAAATAAATGAAACATTAAACAAAACTATAGTCAGCATTGAGTGGCAACAAGGACACAGGACTGCTGGCAAATGGCGAGCGGTGCGTGCATAAGGACGCACAAAGATGGCGAAAAATGAGCGCGAATGTTGAAGACAACAACCGGATATCCGGCAACTTTATAAGCAGCAACAACAGCAGCAGCAGCAGTGAAGAAGTTTTACAGCCACAAAGGACAACAGACGACGCCGATGCCGACAACGACAACGAGAACAACAATGGCGACAATAACAACAACAACAACGGCAACGTAGTTTATTTTAACTTTTGATTTCCGTTTTTTGGTATGCTGAACAGTTGTTGTTGCTGGCTGCAGTTGTTGTCATTAAGTTTGTCGTTGTTGTTGCATTTAAAATGGCAGCAGCTCTTCACTTCAAGATGGCGGCAAGTGCAGCAAATGCGCTGCGCGTATGCATTAAAAATGAATTAAGCTTGCAACTGGGGCATTGGCGCTGTGGAGCGTAGGGTGGGCAGGATTGAGACAAAAAAATAAAATTCAGAGCCAGCTGGTACAGCGGCAGCTTTTCCAATTCAATCTTCACACCTTAAAAGCCATTTCATTACTTATTTTAGCAGCAACTTATTATATCAATATAGCCCTAATTTGTATTTTCAAGTTTTTTATTAAATATTTAATAAGCCTGGAACAACTTTATCAACTTTAACTTAACTTAAATTAACGCTACTTAAAGTAAATTTGATTGACCCATTCACAGCACTGCCAAAGCCATGGACCAACTTGCCAACTAAACTATTTAATTGGGTTTGTTTTTGTCACTTTTGTCTTTAGTTCGCTCTAATTTGCCTCAAGGTAAAAGCAATCAATCAATATTCATGAAATCGCTATTTAGTTGTAAATGCAACGCCTTATAAGTTAGCCGTATTCGTCATGTCTGTCCGGGTCTTGCCAAGACTTGCAAGTTTTAGCGCGTTTTCATTACTCATAAAAGTTTTCCGTGCTCACGTTGACGCCGTATTCGAACTTTGAAGTGCGGCAGACTGTGGACTGTAGCGGGTTAGGGCAAGGGAAAGGTAAAGGGTTTTCCAGATAGATCACAGCAAGTGGCGCAGCAAACTAACGATGAATGAGTGACAGCTTCAAGTGTTGCACAACGTTAGATGGTAGCAGCTGCAACAACAAGAATAATAACTGCAACAACTACAACAATAAAAAGTACTATGGGCAACAACTCAATTTTCAATTTGTCAAAGTGCAAAGTTTTTGTCAACTTTTTAAGTATCTGTTGTTGTTTTTTTTTTTTGAACTTTTTTGTAGTTGTTGTTGCTATTAAAATTTCAACGTTTGTTTGTTCTTGCGTGCTAATTGCAAGGTTGCATGGTACATCTCTAAACTTAAGGTAGGGTTTTTTAAAGAGATTGAAAAAAATTTTGAAGCTATGCTTTCTTTCTAATGTATTCAAGAGCGTCCTAGAACTGAGTTTAATGATCTTTTAAGGGCTTGCTCGTAGTATCCCAATATAAGCATTAGTTTAGCAAAGTCTTTGTTGTTACTATTCGTCTAGCCAATATTTTAGTTCTGAGCTGGTAACCATTTGGGATCAAATCTGTGCAAATATGGTCAAAATAATAAGCAGCGTGTTTGATTAACTTTTTTTAAACGTAAAAACAACAAACGTCATTTTCACTTGGTGCTTTTTTCTTATTACCTTATTTTTATCGCTCTTCTTCTTTTCCTTTAACTCCTTGAGAATCATAGGTCCTCTGTAAAGCATCTTTATTGTATCCGGTTTTGTACTAATTGCTTCACTTCGCTCCAGGAACGTCCTGATTCTTCAGCTTCTTTCAAAGCAGCTCGGCGCCATGTTGTTCTTGGTTTCCCACTGCTTCGCTGCAGATCCGATTTACTTTCCTCAGCTCGATGTCGATTTGACGCCATCATGTATGTGCAGATCTTCGCCTTCGTCTACTCTCTTGCGAGTTCCAGGCGATTGCGATTCGGTCAATATAATCGTGAGCCTTGCGCAAAGTATTTCCTGATGGCTTTTTTGAAATGTCTGGACCCATGGCTCTGCGTTTGGTATTCTCTTTGGCCAGTAAATTCTGTAAATCTTACTGATGTCTCTGGCAGCTGCGTTCCACGTTTCATAGCCGTATAGCAATGTTAACTTAACCTTTTAGTTAAAGATTCTTGAGCAAGACTTCAGAAGATCCGCCAGACTTGCTGATTGCGCTTCCAAGGTAACAGAAGTACTCTACGCCGGATAGTTCTGAGTCATTCATTTTGGACCACTCATTTGGCTCAGCCGTTCTACAAATATTATAAAGCTCCTTCCATATGGGAGAATCTGTGGCTCAGAAGGCACTACACTCTACATTCCTATTAATAGGCTGTACTTGATGGTATTATGGTATTTACTTGTTCTCTTGTACTATAAGTTTCTGGGGTCGCTTAATCCGTCAAAGCTCTTAGATAACATACAAAATACTTTTTTTTTTTTTTTTTATAGATGTTTATTTATTTCATACAATATTATTTAATTACTATTATAAACATTAGTTGAAAAAAATTTTATTATTTAAAGCACTGACCCCGGACGGGTACTCAAACTTTGGCATATCAAATTAACATTTTAAAATTAATAATACAAATATTAAAACTATATTGACTAGTACATAGTATATAGTAAAAGAAAAAAGATATAGATTTACAAAATACCTTTTAATGGGCTTATATCAGCAACTTGATGTTATGGACTTAACCTCTGATTCGGACTCAGCGACATAAAAAAACTAATAGTAAATATGGTCTGATCTCTAAACCTTGGGATGGGATAAAGGGTTTTGGGACCTCCGAATCAGCGGCTCTAAATTTATAGGGGTAGTAGCCCTGTCTCATGTTAAGTTCTTAAGCCTTTTTTCTGTTGGCCTCTGTAATTGAAGAAGTTATGTCTGTTTTTGAGGTAATGCG
This sequence comes from Chymomyza costata, assembly GCA_018150985.1. Lineage (NCBI taxonomy): Eukaryota > Metazoa > Arthropoda > Insecta > Diptera > Drosophilidae > Chymomyza > Chymomyza costata. Next base: position 476,906 of record JAECWU010000166.1, read on the forward strand.
TCCAAAGCACTTTGTCGCACACAGTTCTTGGAGTAAATGGGTAGTATCTATATAAAAAAAGTAAAAAAAAAAAGAAAAAAAAAAAAGAAAAAAAAACTTCCAGAAAAAACTTTAAATTAAATTTTTTATAGTCTTATTAAACGACCAATCCAACCAGATAACGATTTCCTGGAAAACATATTCAATTTTGAAAGAACTCTTGGATTGTTTTTTTTTGGCTAAATTTTGTTCTTTTCTTTGCAACATCCATTTCGAAACTTTTTCTAAAAATTTCAATTTCTTGGCAGAGCCATACGTAGGTGCAGTTCCAACCTTGTAAGTAAGTACGTGCATATCAATGGAAGCGCTGCTTCGTTAACCTGATTCTTACACCCATGAAAACAAACACACACCCTTACACACACACACATTTTCACAGAACCCCTTACACATGTATACGTCATGAATAAATAGTTGAAGATGCAACTGGCACTTTACAAGTTGCATTTTGTATTCAAGTGCGTCTATTTCCTTGTCTGGAAACAAAACAAATTGCACATACTGTACCCCTTTACAGTCACCCAACATAAGTTAACAAAAGTGGAATTGCTTTTTCTTTTAAGATTAAAACTGATTGGCAAATAAGTGAGAAATTTTTTAAAAGTATTTCTATAATATAGAAACAGACTGTCTATTAAAACCATATTTAGTTAAGTTGGCAGCACTGGCTATTGAAGTATAGGGTGCCCTAATGTTCCGTGGTAACCACAGTGACGGATTCAAAATCATCAAAATTTCTGAAAAATGTGATCTTAAACGTACTCTGACATGAAATGATTCTCAATAATTAGGGACTTTTAAGTTTCGCGTGAGAGATTTAACATCTTCATATGAAGCGCCAAATTGTGGCATACGTTGCCAGCTGTTTGTTTGCATGGTCGTTGACAGAGGGTTTACCTGCTTGGGAACTCTAAAAAACTGCCGAGTGTAAAATTTGCTTACGATATCTTTATAAACAAACGAATTATCCATCTCAATCTTTTTGATTTTTTTTTGAGGTCCTGTTAAACATCCCTATGGGAACTATATAATATAAACCCGATTTTGAAAAAAAAAATTAAACAAACTTGTCTCCCGTAGGATAATAAGGGATCTTATCTGAAAGTTTGGTTGCTCTAGCTCTTACCATTTCTGAGATCTAGGACAGACGGTCAGACGGACATGGGTACATCGACTTCTCTAGTCACCCTGATCATTCTTTGGGTAACTTTGGGTGGGTCTCCGACGTCACCTTCTGTATGTTACATACGTTTTCGGCTTGCACAAACTTAAAATACCCTTTGTTCCATACGGTACAGGTTATAAAAAAGTTCAAATTTATACCAAAAATATATTAATTTTTGCAATTAAAAATTTTTCATGACGTTGTTCATTGGAATTCGGCATGAAGGGCTATGTTGCTCTGTCTGCAAACCTTTTATAATCCATTATTTATTTATGCTTTTTAATTAAATAAATAAAAAAATTGAATTTAATTTACTAGCTTTAGTAGTAGCTTTACGAGAACTTGGTTTACATACTTTTTTGACTTTCATTTAGGCTTAGATACCTAAATTGAGGTGTCTTTTAACAAGTTGTCAAACCTTTTGTGACCTACCCTTTCTTGCTTCTCCTATAATCCATCCTTATCTCGTTTATTCTTTTTCCAGCTTATATTCGGTAAAGTTAGCTATTATAACAGCCATTGCTCTTTGCTATTTCTAAGACACTTTATTTTGTTACTTAACGTCCTTTTCACTTACACACTAAATGAAATACAAACAGATACAATAACACACAGACACACATACTCACGCACACATACACTCACTTAAACACCTTAGCTGAAGTGTTTGCTCTCTTTGTGGGTTACTCTTTTTCACACACATATACATAGGCGGGCATTCTCACTTCTGTAGCCTGTATTTTTTTTTTTTTTTTCACTTGCTTAGTTGCCATTTTGTTTGCGCCCTTTTTTGCTGATGCCTCTTTTCATACACTGCACCTTAAGGGGTAAGGGGTATATTAAGTTGATAGGAAACGTAGAAGATCACCCAATAAATGGATCAAAAAAATCAGGACAACAAAAGAAATCGATAAAAAATTTGCTTTAAACTGTTTGTTCGATGTAAAAGAGCTAGAATTATGAAATTTTGACAGATATAGGGGTTAATGCTCTTATTTCGTAATTTCCTTAACTTCTGCTGCTCTTATTATTCCTAAGCCCATATTTTTCGCGTAAGAATCTTAGAGCTTAGAAAAATGTGGCATATAGACTCTTGTGAGCCTTATAAAGCAAAAGCAGTTGTCTTTTTTTCCAAGTAAATTCCAAACCCTTATCCATGCAAACTATTATATTTCGCTTGGACATACCCATGCCTTCAAAGCTCCGCCCAAAACTTGGCATATATTAACATTTTTTGGAAAACAATTTTTGCAGTGTATCCCACTGTCAGCTATCGTACTGTCAGTTTCCTTTTTTTTTAAGCATATGTTCTGTTTGCTATTGTAGTTGTTTGTGTTTATTTTTGTTGACTGGTCCGCTTGACTGGGGCACTTTTATTGTCTGGCTTTCACTCACTTCATCCTGTGAGCCAACTGACTCACTTTATTTGTACTCATGCATCATAAGGGTTTAATGGATTTATCAAAAGACCTATCCTAGACTGGGACCATGACAATATGAACCTTATGTTTGCATCATTTTCATAGCTCAATGCAGCGACGCCTACTTTTTCACACGCTCCGCTTACGCAATGATTAACATAATATACACATTGTGTGTATCTGTGTGTGTGAGTGTCTATGTGTGCGAAAGTATCTATGTGTTTTTGTGAGTTGTTGTTGTTATGTTGTTACCTCAACTGTTTATGTCTTCATTTTGAGCCACATTTAAGCAGACTACTTGGCCTACTTGGCCATTTTAGTCGCCAGTCTTCTGCTTTTATCCACTCTTTAGCTGCGTCTCTCCGCCTTTCTGTCTTCTTGACAGTTGGTCGCACACGGTTAATACATTTTTATAGACTGGCCAAAAACTATTTTCAGGTCTCTCTCTTTTAGCTTTTAGCGTCATGTCATTGTTGTTAATAGACTTACTTTTCATCTTCTTTGCGTCGCAGTCAACTTTTTCATCTCACTTCCCTTTTCTTCTCTTTCTTCTCTTTGTTGTTTATTTTTTTGTTGCCTTGTTAAATTGCCGACAGTTAGCGAAGTGGCTGCTGCTGTTGTTCGTCTTGTTGTCATTAGACACCTGCTACGGGGCAATAAATATGGCATACACTGCGGTACAGCAAAATAGATACAGCCGTTCTTAAACACAAAATGGCATGAGAGTAAAGTATAAGAATTTTTTGAGGATTTGGAAGAACTTACTAGTCAAAAAATCTAACGCCACATATACTCATTTAAGTTTATAGTTGGCTTCCAGCTTTTGCACTCATAAATCTATCGAAGGGCCTATCCTGGGTGGCAGGGGGACAACAAAAACAAAAACTAAAAATACTTAGAAATAAGGAAGACATACTTTTTTCAAAAACAGTAGAGTAGAATTTTTCAAAAACAGTAGAGTAGATTTTGCGTAATTTTTGTTTGTGTGTAACAGACTTGGTCTTAAGTTTATTTTTTGAGTAAGAAAAATTTTCCAGAACTTTATCTTTAGTGTCAGCAGTGTGGCGGATTTTTGAGCTTGCATACATTTTTTTAAAAATTTAACTATTACTCATTTTGAGCAACATCGAATAGTGAGTTAACAATTATTGGCCTAAAATTATCAGAAACCTTTAATTTGACTGAACTCAAAATGTTTTGTGTTATCCATTCAAGTGTTGAGCAGTGTGGTTACCCAAATTCGTTAACACCAAAATTGTTTGGCCAAAAGGCGTATGCGTAACGTGATATTATAGTTACTTGACTATACCAAAAATATATGTATATGTATACAATACATGTAAGCACCATATTTTAATGTATATTTTTAAAGTGTTTATAGCCGAGATGATTTCATCCACAATTTGCTTGTTGAAATGTGCCAGACCGGGCATGAAATATGCTTGCCATTTGCATTGAGTCTATGGATGGAATAGTACAAGTAGTTCTTGTTATTGTTGTTGTTGTTTTTATGTTGTTGTGGTAGTAGTTTTTTGTTGTTGGAAATTGTAGTTAGGAGCTTCTTTAGTGCGTAAATGCTCAGGGCAACGCTTTGCTGGCTTAGCAATAAGTACAACAAGAGGAACAACAACTATAACAACAGCTTGTGTGCGTAGTAGTTTGAAGCTGTCTTTAACACACATCAAAAGCATTATTAACAACACTACTCTCACACAGATACAATATACAGCCAATCTCAAACACACACATACACACACAAGTCAAATTATGCCTAGAAGGCAGGAGGCTCAGCAGCCATAACATGTGTTGTGGAGGGCAGTAATATCTTTGTGTGTAGGTGTATGAGTTTTTGTGTGTATATGTGTGTGTTCCTATGCGTGTTTATGACCTATACTACAATATGTTCGTATACCTCAATGTTTACGTTTTGGGTAAAAATATTTTAAGCTAGCCATGTAAAACCTGATTGTCTATCGAAAAATTGAAACAACTCGACTTGTTGTACAAATCACGAATCAAATGAAGCAATCGATCGTACAATCTACTCGATAAGCAGTCGAGTTGTGCAACCCGATTCTTCGTTTAAGGCTTTGTTTCAACTCGTTAGGTTTTTTTAATTTTTTAACTAAATTTGTATAAGTTATCGAATTATTGATAAATCATAATCGAGCTGTAGAACTGCATAGGTATGATTGGTTGCATGAAACATGAGTTGGTTTTCCAAATTCCCAAGAATTTACATGTTTTTAAAAAAATTTCACCTATCTACTATTTGTTTTAAAAATAAAAGGTCATTTATTTTTGAGTTGAATATAAATATAAGTGACCCGCTTCATATATTTTTACCCATATACGAGTATATAAGTGTATTTGTGTAAATGTTTGTGTGTATAAAATGTTTTTTTGCCGGCATTAAGTGGTCTTAGCTTGCCGCAAGGATATGCTTTTGTGGTCTTTAAAAAAATGCTGTATATTTTTTTTTATTCTTCCAATTCCCATGCCATAAATATATTTGATTGTTTCACAGTCAGTTGTTATGTGTATATGAGTTTAAGAAACTATATTGAATGCATTTTCTCTAAATCAGCTTAACTACCATTGCAGAATAAGCTTTAACTAAATAAATATTGAAAGCCGTAAAAAAATTAGAAGTAAAAAATACAAAAATAAATAAAAATATCAGATTTGTAATATATATATATGTAATAAATTAATTATATATATAAGAAACTTTATGCGTAGCCACAAAATTGTCTTATTGACATGATAGAAAATTTAAAGCTTAATTGTTTAATTTTAAGCAAAAAAAAAAGCTAATGTCTCTTAAACAAATTCTAAAAGATAGTAATACGAATATGTGGTAAATATATCTCAAGTCTAATATACAGAAAATAGTTTTTGTACAGCGGCTGATGCAAAAGTTATTATATATATAATTCAAGCTAAAGATAATTTTAATTGCTTACATGTTGTTGTTGACTATGTCAGCGCATGACCAAACCCTTATGCACACTCTCCAAATGGGCTACAGCTAGCGGGCTAGGAGTTAATCCAGAAAAAACTAAAATCATGCTCTTAACCAGGAGGTATAAAATGCCCCCTCTAACAAACCCAAAACTTAATGGTGTCACACTACCTACCATTCAGCGGTTTAGCCAAATATCTTGGATTAATTCTCGATAATAAACTGGACTGGAACCTAAGGATGTGGTAGATCGAAGGAAGAAAGCCACGATCGCCCTGTACACACGCAGAAAGGCTATTGGTCTTAAATGCGGTCATGTCTCCAAATATAGTCCACAGGCTATACACTGCCATCGTGAGACCGATTCTCCTCTACGGAGTTTCAATCTAGTGGCCTTAACTGGATAAGAAAACCGTCTTAAAAAAGCTGAGTAAGGTTCAGCGGACTGCAGAATTAACTATCAGCGGGGCACAATGCTCGACCCCAAATGAAGCATTAGATGCAATCCTGAACCTATTGCCCCTGGACAAAGTGGGTAAGCAAGCAGCCGTTCTATCAGCTCTACGTATGAGAGAGGCAAGCAAACGGAATTGCCTAGACTTCGGTCACTCAAGGATTCTTAAGGGAAATCCTCTTATTCCTGAGGGTACGGACTACTGTACCCCACAGGAATATTTTATGACTACATTCGAGACCCATTTTCCAACCAGGGAAGAATGTTGGCATACCGGGCCCAAGTGGCTCAACAAAAATTTTCACGGACGGGTCGAAGTTAGACGACCGCGTTGGCGAAGGTGTCTACATTGAGGAACACAAAGTAAGAATATCTTTTAGGCTCCCAGATCACTGCAGTGTCTTCCAGGCTGAAGTCACGGCAATTTAGGAGACCGTCCTGATAATAAAAAACTTGCCAATTGGTAGCAACAATATCTGTATTTATTCAGATAGCCAAGCGTCTATTTAGTCTCTCGCCTCCATGACATCATGCATGAAGTCAGTGAACAACTGTCGCTCATCTCTGGAGGAGATGGCAGAACAGTTTTCGATCCACCTCATCTGGGTCCCGGGACACAGTGGCATTGAGGGCAATTGCATTGCGGATGAAATGGCAAGAAGAGGAACTACCAGCATTCTCCTTCAGGACAAGGAGCGTCTGGGTATTCCTATGGCCAGCTGTCAATTGAGTATTAAGAACCACTAGCTGCTTATCAAGCGTGGAATCGGATAGCGAACAAGTGTAGAATCTCACGGCAGACATGGCCGGTATACTGCAAAAAGAGAACAAAGCAACTTTGCGATCTAAATAGATAGAGCTCAGTGCTCGACAGTAATCAGGGCAATTACCGGACACTGGTAGCTGGAGACGGTGGAGCACTTATTCTGTCACTACCCTGAGCTGTGCAAGACAATGCTCCGATTCCTAAATTCATACTTCTTTAATGATCTATAACAGCTCTCAGAAAAGAGTCCAAAAAGCCTCTCGAGGTTTATTAAAGCCGCCGGATGGACGTAATTTTAAGAACATATAGGGGACCTCCTGAGTGGGGGAAGGTTGATGTAAGGCCCACCCAGCGGTATCACAACGGGCCAATTCTCTGGTCTAAGTGAGTTGGGACATGTTGAAACAAAAAATATTGACACAACGACTAGAATGTACCCTACTCTATTTTTGATCAACTAAATAAAAATTTAAATAAAACATTATGTTGGTTTGATTCATTTTTAGTTTTACTGAATCAATGTTTCTTTTTAAGTGCAGTGTTCAATTTAATCTGCATCAAAAAAAGTTTTTATTTTTGATCAAAAAACAAACAATTTAAAAATAAAAAAGATTATATTTCGTTTGATTCATTTGAAAAAAACCATTATACCAAAAAAATATCACAAAGTGGTTACTAAAAATATTCATAAACATAATTTATTTTTCCATAACGTGTGGATTAACACAAACCTTTTTTTTTCTTTTAAAAGTCATAAAAATGATTTTTGCATTAAATAAAATGATAAAACGAAATTTTCGTGAAAATATTTCGTCAAATCATTGTGCAACAACATCAATTGAAGCTAATATTGAATTGGTTTTCCTCAATTTAAAATTCAAAATTAAATTTCCTAAATTTTCGTTGCAAACACATTCACTTTCAATAGCCGTTTTACCATTTTGTGCTCCATTGCCAAAAAATTTTATAGAAGAGCAGGAAACAACGACTGATATAACGTATATAAAATAAATTCTGCTCTTATCTAAAGCCAGCGACACAGTTGCATAAACAAGTGCCCCCAGGCTTATACCCCTACCAAATATGCTACTTTCAGCTATAAGACACACAAACACACAAGAGTTTCAGATTTCAATACCTGAGTGCATTTTTAGCATTTCATATAGAAATAAAAAACAACAAAAAAACAAGTGGAAGTAAAGCAAATCCAACGAAAATATTCACAGAATAAGGAAAAAGTATCATAGTTACCCAAAAAAATACGAATATATGTTATATATACATATATAAAAAATCAACAACAACAATACAATATATGATACTCAAGTGTAAAAGAAAAAAATTTGTGCATGTGCAGCCACGCCCCAAAGGAAAAGTAAGAGAACCTACAACAACAACAATTGTGTAAAAAGCATAACGTATACGCTACGTGGCACCAAGCGAGTCTTACATGGCGACTTACACACACGACTTCCACCAAAATACACAAAAAAAAAAAAAAATGCGTACGTTAAGTTGTTCGTCACCGACTTTGAAATACCTATCTGTCGAGTGGTAGCCCGACAGTGTCGTACCCTATGCTTTTGTAACCAAAACAAATTGATTTCTCTGTACATTAAAGCGGAAAATCGAACGGAAATTTGAATCCAAATCTATATTTCTAAGCAGAACTTTCGTAAGCTTTAATAGATTTTGCTATGGCTAATGTATATCTGTGCCGTATATATGGTAAGTTTTTACCGGGAGGTGAAGGGTTTTGTTGAAAACAGGTCATGCTGGTTTTGTTTATTAGGCTTACTTGCGCCTATACACCAAATTCGTTGACCGTAGCTTCTATATCAAACATTCACATATTAAGTGTGATTTCTTTTATTGAATAAACTTTTATAAAAGTCGGTTTGCAAGTAAAGCTTTAATTTTATTAAGAAAAGACTAACAACGTTTGCACAAAAGTTTGGCCTGAAAAGGTGAAATTTTTCCTTTGAAGGTTGAAGTAGTTATAGATAACGAAAAGCTACGACGAAATTTTCCATCTCAAATCGATTCGAAGGTTTTGGCGCTTATAAAGATAAAACAAATTTTGACTTGGCTGAAAAATATGAAATTTATTTTTTCAAAAATACCACCATATCCTTGTCACATAAACATGAAGGAATTTAAGATACCCCTTTACACCACATGACGTAAGGTGTATAAAAAACACGAAGTTTTTAAAAAATATATAACAACTAACAAAAGCGGCGGCAAGGCGCTGTGCACAAAATCCAAAGGAAGTACTAGCTAAAGGAGTGTGGGCTGGGAAGGCAGGTGGCCACGGGAGAGACACGTGCATTTTCACAAAAGGCAGAAAGAAAGTTTAAATCAACTTGTGGGAATTTAGACAATTTTATAAACATGCATGCCAAGTTGGTCTGTTTGTAAAGAGAATACAAATACATTGAAGCAGCAACAGACACAGACGCAACTTTACATAAACAGCCAAAGCTGTATGTGTGCCACTGTAGGTTTGGGCATAACAGGGCTGCAAAACCGTTTTTGAAAACAGAACATTTTATATTTTTTTAACTTAAGTCGAACCCAGTCCGGTGCAATACCGTTCCGTTCCGCAAACAAATTTTAAGTGAAGAGGACAAATTTTGCGTAAAGTTCTAAAAAAATTGAAGAAAACATCAAAATTGGAGATATATTTTTCAGTATTGAGCTATATCAGTAGCTTATAAAATATATAAAACAATTTTTTAATGCTGATAAAGGATCAATTATATATAAATTTATTTATTATCAATTTTTTTCATTTTTTGAATTTTTCAAGAATTTTAGCAGAATTCATTGACTATATCTGCATCCTTACCAATCAATAAATTTATTTTACAAAGAAATGATTGCAAAAAGTTAAAAACAAATAATAAGACAAAGGGTCATCAATCTTGAGGTTTTTTTTTTGAATGCAAAAAAAAAAAAAAATTTCAAATGAATCGTAAATTCTTTATTATCAATAGAAAGAACCATTCTTGCCATTCACTTTTTAAAGATAATCACTTTTTAATGTAGGCAGCAACTGCGCCGCGTAACTCGTCCATGCTGAGGTTCCAATTTTCGATGACGCGTTAGAGCATAATCGGATAACACGGGTAATGTTGGCCTTTAATGAAGCATTAGCCGTCATAGGTGGCTTATCGACAAACACTTTAGACTTCACGTAGCCCCAAAGGAAAAAGTCTAATTGTGTGATATGCTTAAAATTAATTGTTCACCGAATTGGTTCTTATTTTGTTGATGGTTTGGCGAATAGTTGTCTGTCTCAGTAGGTCGAATATGGCGACCATAAAATGGCCTAAGCGCGCGAAAAACATTCTTTACAGAACGCGAATTTTCATAATATAATTATACGATTTGTAAACGTTGTTTGGGTGGAAGCCTTTCCATGATGAAAAGGTTATTTAAATTGAATAATAAATACATGGCAACTTGACAGTACTCACGCGTGATTTATCAAAAAAACCCTATTGAAAAAAAAAACCACGAGATTGATGCCCCTTTATATTACATTGTCAAAGCCGGAAAAATTAAGTAACAGTGAACAAGACTTGGTCTTATGAAAATCCTCGAAAGAGCCCTCCAGGAAGCAACGTTTCCGTTTCATTTTTTTCAGGCACATAATATCCGTTTTATATACTACTAGGGGGCTCTGCCCCCTGCGTGCTTCGCACGACAACCTCCGTACGATCTTCTTTATTCAGTTCAGATTATTATATACCCTGTGCAACTCTCTATTTCCATAATGTTCATCAGCCCGTTTTTAAAATACCCTAAAACAATGCAGGTCGCTGATTGAACTCACAATTGGAATAAAAATGTTTACAATGGCTCCTTTGATACTGTCCTGCTTTATATCCCAATGACTTAATTATCATAAACGGTAGCCGAGGGGACATTAATCTTTCCTCTAATGATATTAAGCTTTTTAACCATTCTGATACATCTGTTAAGTCTGAGCCATTTAAAATTGAATTTTTCGGCATCCAAAATGTTACTTTGCCGTTAGTAAAAGGAAACAGATCTGCCAGATGAAGCATATCTGAAGTAAACACATAAGTAATATATATACTATATAATCCCAGCTCATTCTTTCTATTTGATGAGGGCACATCAAATCTTTACAGCAAAAGTAAACATCTTTGGATCGCTGTTTAATTATTTCGTTATCGTACTCGAAAAGCGATTTGGTATTGTGCTGTGTTACTTGTCTATCTATCTGTCTACAGGTTTCTTAACATCATCCTACCTGTCTGTTTTTTTTGCTATCTACGCAATGTTTCACGATCTTGCTCTGTAATGGTGAAATCTAAATATTCTCTGATTTACTTGCCCGTCTCGCCTAACAACTCCTGCTCTGCATTCCTTAACTCCAACTTTTCTCTGAGCTTCTAAGCATAGTGTTTCTTCTCTGCAATCTTAGACTTTATGTCTTCCCTGTGCTGTGTTCTAAGTATAGTGTTGAAAACTTGCTCTAGTCGCCGAATTTCTGCATCGTGCCACGAAGCAATAAATGCAATGGCTCGGGTGGTGGAGTCAAAAAAGTCGATTTATTTTTGCCACAACTTCAATACGCCACAATGCCCTTGGGGATATCTGACACCCAGCCTCCATAAGAGAATTTCACGATTTACTTCTTTTTATGTGTTTTTTTTTCCGATATTTTATGCGTTACTCGTGTGTGCAGAGTCAAAATAAAGTCAATTTTAATTTTAAGAAAATTACTCTTTTTTATATATTAAGATTTTAGAAAATACATTTTTTTTATGTATCTTTTTAGCTCTTAGTCCTAACCCGTACTTTTGTTTAAGCCAAAAATATTTCTTTGCATTTTAAAAACTCGCTCGAGCTGTTCCTCAAAGCTGTTTCTAAGCATTCCATAAATTTGAGCACTGCACCTGACACGAATTTTTTTAATTTCGCAGCCCTGGTATATAATAAAAAATTTTTAAAAAGTAAACCAAGCCGTGCTATCTTTTGTCATCTCATTGTTATTGTTGTAGTTGTTTTTGGTGTTTATGCAAATGCTCGCTTCATATATTGTTACTGTATGGGTGCCAAAGGAGCTACGTGTTACACAGATACATAGACATATTATATACATATGCATATGCTATATTCATGAATATGAATATGTATATATGTATGAATATCTCGCCTATATAAACAGCATAACTGAATAATAATAACAACAACAACAACAATAACTACTCCCACCAAGAGACTGCCGCCCAAATGATGAAGAAGAAGAAGAAGAAAAGAGAGTCATTGAAATGCTTAAAACTTTTCAGGTAAAAATAAAAACATTTACAGCATTTGGCCATATGCTCTAAAGTTTAACTTAAATTCATTAAACATAACAAGCAGCTGTTGGTAAAAGTACATAATAACTTGCAGAATTTGTTATCCCAACTAGAAGATGCTGAAGCAGATGATTGTTTGTAGAAAATAGTTTGTGTGCACTGTACCAAGTGGTACAAATGTGTATATGTATATTTTTAGTTTGAATAATTTTTATTTAAATTTGAGACTAAATTTAAACATAAGCTAACATCATTTATGCTTCTTTTATTTTCAGAAATTTGCAAATGTTTTTGAATCACGTGTTTAAAATCTTGAAATAATTTAAAGGTAAATACGAAATTGCAATTTTTAAGACCATATATTAATTTTATGTTAATAACTTTTAGATAAAAACTTAAAAATAACTTATTTTCGAACGCATCAACTCGTTTGCTAATAATTTGCTACAGTACATCGATAGCTAAGACATTTATAAAGTACTTTAACGCATTCACAGTCTCCCCCTTCATTTTCATCAATGTCACTTTCTATTGCCTGCCATTTCCATTCGGAAAAAATGCGGAAAAAAGAGCAACATATTGTAGATTCCATTTTCTAACTGAGTCGCTTGGCAATGGCAGGTCAGCCATTTTTATTTGTTGTTGACGCCAACGGGCTGTCATAGTTATGTATTGTTGTCGTTGCCTTATTTTTTTTTTTTTTTTACTTCTTTTTTGGCCATTGTAGTAGCTGTTTTGTTGTTATTGTTGTTGTTGCTGCCATTCTGTTGCACATTGAAGCGTGAAACTTGTGCGCTTGTCACAAAAATGGTTTCTGTCAGATTTTGTTGTGGTTGCCATCGCGTCTCTTGCAACCTTACACACAGGCTAACAACACTGGTTTGCTATTTTTAGTCTTGCACTCATAAATTAGAAATTCCCACCCCAATTCCCCCTTGTAGTTCTCGATGTTACTTCTCCTCTCATGCAGCCACCATCAAGTTATGCGAATGTATACCAAGTACTAGCATTTCAACTTTGGCTTTAGCTTTGCTTTCTTTTTATCTCTTTTGCATTAACATCTGGCAACACTATTTGCCAGTTGCTTTACTTTACTTCACTCTCTTTTTGCTGCTTGTCATCTCTCTTTTACTTTACTCTGTCTTTGTCTCATTTATACGATGTCAACTTAAAAGAAAAACTCTGAACCATGAAACTGCAGCCAACTTGGTGCACACCTTTCCAATTTTCCTGACAACTAGCAGCGGAATTTTCTTCAACTTTGTCGAGTTATCTGCTCTGATCTCCAGTCTGGGCTAGGCTACTAGACTGGACTGCTTCTATTACTTTATTGCAGCTCTGAAAAGATTGCTTACTTTTTGGACTTTTTTTTTTTAAATTAATTATGGCCGCACAGTGGATCAAAAATGGAATCGTGGAGATTTCTTTTAGGCGTACTAGATATTTATTGTATATATGCATATTGGTAATGAGTTTTTACATATTGCGATATAAATAATAAGATAATTGTCTTTTTTACGACTTTTTGTTTCTCAAGCCGTTTTGAGATACTTTCTACTTCGAGTTAAAAAGTTAAACAAAATAAATAAATTCTATGGGTAGCGGCTTTAAATAAATGCTGATTTTAAAGCTGTTTCGAGATGTTCTAGGTTTTCGCTTCAAATATATAAATTTACAGTTTGAAAATACATAACTAGAGTTTATCATCGCTAGTTTGAGAAATGATTAAATTTGTCATCATCATTCGTGCGAATTCCTAAGAAACATTGGGATAAAATGTCAGGAAGCGAGATATCGCTTCTTTTTTTTTAAATGGATAGTTGAGTTTTTAGTGAATCTGACATTTGACTTAAAATGTCCCAAACTGACGAAAAGCTTTTGAAAAATAAAGAGCTTACGAAACTCTTAGCGAAATACGAAAAAATTTAGATTCTTAAATCTCCAAACTAACCTAACCTACTTTCAATCTTTTGAGATCAATCATCTTCCTTATAACATCGTTCAAACAATTTATAGAACCCAAGCATTCCTCACAATAATTTAGAATTTAAGGTGACTTCAAAATTAACAAAAAAAAAAATGTTAAAAAAAACTATTTGATTTCTGATGATGGCGTCAAATGTCCAAATTCTATAGAAAATCCAAATGACATACAAAACATTTATTTTAATTAATTAATCAATTATAAATTAAGATTTTAAAATCGGAAAGTTTCCAATTTGTAGAAAAAGGTTTAATATTAGTTTTCAAATTTTTCTAAGATTTAAATGTATGAATCTCTTTTCTTCAAACTTATGATTTTATCAATTAAAAATTGAGGCTTACAAAAAAAATCGTTTTTCTCATTTTTTTGTTAAGATCTCGAAAAAATCGAGAAAATTGTTGTGTTAAAAAGATTAATTCTTTTATCCAATCTATTTAATCGATCAAATACGAAATTGAATAAAGTCTAAAATTTTTGAACACTAAAAAATTTCCAAGAAAATATTTATTTCTGAGTTTTGAATGGTTCAGACAATGTTTCTTTAGTACAATTTTCGATAAACTGACAGTTGAGGTTGGTTTTAAAATTTTACCTAAAAATTTTTTTGAACAATTGCAATTGAAACACCCTTGTGGGAGCTATTCTTATAATGTAATCACGATATCAAAAATTTTGAAAACCTAAACTATATAATTTTATGGATTTTCAAGGGATTTAATCAGAACGTTTGGTTCTCTAGCACCTTACAATCTCTGGATCTTGGCGTTTATATGTAGAAACGAAAATCCAAAAAGAATGTTAAGATCACTTTAAATCCCAAATTGGACGCTCCCGAGTTGTAATCATATTATTACACGTTTCTTATAAATACATATAGATTGTTAGATATAGGTATACGATAATATAATTGAATAATGGACTCAAAAATAAGCATAAAAAATTCATTTTTAGACTCCTGTTACCTATAGCGTACAAATGCCCAAATTCTATAGAAAGTACTAATGTAACGTACAAAACATTTATTTTAATCAATTATTCAATTATACCAATTAATGCTTATCAAAACCTCGAAAAGTTTGCCAATTTGTCAGAAAAGGTTTAAAATTGTCGTCTTTCAAATTCTTTCTAAAATTTATATGTACTAAATCTCTTTTCTTCAAACTGTATGAGATTTATCAAATTATACAATCTGAGGCTTTTCCAAAAAAAAGATAGTTTTTTCATTTGAATTTTGTTAAGATTTTCTCGAAAAATCGAAAAATTGTTGTGTTAAAAGATTATTTCTTTTATCAATCAAAACTATTTAGATCGATCCATGTGATTACGATGCATCTGAGTGTCAAAAATAATGTCTAAAATCGTTTTAACACAACAAAAGTTATGCCAAAAAACAAATTTCACCGCCCCTTCTCTTAGTTTTGTAAAATATTTATTTCTGAGTTTTGAAGGGTTCAGACAAAGTTTCTTTATTACAATTTTCAATAAACTGACAGTTTAGGTTGGTTTTAATGAACTTAACCCATCCAAATTTTATCGAATTGCAGCCCCCTACCCTGAAATTTTTGGGTTTCAAGTTTCCCACACCGTCAAAATCCTTTTGAAAATCCCGATATACGTATATAATTTTATTTTTTCAAGATTATCAGACGTTTTAACACCACAATATCTACTTGACGTATATATGTAGAAACGAAAACCCAAAAAGAATGTTAAGAAGATCACTTTAAATCCCAAATTGGACGCTCCATTCTCGAGTTATAATCATATTATTACACGTTTCTTATTAATACATATAGATTGTTAGATATAGATATATGATAATATAATTGAATATGGACTCAAAAATAAGCATACAAAATTCATTTTTATTTATATTTTAGTTGCAATACATTTAACCTATTTTTAACTATTTTTACCACTGTGCCAATGCTGCATATTATATCTTCATAGCTTTTGTTGCACTCTTTTTGTTTTAGTCCTTTGCTGTCTTTATAGTTCATTAGTGCAGAAGTTTTCATTTTTTATTTTTTCTTTTATATTGTTTTATTTTTTCTTGCCATAGCATTTAACAGCTGCTGTCTGAGATTATAAAAATATTTTCGTTTACTTCTGCTTAAGTTTTAGTTTCATTTGTATCCTTTATTTTTGCTAGCATTTTGCTTTATTAGTTGCTTCGAATAAACAGTTGTCAGTGTCAGGCATTTTGAATGACATGAATACAGCTATTTGGCAGCCATTTTATATTCTTATTTAAAGGATTTCCTAGTCTGCTGACCTCGAACTACCCTGACATTGATTTACTTGAAGACGTGGTGCAACAACAACTCGTGTTGCAACTTTAGTGTCTTAAACTATGTAAAGATAAGCATGGCCAAGACAGCTAAAATGGCAACTTAAAGTGGCACCAGACACCGCCAAGTGGCTGACAGTAGTATGCAGGAGAAGCTCCAAGCATGATGGTAGAGTAATTTCCTGTGCACCACAGACCCCACGTGGGGGGTCTGAGTTCGCGAAGTGTGTCCTGGTTTTCTGCTGGGGTAAAATAAACGACAGCTAATAATGCGCACAACAAGTGAGCAAATGCGTCACTTAAGTAGCAGCAGGCTCGGAGCGCACAAAAGTAGACTACAGAAAGTCTGGAGCGAAGCGGAGCAGTGCTAATATGTAGTTGGGTTGGCAATGCCATGTTTTTGTATACCCTTTACTCTTGAAGTAAATGGATATGTTAAGTTGGTTTCAATGTTAAGTAAATGGCAGAAGGAAGCATTTTTGAAAGCTATCAATGATGCTAAAATTAGGGCAGCATTGTAGTCAGCAATTGCGTATACGTATAGTATCAAAATTTACCAGTTGGGCCCAATGTTGGCAAATTTTTTTCAGTCACGATTTGTAGCTATATTAAGATAACTCTAAGCTTAAATACTTTCTAAGTCCATGGTATCTGCAAGTCGGTTATGGCCGACCTTAGCTAACCAATTTTTGCATGTGTGTTTATGCGGGAGCAACTTTAATTGGCACACATGGCACTCACACACACGCTTTCACACACACACAGACGTGTGACATAGTTGCCACAAGAAGTAGAAGCAGAAGTAGCAGACGAAAAACAAGGAAAAAAAGTAGACCAAAGAAGCAGCCAAAGCAGCATTAGCAAGAAGACAAAGGTTCCATCATATGCATAGTCACATTCGCATGTTTGCCTGGTTTATATGTGTCCCTGGTTGATCTTTTGGTTGCTTTGTAAGGCGCGTCTTGCAACGCCTTATGCAAATTATTTTGAGGCATTCACAAATGTGTGAGTTTGTATCTGTATGTGAGTCTGTATCTCTATCAGTGTGCGTTTGTATTGCTATGTGTGCCTGCTTATAAATATGCATGTGTGGGTTGAAAGAAAAGCTCAAGTGTTAAGGGTCGCAGCTTAAGTTTAATTAGACGCTGGCAAGTGATTTATTTAAATGTTTATAGTTTTCTTCCTTTCTTTTTTTTGATCCTTTTTTGGGTCAACCATTAAAGTTTTAATCAATAAATTTAAAGTTTTGTGGCGCACTTTTGAGTAAGGAGAATAGTTTCAAAACCAAAAAGCAAACCCACAAAAAATAATAAGTTAAAATTATGACTCACTTAAGACCTCTTATGATTTTGATGGAAAATATTTAAATACCCTAAAGTGGTAACCAGCCTCTTTTCGCTACAAAAAGAGCTTTTTAAGAATTGTTTTTTAACGAAACTCTTTAAAAAATGGCACTTGCTGTATTCGAAAATTATTGCTATACATATTAAGTAAATTTTTTTGAAACCTTTAATTTGAGTTTACCAGCACTTTTCAACTGCAAAGATATTTCTGTTTCTTTAAGTAATAAAAGTTAAGCCGTATTTTAACACTATCAAAAATATTTCAAAATAAAGGCAGCAAAGCAGAGCTTTCGATTGTATATTAAATACAAAATTTTAAATTTAAAGCAATAAACTACAAAATGAAAACAATTTGTTTAAATGGGAATATTTTACATTAAAAATCCCAAGCATAGCGGAGTTTATCCAAATTTTGTGAATTACGTTTAAGCTGAAAATTTTTAAGGATATTAAGTATCTGGAATGTATGACTCTGACCTTTTTGCCATATGTAAATATAACCATTTAACAAATTACAATCCAAAGCATTCTTCATCCAGTGCGCCCATAGATCTTCTTCAATCTAAACAAACTTCAAGGTTTTGTTGCAATCTTTAAGTGTGCAACATTTAAGAGGCTGCTTAGCTGTGGCATAAATAAATGCAACTGTCACTCACACTCTGACACACACAAATACACACACACGCAGAATAAGCTTCACATCGCCAGCTGTCATCTGAGCCCGTGCAAATGACACTTTGTGGTTCAGGAATAGAGTGCAAAAAAAAAAAGTGCAAAATAAGGACAAGTGTTCCTGTTTAGATGAGATATAACGAATATAGCATACACTGTACCCTCCAAGTCTTCATTCGACTTTAAAGATTTTGGTGGCGTCAGGGAGAAAAGTAAAGTGTGTCGGAAAGGCCATGAAAAGGCTTTGAGATGTGGGAAAGCTTTGGAGCACGGAAAGTATTTGGATAAGGTGTGAAAAACTGTAGAGCACTGAGAGGTAGTTAGGTCCGAAATTAAGTTTTCAATAGATGGATTTAGCAGAAATTTTGGACGATTTTGTCATACGCAAAACTTCTTAAAGCGAAACACGTGCTGATTGGTTCGTCGCTTCAAAGACGGTGATTTCGCTGTTGACGACTGTCCACGTAAAGGAAGACCCAAATTCGAAGACGCTGATTGGAGGCATTGTTTCGAGTGAGGATTCGTGCCAACGCAAAAAAGATTGCTTCAGAATTTGAAGTTACCCGCCAGCCATTTCCAAGGATTGCATGCGTTGGGAATAGCTTAAAACCAAGGAACTTGGGTTCCTTATGATTTGAGTCTACAGGACGTTGAGCATCGTTTTTCGCCTGTGACCAACTGCTCCAGCGACAAAGAAGGAAGAGTTTTATTCATCGCATCGTGACGGGAAAAAAAAAATGGTTCATTACAGCAACCCAAAGAGGAAAATCTTGGATATACATCATGGTGCATAAAGAACATGCATTAAACAAAAATGGGACCAGGCGAAAATGTTTATTATAAGCTTTTTAAACAAGGCGAAACCATCATGGGGAACGGTATCGAACTCAATTGATGCGATTGAGCCGAAAACTGGTGACAACTCAAATTACGCAGAGGCAAAAAAAATTTTTTTGCATGACAACGCTCCCTATTTTTTGGAATCCAATTAAAACCAACTTAGGAACGCACTTGTTTGAAGTCCTATCTCACCCGCTAAAATCTTAAAGATTGAGCATTCTCGACTTAATAATATTTCCGCTCGATGGCACAAGGTCTGGCGTTTCAGTTGTTACACTCATATGAAAATATCGCAAAACGACAAATTCGTGGATAGCCTCAAAAGACGAAGCATTTCTTCCTGCCGAGCTATTGAAGCTCTACCTTAAAGAAAAGTTATAGCTTGCGATGGAAAAGACTTAGACATCAGCCCTATCCATTTTTTTAATAAAGTTACATTTTCATTAAAAAAATAGGCTTAGTTGCGCATTGAAAAGTAATTAAAATATAAAAATGGGTAATGGTTGACATCTATATGTTACGCCATTTCAGTAACTTATTAATTTCTAAAGCCTGATTCTTGAGTAGCGACTTTGAAAACCCAGATTTGCAAATTACGCAACTTTTGTCATAGCTAACCAAATTTAAAATGAGAAAACTACATGATAGGTCCGCCATTTTGAAATTTTGAAAAACATATAAGCTACTTAGAATCGCTTTCAGCAAAAGGTGTTTGACTATACATATTAAGAACAGGGGTTAAGCAATTAAAAAAATTTTTTTTTTAGCAATACGATAAATAAAAAATAGTGATTAAATTATGGAGTTACTTTGTTTTGGCGACGATTGTAGCACCACCATTTTGAGTATGTCACTAATATCAAAATCACCATACGGCTTGAAAAATTAGATGAGAAGACGACATTTTTGAACCCAAAAACGTTGATTTATCTTAAAAATTAAAGTGTGAGGAGGGGGTGGTTGATTTAATAGAGAATAACCAATATTTATTAAATCATTTTTAAATTTTTAAGCTTTGCAAATATAGGAGTGTGTCAAATTACAAGATTAAAACATATAAAATGTGAAAGTAAAATTCAAAAGTCTTTTGGCATAATTTGCCGATCTATTAAAAATCGGAATGCAAATGTAATAAACCATAAGACATACCTTACGGCCAAATTATGCACACCTGCTATTTTAAGACTTTAAAAAACTGGAAATAAGGACAAATAGACAGTCGCATTAAGCTAAGGTGATTTCTTTTTTAATCTTAGTCTTATAAAGCTTTTGGAGTCTTAACCGTTTACCTTCAGTTGTTTCATACTTTAAATGAATATACCCTCATTCACCCTTGGGGCACAGTGTATAAAAAATGGGTTAGTAAAATAAAAAAAAAAAAAATACTGCGCCTTTGGCGTCCATGGAGGTCAACCTTATTGTGTGGCATGCAGTTGGCTCTTCTGTTGCCGCCATTTTATTTAGCTCTTTAGCCGTGCGGACATATTGTGCATGCCGTCTGAAAACTGTCGCTCTTGCTGCAACCGACTGTTGCATACTTTTGTGGGCTCCCAATTGCACACTCTCAAACATTCACACACATAGACTCTTGTGCACTTTAGCTGCGCTTGACTGATTCTCAGTGGCAGCTTTTTTTCTCATTCTTACTCGTTTCTTTTTTCTTTAGCTCTAGTTCTTTTCAGGCTGTTGCCTGTTTGAGAAATTACCTTAGCTAAAGTTGCGAAAGAGTGTGAGGCGTGTGCACAGAACACGAATCAAGCGTAAAGAGCAGACAAGGAAAAGTAGCTCCAAGTTTACCCTGACAGATATTATTATTTATGCGGTATGCTGGATGTTAGCTTTTCTGCATAGTTGCGTGGACTTTTAAGTGGCTGCAGGCAAAACCAAACAGAAAAACCAGAAAACCTTAAAGCGAGAGTAAAATACGCCACTCACAATGTCCATTACATTATCCATGCATGAATGCATGAACTTTTTTGCGAACCGGAAATGCGCAAACGTAGTTCTCTTTAAGGTTAACCAAGCATGCAGTAACTTGGTGGTAGATAATTTTGGCATATTACTAATTTACAATACGGCTCTTAAATTAAAACTACAATAATTAAACTGTGGAACGTTCAAAAAAATAATTCGCTACTAAATTATTGCTCAACTAACAGAAAGCAGAATTTTTATTTTATTTTTTTTATCCTTTTAAAAGCATAGATATCGCAAACGGTTAACATAATTGAGTTCAAAAATGTTGTTTTTTTTTTTAATAAAAAAATAATAATATTCAGTACTTCCAAAAATATTTATATCAGATTTAGTTAAGCAAGCATCATCCTGAACTTATAAAAATATCAATAGCAAAACTGCTGAATATTCGGCGATACTCCGAAAAACGAATCCGAACATTTTATTCGGATTCGATTTGACACCACAAGTTTGGTACTCCTAATTTTATCAAAACGAATTTTTTATGTGGTTTAAAACCAAATTTTTTGTTACAAGAGTAACTAAAACGACTTATCGAAATAAGTTTAAAAGATTACGCACTTTAAACTGTCATTATTTCAAAATATTCTTTGATATTTTCAGACTGTTATTGATAAAATTTTTTGATTATTTGAATTCTTATATGGTTCATGTCTTGCATAAAAAAAAGTTCATGTTTTGCTAAAATGGTTCATGTCTGGCATACAAAAATTTCCGAAAAAAATTGTTCGTTTTCTTTTTCCGAAGCATGCCCGAATATATTTTTTATAACACTCCGACAAGGACGGTATATAAACTGAATACAAAGTAGAGTATGATCAATTAGACGAGGCATAACATTAGTGCAACTAAAATTTCAATGACAGTAGTAAAATAAATGAATTATTGATAAAAATATTTTATATTTCAGCAGTTTCGGATCCGTTTTAGAAATTGCATTCTATATAGATTTAATTTGAAATCCCATCGTAGTTAAAGTAAATTGTCTTAAGGCCGATGACGGTCAGTAGCCCCAATGTTATTCATACATACGAAAATAAGTAACAAATAATAAAAATCATGCTCTTAGATTTTTTTGTTAAAGCCAAAAAAATATTCGATAATGCACCAGAATAAGAAAAACTTAAACGAATAAATTTTTTCGTTTTTGCGTGCTCCCAAATCCGAATTTTTTCTGACGCTTACTCTCTTAAGCACCGCACACTTTTGAAAAGTGTAGTTCAAAAGAAATTAGCCACGTCTATGATATTCTTATAACAAGTGAAATTTTATTTAGGCAAGACATGAACCATTTTTGTGTATGTGAACGCATAGCCAAAATTCGTTTTGAGTTGTGCATGCTATTTTTTGTTTTAATCCAAAAAAAAAAAATAATTCAAAATAATTGTCAATAAATATTCAACTTGAAACTGGCATAAATATCATTTCAGAATATAAAAGAATATTTAACAAATTATTTCAGCTTAAAATGCGTTCACTTTTGAACCTATTCGCCAAATTAATCCCCCTTGCAACACAGTAGTCGGTTTCAAGCCACATAAGAAATTCGTTTTGGTGAAATTGGCAACACAACATTTCCAAAAAGAAGTCCTAAATTTTTATACATTATCAAGTCATAAAAATAAAATAAAACTTAATTTACAAAATTCCAACCACTATAAACATCTTATTGCTCAAATTTTAAACGTTTGACAATTATTCCCTATTAAAAGTTGTCCTTGGGTCAGCAAATTATCCCAGCTTGAACAAGCGTATGCAGAGTATTTAGTTATTTGAATTCCAAAATGGTTGGCCTCCAAATATTTGTTACAAAAAGAAAAGAAAACAATTCCATTCTCTTCAAATTTTGTAATAAAAATACTATCTATTTACGAAAGGAAGCTGGCAAATATTTGAACGCACCACAAAATAAAATGTCTAGTTGAACGAACATGAGTACACATACTGTGTAAAAGCAAATATGTAATTATCCATAAATTATGTTTACCATTAAAATTAGGTTAGCTCAAATGCCGCCATGCTCCATGCCCTACGCAAGTACCCAGCCTCCCCTTTATGTGCCCCAAACTAAAGCTCCCTATCTCTCACGCATTTAGAACAAGTTGGAAAATTTGTAAATTTTTGGTTTTCAAAATTTACGTTGGTAATAATTATTTTATGTTTTTAGATACATACATATACTATAGGATGTATACACAATCATATACACGCATATAGAAGCCATTTATGGGTGTGTGTTTATATTATGTGTTAACATAATTTTTGAGGTTTTGTGAATTAGTGAAAATTTATGAGTGGTTATAAATATCAAGTGGCTTGCTCTAAAATTTTGCTTAGATATTTTTGAAGAGTAATAAAATGTTTAAAAATTTTTGTGCTGCCGTTTTAGTTTCAAGGTTTTAGTTTATGCGAGGGTTGGTTTTATGTTTCCAAACCTCACTATTTTAAATGTGACCGGGTTATATATAATATATTAAGACGGATATATGAATAGCAACCAGCATTCTCTTAGTTAAGTGAATACAGAACAGAATTTTTTCCATAGCCTTTAAGCTACTTAATTTTGGCTCTATATAGAGGCACATCTAATTTGGTAACAATTTTCCAAGTCCCAACTAAGATACTCAATCAAGTCAATGGTGTAGCTATAAAAGTTCATATTTCCATCCCCAAATTGCTTTCTCAATCATAAATCATTATGCTCTTTGAAATTTTGCAAGCACTGTGCCGTCTTCATTGCAGTCCTGTTTTTCATCCAAAAGACCACCCTCTTTCCAGCTTGTTGACTGTACGATGAGTCCATCCGCAATGCAACCAACGGGCAATTGCCTTTTGACTGGCATTGGACTGCAATCGACTTTGGGAAAATGGTCTAGGCCCAACATTGATGTTGAAATTGCAGCAACTATGCAGCTGCTTCAAGGAAGGATGCCTGACAGGTGATTCCAAATGGCTGCTCTTTGGGTCTCTTGATTTAGGTTACTAACTGTTTCTCATTTCAATGGCAGTCTGAGATTCTGTGGTTTCTGGTTCTGTCGGATACGAGTTGTAAAGTGTGTAATATGGCGTTGTGATTTACTGCTCTTGCATTGTGTTTGAAAAAAATTTTTAACTGTAACAGAACTAAGTACTGTTAAAGGGAGTTCATGCAGGCAGCTCAAAAAAAACCGGAGTGCCCTCTACATATCGCTTAAAGCGGGTATGTTTTAAGCCTTCATCATTAAAGGCTTTTAGGCTTGGAGTTTTTCCGTCCATGAACTGAAAACTGAAGCTGCTGGATATTAATCCAGTTTGCAGTGTCAATGTTGTAAAAGATAACTAAAAGTTTGTCTTTTCATCGTTAGCGGAAGACGTCGTTAACGCGAACTCTTTGACTGGTTCATATTTGAAGCACAGCGGGGAGCTATAAGATTATTGTAAGGAGGATATGAGGTCCTTTGCTCCAACTAGGAACCTAATATCGAACACTAATTAAGAAGGATATTTACACTGTCGTGGCTACGATAATTCTCTGCTTCATCGTCATATTGTCATTGCTGTTTATTTTGACCATGTTGCCAAGATAGACGAGAACCCAAAACTCGAGAGCCGCCGCTACTTTCTTCTTGCAAAAAAACCTTATCTTAACAAGTAAGCAATAGACAACAGAGCTGAATAGGATATTTTAAGCAACGAGCACAAGCGCAAGGATTCCAAAGCTCCAAATATTGGACATGATCTACTCTAGATATGTTCTGAAAAAGTTCTGGTGCATACATTCCCCTAGGTTCTGGTCGCTAATCCCATTGAAACAACTCTTTAATCGGATTGTTGGTTCAGATTTGTTGTTCCACAGCCGTTTGAAAGTAATCCAAAATGCGACATGGCCGTTTGACTGTATATCAAAGCCGCCAACTATAATTATGGACATCAGGGAGTTTTGCTTCTATGGCGATATTTTGTCTAACTGCTTCCTTTAATTTATTTATTATAAAAACCCAAAAATTGGTTTCAAGTGTGTGCAAGTGTAATAAGTTCCCCTGGTTCTTGGTTCACACTATGCATTTTTGGTGGGTGCCAATCGTTTCAGTAAGTTTAAATAAATTGTGTCTATTTTCATTGCCATTTTGAAAAGAATGACCACTTACTTAATGTTTATCTAAATAACTTAATTATATAAATCATATACTTTTTTATTTGGCCAAAATAGAGACAAACACTTTAAGCTGCAAACACTGAAAAATAACTTTAGTTCTTATGATTTTAAGCAAAAAAAATAAAGATGTTTACTGCAAACATGTTCATCCGGATAGGAAAAAAATAAAGAAAGCAAACCCATTATAATTCAAATAATAAGTAATGCTGACAA
The DNA here is from genome assembly GCA_018150985.1 of Chymomyza costata. NCBI lineage: Eukaryota > Metazoa > Arthropoda > Insecta > Diptera > Drosophilidae > Chymomyza > Chymomyza costata. Next base: position 502,509 of record JAECWU010000166.1, read on the forward strand.
TATATCATGAGCTACTCGTATCAACATTGCCAATTGTACACCTCAATGACTTTTGTGTACAATCTGAAAAAAAAAAAACAAATAAAAAATATTTGTGCAGTTCAACGAGACTGCAGCTGCTGCAAAATCTCAATTGCAGCTCCAAAAATTGTGCTCACTTGAGCTGAAGCAACTAGCAAAAATCGAATGCTTACATGCACATAGAACAAGTTGGCCGGTTACGGTCGGCACATCTCGACTAGAGTATACCCTGCATTTTCGATTACTCACTAAAGCTACTAAGTTTGAATTTCGATAGTTTTTAAATGATTTAGGAGTCGCTGAATCCGAATCAAAGTTCCACAAACTCCAAGCAGGTCAGGGTACTACTTTTCTCAAGTTCATGTGTGATGATGGTTTTTTATAAATATTGGTGTTAATGACAGGAAGAATTGTGCAAATTATATGCGGGATATTCTGGCCAAACAGAATATCAAATTTAGAACTGCGGCGCATCACTTACGAGTCCCCTATCCGCCTCCAAATCAGGAAACATAAATGGACTTGGATAGGTCATGCTCTCAGAAAAGAACATAGCAGCATTGTTAGGATGGCACTAGACTGGAATCGCCAAGGAAGCAGACGAGTAGGACGACCAAAAGCAACCTGGCGGCGGACTGCCCTTCAAGAACTGGCGCAGCAAAACATACCATGGGTTACAGCTAAACAAACAGCGCAAAATAGAGTCCGATGGAAAGCTCTTGTAGAAGCCCTAAGCTCCCAAGAGGAGTAAAACAGGAAAAAAAAAACAAAAAAAACAAATTGGTGTCGCTGAATTCGCGTCCATGGGACAAAAAATCAAAGCACATCAGGGTTCTGGCATAAGCTCCCATAAGCTTTTTCGCAATACGTTGGTTGTCTTAAGCTGATCGATGGTATACCTGGAATCGAGGGGGCGGACAAGTGTTCAAGGAAGTGGTCAGCCTAACCAGCGTCTAATGGTGCGAATGATATATTAATATAAGACACTATGAGTACTGCACTGAAGTCCTAATGGCTGATAATATTATTGTCTCCACCATAAGCACTGGAGTTCAGGAGGAGATATAGTCCATCCAAATACTGCTATAGATAATAATGCCCTGTACATCTAAGACCCCCAGTGCTGGGAATTCAAATTTTTTAAATAGCTGAGTTGTCGTCAAAAAAATAGTTCACAAAGTATTCCTTAGGACTCTGACCTTTGAGGTATAGAGCATCAAAAGTGTAACTAGAAAAATGAACTAAAATCGAAATAAATTGCAAGAGCAACAAAATTCCTTGGCTAGTTTTAAGGTAAATCTAAAAAAAGTACAAAAAAAAAAAAAAAAAATGTTTCTTTCGTTTTAGTCAGACATCATTTATATACAGAATGTACATATATGTACAACTCCAAACTTAAGTTGCAGTATATTTCCGCTTGATATATGTATGCATGTCTGCAGCCTCACTCTATAAGTTTATGTCCTTTCAAATGTTTTGCTGGTCAAAATGGCAAACCGAAAGTTTTGTCTTGCACATTTTTATCATTTTTATCACAACAACAAAACCAAAATTTATTACCTTCTGCTTGCAAGTTTTCTATTTACCATTTTCCAATAACAGAATATTACATATTTAAATTGCGCATACGCCGCATTGGCCGCACAAATAAACTTTCTTTCATATTGCTGTTTGCAATACGACCACGAAAAATAAACTCGGCACATTTACGCTAATCGCTTCCCCACAGACGCATTAACAATTTATCTTGCCTTATTTTATGCGAAAAGTTTTGCAAACATACCCCAGCCCTGGGAGAAAGCAGAGGGTTGCTACACCTATAAACAAATGCCAAATCGATGGAAAGCATTTTTTGAATTGAAAATCGTGCCCTGTACAAGGATACAAACAAATATCAACGACATGCGCATAATTCGAGTGTAGACATAAAACCTTGGGGAATATATTTCCAGCAAAATTGCAAAATTCTCAATAAATGGAAATAGTGGAAGGAGTCAGGCATAAGGATATGCACTGCTGCTGTTCGCAATGTTTCAGTATAAATATGAATTGATTATCGGTTTTGCTGCAATTGTAAAGTCGAGTAATTTAAAAGGACATATAACTTTAAATTCAAAAAGGAACACAATACGTTCTACATAACAAATGTGGTATTCTATAAGACAAGAAATGGACTAGGGATGAAAAATACTCGGCAGTTATTGACCCGAATTTATAATTGATTGCGCCAAATGAATAAGTTAGCAATATTTATGGATTATTTTCTGTTAAGGGACACATTATAAACATAACAATAGGCTAATTGCTTAATGGACTTAAAAATAAATATTATCATTTATTTCAAAAGGAAGCAAAAGGTATGAAAACAATAATTGCCTCCAAACGTTTTTTAAAGACTAATGATGCAGATCGAGTTAGTATTTCAAATCACATTTTTTTCGCAAAAATTTCAGTTTTTGAATTGAAATTAAATTTTTTATTTCATGAAGTATGTTCCTTTAATATTTCATTAAAATCCAATGCATGTAATTTGAAAAAGAAGCTTTTCAGTACATAATGTAATGTAATGTTATGTTGTTGTGGGTTAGGCAAAGGCCTATACGCACTGCGACCAATAAGATCTATTGTGCACTCCTTTACATTTAGACATTTAGTATGTCGAGGAAATTAACCAGCTCCTTCACAGGGAGCTTTTGTAGGTTTACATCTTCTAGTAGGTGTGAACCTAGAATTTGGTATCTCCTGTGGCCTAGTGCTTCACAATTTGTGATCAGGTGTTCCATGGACTCTTCCTCATCACAGCAGAATCTGCATGTATTTGAATCTGATAGACCTATTCTGCGTAGGTGTTTTTTGGCCTGTTAGTGCTCCAGAGAGTGTCATCAGACTTTTCTTTTTGGTTGAGGCCTCAGTACATACAATGAGATGTTCACAATACCACGAATGATAATCAGTTTTCACTTTAAAAAATAATTATATTAAATTTAAAAAAATTGATATCTCCATTTTTATAGGGGCGCATTTAAATATATGAACCATTTGTGGATAATGAGTTTTCTGCAAACCAAACGATTAATTTTATGTCCAAAAACCATAACTTGTAAGCTTTATAATATATCTCTCATATAAATTATTAAACGCACTTTAATATTAAAACCATAAATTGATTAGCAATACTTTGGAAAATCAAACTCCATCAATTTTAAGTGCCATGGAAAACGCTTTCCTACCAAAGACTGACTATTTGGAGCGAATAGCTAAGAAATAGTTAGGTACAGGTGGATCAAGTAAAGATCACATAATAACATATTCATCAATAATAAATAGTTTTCTATCGAGTTTTGTCAGCAAAACTTTACCAACCTAACAAGAATATTCTTTAACATGGCTTTAGGGCCAGCAGTAGATGGATCTGCTGTTTTTTCCAATGAACGTTGAAATTTGCCTGAAATCAGTTTCCTATCACTTGCCTTGGATACTGCGTCGATTGACTTTTCACACGCAATCCATATCAAGCCAATCGATAACTCACGAACATTTCAATAGCTAAATAGCAAAACTTAAATAATTTTTTTTAAAACCATGTTCCCAAATTTTGTTCTGGCAAAAGTCACTTTTGCCAAAAAAATATTAACATTTAAGCCACGTACTTAAACTTTAATTTAGGCAGACAGAGAATTTACATAGCATATCATATATATACAAAAAAAAAAAAAATTCACCAACTGTCGCACTTTATTAAATTTTCAAAAGCTTTCCACTCAAAGCATTAACAATTGCTGAGCTTGTTTAAGCCCAATATGCGAAAGCCATAAACAATGCTTTTAACTAGCCATTTGGCAAGTGCACACATAGACTACTATACATACACATATATATAAACACATACACACACATTCCTATATTTACCCAGTGACTTACATTGAGCATCCAATCAAATCAAGCAGTTCGACTATCCAATAAATTCGTAAAATAAAATGTGCCAATAAATTGTTGTCAATAGCAACATAGAGTAAGGACTAAGGGGGTACTTAGCTTTAGGGCGGTGGAAACTGTAGACTCTTATAGGGAATGTGAGATTTGATGAATTTTTAGATGGGTTGTGGACAAAAGGTGGGGGAAAGAGTTAGCCAAAACGCAAACATTGCATATTTTTTTAAATTATATTCTATAATGCGAATAGTCAAAAATACATATATTTTTATGTATCGCAGTTTTTAAATCATTGATCGCGAATCCAGCCTGATTAACTGGAGATATTATAAACAAAAAGAAAGACATTTTTCGAATGGTTTTAATACATTTAATTTTTTTTGAAAGTTATATAAAATTAGCCAATACTCGCTAAGCCTCGTCACAATCGGATAATACTTAATAAAATAGAATTCTTTTTAATAAAGATAATTGTAAATTATTGCTAGATAGGCCTAGCTTCTTTGGAAGAGATTCTTAATGGCCGTTATTTCTATTATACTTCTTCATCTGAGTAAAAGTATTTTTTAATTATTTGTTGCCATAGATAACCATATAGTCACACAAATCTGGGTCGTACTAGCATCCCTAGCGCAAAAAAAAACTTTAGGGACTATTTAGATCGCACTATTGGTATAATCAACTGATTTTCTAGAATTCAGAATCCCTTCCCCTTACCAATCAAAAATCAAAATTGGTTTACTTGTTAAAGTCTTCCAGTTATTCTTATGAAGCCCCAGAAAACTGATTTTTTCAAGTGATGTATATTTGAAAATTCCAAAGACCCCAAAACGAAAAGTTCAAAAATATTTTTATACCTTTGATTAACCAAATACAAGTCAATCCAAAAAATTATATCATACACACTTATATGGCATACTTAGCTTCTAGATGCAGATTCTCAGCTTGTAGCCATATTAATCAAATTAAAAGCATAAATTTAAGTAATATTAACTTTTGTGCTAAATACAATAGTAATCTAAGCAATGAACAAAACTCTTAAAAACACGTTAAGAATTATTTATCCATCTTTTACATAAACTTAGAACAAAAATTGAATTAAAATGACGAGGACTTGGTAATTTATAAACTAAGAAAAAGCAAATATAGATTCAAGCGAAAATGCGAGGTTTATAAGCATCATACGCAAAGCTTGATCAGCGGAGATATGTAAGTCTTTATCTCTTAAGTCTTTGCTCCTGACCAAGAAAGATCTGAGAATCAAAAAAGTTTTTTAAGTCAGATATCAGTCTGTTAATAAAATTAAAGCACTTAGGCCCAAAACTGTTTTTTTGAATCTGCTCCTGTTTCATATATGTACACCATACAAGCGCTTCTAACTAACCAAAATTTCAGAACATCCAAAAATCTTATGTTTGTTGAGTCAGAAACTATTCTGTGAATATAATAAGAACTCTTTGGCCCAAAACCTTTTTCTGATTTACAAATTATTTCTGAATCCGCTCTTGTTTTCTATGGGGACTTTGAATCCAACTGTTCGAATTGATTGCTTCAAATGTATCAATCAAAACCCGGAACAGAACTGAAACTTAATTTTTTGCCATTTTTCTCCTCTACTCTAAGACAGTATGCAAATCGTTAAAGACTGTGCATGCACTCAGTGAGTAAGTGTATTGGAAAATTGAAGAGAAATATTTGCCTGTCAATGCGTTTCAGTTTGGCACACAAAACTAAACTAACGCCAAATTGAATTAAAATTCAAAGAGCTTAATATCGGTTCGAGTGTGTGCGTGTGTGTGGGTGTTGTAGTGTGGTTAAGAGCCATATTCACCCAACACTGGCAACACTCTAAGCCTCAGTAACCCCTCTTATAACTACAACCATGATCCCAGAAGCAGTTCATGTTCATGCCGCTTGTCGCTGGCTCGTTGGTACTCGAAAGTCGAAGCATTTTTCAATAAACTAAACAATTTACGAAAATTGAAGTTTATCTCAATTGTGCAGCTGTTGTTGACAACATTTTGTCGTCAGCGTTGACAGGATTGACACACAGTAAATGCGAGAGAGCGAGAGAGATCCCTCGTTTGGAGGGGAACTTTAGCAAAAACTAACAAAAGCCAAAATCATTTGAGTGCATGAAGCGGGCAGTGGGTTTTGGCGGCAGGGGGCTGCCAACGCGTTTGTGTGTGACTTAAAACTCAATTTGGCAATAAACTCTCATGCCATATTCTATCTGAGTATGAGAATCGGATTGGGGTCTCCATGTGTTAGGGTTAGTATTAGTTCTTTGTAGGAGCCGGGGGTGTCTGTGAAGTGCGCACAAATGCGCTTAGTTGCTTTATTGGTCAAGCTGTTGTGCGTGGATAAAACCCTTTTAGTGCACAATTGCTATAAATTCGCTTGACCATTATACTACAATGCCAGGCAGCTCTGGGATATGAAAGAGATAGTGAGCGAAAAACTTTATATGCTGGCAGGATAGTGGCATCATATATAGATGTATAGAACCATTGTCATGTGCCTGGTAGCGTTCACAAAAGGTCCAAGTGAGCTAACCAATGTCCATGGCCATGGTTCGAAGTCGATTGACGAAAATGCTTATTTTAATCGCATTTGACAGCCAGCGGCTCCCAGCAGCTTCCTGGGACTACAAGATCTGGAAACTCTCCGCAACGAACAGCTGTTGTATTTGATAAATGAACATAAACGTTACTAAAAGCGGCCAATGGGATTTTCCATGCATTGCTGCTGCTGCTCTGCTGCTGTTGTGGCCATAATATAATTTTGCATGATTAAGTTGGAAATTTGCATGACCAAGCCAAAGCTGGTCCAGCAGTCGTTGTGCCTGCTCCACCCACCCGTTCCTTAAACTTAATCATGAGTTTGTCTGTTCATTTTGATGACCCAAGCATTAAAATGCTCAGCAATTTATGTTACTTTATTGTTGTTGGTCGTTTGGGTTGGATTTGGGTTTGAATCCATACGCAGCTAGTGGGTTAATTTCTGTAATTTTCGCACATGGCTTTCTCTATTCACTTTCTCTACTTTTTGTTATTTGCATAATAAAGATTGGGTTTTGTAGTTTATGGTTTGACCTTTAATTCGTCATGGTCTTGGGATGGTTTAAACGCATTATAGTTATGTGGTTGCACGGTTGTTTGACTTGGCAAATCATGTTGATGCTGGCCAAGATTATGCTGAGCGCATTGAGAACTAATCGTGTGAGGCGAAGTAGCAATAAAATGAGACAAAGTTGATAATAGTTATATGCTTAAAAGGACTAAAAGTTTATATGAAAGAAGTGGACTTGACTTAATACAGCTCGACAACAAAAATATAAGATGTCTAGGTAGCTCTTCCTCTCGGAAGGAGTGACTTTTTCCACCTTCAAGTCATTTGTGCAGTAAGTAAGTTGCTTATGGGATGTGTAGCCCCTGTTTTTTATGAAATAAAATTATAGTGCAGGTGGGGGCTGAAAATACAAATTTTTCTAGAAAACTTTTGTTAAAGAGTTTCCACAAACCAACTTGTAAAGGGTCATCAATCTTGAGGATTTTTTTTAAATGCAAAAAAAAAACACAAAATTTTCAAATGAATCGGAAAATCTTTATTATCAATAGAAAGAACCGTTCTTGCCATTCACTTTTCAAAGCTAATCCCTTTCAAATGTTGGCCGCAACTGCGCCATAGCTCGTCCATGCGGAGGCTCCAATTTTCTTAAAATTAATTGTTCACCAAACTGGTTCCATAAAATGGCCTAAGCGCGCGAAAAACATTCTTTATAAAACGCGAATTTTCGGAATATACTTGTACGATTTGTCAACGTTGTTCGGGTGAAGAAATGGCAATGAAAACTGAATAAAATTATTAATCAAAAAAACCCTATTGAAAATAACCTCAAGGTTGATGACCCTTTATCATCGAAGTAAGAATAGGGTCAAAAATTAAGAAAAAGGCATAGACTTTCTGGTGTACAGGAAACATGTCATAACTATTCGTATAGTCTAAAACGCCGGAATAAGATCTTCGCCCAAAGGCATGGCACACTATAATGCATAAGATCTTTCTTGGTGGTCGTATAGTTGGTAATATGTTACTGCCGTATCGAGTGATTCAAAGCAGAGGACCGCTAAGTACATCTACATTCCTCTCTTAGTCTTCAGACTTATCTTCATTAACATTTCTCGCACGCCTTAAAGTGATAGAAATCCAATAAATAAGTCACAAGCAAGACCTAAGCCAATTTCGGGAGACTTTCCTCTGACGCTAAAAACATGTTTCCCCACAAACCGATTGCATTAAAACTTCAACAGAAACTAAGAAATTGATAGCACAAAACTGAAACAGGCCGAACCCGAGGCTGTAGATGCCATATTTCTTCATGCAATTTAATCAAAAATTGTGTAATTATTTAATATATATATGTACATCTCAACTGTATGGAAAAAACTACCTCCTACTGATTCCTTGTGCTAGCCACTTTAGGCAAAAATATTTAAAGTTAATTATTAACCCATAAATTTATATTCTCATCCACTTGCTAGCTATCGAAATTTTAAAATAAACAAGCTTTCACTTTATAAAGAATTCTTTAGCAAAATTAAAAACTAAATAAAATACTGCAACATTTGGAAACAGTTAAAAAGTTGGAAGGCTGCTCTCAAATTCTTGTGTAGTTTATTAAAATGATTCAAATTAAATTTCTAAAGAAAAGTTGCAACAAAAGCAGTGAAAGAAAGTTTGACTTGCATTTAAACGATTGAAAGCTGTTTTTTGCAAGCATTGTTGCGCTCTTGCTTTCTTTATACTTATGCCTCGCTTTCACTCGTTTTCTTTTTCTCCATGTCTCTCTATCATCCTCTAATGCGTTCTACTAAACATCAAAAGCCAGACAAATTCGAAAAGAAATTTCAGCAAGCAAAAATAAATAATATTGAAACGTAAGGAATGATTTTTTGGACGCAGCAGCAAAACCGCACACATACATTGCTTATACAGTCAGACCAAAAAATATAACAACATCTTTCAATTTTATTAGCAGCTGATTTGTTAATTCATACTTTCTATCAGGAATCAAAACAATTAAAAATTATATACCCTGTGTCAGGCCCCAAGTCCTTTATACCAAAATGCTTATTATAACCTCGGGTAGCGATTGAGCTATGGTCGTCTGTCCCGTCTGTCTTTCTTTACGAACACCTAGATTTCCGAGACTTTAAGAGCTAGAGATACGAAACTTTACCATCTGATGCACATACTTCCTCAGAAGATGAAGTTTGTTGAATCATGTCAATATCTTCCCCCGTTCCCGCGTAGTAGAGGTTCGCGGTTTTTACATCGTTTAATATTTTGATCTGCAACTTAACACAGCGATCGTCGTGATTATGTAATCATCTGTGTGTCAAATATTAACAAAATCGGGCAAATACAACAGAAGTTATAGTCAAAAAATATTTTCTCCCAAACCTCTCAACATATGAACTTGAAACGTACCCCATATACTTTAAATAACTTTATTGACGTAACTTTCGATTTTCATAAAAATCTGTCAAAATTTATGGAACCTATTGATATAAATATAGAATTTCACACCAAAAAAAAACGTATTCCAATTGGAAAGTTCTTAAAAGAAATAAAAATTATTTAAGACAAAACTATATGAGACTTGCAAGTTACGAATAATTTTTTCCCTTACTGTATGAAATTACCTACACATACATACATGCACATTCTCTTACGTGTATGTCCTGAGCACACGTACAATCCATTTAAGAGCATAAGGCAATGCAAACTGTTTAAGCAACCGTTCAACTGCATAATACCCAGAAGCTTAATTGCGTTTGTGTGTGCAGAGGCATGTTAGACGCTCCATTTACCTCTCTCTCTCTCTTTAGCTCTCTTTCTTCATCTGCATCTCTCTTTCACTCTACACATGGCTTGTATAAGAATCCGACTACCTTATAGACTGTGCTTGGATGCAACAAAAATGGCTAAAAAGCCAAATAAACAAGCGAAATGTGAAGCGAAATTCATTATGTATTTTGTGCCTGACATTCAAGTGTGAAGGCAGCAGCCATTTGCCATGTAACTAACACAAACACACAAACATACTGATACTCACACAGATACAACTGGAAGGATATTGAGTTGGCTTGGAAGACGTCTGTTAGGGCAAGTTGTCTGTTGCGGTTTGGTCCTTGTTAATTTTGCAGTAAAATTGCTTTGGTATTTACAGTGCACTCGGGCAAAGGCGCATTACAAATACATACACTCATACACACACACACGCGCTCTCTCCTATGCTATGTTCACACTGCGTCACAGCGGCTAAGTTCAGTGTAATCGGAGAAAAGTCACAAGTTTCTTCACAATATTTCTTTTTACAAGAGTGTGTTTTAAGTACTACTTATATTCTTGACTCCTAAGTCGAGCATAGAGCCTGTTTTGAAGCAACAAATCCAGATTTTTTTATATCTTAGTATATTTTGAACTTGAAATCTCTAAAAAAAATGTTTTAAAAATGACAGTACCTAAAAGTTCATTACAAATTTATATTAAAAAAAAAAATGTTTTTAAATTTTTTACCAAGTTGTGAAAAACATATTTTAAAGTTTTTTTCTTAATTTTCTTAAAAAAAAAAACAAAATATACAAAAATAAAACAATCACATAAGTCACACATTATTCATAAGAACGATAAAGTTCAAAGAAAAGAGACAATAAATTTATTTTTTGGTCGCAAAATACATGGCAAGGTCAAAATGCACAAGTTCAAATATTAAAGCAAGTCTCTAATTGAAAATTTTGACATTTCGATGATACTAGGTATTAGGTCTATGTATCACTGCATACCAATAAAAAAATATCCTTTGAGTTTAAATAAAAACAAAATTTCTTCTTTGGCGCGTTTTTGACTAAAAATATTTTCTATAAATTATCAATTTTTGAAAAAATTCACAAACAAACGATCGAAAATTAAAATACAGTCTAACTTCACTAAAACGAACTTCTTCACAAGTAATTTCTCCATATAACAAATTATTTTCAGGTAAATTGATTTTTTGACGTCCTTATAACGAAATTCTGTATTGAGAACTAATTTTCTGCTCCCAAATTCGCTATAATTATCATCTTTGGGTTTTTTCCAATTTTCCTAACGAATTTAAGTATCTTTAAAGTTCAACCACTCAGTTGAAAAGCTAAGTCAGCTAAACTCTGTATATATTTTTTTATCTGTTAAAACTAAATGTATTAATTGCTTATCTAATTATCTAGCTTATTAAAAATAATAATAATTTCCCTGACTGACTATTTAGTCAATCGCCCCTGGGCGGAGCATTGGGAATCTCTATTAATAACTGTTCGAAGAGAACAGGGACCTACAGTTTATAGCCGAATCCGAACGGCGGTGTCCTGAATTAATATAAATGAAAAAAAAAAAAAAATGTAATTCTCTCTTTGACCACGGCAGGAATCGAACCTGCAATCTTCGGATCCGAAGTCCGACGCCTTATCCATTGGGCCACGTGGCCTACTGACGTAACTTGTATTGAAACTATTACATAAGCAGTTGCTCGCTTACATTTTTTTAATTTTTGTAACAAATTTTTAAAGAATACATCGTGGAAATTTTTGGTTTTTAAAAATACTCTTAAAATTATCATATTCTGCCATGAATACATATATGATAACAAAATATATTGTACCTTTAAAAGTATTCCAACAACAAACGGAGCTCAGAAGCCATTTCAGTCTCCATTTTAAAGGAAATTAAATCAGCGTTAATTAGAAAATGTATACTATAAATTCGCTTTATTCAAAAAAATTTATCGAAACACCAAAAAGACTATCATCGCTTTAAAGTTAAACCTATCAAAATGGTTATCATCGCTTATGAATATTAATTTTGAGAGTTAGGAAGATTCGCGCAGCTTTTGAGAAATGTGCTGTATGCATACACAACCAGGTACCCGTGTTATTCAATGTCCTTTTTTATATATATATATAATCCTTATTAATGGAATCCAAATAATTGTTTCATGTTGTTGCACACAAGTAAAAATGTATCCCAATTTTGTTTTCCATTTTAAAAGGGAAGCTGTGGATCCATTTTCGTTGAAACTAAAAGTAGAAGAGAAACATTTTGTATATACGGGTCGTTCTCCTTCAAACCAACCACACCATCTTATCAGTTTTTCAAAATTTCAAAATGGCGGACCAAGGATGTGTTTCTCATTTTTGTTTTTAAAGTTCGAGTTGGTTATGCAAATATGGGTTTTCGGGGTGGCTAATCACGAATTTTAGGTTAGAACTTCAAAATTACAAAATGGCGGACCTAAGATGGCCGCCCCAAAAATTGAACAAATTAAAATATAGAGAGAAAAGAAGGTTGAAGAAACAGCAATGAGCTACGCTGCAACTCAAGACTGATGGCTGAACTTTTTAACGATATGAATTTATTATACTCTATTTTTGATTTACTTATTTCATTTTATAGGTAAGTTGGCCACGTGGCCCAATGGATAAGGCGTCGGACTTCGGATCCGAAGATTGCAGGTTCGATTCCTGCCGTGGTCGAAATGGGAATGTAATTTTTTTTTTATAAATTGGTGTTGCTCATTGGAGCGTAACCAATCCTGTTACATTTATAATATATAAAAAAAATATGATAAAAAAAAAAATATACATTTTTTTCAAAATTTTTTAGACTTCTAAATAAAATTGCGTTTACGCAACGCAGCCTTATATGGTCGCTAAAGGACGGCATTGCCAGAACACTCAAAAATGCTGTGCAAATATAAAGCCTGCTGTCATTATGAAATCCTCCAGCTCTGTGTCACTATTTCTCGATTTTATACCAAATATTTGGCTATTGTGATGCCACCAATTTTGGCCAACGTAGCTTGTTTCTTGTAAGCTATTTCTGAATATCTTAGCTCAGAGATAAGAACGCTACAATTTAAAATTGTCTTCACTGTGACTAAAGAAGCTTATGTCAGATCTTCGAGAATCTATGCCACATATCTTTACATTTCACAGTGTAAGTGTGGTACAGTGTAAACCTACCTTTTTTCACTTTACTACTAATTCATACTAATCCCATGTGTGCATTCTGTAGTGTTATTTGCGCTGCATTCAATCGACAGCTGTTAACCATTTTCACGTGTCTGCAGGCCAAATACTGTCTCAAAGCCACCACCCTTACCACCCACACCACTGCTGATTGTATTTGCTCTCTCTACAATTTTATGCTTTCTTAGCTTTCTTTTTCGCCGGGCACGCCAACTGCTAATCAGGACCTGCTGCACATCACTCAAAAAGCCACTTTGCTCAAAGCGACTCCGAAAAGTATGCTACAAAAAGCTGAAAAGCAAAGCAAAAAAAAATATACCATACAAAGTGTAACTTGCTTATCTATAAACTAATTTGTTTTTGACAGTCAAACGAGCGTCAAAGTCCTTTACATTTCATTCTTATGTACTACTTACAGCTATTTTATATTGTTGGATGCTACGTTATTTTATTTTATTTTTTTTGTGTTGGGGGATCTGTTTTTTTTTTCTTTTGTATGTATTCTGGCACTGCTTTATCAACTTTGTAGAGCATTTCATTACGGCAAACCATAAAACAATGCAGGGCATAAAAAAGCGCTAGCATAAGTCTGGGCGTCGTACAAGCAAAAGTACTTACTGCGAATAAAACAAAGTAGTAACTATAATAAATGTTTGCAAATAAATTGTCCTGCAAAATTCGTCTCTTATTTTCTTTATTTGAGATTTTGTTGCTCTGCATAAAAAGTTTAAGCGCTTTCTTCGTTGTTTCCAGTGACAAAATATGTTTTATGTTGGGGCATTTGTAAATTTTGCAAGTGTTCTGTGAATCTGCTCTGTATGTGGCAGGGGTTGGGGCTTGGAGTTTAGGTGTGCCATAAACTGGCATTATTACTTAAAACTAGACAAGAATAAAATTAGCCACGGGCTACTAGAGATAATACCTGATGGTGTTCTTATTGCTTGGCTTACTTAAATTAACAAAAAATATAAAAGAAGTAAAGATTTTTGGGCGCACAAAGTGGGTCACAGCTGCATTATGTAAGTGTAAGCCATTTTGTTTTAAGAATTTTTTTGATATGAAAAGAAAATTAAGTCAAAAGGAGCAGTAAAAATTGTGCATGAGTCATGCCAACTCAAGACGCCCAGGCCAAGTTTCATTTCTGTGTCTTTAAAGAGTGCACTTTATTTTGTGCTTAAAGTTTCATGGTTCTAGTTTTTAACTTTCTTTAACAAAATATGGTGTACCTAGATCTCATGGTTTCCGAGGTATAGGTGTACATACAGACAATCAGCTGAAAGTAATGAAGTACATAACTCCATTGCTACATAGTTGTTGCCCTACAATGAATTACGTGCAAGCCAGAAGCTATCATTAATAACACCAAATAAAATATCTTCCTATTCACAAAAATGCAAATATTGGCATAACACATGGGCTTACACATTCTGAAATTTAAATCATTGCCCCGCTTTAAGCTGCATTGTCTTTACATGACTAAACAGAAACAACAATAAGAAATCAACAAACAAAAAAACAGCTGGCAAATCCAGCTTAGTGCATTTTCCAACTGATTTGGAAATCCAAATGTTACCATTACCAAGCCAAATACGCACGGCTCAATGCGAAAAGGAGTACCACGTTGAGGCACCCCAACGATAACGATGGTGACATACACAGTCAAAAAGACAGAGAGACACATAGGAACGCACTAAACTTTACTCCCAGGCACGTAATGCGGGCGCCTTCAGTGCTCCAGGCGCTTTGGGTGACTGGATGAGAGAGTGACTGGCTGACTGTACCACTGCCACACTCACGGACTGAGTCTACATAGGAAATTGGCAAAAGCCAAGCCATGAAATTGTACAACACGATTTTCACATTTCGTACATGACACCATTTGGCAATGATATGGCGGTGGTTTTCCTATACATCCATCCATATATGATGCCCCAGTGTATACGCTCCCAGCCTACTTTACATGTGTGTGTGAGATGTGTGTATGGAAATTCACTTATGGAAATCGAAGAGTTTGTTTTGGGTCTGGCAGGCACGACAGGCAAGCCGGCAAGTGTAAGTTGGAAAAAACGAAAGAAAAATAAAACGAGTAGAAGAAAAAAAAAAAAAGAGTTGCCAGCAACGAAAACTAAACTGATATGCAGTATCAGCATTCAGTATTCAATGTAAATCCTTTAAGCTGAAAATGCGCTTGAAATACACACACACAGCTACGCAACGCCGGTCTTTGGCAGGACTTACAGCCTGCGAAAAGTGAAAAGTGTTAGTGGCTTTTGTTGGCAGTATCTAAAGAGACTGTGCGTGATATGCGTATTTTGAGGAATGTGTTGCTTACTCTAGAGAAATCTTGGAATCGATAAATACGCAAGGAATGTTTATCTAATAAGATGCTGCAACATTTTTGAATGTATGTGGAAGTAGATGTTGCCAGTGTTCATATAAAAAACTGTATTTTTAATGTTTGCTGAGAATGTTATCAAATATGGCAACACTGACAGGTGAAGGTCAAGCAAAGAATTACTTTTGTTATGAGATACTACTGCGGTTATTAAGAAGACTCTACCATTATCTCAGTAGACAATTTAGAGATAGGAACCGCTTCTGTCTGACGTTGTTCACACACCTCAGAAGGCTCATCCTCTATCTTGGCTTTTCAAGAGGACTGATCATTTCAACTGATGCAATTAGTCTAGGAGTGTTTGAGAGAATTTGTTACAATTAAAATTATGTGGCCTCTTACACATTGGGGACAATTACTGCACTCTAAGGAAAAACAAACAGGATATATTGCCAAAGATGATTCATTTTAGCATTTTCCAACTTATACTTCGATTACTAAGCTGCAGAGATTAAGGGGCAGATGTTAAAGGCTGACGGTGGTAGTATGATCGTTTGTCGTTGATCTGCTGGTAGCAACAGGTAAATGAGCCATAGTTATCTAAACTGTGCTGTCATCAGAAGGGGACGGCCTACAGCAATAACGATTGAGAGGACCGCCCTTAATCAGGCTGTCACCAGGTTATAGGTTGGTTTGGTCAGTGAAATGAAAGATACTTCTAATAAAAATAAAAACAACGTCTTCAAGACACGAAAGAAACTATATGTAAAACCAGGAAAGATGGATTACTTTATAACAAAAACATTAAATAGTTATTAAAAGTTATTAATCAGAATGGAAGGACGGTTTCAACTGAACAAAGCAATCCTTGTTCTATTTTACGCTTCGAGACAAACCATAGACGAAAAAATATTTCTCCTAAATAGTGTTAGATTTAAAGACACAACCGTAGGGTTTGTATGTAAAGAAGTCCAAATTTGCAATAAGCAGTTGTTTTATGCCACATACCAAAATATATTAAGAAAATATTATTAATTATCGCACAATAAAATTTTATTTTATTTTATTCGATTTTTCTTAAAATTGACCTTCTTCAAAATTCCCGATCCCTTAGAAATGCTTAAAGGGGTCCAAAATAAACATAACATAACTATAATAATATAAATAATCTGAAAACCAACCTGAAGGCCTCTGTTACTTTGGCTGTAAATTCATTTATAATTAAGAATTAATGATAAATTTTAATTACTATTGAAGTACAACTTTTTAAGAAGGCATTGTGCCTTTCGAAGGGAGTAACTTTGAGATTCTGTTAAGGTGAGCAAAAAGTGTTAGGAAGGAACGAGAACGGGGAAGGAGAAGGCGCGGGGAGGAGGAAAGTCGTAAAGAAACGAGAACGGCATAGAAGAAGGCGCGGGGGAGGAGGAAACTCGTACTCCCAAAGGTGGCGGAAGGAAGGGGGCGAAAGCCCTACGGTTAAAGCAGCTGATGGCTAATGACTCGGTTTTATATAGTGAGTATGCGCTTCTGAAGAAAAAACTTAGCAAAAAATGAAAATTGATAACACAGAAAATTTCCCAGATCCAGAAGATTGCATGGGAAGCATAAAAGGAGTCGAAGTTTCTATTAGCACGTCTCGCGAACAGAAATAAGATACAGAGCTGGGAAATGTGGATGATGATGTGAGTACATATAGTCATCCATATTCAGTGCTGGATAAGCCAAGAATCCACCCTTGGCAAACGTTTCTTTTCCTTGTTTATATCCATATCCTTCAATATGATGCTTTTTAGGATATCAAAAAATGCAAAATTGAAGATCAACGAATAAAAAAAAGAGAATATCAAAAAGAGTACATGAAAACGAAAAAAAAGGATGATAATTATGAAGAAAATTTCTCAATAAAGAATACATGAAAAAATAATGGAAAAAAAAAAAATCTTGAAATAAAAAATGCTGGCGCTGAAGACGAAAAAAAAAGGGAATACATCAGAAAATACATGAAACAATATCCAGAAAAAAATGTATTCAAACAGCCAATGCACAGCACCTGTAAAAAAATTCTTTGGAAAGAAATAAAAGCAGCGTAGAAAAATGAGTGGGTCGTAAAAAGTTTTACTTCAAAGCACGCTCTTTTTTTTCAAAATTATTTTAGTTACAATCTGTCAATTAGACAATAAGTAAATGTTTTAGAAATTATAATTTTACAGAATATACTGTTAAACTCCAGTGAGTAATATCTATTTATTGAAATGATAGTTATAATATGTGGTAGGTGTAAGACATGATTGCGTTTTAACCTTTTTGTCTTTAATTAAAAAAAATAAAAATTATTTCCCTGCAAGTCAATGTAGATTGTAATTGATAACTCATAAATACATAATCCAAATATTACGTGCATCTTTTACATCACAATAAGTAATTTCCAATCAAGTACCACAATAGAATTAATTAGCCATCTACAAAAAAAAAACTTTTTCTCATTTCTTTTCAACATTACCTTTATCTTTACAGAACCCTAAAAAGCAACCATTGAAGCATAATCTAATATTGCCCTGAAGACCAACAATCATCGGAAGAAAGAAGCAAAAAAAGAAGACTGAAAAAAAATGGCAGCTTGCAACAAATAGGAAATGAATATGCAAAAGCAAGGATATGAAATATGCAAATAACAAAAACGAGTTCAATGAAAAATGTCTGCTAAACCCAACGTATACGTAGTAGGGCCACCAAAGTGTTTACGTGTGTGAGTTTTTCTATTTCCCTGCTCGCATGTGAAAGTGGAAACTACTAATTGTGGCTAGAAAACTGTGAAAAACCAAAAAAAAAAATGATTGGATAAAAAATGCATTAACTGAAACCTCAAATAGAAAGCAAAAGGAAATGGCAAAAATAAATAAAATAATAAAACAAGATACGAAAAAAATTTGAATAAATTCAAATACAAAAATTGATTTTTGCGGTAAAACTAACGGAAATTACTGTAATTGTTGAAAGAAAAAAATTATATTTTACGTTAAACGGTTTGCTAATGCAACTGAAACAATTTAATCCTCACTTAATCTTTCGAGCATAAAACGTAAAAAGTTATATATAACTGAAAATAAAAAACGTATAAAAAATTAAAATATATAAAATAAAGCAAAAATATTTTAAAAATGCTGCTGTCAAATTTTAAACTTTGGAAATTATTTGTGTTCTGCATTGCAACATTACCAGGTAAGATAATTTTATATATTTATAACTATTTACTTTCAACTAATTTCCAGAGCATAATATATTTATGCATAACGCTAGTTTACAAATTTAAGGGTCATTGAGTGAACCTTCGTATAAAAGTGTTTTTTAGGGTAATTTTGGGTCAAGAAACATGAAAATGACAACCTTTTTTTTTCTTAAGCACCGTTTTCAAGATTTATTTCAAAAACATCTTTTTTTAGGCACTTTTTTCAGTTATACGTTAATACATCGCGAATAAAGTTTATAAAAAGCAAACCGAAATTCTGTAATTTTGAAAAATTGTCGAAAATTATACTTTTTTCGAATTTGGTTGCTTGTAACTTCAATAACTTTTAATTAATCTGTACATATCCTATATCAATGTAAAGAGCACATCAATAACTTTCGATCTAATCGTCTTTCATGTCGATAGAAAATTTTGTTCACGAGATGTTAACGAATAACTAAAAAAATTCCCAAAAAATGTTTTTCGAAAAAAACTCAAAAACTGAGCTTTAGAAAAATAAAGTGTGTCATTTTCGTATTTCTCGACCCAAAATTACCCTAAAAAATACTTTTATACGAAGGTTCCTTTTTCATTTGTTAAAAAATTGTTTACAACTTACTTATCAGCATTGCCTTGAAAATCAATTGAGCAATGTTTATGTACAGCCTGCTTTAAAAACATTCAACATTTCTTATAGTAAAATTAGGACAAATTTTTTTAGGTTTTTGTGCTGAAACAATTTTTTTTTTTAAATATTCAAATATATGCTGGTTTTAAATAAGGGAAATTTTAAAAGACGTTTTATGAACTATATAAAACCTATATATTAGGTTTTTGTGCTAAACCAATTTTTTAAGATATTCCAACATATTACGCTGCTTTTAAATAAGAAAAATTCAAAAAAACGTTCATTAATCTGAATACATCTGTTATCGAAATATCGGTAGGCCTTAATATTAGGTTTTTTTGGTAAATTTTTTTAAAATATTCAAACATATTATGCTGCTTTTAAATATGAGAAATATATAAAAACGTTTGTCGGGAGCAGAACATAACAAACACATAACTTAAAAATATGAACATAGCATAAGAACAATTTAAAAACAGGCAGTACATATGTAAACTGCAATTCTGTATATTCTCTTTAATTTTCATGCTCCTTGCTATGCACTTATCTACTGCGTTAGATACTCACTCAAGCGGGAGCTTTGAGTGCACTCATTCTCTCTTTATTTGTTACACTCATTTGCTAAAGCCGAGCTTTCTCATGCAGCTGCTGCTGCTTGCGCTAGCTCTAAAATTACTCCAAACAGATCACGCAATAAAGACACACGTGTGTATTAATTATATCGGCTTTATTATTTAAATCAAATCTTTTTTATAATTTGGCCAAAGGTGGCACAAAATAGTGTCTCCTCTAAACATTTGGTGACCCCGACGTGATCTGTTTGGTTTCGGCTCGCAATATTGTTACAATTCGGTACACAATAATTACATAGTGGTGCTTTTGGCATAATGCGGTGTCAAAGTCCATACTCAAATTATTTGTGCAAAATTCGTGCAAATTACAAACATTTACATATGTACATATGTAGGCATACGCATATGCTTACACAATACGGTTTCGCTTAATACATAAACATAAAACTTATCTTCGCGTGTTATGTACATCATCATACATACACCATATAATACAGTGTCGCATGTTATGTACATCATCATACATACATCATACAGTGCAGTGTCGCATGTTATGTACATCAT
The DNA here is from genome assembly GCA_018150985.1 of Chymomyza costata. Classification (NCBI taxonomy): domain Eukaryota; kingdom Metazoa; phylum Arthropoda; class Insecta; order Diptera; family Drosophilidae; genus Chymomyza; species Chymomyza costata. The sequence continues at coordinate 522,859 of JAECWU010000166.1, forward strand.
CATACATGCATCGTAAAAAGTACAGCTTCGCATTTTATATACAACCATCTATAAATAATTATATTTTACATTTTTGCATGTTATGTACATTACCCTAAATGCAAGCATAAAATGAACGCGCCAAATCTAAACGACTTCGAGGTCTTTTACCCTTTACACAACAGTTCCAAAATTTCTTCAATTTTTAAAAAATATATTTTTTTAAAAAAAAAAATTTAAAAAAAAAATATTGCCTTTCTATATTTTGTGAGTGAGCAATTAAACAAGACTCAATAATGGCTGAAAATACATCAAAAAAAAAAAAAAAACTCAGATATCTTTTAAGGCAATTAGTGGCAATGAACGAAAAATTGTCTACAGAGAATTTGAGCCATTTCGACGAAGCTGACTTGCAGGTTCGCTTAAAGTGCGTTGAGCGTTTGAGCGCTGATTTTGATGGCGCACAGTCTAGTCTTGAGAAGCTAGATTGTTCTGAACTCAATAGCGATGCACGAGTAGACTTTGCCCAGATATACTGGAAGGTTGAGTCTACCCTCGTCCGCGAGCTTGATAACCAACGCAGAGCTGCCGTTTCACATTCTACTGCTATGCCATCCAACACTGATGACCACAACATTACATTTAGGCTTCCAGCGCGGAAGTCTCGCTTGCCAGAGTTGCAGCTACCACGTTTTTCTGGCGCTTACATAGATTAGCCTGATTTTTATGCTATGTACAACACAGTCATTGGCAATGACGAGGATCTCAGCAAGGTGGAAAAGTTCCAGCATTTACGTGCGTGTTTGGACGGCGCCGCGTTGGACACAATAAGTTCGCTTGAGCCAACTGAAGCGAATTACGATAAGGCGTTGACATTATTAATTAGTCGATTTGATAATAAACTTCTTCATTTCCAGGCACACGTACGGTCTATATTTGGTTTCGCAGGTGTTGAGAAAGGATCTGCTAGCAGTTTACGGGTGTTGAGCGACAACATAAATTCACATCTACGTGCACTAAACACAATGGCAACAACGCAGGAGCTTGCAGACGGATTGGTCATCCACCTCATCGCTTCTAAGCTGGATCGAAACACATTTGAGCGATGGGAAGAAGCCTTGCCAACGAATAAGCTGCCTAAGTGGGACGACATGTAATCGTTCCTAGAGAAGAGGTGCCGCACTATGGAAAATTTGGAATGCGCTACGGTAAGCCATACACCTAGCCAACAGGTGGGCAAAACCTCAAATAAACCTCAGCGTAACTCTTTTATTGTAACAAATAATAGCTCAGCAGTATGCACATTTTCTGATGCCAAAGACCAATATATATGAAGGTGCCCACGATTCTTAAGCTTGTCTCCTAACTTACATTATAAAGAACTAAAAAGATTGCATCTTTACCTAAACTGCCTGCACAAAGGCCACAGCTTGCAGCATTGCAAATCAGGTGGCACTGCTCGGCAAAGCATCACTCGCTTTTTGCATATGGAGGCAAATGCCACACCGCTCGTTCACAGCCTGCATCTATTATCGCTACTCAAACTCAATCTTCGGCTACGATTATCTCAACAGCTTCGTCTCCACCTGAAACCATTAAAACCAATCAGACCGATTACGTGTTGCTAGCTACTGCCATCGTATATATTCAAAATCGATCGGGCGTCTGGGCGCCATGCCGTGCATTACTCAACTCCGCTTCACAACTAAATTCCATCACATCTCGTTTTGCCAATCAGCTCCAGCTTAAACCTTATTGTACAAACATCGCTATATCAGGCATAGGGGAATCATCTCTTTCTTCTGATAAATCGGTTGATATTTCTGCTCAGTCTAACAATTCAAGCTATCGTGCTTCTTTTACTGCGGTCATAAAGCACACTATAACTGATTATCAACCGCACTTTGATACAAATACAACTGATTGGAAAAATACCAAAAAACAATTCTTTCGCTGATCCACTTTTCTACAAGCGACAGCGAATCGATTTACTTTTAGGCGCAAGTCTTTTTTTTGAAATTCTTTGTATTGGGCAAATTCGCGTAGCAAACCAACTACCATTGCTCAAAAAAACCAGGCTCGGTTGGATTGTGTCTGGTAGCCTGTCCGGCACGAAGGGCAATCATTTAGCATTGGCCACACTGAACAAGGAGCCGAGCCCGCAACCAGAAAATTGCGCGTTGTCTTTGATGGATCAGCAAAATCCACATCTGGTTCATCATTAAATGATTTATTGCTGGCAGGCCTTCTTCGCTTTCGTTTTTTCAAAGTTGCATTATGTGGAGACATATGCAAAATGTACCGCTGCGTCCGTGTGACTCATCCTGATAAGCTTCTTCAATGTATTCTCTGGCGGGACAATCCTGAGGACGATGTCAAAGTGTACACATTGGACACAGTGACATACGGCACAAAGCCTGCTGCATTTTTAGCTTTTCGCGCCATCAGCTAGCCTACGACGAAGAAGCTACGCTTCCATTAGCATCCAAAATTATTCGCAGGGACAGAAGTCCCGTAGAAACGTCGATGACCACATCTCTGGCGGTGATACTATCGAGGAAGCCTCTCAAATCAGGCGAGAAGTAAGGCAGTTGTTGCAAAGAGGCCACTTTCCAAAACGTAAATGGTGCTCCAACGAACCAGCTGCTCTCGAAGGCGTCTCAGAATCAGTTCGTGAGCAATTACTCAAATTTAATCACGGCAGTGACATAGCTAAAGCACTCGGATTGGCCTGGAATCCAAGCTCCGATAATATCATATTCAACTTCATACATATCTTGTCAAATGAGCCAAGCACTAAGCGCACCAATTTATCAAGCATTGCTAGATCCTACGATCCACTCGGACTAATATCGCCAATCATCACCAAGCTCAAGATATTTCTTCAAGCCTTGTGGAAAGAAAAACTGAGTCTGGATGAATCTTTGCCTCAAGCCATGCAATCATCGTGGACCGATCTCATATCTCCGATCTCGACAGTTCGCCCGCTTTAATTTCCTCGCTTCGTCATGCTGCCTCACGCTACATGGAAAGTTCATGCATTTTGTGATGCGATCTGAACTAGCTGGAACCTTTACGTCACATTTACTTTGTTCAGAATCAAGAGTGTCTCGTTTAAAAACACTCACGATACCCGAATTGGAATTAGCAGCAGCACACTTACTTGCTGAACTCATTGCCAACATTGCTCAAAGCGTACCGTTTAATTGCGCTTTTCATTGTTGGTCAGACTCAACTTTAGCACTTTCCTGGATACGTGAATCGCCATCAAATTTTAATGTTTTTGTATAAAACAGGGTTGCACAGATCCAGGAGCTAACCAAAGGGATGACTTGGCACCATGTGCCTTCCCAGATGAATCCTGCGGTTATCCTGTCACGTGGTTGTACACCACTAGATCTGTTTCAATCAAGTCTCTGGCGTCAGGGGCCCTCTTTCTTGTGCTCAAGCAGCAACAATTGGCCTGCAAGCTTGAAGCCTATCTTGGACCTGCCTGAAAGACATGGTGGCGTCTTGGTTTTATCTAACAAACAGGATATTTCATTTGACTGCAAGTTCCAAAATTCATTTGGAAAACTGCAACGTGTCTTCGCATATATTTATCGATTTTTACTGCTAAAACATAAGGATCAGCCCCGCCGAACAGGACCCCTTACAGTAGAAGATATTAAACGCTTACTCATCAGAGCCATTCAACAGGTGCATTTTACTGATGAGTACAAATCATTAGTCAACGAAAGGCAAATCTCACCAAAAAGTAAGCTGGCTTATGGACTCGGAAGGAGTAATTCGTGTAGGCGGACGGCTTCAAAATTCATTTCTGGACTACGATGCTAGGCACCCAATGCTGTTGCCAAAACATCATCCAGTCACCCGTGCGATCGTTACGTTTTTTCACCACAAATTTCTACACGCTGGACCGCAGAGTTTGCTTGCTGCTTTAAGGCAGAGGTTTTGGCCCATTGGAGGGCGCAAAGCCGTCCATCATCATCAAGTGTGTACGCTGCTTTCGCATGAAGCCTTAAGTATACGAACACATCGTGGCGCCATTACCAGAGCATCGTGTACAACCAAGTCGACCGTTTAACACTACCGGAGTAGACTTCTGTGGGCGATTCTACTGTAAGGCTGACACAAGAAATAGAGCGCCCATAAAATGCTACATGTTGATATTCGTCTCTTTCGCAACAAAAGCATCGCACTTGGAAGAAGTATCTATTGGATTGACTTGGCACTTTATCCCACCGCGATCGCCGCATTTTGGTGGTTTGTGGGAGGCTGCCTCCAAAGCAGCCAAATATCATTTCTACCGCGTCATTGGAACTACTGTGCTAACCTTCCATGAACTGCGAACTCTTGTTTGCGAGATATCTGCTATGTTTAACTCACGACCTCTTTGTCCCATTACAGAGAACCCTGACGACCTTGAGGTACTAAGGCCTGGGCACTTTCCTCATTGGCTCAGCATTCGCCACAATCGAGGAGCCAGACGTTACACATTTAAATACCGATCGTCTAAGTCGTTGGCAACGTGTGTGCCAAATGCAGCAAATGTTTTGGCGCAAATGGAGTACCAGCTAATTAACACTTCTCCAAAAGCGAGGAAAATGGCGTTCTTTAGTTCCAAACCTGGAACCGGGTGCCATTGTTTTATTAAAAGAAGACAACCTTCCTCCACTCAAATGGCATCTGGGTAAAATCGACAGCGTCATCCCTAGCAAAGACGGCGTTGTGCGAGTCGCAGTCATCAGGACTACAACCTGCCTAGTAAAGAGAGAGGTCAACAAATTCGCTGTTCTGCCCTTGGAAACCACATCGGTTGAAAGCGTGACCCTTTCAACGGGGCTTCATGTCGGGAGCAGAACATAACATACAAATAATTAAATAATTCATATTCTCTTTAATCGCGCTCTATGCTTTGCTTCGCAATAGAAGTACTCAAGCGTTTGCTTTTGTTTGTTACCATTCTCTTTTGCTCGTCGAGCTTTCGCATGCAGCCGCTGCTGCTTGCGCTGGCTGGCAAAAGTACTCCAAATAGATCACGCAATAAAGACACACGTCTATGTTAATTGGATCGGCTTTTTAATGTTAAATCAATTATTTTTTATAAGTTGGCCAAAGGTGGCACAAAATAGTGTCTCCTCTAAACAAGCACTTTATTGAAAAGAAGTGGAGACAAGACGCAGCTTTGTCTTACGCCTTTCCCAACTCCCATCCTTTCGCTCGACAGGATGCATTGGCATAGAAGCTTTTGATGAGTGTGATCATTCTCTGCGGAGGAGAGCGCCATTCCACAGACTGTTCAACAATTATTCGCAGGCAGCTTACATGGTCGACGAATGATTTACCGGTGCGAAAACCGGCTTGTTCCCGTCTTAGCTGTGGAACTAGTACAGCGGAAAGCCATTTTTACTCTGTTAACCATGCTCAAGAGCGTAATGCCTCGCCAGTTATTGCACTTTGTTAAGACTTTTTTGGGACTACTCCTTCTTGTAGATTGTCAGGTAGTGTTCCTGTATTCCAAAATGCTGAGATCATAGGATGAATGAGGCGCGCGAGTTACCATACATGATATGGCACCCCTAGATCGCAGACCCAACGCCACCCATGGTCAAGCGAGAAAACCACGGCAAAGCAGCAGGTGACGACGTTTAAAATGTGACAAGGACGGCAACAATGAATTAGACTTGCATGCATCGTCGTCTACAAAAAGCATGTGCAAAATACGAAGTGAAGTTGGCTGCAGTTGCCGGGCTATGGCGGTGCCAACTTTACTTGCTACTTTTACTTTGGTTTTGGTTTCCGTGGTCATCAGCAGCAACATTCCAATTTCCATTATAAATAAATTGTCTTTAATAATTATACCCTGTACCTATAGGTACAAAGGGTTTACTAGATTTGTGCAATGTATGTAACGGCAAGAAGGAGGCGTGGCAGACCCCAAGTCCTTTATACCAAAATGCTTATGATAACCTCGGGTAGCGATTGAGCCATGTCCGTCCGTCCGTCGGTCCGTCTGTATGAACACCTAGATCTCGGAGACTATAAGAGCTAGAGATACGAAACTTTACCAGCTGATGCGCATATTTCTTCAGAAGATCAAGTTTGTTGAATCATGTCAATATCTTTCCCCGTTCCCTCGTAGCAGAGTTTCGCGGTTTTTAGCTAAACCACTTAATATTTTAATCTGAAACTTAACAGAGCGATGCGTTGTGGTTACATGCATCTGTGTGTCAAAAATAAACAAATTTGGACAATTACAACAAAACTTATAGTCTAAAATGTAAAAATTTCACCTCCCCTTGCCTATAAACTGCTTCAATATTTCACTCTACGTAATAATAGTAACAAATGACCTAGAACCACCAATTTTGGTAAGCTGATTCATGTGCCTCTAATGAACAAATCCACATCCAAATTTTATCAATGCAGCCCCCCCACCCCCGCAATCGATTTACCGTGTTTTCTCCCACACCCCTCAACATATCTCCTTGAAACTTACCCCATATATGTACTTTAAATAACTCCTTTAAAGTAAATTTCGATTTTCATCAAAATCGGTTAAAATTTGCGGAACTTATAGGTATCAATATCGTTTTGCACCAACAAATGTTCCAATTGGAAATTCTTAGTAAGAATATGCAGGAATAAATCTTTTTTTGAGAAAAAAGGTACAGGGTATTACACTGTCGGGCACCGCCTCGACTGTATTACATTTTTACTACTATTATTATACAATGTCCATAATATATCTTAAGTGCACTTCCTCGGGATCGTTGGTGGTTCCGCCTTGCAGTAAGACAGTCTCTCCTTGCATCGGCGATCGTTTCATTCCACCAGGGTACAGGGCGCCTCCTGCTCCCACCTCTGCACACAGTGGTCATTGAAGCATCGCAAGTTGTTTTGACTATCGCGGATACTGCCTCAGCGCAGGCGTTTGCATCCCCAACCGCTCTGAGCTGGCTTGCATGCGCCAGTAGACTTTGCATACACAGTGTGTTTTCCCTGTAGCCAACGTGCCGAGCTCTTTGTAGGTTTTGCCTAGCATCTGTCTGTACCGTTTCTGTTATTAGGGCAAAGTGATCGCTGTGAGTATACAGTTGGGACACATGCCACACGCTGCAACGAGTTAATTCTGGACTCGCGAAAGTCAGGTCAATTATGGACTCTCTTCCTGCCTTGCTGTAGGTAGGTCTGTCTCCACTGTTGAGCAGGCAAACGTTTAGTGTAGCGAAGGCGTCAAGTAAAGTTGAGCCTCTGCAGTTCGTCCTGCTACTACCCCATTCAGTGGCCCAGGCATTAAAATCTCCAGCTGTGATTACTGAGGATTTACCTCGGGCATCGTCAGCTATCTCTTGTACAGTTCTTGCGAACTCATCTAGGGATGCACTTGGCGCTATATAGCAGCTATATAGAAAAAGCTCACCACATTTAGCCCTAACGAATCCTCTTCGGGTTAGGCGCTGCGAGATTTGTAAAGCTGGTCGGCCACAACTCAATATCGCAGCTCCACCATCAGTGCTTTGGATCCACACACCCTCATCGTTCGCTGAGTATGGCGAAGTCCACTTTTGTTCCAGGATTGTTTGATCTAGCAGATCCTGGGCTGCTCTGCAATGGTTTAGGTTTAGTTGTAGTAGCTTAACCATTGAGCAGTGATTTTAGTGCCTTCTTGTACTCAGGACAGGCTTTGCTAAGTACAGTATGTGCAGTAGTACTACTCTTTCCGCCCAGCCCAGTGCAGAGAATACAGTGGGCCTCCTTTTGACATTGTTTGTATTTATGTCCAGTCTCTGCGCATCTGAAGCACGTGTCCTTGGAGATCGCATGTTTGCTTTTGCATCTAACTGCAGTGTGACCAAAGCCCATGCATTTAAAGCACCTTACGGGCTCGTGTCTCTGCCGGATTCGGCATATGACCCAACCTATGCGGATTTTGCCCATCTGGATCAGCTTTGTTGCGATATCTGGGTGCAGCCTGATCAAGGCGGTCTGGGTACCGCCATAGCCTTTCCTCATGATTGGTGTTGGCAGCGCACTGCCAGGGATTTCGCTCTCCACTTTTTCAAACAGAGCTTGGACAACTTCTTCGCCAGTGCTGAGTTCGTCTAAGTCGAGCACTTCTATTTGTAAGGTTTCCTGCAGGACTCTAACTTCTACTTTGCCAGAAAGTGCTTCGCTTATGGCTGTGTGTATCTTCTGCGTTGCTGGGTCGGATGCTCGCTGCATTCTGAGGAGTAGTTTGCCCGATGCCGTCTTTCTTATACCCTGCACATTTGTGCGTAAATCTTGCAGGTTCAGGGCCGTTTTCACTATTTTAAGCACCTCTGCATAGGATGCATTTTCGGAGCATTCGACCATGACCGCGTCTGGCCGTTTTGGTTTTTTGCGCTTCGTGTGTTTTCCCTTCACCTCAGTCCACTTTTGTTTGGGTCTGGGGGGTGAGGAACTTGCGTTTTGCTGTTTAGGCTTTTGGTCAGCTTGTTTTTTATTTGTCTGGTTCTGCTTGCTAAGCTTGCTGGCTTTTTGGTTTTGGTTGTGTTTACTTCCGGGAGTCTCTTTAGCTGGGCGCTTAGTTGTTTTCCCAGCCGGAAAGCTAGACAGTTTCTCAATTGTGGGCGTTGTTTGCGAAGCCATTTCACTCTTTCTGGTTTTTGTCAGTGAAGGCTCATCATCATGGCATCGCTTGCAGGACTGTTCAATAATCTGTGCATGAACTAGTCTTTGCAGCTCTTTGAGCCTAGAGAACCTTTTTTCATTCCCAGACTTATATGCCTCACCGCTTTTTCGTTTACCTGGTACAGCAGCTCGTCCAGAATTTCGCCAATTTCGTCTATTTCAAGGCTGGCCGTCTTAGACTTTTTTGGTGGGGTTCTTCGCGTCTTGTTTGTTGGACTCGATGGGTCTCTCGGCCTTTTAGGCGTATCAGTGTCGTCCGTATCCGCCTCCGTAGCGGTGAAGTGAAACACTGGGCCAACAGCCATGGGTGGCGCTGAGGATGGTGCCGCTGTGGGAGGTGTTCTAGCTAGTCGTGGTGCTTTTGAGAACGCTTCAGACTCAATTTCTTGCTCACTTGCCGCATTTACTGAGACGACGGCCAAGTGTGCCACCGACGTGTCAGTATAGGAAGGAATGAGGGGTAGGGCATCCAGAATCCGTGCCCTAGCCGTGGTGTTTGCCACGGGTGGATTTCCACTTTTGTGGTTGCCACCTGGAGTAGTTATGTTTTTACTCGACATTCCGTGCGTGCTTTGTTTTTTTTTTTTTTTAATTGTGGTTGCATTTTATACCTTCTACCAGGTTTTTAATCCTGCCGACCGTTGCGGTACAGACGCAGACCAAAGGGCCGCTCACTATGAGACAGTCGCCCTTTGGGTTTTATGGGGCAGTTTATACCTCTGCCAGGTACGGAAGGACAGCCGGCCGTTGCGGCACAGACGCAGACCACCAAGCCGCTCCTTATGGTGCAGGCGCTGGGTGGGTTTGGGTGGATGGGGTCTCTGGGCTCACGTATGGCATCCCACGTTGGTCGTAAGTTTCCTCCGACAGGATGGGAGTTAATACCGCTCCATTTCGGTCGCCAGAGCCCACTTTATGGTACACCGCCAAGCGGCGGGGTTGGCAATTGGTCAGTTCCTTGACTATTGTGTACCCAAAGGCCAATGTGAAGCTTCAGCGTAGGTTCAGGAATTTAAAAATTTATGAAAATAATTTAGAATTTAAATGCTTGCTGGGTTAGCAAACGCCCCCAAAAGTATACCCTTGGATGTGAGCGCACCCCAAAAGTATGCAATAGGTTCCTTCTTCTCGTATGGTTTGGCTGCTTCTCAGCACTGGCAGCAGCTGATCGTAGAACAGCTGGTGAACTGCAGCGTGACTAGACTTTGGTACTGTGAGAGCAAAACATAGAAAGTGGCGGCTGCTTCGAGCGAAAGTATGTAGAAAGTGCTCAACAAAACACCCCGCGTCTCACACATTTTCACTCAATATTTCTGCAGGGGAATTTAGGTGCAGTTGCTCCGTTTACAACTAGGAAAAGTAACGCAGACCAAAGCATGTAAGTCTCAAGTACTCTGGCGACATCAGATCACAAACGAACTATTTATTTGCAGGCTGCCATGGTCCCTCCGAGGGCAAAACCAGGAGCCGCTTCAAAAACGCGTCTACTCACTATGAACTCAAAACTCACTCCCACCTACATACTGCATATGTATGTATGTATGTGTATGTACATACTGCATATGTATGTATGTATGTGTATCCAACTTTATTTTGCGCGACTCTCTGCTTGTAATTTTGACTTCTTTTAATTTACGTAGATATGCAACAAAACTTAATGGTTGTTGTGCACACTATGCAAATTATCGTATTAACTTTGTTTTATTAATAAAAAGTTTTTTTCCCGGACGAGCCCCCATAAATGTAGTGCCAGGGTAGCCGTAGTGATATTTGAACAACACTTTATTCTCTTTTCATGGTATACTTCATAGTTTTAGTCACAAATTGTCTTATCACTTAATTCTATTTAAAATATAGTTTTTACTTCATAGTTTATTCTCTTTATTAATTTTATAACTCAAAATGCCAACATGGCCTCGTTTATTCATTTTCGCGTAACACGCCTCTGACTCTTACGCTGCCAAACTCTACACTCCTCTTACTCTCATCCTGCCAACTCGCTTACTCGTTATAAACCTACATACGCGGTCTTTGACCTGTTACGCAATTGTGCAAATATTTCGTCAGTGTCTAAAAAATATATTGCTCTGAGCATAACCTCAGTTTTATATCAACTTTACTATTTGTTACTATCATTATTTTGTGCAGTGAGCGTGAGTTACACAACATTCAATAATGGCTGAAAACACATCGGGCTCAATCAGCGCTGAAACATCAGCAGTTAAAAATGTGCTACCCTCAAGTGAAATTGCCTTTCTTAAAGCCAACACTAACTCAATATCAAGGCAATTAGTGGCAATGAACGAAAAATTGTCTACACAGGATTTGAGCCACTTTAATGAAGCTGACTTAAAGGTTCGATTGGAGGTCGTTGAGCGCATTAATACTGATTTTGACGGCGCACAGTCTAATCTTGAGAAGCTAAATTTATTGGAGCTCAATCGCCCAGATGTACTGCAAGGTCAAATCCATCCTCGTCCATGAGCTTGAAAGCCAACGCAGAGCTACAGTGTCACACTCTACTGCAATGCAGTCCAGCACTGATGACCAACATTACATTTAGGCTTCCAGCGCGGAAGTCTCGCTTGCCAATGTTACCGCTACCACGTTTTTCTGGCGCTTACATAGATTGGCCTGATTTTTATGTACAACACAGTCATTGGCAATGACGAGGATCTCAGCAAGGTGGAAAAGTTCCAGCATTAACGTGCTTGTTTACAGGCACACGTACGGTCTATATTTGGTTTCGCAGGTGTTGAGAAAGGGTCTGCTAGTAGTTTACGGGCGTTGAGCGACAACATAAATTCACATCCACGTGCACTAAGCACAATGGCAACAACGCACGAGCTTGCAGACGGGTTGCTCATCCACCTTATCGCTTCTAAGCTGGATCGAAATATACTTGGGAGATGGGAAGAACCTTGCCAACGAATAAGTTACCTAAGTGGGACGACATGTCATCGTTCTTATAGAAGAGGTGCCGCACTATGGAAAATTTGGAATGCGCTACGGTAAACCATACACCTAGCCAGCAGGTGGGCAAATCCTCGAATAAACCTCAGCGTAACTCTTTTATTGTAACAAATAACAGCTCAGCAGCATGCACATTTTGTGATGCAAAAGACCATTATATATCAAGGTGCCAACGATTCTTAAGCTTGTCTCCTAACCTACGCTATAAAGAATTAAAAAAATTGCTTGCAGCATTGCAAATCAGGGCACTGCAAGCTCGGCAAATCATCACTCGCTTTTACATATGGAAGAAAATAACACACCGCTCGTTTCACAGCCAACGGCTATTATCGCCACCCAATATCAACCTTCGGCTACGCTTATCTCAATAACTTCGTCTCCACCTGAAACCATTAATACCAATTAGACCGATTACGTGTTGTTGCTAATGCCATCATATATATTCAAAATCGATCGGGCGTCTGGGTACCATGCCGTGCATTACTTGACTTCGAACAACAACTAAATTTCATCACATCTCGTTTTGCCAATCAGCTTCAGCTCAAACCTTATCGTACAAACATCGCTATCAGGCATAGGGAAATCATCTCTTTCTTCTGATAAATCTGTTGATATTTCTGCGCAGTCTTACAATGCAAACTATCGTGCTTCTTTTGCTGCGGTCATAACGCACACTATAACTGATTATCAACCGCACTTTGATACAAATACAACTGATTGGAAAAAACCAAAAAACAATTCTTTCGCTGATCCACTTTTCTACAAGCGACAGCGAATCGATTTACTTTTAGGCGCAAGTTTTTTTTTTTAATTCTTTGTATTGGGCAAATTCGCGTAGCAAACCAACTACCATTGCCTCAGAAAACCAGGCTCGGTTGGATTGTATCTGGTAGCCTGTCCGGCACAAAGGGCAAACATTTAGCATTGGCCACACTGAACAAGGAACCGAGCACGCAACCAGACAACGAAAACTTATCTAAAATCGTCAAACAATTTTGGGAATTCGACAGTTACTTCGGAACTTTGCCATCTATCTCAGATGAGGACGCTTTATGCGAGCAGTTATTCCTAAATGGGTAATCGCGCCTCGAATCGGGTCAATATTCCGTACGTCTTCCCGCAAAAACCAACTTTGATGCCCTCGGAGACTCAAATGATCGGCTTTACGCCGACTCAAAACTCTTGAGAACAAACTTGCTAAAAATCCCTCGCTGAAAACAGCAATATTCAGCGTTTCTTCAAGAATATAAAGACTTAGGTCATATGTTGTTATCATCTAAGCAATCAAGCTTTCCTTAATCCTTTTTGCCACATCATTGCGTCCGCAAACTGGATAGCACTACAACAAAATTACGCGTTGTCTTTGATGGTTCAGCGAAATCCACATCAGGTTCATCATTAAACAATTCTCTGGCGGGACAATTCTGAGGACGATGTCAAAGTGTACACATTGGACACAGTGACATACGGCACAAAGACTGCTGCATTTTTAGCTATTCGCGCCATGCATCAACTAGCCTACGAAGCTACGCTTCCATTGGCATCCAAAATTATTCGCAGGGATTTCTACGTCGATGACCTCAACTCTGGCGGTGATAGTATCGAGGAAGCCTCTCAAATCAGGCGAGAAGTAAAGGAGTTGTTACAAAGAGGCCACTTTCCAATTCGTAAATGGTGCTCCAACGAACCAGCTGCTCTCGAAAGCGTCTCAGAATCAGAGCGTGAGCAATTACTCAAATTTAATGACGGCAGTGACATAGCCAAAGCACTCGGATTGGCCTGGAGTCCAAGGCCCGATCATTTTTTATTCAACTTTACACACATCTTGTCAAATGGTCCAACCACTAAGCTCACCATATTATCAATCATCGCTAGATTCTATGATCCGCTCGGATCATACTACTATCGCCCATCATCACGAAGCTCAAGATATTTCTTCAAGCCTTGTGGAAAGAAAAACTGAGCTGGGATGAATCTTTGCCTCAAGCCATGCAATCAACGTGGACGATCTCATATTCCAGATCTCGACAGTTCGCTCGCTTCAATTTCCTCGCTTCGTCATGCTGCCTTACGCGACATGGGAAATTCATGCATTTTGTGATGCGAGCATATCTGCTTATGGTGCATGCATTTACGTCCGATCTGAATTAGCTCGAACCTTTACGTAACATCTACTTTGTTGAAAATCAAGTGTGTCTCCTTTAAAAACACACACGATACCCAAATTGGAACTGGCACACTCACTTGCTGAACTCATTGCCAACATTGCTCAAAGCGTACCGTTCCATTGCGCTTTTTATTGTTGGTCAGACTCAACTATAGCACTTTCCTGGATACGTGAATCGCCATCAAATTTTAAAGTTTTTGTATCCAACAGGGTTGCACAGATCCAGAAGCTAACCAAAGGGATGACTTGGCACCATGTGCCTTCCCAGATGAATCCTGAAGATATCGTGTCACGTGGTTGTACACCACTAGAGCTGTTGCAATCAAGTCTCTGGCGTCAAAGACCCTCTTTATGTGCACGAGCAGCAACAATTGGCCTGCAAGCTTGGAGCCTATCTTGGACCTGCCATGTCTTGGTTCTATCTAACAAACAGGATATCTTATTCGACTGCAAGTTCCAAAACTCATTTGGAAAACTACAACGTGTCTTTGCATATATTTATAGATTTTTACTGCTAAAACGTAAGGACCAGCCGCGCCGAACGGAACCCCTTACAGTTGAAGACATCAAAGGCGGAACACTCACGACCTCTTTGTCCCATTACAGAGAATCCTGACGACCTCGAGGTACTAACGCCTGGGCACTTCCTCATTGGTTCAGCGTCCGCCACGATCGAGGAACCAGAGCAACCAAACTTTCAGATTAGATCCCTTATTAATCCATAGGAGATAAGTTTATTTTATTTTTTTTATATCGGGACTTATGAAGATATCATAACCAAATTTGGCCATCGGAAGTTTTTTAGAGACCCCCAGCACTGTACTAAATTTAATCAAAATTGGTTGACTATATCATATTGTCCCCATAGGACCGATCGGTCAAAAAAATTGGTTGGTGCAAAATTCTACTGATTTCTGTTTGTTTATGAAAATATCGTAGCCAAATTTGCCGAATAAAATATCTGTTTGGTCAAACTAATATGCCTTATGTACTATAGCTAAAACTTTTCACTCATTTGTCTTATCTTAAAATATAATCACCGTTATAACTCAATATCAGTGCACTCAATGCAAAAAACGCATTGTATATCCAACATTTTGGCGCCCAACGTGGGGCATAATAATAATATTTTTATCGCAATCGCGTAAAATTTGTGAACATTTAACACAAAACATTTTATGTGAAATCTGTTGGCTTGATGTCCAACACCAACAAATACGCCTACACAACTCAAACTACGCCCACTTCACTCGTCGCCCTAAACGGCCCTAATCGCAGTAAGTGAATTTTCCAAAAACTTGGAAAAAATCGGTTACATAACCGCACCACGAGGCCCAAGAAAATTGCATCAGCCGCAACTCTTCAAAGCTCTTAGCATTGGGCTAGAGCTTCTCTTAACTATCGACGCTTCTGCCGCTGCCCTTGCCGGCTGCAGCATATCCAACGCTCTCAGCATAGGGCTAGAGCTTCTCTTATATTTCGACGCTGCTGCCGCTGCCCTTATTGTCTGCAGCATACCCAAAGCTTTGCTAAAGCTCATCTTTACTTGCACGCTGCAGCATACTCAACGCTCTCACAACTTGGCTGAAGCTCAACATATATCGTCGCTGCAGTCGCTGCCTTCGACAGTGCATCACACCATCATACGCTCTTAGCACAAAGCTAAAGCTACTCTTCGTTTTCGACGCTGCTGCCGCTGCTCACTCCGACTTCAGCATATTCATCGCTCTTAGCACTCAGCTAAAGCTCCCAACATATCGTCGCTGCTGCCGCTACCGCTCTCAGCACGTGCCTACTTATTTCTGCGTTTGTTGCTGCTCTTTACAAGCTGCGCATGCGCAACCCATTGCTTAAATTTAATAAAGATCGCCATGTTTAATTTGCCTCTCTCGATTTTGAAAGATCTAATACAGCATTGCCAGCAAAGCCTACAAATATAAGGTAATTTTTTGGAAGTAACATCGTAACAATTATAAATCAATTATATCAGAATCAAAAATTAAACTTAAGGACCACAAGCGTCAACGTGACAATATCTCAAGCAATATTTTGCGCATCAAAGGAATAGTCGACATGCAGCCAGATGATACTCATACAAAACTAGCAAAAGCCGAACTTCAGTGTCGTTTAGATATTTTAGAAACATACTTTACACAAGGTATGTCTATTCAATCAGAGATTGAACGCTTAGATGCAACAGATTATTGTCGTGCCGATTTAGAGGAAAGTTATATTAGTGCCAAGCTTTCAATTACAAACCGTCTCGATGATGACCTGCAAAGCACTGTTTTTGAGCCAGTACAACCACATCTCTCCAATTCTTTAAATTTGCCAAGGCTATTCTTGCCTTCATTTGATGGCAATCACTCCGAGTATAAAAACTTTATATCGTCATTCACGCAACTTATCGCAAATAATACCTTGCTATCAAACATAAAAAAATGCAATCACTTATTGAACTGCTTGAAGGGTCCTGAAAATTACCCAAAGGCATTAGAAAAGCTAAAAGCACGCTATGATAAACCATCGCTTATATTCATTGAAACAATTGCTGCACTTTTCAAACTTCAACCAGTTGAAACGGCAAACGCGACGCAATTACGCAGTTTGTTAGATAACGCTGATCAAATAGATCAAGCAATGCTAATTTATATATTTATGGAGAAATGTGACAATCAAACTCGCAATAAGTCACTTGACTATCAAACGCTGCCGTCTTGGAATCAATGCTCGCAGGTTCTCGAACGCCATTGCCAATTTTTGTATTCTATTAGTAGCACAAACCAATGTCGTAAACCAGAATATACAAAACCAAGCCGTTTCGGAAATTCCGGAAATAATTTATCGTTTGCTCTTACAACCTCTTCTTGTGAGCTGTGCTCTAACGGTCAACATAGGATATCTGCATGCGAGAAATTCAAAGCAATGAATGCACAGGATCGCCTTAACATGGTTAAAAAGCATGGACGTTGCATTAACTGTTTAGGCAACGGCCATAGACTAACAAATTGCCCCTCAAAGCATCGTTGTCGCATATGTAATCAAACTCATCATACTTCTCTTCATTATGATAGCTCATCGCAAAACTCAATATCACGTTCGTCCGAAACCAAAGCAACTTTACCCTGAAGTAGCTTCTCACTCTCATTCGCAAATAGATAAACCAAACGGATCACAAGTAGTCTTAGCAACTACTATGGTTTTTGTAAAGGATGGCACAGGCTCATACAAACTTGGTCGAGCCCTATTAGTTTCGTGCTCTCAGGTAAATATCGTTACCGATGAGTTTGCTCAGAAGCTTCGTTTGCGTCGTGAAAAGCACAACATACAAATTCGCAGCATCGGGGACTCGCAAACTTCCATAAAATCACGCACTACAACGACCATCAAATCTCGTACATCATGCAATCTTACACTGGAGCTATGCGTTACAGCTTATATAGCATATAAACCAGACACTGAGATCGATATTTCGAGTTGGAAGATTCCAGCTAACACTCCTCTTGCCGATGATAAATTTTATCAATCGCGCCACATTGACCTTTTGCTTGGTGCAGAAGCCATTTTCGTTAGGCAACTTAAACTCGGAGCCAATTTGCCTATTCTTGTTTGGATGGGTCGTCACGGGTGGATATCAATCACCACGCTCATCGCAATCAACATGTATGCTCGTAACTGAGCCATCTATCGACAACTGCTTACAACGTTTATGGCAGTTGGAAGCTGTCAGCATGCCAACTAACACGCTTCAACCCGAGCATCACGCTTGTGAACAACATTACACAAAAACAATTCGTCAAGACGATAGCGGACGCCTCATCGTTAGACTACCATTCTCTGAAGACCCTAAATGTCTTGGAGAGTCGTTCACCATTGCTCAGCGTAGATTTCGCGCAATAGAGCGCCGACTTGCTGGTTCACCAGATCTACGCTCACCAACCAATACAACCAATTTATGGCGGAGTACGAGAGTCTTGGTCACATGTCATTGGTGACAAATGTCGATCTTTCGCAACCACACTACTATATTCCGCACCATTGTGTCATGAAGCCGAGCAGTGAAACAACCAAACTCAGAGTCGTCTTTGATGCGTCTTGCCGCACATCGACACAAACATCGCTGAATGACATACTATTGGTTGGCCCCACGCTTGAAGATGACTTATATATAATCCTTCTGCTTCAGACTGTTCCAGTTCGCTGTTACGGCCGATGTCACCAAAATGTAAACGTTGATATTCAAGATCGTAAATACCAGTACATTCTTTGGCGAGCATTTCCAGATGATGAACTTCGCACGTATCAACTAAATACAGTCACGTATGGAACGGCATCAGTGCCATATTTAGCAGTACGCAGTCTGCAGCATCTAGCAGATATTCATGGAAATGAACTGCCAACTGGTGCAGCAATCATCAAATCATCGTTTTACGTTGATGATCTCTTAACTGGAGCTAATGATATTTATGCCCTTCAAACAATCAAGACTCAAGTTACTGAAATACTTAGTCGTGGACATTTTCCGTTGTCAAAATGGCATTCAAATCATCCAGAATTCGTCGAAGCAAACTGTAACAAAACACTTAATCTCGGCGAAGACGCCATTACTAGCGCTCTAGGTGTCACATGGGATCAGCATCGTGATATGTTCTTGTTCTCATTTTCACCGAAGCAAATCTATAAAGAAGTCACCAAACCCACAATTTTATCCATCGCCTCATCTTTATTTGACCCTCTTAGACTACTTGCGCCACTCTCTGTCGTCGCTTGCAGTGCCACGTTACTGCTTGCAAGCAAACGTGCTTTCCACACAGCTGCACGGATTTTGTGACGCCTCCATACGAGCTTACGGATGCTGCCTCTACGTACGAACAGAAGCTTCTGACGGCAACATCACCGTTCGTCTACTCACGTCAAAGTCTCGGGTGGCGCCAGTAAAAAAGCAATCACTGCCGAAATTAGAATTGTGCGGAGCGCATTTACTTTCTAAACTGTATGAAAAAGTCAAGTGCCTGTTCAACAATAAGTCACTTTCTATTTTCTTTTGGACTGACTCACAAATCGTCCTTCATTGGCTTAAACAGCACTCAGCTACCCTGTCAACCTTCGTTGGAAATCGTGTATCAGAAATTCAGGATCTGACTGCAAATACTCAGTGGAGATTCGTGCCTACAAACCACAATCCAGCCGACATAGTTTACCGAGGGTGCACATCCACTGACTTGCAAGCATCAAACTGGTTTAGCGGTCCATCATTCTTACTTCAACCTGAGTCAAGCTGGCCTGTTAGTCCACACAATACAACCATCGATTGGAATATCGTTGACAACGAAAAACGCAAAAGTTCTTTTGCTGTCGTTTGTCAAGCTAACTACTTGCTCGATAAACTTGCCAACATCAGCGCATACAATAGCTGGCTACGAATAGTTGCCTGGATGTTTGTTGACTGCAAGTCAACAATATTCTACTATCGCCTGAAGAACTTCGCAATGCCACGAACTGTATAATTTGGAATGACCAGCAACTTTGGTTTGCCGATGATATTCACCGTCTTCACAAGGGAATTCCTATTAAAAGTAATCTGAAATTTCTCAATCCATTTCTTGACGATTTCTCTGGTTTCCAACTCGTCAAAGTCGGTGAGTGACTGGAAAACGCTGACATACCAGAATGCCAGAAACATCCGCTACTATTGTCAAGCAAATCTAAGTTTGTTTGGATACTTGTTCGTTACGCTTATCAGTTGAACGACCATTTAAACGTTGTGGAATCGACTTTTGTGGACCTATAAACACATACTTGCGCATACGAGGTAAAGGTCCTATCAAATCTTATATGGCAATCTTTGTCTGTCTATCCACGAAAGCTGTACACATTGAAATAGTATCAGACTTGTCTACCAAGGCATTCTTGGCGGCACTGAAACGTATGATCGCACGCAGAGCTCTACCATCTGACATCTACTGCGATAATGCAACCAATTTTGTCGGAGCTGCCAACAGCATTAAGGACTTAAAGGAATTCTTGCTTAATAGAGACAATCAGCAAGCAATTCAATCTTATTGTTTATCTGAATTTATAAACTTTCATTTTATTCCTCCCAGGGCACCTCATTTCGGCGGCCTCTGGGAAGCTGCAGTAAAAAGCCCCAAGGGACTTCTGTATCGTACTTTGATGAACGCATGACTTACATTTGAGGAGCTCTACACTGTTGCTGTTCAAATAGAGGCAATCCTAAACTCAAGGCCTCTATCACCATTGTCTTCCGACCCAAATGATTTCAGTTCTCTCACTGCGGCACATTTTTTAGCCTGAGAGTCCTTGCGCGCCCTGCCTGAACGTGCCTTTGACAGCCAGAATCTAAGAAACAAAGAACGGTTCGAACTCGTCACAGCAGTCTTATAGTCTCCGAGATCTAGGTGTTCATACAGACGGACAGACGGACATGGCTCAATCGCTACCCGAGGTTATGATAAGCATTTTGGTATAAAGGACTTGGGGTCTGCCACGCCTCCTTCTTGCCGTTACATACATTGCACAAATCTAGTATACCCTTTGTACCTATAGGTACAGGGTATAAAGAGTGAAGTCACAGAGCTTGTGATACCACCAGTCTGAGAAAAAGCAAATAGCTTAAATAATTGTGGTGAAAAATTAATAAAAAAAATACGTGTGGCACTCGGGGACTGCCGCGGTAAAGCTATTGCATAGCATTTTTTATCAACTTATGCAATTATAATATTTATGCAATATTTTTTTCTTTGATATTAATTCAAGTTACACTTTTTGAGCTTGGTGACCGATAAGAAATCAAATTTTTTTCTTTTATTGAATAAATGACAAGTTAATATTGTTTAAAATATTTTTATTATCATACAATACATGTAGGTTATTCAGGAATTTTTATAATTGAAACTATAGGTTTATGGTAACTGAAATAAGAAACATAAGTTTGAGACTTCATATCCTCTAAATATCTGGAAAATACCGCGTCAATGGTGGTCCCATATTTTGTTGTGGATTCTTGTGGATCATTATTCATTTTCAAATTCAATTTTTGCGAAAGAAAAACTTTCAACCGCTCTGATTTTTTATTAGCAAAGTTGATGTTGAAATCGCCAGCCAAGATAAGTGGAAATTTATTACCACTTCTTCAGTGTACTTCAGTCAAGTGCGATGAATAAAATGCTCTACCTCGTCTTATTTTGGATTTGGAGAAATGTATACTGCTTCCATGACTATATGTAGGCCATTTCTAAGTGTGCATAAGGGCGCACAAATATCTCCAACAAATGAGCGCCTAACATTAACATCGCTAACGTGTGCAATCATTATTTCAATATTCGGAGTCATAATATTAGTAACATTATTATTATTTTGGTAAATAGCTACCCCACCTTTTGGAACAGTATCTCGTTTTATATAAGCTTGTATAAAGAAATAGAAAAGAAAATTTATTTTATTTAGAACTAAACGATGTTTTCACTTCGAGCTTTCAGCAGAGAATGAACTAAAAATTGTTTTTCTCAGCTTAACACATTTGGAAACAAATTTTAAGGGAATACTTATTTGACGCAGATTACTTTGTTACAAAAATTGTGTAGTCTTAGGTTTTTTCGTTACGGAATTTCTTGATTCGGTCGCCGCGCTCAAAGCCCAAGAAAGAAGCTATGCAATAGCTTAATAAAGTCAGTGCCGAAATTTGAAGGCGTATGCGGGGAAAGTAATGAGATAAAGCACTTGCACAGAAGCAAGAAGACTAAAGACATTTTAATTAGTAGCGCACCGGGTGCGACCGCGACGGAGTTACTGCGTCCGTATCCATCCTCGAGAAGACGTTTTGCCACCAGGACAAACCTCTGGGTGAGCGTATCGCCAAGTGGCGTAGATCTAAATTACGTTAGACTCAGAAATCATCTCCATAATCAAGAAAACGTTTTGCTATCAGGATTTTATATCTGGATAAGCGTCTCGTCAAGAGAGAAACGTTTGCTATCAGGAAATTTATCTGGATAGCGTACCACCAAGACAGACCCGTAGGTCTTGGAGGGAAAATTAGTTTTAATATTTAGTAATAAGATCAACCTAACATCTTACTATCTATCCCTTGACTAAATTGTGTTATCCCTTGACTAAATAAACCTTTTGTTTATAATCATTTATTTGTTTAAAGAGAGATTTGTAAATCTAGCGAGCGTGTCAGCTCAAATTAAGTGTGGTGAGAAAATACCGCAAACGGCGGATAATATACATTTAAAACTTAAAACGAATTGTCTTTTATTTGAAGTATCGAAAGTCTCAGCGAATATAAATTTCGTTGTGACACTTACCCTGGGCATAGCTGAGCTATCCCAGCCGTTGTTCTGCACAAAACCAGAGGTCGTTACAACTGGCGCCCGAGCGCCATTTATTTTTTATTTAAAATATAAAATACTCGCTTTGATTTTTAAACTTATATTTCACAGCCTTAAAAGTAGCTCACAGACACAAAATGGTGGCACGCACTTGGATTAAATATCTAAGGCGTGATGACCTACTGGCATATGGTCGAGAATTTGGCATTTCAATGGCGGGCACGGTGGAGGAATTGCGCAGCCAATTTTCCCAGTGGGTGAAAATGCAGGAGGGCCAGATGCTATGGGCGTTGCGGTTGAGCGAGCTGGCCAGAAAACATGGCCGGCGCGGATCCATACGGCTTGGACCTAGATCTGATTCCACGAACAATGCCCGAACTCTTGACAGGCATGGCTCTAAAATGGTATGTGGCCAATAACAATCATTGGACCACGTGGGCGGCCTTCGTCGAAGATTTTGAAGGCTATTTCCTACCTAGAGGCTACTTGACAAAGCTACGGGAGGAAGTTAGCCGAAGGCGACAGAAGCTGGGCGAGCCTTTTAAGGTGTACATGGTCGAAATGCAGACCCTGATGCGTCCTTGTCGCTATACCAAGGAGCATCAGCTGCAAGTCATATATGACCAAAGCGTGCCTGATCTGCGAGCATATGCTCGGTCCGGCCAATTTCGAACCCTCAACCAACTCATGGAGTTGGTAGAGGAGTTCGAGGAGGAAAAGGACAGGCAGAGATTGAAGGCGGACGCACAGCATGGCCAAGGGCCATGTATGTAGCGCAGGATGAAATGCCGCCAAATCGTGATATGCCAAGTACATACCAACGAGCTTGGCAGGCGCCCAGCACGCAAAGGCGAGATTTGCCAAATCCCAGGTCAAGGGAGACAAACAGGCCCCAGCAACCGCAACCACAAGGCAGGATTGAGGATCCTAGCGATGTGTGCCGCAGGTGTGGGCATCCGGGTCATTGGGCTCGGGAATGCCAGAACCGGCAGATAGTATTCTGTTGGAATGCGGGAAGGTTGGCAGGAGCACCCAAAGCTGTTGTCCAGCAGCGAGAAACGCCAGACGGCTTTCGCTGCAGGAAAACGAGCGAGGGCCGCGCCAACAAATTCCACCGCGGCGTTGATAGGCAAATTGGTAGATGCAGGCGGCCGTATAAGTGCGGAGGTGTCAATAGCTGAAAAATTTTATAAAGCCACAATTGACACCGGTGCAACTGGCAGTTTTATTTGTGAAAAACTGGCCAGTGCATTAGGCAAGGCAAAATTTGAGATGCACAGAGTGCAGTTGGCGGATGGCCGTTATAGCGAACTTGCGCAACGGCTCAATGTGGAAATCGCCTTTGGACACAGTGTCGCCACCGTAGGGCTCAGGGTGATGCCGGATGTGATAGACGAACTGGTCCTTGGGTGGGATTTCCTCGGGCAAATGGGCGTAAGCATGAGCTGTACAGGCCATGTCCTAAATATCCCCAAACAAAACGCACTATAGGCGTTTGGCTAAAGAGCGAATCACAGTCACACGGGCGGGCGGGCCTGGTGTTGATGTGGATGCGTTTCTTAGGATAGAATTAGCTGAGTTTGAGAAAATGGCGGGCGTTTCAAACATTGCGGAACATAGCATTGTTATGAAGGACACCCGGCCGATCAAACAGCGGTATTATCCTAAGAACCCAGCGATGCAGGCTCGCATCAATGAAAAAATTGACGAGCTGCTGGCGCTGGGAGCATTGAGCCTTCGCATAGTCCACACAGCGCGCCGATTGTTATGGTGCGTAAGAAAAACGGACAGTGGCGGCTGTGTGTGGACTATTGACAGCTAAACGCAAGGTCAGTGCCTGATGCTTACCCTGTGCCTCGTATAAATCATATCCTAGATCAGCTGCGTGATGCCAAATATATCAGTAGCCTAGATTTAAGGAATGGTTATTGGTAAATTCCAATGGAAGAAAAAAGCAGAGAATATACTGCGTTTACAGTACCTGGGAGACGACTGTTTCATTGGAAGGTAATGCCTTTTGGCCTACATTCGGCGCCGGCGACGTTTCAGAGGGCGTTTGATTCCGTGATTGGCGCAGATATGCAGCCACATGCGTTTGCGTACTTAGATGACATTATTGTCATTGGACGCACGCTGGAGGAGCATATGGCCAACTTAAGAGAAGTTTTCCGCCGCTTAAAGGCGGCAAACTTACGTCTTAACACGGAAAAGTGCGCGTTCTTTAAGAAAGAACTAAAATATCTGGGTCATATGGTGACAGACTAAAAAAAGGCGTCAAATGGATGTGGACTGAGGAATAGGAAAAGGCGTTTTTAGAGATAAAGGCAAAACTTACTGCGGCGCCGGTACTAGCTTGTCCAGATTTTGGGAAAACGTTTGTACTACAAACAGATGCAAGCAATTACGGATTGGGCGCAATTTTGACGCAAATTTCAGAAAATGGTGAAAGAGTAATATCATATGCTAGCCGTACAATAAATGCGGCTGAGCGGAATTACTCTGCAACAGAGAAAGAATGTGTGGCCATAGTGTGGGCCATCCGTAAATTGCGCCCATATTTGGAGGGATACCATTTTAAAGTTGTGACTGATCACATGGCTTTAAAATGGCTAAATTCCATAGAAAGTCCTGCAGGCCGTGTAGCACGGTGGGCATTAGAACTCTAGCAATATGATTTCGAGATTGCATACAGAAAAGGCCAACTTAATGTTGTGGCGGATGCGATATCTCGACAGCCATTAAACGCGGACAAGTGTATGCGAACGGCGGATATAACTAAGCCAGCAGAACCTACTTGTGCGTGGATTAAGCAGATGCGAAAGGACGTACAGGCTGCGCCACAAAAGTTTGCCGATTATTTGATAGAGGCGGGCCAACTGTATCGTCATATTCCGCATAGAGCTGGAAATGAGGACGTGGCTGCGTGGAAATTGTGTGTACCTACGGAAAAGAGGCCGCGAGTCATAGCTGAGTGCCATGATGCGCCGGCGGCAGGACACACTGGCGGCCGGAAAACTGTAGCCAGAGTAGCGGCACGGTACTATTGGCCTGGAATGTATAGAGACATTCGGGCATATGTACAAAAGTGCGAGGTGTGAATTAAATATAAGGCAAGCCAGCTACAGGCGGCGGGTAAAATGCTGACGCAGATTCCAGAGGAACCTTGGGCAACAGTGTGTGCGGATTTCGTTGAGCCTTTGCCCCGATCGACACAATGGCAACACAATGCTCCTGGTCTTCGTGGATCGCTTTTCAAAATGGACAGAGTTAGTCCCATTACGAAAAGCGACGGCTGCGTTACTGCAAAAGGCGTTTCGTGAAAGACTACTTTCTAGGTTTGGAGCACCAAAAGTATTAATCACAGACAACGGAACGCAATTTACCAGCCGGGCGTTTAAACGGTTCTTGGAGGATTTGGGTGTACGGCATCAATTTACAGCGCCATACACACCTCAAGAAAATCCTACCGAAAGGACTAACAGAACCGTGAAGACAATGGTAGCCCAGTTTGCGAATAAGGAGCAACGTACCTGGGACGAACTCCTGCCAGAGATAATGCTAGCAGTGAACACCAGTGTTTCAGAATCCACTGGATACTCACCTGCCTTCTTAACACAGGGCCGCGAGCCACGATTGCCAAATGCGTTGTTTGACGAAATAACCATTGGCACGGGCCAACCACAGCGTGATCCTGGCGAAACGGCACAAAGATTAAAAGAAGTATTTGAGGTAGTCCGCCGCAGCCTGGAAAGAGCTGCGCAGGATCAAGCTCGATACTATAATCTGCGCCGGAGGCCGTGGAAACCAGTCATAGGAGACTTGGTATGGGCCAAAGAGCACCAATTGTCCAATGCGGTGGAAGGTTTTGCAGCCAAACTAGCTCCAAAGTTTGGCAGGTCCATTTCGCATTGTAAACTTTATATCACCAGTCATCGTAAAACTGCAAGGCATGAATGGTGAGCGGGCCAGGACGGCACATATAAGCTCAATAAAACCTCATGGCCCAGCTGTTACCAGCCAGCCCAACACATAAGCTTACTTAGATCAAAATAAAGTGATCATTTACTGCATATTGGTAAAGATATTGACTGGTGAAGACACAGTTTAGGTGGCATAGGATGCAGTGGATAGATATTTCAGGCTGTCCAAAAGCTACTTGTGCGTTAACTTTGTTAACAGCCTAGATGGAGGTGGGAATTATAAGATACCATGCCTTAACAACTGTGCGATTGACATGTTTATAGCCAAAACCAAATATGGCAGCCTGTTACAGTTTGAGCCATTATATGACTCAAATTGTAGTATGTGAAAATATTATTTACTTAAATAATGCTTTCACATGCAACAGAACACACATTTACATTTTCCTCATAGAAAATAAATGATGTGTTAAGATACAGACTGCTTGCTGGCGGGAAATATTCAAATAACACCCACACACAAGCAATAGCACTGCTTAATATCTTAGTTGGTAGTTTATCCGGTAAGCAGTGCCAAACGGCGCTTGTCTAGGTGTGAACAGTGACTTACGAATGCATAGACATGTATGCACTTTTACGTTAGTACCCTGCAGTTCGGCCGCCAGGAATTGGCGACATGTCGCTACCAAAAAAAGCGAAAATTTTTTATGTATTTGTTGCCTTGCTTGCTTAGACAAACAAACGAAAATTTTTTATACCCTGTACAAAGTGTGTATAGGAGTATATTAAGTTTTCTGGTATATTAGCATAGGCGCATTTTATGACACCTTAAATGCAACCTAAAGCACTATGAGCATAATTCTATTATTTGATTTTTATACCTAATCACTTCGTTGAATATGATAAAGAGCGGGTTATTTATTAATTTGCTTGCTAAAGGGTTCAGGGTATCTAAAATTCGCCCACCCAATTCTTTTCTTCTACATTTTTGTGTGCGTATTTTACATTCGCTGCGTCTCAAAATGACACACACAAAATAAAAGCAAAGTGGCAACAAAAGAATAGATAATTTTTTGGTTTTTGTTTTAGTTTCACACTTACAACAATATGTGCGTTGCATGGCACTGTTGTGGAGGCGGCAATTTTTTGTCAACCACTTTTCGCGCGCTTGATTTTCTACACGTATCCTCTTTGTTATGCATCGTTCTTTATATTTACTCTGATTTTCTGTAAATCAGCCGCTAATTGCTTTGGCATTCGCGCGCGACGTTTTAGTTGAACTATTACTTGCATCAAGTGCGTACGCGTTTTGTAATTGTAAGTGGAATATTCAATAATTATGTTTCTTTTTAGCTGGAGCAATTAACAAATTTTGTTTATTTCTTTAAAATTGTGAAATGTGAAGCATTTTAATCGACAAAAAAGTACAAAAGCAGTTTTAAAAAGCAACAAATAAAATATTAATAAAAAGCAATAGCAGGTAAGAGAAGTAATTATTTAAAAATAATATTCAATTTTGCAGATTATCACAGTCACTTGAATAATTCGGCCTAGAGGTATTGATAAAAATAAAAATACGTGTGGCACTCGGGGACTGCCGCGGTAAAGCTATTGCATAGCATTTTTATCAACTTATGCAATTATAATATTTATGCAATATTTTTTTCTTTGATATTAATTCAAGTTACACTTTTTGAGAGTGGTGACCGATAAGAAATCAAATTTTTTTCTTTTATTGAATAAATGACAAGTTACTATTGCTTAAAATATTTTTTTATTATTTTACAATACATGTAGGTTATTCAGGAATTTTTATGATTAAAACTATAGGTTTATGGTAACTGAAATAAGAGACATAAGTTTGAGACTTCATATCCTCTAAATATCTGGAAAACACCGCTTCAATGGTGGTCCCATATTTTGTTGTGGATTCTTGTGGATCATTATTCATTTTCAAATTCAATTTTTGCGAAAGAAAAGTTGTCAACTGCTCTGATTTTTTATCAGCGAAGTTGATGTTGAAATCACCAGCCGAGATAAGTGGAAATTTATTACCATTTGTACCAAGTATTTTCGAACCTTCTTCAGTGTACTCCAGTAAAGTGCGAAGAATAAAATGCTCTACCTCGTCTAATTTTGGATTTGGAGAAATGTAAACTGCTACCATGACTATGTGTAGGCCATTTCTAAGTTTGCATAAGCACGCACAAATATCTACAACAAATGAGCGCCTAACATTAACATCGCTAACGTGTGCAATATTTATTTCAATGTTCGGAGTCATAATATTAGTAACATTATTATTATTATTTTGGTAAATAGCTACCCCACCTTTTGGAACAGTATCTCGTTTGAATTGAACAATACAATTGAAATTAGGTATTTCAATCGGATTATCACGCGTCATACAAGTTTCGGTAAGAAGTAACACATTTGATTGTCTCGTAACTGAATCTTGTAAGTCGTATTTGTGACTATTTAGACTTTGGCAGTTAAAAGTCATTATTGAAATGCCATTTCTATTACTAATGAAATCTAAGACACTTTGAGCTATCGCCTGAACACTATTTAAAGACAAGAATTTTCGTTTTTGTCGTGATATACAATTTTTCAATATTAGTCACCCGAGAGAGCGCAACATAAACGAGTTCCTGAGAATGTGCTTTACTATATTCATATACTATTTCGTCAAAAGTTCTACCTTGCGACTTATGTATAGTGCGAGCAAGAGCTGAAGTTAATGGAAAATGTTTGCGTTTGGCTATACATTTTCTATCTGATGTTAATGAAATATTTGCTGTTCGTAATTCAATGGGAACTGCGAGATTGCCGGCTCTATTTTGCACTGCTAGAGTAGCTGCTTTTTGTCTTTTTTTCTACCCACTTTATCTGAACCATAAAATTCAAGCCAAACTCTAATCAATGTGGTAATGTGTGTTTTATCAAATTCTAGATGTACCAATTTTCCAACAGCACCATTGCATAAACCATCAGAAACGTCGATGTTGGTTGTAATAACATAATGCTTTCCAACAACAAAAGTAATGTGATAAGGCAGTCCTCCAGTGTCAATAACAAATTTTTTATGTAATTTAAGTCTAAAATTAGCTTTTTGCTCAGTACTTTTAGCGCCAATAATGACGTCTACGGACGTTGAAAGAACTTTGTTTTCACATTGGCTCAAAATCATATTGTTATAGGTGGCAACATCTTCATTTTTGAAAAATAATCGAACTCCATCAGGAAATAATGTAGCAACATCCTCTTTTTTGAAAAATCTGGATTCAATAAGTTGAAACTCATGCTCATCTAGTACATCTCCATTACCTATTTTTGTCAAAACTTGTGAAAATGCAACATTAGCTTGTCTCATTACTGTGGTAAGTTGATAAAATTTTAATTTTCTCCATAAATACGGTCCAATCATGCTCGTTCTGATTGTCTTGTAAATTGGTGTCGATCTTACTGGTGGCAATTGCCGTAAATCTCCGATCAAAATAACATATATACTTCCGAAATCAGTGTTTTTTCTTAAATCAAGATTTTTGCATTCTTATTTTTAATTCTTAAGATGAGACCAAAAAATCATAAAAGAAAGCCCAAAAAATCTTGAAGTAAGAATAAAAGTTCTTGAATTAAGAAACAAAAATATTGAATTCCAATCAAGACCCAAAATTCTAAAATCATGATGAAAATTCCCAAATTTAGACAAAGAGTTCTTAAAACAAGATTAAATTAAGACGAAAAAATCTTAAATTTCGATTTTTGTGGGGATAAAATTTCAATCTTAAAACAAGCAAAAATATTCTTAAAATAAGAAGAAAAGTCTTAAAACATAACCAAACATTCTTAAATTAAGATTTAAAATTCTTAAATCACGATTTTTTCAGCTGAGTTTGACGCGTGCCAAAAATTAGGCGATAGCCATTGTTGTGGCTTTACTTTTCAGTATACCACCGACAAGGGCAGACGTGTTTTTGTGAACAAATTGTTGTGTTTAATATAAGTATATGTGGATGTAAGTAAAATGCAGGATCAAACTAATGAAAGTTTTAACGAGGAAGATGCAGTGGAAGAAAAATAAATTATTCTTCTGATGGTGGTAAGAAAATTTTCTATAATATTATATTTTTTATACTGGCTTAACAAAATACATTTCCTTCTTTTTCAGATACAAATAGATTTTGATATTTCGTAACAGGAAAAAAAAAGTTTGCTAATATCACAATGGGAAGGTTTCAAAAAGAGTGTAACAATTTTTTTTGAAAATTACATACTTAACGACTTGTGCATGGATCAATTTAGCACAGCTAAAAAAATAAGCCACAAAGGTGAGACTAGAAATTATTAATTACTTTAAATTCTCAATAGATGCACAGGACTACATGTTCGCAATCCTGCTAACATCGGTATTGCCGTCATCGGCAAGATTCAAGGACGAATCGGGTAATCGCATCAGGAAGACAACCATTGTAGACAGCCAGGAAAGATCATGTGTCATATTTGGAGCCTGAGTTTAGTTTTGTGCATTCTAATAATAATTCAATACACACTATGTTACAACTAGATAATAACTTTCAAGATGCTGAAGTATGTTATGAAATCGTTTTTAAGGTAACACGTTATAAAACCAATAGCTACGTAGCTATAAGTAACACTGAGTTTCAACTTTTTAAAATTAACTTTTTCCTCGTTCAAAACAATAGTATCTACATACAATGTAATCCTATAGAAATAAGACTATTTGATCAACACTTGCAATCGTATGAAATTGGACAAAAACGTAAATTGAATTGTATAAAAAATATCTCTGACTTTTTCAATAGTAAAACATATGTTCGCCCTAAAACACTGTATTAAGTTTGAATAAGTTTGTAGTTTAAAAGTTTGTTATGTTTAGAAACAAAAAAAAATAAAAATTGTAAAATATAATACATTTTATAAAGCATTTTTCTTTATTTTTAATGAGAATTTATAAATCTTATTTTAAGATTTTAACAATCTTATTGCAAGATTGGTCGAAATCCGAAATTAAGATTTTGGTCACGATTTTAGATTTTTTCCCGACTTATTTTAAGAATAAAGATTCTTTTTTCAAGAATTTTTTAAGCTTAAAATAATCATAATTAACTCTAAAATTAAGATTTTTCGGGCTTAACTGCAAAAATCTTAAATCAAGAACGGCATTCTTAAACTGACAACAAAAAAAGCTTACGCTTCTTTCGTGACCATTTGGTCACGATTTCATGACCAAAAATCTTAAAATCAGACCGTTTTTTTTATCAGTGTGTTATTTGTTTTAGACGATTATTAATTTTATGTAGAAGTTCTGCACTAACCATGCTAATTTCATCAATGATCAGTACTCTGACATATCTGAAGAGAGATCTATACAAAAGGGATGAGAGCAACGGGCTTCATCAAGACAACAGCGCAATTATAAATGTGCTACAACAACAACAACAACTATTCGAGCGTCTGGCTGCAAACCAGACAACAACAACACACGAGGTCAAGCGCGATGGCGGCGAAGCGACGCTAGCAATGCAAAACGATTTACCGCGAATTCGTATCAAACAGTTTGCTGGCAGCTACACAGAATGACCAGCGCAACGAGTATGAAATTAGATAGAGTGGAACAACTGGCCGTTACGAACAATTTTTCAGCGAGTATTGAGCAATTATTAGGATTTTGATCGGGTCAGCTAGCAGTTGTATTTTGCATGAGAGCATGGCAGAAACACCCGAACGCCGTCGTCTGTACTGCTCTTATGTGTGAAGTTGTTGTTGGCTGCTGTGTTGCATATTTTGTTTTGGTTCTTCATTCATATTTCTTTTTCGCGCAACTAGTAAAAGGTGCGTATGCATGAACATGGAATCAAGGGACGGGGGGACATGTGAGGTTTTTTGCGTGTATTTGACCGAAAGGCAAATAGTTTTGAGCAGGTAGTAATTTTTTTGTACGTTGGACAATTTGTATGCTATTCAAAATTGATTCTTAATACAAAGGGTCTAACTGGATAAGGTACTGAAAACTGTCCCTAGCGATTTTTGAAAACTAATGATGCAGTTCGATCCATAATCCAAAAAAAAAAATATTTCACAAAATTTCAGATCTTAAACTTAATGCGTTGCGGTTTAATTTAAAAAAAACGTGTTTTTCGATTTTTTAATTGAGACTAAACTACTGAATATTTTTGAACCAATTGTTTTTTGATTCTAAGTTGCCAATGGGACTATTTAGAAAAAAATATTTAATTTTTTTTAACCAACACATTTTCTTAAAAAAAATATTAAATTTAATGAATCAAATCGATTCGGTGGAAAAATGTTTATAAAAATAGAACACATTTATTTATGTTTTTTTTTTTTAATGTATGAAAAAATTTTTTTTTTTTTTTGTCAAAAGATGTTAAAAATTATAATACGTTTTTGTAATATTTAATAGAGTACATACTTCTTGTTATTATGATAAAAAAATGTCTATTTTGTATGTTAATATGTATACAAATATGTATTAACATTGCTCAACAAAAGATTTTTTTCTTTGTTAAGAGTATTAAAAAAATACAAAAATAGTTTAGTTTTTCATTCAAATGTGCCTAAACTCTACTTTGTTTCCATAACTAAGTGTATTGTTACTTCAAAGCAGTGGTCGGCACGGCCCTATCTCTGGCGCATAGGCTAAGGCGACGTCGACACAAAACGCATGCATGTGTGTGTGCTTTTTGTACTGAAATTTTCTCTGCCACAGTGACGTATTGCGACGCTGACGTTGCTCGACGTCAACAACAACAACAAGAGCCGAAGCCACGCACCATCAATTGCGTGTCTGTTGCTTAGCAACGTAGAGCAACGTCAGTGTCGCATACGTCACTGCGGCAGAGAAAACTTCAATACATACGCAAAAAAAATGTGAGTGTATTTTGTGCCGACCACTACTTCAGTCTATTTTAGTTTATTCTTTTTAGACGGCAAATGAATTTTGATCAAGGAACGGATATTATTTTATTTTTGGTTTGATACTACGCAAGTAGGCGGCGTAGAAGAAGTTTCTTTTGCAAGCGGCTTATTCGTTCGTTTGCTGGAATACTGTTAATTAAGGAAAGTTATAGAGGACATGAGTCCTAGGAAATGACCTATCCCTCAATAGAGTGCTTAGATATTTTTGCGAAAGTCTTACCGATTTTTCGGTAGGAGCAGATTTTGCGAAAAACACCTTGAACGATCCATTTTTTAAACTTTGAATCAATGACCTTGATTTATGTTGTATTTGATAGTTTATTTTACTGCCAATAATTTTTATCTGAAAAACATGAATCTAACTTTTTCAGCAAAACAATATCATCAAAAACTACAGCACCTGCCGCTTGAAAACTAGTTTTAAGACATATAGGGTCCCAAACCTATATCATCACCCTCATCAGTGACCAAATCAGTTTCAGATCTGTACAAGTATCTCCCGACTTTTTTTCCCAAAATTTCGTCAATTATAAAATTTGAACTTTGGGCGGATCCCAGGTCGCAATAAAAAAAAATTGTCATAGAAAATTATTCAAAGTTGTTTTTCTAAAATGACGAAAAATAGATTGCAAGCTAATGAAAAATTTAGAATTTTATATTGAGAGGGGTTAGTTTGGTTTAATTTTTTATGTTCAATGTAATCCCATACATTTTTTTTGAAATTGCACCATTTAAAGCAAATGATTAAAAAATCATTTAACAAGAAGTATGTATTCTTTTAAATATTATAAAAATTTATTATAATCTTTGCCATCTTTTGACAAACAAAAAAATTTTTTTCAGACATTTAAAAAAAAAACATTGAAAAATTGTTGTTTTATTTTTAACATTGTTCCACCAAATCTATTTGATTCATATTCATTCACACCAAATAAAGAACGTACCTTATTCAGCTAGACCTTTTAATGGCAATATGTGTAATAATACAACCCGGCTTACATTCAAATTTGACAACATTTCCAATTACAACATTACTTAAACAATTCTTAAGTAGACATTGCACCTTTTTTTAGTTTAAAGTAAAGTTATAAAGATATCAAACTCCAGCATCTTTTGCAAGTTACTTTACTTTATGATGGAAATTTTCGCACCACTCCTCTTTTCTATCAATAGGAATCAAAAATAGTTGCACCCCACCAGCGCAACCATTTACGACACATTTACGTTTTTTGTAATCCATTAACAAAAACAGATTAAAAAAGATGGCGTACGTTAAAGTCGGGCGCAGACGACTTTGGGATACCCTGTACCACCACATTGCAATTAAGTCCGACACATTGCTTAAAACCTTCAAAAGATATTTTATTCGGCAAATTTGGTTACGATATTTTCATAAAAAAAAAGAAATCAGTCGAATTTTGCACCAAACAATTTTTTTGACCGATCGGTCCTATGGGGACTATATGATATAGTCAACCGATTTTGATCAAATTTAGTACACTGATTGGGAACTATAAAAAACTCCCGACAGCCAAATTTGGTTCCGATATCTTCAAAACCAAACGAAACACAACGAATTTTGTAAAAAAGCGTTTTTTTGACCAATTGTTCCTATGGGAGCTATATGATATAGCCAACCGATTTTGATCAAACTTGGTGCAGTGCTTGGGTACTCTAAAAAACTTCTTAATGCCAAATTTGCTAACAATATCTTTACAAAAAAACGAAACGCAACGAATTTTGTAGAAAAGATGGCGTACGTTAAAGTCGGGCGCAGACGACTTTGGGATACCCTGTACCACCACATTGCAATTAAGTCCGACACATTGCTTAAAACCTTCAAAAGATATTTTATTCGGCAAATTTGGTTACGATATTTTCATAAAAAAAAAGAAATCAGTCGAATTTTGCACCAAACAATTTTTTTGACCGATCGGTCCTATGGGGACTATATGATATAGTCAACCGATTTTGATCAAATTTAGTACACTGATTGGGAACTATAAAAAACTCCCGACAGCCAAATTTGGTTCCGATATCTTCAAAACCAAACGAAACACAACGAATTTTGTAAAAAAGCGTTTTTTTGACCAATTGTTCCTATGGGAGCTACATGATATAGCCAACCGATTTTCATCAAACTTGGTGCGGTGCTTGGGTACTCTAAAAGACTTCTTAATGCCAAATTTGTTAACAATATCTTTACAAACAAACGAAACGCAACGAATTTTGTAGAAAAAACGATTTTTTGACCGATTGGTCCTATGGGAGCTATATGATATAGTCAACCGATTTTGATCAAATTTGGAACAGTGCTTGGCAACTTTAAAAAACTTCCTAATGCCAAATTTGGTTACGGTATCTTCACAAATAAACAAATCACAACGAATTTCGCACAAAACACGTTTTTTTGACCGATTGGTCCTATCGGAGCTATATGATATAGTCAACCGATTTTGATCAAATTTGGAACAGTGCTTGGGTAGTCTAAAAAACTTCCTATTGCCGAATTTGGTTCCGATATCTTCAAAACCAAACGAAACACAACGAATTTTGTACAAAAAACATTTTTTCGACCGATCGATCCTATGGGAGCTATATGATATAGTCAACCGATTTTGATAAAATTTGGTACAGTGCTGGGGATCTCTAAAAAACTTCCGACTGCCAGATTTGGTTATGATATCTTCATAAACAAACGAATTATCCATCTAAAACTTTTGCTTTTTTTCGAGGTCCTCTGAAACACCCCTATGGGAGCTATACTATGTAATCCCGATATCAAAAAAATAAAATAAACTTGTCTCCTATGGATTAACAAGGGATCTTATCTGAAAGTTTGGTTGCTCTAGCTCTTACCATCTCTGAGATCTAGGCGTTCATACGGACAGACGGACAGACGGACAGACGGACAGACAGACAGACGGACAGACGGACAGACGGACATGGGTATATCGACTTCTCGAGTCACACTGATCATACTTTAGGTAACTTTGGGGGGTCTCCGACGTCTCCTTCTGTACGTTACATACATTTTCGGCTTGCACAAACACAATATACCCTTTGTACCATACGGTACAGGGTATAAAAACGATTTTTTGACCGATTGGTCCTATGGGAGCTATATGATATAGTCGACCGATTTTGATCAAATTTGGAACAGTGCTTGGCAACTTTAAAAAACTTCTTAATGCCAAATTTGGTTACGGTATCTTCACAAATAAACAAATCACAACGAATTTCGCACAAAACACGTTTTTTGACCGATTGGTCCTATCGGAGCTATATGATATAGTCAACCGATTTTGATCAAATTTGGAACAGTGCTTGGGTAGTCTAAAAAACTTCCTATTGCCGAATTTGGTTCCGATATCTTCAAAACCAAACGAAACACAACGAATTTTGTACAAAAAACATTTTTTCGACCGATCGATCCTATGGGAGCTATATGATATAGTCAACCGATTTTGATCAAATTTGGTACAGTGCTGGGGATCTCTAAAAAACTTCCGACTGCCAGATTTGGTTATGATATCTTCATAAACAAACGAATTATCCATCTAAAACTTTTGCTTTTTTTCGAGGTCCTCTGAAACACCCCTATGGGAGCTATACTATGTAATCCCGATATCAAAAAAATAAAATAAACTTGTCTCCTATGGATTAACAAGGGATCTTATCTGAAAGTTTGGTTGCTCTAGCTCTTACCATCTCTGAGATCTAGGCGTTCATACGGACAGACGGACAGACGGACAGACGGACAGACGGACAGACGGACAGACGGACAGACAGACAGACGGACAGACGGACAGACGGACAGACGGACATGGGTATATCGACTTCTCGAGTCACACTGATCATACTTTAGGTAACTTTGGGGGTCTCCGACGTCTCCTTCTGTACGTTACATACATTTTCGGCTTGCACAAACACAATATACCCTTTGTACCATACGGTACAGGGTATAAAAATCGTCGTAACTTTCCAAAGAACAAAAAACAAAAATATGTACATATGTGCATAGCAACAACAAGAGCAGCATGAGAAACAACAACAAAAGCAGTAAAAACATCTTGTACCTACATACATACATATGTATGTACATATACATATTTAAAATTAAGAATATAATTAATAATTATAATAATTATAAAAAAATTGGTTGTTTACATGTATATATTTCTTTTTTAAACAAAAGATATTTTTTTTTTTCAGCAGAAATAAAATATTAAATTTGTATTAAGAATCAATTTTGAATAGCATACAAAGTGTCCATCGTCCTCCTTGTACATTGTACACAAAGAAACGTACAAAAAAATTACTAGCTGCTCAAAACTATTTGCCTTTCGGTCAAATACACGCAAAAAACCTCAGATGTCCCCACGCCCCTTGATTCCATATTCATGTTCCAAACTTGATGCTGACACGCGGCGCAGGTGGATTGAGCGCAGTATGGACAGAGATTCTCCTACTCTAGATGAATTCTTTATATTTTTGGACTGCCGCTGCGAGGAGTTGGAGCTAAGCAAACGCGAACTTATGGCTGGAGGCAAACCAGCAACACAAAGAGACAGACCCAAACGGGTAACACAATCATTGATGGCAGTTGAAGGCATCAGCTGCAATAAATGCTATTGTGAAGACCACTCATTGTATGCATGTCAACAATTTTTGGATATGACAGTTGATCAACGCCGATCTTTGGGTAAGGACAAATTACTATGCTACAACTGCTTGAAACATGGACATGTGGTCAATAAGTGCAAGTCCAAATATACGTGTAGAGTATGCAAAGGTCATCATCATTCGCTTTTACATAAGCAAGATAACCAATCACAGGTTATTGGGAATGCCCAAACAGAAGGTGAGGATCAGCGTAACCAAAATGCTCCTCATAACTCTGCGGTGACGCGTGCACATGCACTAGGCACACAAGCAACTCTCTGTGCGCAAGGCACTGCAACACAATCTACTCAAGCCAATGGAGTAAATAGAAGCACATTACCTACCGCCATAGTTAATGTTAAAAACGCAAAAGGAGATTTCATAACTTGCCGCCTTTTATTGGACACTGGCTCAGAAATCTCGTACATATCAGAAAGTTGCCTTAGATCTCTGGGTTTGGCACGTTCACACTCACGACTTTTGGTTACTGGTATGGCATCTGTCAAGGCTGGTACTACAAGGGGAAGCACAACGCTTCATATCAAGTCCCGTATCTCTGAAGATCAGTTGGTTGTTAACGCACACGTTATGACCAAAATAACATCATCTATTGAACGCCATGTCGTTGACGCATCTACACTGCAAGTATTCAACAACCTAAAACTGGCTGATTCAAAATTTTCAGCTAAAACACCAGTGGACATACTGTTGGGTTCCGATTATGTATGGTATACGTTGACTGGAGAGAAAATGCACGACAACAAGGGCAATATTATTGCAATTTCAACTATTTTTGGATGGGTGATAACGTCACTCAATACGTCTCAAAAAAGCAACTCTATAACACTAACTACAACATTGGATATTGATACCTCGCTCCAAAGATTCTGGGAGCTGAAGGATGTTAATACTGCGACCAAGGTGGAACCCGAAGATGAGCAGGTGGAGAAACACTTTCTCACCACGCACACTAGAGACGAAAGGGGAAGGTACATTGTGGAACTTCCATTCAACACTGAAAATCCCGAATTTGAAGATACTCAACAAGGAGCGCTCAAACGCTTCAAATCTGTAGAACATCGTTTACAGAAAGATGAACAACAGCGCACACAATACATAAACTTCATGCGAGAGTATCGCGATTTGGGGCAC
This sequence comes from Chymomyza costata, assembly GCA_018150985.1. Taxonomy (NCBI): domain Eukaryota; kingdom Metazoa; phylum Arthropoda; class Insecta; order Diptera; family Drosophilidae; genus Chymomyza; species Chymomyza costata. The sequence goes on from JAECWU010000166.1 coordinate 561,711, forward strand.
ATGCGAGAACTGCTTCCGGACGAACTCACCACTGACCAATATTTCTATCTGCCTCACCACCCTGTGTTGGGTCGAAAACTTAGAGTGGTCTTTGATGGTTCATTTCGCGACGCCAATGGTACGGCATTAAATGATCTTCTCTTTACAGGACCTAGCATTCAGCGTAATTTATTTGCTGTGTGCCTCCGCTTTAGAGTGTACAGATTTGTATTCTCAGCGGACATAGTGAAGATGTTTCGTCAAATATGGGTGAGCAATAAGCATCGCAATTTCCAGAGGATTGTTTGGAGAGAGAATCCCTCTGAACAAATCAAGCACTATCAACTTAACACTGTTACATACGGAACCTCATGTGCACCATTTTTGGCAGTTCGAGTGTTGGAGCAACTGGCACACGATCACCAGCATGAGTTCCCAAATGCGGAAAAAATCCTACTGGAGGATTTCTACGTCGATGACGTTCTAACTGGATCAAACACTGAGGATGAGTTACTACGCAACCAAAACGAACTCATACATCTGATGTCCTGCGCTAATTTAGAGCTGGGTATCTAATACCACACTCTGCAACACCAAAGTTAGTAATCCTATTGCCCAACCGACACAAGTAAAGGTTCTTGGACTTTACTGGACTTTAGCTCAACTAAAAACCTTTGTCGGAAATCGAACCTCCGAAATTCTGGACACTATCCCAAGGCAAAATTGGCATCATGTAGACTCCAAGTCAAATCCAGCTGACTGTGCATCCAGAGGCATGTTGGCGGCTGACCTAATCGACTTTCAGTTGTGGTGGAATGGTCCATCATGGCTACGGGATAAGGCTCAACTCTCGGTAAGATTAGACAGCTCAAAAGTCAGTTTATCTTTTGCAGATAAACGCGCACACACGGAAGTTAAAACCAATTGTTTTACTGCACTGACTAAGGTAACTAAAACGCATCCGCTTGATGAAATTATATCTGCAAGAGATAAACGCGCACACACGGAAGTTAAAACCAATTGTTTTACTGCACTGGCTAAGGTAACTACAACGCATCCGCTTGATGAAATTATAGAACGAGTTTCATCCTGGCCGAGGCTCATACACATATGGGCATATTTTACACGTTTCATCAAACGCATAAGTGGTGCATCCCAAGTAAAAGGCTCGAAAACTCTTACTTATGACGAAATAAAAGAGGCACGCATTCAGTGATTACGGCATGCACAGACAAACTTTCACGAAGATTACCAACTGCTTCTCGCCAACAAACCACTACGTAGTCGTTCCCAGCTGGCGAAACTCTCTCCAATCATCGACAAGAATAATTTATTACGAGTTGGTGGGCGCTTGCAGTAATCGCAATTATCAACAGAGGCAAAACATCCAATTTTGCTACCCAAGGATCACCGTGCTACAAAGCTTATACTGGAATATGAACACCGAGTGAACCTGCACCCGGGTGTTTCTGCACTTTTCGTTATTGTCAGGCAAAGGTTCTGGATATTTGGCGCACGTAATCTCATCCGAAAAATCACGCACGACTGTCTACCATGTTTTCGACAGAGACAACACACATCGCATCAGCAAATGGCTGATTTAACCAGCATACGTATAACGCAAGCACTTCCATTTGTGAATTCTGGATGTTACTATGCTGGACCGATCGTTATCAAGGATGGCAAATGGAGCAAACCGCGCCTGACCAAAGGCTACATCTGCTTATTTGTTTGTCTAGTGACCTCAGCAATACATCTGGAACTTGCCACCGACCTCAGCACAGAGACCTTTTTGGCGGCTTTGCGGCGTTTTATGTCGTTACGTGGTAAATGTGCCAAAATCTACAGCGACAATGGCACAAACTTTGTTGGGGCCAAACGATCTCTGGACGAGATGCAAAACCTTTTGTCATCACAATCTCACCCTAACTTGGTCACACGCACCCTAGCGGATGATGGAATACAATGGGTATTCATACCGCCGAATGTTCCTCACTGGGGAGGAAAATGGGAGTCGGCTGTTCGATCAGTTAAGCTACACCTCCGAAGAGTTATTGGAAACTCTACTCTTACAATTGAGCAGATGCGAACTTTACTTGCTCAAGTTAGCGCTGTGGTCAACTCTCGCCCACTGTGCTACACTCCAGACAGCGATGTTAACTACCTCTCGCCAGCACACCTTTTGATTGGACGACCTTTCACTACTCTACCGGAAGCGGATCTGGGTCATATTTCTGTCGGCCGATTGGACTATTGGCAGAGCGTCCAGTCCATGTACCAAGGATTCTGGAAACAATGGCATCAAGCTTATCTCACAACCTTGCAACAGCGTCCAAAATGGACCACGTCAACAACTAACATATCAATTGGAGATATTGTTCTGATCAAGGAGTCCAATGCACCGCCAGCTTCGTGGCACATCGCACGCGTCGTTGAGACTTACCTTGGAAAGGATCAACTGGTTCGAGCGGTCAGGCTCAGGACTAAATCAGGAGAACTGATCCGGCCTATCACCAAGGTTGCGGTACTGCCCGGTTCAGAAACTGTGTTTCCAGGGCGGCCCGGGATGTTGAGGAACGAATGCCGCATTGCGCGCAGTTGGGCGTTGCTGCATATCGATTGCAGCATTCCTCTCATTTTTGTTTGTTTCTTTGCAAGTTTTACTAATCGATAGTTTTAACAACGCAATTGATATTAAAGCGACATTGGTTCGAGCAACACACAATTTTTAATACAGTCCACTGCACGGCTCCGGCTTATTTCTAATCAGGTAGTTAGATAAGCAGAGTACAGTTTAGGAGTTGGTAGTATAGGTTTGGGCAGGAATTCCAGGATTAGGCGATTATGTGCCTATATAAGGCGGATCAACAGCCAAATCTGGGTCAGTCAGTTAATCGTCAGTCAGTCAGTGAAGTGCGAGTTATTAAGAGCAATATAAGAAAGTGCAGAGAAAAAAGAGTGAAGTGACAGAGATTGTGAGACCACAAGGCTGAGAAGAAGCAAATAGCTTAAATAATTGTAGTGAAAAATTAATAAAATAAAGTCAGTGCCGAAATTTGAAGGCGTATGCGGGGAAAGTTAATGAGATAAAGCACTTGCACAGAAGCAAGAAGACTAAAGACATTTTAATTAGTAGCGCACCGGGTGCGACCGCGACGGAGTTACTGCGTCCGTACCCATCCTCGAGAAGACGTTTTGCCACCAGGACAAACCTCTGGGTGAGCGTATCGCCAAGTGGCGTAGATCTAAATAACGTTAGACTTAGAAATCATCTCCATAATCAAGAAAACGTTTTGCTATCAGGATTTTATATCTGGATAAGCGTCTCGTCAAGAGAGAAACTTTTGCTATCAGGATTTTTATCTGACAGACCCGTAGGTCTTGGAGGGAAAATTAGTTTCAATATTTAGTAATAAGATCAACCTAACATCTTACTATCTATCCCTTGACTAAATTATGTTAAATATTAAAACCTTTTGTTTATAATCATTTATTTGTTTAAAGAGAGATTTGTAAATCTAGCGAGCGTGTCGGCTCAAATTAAGTGTTGTAACGACCTCCGGTTTGTCCGGAACAACGGCTGGGATAGCTCAGCTATGCCCAGGGTAAATGTCACAACAAAATTTATATTTGCTGAGACTTTCGATGTTTTAACAAAACACAATTTGCTTTTAGTTTTTAAAATATATTATCCGCCTTTTTGCGGTCTATTATCACAGTATGTCTTAACTAGACTTAAGTCGAGCCCACACGCTCTCTATTTTACACAAAATAATATTTTTAGCAAAACTATATTTTGGGAAAACAGCTTTAAACTTAAATCTTAATTGTCGGATTTAATAATTTAATAAGGCTTGCTGCCCTTTTACGGCGATACGCTCACCCAGATTGTTAAATCGTGGTAGCAAATCTTGGCGTGGCTCGTTCCCGAAAACGTATAAACTCCGACGCGGTCGCACCCGGTGCGCTACTAATTAAATATATCCTTATATCCGTCCTTTGTGACAATTATATATTTGCGGCACTGATTTTAATACTTTTCTCACTAGAGATCTTTCTTTTTCCTAAGACACTCTCAGACTGTTCACTTCACAAACTCACGAAGACTGCCCCGATTTGGCTGTCGATCCGCCTTATATTGGCCTCGATCGGCGCAAATCCTTAAATTCCCGCCTAAACGTATACTAATAAATCCTATACGGCACTCTGCTTATCTATCTATCTATCCTAATAGAAAAGAAAGAGTCCGCCGTATCTAACATTATCTCTATCACCTACTCTACATGTACACCTATGCACTACTACCATTAACCTACGCACTAATACAAAACAATAATTAGCGCACCCAGCTTAAAGGCCGTTATATCTTAACTTGTGTTGGTGAGAGTTGGCGCGCCTAAGCCGCTACTCTCACCAAGCAGTTCAAGCAGTTTAGCTATTGCCCTATTGGCAAATTTGGAACAATGTTGTGAGCCACCTATGCGCGCCTGGCAACGCTATTATCAGCTGCACTACTAAAAAGAGGAAGAGTTGCTGCAGCAAAATGCAATGTAAGTAAATGAAATAAATAACAAAAAAAACTTTTACCTCTACTATGCTGCACTCATCTTCTCTTTTCCTTTTAGGACCTTATTGGAGCCTGCCAAGCAAAATTATAAATAAACAACTATAAAAATAAACAAAACCTGTGATGTGTATAAAAACTTGTCGTAGTGCCGTGGAAAACAAAAATATATAAACAAAAATGTAAACAATAGGAGATCACAATAAACCAAAATCTAGATACCGCACCACTTGTGCAAATTCGTATCGAAAATAAAACGTGTATAATAATTTGTTTTACTTTTCATGTGTCAATTCCTATTCCTAGCATTTTCTCAACTATGGCCGTCCTATTTCTTGGCTAAAACAAAAACCCTAGGGCCACCACCTTGGCCCCAACGTACCCTATAGCGCAGTCCGCCCGTCGTCAGGAGTTGTCCGCCATTTGCTTGTGGCCGATCTTGCTGCCGCCTTCGCCGTACCATAGAAGATACGGCTATTGGCCACGCAGCTTCATCGGCCAGCTGCCGCCAAACACGCCGGGGCGCTTCTGTCGGCACTTCGTGCTGCGCACTTATCCGCTCTGGCGCCTGCGGCGCTTCTTACGCCACCACGGTGCCGGGCCCTTCGCAAGCATCCGCCTAGATAGGCCATGATCTTGCGAATCGCTCGCCGGCTGCCGTTGGCACTGTTGTTGTATGGACTGCGGTTTTCTTTGCCGCTGCTGATGTTTCTGCTGCTGTCGTCGTTGTTGTTGTTCTTGGCTCTTCTGTTGCTGTTGGAACTGTTGTTTTTGTTGCTTCTGCTGCTGTTGGCGCTTTTTTGCGGTTGGTTTTGCCGCGGTTCTTGTTGTTCTTGCTGTCGTCGCTGTTGTTGTTGTTGTAGCGACTATTTCGGTGCACCACGTATGTGGATTGTCAGGTTTTATGGAAAGAAAGAATAGGAGAAAATTTAGAAAGATTATAGAAAATTAGAGAATAACCCTGTCCAGCTCGAGGAAGCGAGCTGCCTCGGTCGGATTTGTCCAAAGGGATGAAGGTGTGAGCCCAGTGCGCTTCGCTGGACACATAAAGAGGTGTTGTGTATTGTGGGGGCTGCTGCCGCAGTGTGGACAGACATCAACTACTTCTGGGTTGACTCTCGCCAGGTAGCTATTTAGTGGCTTAAAGTATCCTGAGCGGAGTTGGGACAAGGCAGTTCTTTGCTGCCTTGGTAGTGATTTTTCGGACGGATCTATAGGGGGAGGCTTGGAGCCTAAGACTGGGTTTGGTCTAGAGTTTGTAATGAAATTACCCACTGACTCCGTGTGGATAATTTGAAGTCTGTCCTTTATTGGAAGAGGAAGTTGAGCTACATCAGAAATGGCAGGTAGCTCGCTGCGGATGTCAAGTCGGACAGGTCTAGGTCTTTCTGACAGTGGATTCAGGAAGGTGTTGTGATTGGGGTGGGTGGGAATGGTTGAATTTATAAGGAATTGTCTGGTCAGCATACGGCAATGGTCTCGGACGGGTAGGATGCCCACTTCTTGGTGGAGATGATCACCATGCACGATTGCATGGCAACCTGTTGCAACTCTGAGGGCTGCATTTTGTACAGTCTGGAGGTTCCTCCATTGCGTTTCGCTAATGGCAGGAGTCCAGACTGGTGACGCGTAATCAAGAAGTGGGCGTCCTATTGCTTTGTAAGTGGTCGTTATAATTTCTTTATCTTTGCCCCAGGTACTACCGGCTAAAGCTTTAAGGATTCTGTTCCTTCCACGGACTTTTTTGGCAACTCCTTCCGAGTGCTTGGCAAACTGGAAGAGGTTGTCGAAGACGACGCCAAGAATTTTGGGGTATCTCTCAGTGGGGATAGTACGGCCGTTTGAGATGATATTGAGGTCGAGGGAGACCTCCTTTGTCCAAGTGGTGAACAGTGTGGCAGAGGATTTAGATTCTGAGAGGCTGAGGTTTCTGTCAGCGAAGAAGTTTGCTAACGTTGGAAGATGTTGGTTGATGCGCTCTTCAATTACTGGTATGTCACGGTGAGAGGCTACTACTGAGCAGTCATCGGCATACGAAACTAGTTTAATCCCTTCGGGAGGGGTTGGCATCTTGGAGAGATAATAGTTGAAGAGGATCGGAGAGAGGACTCCACCTTGAGGGACACCTTGCTTACATTTCCTAAATTTTGATGAGGTCCCACGAAACTCAACAAAAGATTGCCTACCGGCCATGTAAATAGCAAGCCAACGTTTAATGTTTGGAGAGAGGGTTGATTGAAGGATATCCTGGAGAAGTTGGCCATGGTTGACGGTGTCAAAGGCCTTGGAGAGGTCAAGGGCAACCAGGATAGAGCGTTTATGGGGCCGTTTGCTGTTCAGACTTTCAGCGATATGGGCGGAACTGGTCAGACTTTTGATGGTCTGCCATAGTTTTGCCGATCCTTCTGACAGATCCCCTAGCTGCTGGATCCATTTATCACGGCGATAGTTGGATACCATCTCCGTGATACTGTCACCCAGCACCTTTATGCGGGGATCTGCAGCGTTTCGTTTCCGTAGTTTGTCCCGCTCTTCCGCCAGGCGGAAGGCTTCAGGCGGGAAGTTTGGGACAATTTTAGGAATCCTACCAGCGGGAATACAGGTTTTTGCCACACTGGTAAGGATCTTACGAATGTTTCGTACGCCTTCGAAAACATTTCGCGGTGGGGGAAGGTATGCAAAGGACACGTTGGCCATCTGCTCAAACCGGTCCCAGTCAGCTTTGCGAAAGTTGATGTAAGTGCGACGCTCAGGGGTAATGAACGCCTCACTACCATCAACCCTCACAGTGATTGGGACGTGGTCTGAGTTTAGGGCAACGTCTGCGTGCCAGCTGGTGGACGTGATTAATACAGGACTGGCGATTGTCAGGTCAGGGGAGCTTCGACAATTTGCCGTAATCCTGCTGGGGTGGTCCTCATTCATTGTGCTGAAGTCGGAGTTACTTACCTGCTCATCAATGACAAAGCCCCTGGCGTCGTTGCCGAATTCAGAGAACCAACTGTCATGATGAGCATTAAAGTCGCCGAGAATAATACGGCGGTCACCGACCAGCAGAAAGTCAATGTTGGGACAATATCCAGCTTGATATGCTGCCACTGGGGGGGTGTAGACATTTATGACGTCTAGATCCTCGTCCCCTACCTGAACAGTGATGCCTTGGACTTCGAGATGGGCATCATTACTGCTTATGGCCAGGTGTTTATAGAAGACGGATTTATGTAAAATGAAGGCAAGCCCGCCACCTTTGTTGCGTTCGCGGCGAACGAGGTTATAATTGGTCAAGGGGTTTCGGCTTGAAAGCTTTGTCTCTTGCACGGCTATAGAGATATCTTTCCGGGTCATATAGTCGGTGATCTCGACTATTTTCCTGCTAAGGCCGTTGCAATTTAGTTGCAGAATTTTGGCCAAGAAATGGCGGATGGAGTTGGGGCTTGCGTTGGAGCTTGATATGGGGGCTGAGACGGTTGTGGCATATGGCCGTTTAGGCGGGGGGAAGTGACGCGTGCCGATCTATGGCAACGTGGTCCGACAAAGTCCGCCTGATATAGGCGGGAATTCCGCAGTCCCGAGCACCTGAGGTGGTTACATTCCCCACACGCGGAGCACTGGATTGGAGTGGTAGCGCGGGTGAATGGTCTCCTGCACATACGGATTGCATATTCAAAACCCCCTGAGTGGGGGCAGAAATAGGTGCTGCCTGTGCCGGAGGCACAGTCACTGGGGTCGGGAGTGCGGGATTCCTGCAGCAGAGACCCACGTAACCCGGTTGGTAAAGGTTCGAGTTACGTAGGCCTGAGCATCTGAGGTGGCTGCTCCTGCCGCATGTGGCGCAGGGGATGGGGGTCGCAGCTCTGGTGAACCGCTTCCCGCATACCCCGCAGGATGGAAGATTATGCGGCAGGGCAGCAACCTGGTTGTCGGAGGCTGCCGTGGGTCGGGGGAGGGATTAACGGACAGTTTAGGCAGAAATAGTTGGTGCGCCCAGCCGCGTGTTGCAGGCCCGCACAGGGGAGGTGAACCCTGTGTCGGCATGAGGTGCACAGCACAGAGTTCATATCCCCTGCAGTGTCCTGTGAACACACCGGACACACCTTCACCCGGGGACCGGGGTTAACCTCTACGTCTCCGGCACGTAGAATTAGAAGTCTGGGCAAACAGGCCGGAGTTGTTTGCCCAGGAAGGTGAAAAATAGTAAAGTTATAAATAAAAGGCCACATACTTGGGCATCCGAGATATTCGAGGGTTGGCAGCCCTTGGGCAGGTTGAGATGACCTGCGTCGACTCCGGTACATAGAACTGGCTGCCGTGGGAGTCGCCGTCTCGTCGCTGTTGTTGCGGCAATTGCTGCTGCCCCTGTTGATGCTGCTGCTGCGACTGTTGCTGCTGTTATGCGTGCTTCTGCTGTTGCTGTCGACGCTGCTGCAGTTTCTGTTGTTCTTGTTGCTTCTGTTGCTGCTGTGTGCGCTCCCTATGGCGCTCAAACTCTTCCATTGTCAAATCCGTGATGCCGGGCCCATTGCAAGCCTGCGTCTGAGAAGGCTGAGTGCTTGCAATCCGCTCACCAGCAACAAGTGCCTGTGAAGCTGCATCTTGTGCTGCCGTTATGCCCGGCCCCTGGCCGCCTTCCGCCTGCATGGCAAGAGGCTCTTCCACCCGCTCTCCGGCTACAAATGCCTGCGTCATAGCATCTCTGCGGGGCCCTTGGCAAGCTTCCGCCTCAGTTGGCTGAATAAATGCATCTTTGCAGGACCCTTGGCAAGCTTTCGCCTTAGTAGACTGAATGCTTGCCATCCGCTCACCAGCAACAAGTGCCTGTGTAGCTGCATCTTGTGCTGCCGTTATGCCCGGCCCGTGGCCGCCTTCCGCCTGCATGGCAAGAGGCTCTTCCACCCGCTCTCCGGCTACAAATGCCTGCGTCATGGCATCTCTGCTGGGCCCTTGGCAAGCTTCCGCCTCAGTGGGCTGAATAAATGCTAACCGCTCGCCAGCTAAAATTGCCTACGTAGCTGCCTCTTGAGTAGGCTGAGGATTCGACACTGTGCCGGGCCCGTGGCTGCCTTCCGCCTGCATGGCCTGAGGCTCCGCCACCCGCTGTTGTTGCCCGTTTGTCTTCTTATTGGAAAATTTGAGATCGTGTCCAGCACAGCTAAAATTGAAACCCATGCGCGATAGGAAATACCACCCAAGGATCAACCCGCCCATCACTCCCGGCATCACAAGGAGCTCTATAGTGGTGCGGCCGTATCCAAAGGCGATTTCTAAATCAATTCCTCGCATGATTTCGCTGTGCCGGCTGTCCGTCAGGCAAACTTCACGCAGCACATTTCTGCTGCGGCCCATGGCATGCATCTTTCTAGCTAACTTTGTGCTTATAAAGCTGCTGGTCGCACCCGTATAAATTGTGGCCTCTAAGAGTTCGCCGCCAATCGAAACCCTGGCCTTAATCCTACTGCCTTCGCTCACCAGCTCTCCCAATAATGGTTTTGGGACAGAGACTGGTGCGAATCTCGCTCTTCCCTTTTGTAACTGGGACTCTGAGCAACTTTTAAGGCGTGGCCATTGCTTTTGGCAGTCGTGCCCAACATCCCGCAACGCCAGCAAATATTCTATTGGCTGGTTGCGGCACATGTGGGAGCAATGTCCAGCCTGCCCGCACCGCCAGCAAGTATCTGCTAGGCCTGGAAATTCTTCCCGATGCTGGCTACTTTGAGGTCTGCGCGCCTCTCTCGACATATTGGGCAAATTACGCTGTGACATATTGGGCGCCTGCCAACGCCGTTGATATGCTCCGGGCATATCACGGCTTGACGGCATTTCACCATGTGTCACATACATGGCCCTAGGCCGAGCATGCCGCGCATCCGCTGCTAAGATTTAGCGGTCTCTCTCCAAATCCTCAAACTCATCAGCTAACTCCATAAGCTGGCTGAGAGTTTGAAATTGGCCTCGCCTTACAAACGCGAGCAGATCAGGCAAGCTGTGGTCATAGATCATCTGCAGCTGGTGCTCATTCGTATAACGACAAGGGCGCATCAGAGTCTGCATCTCTACCATATACGCCTTAAACGGCTCATACAGCCCTTGCCTGCGCTGATTTATTTCCTCCCGCAGCTTCGAATAATAGCCTCTGGGAAGGAAATAGCCCTCAAAATCCTCTACAAAAGCCGCCCATGTGTTCCAATGGTTATTATTGGCCACATACCATTTAAGGGCCACGCCTTGTAGGAGCTCAGGCATAGTTCTTGGAACCAAGTTGAGGTGCAGGCCATACGCTTCGCCCGACCATTCAACTTGTTCCAAGAATTCCAGCGGCTTAGTGGAACCATCAAAACTGAATGTCCACTAGCGCACTTGCTCTGCAACTTTAGCATAGTCGCTTAGCCCGCGGGAACCGCCTGGCATATTCTGTGGCACAGGAATTTGAAACACATCATTGCTCCTGAATGATCCTGTGCCCCAGGGTGTGGGTCTCTGATCAAAATGAGCTGACTGAGTGCCTTTTCATGTGCTAATTTCGATTCCTAGCGTAATTTTCGTGTTAATACTCGTCTGCATTTCCTCAAGTCTATGGCTGTCCTAAGTCTTGGTCAAAACAAAAACCTTAGGGCCACAACCTTGGCCCCAACGAACCCTATAGCGCAGTCGTCAAGAGTTCTCCGCCACTTGCTTGCGGTCGATCTCGCTGCCCCCTTCGCCGTACCATACAAGATACGGCTATTGGCCACGCAGCCTCATCGGCCAGCTGCCGCCACACACGCCGGGGCGCTGATGCATCCTCGTGTTGCGCTACCGCCGCATAGCGACGTGTACTTTTGCGCTCTGGCGCCTGCTGCGCTTTCTTGCGCCTCCACGGTGCCAGGCCCTTCGCAAGCATCCGCCTAGACAGGCCATGATCTTGCGAATCGCTCGCCGGCTGCCATTGACGCTGTTGTTGTCTCCAACAATTTGCAGTGGTCGCGCACGGGGAGTATACCCACTTCTTGGTGTAGGTGGTCACCATGCGTAATAGCGTGGCAACCAGTGGCGACTCTGAGGGCCGCATTTTGCACAGTCTGGAGATTCCTCCAATGCGTATTGCTAATGGAAGGAGTCCAGACCGGCGCTGCGTAGTCAAGAAGTGGGCGTCCTATAGCTTTGAAAGTGGTGGTGATCATTTCTTTGTCTTTGCCCCAGGTACTACCGGCTAAGGCTTTAAGGATTTTGTTTCTACCACGGAATTTCTTAGCAATGCCTTCCGAGTGCTTGGCAAACTGGAAGAGATTGTCGAAAACGACACCAAGAATCTTGGGATATCTCTCAGTGGGGATAGTACGGCCGTCCGAGATGATATTTAGGTCGAGTGAGACCTCTTTAGTCCAAGTGGTGAACAATGTTGCAGAGGATTTTGGGGCTGAGAGGCTGAGGTTACGGTCAGCGAAGAAGTTAGCTACAGTTGGCAGATAACTGTTTATGCGCTCTTCAATTACGTGTATATCACGATGAGAGGCTACATCGGCATACGAAACTAATTTGATCCCTTCTGGTGGGATGGGCATTTTGGAGAGGTAGTTATTGAAGAGGATCGGGGAGAGGACTCCTCCTTGTGGGACACCTTGTTTACATTTCCTATACTTTGATGAGGTCCCACGAAACTCAACAAAGGATTGCCTTCCAGCCATGTGGATGGCAAGCCAACGTTTAATGTTTGGAGAGAGCGACGATAGAAGGATATCCTGTAAGAGTTGGCCATGGTTGACAGTGTCAAAGGCCTTCGAGAGATCAAGGGCGCCCAGGATACAACGTTTCTGCGGTCATTTGCTGTTGAGGCTTTCGGCGATGTGAGCTGAAAGTTCACAGAGCGCCGTGGTGGTGCTTCGGCCAGCACGGAAGCCATGCTGGTGGTCGGCAAGGGTGAGAGACTCGCATAGGGAGGGGAGAAGCAGTGCCTCAAGAATTTTGATCACTGGCGAAAGAAGAGTAATGGGACGGTAAGATGAACCTTGGTTATTTGGTTTCCCTGGTTTGGGAACCGGGACGATTTTACCTGTCTTCCAGATGTCAGTGATCTGGAGGTCAGCCAGACAGGCATTAAAAGTTTTGGTTAAATACTCAACGCCGGCTACTCCGATACGTTTGAGCATTACTGCAGCAATGCCATCAGGACCAATGGCCGTGGAATTCTTGGCCTCTTTGATGGCTTGTGCAACTTGCTCTGGTGAGAATGAGAGCGGTGTCTCTTTTGGGAGAGCACGAATATGGCGAATGGTGCTGCGGAAACGGCTATCAGGGACGGGTGGATGTTCCACGAATTGCCTGCAGAAAGAAGCGGCGCAGCGCGAGGAGTTGGCTGGGGTGGAGTCACCAAATGAAATTTGCACTTGGTCGCTTCTCCGCGGGTTGGTCAGACTCTTAATGGTCTGCCATAGCTTAGCCGAACCAGCCGGCAGATTCCCCAGCTGTTGGATCCATTTTTCACGGCGATGGCTTGTGACCATTTCCGTGATGCTGTCACCAAGCAACCTAATGCGAGGATCTGCGGGATTGGCTTTCCGCAGCTCATCCCTTTCTTCTGTCAGCCGGGAGTCCTCAGGCGGAAAATTGGCATTAATGTTGGGTATCCTCCCAGCGGGGATACAGCGCTTCGCCACACTGGTGAGGATCTTACGAATGTTTCTTTCGCCTTCGAAAACATTTCGTGGAGGGGGCAGTTGGGAGAAAGACGTATTTGCCATCTGCCCAAACATGTCCCAGTCAGCTTTGCGAAAGTTGATGAAAGTGCGGCGTTCGGATGTGATGAACTCCTCACTTCCCTCAACCCTCACAGTGATGGGGACATGGTCCGAGTTTAGGGCGACGTCTGCGTGCCAGCTGGTAGACGTGATAAGGTCAGGACTGGCGATTGTGATGTCGGGAGAACTTCGACAGGTCGCCGTGATCCTGGTGGGGTGGTCCTCATTCATTGTGCTGAAGTCGGAGTTACTTACCTGCTCATCAATGACAGTGCCCCTGGCATCGTTTCCGAGTTCAGAGAACCAGCTGTCATGATGAGCATTAAAGTCGCCGAGGATTATTCGGCGGTCTCCGACCAGCAGGAAGTCAATGTTGGGACGATATCCAGCTTGACACGCTGCCACGGGGGGGATGTAGACGTTGAGAATGTCTAGATCCTCGTCTCCTACCTGAACAGTGATGCCCTGGACCTCGAGATGAGCATCATTACTGGTTATGGCCAGGGGTCTATAGGAGACGGATTTATGGAGTATGAAGGCAAGCCCGCCACCTTGATTTCGTTCGCGGTCCAGACGAACGAGGTTGTAGGTAGCCGAATGGGAAAGCTTTGTCTCTTGCACGGCTGCTATTGAGATATGCTTTCGGGACATATAGTCGGTGATCTCGACTATTTTCCTACTAAGGCCGTTGCAATTTAATTGCAGAATTGAGGCCGAGGAAGCGGTGGCAGAGGTTTGGGCTTGCATTAAGGGGGGTGGTGGGGAAGACTGAGATATTTGTGGCATATGGCCGTATAGGCGGGGGGATGAAGATTGTATAAACCTGCGGCAGCACGGACCCACAAAATTCGCCTGGTAGAGGCTGGAGTTTCGCAATCCCGAGCATCTCAGATGGCTACATTCACCACACGCGGAGCACAGGATTGGTGTGGCCGTGCGGGTGAATGGTCGTCTGCACATGCGGCATTGCGCGTTCAACGATCCCTGAAGGGGAAGGGAAACTGGGGCCGCCTGTGCAGGAGACACCGCGACTGGTCTCGGGAGTGCGGGGTTTCTGCAGCACAGGCCTACGTAACCAGGGTGGTAAAGGTTTGAGTTCCGTAGGCCTGAGCATCGAAGGTGGCTGCTCCCGCCACAGGTTGCGCAGAGGATGGGGGTTGCGGCTCTGGTGAACCGCTTCCCACAGGTGCGGCAGGTGTGGGGGTGTGGCAGCGGAGCAGCAACGTTTGCGGGGGTGCACGCCACAGTTCTGGGGGGAATGGGAGGGCATTGGGGAGTAGTGTAGTTGGTGTTATTTCCAGGTGCGAACTGCAGGCCAGAGCAGGGTAGGTGGACCCTGTGTCGGCAGGAGTTGCACGGCACAGAGTCCACATCCCCGGAGATGTCCTGCGAGCACACCGGACACACCCTCACCCGGGGACCCGGGTTCTCTTCAATGTCTCCGGCACTTAGAAGAAGAAGTCTGGGCAGACAGGCCGGAGTTGTTTGCCCAGTTAGAAGAAAAATAGGAAAGATATAAGAGAAAGGCCACATACTTGGGTATCCGAGATATCCGAGGGATGACAGTCCTTGGGCAGGATTTTGAATCCTGCGTCGACTCCGGTACGGTGAACCGACTGTCGTGGGAGTCGCTGCTGCCTTTGTTGATGCTGCTGCTGCGACTGTTGCTGCTGTTGGGCGCGCTGCTGGTGTTGTGCGTGCTTCTGCTTTTGCTGTCGACGCTGCTGTAGTTTCTGTTGTTCTTGTTGCTTCTGTTGCTGCTGTTGGCGTCAAATCCGTGATTCCGGGCCCATTGCAAGCCTGCGCCTGAGAAGGCTGAGTGCTTGCAATCTGCTTACCAGCAACAAGTGCCTGTGAAGCTGCATCTTTGCAGGACCCTTGGCAAGCTTTCGCCTTGGACTGAATGCTTGCCATCCGCTCACCAGCAACATGCCTGTGTAGCTGCATCTTGTGCTGCCGTTATGCCCGGCCCGTGGCCGCCTTCCGCCTGCATGGCAAGAGGCTCCTCCACCCGCTCTCCGGCTTCAAATGCCTGCGTCATGGCATCTCTGCTGGGCCATTGGCAAGCTTCCGCCTCAGTGGGCTGAATAAATGCTAACCGCTCGCCAGCTAAAATTGCCTGCGTAGCTGCCTCTTGAGTAGGCTGAGGATTCGACACTGTGCCGGGCCCGTGGCTACCTTCCGCCTGCATGGCCTGAGGCTCCGCCACCCGCTGTTGTTGCCCGTTTGTGTTCTTATTGGAAAATTTGAAAAATTTTGTGTCCAGCACAGCTAAAATTGAAACCCATGCGCGATAGGAAATACCACCCAAGGATCAACCCGCCCATCACTCCCGGCATCACAAGGAGCCCTATAGTGGTGCGGCCGTATCCAAAGGCGATTTCTAAATCAATTCCTCGCATGATTTCGCTGTGCCGGCCGTCCGCCAGGCAAACTTCACGCAGCACATTTCTGCTGCGGCCCACGGCATGCATCTTTCTAGCTAACTTTGTGCTTATAAAGCTGCTGGTCGCACCCGTATCGATTGTGGCATCTAAGAGTTCGCCGCCAATCAAAACCGTGGCCTTAATCCTACTGCCTTCGCTCACCAGTTCTCCCAATAATGGTTTTGGGACAGAGACTGGTGCAAATCTCGCTCTTCCCTTTTTTAACTGGGACTCTGAGCAACTTTTAAGGCATGAACATTGCTTCTGGCAGTCGTGTCCAACCTCCCGCAACGCCAGCAAATATTCTATTGGCTGGTTGCGGCACATCTGAGAGCAATGTCCAGCCTGCCCGCACCGCCAGCAAGTATCTGCTGGGCCTGGAAATTCTTCCCGATGCTGGCTATTTTGAGGTCTGCGCGCTTCTCTAAGCAAAATTGGCAAATCACGCTGTGGCACATTAGGCGCCTGCTAACGCCGCTGATATGCTCCGGGCATATCACGGGTTGGCGGCATTTCACCTTGTGATGCATACATGGCCCTGGGCCGTGCATGCCGCGCATCCGCTGCTAAGATTTGGCGGTCTCTCTCCAAATCCTCAAACTCATCAGCTAACTCCATAAGCTGGCTGAGAGTTTGAAATTGGCCTCGCCTTACAAACGCGAGCAGATCAGGCAAGCTGTGGTCATAGATCATCTGCAGCTGGTGCTCATTCGTATAACGACAAGGGCGCATCAGAGTCTGCATCTCTACCATATACGCCTTAAACGGCTCATACAGCCCTTGCCTGCGCTGATTTATTTCCTCCCGCAGCTTCGAATAATAGCCTCTGGGAAGGAAATAGCCCTCAAAATCCTCTACAAAAGCCGCCCATGTGTTCCAATGGTTATTATTGGCCACATACCATTTAAGGGCCACGCCTTGTAGGAGCTCAGGCATAGATCTTGCAACCAAGTCCAGGTCCAGGCCATACGCTTCGGCCGACCATTCTACTTGTTCCAAGAATTCCAGCGGCTTAGTGGAACCATCAAAACTGAAGGTCCACTCGCGCACTTGCTCCGCAACTTTAGTAAGTCGCTAAGCCCGCTGGAACCGCCTGGCATATTCTGTGGCACAGGAATTTGGAACATATCATTGCTCCTGAATTATCCTGTGCGCCAGGGTGTGGGTCTATGATCAAGATGAGCTGCTTGAGTGCTGTTGGCCATTCCTGCAAGACCCTCTGGTACTGGAACTGCCCGGCTTCCACAGCCACTCGCTTCCAGATTGCCTGTTAGCGACCGCTGGCCATGCTTTCTGGCCAGCTCGCTCAACCGCAAAGCCCATTTTATTTGGCCTTCCTGCATATAAGCCCACTGTGAGAATTGTTGACGCAATTCATCCACAGTGCCCGCCATTTGGAGACCAAACTCCTGGCCATATGCTAGAAGCTCTTCACGCCTTAGATATTTTATCCAAGCGCGTGCCGCCATTTTGTGTATGTGTCCGACCTAGGCAATATGAAATATAATTTTAAAATTCAAGCCAATTTTTATATTCAAAATATCGAAAGTCCCTGCTCGGGCGCCAGTTGTAACGACCTCCGGTTTGTCCGGAACAACGGCTGGGATAGCTCAGCTATGCCCAGGGTAAATGTCACAACAAAATTTATATTTGCGGAGACTTTCGATATTTTAAACAAAACACAATTTGCTTTTAGTTTTAAAAATATATTATCCGCCTTTTTGCGGTCTATTATCACAGTACACTTAAGTCGAGCACACACGCTCTCTATTTTACACAAAATAATATTTTTAACAAAACTTTATTTTGGGAAAACAGCGTAAAACTTAAATCTAACAATTAAACAGATTTAATAATTTAATAAGGTTTACTGCTCTTTTACGGCGATACGCTCACCCAGATTGTTAAATCCTGGTAGCAAAAGTTGGCGTGGCTCGTTCACGAAAACGTATAAACTCCGACGCGGTCGCACCCGATGCGCT
The DNA here is from genome assembly GCA_018150985.1 of Chymomyza costata. Lineage (NCBI taxonomy): Eukaryota > Metazoa > Arthropoda > Insecta > Diptera > Drosophilidae > Chymomyza > Chymomyza costata. The sequence goes on from JAECWU010000166.1 coordinate 579,373, forward strand.
ACTAATTAAATATATCCATATATCCGTCCTTTGCGACAATTATATATTTGATTACTCGAAAACGCCTTTAAATCTGCGGCACTGATTTTAATACTGTTCTCACTAGAGATCTTTCTTTTTCCTAAGACTCTCTCTTAGACTGTTCACTACACAAACTCACGGAGACTGCCCCGATTTGGCTGTCGATCCGACTTATATTGGCCTCGATCGGCGCCAAATCCTTAAATTCAAGCCTAAACGTATACTAATAAATCCTATACGGCAGTCTGCTTATCTATCTATCTATCCTAATAGAAAAGAAAGAGTCCGCCGTACCTAACACTATCTCTATCACCTACACCTATGCCCTACTACCATTAACCTACGCACTAATACAAAACAATAATTAGCGCGCCCAGCTTAAAGGCCGTTATATCTTAACTAGTGTTGGTGAGAGTTGGCGCGCTTCCACCGCTACTCTTACCAAGCAGTTCAAATTGCATTGGCAAATTCGGAACAATGTTGTGAGGCGGCAAATTGCCTCCTCAAAATACTCTACTTAATGCATCCACGTAGCGCATTTTGCATCCAGAGCGATGTTCTATCTCGTAGTCAAAATCCTGAGATACATGGCCCATCGAACTACTCTGAGCGGAAATTATTTCTTTATCATGGTCAAAGTGAACGCGTTACAATCAGTTATGATTCTGAACTTCATCCCCAGTACACATATCCTCCACTTCATCAACGCACCTATCACTGCCAGAACTTCTAGCTCATAATAATAATACTTTTCCTCCTGGGCTGTTGTCTCCCGACTCATATAATGAACCGGATGCCACATCCTGTCTCATATCTTGACGCGTCCGTATGTATCTCCGTGTCCAACCTAGGATCGTTTAATTTCAAAACTGGTCCCCTTGTCAATGCTGCTTTCAATTGTTCAAAAGCTACCATCTGCAACTCCTTGAATTCAAATTTATTATCCTTTCTTAACATATACGACAATGGCTTTGCAATAATGGCATACCCTTCAATAAATTTGCGGATTAACGAAGCTAATCCCAAAAATCTTTGGACCCACTTTTTGTCTCGTGGCACTGGAAAAGTTGCTACTGCACGAGTTTTTTCTTCAGCTGATGTATAGTATTATATTCTATGATATAGCCCAAAAACTGTACAAGTGTCTTCAAAAACTGGCACTTGGCCCAATTTATTCTCAATCCATTCGAAGCTGCCACATATAAAACTCTTTTCAGCTTTAATAGCCCATCAGCTATATTTTGACTTGGAATGATCACATCATCCATATAAACCACAACGACATTGTCCTTAATCAAATCTCAAAACACAGCCATAATAAAACGAGTAAAAACCGCTTGGGAGTTCGAAATTCCAAACGGGACGTACAAAAATTCGTACTGTCCACTCTGACAAATGCAGTATACTTTTGAGAACTTGCTTCAATTGGCACATGGAAAAATCCGTTAGTTAAATCAAGCGTAGTATAAACGTTCACGCTATCTATATGTGGCATAGGATTTCTAAATATCTTTTCATTCAGCTTACGATAGTCGCAACATAACCGATCTTTCTTGTTTTCATTTTTTACCAAAGCTGCCGGTGACGCATAATCGGATACACTTGGTTTTATACATTTTTCTTTCAGCCATTCCTTAACTTGGTCGTCTTCAATCTTCCGATCACTATGCGATAAACGCCTGGGTTGCTGACACAAGTATTTCGTCGGTTAGCACAATTTTCATTTCTACTGGTGATTTCACATTTCTTTTCGGCACATACTTTTGAATCATTTCGTAAACCTGTCTCGCCTGACACTGATTCAAATACGACAAATCGATTTCAAGTTTCGTTTTCAAATCTTCAGAGCTTATTATAGACAAACACTTAAACTCTGTCGTCAACTCTGAACAATTGATATTTCCGCTGGAAAAATCAACATTATCCCTGCTTCTATCGGAACTCTCCATTATAACTTGTGTTCCCTGTTTCTTTACATACCAATCAACAGAATTAAGCATTGTCCGTCCCAAAACCGCATCAAAGTCAATATCTTTCTCCGAAACAGCATGAAACATGATATTGATTCCATCAATTTGGACAGGTAAAACAATATTAAAACAACTGAGCTCCAGCAATTTGCTGACACAGCTGCTCTATTTCCTGCTTTCTTGCACTTAAAACATAACATTTCTTTTACTGGACAGTCTTTTCCAATATGCGATTTATCTCTACACTTAAAGCACATAATTAGCCTTTTCTTTCTATATTCTTTCTGCATCCAATTGCCAACCCTGTTCTTCATACGATGATTTTGCCTGAACACGAACTTTTTGAGAGGACTCAATTTGATATTTCAGCTCCCTGATAGTTCTCGCCTGGTATAATAACGCTTTGTTCGATCTACTATCTTGTATCGCATCTATAAAATATTGTATCAAACTCTCCTCTTCCATATCTATAGGCTTTGCAATTTCTATCATACCATACGAAAGTTCATACAAAGTCTCGCCTTTCTTTTGCTTTCGTTTTCCCAATCTAAGATGAATTTCTGCCGACGCACAGTGGCACGGAAGACGAAAAAGCGTTGCAAAAATCATATTTTCTAAATCCATAGACAGATTTTATGAATTAAATTGTAATTGAAAGATAAATGTTCAGGCTTTAAAATAAGTACCCATGCATCGGGACACGATATCTGAAAGCAGGGCAATATGTTGTGGAAGTTGGATTTTGTTGCCAGTGCAACATTTGCCATTGAAAAATATTTACTTACCTAAATATTTTTTTTTTATCACTTATAAATTTTTGTTCATAATTTTATATTTTAGTCAAGAAATTTAATTTAACAATGCTTTTTTATTATAATATGTTACATAATTTATCTTATCAGTAGTTTTTTGTAAAATAATCATCCACATTTACATTTGAAGGAATATCTAAAAGACTTAACATTTCTTTTGAATAACTACTTGTTAATTCTGTATTGGATCTCACTTGTCTAAGGGATGCAACTAGTGGATCTGAAGAGGCTGCTAACATACTTATTAAAAAGATCCTCGTTTTCCCTTGATCGTGATATTTTACATGTATTCAAGGCTCTGAATTTTATATAATCCTTGTTTCTCGATTTCTGGGCTTCTTCTGACATCTTCCCAATGGGTAGGCAATGATATTCAATTATAGTTTGGCCATGTGCCAAAATTTGTGAAGCGTGGGAGTCAGTTTTTTTCCTGAATATTTTTCGATTAACAGCTCTGCAGTTTTGGTGGCATATTCACCAAATTTGCTGCCGTTAATTTTTTCCTTGCAGTTCAAAATATTTAAAATAACACCCAATCTTTTGATAATTTCATCATCCACTCCAGTTATTTCTGATGTCATTTTGTTTTCTGCAAAGAATTTTCGTGATGAGTTTCCATCGTTTGAGCTACCATATCCATATTATTTTTGTAAAATAATCATCCACATAATTCCATTGTGGAGGTGGACCGCTTGGCCCCCACTTTGCGCACAGCGTCAAGCGAAGGTTCACTCCAACGACAGGGGGAGTGGACATGGAGCCGGGTATTGTAAATGGCGAGTTCCACTTCACCGGCCCGTCAATGACGGCAAATGAGCTTGCACTAGTGCTGGCTCGCCTGCCACTCAGCGACGAGTCGGAGAGCAGGAGCGAGCCTGCAGCAGTCCCGGCTTCACCAAAGGATGAAGAGAAAGATAGGGCTCTCCAACGCAAACAGCGCAACGGGTACAGGGCTTCGCTTAAGTATCTTAAGACACTTAGCGCCCGCAGCCCGGACATGCTGACAGCGAAGGAGGAGGCCCTAAAGAAGAAGCACGAGTACAAAGTGCGGCGTTAAGAGCGGCTCACCAACAGTGATGCTGCCCAAACACCGGCACACAGTACGACTGCGGAGAAGGACCAAGCTGGAGCATCGGCGGCATCGACAGTGGAGGAGCTCCCTTCCACTTCGAAGCAAGCCAAAGCTCCTGCTAAGGCCCCGGCTAAGAACTGGCAGAGACCACCCTTGGCGTCGACCTCACTCACCTGTAAGGAGAGAACGGATGGCAAAAAGGGTGCTATCTCTAAGCGGCAGAGATCCGATGATTCGACGAAGGCCTCAGAGAACAAGCGGGTTAGACCGGATAATGGTCTGGCCAGTTTGGGCTCACGGCCTGAGCTTCAAAGAGCCATTATTGATCGAAATGACCCGGAAGGGAAAATTTCACCCGATAACTGGCTCATTTTGGAGAGAATCATTATGCAGGCTATCCATGATGCCATGACACGCAGCGAAGAACCATTCATTGCTGAGTTTGATGGCATCAATTGGTATAAGGGAGCTAAAGTCGTGGCCTGTGCCAACGAGGAATCCTTAAAATTCCTCACAGACATAGTAGGCGGCATTAGAGAACCCTGGCCTTGCGCAAGGATCGAAGTCGTCGCTACAGATCAAGTTCTGACCCGTTCGATCATTAAGGTATGGATCCCACCCCCAATTATGGAGGACCGAACCATACTGAACATGATCAAAGGTCAGAACGCAGACTGTAAAACCGACGACTGGAGTATAGTGAGAGGGTTGGCGCGCGACGCTGGAAACGGCAAGGATCTCTGGATTAGCATTGGTCGAGAATCCAAGAGCCTCATCCTAGCGAAGCAAGGCCAACTGAAGCTTGGAATGGGTTGCCTTCGGGCAATTGTTTTAAGCTGAGATGTTAGATCAGCCGAACAATCTTAGGGTTGTGCAGATCAATCTGCATCACTCTATGGTACCATCGACTGACCTACTGCGGTTCATGGAGGAGGAGAGGATAGACGTGGCTCTTGTCCAGGAGCCCTGGATCTCCGGTGAAAGGGTTCTTGGTCTAAGAGCTCGCGGATCATCTCCTCTTCCCCAGAAACGTGGGTAAGCCAAGAACATGTATCGTGGTAAGGACTGGGCTTAATGTGCTTTTCTTTCCTCGTTACAGTGACAAGGACCTCACGGTGGTAATGCTGGAAACAAGGACCAGGAAAAACCTATACCTTGCCTCAGCATACCTTCCCTACGAGGAAAAAGACCCACCCTCGGACAGGATCAAGGCGCTAGTTCAGCTTGTGCAGAAGGAGGGCAACGATCTAATCCTGGGGTGTGACGCTAATGCCCACCACTCCATTTGGGGAAGCACGGGCATTAATGATCGAGGAGCAGCACTGCTCGATTATGTGCTAAGCACAAACCTAATTGTGTGTAACCGGGGTAACCACCCCACCTTCCGCAATAAGGACCGTGCTGAGGTTATCGATATAACCCTGGCTCTAAAGAACAGCTCCCTTTCCATCAATAACTGGCATGTGTCCTCCCAGTGCTCTTTCTCAGATCACTACAGGATACGGTTTGATATTGACGGATACGGAACTAAACCGACTCCTTTTAGGAACCCTAGGAAAACGGACTGGGTTAAATTCTCAAGAACAGTCAGTCACACTCTTCCCGACCCAACAGAAGGGGAGCAGTCGTCACCTGACAAACTTGAAAATTGTAACCGGTTGCTTACAGATGTGCTATGTAAAGCGTTTTTCACATCCTGCCCGATCAGCCACAGCTCAAAATCCAATTGCAACGCATGGTGGACAACAGAGCTCGGCAAGATCCGGAAGGAAACGAGAAAACTCTTTAACAAAGCAAAAAGATCCAACAGCCAGTCGGACTGGAGCGCTTACCGGCTGGGCTTCAGGATCTTTAAGAGCAAATGCAAAAAGGCAAAAAGAGACTCCTGGACTAAGTTCTGTGAGGATCTGGCAAGTACCAGCGAAGTATCCAGGCTTCGTAAGGTCCTTGCTAGCGATCCATCCAAGCCGGAACTGCTCTGCAGCCCGGACGGACATTACACAAAAAATAGTCAGGAATCTCTGGAGCTACTTATGGAGGCACACTTACCAGGATGCTTGGCGGCTGGCGACGAGATTAAGACAACGAATCTCACTGCCAACGCTACTTCTGTGGAGTGTAGTGACTTGGTGATAGATAACATCATCACAGAGGAAAAGATAGCCTGGGCTATCAAGTCGTTCCAACCCTACAAATCGCCAGGACCGGACGACATCCGACCAGCCATGTTGCAGGCAGCGCTCTCGAAGCTGATGCCATGGCTCCTGAAGGTCTTCAAAGAGCCATTATTGATCGAAATGACCCGGAAGGGAAAATTTCACCCGATAACTGGCTCATTTTGGAGAGAATCATTATGCAGGCTATCCATGATGCCATGACACGCAGCGAAGATCCATTCATTGCTGAGTTTGATGGCATCAATTGGTATAAGGGAGCTAAAGTCGTGGCCTGTGCCAACGAGGAATCCTTAAAATTCCTCACAGACATAGTAGGCGGCATTAGAGAACCCTGGCCTTGCGCAAGGATCGAAGTCGTCGCTACAGATCAAGTTCTGACCCGTTCGATCATTAAGGTATGGATCCCACCCCCAATTATGGAGGACCGAACCATACTGAACATGATCAAAGGTCAGAACGCAGACTGTAAAACCGACGACTGGAGTATAGTGAGAGGGTTGGCGCGCGACGCTGGAAACGGCAAGGATCTCTGGATTAGCATTGGTCGAGAATCCAAGAGCCTCATCCTAGCGAAGCAAGGCCAACTGAAGCTTGGAATGGGTTGCCTTCGGGCAATTGTTTTAAGCTGAGATGTTAGATCAGCCGAACAATCTTAGGGTTGTGCAGATCAATCTGCATCACTCTATGGTACCATCGACTGACCTACTGCGGTTCATGGAGGAGGAGAGGATAGACGTGGCTCTTGTCCAGGAGCCCTGGATCTCCGGTGAAAGGGTTCTTGGTCTAAGAGCTCGCGGATCATCTCCTCTTCCCCAGAAACGTGGGTAAGCCAAGAACATGTATCGTGGTAAGGACTGGGCTTAATGTGCTTTTCTTTCCTCGTTACAGTGACAAGGACCTCACGGTGGTAATGCTGGAAACAAGGACCAGGAAAAACCTATACCTTGCCTCAGCATACCTTCCCTACGAGGAAAAAGACCCACCCTCGGACAGGATCAAGGCGCTAGTTCAGCTTGTGCAGAAGGAGGGCAACGATCTAATCCTGGGGTGTGACGCTAATGCCCACCACTCCATTTGGGGAAGCACGGGCATTAATGATCGAGGAGCAGCACTGCTCGATTATGTGCTAAGCACAAACCTAATTGTGTGTAACCGGGGTAACCACCCCACCTTCCGCAATAAGGACCGTGCTGAGGTTATCGATATAACCCTGGCTCTAAAGAACAGCTCCCTTTCCATCAATAACTGGCATGTGTCCTCCCAGTGCTCTTTCTCAGATCACTACAGGATACGGTTTGATATTGACGGATACGGAACTAAACCGACTCCTTTTAGGAACCCTAGGAAAACGGACTGGGTTAAATTCTCAAGAACAGTCAGTCACACTCTTCCCGACCCAACAGAAGGGGAGCAGTCGTCACCTGACAAACTTGAAAATTGTAACCGGTTGCTTACAGATGTGCTATGTAAAGCGTTTTTCACATCCTGCCCGATCAGCCACAGCTCAAAATCCAATTGCAACGCATGGTGGACAACAGAGCTCGGCAAGATCCGGAAGGAAACGAGAAAACTCTTTAACAAAGCAAAAAGATCCAACAGCCAGTCGGACTGGAGCGCTTACCGGCTGGGCTTCAGGATCTTTAAGAGCAAATGCAAAAAGGCAAAAAGAGACTCCTGGACTAAGTTCTGTGAGGATCTGGCAAGTACCAGCGAAGTATCCAGGCTTCGTAAGGTCCTTGCTAGCGATCCATCCAAGCCGGAACTGCTCTGCAGCCCGGACGGACATTACACAAAAAATAGTCAGGAATCTCTGGAGCTACTTATGGAGGCACACTTACCAGGATGCTTGGCGGCTGGCGACGAGATTAAGACAACGAATCTCACTGCCAACGCTACTTCTGTGGAGTGTAATGACTTGGTGATAGATAACATCATCACAGAGGAAAAGATAGCCTGGGCTATCAAGTCGTTCCAACCCTACAAATCGCCAGGACCGGACGACATCCGACCAGCCATGTTGCAGGCAGCGCTCTCGAAGCTGATGCCATGGCTCCTGAAGGTCTTCAAGGGAAGTCTCCTAACGGGGTACATCCCACAAGGCTGGAAGGAGGTGAGGGTGGCTTTCATTCCCAAGGCTGGGAAGATAAACCACTGCTCACCAAAAGACTATAGGCCCATCAGTCTCTCATCGTTTCTTTTGAAAACGATGGAAAGACTCTTGGACCTACACCTAAGGACCAAGCTAACTCCACGTGTGTTCAGCGGATCACAACACGCCTACCTTAAAGGTAGGTCCGTTGAGACTGCACTACACACAGTGGTAGGGAGTATTGAGAAGTCTCTGGAACAGAAGGAGTTTGCGTTGGCAGCTTTCCTCGACATTGAGGGAGCTTTCAACAATATCAGGACCGAGTCGATAATAGCAGCACTTGCTAAAATCGACTCACACCCGATGGTCACCCACTGGCTAAGCAATATGCTCAGCAGCCGGGTGATCAACTCTGAACTCTGTACAGGGGTAGTTAGAAGGAAGGTCACGAGGGGCACTCCACAAGGTGGCGTCATTTCGCCGCTCCTGTGGAACCTGGTCCTCAACGACCTCCTCCTTACTCTTGAAGAAATAGGATGTAGGGTGACGGCCTATGCAGATGATCTGGTGCTTATGATAACGGGCAAATTTTTGCCCACAGTCAGTGAGCTACTGGAATCCGCACTGGACGTCACTCTAAGATGGGCACAGCAGAACGGCCTAGGGGTTAACCCTCAAAAGACCCAACTGGTGCTGTTCACTAGGAAGTACAAGATCCCTAAGTTCACACCTCCGTCCCTCGGAGGAACGGAACTTAAAAGATCTACAGAAGCGAAGTATTTGGGTGTCATTCTGGACTCTAAACTCTCTTGGAAGAGAAACTCGGAGGAAAGAATGAAGAGAGCGCTGGGTGCCTACTACACCTGCAAAAAGACTTTCGGTAGGAAATGGGGGCTGCAACCGTATATCATTCACTGGTTATACACAGCAGTCGTCAGACCTATCCTGACCTATGGAGCGTTGGTCTGGTGGAAGGCGGGTTACACCAAATCCTACCTAAACAACCTTCAAAGGGTCCAAAGGGCAGCCTGCCTGGGCATTACCGGATCCCTGCGATCCACTCCTCAGGCGGCTCTGGATGTTATTCTGAACCTAGAACCAGTGGGCACCTTCCTGAAGTTTACGGCAGCCAGAAGCGCAGCAAGGCTCCGGGCGCTGAATCTTCTGGTGCCATCAACTTCTGGCCATAGCAGTGTCCTACACACGATAGGTATATCCGCTGGGGCCGAGGAAAGTGACTGCTGCTCTGCGGTTCAGAAATGGAACGATAACTTCGTCGCTATCTTCCCGGAGAGACAAGATTGGACGCTTAAAACTCCCATTAGGGAAAACGAGCTTACAATCTTCACTGATGGTTCGAAGACGGATGAAGGCACAGGAGCGGGCGTCTTCTCGGAAGAGCTTGCAACACGGCTTTCATTCCGTCTTCCAAATTGGGGCAGTGTGTTTCAGGCCGAGATATACGCGGTCTGGCAAGCGGCAAAACTGATACAAACTTTGGACAACAGTCCTAAGAACGTGTCTATTTTTGTCGACAGCCAAGCCGCTATCAAGGCTCTGTCATCGCACTCTATAAAGAGCAAACTTATTCGTAACACCGTGGCAGCGCTGAACCGCATCCAGCATCGCTCGATCACCCTCTGCTGGGTACCTGGTCACTCTGGGATACCTGGAAATGAGGAAGCGGACGAGTGTGCCAGAAAAGGTTCGGCGCTACCTATTGCCTCATCTGTTACGGATATAGCAACACCTCTACAGGATGTGGTCTCAGAGATCACAAGGATAGTCAGATCCGAGGCGGAACGACAATGGGACACTGTGTCCGGCTGTCACATCTCCCGAGCACTCTGGCCAAGATACAACCCAAAGCGAACCTCCGAACTCCTGCGATTCCACAAGAGCAGGACTAGGAGGGTGACAGGAGTTGTAACGGGGCACTGCGCCATAGGCCTTCTGGCCGAGAGGATGCATGTCCCCCACAACGACTTTTGCGGAGCTGCGGAGATGAGGAGGAGATAGAAAGCATCCAACACCTGCTGTGTGACTGCCCTGCACTTCTTAGGGAAACGCACCCAGTACCTGGGCAAACCCTTCTATGAAGACCTGGGCAGTCTGGCAAACTTGCCCATAGCGGACCTGGCTCTTTTTATCGAATCCTCGAAATGGTTTAATTAAACAGGATACAGAAACAGAAACTCTTACCCCCCTCCCCTACTATCACCCTTATTTATATCTCTCTTCTTCTAAATTAGGCATCACAATGGGCCGCAAGGTCTCCGGGTGATCTCGGCCTTGTGCCGAGCAGCCTACACAACCTAACCTAACCTATCATCCACATTGACATTTGAAGGAATATCTAAAAGACTTAGCATTTCTTATGAATAACTACTTGTTAATTCTGTAGTGGATATCACTTGTCTAATGGATGCAACTAGTGGATCTGAAGAGGCTGCCAACATATCAAAAAGATCCTCGATTTCTCTTGATCGTGATATTTTACATGTATATAGCTCTGAGTTTTTTATTATCCTTGTTTCTCGATTCCTGTGCTTCTTCTAACATCTCCCCAATGGGTAGGCAATGATTCAATTATAGTTTGGCCATGTGCCAAAATTTTGTGAAGCGTGGGAGTCAGTTTTTTCCTGGATATTTTTCCATTAACAGCTCTGCAGTCTTGTTGGCATATTCACCAAATTTGCTGGCGTTAATTTTTTCCTTGCATTTCAAAATATTTAAAATAACACCCAATCTTTTCATAATTTCATCATCCACTCCAGTTGTTTCTGATGTTATTTTGTTTTCTGCAAAGAATTTTCGTGATGAGTTTCCATCGTTTGAGTAACCATATCCATATTCGGGGCGGTCGACTATCAGTCCAAGTCGGGTAAAGAATGCTTTTTGAATTTTGCTTTTCCTGATATTTTGCTTTTCTTTGTCTGGTGTGTTGTCTTCAAAGGATTCGTTAACTTGCGGAAGAGTATATGCAAGCTTCAAAATAAACCCCATGCATCTAATTTTGGCATGCAACGGTGAAATACCAAATTCCAGATTTCCCTCTTCAATCAAGGAATTATACAAATTTTAGAAATCCTTTTGTGTTTTTTTGCAAAAATCGCATGCAAAGTCGATTTGGTGTTTGTAAGTTCGTTGAGAACCTTGCCGTCTACCAAATTCATATTTCACAGCAATGGCTTGTAGTGGTGTAGATTGCAGCAGCAAGTTATTTTGCATAATTATTTTTATGTAAACAAACACAAAACTAATTGGCAACTATCGGTAAAATCAGCTGACCATTTGTGCAATATTTCGCAACACCAAAAATTACCGATCTGGCAATGCATATGCGATTATTAAACATCGATAAGCAACAGCTGATCATGCTGCGTGGTTGCAAGGCTCAGCTTCTAGTATTCATTTCCTGCGGGCGGAAGCCATCATTTTATTTTCAACCAGCAACATAACAAGGCGTGTATAAATTAAATCCGCCAGCATCCAAAGTTAGTGATATTCCGCGGTTAAGCCAAGTGCTTCTGCATGATTTATTGAGCCATTGGAACAGCCGGCGAGACGTATTAACAAGTGAATTGTTCTGTTTGATGTGATTTTATTGAAATTCAATTAACCCCAAAAATAAAACAATTGTCCAGCCATTATAATAAAGGTATGTGACCAATCACAGGAAAAATCCTCCCCTAATATCTACTTCTGTTTATAGCTTTGGAGCATTCTCGCGCGTATTCAGATCTTCCGTGCTGTTTTACGCACTGCAGCAATTTATATGCAAGCTGCGGCAGCGTTCGTACATATGTGCTGTGTCGTACTTATGCTATTTAAGCGAGCTGCAGCATCTTATTAACGTGTTGCTCGCGGATTAAAATTACCTCGATCGTGCCGTATATTATGTTGCATACACGTGGCCGACAGAGGCAGCACTCTCCAGGATATACTCTACTACACATATGTATATATATATATATGTACAACCCCCGGACTTCTACATGTGGAGCAACCACGCGTTTAAATACCGCGTTCTATGTAAACGTATACCGCAAAGCGGAGTACAAACGCCCAACTGAAACTTGTGCGTTATACCGAATCGATTTACCTATTTTGCTATTATTATCGTGTATACATATAATTTTATATAAGTTATCTTATAATTTCCCAAATTTTATATGGTATGGTATGTATATGTAGCATTTGCAGTACGTATATATTTTTCTAACTATTTTGAAGTTCCAAAACAGCGACTTCATTTGTCATCAGGCCTGTCGACTATGGAGGAATTAAACGCGTTGTAAGTACGGCATAGCCGCTAAGTCGCATTATAAATGCGTATGAAATATATGGTTTTTATACCCTGTACCGTATGGTACAAAGGGTATATTGTGTTTGTGCAAGCCGAAAATGTATGTAACGTACAGAAGGAGACGTCGGAGACCCCCAAAGTTACCTAAAGTATGATCAGTGTGACTCGAGAAGTCGATATACCCATGTCCGTCTGTCTGTCTGTCCGTATGAACGCCTAGATCTCAGAGATGGTAAGAGCTAGAGCAACCAAACTTTCAGATAAGATCCCTTATTAATCCATAGGAGACAAGTTTATTTTATTTTTTTGATATCGGGGTTACATTATATAGCTCCCATAGGGGTGTTTCAGAGGACCTCGAAAAAAAGCAAAAGTTTTAGATGGATAATTCGTTTGTTTATGAAGATATCATAACCAAATTTGGCAACCGGAAGTTTTTTAGAGACCCCCAGCACTGTACCAAATTTTATCAAAATCGGTCGATTATATCATATAGCTCTCATAGGATCGATCGGTTGAAAAAATGTTTTTTGTACAAACTTCGTTGTGTTTCGTTTGTTTGTGAAGATATCGTAACCAAATTTGGCGTTTAGAAGTTTTTTAGAGTTCCCAAGCACTGCAGCAAATTTGATCAAAATCGGATGACTATATCATATAGCTCCCATAGGACCAATCGGTCAAAAAAACGTGTTTTGTGCAAAATTCGTTGTGATTCGTTTGTTTGTGAAGATACCGTAACCAAATTTGGCATTAAGAAGTTTTTTAGAGCTCCCAAGCACTGTTCCAAATTTGATCAAAATCGGTTGACTATATCATATAGCTCCCATAGGACCAATCGGTCAAAAAATCGTTTTTTGTACAAAATTCGTTGCGTTTCGTTTGTTTGTAAAGATATTGTTGGCAAATTTGGCATTAAGAAGTCTTTTAGAGTACCCAAGCACTGTAGCAAATTTGATCAAAATCGGTTGACTATATTATATAGCTCCCATAGGAACAGTCGGTCAAAAAAACGCTTTTTTTACAAAATTCATTGCGTTTCGTTTGGTTTTGAAGATATCGGAACCAAATTTGGCAGTCGGAAGTTTTTTATAGTTCACAATCAGTGTACTAAATTTGATCAAAATCGGTTAACTATATCATATAGTCCCCATAGGACCGATCGGTCAAAAAAATTGTTTGGTGCAAAATTCGACTGATTTCTTTTTTTTTAATTTGCCGAATAAAATATCTTTTGGAGGTTTTAAGCAATGTGTCGGAATTAATTGCAATGTGGTGGTACAGGGTATCCCAAAGTCGTCTGCGCCCGACTTTAACGTACGCCATTTTTTTAAATAGAAAAAAATATAACAAATTGCAAAGACTACATATACCGTCGCGTTAAAGAAAATTATGAAGTATGTTAAATTAATGCCGTACCCGTTAAATGAAATATTAATACACGACATGTTCGTATAGCAGGTCTAATTATACCTAACTTATTATTTTAAGTAACTATCTTTTTTTGTGAATTTTGTATAAATCGCTTTAACACATGTTTGTTTAACATGTGTTCGGTTCGCTTTTCTCTCTCTTTTAACGACATGTTCGTATAGCAGGTCTAATAATACTTAACTTATTAGTTTAAGTAACTATCTTTTTGATTTAAACGAATTTTGTATAATTCTCAATAACACATGTTTGTTTAACATGTGTTCGGTTCGCTTTTCTCTCTTTTAACGACATGTTCGTATAGCAGGTCTAATTGTACTTAACTTATAAGTTTAAGTAACTACTTTTTTTTTATGAATTTTGTATAAATCTCTTTAACACATGTTTGTTTAACAAGTGTTCGGTTCGCTTTTCTCTCGTTTTTGCATTATATAAATATGAATATTAATAAAAACCCATTGGGCACCTGAAGTAAAATAACCTTGGCATCCATTTATTAAAGGGTACTGGAGAGCATTCTTCTTTACAGGTTGCGTGGGTAAAAGACTGAGTCCATACACCACGCCACACATACTCTATTGTGTTACAAGTCGCGTCCAATACATTTGAAGTCTGATTTCCTTCTTCTTCGAATACTATTCACTAGCTCTGTCTACTAATTTTAATACCCTGTACCGTATGGTACAAAGGGTATATTGTGTTTGTGCAAACCGAAAATGTATGTAACGTACAGAAGGAGACGTCGGAGACCCCCCAAAGTTACCTAAAGTATGATCAGTGTGACTCGAGAAGTCGATATACCCATGTCCGTCTGTCTGTCTGTCCGTCTGTCCGTATGAACGCCTAGATCTCAGAGATGGTAAGAGCTAGAGCAACCAAACTTTCAGATAAGATCCCTTATTAATCCATAGGAGACAAGTTTATTTTATTTTTTTGATATCGGGGTTACATTATATAGCTCCCATAGGGGTGTTTCAGAGGACCTCGAAAAAAAGCAAAAGTTTTAGATGGATAATTCGTTTGTTTATGAAGATATCATAACCAAATTTGGCTACCGGAAGTTTTTTTAGAGACCCCCAGCACTGTACCAAATTTTATCAAAATCGGTTGACTATATCATATAGCTCCCATAGGATCGATCGGTCGAAAAAATGTTTTTTTGTACAAAATTCGTTGTGTTTCGTTTGTTTGTGAAGATATCGTAACCAAATTTGGCGTTTAGAAGTTTTTTAGAGTTCCCAAGCACTGCAGCAAATTTGATCAAAATCGGTTGACTATATCATATAGCTCCCATAGGACCAATCGGTCAAAAAATCGTTTTTTGTACAAAATTCGTTGCGTTTCGTTTGTTTGTAAAGATATTGTTGGCAAATTTGGCATTAAGAAGTTTTTTAGAGTACCCAAGCACTGTACCAAGTTTGATCAAAATCAGTTGACTATATCATATAGTTCCCATAGGAACGATCGGTCAAAAAAACGCTTTTTTTTTACAAAATTCGTTGTGTTTCGTTTGGTTTTGAAGATATCGGAACCAAATTTGGCAGTCGGAAGTTTTTTATAGTTCCTAATCAGTGTACTAAATTTTATCAAAATCGGTTGACTATATCATATAGTCCCCATAGGACCGATCGGTCAACAAAATTGTTTGGTGCAAAATTCAACTGATTTCTTTTTTTTATACCCTGTACCGTATGGTACAAAGGGTATATTGTGTTTGTGTAAGCCGAAAATGTTTGTAACGTACAGAAGGAGTCGTCGGAGACCCCCCAAAGTTACCTAAAGTATGATCAGTGTGACTCGAGAAGTCGATATACCCATGTCCGTCTGTCCGTCTGTCCGTATGAACGCCTAGATCTCAGAGATGGTAAGAGCTAGAGCAACCAAACTTTCAGATAAGATCCCTTGTTAATCCATAGGAGACAAGTTTATTTTATTTTTTTGATATCGGGATTACATAATATAGCTCCCATAGGGGTGTTTCAGAGGACCTCGAAAAAAAGCAAAAGTTTTAGATGGATAATTCGATTGTTTATGAAGATATCATAACAAAATGTGGCAGTCGGAAGTTTTTTAGAGATCCCCAACACTGTAGCAAATTTTATCAAAATCGGTTGACTATATCATATAGCTCCCATAGGATCGATCAGTCGAAAAAATGTTTTTTTTACAAAATTCATTGTGTTTCGTTTGGTTTTGAAGATATCGGAACCAAATTCGGCAAGAGGAAGTTTTTTAGAGTTCCCAAGCAATGTTACAAATTTAATCAAAATCGGTTGACTATATCATATAGCTCCCATAGGACCAATCGGTCAAAAAATCGTTTTTTCTACAAAATTCGTTGCGTTTCGTTTGTTTGTAAAGATATTGTTAGCAAATTTGGCATTAAGAAGTTTTTTAGAGTACCCAAGCACTGCACCAACCAAGTTTGATCAAAATCGGTTGACTATATCATATAGCTCCCATAGGAACAATCGGTCAAAAAAACGCTTTTTTTACAAAATTCGTTGTGTTTCGTTTGGTTTTGAAGATATCGGAACCAAATTTGGCTGTCGGGAGTTTTTTATAGTTCCCAATCAGTGTACTAAATTTGATCAAAATCGGTTGACTATATCATATAGTCCCCATAGGACCCATCGGTCAAAAAAATTGTTTGGTGCAAAATTCGACTGATTTCTTTTTATACCCTGTACCGTATGGTAAAAAGGGTATATTGTGTTTGTGCAAGCCGAAAATGTATGTAACGTACAGAAGGAGTCGTCGGAGACCCCCAAAGTTACCTAAAGTATGATCAGTGCGACTCGAGAAGTCGATATACCCATGTCCGTCTGTCCGTCTGTCCGTCTGTCCGTCTGTCCGTCTGTCCGTCTGTCCGTCTGTCTGTCTGTCCGTCTGTCCGTCTGTCCGTCTGTCCGTATGAACGCCTAGATCTCAGAGATGGTAAGAGCTAGAGCAACCAAACTTTCAGATAAGATCCCTTGTTAATCCATAGGAGACAAGTTTATTTTATTTTTTTGAAATCGGGATTACATTGTATAGCTCCCATAGGGGGGTTCAGAGGACCTCGAAAAAAAGCAAAAGTTTTAGATGGATAATTCGTTTGTTTATAAAGATATCATAACCAAATCTGGCAGTCGGAAGTTTTTTAGAGATCCCCAGCACTGTACCAAATTTTATCAAAATCGGTTGACTATATCATATAGCTCCCATAGGATCGATCGGTCGAAAAAATGTTTTTTGTACAAAATTCGTTGTGTTTCGTTTGGTTTTGAAGATATCGGAACCAAATTCGGCAATAGGAAGTTTTTTAGACTACCCAAGCACTGTTCCAAATTTGATCAAAATCGGTTGACTATATCATATAGCTCCCATAGGACCAATCGGTCAAAAAAACGTGTTTTGTGCGAAATTCGTTGTGATTTGTTTATTTGTGAAGATACCGTAACCAAATTTGGCATTAAGAAGTTTTTTAAAGTTGCCAAGCACTGTTCCAAATTTGATCAAAATCGGTCGACTATATCATATAGCTCCCATAGGACCAATCGGTCAAAAAATCGTTTTTTCTACAAAATTCGTTGCGTTTCGTTTGTTTGTAAAGATATTGTTAGCAAATTTGGCATTAAGAAGTTTTTTAGAGTACCCAAGCACTGCACCAAGTTTGATCAAAATCGGTTGACTATATCATATAGCTCCCATTGGAACGATCGGTCAAAAAAACGCTTTTTTTTACAAAATTCGTTGTGTTTCGTTTGGTTTTGAAGATATCGGAACCAAATTTGGCAGTCTTAAGTTTTTTATAGTTCCCAATCAGTGTACTTGATTCGATCAAAATCGGTTGACTATATCATATAGTTTCCATAAGATCGATCGGTCAAAAAATTTGTTTGGTGCAAAATTCGACTGATTTCTTTTTTTTTATGAAAATATCGTAACCAAATTTGCCGAATAAAATATTTTTTGAAGGTTTTAAGCAATGTGTCGGACTTAATTGCAATGTGGTGGTACAGGGTATCCCAAAGTCGTCTGCGCCCGACTTTAACGTACGCCATCTTTTTTTATGAAAATATCGTAACCAAAATATCTTTTGTAGGTTTTAAGAAATGTGTCGGACTTAATTGCAATGTGGTGGTACAGGGTATCCCAAAGTCGTCTGCGCCCGACTTTAACGTACGCCATCTTTTTTTATGAAAATATCGTAACCAAAATATCTTTTGTAGGTTTTAAGAAATGTGTCGGACTTAATTGCAATGTGGTGGTACAGGGTATCCCAAAGTCGTCTGCGCCCGACTTTAACGTACGCCATCTTTTTTTATGAAAATATCGTAACCAAATTTGCCGAATAAAATATCTTTTGGAGGTTTTAAGCAAAGTTTCGGACTTAATTGCAATGTGGTGTTACAGGGTATCCCATAGTCGTCTGCGCCCGACTTTAACGTACGCCATCTTTGATGTTAAGGTTGGTGTTGTAAGTTAAGGCGCTTGGCATAATGATTTTGGAGATGATATGAATCCACGTTATAATTAGTTCGGTAAATAAGCATAATTTTGAAGTGCTGAGGATATGTGCGGGGAGATGCACTGCATCCAATTTAGATAGTTTAGTAAGTACCAGTGACCCTTTAGTTTCGGTATGACGTGATTATTATACCCTCTACTGTATGGTACAAAGGGTATATTGTGTTTGTGCAAGCCGAAAATGTATGTAACGTACAGAAGGAGACGTCGGAGACCCCCCAAAGTTACCTAAAGTATGATCAGTGTGACTCGAGAAGTCGATATACCCATGTCCGTCTGTCCGTCTGTCCGTATGAACGCCTAGATCTCAGAGATGGTAAGAGCTAGAGTAACCAAACTTTCAGATTAGATCGCCTATTAATCCATAGGAGACAAGTTTATTTTATTTTTTTGATAACGGGATTACATTATATAGCTCCCATAGGGGTGTTTCAGACGACCTCGAAAAAAAGCAAAAGTTTTAGATGGATAATTCGTTTGTTTATGAAGTTATCATAACCAAATCTGGCAATCGGAAGTTTTTTATAGTTCCCAATCAGTGTACTTAATTTGATCAAAATCGGTTGACTATATCATATAGTCCCCATAAGACCGATCGGTCAAAAAAATTGGTTGGTGCAAAATTCGACTGATTTATTTTTTTTTTTTTATGAAAACATCGTAACCAAATTTGCCGAATAAAATATCTTTTGGAGGTTTTTAGCAAAGTTTCGGACTTAATTGCAATGTGGTGGTACAGGGTATCCCAAAGTCGTCTGCGCCCGACTTTAACGTACGTCATCTTTAGTTATGTAACAGGGTAGCATCAAGGTAGCGAAAGAACCCCCCCACTTTCCCTGAACACAGTCGAGCCCGGAGGCAGAGTAGGCTACCGGACAGCTGCACAACAACAACCTGAATCGTTACAATAATTAATTGGCGCCCAACGTGGGGCAAAACCGTGACGGACTAAGCGTCTTGAGGCAAAAACCGTGGCAGACTTAGCTTCTTGAGGGAAAAACCGTGGCAGACTAAACGTCTTGGTGCAAAAATCGAGATGGACTAAGCGTCGTGAGGCAAAGAAACAGAAACCCGATGCGGTCAAAATCACGAAAATACCTTGAAGATTGCCGAGATCCAGTTGACTACTTTGGGATGTACTACGTTACATTTATTAAATATAGCCAACATAGGGCTAGGCAATACAGAATCGGTCAAAAGTTTTTTTAGATTAACTAATATTTTTTAGTTAATTGTTTTTATTTAATTATCGAAAAGAAACGAATTTTATTTTATAAACGTTATAAATTTTATTTTATGTATAAGACGTCACGGCAAGTGTTTTCTGTGGACTTAAACACGCGACGCTAAAGAGCAATGCAACCGTATGCATGGAGAGATTAGCAAGACTAATTGAACTGATCTTGGAACGCTGACGGCAAGGCAAGGGCCGCAGCGCTGCCAAGAATCGTACATAGCATAAAAGGGAATAGATTATTAATATAATGCAGTTACAAAGAGAGGGATAATTACGTGCAATGCAAGTTAAGAGTAATTAGGTTTAATGTTTGAGAGTTTATGTTTGTATTATTTTATTGGCAAGCTGCTGCTCCCGACATACTCCCCCGTTGGAAGCTCGTGTTTCAACATCATCATTAAGGGGCAGCAGGCACAGCTTATTTATGGCTCTTCGAGTGTTGCCCACTGCGGTCTTCAACTCTGCAACACGACACTCGCCATCTCGACCAGGTATGAGTGAGACTACTCTGGCCAGGGGCCACCGCATAGGCGGCAGATTTTCGTCCTTGACCAGCACTACATCATTGACCTTCAGTCGTCGGTCAGGACTACGCCACTTGCGCCGCTGCTGCAGAAGAGTGAGGTACTCCTCGCGCCATCGTGCCCAGAAAACTTGTTGCAACTGGGTGACACGTTGCCAGCCATCCAACCGATTGTAGTTCAGCTTTGTCAAATCTGGTTCGACTAAGGCTGATTGTGGACCACCGTACAATAAATGAGCAGGAGTTAACACGTCTAAATCTTCTGGATTTTCTGAAAGTAAGAGCAATGGACGAGAGTTAATTATCGCAGATATTTGGCAGACTAGGGTGCGAAGCTCATCAAAGGTGAGGATTGAGCAGCCAACAGATCGAATAAAATGATGCTTGGCTGTCTTCACTGCTGCCTCCCATAATCCTCCAAAATGCGGTGAGCGAGGTGGAATGAATTGCCAGTCGATGCTATCAGTAAGGCAAAACCGGTGAACTGCTTCCGTATGAGGGTCGCTTAGCAGGAGTGCCTTGAGGTCTGACAGTTCATTTTTGGCTCCAACAAAATTCGTCGCGTTGTCGGACCACAATTGGCTAGGCTTTCCACGGGTCGCGATGAATCTTTTGAGAGCGCTTAGGAATGATGCGGTGGTTAAGTCCTTGACAAGCTCCATATGTACTGCCTTGCTCGTAAAGCAGTTAAGAAATTTGCATCCAGTAGAAATGTCGACGTGTGGGGATTGGACCATTAGTACACTTTTGCGCAACTCAAGTGTTGGCACATCTGGGCGTATACGTGTTGGCCATGCATCACGATTGTCAAACAGGTATGGTGGACCATGAAACCACATTTCGGATTGGGCAAGACACTCGGGGAATGCGCCTCTCGAAAGGATGTCAGCAGGATTTAAAGCAGTAGGAACATGATGCCATTCCATATCGGTGGTCAGCTCCTGTATAGATGTGACACGATTTGCCACAAAAACGTTAAACTTGTAAGGCTCATCGTGAATCCAAGAAAGCGCCACGGATGAATCCGACCTGCAGTGAAACTGGCCTATGAATATGCCCAACTTTCGGATTTCATTCATGAGCTTAGCAAGCAACACAGCACCACACAACTCGAGCTTTGTTATTGATTGGGTCTTCAGAGGCGCAACTCTCGATTTCGAGCACAACAGATGGCTTTTTGATGCATGATTTTTAGACACCACGTAAATGCAGGCACCATATGCTTCCTCGCTAGCGTCACAAAATCCATGTATTTCATAATATGCTTTGGCATCGAGGACGAATCTCGGAAACGAAATCCGCTGAACATTTTGAAAGCTGCTGCATAGCTCCTGCCAAGCGGTGTTTCGAGACAGAGGCAAACTCTCATCCCACGTCAACTTATCCTTACAGAGCTGTTGAAGAAATATTTTTGATTTAGTTATGACTGGACTAAGAAGACCAAGGGGGTCGTAGAAACGAGCGATAGTTGCTAAGACTGAGCGTCTGCAAGGCTTGGAGCATGTCTCTAAAGATGAAAACGAGAACAAAAGCTGATCCGAAGCAGGATCCCAAGCTAAACCAAGAGTTTTTGTTATGTCGCTACCATCGTCGAATTTTAGAAACTTTTCTTTGTCCTCCTCAGCAACGTCTTTAAGCACTTCTGGGTGGCTCGAGCACCATTTACGAAGTCTGAAGTTGCCTCTAGATAGTATGCCAGCAGTCTGATGCATTTTGTTTATGGTTTCTTGCACTGAATTGCCTCCAGAAATGAAATCATCTACGTAAAAGTCTTGTTGCACGGCAACTGAGCCAACAGGAAAGGAATCTCTTTCGTCAATGGCCAGCTGGTGCATCGTGCGAACGGATAAAAATGAAGCAGCCTTGGTTCCATAAGTCACAGTATCCAATTTGTAGACACTCACATCGTTATCGGGAGAGTCACGCCACAAGATGCATTGATAATAGCTATCTAGGGATGCAACTTTGGCGCAGCGATACATTTTGCAAATATCACCTGTGAGAGCAAATTGGTAAGAGCGGAAACGAAGTAGAATGTGGAAGAGCTTAGGCTGTATGACAGGTCCTGCCATCATCATCAAGAGAACAGCCAGAAGAAGTCGCAGCAGAGCCATCAAAAACAACACGCTTTGTTATGGTGCTATCCTCCTTAAATACGCAATGGTGAGGCAAAAAATAATTGCAGTCACGAACCAACTCAGGACTAACGAGCGACATGTGGTTAAGATCTAAGTATTCTTTAATAAAGGATGAATATAGAATTTTAAGATTTGGCTGACGCTGTAGCTTGCGCTCCAAATTGAGAAATCGACGATGGGCTTGCGTGTATGACTCTCCAAGAGATGCAGCGCTGGCTTTCAGCGGCAATCGAACTTCGTATTCACCAGATGAGAGGCGTACAAAGTTGTTGCAGAAATGATCCTCGCAATCTTGTTCTTCCTTACTTCATTTTGCCACAGCTTGCTCGCAGCTCTCTATTTCCCAAAATCGGCGAACTAAGTCATCAAGACGGATACCCATATCGACATTGTAATCCTCTTTACAACTTTGTGCGGTTAAGAGTGCAGTGTTTTGTGCTCCATCACCAACACCTGTAACGACCCAACCAAGACGAGTCTTCTGAATTATTGGAAAGCCAGGAGCGAGCTTGATCTGACCAACGCAAAGTAAGCCATAAAATAGGCTAGCACCAATAAGAAGGTCTACGCGCTGTGGCATGTTGAACGCAGGATCGGCTAAAAAACCGTTTGCAGGAATATTCCAATCTGCAGTATCAATAGGGAAGCTAGGCTGATTATGAGTGATGGTTTGTGTAATGACAGCTCGCAAGTTTGCTGAATACTCCGAAACTCGTGACTGCATACATATGTTGACGGTTGAGCCCTCAGTAGGGACACGCGTGTCACCAAGACCGGAAACTGTGGTTGCTGAGCGCGTTCTCTTTAATTGCAGCTCATGAGCGAAGCGAGAGGTTACAAGATGAAGTTGTGAGCCTCCATCTAGTATGGCTCGGCAAGGGACTAATGAGCCAAAACGATTTCTCACGAGAATGACTGCGGTAGCCTAAAGCACAACATCAGGTTGAAGAACTTGTGCGGCTAGAGAGGTGGATGAGTGAGGTGTAGAAGAAATTTGCGACGATGGTGAAGAAATTAGCGATTGTTGATGTGGGGCATGCTGTGTATCGAAATGAAGAAGAGTGTGGTGGTTGCTGCCACATTTACGACAAGATCCTGAGCTACATGAATCTGAATTATGCCCCTTCTTTAGGCAATTAATACAGAGAGCCAGCTTTTTCGCCTCTTTGGAAAGTAAGGCAGGAGATAAATTTTTAAACCTACTGCAGGAGTAAATTCCATGACCCATATTTTCACAGAATGAACAGCAATTGTGGTTAGTTTGTGCAGCTACAAGGGTTTTTCTACTGGAGTTAGTAATGGCTTTTCCCACCTGAGTGCTAGGCGCGTGAGAGGCCATAGCATGCTGCACGCTCTCCAACCTTTCACAGCTTCTTTCCAAATATTCGAAGAACTTCTCAGCAGACGGAATTTTATCCTGAGATGCATTCTCCTCCCAGCTGGTTTGTGTTGCAGGATCCAATTTTTGTAGCAGCAGATAAATAAGCATGCAGCCCGAAATTTGTTTCGAATCGCCCAACGTTTGCAGGGCTCGCATGTGAGAATTTATTTTATCCGAGAACTCACGAAGTTTTGAAGCCGATGTTGAATCCACTCTCTTTAGCCCAAGTATCTCCTTGATGTGTGCCTGAAAAACAAGACGCTTATTATTAAAACGTCGACTTAAAATATCTAGCGCCACACGATAATTGGCACTACAAATTTCCAATGATCGAACCGCTTCCAACGCCGAGCCAGCAAGACACGAGCGAAGATGCTGTAACTTCGCGATGTCATCCAAACGTTCATCCTTGTCGATCACAGAATTAAACATAGCGAAGAAATCCGCATACTCTGTGTATCCTCCAGAAAATGTAGGCAGCTTCAACTCTGGAAGAGTTCTATATGCACGTATAGATGTGGCATTTCGCTGCTCCAAGATATCATCAGTACGTAGATTTGATGATGGTGGCAACGCAGAATGACGAGTTTCAAGCTGCACTCTTAGTCGCGATTTTAAAGAAAGTAGCAAATCATCAAATTTATCACGCAAGTCACTACCGATTTCATTATAATCGAGCTCCTCTAAGCTGTTGTGAGCCAAGTTAATTCGGCAGAGCAAAGTTCTTGGATTTGGTCAGCAGATAGAGAAGCGTCCAGTTTTTTCACACTACGATAAATAGCCTCAGATTTTCTTTTGAAAAACTGAGCACTTTTCGCAAGTGGCTCACTATTTGTAGGCCTCACAACACTTTCCGAATCACTTGGCATGATTTATCAAAATTAAACGTTTTATATTTTGCGAATTTAATTTTTATATATTTTATGCACTCGACAACCCTAAAATGCAATAGAGCTGTGCACAGAGTAACTGTTTTATTTTTTTTAAGCGCGAATAAAGCGGTACAAGTGTAAAAGAAATGCAAGAATATGTGCAAAATGAATATGTTTAAGGCAACTAATAAGTGTCACTGACCCGAGATGCAAAAACAACAAGACGACACGGCAAATGTTAGAAATATAACTTGGACACGCGGTCAAATATGTATTTAATGCACTTGAATAAATGTTAATTAGCGATGTTGCTGCTCACTTGCGTGGTATATGCACATATAAAACTTGCAAAAATATGATAAAATTGCTTTGCACACTTTTTTAATTTAGACAAAATTAGGGACCACTCTAATGCACTTTTTACGCGGCAACTATGTTTTTAGTTTTACTTTGCGCTGTTCTTCCCGCACGTTTAGCACAAATGTAACAACAAATCTCGCCGGGGCCTCCAAATGTTAGATTAACTAATATTTTTTAGTTAATTGTTTTTATTTAATTATCGAAAAGAAACGAATTATATTTTATAAACGTTATAAATTTTATTTTATGTATAAGACGTCACGGCAAGTGTTTTTTGTGGACTTAAACACGCGACGCTAAAGAGTAATGCAAACGTATGCATGGAGAGATTAGCAAGACTAACTGATCTTGGAACGCTGACGGCAAGGCAAGGGCCGCAGCGCTGCCAAGAATCGTACATAGCATAAAAGGGAATAGATTATTAATATAATGCAGTTACAAAGAGAGGGATAATTACGTGCAATGCAAGTTAAGAGTAATTAGGTTTAATGTTTGAGAGTTTATGTTTGTATTATTTTATTGGCAAGCTGCTGCTCCCGACATACTCCCCCGTTGGAAGCTCGTGTTTCAACATCATCTTTAAGGGGCAGCAGGCACAGCTTATTTATGGCTCTTCGAGTGTTGCCCACTGCGGTCTTCAACTCTGCAACACGACACTCGCCATCTCGACCAGGTATGAGTGAGACTACTCTGGCCAGGGGCCACCGCATAGGCGGCAGATTTTCGTCCTTGACCAGCACTACATCATTGACCTTCAGTCGTCGGTCAGGACTACGCCACTTGCGCCGCTGCTGCAGAAGAGTGAGGTACTCCTCGCGCCATTGTGCCCAGAAAACTTGTTGCAACTGGGTGACACGTTGCCAGCCATCCAACCGATTGTAGTTCAGCTTTGTCAAATCTGGTTCGACTAAGGCTGATTGTGGACCACCGTACAATAAATGAGCAGGAGTTAACACGTCTAAATCTTCTGGATTTTCTGAAAGTAAGAGCAATGGACGAGAGTTAATTATCGCAGATATTTGGCAGACTAGGGTGCGAAGCTCATCAAAGGTGAGGATTGAGCAGCCAACAGATCGAATAAAATGATGCTTGGCTGTTTTCACTGCTGCCTCCCATAATCCTCCAAAATGCGGTGAGCGAGGTGGAATGTTTGAGAGTTTATGTTTGTATTGTTTTATTGGCAAGCTGCTGCTCCCGACAGTTTATTGTCCGTGACTTCGAATTACCGAAAGCACGTGGTGGTTATGTACTTCGTTATATAATTAAAATGTGCTCAAATAATTTCAAGTTACACCGCGCTTCCCCAAATACCTTTCAAAATTTACTTTCCCATAAATAATCAGCACTTTAATAATTTTGTATTTAGTTTCAGCTTAGTAACTATTATTTGATAACTTCGAATTGCTGGAATTCTGTCAGTTTTGCGGAGCCAGACCAGATCAAATGAATAGTAAAGTATTTACTAATGATTATTAGTGGATTCAAAAAACCTTTACCTGAATTTGAATGCAATTTACTTTGGAATTTTTAGTTCTGAATTCATATTAGTTCTTTACCAAGTAATAACATTCTTAATTCTGTATCGGTCCCTTGTTTTTCGTAAATGGGATTGAGATTGTTCATGCTGGATAACTTTGGCATGCCCCTCTTTCATTTATGAAAATCTTCAAACCTTATTTTAAAGTCAGTTTTTATTAAACGTTTTGAACACAATGGAGTACTTATAACATTCTGATGCCAGGAGTTTACTGAAGGAAAAGTCCCAAATAAAAGATTTATTATTATTTTTACCTTTACCGAATACCGTTTGATATTATTTTTCTTCGAATATCGTTTGATATTATTATTATTTTTTGCCTTTACCGAATATCGATTGATATGCATTTTTTTTTCTCGCTACTGCATATCGTTTGGTATCAGTATTTTTCTGCACTACCGCATGTCGTTTGATATTATCTCTTATCGTTACCGAATATCGTTTGATATTATTATTATTTTTTTTGCTACTGCATATTGTTTGATATCAGTATTTTTCTTCGTTACCTCATATCGTTTGATGTTATCTTTTACGGTATACGAAGACAACCTTTTGGTACGACTACTACTTTTACTTTTATTTGCCTAAGTTAATATTTTTATTGAATTAATTTAGCAATTTTCTATCGTTACTTGTATTTAGTATACATTTCAAATTTTATAAGATTTCTAAAACAAACATAAGACTTAAAGATGGCGTACGTTAAAGTCGGGCGCAGACGACTTTGGGATACCCTGTACCACCACATTGCAATTAAGTCCGACACATTGCTTAAAACCTCAAAAAGATATTTTATTCGGCAAATTTGGTTACGATATTTTCATAAAAAAAATGGCGTACGTTAAAGTCGGGCGCAGACGACTTTGGGATACCCTGTACCACCACATTGCAATTAAGTCCGACACATTGCTTAAAACCTCCAAAAGATATTTTATTCGGCAAATTAAAAAAAAAGAAATCAGTCGAATTTTGCACCAAACAATTTTTTTGACCGATCGGTCCTATGGGGACTATATGATATAGTCAACCGATTTTGATCAAATTTAGTACACTGATTGGGAACTATAAAAAACTTCCGTCTGCCAAATTTGGTTCCGATATCTTCAAAACCAAACGAAACGCAATGAATTTTGTAAAAAAAGCGTTTTTTTGACCGACTGTTCCTATGGGAGCTATATAATATAGTCAACCGATTTTGATCAAATTTGCTACAGTGCTTGGGTACTCTAAAAGACTTCTTAATGCCAAATTCGACAACAATATCTTTACAAACAAACGAAACGCAACGAATTTTGTACAAAAAACGATTTTTTGACCGATTGGTCCTATGGGAGCTATATGATATAGTCAACCGATTTTGATCAAATTTGGAACAGTGCTTGGGAGCTCTAAAAAACTTCTTAATGCCAAATTTGGTTACGGTATCTTCACAAACAAACGAATCACAACGAATTTTGCACAAAACACGTTTTTTTGACCGATTGGTCCTATGGGAGCTATATGATATAGTCATCCGATTTTGATCAAATTTGCTGCAGTGCTTGGGAACTCTAAAAAACTTCTAAACGCCAAATTTGGTTACGATATCTTCACAAACAAACGAAACACAACGAATTTTGTACAAAAAACATTTTTTCGACCGATCGATCCTATGGGAGCTATATGATATAGTCAACCGATTTTGATAAAATTTGGTACAGTGCTGGGGGTCTCTAAAAAACTTCCGGTTGCCAAATTTGGTTATGATATCTTCATAAACAAACGAATTATCCATCTAAAACTTTTGCTTTTTTTCGAGGTCCTCTGAAACACCCCTATGGGAGCTATATAATGTAACCCCGATATCAAAAAAATAAAATAAACTTGTCTCCTATGGATTAATAAGGCATCTTATCTGAAAGTTTGGTTGCTCTAGCTCTTACCATCTCTGAGATCTAGGCGTTCATACGGACAGACGGACAGACGGACAGACGGACATGGGTATATCGACTTCTCGAGTCACACTGATCATACTTTAGGTAACTTTGGGGGGTCTCCGACGTCTCCTTCTGTACGTTACATACATTTTCGGCTTGCACAAACACAATATACCCTTTGTACCATACGGTACAGGGTATAAAAAGAAATCAGCCGAATTTTGCACCAAATTAATTTTATGACCGATCGGTCCTATGGGGACTATATGATATAGTCAACCGATTTTGATCAAATTTAGTACACTGATTGGGAACTATTAAAAACTCCCGACTGCCAAATTTGGTTCCGATATCTTCAAAACCAAACGAAACAACGAATTTTGTAAAAAAAGCGTTTTTTTGACCGATCGTTCCTATGGGAGCTATATGATTTAGTCAACCGATTTTGATAAAATTTGCTTCAGTGCTTGTGAACTCTAAAAACCTTGTTAATGCCAAATTTGGTTACGGTATCTTCAAAAACAAACGAAACACAACGAATTTTTTACAAAGAACCATTTTTTGACCGATTGGTCCTATGGGAGCTATATGATATAGTAAACCGATTTTGATCAAATTTAGAACAGTGCTTGGAAACTATAAAAAACTTTTTAATGCCAAATTTGGTTACGGTATCTTCACAAACAAACGAAACACAACGAATTTTGTAAAAAAAGCGTTTTTTTGACCGATCGTTCCTATGGGAGCTATATGATATAGTCAATCGATTTTTATTAAATTTGGTACAGTGCTTGGGTACTCAAAAAAACTTCCTCATGCCAAATTTGGTTACAATATCTTCACAAAGAAACGAAACGCAGCGACTTTTGTACAAAAAACATTTTTTCGACCGATCGATCCTATGGGAGCTATATGATGTAGTCAACCGATTTTGATAAAATTTTGTACAGTGCTGGGGGTCTCCAAAAAACTTCCGATTTGGCTATGATATCTTCATAAACAGACGAATTATCCTTCTAAAACTCTTGGTTTTTTTCGAGGTCCCCTGAAACACCCCTATGGGAGCAATATAATGTAATCCCGATATCAAAAAAAAAAAAATAAACTTGTCTTCTATGGATTAATAAGGGATCTAATCTGAAAGTTTGGTTGCTTTAGCTCTTACCATCTCTGAGATCTAGGCGTTCATACGGACAGACGGACATGGGTAAATCGACTTCTCGAGTCACACTGATCATACTTTAGGTAACTTTGGGGGTCTCCGACGTCTCCTTCTGTACGTTACATACATTTTCGGCTTGCACAAACACAATATCTTTGTACAGGGTATAATAAAATAAATAACATAAATTTTACGAAAATTTGTGTGTTATTCTTATAAAATTAAAATGCGAACTACAAGCAACTTAATTTTTACTACGTTTCCATTTTCAAAAGACGGCTGCTGTATGATGTCACTGCCATTTAAATTTTGCGCCACATTAACAAACTTAAACAACACAGCTTTTTCTAGCCTGAATGAAAACGATTCGAAAACGATTCGAAGTCAATTCGAACACAGTCGAAATCTAGAACACCATTTGTCGGAATGCACACGTTATGACTTTTCCAAACGAGTCGAAATCTAGAACAGGCCTGACGGTTTTTCTGCAATTTTTGCATTTTCGCAGCAATAAAATAATAAAAATCGATGTGATACATAGCTACCCTAGCTACAGGTTTAATTAAAATAGATTTTATGCTTTGACTCGGCATTTTTAATTCAAGTTTTTGAATTTTAATGTAATTTGTACCAATTTACAAATGAAGAAAAACAACAACAACAACAGAGCTGTTCACGCTATGGCCTGTTGACTTTTTCCTCAACTTTTCAGCTCCTCAACTCAACACAAAGCGTGAATACCTTATATGTATTTGCCACGAAGTGGACTTGTCCATAAATTATTTCAATTATAACTTTTTTTTGCACACGTACACATACAAATTGAATGATCACACGTGGTGGCGCTGCTAACTCGAGAGATTTACGTTTTGAATTAGAAAATTGTTTAATTGCTGTTTTGACAGAAAATTTAGGTTTAAAAGGATAAATTCAGATCGGGCATACAAATAATTCGAGAAGTCACGATTAGAGCCGGTCATTTTAAATTTCTTGTAATATCTAGATTTCAAATTTTGTAAATGTGACAAAACATTTGTCTAAGGGACACACGCATCAAATATAATGTTTAGCGTATCATAGAAAATTGATGCAGCCTGATTGACGTCATCACAATTCATCAAGCAGGACCAGTCAGTGGAGTTTAAAAGTTCTCATAACATATAAAAATAACATGCAAAAGTTCTCTTTAACATAGCAAAATTAGCCTTACGAAAACAGCGGCGACCAATCGGTCCTATGTGAGCTATGTGATATAGTCAACCGATTTTGATCAAATTTGGTACAGTGCTTGGGAAGTCTAAAAAACTTCCGAGTGCCACATTTTGTAATGATATCTTTATAAACAAACGAATTACCCATCTAAAACTTTTGCTTTTTTTCGAGGTCCTCTGAAACACCCCTATGGGAGCTATATAATATAACCCCGATATCGACAAAGTAAAACAAACTTGTCTCCCCTGACATAATTACGCATTTAATCTGAATTTGGTCGCTCTAGCTCTTACCATCTCTGAGATCTAGGCGTTCATACGGACAGACGGACATAGGTATATCGACTTCTCTTGTCACCCTGATCATACTTTAGGTAACTTTGGGGGGTCTCCGACGTCTCCTTCTGTATGTTACATACATTTTCAGCTTGCACAAACACAATATACCCCGAATGTTTGCTAAATCGGTCATTTTAAATTTGCTCATCAAATATGATTTGAATTTAAACATTGTGTCAAGATTTTCTGTGGCTATCACTAAGTCATCTGCATACAATAGAACGTATTTGTTTTTAGAAATATCTCCTTTGTCCGAAATGTAAATGCAACGATCAACCCCCACATTAATAAAACCAACTGATTTTAATACTGCATCAAAAGCTTCAAACCAGCATCGAGCTGCTTGCTTAAGACCGTAAATAGCTTTATTCAGTTTGCAAATTGTGCCTTAAGCATGTGATACTCCTTGAGGTACCGACATATAAATTTCCTCTTTTAAGATTCCATTAAGAAAAGCTGTTTTGACATCATGGCGATAAACTTTTAAATTGTATTGGTTTGAAAGTGCCATTACAATTCGGAAACTTGATATTCGTGCAACTGGTGCAAACGTTTCATCATAATCAGACGAATATTCCTGGCTAAAACCACTCGCTACAAGTCTTGCTTTATATTTGACTAAGTTACCTAGCTCATCTTGTTTTATAGTAAACACCCATTTGCAATTTACTACATTTTTAAGCTATTGCATAGCTTCTTTCTTGGGCTTTGAGCGCGGCGACCGAATCAAGAAATTCCGTAACGAAAAAACCTAAGACTACACAATTTTTGAAACAAAGTAATCTGCGTCAAATAAGTATTCCCTTAAAATTTGTTTCCAAATGTGTTAAGCTGAGAAAAACAATTTTTTAGTTCATTCTCTGCTGAAAGCTCGAAGTGAAAACATCTTTTAGTTCTAAATAAAATAAATTTTCTTTTCTATTTCTTTATATTGTACAAGCTAATATAAAACGAGATACTGTTCCAAAAGGTGGGGCAGCTATTTACCAAAATAATAATAATGTTACTAATATTATGACTCCGAACATTGAAATAAATATTGCACACGTTAGCGATGATAATGTTAGGCGCTCATTTGTTGGAGATATTTGTGCGTGCTTATGCAAACTTAGAAATGGCCTACACATAGTCATGGTAGCAGTTTACATTTCTCCAAATCCAAAATTAGACGAGGTAGAGCATTTTATTCTTCGCACTTTACTGGAGTACACTGAAGAAGGTTCGAAAATACTTGGTACAAATGGTAATAAATTTCCACTTATCTTGCATTTACTAATGAAGAAAGTGATTAAAAAATAGTGAAAGAAAATGAGTGAGTACTCTATATACATATATATCACACTGCTAGGGCACTATTAGATTCAGGCTCTCAAGTGAACTTTATCACAGAAGAGTTAGCAAATAAGCTAAAACTGAAAAAAGATAAAAGGGAAATTAATTTGCTTGGCATAGCAAAATGCAAATCAGCAGTTCGACACTCAGTCCAAACAGCCAAATTTGCCAAATCTGACCGCAGCCATTCTGCTGGACTGAGAGTCAAAAACCAAGTTGCAGAACCGTAATTGTCATTCATACATCTAAGATTATTTCTGGGGATTTTTTTCCAGTACTGTTCCGTATTTCCAAGTCTTGAAAAAACAGTGTCCAAGTTTTGTTCGAGCTGTTGGTTATTTAATAAATCCAAATATGTTTTAGCGTTATATTTGAATGAAGGATTCAATACATTAAGTTTGTAAAAAATACCCGCAGTTAGTTGGGGGATGTTGTGATCATTAAGTAAAAACAATATATACTGAATGTCTAGTCGAAATTGCGGGTGCCTTGACATGAGCCGCTGTTTCACAAATTCGAAAACTGTAAGTTAAGTGTTACGATCGGCGTGTAGACCATAATTTCCATAGGGATAAAGAGCCGGAAAACAGGAGGAGTTGGCAGCGCTAACACGTGTGCGGATGAGAAAAATTTTCTCCGTTCGTAAAAAATTAAATTTTTGCAATAAATTAATTCATGGACAAGTCCAATTTCATGGCAACATATATTCTATCGCTAAATATAAGTGTATTTGTGTGCGCAAATAGTTGAATCAATTAAATCATTAAAAAAGCTATTCAGTGACAGTGCAAAATTTGTGAGACTTCTCTGGCAATAATTTTTTCTGTGTGTACATAACCTTAAAATACAGCACAGGAACGCGACAGACGTTATGAGCGAGCCATGTGCTCAAAACTCATCACTTGTTAACAATAAAAACAATGTGGTTAACAGAAAAAGAAAAACCGAAAACATAATGGATAACCCTACAGAAAAAGTTCTAGTAAGCAATAACTATTATGCACCGCTTGATACGGATCCTGATAATGTCGAAGAACGCATAAACGAATTTGCAAATCATGTGAAAAACTTCAACAACGTGTGTGCAGATAAAAATAACAACCGTAAAAAGAGTATCGAAAAAATCTCTCAAATAAATATTCAACAACAACATAATAATGAGACCCAGCAAAACTCAAACAAAAATCAAAACAAAATAAATAAAAGTATTCCACCAATCAATATAAGAAATGTGAATTCGAATAAACTAATTTCTTTCATAAAAAATGTTTTAAAAATTGAATAATTTAAAATAAAAGAATACAGAGACAACAAAATAGCTCTTTTCGTCAATACAACTAATGACTACATCAAAGTCTGCAAAAACTTAGAAAAAACTGAAGCAAACTTCTTCACTTTTACCCCAAAACACTTAAAAGCAAAAACTCTTATATTGAAAGGTCTAAATAATGAAACAGAGCCAAATGAAATATTATACGAATTGCAACAACACGAAAATGAGAAACTTAAATTCATTAAAGTAACTCAATTTCAAACAAAATATTCAATCAAACAAAACAATAAACTCCCGATTTTTCTGGTGCAAATCTCACCCGAAAGCGATATTAACTTAAAATCAAATGGGAAAACCTGAGAAGACCTGAAATTACACAATGCAGGAATTGCCAAGGTTTCTTCCACAGCGCAGCAAACTGCCATCTACCACCTAAATGCGTTAAGTGCAGCGAATCGCATCACAGTAAAATGTGCCCAAAACCTAAAAACTTGGAAAACAAGAACCAACTCTTTTGCGTTCTTTGCCAAAAACACGGACATCCCGCCTCTTACAAAGGTTGTGAAAAATACAAAGAATTTCAGCAAAAAATAAAAATAAGGCAGCAAAAATTAACCCTAAATAGAGTAAGCAACCCTAATATAAGCTATGCACAAATCCTCAGAGGTAATACTAATATCACAGCTCCAGTCCCTATAGAACCTACTCAAAACCACACAAATTCGTTTTTTGAAGAAATAAAAAACACTATGTCAAACTTAACAAACCAAATACATATATCATTTTCAAACTCAACTTAATGTACAAGCCGCCAGAATTGACGCTCTCTTCACACTTCTAGAAAATAATGGGTAATAACAATATTTGTAAAATTCTAAAAAACAATCTTTAAATTATTTCAATAAATGTTAATTCATTAATAAATCTAAGCAGGAGGCAAGACCTCCAGTCATTCTTATCCGAAAACAGACCCGATATTGTACTTTTGAAATTAAATAATAAACATAAAATAAGTCTCAATGGTTACACTATAATAAGAAAAGACAGAAGTAATGCAATAAGAGGGGGTGGAACTGCTATTATAATCAAAAATAACATTAACTTTAACTCTTGTTTTGATGAACTCACTGAAAAGCTTAAAACTCTCGAGACATGCATAATACAAATTCTAATTGGAACAAATCAGTCACTATTTATTGTGGCAATTTACCAGCCTTCGGGTAATAATAGTGAACATTTTAAAGAAAACCTCAACAAACTGTTTGAAACGTTACAATTATATAAAGAAAATCACTTCTATATAATTGCGGGAGACCTGAATTGTAAACATACTGACTGGGGCAATACTTCTAACAACACAAAAGGAAATATCATGAAACAATGGTTAAACGACAACGAAATAAGCTTTAAGTGCAAACTCTACGCAACTTCCCAACCTTCTTATCCCCGCTCAAACTCTTTCATAGATTTATGCTTAGCGGACACCAGAATTGAAATAAAACAAGATAATGATACTGCAAACTGCTTACCTACACTAGACTACGACAGTGACCATAATGGAATGCTGATTATTGCTTCTAGACAAAATGACATACCCTTTACACTTACAGAGAGACCGTCAGTACACAAGTTCAATTACAAAACCACTAATTGGAAAAAATTCCAAAAAGTACTACTTATTGACAATAATGATTCTGTTCCTAATAACAGGAATTTACTAAATACAGAAATTGACATGCACCTAAAAAACCTTAATCAAAAAATTTCAAATACAATAGAAAAGACTGTTCCCAAATCCAAAAATACAGACCTGCTCGACCCGATAAATAATAATACAATTAAAAAACATTATAAGGAGAAGAGCAAAATACTAACGAGTATTAAGAAACATAATAGGTTTGAGAGAAGCTTCCATTGATGGAATACAACTTTTTAAAAACCAAATTAAAACTAATTAGAAAACTAATTCAAGATAACATCACACTTTCAATTAACAAACATATTCAAAATAAACTCTCCAATATTACAGCTAAAGAAAATAGCAAAATGTTTCAGGTCATAAAAAATAATTCGGCAATACAAAAAAGAACACAAGTCTTAAACTATATCAAAGTCCCATTGGACGATACTCAACTAATAAGAGATGCCAACATTGACCCAGAAACACTTGAACAGGACGTGACAAGTAACAGATACGTTATAGGAAATAAAAATCACATAATAGAAATCATTGGTTTATACTTACAATCAGTGCACTCTCCAACCGAGAATACACAGGATAACGCTTTCCATAACCAGGTAGATTATGTTTTCAATCGATTTTTAGACATAAGAGCCATATTTGAGTCAAATAACACCACATTAACACAATTCCGCGGCAACAGGCTAGCTAACAATTTTAGCGACGAAAATAACGATTACTTCATAACACAGCAAAAACTCTTATATATATTTAAAAATATTAAAAGTAAATTATCCACTGGTCCAGATAATATCCCCAATATTGTTTTAAAACATCTACCCAAGGAAACAATATCCGATTACTGTACACTGTTCAATAATATGCTGAGCAACTCATATTTCCCCACCGTTTGGAAACAAGCCAAAGTAATTTTAATTCCAAAAAAATTAACGATAACGAACTTAAAAATCTAAGACCTATCAGTCTTCTTCCGAACATAAGCAAAATTTTTGAAATATGCATAAACACCAACCTTACAGACTTTTGTAAGAAAAAAAATCTAATTCACGACAGACAATTTGGCTTCAAATATAAGCATTCAACAATACATGCCATTCATCTCCTAACCTCTGAAGTTCAATGGAACTTTAACCAAAAGAAATGCACAGGTGCTTGCCTAATCGATCTGCAAAAGGCATTCGACACGACATGGCTGAAAGGTCTAATTTATAAAATAATACAGTACAAACTCCCTCTACACCTTATCATCCTAATACACAATATGATATCAAACAAAACTTTTTCTATTTCCAACAGTTTCATCTGAAAAATGGACTGCAACAAGAAACAGTCAATTCACCAATCCTTTTCAACTTATTCATACTAGATCTATTAAAAAAAAATGAAAATATTATTGCATTTGCAGACGACCTTATAGTATACCATGCAGAAAACACAATCCAGAGCATTTGCGGTAAAACCCAAGCTTATTTGGAAATAATTGAAAGGTACACGATTAAATGGAAACTTAAAATAAATTATCAAAAATGCGAGTCAATTCTTTTTCGTCCACCCGTTAAACTCTGCAACTCAAATATCCGGAAAAATTGTAAAAAATTTATTATAAGATCGAATATAACTAATGAAATAATAGCAAACAAAAACCAAGTGAAGTATTTGGGCATACAGCTAGATCAATTTTTATACTTCAATAAGCATATAAAAATACAGCTAAACAAAGCGAAACAAGCTTTCTTTATTTATAAGAAACTTTTTTATTCAAAACATATCAAAAAAAGAGTTAAAGTCATTATGTATCAAACCTTGATTAGACCCATCCTTGTTTATGGTTGCCCAGTTTGGTTTAACATTTCGCCAGCATATATGGAAAAACTTAGAATTTTCGAAAGAAAATGTTTAAGATGCTGCACATCATTGCATAGAACTCCACAATCTGACTACACAAAACTTTTTTCTAACAAAAAAGTTTACAATGCATCCAACATAATCAGAATAGACAATTTTGTAATAAACCTCATTCGAAGACACATACTGCAATGCACGAACTGTCCTAATAATAACCTCATTCTGGCTCCATATTACACAAATGGAAAAGATGGCGTACGTTAAAGTCGGGCGCAGACGACTTTGGGATACCCTGTACCACCACATTGCAATTAAGTCCGACACATTGCTTAAAACCTCCAAAAGATATTATATTCGGCAAATTTGGTTACGATATTTTCATAAAAAAAAGAAATCAGTCGAATTTTGCACCAAACAATTTTTTTGACCGATCGGTCCTATGGGGACTATATGATATAGTCAACCGATTTTGATCAAATTAAGTACACTGATTGGGAACTATAAAAAACTCCCGACAGCCAAATTTGGTTCCGATATCTTCAAAACCAAACGAAACACAACGAATTTTGTAAAAAAAGCGTTTTTTTGACCGATTGTTCCTATGGGAGCTATATGATATAGTCAACCGATTTTGATCAAACTTGGTGCAGTGCTTGGGTACTCTAAAAAACTTCTTAATGCCAAATTTGCTAACAATATCTTTACAAACAAACGAAACGCAACGAATTTTGTAGAAAAAACGATTTTTTGACCGATTTCCTATGGGAGCTATATGATATAGTCAACCGATTTTGATAAAATTTGGTGCAGTGCTGGGGATCTCTAAAAAACTTCCGACTGCCAGATTTGGCTATGATATCTTCATAAACAAACGAATTATCCATCTAAAACTTTTGCTTTTTTCGAGGTCCTCTGAAACACCCCTATGGGAGCTATATTATGTAATCCCGATAGCAAAAAAATAAAATAAACTTGTCTCCTATGGATTAACAAGGGATCTTATCTGAAAGTTTGGTTGCTCTAGCTCTTACCATCTCTGAGATCTAGGCGTTCATACGGACGGACGGACAGACAGACATGGGTATATCGACTTCTCGAGTCACACTGATCATACTTTAGGTAACTTTGGGGGGTCTCCGACGACTCCTTCTGTAAGTTACATACATTTTCGGCTTGCACAAACACAATATACCCTTTGTACCATACGGTACAGGGTATAAAAATACCTACAGGAATGCTGCAAAAGCGGTTTTGCCCCCCTGAAACATTCATTTACTTGGACAAAAGAGGTCTCATACAAAACCAAAATATGATACCAATTTTTTATCACATGTACAGGCGGGCTACTGACAAAAAAATTAACTTAAATTCAGCAAATGTTTCGGACTCTAGATTAAATACAGATATACCTAATAAAGATAAAAAAATAGTGAACACGCAATTCTGGTGGCTTAATGAATAAGTAGGCATAGTCCACTCGATTTTCTTCTTGTATTCTTTAGTTTTAAGTTTTAAATTTTTTTTTTTTTTTTTTTATGTTAACTACAATATATAAATAATGTTTTTCATTTATTGTTTTTCATTATAAATAACATAAATTAATCTAACCATTACAATTCGGAAATTAAATCATTTACAATAGTCACTTAAATTTGTTATACAACATATATGAGAACTTAGTTTTAAGTCATTTGTATGAATTAATTTGTTTATTTATCTTTTGTTTATTACGAAATTCAGTAATTATACAACAAGCCTAATAAACAAGCAAAAAAAAAAAAAAAAAAAAAAGACTCGGAAAACACAATGGGTCGAGAGATTTTTCCCAATGAGTCATGGGAGCGTCGATATCTTTTTTCATTTGATACAAAGATGTTGCATTGACTCTTTTTTCATTTATCGGATAAATAGTGTAGTGCTCATAAATACTATCAGTGTGATTCACAGGCGTCAAAAGGGCTGGTTTTAATTTGAAATCGTCACTCTCGGCTTCAATATTTGCATCACTATCTATTGTAGTGGCCATGTGGATCTAGATAAAATATATGATCCAAAAGTCGTTACATTTATATATTTTAAAATAGGCATAAAAACTAAGCTTTAAGACAAACTTTAAAAACCGTTAAAGCTCTCATAGTTAGCAACCGCGCTCTTTAGGGGGTCAATGACCACTCTTAACCATGCGATTATGCTGTTAGCTTTTTTGGCGCAAAGAGCATGGAGTAGGTCTAACCGAAGGAGAGAGCGAGAGGAAGGGCTTTCATATGCGTTATGCTCTTCATACTCTTTGTGCATTCTCACGTTTTTTTTGTTGTTAAAGCTTAGTTTAATCGGTCCCGCTTAATGTGATTAGCAACTGAATGGTTAGTTTAAGTTTGGCAGTGCATAAGTGCAGTGGATGTTTTGCCGTTTTTTTTCTAATTGATTTTCATTTCGCGATATATACATTTATTTATTTATTTATTTATTTATTTGAGGGGTACAACTACGAACAGTTGACATTATATTATAAAAAGTACATATAATTTATTTAGAAAAGAAAGTAGAGCGAGGAAATTGATATGAACTAATCCGCGTCTCTAGCCCGATGGGTGAACTTTTTAATGATATGCACCTACTCACATCAAGAACTGGCCAGAAACTTGGATTTACAATATTAAAGTTGAAAAAAGGAAGCAAGATAAAAATTAAACATTATATCGCAAAAAAAAGCCAATGGGTCACCATTGACCTAGTGGGTGACTCATAATATAGGATTGGTCAAGGATGCTCGAAGTGGCAAGTCAAGGTGACTTAAGATAGAAGAAGTGAATAGACCGTTCGAAAGAGAGGAAATTGTAAAAGTTATTATAGTTAGAGCATAAGACACGGAAAGGGTCGTGCAAAGCATAATTAGATCTACAAAATTGTAAGGCTAAGGGTCGAAAATTACGAGTTACTCTGGATGGTATGACCAAAGTAACTTTGCTAAGGAGTACATTGGAATCGATAAGACCGAGTTACAGTTTATGCAAGAATAACAAGCCGTGGCATGTTCTGCGATGATTTAAGGAAGGCAATTTTATAAGGCGAAGTCTATCAGAATATGGCGGCAGTCGGATATTTGGGTCCCAGTTTAATCCACAAAGTGCAAAAAGGAGAAATTGCTTTTGTACGGACTCAATCATGTCCTGATAAAGGAACAATATTCCAAAATTGGACGGACGAGAGAAATATAAAGAAGTTTGGTTGTGTAAGGGTCGTTAAACTCTTTAGACCAACGCTTAATAAAAGCAAGAACACCTCTAGCCTTATTCACGATGTTGCAAATATGGTTATTAAATTTAAGGTTATGATCAAACAAAACACCAAGGTCAGACACACTCTTGATGCGTTCTAAGGTAGAAGATTCTAAAAAGAGTAAGTAGCCAAATAAGGAGCAGAACGATAAAATGTCATAACGTTACATTTTGTCTTGTTGAGAAAGAGTTGATATTGCACCAAGATTGCATGCTATCAAAATCTTGCTGAAGAAGTAAGTAATTATTATTATCGGAGTAGGACATACAGAGTTTTACATCATCCGCATACATAAGAATGTGAGAAGATGAGATTACCTGAGGGAGATCATTTAAAAATAAGTTAAAAAGAAGAGGGCCTAGATGGCTACCTTGAGGTACCCCTGACGTGACCATAATTTCTGTAGATTCGCAGCCTTTAAAAACTACCTTCTGGACTCGGTTGGATAAATAGGACGATATCCAATTTAAAAGACAAGACGGAAACCCCAGACGAGACAGTTTAACAAGTAGAAGACTATGGTTTACCGAGTCAAATGCTTTGCTAAAGTCAGTATAAATGACATCAGTTTGTTTTTTTTCAGTAAAACCAAGATTAATAAGAGACGAAAGTTCTAAAAGGTTAGTAGAAGTAGACCGACGTTTTACAAACCCATGTTGGGAATCCGACATTAAAGAACGACAGTAGTGTTGCAATTGTGAAGTTACAATCCTTTCAAAAACTTTTGGAATTGATGAAAGCTTGGCAATACCGCGGTAGTTCTCAATGTTGGACTTGGAACCTTTTTTGTGAATAGGGATAATGAAGGATTCATTCCAGATGGCCGGAAGATAAGAATATTTTAATGAAGTGCGGAAAAGAACAGATAATGGTGTAAAAAGAGAGTGAGCACAATGCTTTAAGACGCAACTAGGTATGGCATCGGGGCCAGGGGAGAAGGATGATTTAATGGACAGTAGGGATTGTAAAACGTCGGTTTCAAAGATTTCTGGTTAAGGAATAAGATTTGAATGTGGAAGGTTATAGGGATAGTTAAGGTCAATGCAATTAGGGTTGACAGAATAGGTAGTTTGAAAAAATTTCGCAAACAGGTCGGCGATTTCAGAATTGTTAGTAGAGCTTTCATTTTTGAAATATAGCGATGAAGGAAATAAGGAAGATTTACGTTTAGAATTAACAAAAGAAAAAAATTTTTTAGGATCACTACAGAAGTTTAGCCGACAGCGGGAAAGATAATTATTGTAGCAAATTCTGTTAAGAAGGACGAACTTGCTGCGTAAAATAGAAAACTTATAAAAGTCGACAGGCGATCCAGATTTCTTAAATTTTTGTAAGAGGAAGACTTGCGATTTTTTAAAGAGAACAGACTAGTAGTAAACCAAGGCGGCTTTAAAGAAGGAGCCGGGACAGAATAAGGGACAAAGAGATCAAAAGCAGCGTATAAAACCCGATAGAAATTGGAAATGGATAAGTCAAGGTCATTAGTAGTCAACAAAGGCAACCAGTTAACTTCTGACAAAAATTTATTAAGACCGACAAAATTAGACTTGCGAAAGCAGCGATACCGAGGAGCGTGAG
The DNA here is from genome assembly GCA_018150985.1 of Chymomyza costata. Lineage (NCBI taxonomy): Eukaryota > Metazoa > Arthropoda > Insecta > Diptera > Drosophilidae > Chymomyza > Chymomyza costata. The sequence continues at coordinate 621,448 of JAECWU010000166.1, forward strand.
CATGTGGCTTATTTCGGTAGAGACCATTAAAATTTAAAGAGATTTGTAATGTCGGATGGTACGGATCCTCGGGTACAGAGAGCGGATAGATCCTAGAAATTTCAAAATCAGAATTATCATTGACAAAAACGAGGTCAAGCATTCTATTTGAGCAATTATGTATAAAATGTATTTGGCTGAGAGATATATCAATCAGTCCTGTAACAAACTCATGATTACCAGATGGAAAAAGAAAACTAGAATTGACTGAACTAAGCCAAGATAATGTAGGCAGATTAAAGTCGCCTAAGACAACAATTTGATCCCGAGTACCAACAGAATCAGCCACCATACGAATGGCAGTGAGATGATTCTGATAGCCGACAGCGGGAAAGTCGGAGCAAGGAGGTATATAGGAACAAGTAAAATAGATATAGGAATTATTAAAAAACACTTTTACCGCAATGAACTCAATGCCTATTGGAAAATTTAGAGATAGTAAATGAGATTCTAAGGCTACATTAACAGCAATGAGAACACCACCACCACGACCGGGAGACCGGTCAAGCCTGTAGGTTACATAGGAGCTAACAAAAATCTCAAAATCATAGACAGACGCATTAAGCCAGGTTTCAGAGAAAGCAATAATATCAGAATCGAAATTTACGCTATTGGTGAAAAGTCTACTAAGTTTAGAGAGGAGACCACGAACATTCTGATATTGAATGGTAAGAACAGAATTTAGTTTTTTGAAGCTGTGTTAACTACACTTATAGAGGAAGCTACATTAGATGCTAAAGTCTTTTTAGGTTTTCTAATAAACTCATGCACTAAAGTATGAGTAGGCCAGAATGAAGGATTAAGTATAGCAGAAAAGAGAGAATCAGGGACACTAATCTTAAACGAAGAGATATCGCGCTTATACTTAAAATTGAACTTAAATACTTCAATTTCATTTGGAGAAATATTAAGCTTCTGGCAAACGAATTGATTAATGCAATTTACAGTTGCCGATGGCATTAGCCTGGAGACGAAGATTGTCTTTTTAGGAGCCACTCCTACCAATGAGTCCGAGGGGTCAGCAGTTGACGGGGCGGCAGGTATAGGGACTCCACTCAAAATGATGACAGAGGACGGCGCATCAGTCACGCTGTTAGTGGCGCAGTTCATAGTGGCAGACTCGACGGTAGGAGCTGTAGAAGCTACAGTCAAACTAGCGCTAGTGTCAACAGCAACAGCACTAGCCGTGTCACTAGCAGCGGCTGAAGGAACTGGTATAGGTGTAGCAAACGAAATAAGCTGCGACGGACGGGGAGTTATCGGCGAGTCCAGCACTGTAGGGTTAGAATTTATTAAAGTTGGTTCAATGGCTGGTAGGTTTGCCTTTTTGCGCTTAGGTGAAACTCTCATAAGCTGCAAATTGCCAAACATACTTGAAATTGAAGAAAACTTATCTTGAAGAGAACGAAAATCCTTATAAAGGTCATCGAATCCCAGTTTTGTCTGGCGCATAAAGGCTTTCATCTCAACTTCAGCGGAACGACAAGTTGGGCAGGTCCAGTTTAGGCCTTTGCCCTCACGTATAAAGTCGAAGACACGGCCGGTCAGACCGGCACACAGCCACAGGCTTCGGTTTGTATACCACTCCATTGACAAGATGGGTAACAACAAATCTTTAGGTCACTCATGGCGATGATTGTTTACAAAAGATGCAGCAGACAGACAGTGTATATGAGTCTGATGGTGTATAAGCGACCCAAAGCTTATAAACACAGCAGTTATTCAGCAACAACAAATACGTATGCTCAAAGCAAAGAAGAGATGCACGCAACAACAAGAAAGCGTTGGTGAGCGCAGCACAAAGAAGAATACGCAAAGCGCCGCACGAAATAAAAGCTCGCACTGAGGAACAAGCAACAACAACAAAAACTAAGCTGAGCGGCTAGGCTGAGCTTAAAATGCAAACAAAAATTGAGCAGCAACAACAAATTGCACTGTTTAGAATTTAAGCAAAATGTTTTAGCAATTAAATTAACACTGTTGCAGTAATTTTGAGTTTGTCACTTCAATTAAATGGACCAGCACTAAGTTATTAGTCGCTTGCGAACAAAGAATGGTTAAAATTCGTAGGTTTTTTTATAAAAAATAAAAAGTAACCGGAGCGCGGTAGATACACGACCAACAGAACAAAAGAGCCAAAGCTTTTGGATATATATCGGCTTTTTTTACCTAAGTGCATATAGATGTCGAATGGTATGCCTTTTTATGCATAAATATTTGTTTTTGTGAAAAGTGCCCTCTTTGATGTATAAGCTGCTTGTGAGAGGTAATATGTCGATGCAGAAATATTCCGAGATCTAAGGTTTCTTGATTTTTAGGCCAGTTTTGTGCGACACCGTGCGCAGCCCTTTTGGCTATAATTTAAATTTATAGCGTCGACGTTTACCGGCATGCCCTAGAAACGCAGCCGGAACCGACGCAGAACCACCAACAATCGGAGCGACCACTGATGAACTGGCGACAACAACACAAACTATAGCCTCAACATTGGAATTTGTGCTCAGTGCCGTCACAACAGCAGCAGCAGCTTAAAGCGCTGCATTCCCCAACAACAACATCGACCGGCGTGCACTAACAGCAACTCCCACAACGAAGGCATAGCTTTGAGAGCTGCGCTCACCATTTAAGCACAACCACTAAAGCGACCGTTCTAAGAGCTGCGCTCCCAACGCCAACAACAACAGCAACAGTGCCCAGAGCGGCTGCGCGCCCTCGCCAACTACAAAAACAATTTTTCATATAGTGTTTGTTTATGAACATATGTTTATAAACAATCACACATAACAGCAAGTAACAAACCATATAGATATATATATAAAAGCACCAGAAAGAATATAAGAAAAACAGCTGTAGTAACTTTTGCTTGTTAGGAGATTTGTGTACGGATGGCCTAAGAAAAGGCATAACATGTAATTCCATAAGAGTAGATTCATAAAGTTTATTTTGTTATTATTAATGTGTTCTTTAAGCTTAATGTGCTTTTGGTTCTCTTAAATTAAAGCGAGAACAAAAGAAATGCTTATAATGTATCTTTTCGAATAGTCTATAGTAATCCAAATTGAAACTTTGTATATCGTAATACTTTTGTTATTAGAGTTATAATTATACGGTGCCATTTTCTATATATATATATATGTACGTATTTATATTTAGAGATAATTACTCTCATATACTAATGAACTTGAATTTTCCTAAAAGGTACACCATCGGCGATCGTTGAGCTCAAGGATTCGGCCTAAGGCGTACGAGTAAGTTGTGAGTGGTCAGAAACGACTAATAGTATTTTTTTTGTTTGTGGGCAGTTATCTACGTATATACTCATATATATATATTGTACTCTTTTTTTTTATATACTTAATGGCCCAATAATCATAAGTATTGTCGAAACTGAATAATGTTAATAATAGTAGTCTTAAGAAAATGAACGAAAATTGTAAACTATTTTAAGAATTAATGCTAAGTTTCGTATATATATACCCCCAATTATTTTCTGAAATTATAACGTCGTCAATATGAATTGCTAAAGGAGTCTTTTATGTTCACTCGAAGTAAGATATGATTAGTCTGGCAGGAGTATGAAAACTCAATAGGTTGTTTAAGGGTCGAAATAGACGGCCAAGCCGTTTATCGGTAGACTTAGGTTGGGTGGGTAAAGACGGAACTCACTTCCATCGGAGTTCCCAAATAAGTATAGTAGCATAGTCCGTTTAAATGTTTCCCTTGTTTTGCTTTTTTTTTGTACCCCTTTGTATTCATTTAGTTTTTATTTATATATTTTGTCCATGTGCACCTAAAAATGTATGTTTAGTGTGTATCAGGAGGTAGTATTTAGGAGGAGGATTAGCTCGAGAGGCAGAACCCAGTATAGGGGCAGAAATATCCGTGGTGCAACCCCTAAGAGCGGCATGCAGACTAGGTCTCAGGGACAAAACAGGGATAACTATGGACCGCGAGATCAGTCAGGCAGCAGAGTTAGCGAGACCGAGATCCAAGAGAACGTAACAAGCTACATGCACTCTATTATACAAGCGAAGCAAAAAAGTATGATGGATGAGTTAGGCTCGTTTATAAAAAATTCAATTGAACAGGCTTTAGGATCTCAGATGCAAAACCTAAATATTGACAGGGCGAACATAGAAGGCATAAAAGAAAGATCAGAGGCTCCATCAATATTATCAATGGATATGCCACAGGCATTTCAATTTCAAAGAGAAGATGACGGTTGGCAGCATCCTTCTACATTAAGTATTCAGCCAGAGAAAGCCGCGGGCATTTTAGCAAGTTGGCGTCTCAAATATGACGGGTCTAAAGACTCATTATACGTAGAAGAATTTCTATATAGAGTACGCTCCCTAACCGCTCAAACTTTAAATATTGATTATGCTCTGTTGTGCGATAACTTGCATTTACTATTTATAGGAAAAGCAAGCGATTGGTTTTGGAATTTCCACAAAAAAATTTCCAATTTTCATGGCAGTCCTTTTGTTCAGCGTTCAGGGATAGATTTGATGACGCTAAAGATGATTTCGATTTGTGGGAACTGATAAGAAAACGGAAACAAAAAGAAAACGAATCTTTCGATGATTATCTGTCTGCAATGGAGGAATTGGTAGCACGTCTCCCAGATGAAATAAGTGAACAGAAATTTATTGATGTCTTAAAGCGTAATGCTAAAACTTCGCTTAGGTATGAACTTTTACATCTAAAAATAAATAGTCTTCGAGAACTAAGAGAAGAAGTGAGAAAGCATGAAAATTTCTGTAGGGAAACAAACGCGATTCTATCCCGCCCTAAGTTTAGTAGGCCCAATATTTCAGAGATTTTGAGCGAGGAAGAAGAAATAGAAGATGCCAATGTCTCAGAGATACGCCGCAATAAATTCAAATGTTGGAATTGCGATAAGCCAGGGCACCGTTTCGACGATTGTATGGGGGAAAGGAAGGTTTTTTGCTACGGATGTGGCGCTAAAAACACTTATAAACCCCAATGCAGCAAGTGCAATCCGTCGGAAAACCCAAAGAAGGATGCGCAAACGGAACCAAGTTTGACGCATCCAGAACCAACCAGGAATTAGAACATGAACATAATTTAAACAACTCGGTATTATTAGAACAACAACAGGTAGCTGCGGATTGTCAATCCCAACGAATAATTTCAGTTTGCAATACTGCAACCCAAACCGAGTCAGTAGATGAGATTACGCCAGATGTGGCGGACGAAATGAATAGTATGTGCTTAAGACGTAAACCAAAACGCTCAACACGGCGTTTAAAACAGTTTTGGAAAAGGATTCACGGAACCCGTAAAATGCTAATTTCAGCAATTTTTATGAGTTCCGATGAAAGAATATATACAGATCTAGACATTGAAGGGCACACGTTCAAAGCCTTATTAGACTCAGTGGCCACACTGAGTTGTCTAGGTGGAACAGCTGCTACTTTACTAAGTAATCATCCAAAAGCAAGAAAATGCTCGGGACGGGTTAGAACTGCCAATAGTCAAAGATGCGCAGTAAAAGCTTCACTGATTGTCCCAATAAAATTTCGCAATCAAATTAATGACATGACATTTTATATAGTCCCTGATTTACAACAAGAAGTATATTTAGGTATCGATTTTTGGAAAAAGTTTGGCCTTTTAAAAGACTTATTAATGGAAAGATTTGAGGTCAATGAGTTAGATGTAGGTAATGAAAGTAAAGATTCGCCAAAAATGCACATTCTCACTCCTGATCAAAAACTCAAATTGCAGTCTGTAATAGATACTTTTCCTTCATTTGAGAAAGAAGGCTTAGGGCGCACTAGTCTTATTAGTCACTGTATTAAGATGAATACTGACACTCCTGTAAAACAGCGACATTGGCCAATTTCTCCAGCCAAAGAAAAGTTAATGTTTGGGGAAGTCGAGAACATGTTAAAATTAGATGTCATAGAGAAATCAACAAGTTCTTGGAGCAGTAACAGTGTATTGGTAGAAAAATTCGCAAAACAACGCCTATGTCTAGATTCTAGGGAAATCAACAAATATACTTGTAAGGATGCGTACCCGTTACCCCAAATAGACGGAATTTTAAGCAGATTACCTCCTGCCAAATACATAACTGGTCTGGATATGAAACACGCATATTGGCAGATACCATTAGACGAGGCTTCTCGCCCGTATACAGCCTTCACAGTGCCATTTGGTCTAACAAATGCAGCACAAACGCTTTGTAGACTTATGGACAAGGTGATACCTATAAGCCTACGCACTCGCGTATTTGTATATTTAGACGATTTGCTAGTTCTGTCCGATGAATTTGAGCCGCATATGTTATTGTTGCAAGAAGTAGCACTTCACTTACGAAAAGCAAATCTAACAATAAATATTGCCAAATCCAACTTTTGTATGAGAGAAATTAAGTATCTTGGGTTTGTAATTGGTTATGGCCAAATAAAAACTGATCCCGGCAAAATACAAGCGATTGTCGATTTTCCAGTACCTAAATCCGTAAAACAACTCAGACGATTTCTGGGAATGGCTGGGTGGTATCGACGATTTGTCGACAATTACGCTACTATCAGTTTTCCGTTAACGGAATTGTTAAAGAAAAACAAGTCCCTTAGTTGGAATCCTGCGGCGGAAGAAGCTTTTAAAGAACTTAAACAGTGCTTAACTTCTGCACCAGTATTGTCCACTCCCGATTTTTCCAAGCCGTTTACTCTTTTATGTGATGCTAGTACCTTCGGTCTGGGTTGTGTTTTAGTTCAACCGAATGAAGATGGAGTAGAACTGCCAATAGCGTTTATGTCAGAGAAGCTCTCAAAGGCCCAGAGGAATTACTCAGTGACCGAGTTAAAATGTCTAGCGGTGATAAAAGGTATCAAAAAGTTTAGAGCCTATGTGGAGGGGCAAGATTTCCAGGTCGTAACCGATCACGCTTCGTTGCAATGGCTCATGAGACAGAAAGATTTATCTGGCAGATTGGCTCGATGGGCGATAAAATTGCAAGGGTTTGTTTTCAAAATAATACACAGAAGTGGTTCACAGAATGTGGTAGCAGATGCTCTATCGCGTCAAATTGATGTCGAAGAACTAGAAGATCAAGGCCCTATTGTGGATCTGACTTCGTCTGAATTTAAGTCTGCTGAGTATCTAGCTCTTTTAGATAGGATCCGCTTAAATCAGGCCAAATTACCGGACTTAAAAATTAAAGATAATCTTGTATATAAAAGAACAGAGCACTCGACGGGGGACATTGTTCAAGAAAATTTCACTTGGAAGTTATGGATTCCAGAGCAGCTTACACATGGTATAATTTCTAGAGCTCACGATCCACCTAATGCCTCACATTGTGGTATAGGTAAAACAACACAAAAGTTAAAAAGATACTTATTTTGGCCCAAGATGGTTACGCAAATAAGAGCTTATATTTCCAAATGCGATGTGTGCCGCCAGACGAAAAGTCCTAATATAGCTTTAAAGCCACCTATGGGAAAGCCCATGCTATCTGAGCGTCCTTTTCAAAAACTTTATATAGATTTATTAGGGCCGTACCCGAGGTCAAAGAGCGGAAACATAGGTCTTTTAATCATTGTAGATCACCACACCAAATTTCATTTCTTGTCACCTTTAAAAAAGTTCACCTCTGATAAGATTTGTTACTATTTGGAAAATACCGTATTTTATACCTTCGGGGTTCCGGAAACCATTTTAACAGATAATGGTTCACAGTTTGTTTCAAGCTCCTTCAAAGCCTTTCTTACTCGTTTTGGTATAAAGCATATGCGAACAGCTATCTACTCGCCGCAGGCGAATGCCAGTGAACGACTAAACAGATCTGTTTTGGCTGCTATAAGAGCCTACATTGATAACGACCATTCTTGTTGGGATCAAAAGCTACCCGAAATTAGTGCGGCGCTTAGATCCAACGTTCACCGTAGCACAGGGTATTCCCCTTACTTTTTAGTTTTTGGCCAGAATATGATACTGAACGGAAAAGATTATGAATTACTTCGTAGCTTGAAACTGCTGTCGGATGATACCATGATACAGCCTCCGAATGCCATTCAAGTTATTAGACAAGCGGCCCAGACTAAAATAGCCGAGACCCATGAACGGAATGCAAGGACTTATAATTTACGTAGTCGTAATATCACACTGAAAGTTGGTGACTCAGTATTTGCCCGTAATTTTTGCCAGAGTGATGCGGCTAAGAAATTCAGTTCTAAACTAGCACCTGTATTCTTACCAGCAAAAGTAACTCGCAAAGTTGGTACCTCATATTACCAGTTGGAAAATGATCAAGCCAGAAACTTAGGAGTTTACCATTTAAAGGACATTCAAATTAGAACATAAACGGCCTTTCTTCAGTTAATGCCTCGATAGTAAAACTGTCGTTTCATTAACTGTGCTGTAGTGGCCATGTGGATCTAGATAAAATATATGATCCAAAAGTCGTTACATTTATATATTTTAAAATAGGCATAAAAACTAAGCTTTAAGACAAACTTTAAAAACCGTTAAAGCTCTCATAGTTAGCAACCGCGCTCTTTAGGGGGTCAATGACCACTCTTAATCATGCGATTATGCTGTTAGCTTTTTTGGCGCAAAGAGCATGGAGTAGGTTTAACCGAAGGAGAGAGCGAGAGGAAGGGCTTTCATATGCGTTATGCTCTTCATACTCTTTGTGCATTCTCACGTTTTTTTTGTTGTTGAAGCTTAGTTTAATCGGTCCCGCTTAATGTGATTAGCAACTGAATGGTTAGTTTAAGTTTGGCAGTGCATAAGTGCAGTGGATGTTTTGCCGTTTTTTTCTAATTGATTTTCATTTCGCGATATATACATATATCGGCTTTTTTTACCTAAGTGCATATAGATGTCGAATGGTATGCCTTTTTATGCATAAATATTTGTTTTTGTGAAAAGTGCCCTCTTTGATATATAAGCTGCTTGTGAGAGGTAATATGTCGATGCAGAAATATTCCGAGATCTAAGGTTTCTTGATTTTTAGGCCAGTTTTGTGCGACACCGTGCGCAGCCCTTTTGGCTGTAATTTAAATTTATAGCGTTGACGTTTACCGGCATGCCCTAGAAACGCAGCCGGAACCGACGCAGAACCACCAACAATCGGAGCGACCACTGATGAACTGGCGACAACAACACAAACTATAGCCTCAACATTGGAATTTGTGCTCAGTGCCGTCACAACAGCAGCAGCAGCTTAAAGCGCTGCATTCCCCAACAACAACATCGACCGGCGTGCACTAACAGCAACTCCCACAACGAAGGCATAGCTTTGAGAGCTGCGCTCACCATATAAGCACAACCACTAAAGCGACCGTTCTAAGAGCTGCGCTCCCAACGCCAACAACAACAGCAACAGTGCCCAGAGCGGCAGCGCGCCGCTTAATGTGCTTTTGGTTCTCTTAAATTGAAGCGAGAACAAAAGAAATGCTTATAATGTATCTTTTTCGAATAGTCTATAGTAATCCAAATTGAAACTTTGTATATCGTAATACTTTTGTTATTAGAGTTATAATTATACGGTGCCATTTTCTATATATATATATATGTACGTATTTATATTTAAAGATAATTACTCTCATATACTAATGAACTTGAATTTCCCTAAAAGGTACACCATCGGCGATCGTTGAGCTCAAGGATTCGGCCTAAGGCGTACGAGTAAGTTGTGAGTGGTCGGAAACGACTAATAGTATTTTTTTTGTTTGTGGGCAGTTATCTACGTATATACTCATATATATATATTGTATACTCTTTTTTTTATATACTTAATGGCCCAATAATCATAAATATTGTCGAAACTGAATAATGTTAATAATAATAGTCTTAAGAAAATGAACGAAAATTGTAACCTATTTTAAGAATTAATGTTAAGTTTCGTATATATATACCCCCAATTATTTTCTGAAATTATAACGTCGTCAATATGAATTGCTAAAGGAGTCTTTTATGTTCACTCGAAGTAAGATATGATTAGTCTGGCAGGAGTATGAAAACTCAATAGGTTGTTTAAGGGTCGAAATAGACGGCCAAGCCGTTTATCGGTAGACTTAGGTTGGGTGGGTAAGACGGAACTCACTTCCATCGGAGTTCCCCTTTTTTTTGTACCCCTTTGTATTCATTTAGTTTTCATTTATATATTTTGTCCATGTGCACCTAAAAATTTATGTTTAGTGTGTATCAGGAGGTAGTATTTAGGAAAAACCCCCCCCAGTCCGGCGAGCTGAGCCAGAGCACAGCTAGAGGTGCACCGTCCCTGAATACTCTCTTGTGCGTCCGAGTTACATCTTCGGCGTTAAATACCCTACACACTACACTATTTCCATCTGTTCATCCATTTCTTCGCAGTCTACTTCCATTAAGTTTTGCTCATTCGCAAGATACTCAAAACCTTCCACGCCAACTAGCAAATCGACCGCACAACTCGGGAGTTTTATATCCTTATACAATGGATTAATCCATTTTAATTTTGTTAAGGAAGCAAAAACTTTATTTACATCAACCAATTCTTCCCAAACAATTTTAGATTTTTGATTAGGCAATCCTCGCACTAGAATGTGAAGCTCATGATTTTTATTAATTGGTTCATGGCTGGGACAAATTTTTTTTAGAGTCTCTTCGATTGGCAATGGTAAATGGAACGTTCGCCCGACGACTTTGGACACCAATCTCTTTGGTATATTCTTTTTTTTGCTACAGTACCCATTTTTTGTACAGCTTGAAAAGCTTTTGCTCTCTGAATGAGAATTTTCTCATAATCATTTAAAACTACCAACTCATTCGGGCGTTCCTTAACCTCTAAGTTATTCAAAACACAAGTAGGAGGCATTTTATTTTGTCTGATTTTATTGACGCAATAATGACATATATACTTAACATCAATATTGTTTTTTTCTACATACTCAATTATCTTCATCCATATTGTCGTTTTAATCGGCTTTCGGAACTTTTTAGTCGTTGTCAAATCCCTGCGATAACATAATTTTTCGCAAGAGATACATACATTTATTGACGTGTCCATTGCTCGTTTCGTCAATGCAGCAAAAGCATTCCTATAATTTGTTATTATTGAAGTTTCGTCCAAATCAATTTCAAAGGTTTATGTTCGTAAGAACGGGCAGAATCTTTAAACTTTTTCAACATATTTAGATATGTGATGTCATTTTTGGTCATTGTTATTTTGTGGTCAAATCGATTAATCTGTATTGTTTAATATTCAAAAAGGAAAATGGGGGAAATGACTCCAATGAATGTTGATTCAATCAAGGTAGCAACTATCTGGATGTCCCAATTTCGATGATTTTGAATGTGCTGCGCCACATTGCTGCGTCTTTTTCACGAATGTCTCAATATTTGAAATAGTACATGAAAGAATCAATTTAAAAAAATTCTCAAATTTTTTTTAAACATTTGCGTCATTCAATTTTCACATTAATTCTTCGCAACTGCAGGATTTTTGTTTGTTTTTATTGTCTACGGTTGTAAGTAATAAGTTCATAAGTTGACCTGTTTCATTTACTATTAATTTGTCAAGTTTTTGAATTGTAGTTTGTCCTTGGAAATAAGCGGTGTCTGCAAAATAAGCCTCCGTTGTAAAATAATGCTTTAAAAAACCGCAAAGTGCTGATATTTTTGATTTAATATCTGGCATAGCTTGTTCGCTGCGCGATATACTTGCTGCTGCCTTCTCTTTACAAATTTCAAATTTTTTTCCCAAAGCACATACATTAGTTTTTCTACTTGTAAGGCACCATTTTATAATATTTTGTGCCTCCATTCGCGAATGCGCTTTCGACCTCGTGTTAAGTTGTTTTGACAATTTCTGTACATACAGCTCATCGAGCTTATGTTTTTTTAAAATTTTATGTTTTGCACTTTCTTTTTTTCTTTTGTAAAGAACCTTTTTTCTGTCTTAATACGTTCTTTATTCTTGAAGTAATATTTTGAATTCTGCAGTTTTTTTGTCTTTTTAATTTTTTTAAAATTTGTTCTTTATTTATTTTGTAATATTTGGAACTCGCTGATCTTCTTTTTATCTTTAACGACAACAACGAATGCGTCTCAGGCTTATCCATTTTAATTGAAAAGTACTCTGCATCACAAGAACTTTTATCGGCTTGTCTTGAACGTTTCACCTGGGTCTCACACATGTTTGAACATATGTCAACTTTCATCTCTTCGCTTATAACTTTAAAAGAATAAGTAGTGTCAATAATCCTCTCATCATTTTCAAGTATAACTGGTTCTTTGCGAACGCTGCTTTCCACTGCATCGTATATCGGGAAATGCTCTATTTTTTGCTCATCCAAAATCCGTTTCAGGTTTGACATTGCATAACAGTGAAACTGCAAAAGCGATTGCAAATACTCCACAATCAACGAAGTTGTTTTGGTTTTGCACTAAAGGAAACTGAGTTTGCCCTAAGTCAAACAAGGGGTACAATTTTTTTAAAAACATAGTATGCTGCTTTTCCACATGTTTACGATTGAAAGAATCGTAGATGAAAAGAGAATTAGCTATATGATTATAATAACTGCAAAGCCAATGATTGTGACTGGGTAATATTTGAATGTGGCTTTGTCCTGGAGGGACAGGTTTGACATTGCTCAATCTTTGTAAAACTATTGTTTCATAAGGCTCGTTTATGCCTGTCATGTTTTGAAGCATTGAAGCAAAAACACTCATATGCGAGTCGTTTAGGCAACGGTTTTCTTCGATATCCTTTTTATCATTCTCAGTGAGAAAGCAAGGTTGAAGTCTACGAAACCCTAGCCATGTGGTTATTTATTCCGCCTTACGTCAACGGTACACCCGCACTTTGAGATTTTTGTTTGCGCCTCTCTATAGCTTAATTCAACGTAGTATCTACTTGTTGTTTTGTAAGTTTATCGCTTTGCGGGAAGTGCTCAATAGTAATATTTTCCAAAATTTTTACTAAATGTGTCTTCATTTTAGTAACATCGTACGCGACATTATTCGGTTTTATTTGAAAAATCAAAGAAACCGCAAACGCAACGGCAAAAATTCCGCAATCACAATTTTGTTGTTTCTATACTGGTGGAAATTTAACGTCGGAGGCTTTTACATAAGGAAAAAGCTTGGACAGGGACGTACGCAAATCATCTGGTACAATTCGATAATTCATTGAATCATAAATTAAGACATTTCTGGTATCGTAATATTTGCATATCCAATGAAACGTAACGTTATTAACGCCATTAGGATAGCGGCAATGCAAAAATTTGAATATAATCTTCATCCGCAGGCACAGACCGAATAAGTTGTGCGTTTTCGTACATTGCTGGTCTTTGTGGCTTATAGCCCGTCAACTTTTTCATAATTGGTTGAAAAAGGATCATGTGCGTCTCCTCGAGCTTCCCACCGTTCTGTATAAGTTGTTTGTCTGATTCAAACAAAGTTTCGATAGCTCGTTTATTTGGAGAAATTATATATTAAGTTTTAATTTGCGATTCTGAGATCAAACTAAAACGCCAACTATTATTATTTCCCAAATACTTTAGGTTTATGAGAATAAGGTGAATAAATAAAGTTATAATTCCGTGACCAAACTAATACGCCAACTTTTATTATTTTCCCAAATCTCAAGCTTTATGAGAGTTAGGTGAATAAATAAATTTGTTCGGCTATTCGCCGAACCCAAGCAGCAGATTATTAATTAATTAATTCCCCGCCCATGTAAATCATAAATATGTAAATCGCTCTGCGCAGCGATAATTACAGTAACTATTGTAAAGAGTTTAATGCTTATCACTCAATCTAAACTATGTTAATCTCATTTGTCGCTTTGTTGCTTGCCATCTGCAAGCTAAGAGCAGCCGCTATCGGCTCTCACTTTGTCTTAAGCTAAGATCAGTTCTCACTGATTGCCCGGTGCATTTAGTTCGAGCCAGCTCAATCTCGCCCAGCGGGTAATAATCGGCCTTACGCACGCTAAGCCGCCGAAATATTTAATAGAAAAATAAACATTATTAATAGCTTAAATTAAATCGCATCGTTTAATTTTTACGGCCAACGAAAAAGCTCGTTGGTTCAACAATTGGTGAACCCGACGTGATCGCGATAATAATTATTACATTATTAAAAAGATGGCGCACGTTAAAGTCGGGCGCAGACGACTTTGGGATACCCTGTACCACCACATTGCAATTAATTCCGACAAATTGCTTAAAACCTTCAAAAGATATTATATTCGGCCAATTTGGCTACGATGTTTTCATAAAATAAAAAGAAATCAGTCGAATTTTGCACCAACAAATTTTTTTGTCCGATCGGTCCTATGGGGACTATATGATATAGTCAACCGATTATGATCAAATTTAGTACACTGTTTGGGAACTATAAAAGATTTCCGACTGCCAAATTTGGTTCCGATATCTTCTTTTTTTGACCGATCGTTCCTATGGGAGCTATATGATATAGTCAACCGATTTTGATCAAACTTAGTGCAGTGCTTGGGTACTCCAAAAAACTTCTTAATGCCAAATTTGCCAACAATATCTTTACAAACAAACGAAACGCAACGAATTTTGTAGAAAAAACGATTTTTTGACCGATTGGTCCTATGGGAGCTATATGATATAGTCAACCGATTTTGATCAAATTTGGAACAGTGCTTGGCAACTCTAAAAAACTTCTTAATGCCAAATTTGGTTACGGTATCTTCACAAATAAACAAATCACAACGAATTTCGCACAAAACACGTTTTTTAGACCGATTGGTCCTATGGGAGCTATATGATATAGTCAACCGATTTTGATCAAATTTGGAACAGTGCTTGGGTACTCTAAAAAACTTCCTCATGCCAAATTTGGTTACGGTATCTTCACAAACAAACGAAACACAACGAATTTTGTACAAAAAAATTTTTTTGACCGATCGATCTTATGGGAGCTATATGATATAGTCAACCGATTTTGATAAAATTTGGTACAGTGCTGGAGATCTCTAAAAAACTTCCGATTGCCAGCTTTGGTTATATCTTCATAAACAAACGAATTATCCATCTAAAACTTTTGCTTTTTTTCGAGGTCCTCTGAAACACCCCTATGGGAGCTATATAATGTAACCCCGATATCAAAAAAATAAAATAAACTTGTCTCCTATGGATTAATAAGGGATCTTATCTGAAAGTTTGGTTTCTCTAGCTCTTACCATCTCTGAGATCTAGGCGTTCATACGGACAGACGGACATGGGTATATCGACTTCTCGAGTCACTCTGATCATACTTTAAGTAACTTTGGGGGTCTCCGACGTCTCCTTCTGTACGTTACATACATTTTCGGCTTGCACAAACACAATATACCCTTTGTACCATACGGTACAGGGTATAACAACAAAACCGCCTTTTAACATACCTAAAAGTGAACAGATATATAAGAACATATACACACATACAAACAACTCTCTCAAAGTGCAAGTGCCAAAAAATAAAGTACAGTTTTATACAGTGCATATGCGCATGCATTAGGGTGGCTCTGAACAGTTCAAGCTGCGTTACATAAGTCAACTGCTAAAACAGTTAGTTTTAGGGCAGTTCTTAGTTCATTGCCCTCTCTTCATATTACGCAGCTCTTATTTCACCCATCTTGCAATTATCGGCAAATTTTCTTTAATTCCTTTACCGTTTACGGTTAATTTAAAAGGTGACTGTGTTTTTTTAACCTTTAATAAAAATGGAAAGTGAAAACGAGTCTATACATCGCTTCAAAGCAAAGTGACCTTTTATAAGCGTAAAGCCATATCTCTTACGGGCGTGCAAAAACTATTGAAAGTGCATTTGCTGGTGAAAAAATCAATTCATTAAGCAACGTGGACTAAGAAGTGCATTTAAAGTTAATTTCACAAGCTCAAGCCGCGTTTAATAGTGCACATGATGGACTCGAAGAGCTTGACTATGAAGAAATTGGCAGTTCCTTGCGCGATGAATTTGACGAGCTTGTAGCTACAATGGAAACGCGCATTCGGCCTCGTATTCATCAGCATCGTAGCCTACAATGCATCATAATTCAACAATGGAGAGTCGGCTGGCCAGTAGACCACGTCTGCCTGAGCTCAAGTTACCAACGTTTACTGGTGGCTACACGGAATATGCAGATTTCCTATCGATGTTCTCATCTATAATCGACAAGGATCCGGATTTAACAAGTATCGAAAAACTCCAACATCTACGTTCGTGCTTACAAGGCCAAGCCTTGGATGTAATTCATGCGCTGGAGATTTCTAATGAAAATTATAAAATCGCCCTAGATATGCTTAATAAAAGATTTAACAACAATCGACTTGTTTTTCAGGCACATATCAGCGATATCCTTGGGCTCAAGAGAGTGGATGCGTCATCAGCAATGAGACTTCGAGAATTCTCGGACAAACTAAATGCGCACATACGCGCGCTTCAGACAGTGGGCTCATTGGAGGAGATTGCTGGATGCATGATTGTATACATACACAGGCGAAATGGGAGGAGCAGACTTCAAGTGACACAATTCCAACGTCTGAGCAATTTTTAACATTTTTGGAGAATCGCTGTCAAAGGCTGGAAAACATGGAGCATGCTACGGCAACATACGCGACTAGCAACAAGGTGGGAAAAAACAGCAAAAATATAAATTTAAATAGTTCGTTTGTTGCCACTAAATCTTCTGTCTCTAGCTGTAATTTTTGCGAGAATTCTAAGCATGTTATATACAGCTGCAGCCGCTTTAAGAATTCATCGCCTGTGCTTCGGCTCAAAGAAGCCAAAAAACTGGAGCTGTGCCTCAATTGCCTTAGAAAAGGCCATCAAGCTACCAAGTGCAATTCCGGCTCATGCCGTACTTGTGGTTCCAAGCACCACTCATTGTTGCACCTCCACCAGTCCCATTCGCTGCCACATCAAAATAACGCAACACTCATCGCCATTCATGCCGCAGCCTATCGTACCATAACCATCCACATCAAGCTCTCTTGTGGCCCAGGATCATCGCAGTAGTGCTTCTAGCTACGGCAGTTATTTTGGTAAAGGATCGAGCTGGATCATTTGTGCCATGCCGAGCGCTCCTGGACTCAGGATCTCAACTGCATTTAATTACGGCTCGCTTAGCACATCAATTGCAATTAAAGAAAACCAAGAAATCTGCTTCTGTAGCAGGTCTTGGTAACACAAACTTCGCAACGAATGGTTTTACCGTCTGCCTTAATGTAAAGTCCAAAAATTCTGACTATGATGCAAATATAACAGCATTGGTTGCTCCTAACATCACAGACCGCCAGACCTCTTGTGAATTAAAAACTACGCACTGGGAAATACCATCAAATATTCATCTTGCAGACCCAGCGTTTTATAAGCCTCAGCGCATCGACCTGCTTATAGGTGCAAGTCTATTTTATGACCTTTTATGCGTTGGCCAAATCAAGTTGGCAGAAGGACTACCATCGCTGCAAAATACACGATCAGGATGGATAGTGTCTGGAGGAGGAAAACACTCACAAAAAACGCCGTTGCTTGTAGCGCATGCTTCATCTGAAATTGAGCAGAATACGCAAAACCACATCGAAGAATTATTGGAGCGCTTCACACTACAACTCTGTAGTGTGTACATATATACATGTATCGAAACGCCGAAGGTGGAACTCGGAAGCTCGAGAGGGTATTTAGGGACGGTGCACCTCTAGCTTTGCTCTGACTCAGCTCGCTGGAGTCTCCCGATACACACTAAACATAAATTGTAGGTGCACATTGGACAAATAAAAATAAAATGAGAATCAAATAAATAATTACAAAGTAACGCAAAACATTTACACGGACTGCTGCCAATAAATATATACATGGAACTACGCTGGTAGTAAGTCCCGTCTATACCCCACCCAACCTATGTCGAATGATAAACGGCTTGGCCGTCTATTTGACCCTAAAACAACCTACTGGGTTTTCATGTTACAATAAGTCTAATCATATCCTACTCGGAGTGAACACACAGAGTTATTTTAGCAACTCATAATAGAGGGCTATATAATTTCAATAAATTTTGGAGGGTGATGTATGTACACACTTAACATTAATTCTTATAAAACTATACAATTCATTAATTCTTAACTTCTAATTTACAAACAATATATATATATGTATATATCTTTTTTGTTTTGACAATTTGAGATTTTTGGGGGCCATCAAATATAAATGTATATAGTATATATATTTAGAAAAGAGAGCAATTATAAAAAAAAAAACGAAAGAAAACAATATTACTGGTCTTATTGGACCAATTCCAACTCACTCATACTTCCTCACGTCGAATCCTTGAGCTCAATGATCGTTGTGCGGTTGTACCTTTGTAGGGAATTTCAATTTCACTAGAAAATATATTCATAAGGGAAATTTATCTTTAAATGTAAATATACATATATACATATATAAACGGCACCAAGTACGTTAAAACTATAAACTATTGCTTACTATTAATTGTGAGTGGCACATACATTTAAAACTTATACATACACGCTTCAGACATGAATCACGTTTTTGTTGGTTTCAATTCAAGATAGTAGATAAAAAGCGTAATGTAAGTGAAGTTTCACATGCTTGCGCACAAGAAAAGAGAACATTAAGCTCACAGCTTGCGCGCAAGAGAAATCCAATGTACGTGCATTACTTAATTTACATTATATGCCTTTGCTAGGCCATTCTTTCACAGGCTCTTAAATAAACAAAAAATCTACTACAACTGATCTAGTGCTCTGTTTATATTTGTTTATTTCGTTTTGTTCTACTTGCTGTGTATACTTTCTTGTTTATGACCATAAACCAACTAAACGCTGTTGTTGCTCTCCAACGTTGTTTTTTTTTTTTTTTGATAAAGATGCGCAGCCGTGGTTAATGTTGCTGTTGTTGTGCTACAGATGACCGCTGCGTTGTTGTTGTTTTATTAGTATTTACTCGCCGTTTGTTCCGCTGCACTTGCCGTCGCGTCGTTGCGAGCACCGCTCTCTAAGCGGATGCCTTAGTGTTGGGCGTCGCTGCCAGTAGTTGTTGTTGCAGTCGCGAACATTCGCTGAGCCCGTTGTCGTTGTTGTTGCGGTTGCAATTACCGCCGGGAAATATTGATAATATTTGACGGATAGCTGGTGCGCCACGCAATTTAGAGAACAAAAATGGCACTTTTAGCAAATATATATATATATATGTGAGATGGTCACCCTAACGGCGGTAGCAACAACGGCGTAGGCAGTAACGCCGGTAAGAGAAGCAGAGAGCGGCTGGGAAGTTTGAGCAGCGGGCAGTAGAGCGAGGAGTTGAGCGAGAGCAGTTGATTGTGCTGTGCTGTGCGGTGCCGAATATAGCTGAGAATATAACGCAGGCTGTCGCGTTTGTGCTGAACATTTTTAAATTATATTTTATATTACTACACATCATTGATATTAATACACATTTAACATTATAAATAAACTGATAGTTATAAACTATCTTACATTTGGGGGCTCGTCCGTGCTTAGCCCACTTCATATTTAATTGCGCGTCGGTTCGTGTTGCATAAAATATTTGGTGGCTCATTTGTGTTAATTTCAGTGAACGCTGGAAAGTCTTAAAAAGCGCAGAAAGACAAAACAATAATTGAAAAGTAGTTGCAGTGCAGAATTTAAAATAAAAAACTAAAGTTTTATGAGCGCAAGTAAAACTAAAAGGGCTGAAAAAGCAGAACAAATTCCAAGAAGTGCCGGTAGCGTCGTCAAAAGGCCGCCAAAAAAGCAGTTAGTGCGAGCGGGAAAGACATATAACACACGATCGTCAGTCGCCGTTACGAAAATGCATAAAGCAGAAGTGTCGCAGCAAAAGGCACAAGTGTTGCCGGGTGAGAAAGTGCGTAGCGAAGAGGAGAATGAAAATGCGAAGCAAATTAAACAAAATGGTGAAATGCTGCAGCAGCTAATGCAGTTGCTAACATTAAAAATCCAAGCTGATGAAATAAAACAAACGGATTCAAAAATTAGTGCTGAGAGCTTCACTAAAATTATTCCTGACTTTGATGGCAAAAGTATTCCAGTTGGCCATTGGTTCAAAAATTTTGAGGTTAATGCAGAGGCATATGGACTGACTGATGCTCAAAAATATGTACAAGCGCGCGCGAAAATGACACAGACGGCTGCAATTTTTTTTGGAGACAAATATTGTTTACAACTATTCCGAGCTGAAAGCATCATTGGAAAATGAGTTTGGCAGCGAGCTTGTATGTGGTGCTGATATTCATACACAGCTGCGTGACCGTAAAAAACGTAAAGACGAATGTTTTAAGGAATATGTGCTGCAAATGAAAAAAATAGCTTGTGTTGGTGCTGTTGATACGCAGTCTGTGATTCGCTATATAGTCGATGGGCTGGGATTGAAGTGCGACTTTAAATATAATCTCTATGCTTGCGAATCCTACAAAGAACTAGAAAAACAATACGCCGTGTTTGAGCGGGCAACCATCAGAGGAAAACAACCATATCATGCAGAAAACAAACCATTTGAAAGGCGTGAGAGTTTTGAAAAGAGAAAGCGCTGTTTTAATTGTGATTCACTGGAGCATATGCGTAAAGATTGCAACGAGGTGACCAAATGCTTTCGCTGTAAGCAAAGAGGACATATGTCCAAAGATTGTCCGGCTGCAGCAGCAAAAATCATAAACATTGTGAATGATAGCAAACGAATGAAGAAAATAAAGCTGAACGGGTTGGAGATCAATTTTTTGGTTGACACGGGTGCTGATGTTACCGTAATTAAGCAGAGTGTTTTTAATAAAATCGACAACGTGGTCCTGAAGCGTTGGGAAAGGCCTCTTCGTGGTCTAGGAAACAAAATGACGCATCCGGTTGGTTGCTTTGTGGCAAAGATGGAAGTAGATGAATTGGAAACGCCGCACGAGATTGTTGTGATAGCTGATAAAGAGATGGGCTACGAGGCGTTACTTGGATACGACTTCACAGGCAGATTTGATTATAGGTCGACGCGGGATGGATATCAGTTTTCTTCCCAGTTGGGGAGGAAACTGATGAGCTAAATCAGATAAGTATTTGCAGTATAATGCAGACAAATACTGATATTGATGTCCCTCCTCAGTTCAAACAAGATGTGCAGCTCTTGATTGACAACTATAAGCCGGCAGAGACTGTGGCAGAATGTCCGGTGGTGCTGAAAATTATACCAGATGGCGAAATTACTCCATTTCGTCAAGCGCCGAGTAGACTTGCCATTGCAGAAGAGGAGCTGGTTGAAAAGCAGATCATCGAATGGCTGAATGGAAGCATAATACGCAAGTCGACGTCAAATTTTGCAAGTCGCATAGTGCCGGTCAAAAAAAAGGATGGCGCAAGTCGTGTTTGCATTGATTATCGCAAACTAAACTCCATGGTGCTGAGGGATTGCTTTCCTGTCCCTATAATCGATGATGTGTTGGAAAAATTGCAGAAGGCAAAGGTCTTTACGGTTATGGACTTGGAAAATGGATTTTTTCATGTTGCAATTGACGAAAGCAGCAAAAAGTATACTGCGTTTGTTGCAAAGTCTGGGCTGTATGAATTCAACAGAGCGCCGTTTGGGTTTCGTAACTCACCAGCCGTGTTTATTCGGTATGTCAATTATGTATTTCAAGAGTTGATCAACAACGATGTGCTGGATTTGTATATGGATGATATAATAATACATGCCGAAACTGCAGAGAGGTGCATGGAAAAAGTAAAATTGGTCTTTGCCACTGCGGCATCACATGGCTTACGCATTAAATGGAAAAAATGTCATTTCTTGCAGACAAAGATAAATTTCTTAGGTCATTGTATTGAAGGTGGATGCATTTGGCCTGGAAAAGAGAAGACAGATGCAGTGGCCAAATTTGCAGAGCCGAAAAACATAAGAGCAGTACAATCGTTTTTGGGTTTGACTGGGTTTTTTAGAAAATTCATCCAAAATTATTCAAAGATTGCCAGACCATTGACAAACTTATTGCGCAAAGATGTCGTGTTCAAAATAGGTGCTTTAGAATTAGAAGCATTTCGGCTGTTAAAGGAGGCGTTGATTAGTGAACCGGTCTTAAAATTGTATAACAGAGAAGCAAAGACTGAAGTACACACGGATGCTTCCAAGGAAGGATTTGGAGCGGCGCTGTTGCAGTGGTCAGATGGCCAACTACATCCAGTGGCATTTTGGAGTAAGAAGTCATCGGAATCAGAATCGCGTCAACACAGTTACATTATGGAGGCAAAAGCTGTTTACCTTGCTGTAAAAAAATTTCGCCATTACTTACTGGGCAAGCGATTTAAATTAATAACGGATTGCGCCGCATTTAAGCAGACTTTGAAGAAAAAGATGTTCCCAGAGAGGTGGCGCAGTGGGTTGTATATCTGCAGGAGTTTGAGTTTGATGTGGAGCATAGACCAGGAGAAAGGCTTAAACACGTGGATTGCTTAAGCCGCTATCCAACTAAGATGTTCCTCGTGTCGCTGGAGATTACTGCGCGTATGAAAAAGGCCCAAGAGAGGGACGATACCATCAAAGCAATTGCCGAAATTTTAACCGATCGTCCATATGAGCAATACAAATGGAAAGGTGGCTTGATGTATAAAGAGGTAAATGGCAATGATCTTCTGGTGGTTCCCAAGCAAATGGAAAAGGAAATAATTGTGGAAGCTCACAATTCAGGTCATTATGCTGTACAAAAAACTATGCACGCCGTGAGCCAAACCTATTGGATACCACATTTGGAGCAGAAAGTTGCGCAGGTTATAAATAATTGCGTGAGATGCATTATTTTCAATAAGAAGCTGGGCAAAAAAGAAGGATACTTACATGTAATTGCGAAGGGAGACCAGCCGTTGCATACGTTGCATGTAGACCATTTGGGACCAATGGATGCCACATCTAAGCAATATAAACACATTTTGGCTATTGTAGATGCATTTACCAAGTTCGTGTGGCTGTTCCCAACCAAAACAACCAGCTGCGCAGAGACTTTAAAGAAGATTGAGTCATGGTCGGAGATATTTGGTCATCCCGTCCGAATAATATCAGATCGAGGTACGGCCTTTACAGCAACAGCGTTTGCT
The DNA here is from genome assembly GCA_018150985.1 of Chymomyza costata. NCBI lineage: Eukaryota > Metazoa > Arthropoda > Insecta > Diptera > Drosophilidae > Chymomyza > Chymomyza costata. The sequence continues at coordinate 644,565 of JAECWU010000166.1, forward strand.
GAGTATGCAAAGGATAATTCTATAGAGCATGTTTGGACTACGACCGGAGTCCCAAGAGGCAATGGACAGGTGGAGAGGATAAACCGCACAGTGTTGTCAATTATAGCAAAATTGTCAGCAGAGGAGCCGTCTAAGTGGTACAAGTTTGTACCAAATGTGCAGAAAGCTATTAATTCGCACGTGCAAGCATCCACAAAGAAAAGTCCTTTTGAGCTGCTGTTTGGGGTAAGAATGCATAATAATTCCCTTGAAAACATTAAGCTTCTTCTAGAGCAAGAGATGTATGACGCTTTTGATGAGCAGCGACAGCAAATAAGGCAGCAGGCTAAAGAAGAAATAGAGCGGGCACAGATGTCGTATAAAAAGCAATACGACGCTAAATGCAAAGCAGCATATGGATACCAATTGGGAGACTTGGTAGCTATACGTCGAACTCAATTCGTGGCTGGGAAAAAATTGCGAGCGAATATCTTGGCCCATATGAGGTCACCAAAATAAAGCGAAATGGCCGATATGATGTTCGCAAGGCTGCAGGAGGAGAAGGTCCGATAAATACAGCGACAAGTGGCGATCACATGAAGTTGTGGTCGTATGTGGTCGATGGTGAGGAGTTGGAGTCATCTGGGCAAGATGACTAATCAGGATGGCCGAATGTGAGATGGTCACCCTAACGGCGGTAGCAACAACGGCGTAGGCAGTAACGCCGGTAAGAGAAGCAGAGAGCGGCTGGGAAGTTTGAGCAGCGGGCAGTAGAGCGAGGAGTTGAGCGAGAGCAGTTGATTGTGCTGTGCTGTGCGGTGCCGAATATAGCTGAGAATATAACGCAGGCTGTCGCGTTTGTGCTGAACATTTTTAAATTATATTTTATATTACTACACATCATTGATATTAATACACATTTAACATTATAAATAAACTGATAGTTATAAACTATCTTACATATATATATATATATTTATGCATGTAAGAATATATGTATGTATATAAATATATAGCACCGCTGCACTCGTGCACTGCCAAAATTAAACTGACCTTCGCTAACATTAAGCATGACTACCTAAGCTAAGCTTTCAAAACATCTTACCAACACCTATGCGCATAAAGAGCGCACATTAGGCGACAGCCCTTTCATCTCGCTCTTTCCCTCGGATAGAATATTTTAATTAGCACCATATGGCCACTACAGCACAGTTAATGGAACGATTGTCATACTTTCGAGGCATTAACTGAAACAAGGCAGTTTATTTCTTGACTTGGATGTCTTTCAAATGGTATGTCCCTAAACTTTTGCCTTGGTCGTTTTCCAATTGGTAAAACACGGTTCCAACTTTACGAGCTACTTTAGCTGGTATAAAAACATCTGACATCAAACATCAAACGCATCTGACAAAAATACGGGCGAAAACTTGGTCCCCGACCTTTAGTGTGATGGATCGGCTACGTAAATTGTAGGTCCTTGCATTACTTTCATGAGACTCGCCAATTTTAGTTTTGGCTGCCTGTCTAATAACTTAAATAGCGTCTGGATGCAGGTTTAAGGTATCATCTGACAGCAGTTTTAAACTACGGATCAATTCGTAATCTTTTCCGTTAAGGATCATGTTTTGGCCAAACGCTAGAAAATAGGGAGAATATCCGGTACTACGGTGAATGTTCGCTCTAAGCGCAGCAATGATCTCGGACAGTTTTTGGTCCCAACTGGTATGATCCTTTTCAATGTAAGCTCTTATAGCAGCCAAAATGGACCTATTCAACCGCTCACTTGCATTTGCTTGTGGCGAATATATAGCTGTTCACACATGCTTAACTCCAAACCGCGTAAGAAAAGCTTTAAGCTTACATGAACTAAATTTGGAACCATTATCCGTTAAAATTGTCTCTGGGACCCCAAAAGTACAAAATAAGACCTTTTCCAAGTACTGACAAATCCTATTAGAAGTAAACTTCTTTAGCGGCGATAAAAAATGGAACTTGGTGTGGTGATCCACAATAATCAACAGACCTATATTACCACTTTTTGATCTAGGATATGGACCTAATAAATTCATGTACAGTTTTTGAAATGGGCGCTCTGAGATCATTGGCTTTCCCATAGGTTGCCTCATTACTATATTTGAGCTTTTTGTCTGACGACAAACATCACATTTTGAGACATAATCACGTATTTGGGTAACCGTTTTTGGCCAAAATAAATACCTTTTAATCTCTCTGCAGTTTTGCTTATACCACTATGTGAGGCGTTAGGGGGATCATGAGCTCTGGAGATTATATCCTGAGTAAGTCCTGCTGGAACCCATAACTTCCAATTTAGATTATCTTGTAACACATCTCCTATTGCATGTTCTGTCCTTTTGTATGCATAGCCATTATTTACTTTCAAATCTGGTAGTTTAGCCTGATTTAAGCGAATCCCATCTATTATAGCCAAATATTCTGCAGACTTAAATTCTGGTGATGTCAAATCTACAATAGGTCCTTGCTCTTCTATCTCCTCGATATCATTTTGGCGTGAAAGAGCATCAGCTAGCACATTTTGAGACCCACTTCTGTGAATTATTTTAAAATCGAAACCCTGCAATTTTATTGCCCACCGAGCCAATCTGCCAGACAAGTCTTATTGCCTCATGAGCCATTGCAAAGATGCATGGTCGGTTACGACTTGAAAGTCCTGACCTTCCACATAAGCTCTAAACTTCTTGATACCTTTTAGCACAGCCAAACATTCTAGTTCGGTTACAGAATAATTTCTCTGTGCCTTGGACAATTTTTCCAAAATGAATTCTATGGGCAACTCTACTCCATCTTCGTTCTGTTGGGCCAAAACCCAACCCAGTCCAAACGTGCTAGCGTCACACATTAGAGTAAAAGGCTTGGCAAAATCTGGTACCGATAACACTGGTGCTGAAGTTAACCGTAATTTGAGTTCTTTGAATGCTTCGTCAGCACCAGGATTCCACTTAAGGGACTTGTTTTTCTTTAACAATTCAGTTAAAGGAAAACTTATTGTGGCGTAATTATCTACAAATCGGCGGTACCACCCTGCCATTCCAAGAAAACGTCTGAGCTGCTTCACTGATTTGGGTATTGGCAAATCAATAATTGCTTTTATTTTGTCAGGATCTGTTTTCAATTGGCCATAACCAATTATAAACCCTAAATACTTAATTTCCCGCATGCAAAAGTTAGATTTAGCAATATTTATTGTCAGATTTGCTTTTCGTAAATGAACAGCCACCTCCTGCAATAGAAGCATATGTGATTCAAAATCATCCGATAATACTAACAAATCGTCTAAGTATACGAATACACAGGTACGCAGATTAACCGGTATCACGTTGTCCATGAGCCTGCAAAGCGTTTGGGCTGCATTAGTGAGACCAAACGGCAATACTTTATATTGGTATAACACACGATTTGGCACCGTGAAGGCTGTGTACGGACGAGAAGCCTCATCTAAGGGTATTTGCCAATATGCGTGCTTCATATCAATTCCTGTAATGAATTTAGCTGGTGGTAGTCTACTCAAAATGCCGTCTATCTGTGGTAATGGATATGCATCTTTGCGAGTATATTGATTAATTACTCTAGAATCTAAGCAAAGGCGTTGTTTATTGACTTTCTCAACCAGGACACTATTACTACTCCATGGACTAGTAGATCCTTCAATCACATCAAGTGTAGTGTGTCACATAAATATATGTTTAAATACAATAATGCAATGAGTACATGCATATACAATGTATAAGAATGCAGCGCAAGCAGTTCCCACAGCGAACCAAAACCATTATGCAGCGCAAGCAATTATTCCAACGGCAAACCATTCTTAAGTGCGGCTCAAGTGTAGCGCAACCACTTATGTAAACATGCTGACCAAGCCAAATTGTATATGCATGGATTCAAATATCAATTCGATGTACTTTTAAAGTTAACATTAAGAACAAATTTGTAAACCCAAAACAGTCTAATAAATGCGACCGAGCAACTAAGATGTGTGTGTTTCTTTAATACTATATGAGTCTGACAACATGGCGACCGCGACAGATTGATCTAAATCACTATATATTAAGATAAAACGCGAAAAATGAACAACACCATTGTATCGATTTTTCAATTGCAAAGTGAACATTTTTTTTAATAAGCTAAAATGAAAGCTGTTCGAATAAATATAAAGCAAAAACAAAAAAAAATAAAATCTTCAAAAATAAAAACCAATCGTTGTGAATATGCAATTTCATGCAACTAAAATGTTATAAATATGTTAACCATTTCGCTCGTGTAAATTTCGTGCGGATAAATTTTCATTTTTTTTTAATGTCGAAATTATGCAAAATAAATTTAAATATTGTGCAGTGCATGCATTAAGCGCCAGGGTTGCAGATTTTAAACAATAGCGCCGCAAAATTTTCTACCAACGAAAAAAATTTATAAGGCAAACAAAAGTGGCATTGTGTTAAGTAAATACAACTTTACGTCAAAACTAAAAAAAAAAAAAAAAAAAAATCCAATGTGCAAATAGAATGTACTGGGCCATAATCTGTAATTGGTTTTTAGTTAAATACATATAAACCACACGTTTCTTGAATTTCGGCGGCAGTGCAAACAGAGATGTGACAAATACAAAAAAAAAAAAACAACAGCAATAACCACCAAAAACAAAAAGTATGCAAACGTCGCATAAAAATATTAAATGTGAAAAACACAAAGAACAACAATAAAAACAGATGTCAAATATACAAAAAAAAAAAAAAAAACAACAACAACAACTTAGATGTCAATTGATGCAGCCCAAAAGTGAAGACAAACCGGCCTGTGCGATGACCAGCACCGGCACCGCTTAGCGCACCGCTTAGGCCATAACTGGCAAGATGGGTGACTACCTTTAATAATAAAAAATATATACCTATGTAGACATATACAATAATACTTTCCCTGCCTGACTATTTGGTCAGAAATATTAAAAAAAAAAAAAAAAATAATATATAATTAATTATAAGATACAAAATATGAAAATTATTTAAAACCATAAGCATTCAAAAAAAAAATATTATTAATACATTATGTCCGGAGCAGAACTAAAAACGCGTACTAATAATTTTAAATGCCATTGCGGCTAATGTTTGTTTTGCTTTAATTAATCTTATATTGTAACCTCTTATACGCATAAGTCACAATAGCGCTTATGTTATGTTAATAAGCTCGTTTTTAACTGTAACTAAAGCTCCGCTGAGCTTTATGTTAGCGCAGCAGCCTAGCGCCTGCATATGTTATTACCATTCTAGCACTTCTGTAACTACGATCGCCGTGGAATAAACGTATTAGAGCAAAAGCGCATCGAGTGTTTTTACTTATATATATTTCTATATTTATTTCGCGCAAAAGGTGGGCAATTCGTGTCTCTCCTCAAAACATTGGTGACCCCGACGTGATTCGTTGTTTAAATCGTAGTTACAGAATCAAATAATTCATATCGGTTGAGTTATTTTTAGCTGTTTTTGCACAAATCGGTGTGAAACACATACATACAAACATACATATTCGCTGCCGCGTACAAGCTTGCATATATACGTACATATGTGTAACAAATATTCGTGCGTGTGTCGTGTATATAAAACCAAATTCATTTGTTATAATTAAAATCAATGCTTGCGCGCACTTGCAGCATATAATAATTATTCAAAAAATCATTCGTTTTGCTAAAATACATTCATACGCATGTGCATACATACAGACGTATGTACATCAGTTGCATCATCTCATGTTCATCGGTTTCGCGCATTTTTTCGTACAAATACACACAAACATAACTGTAAATTCTATGTGAAGCAACCCAACGTGAACATACGAGAAATTGTCGTGTCTGATTTGCTTCGTAACGGCGGTATACACTTTTTCATCTTTGCCTATTCTAAAAAGTACAGGGTGTTTTTTATAGCGCTGCAAAGTACTTTGTGATTTCTCGTGTTTGAACATAGTGTAAAAAATGGCCAGCGACAAAAGTGACATTAATGCAACAATACCAAGTGATGTGGCCTTTTATAAGGCAAAGGTTGAATCTATAATGCGTCAAACCAACGCATTACGTTCTTCCTTAACGCCCGAAGTGTTAAATAATTTTGATAAAGCAGATCTGGCAACGCGCATAGAGTACGTTGACGATTTAAATGCTGAATTTCTCGCAGTGCAGTCCAGCCTAGAAAGGCTTGACTTAACAGAGCTTACTGGTGATGCTCGTCTAAATTTTGCAAATATTTATTTAAAAATTAAAGCTGATCTAAATCGTGAATTGGCCACGCATAACAATCAACATGCTAATTCAACAACAATTGTGCGCAACTTCGGCGAGGATACAACATGCAACACATCTATGCGAAAATCACGGCTGCCCAACCTTAAACTACCGCAGTTTAATGGTGGATACGCAGAATGGCCCGATTTCTATGCCATGTTTACTTCAGTCGTCGATCAGGATCAAGAGCTAAGTAACATCGAAAAGTTTCAGCATCTACGTGCAAACCTTGGAGGTGCTGCACTGGGCACAATAAGTTCGCTCGAACCATCCGATGCGAATTATAAAACGGCTTTAGATTTACTTATCAATCGATTTAATAACAAGTTGCTCAATTTTCAGACACACGTAAAAGCTATTTTTGAGTTAAATGGAGCCCAGAAGGGAGTGTCAAGCAGCTTACGTTCTCTGAGTGACCAGATGAACTCACATTTACGTGCCATTCGCACACTTGCTTCGTCTGCTGAGATTCTGGATGGCCTTTTGATATACATCGTTGTGCAGAAATTGGATGAGAAAACCCGAGAGAAATGGGAGGAGGATTTGCAGTCGGATAGCCTCACCAGTTGGGCTACAATGGCTTCATTTCTGGAAAAAAGATGTCGGACTTTGGAAAATATGGATAATGCTATGGTAACAAACACACCTAGCAAACAGGTGGGAAAAAGCCAACACAAATATAACCATAATTCACTTGTTTCCACATCTATCAATACAAATAAATCATTATGCATATTTTGCAGTAGTCAAGAACATTACTTGTCAAAATGTACTCGTTTTCTCAGCCTAAGTCCCAGATTGCGTATTATCGAAGCCAAGAAAATGCATTTGTGCCTGAATTGCCTTCGCAAAGGCCATAGTCTGCAGCAATGCAAGTCAGGACTCTGCAAGCATTGCCAAAACAAACATAATACATTACTACATTTGTCATCAAATGAAAATTCATCCGCATCATCTGCACCTTCGCTGACATCACCGTTGCCACATACTGAACCGCATTCATCATCATCTCTCGTATCATTCTCACAACCATCACATAAAACTCTAAAAAGCTTGCCTCCTGATTACGTGTTGCTAGCAACTGCAATTATATTTGTCAAAAACCGTGTTGGTACACTCATGCCTTGCCGCGCTATACTTGATTCTGCATCACAACTTAACTTTATAACTGCTCGCTTAGCAAAGCAACTACAACTGAAAACGCACCAGTCTCATACGTCAATATCTGGCATTGGAGAATCGACTCTAAACTCGGATAAGGCGGTCGATATTATCGCGCAATCGCAGGATGCCAGCTATAGTGCATTTTTCACAGCTGTTGTGACGCATACTATCACCGATTATCAGCCACACCACAATTTAAATGCCTCTGGGTGGAACATCCCTGAACACATCACGCTTGCAGATCCGCTCTTTTATAAATCTCAACGTATTGATATTCTTATCGGAGCTGGTCTCTTTTTCGATTTATTGTGTGTAGGTCAAATACGCATAGCTGATGGCTTACCATCGCTTCAAAACACAAAATTAGGTTGGATCCTCTCTGGAGGCATCTCAACCAAGCACATCAAGCCTACATCACTTGCTGCAACTTCAAAACCATTAACAATCAAAACTGAAGAAAACTCACTTGCTACCATTGTCAAGCGTTTTTGGGAGATTGAATGCAACTACGCTTCGTCACCTTCGATTTCTGATGAGGATGCACTTTGCGAGCACCTTTTTCAGAAAAATTATATACGCCTTGAGAACGGCCAATATTCTGTTCGTCTTTCTGCCAGTACTGGATTTGAAGCTCTTGGAGATTCTTTTTGCCGTGCTCTTCGTCGATTTAAAAGTTTGGAAACCAAGTTTGCAAAGAATCCAGCGATGAAAGCACAGTACAGCGAATTCATTCAGGAATATCTTAATTTAGGCCACATGTCGCTTTCTTCGAATCAAACTAAATTCCATCAATTCTTCTTACCGCATCACTGTGTGCATAAGCTCGACAGCAGCAGTACTAAACTTCGTGTCGTCTTTGATGGTTCAGCCAAAACAACAAGTGGATATTCGCTCAACGACTTACTGTTAGCTGGTCCAACTATACAGCCTAAAATATTTAATACACTTCTTCGTTTTCGATTCTTTAAGGTTGCTCTTTGCGGGGACATAGCAAAAATGTATCGCTGTGTGCGCATGTCTCACCCAGATGCCTATCTGCAATGCATTCTTTGGCGCAACAACCCTACTGATGAAATTCAAATATACAAGCTGGAGACAGTAACATATGGGACAAAACCTGCTGCTTTCCTTGCAATCAGAGCGATGCATCAACTATCGTTTGACGAGGAAAAGGCATTTCCCATTGGAGCAAAAATCATACGCAGAGACTTTTACGTAGACGATCTCATGTCTGGCGGTGAAACAGTTGAAGAAGTCAAGGAGATTCTACGCCAGGTCAAAGGATTGCTTCAGAAAGGACACTTTCCCATACGCAAGTGGTGCTCAAACGAACAGAGTGCTTTGCTTGGCGAACCTGATTGCGATCGAGAAAAGTTAATGAAGTTTCATGATGGAACCGACATTGCCAAAGCTCTGGGATTAGTTTGGAACCCAAGCTCAGACAGCTTATTGTTTAACTTTTCTCAAATCATGCCTGAGGGTCCAGTGACCAAACGCAGTGTGCTATCGACAATAGCAAGATTTTATGACCCCCTGGGCTTAATATCACCAATAATCACTAAATTCAAAATCTTCTTCCAGGCATTGTGGAAGGAAAACCTGAGCTGGGATGCAAGTTTACCGCAACCTCTGGAGTTGGCCTGGCGTGACCTGACATCTCAACTATCAATGGTGGAAAACTTTAAATTTCCACGTTTTGCTATGCTGCCGCAAGCGTCGTTGCAAATACACGCCTTTTGCGATGCCAGCATTTCAGCATATGGAGCATGCATATACCTTAGATCGGAAACAAATGGATCTGTATCATCGCATCTGCTCTGCTCTAAATCAAAGGTAGCACCTTTAAAAACAATAACTGTTCCAAAGCTGGAACTATCAGCAGCGCTCTTGTTGGCAGAACTTGTCGCCAGCGTATCACAGAGTATATCGTTTCCCTGTGAATTCCACTGCTGGTCGGACTCAACTATCGTTTTGGCATGGATTCGTGAAATACCATCAAACTTCAACATTTTTGTAGCCAACAGAGTCGCACAAATACAGGATATGACAAAAGGAATGACATGGCATCATGTGCCAACTCACGCAAATCCGGCAGATATACTGTCTCGAGGCTGCACTTCTAGAGAACTTTTGGATCTTCGTTTATGGACCAACGGCCCAGAATTCCTGCTTTTAAACTCTACGAAGTGGCCATCTATCGCGCTGCAGCCTACAGAACTACCGGAACGTCGTCGCACAACTCTGCTGTTATCAGCGCAGCAAGATGTATCGTTTAACTGCAAGTACCAAACCTCTTTTAACAAACTTCAGCGTGTATTTGCCTACGTATACAGATTTTCTCGTCTACGTTTCAAGAATCATCCGCATGAGAAAGGAGAACTGTCTGTCGATGAAATATGGAATGGTACATGCCTGCTCTTGAGGAATATCCAGCAGTTTTCTTTTGCCGAGGAACTTCGTGCGCTAAGGAAAAAGCTACCAGTTTCATCTAAGAGCAAAATTTACTCTCTTAATCCCGAAATTGGCACTGATGATTTGCTTCGAGTAGGCGGCAGGCTTCAGTACTCATATTTGGACTACAATGCAATGCATCCTATATTGCTTCCGAAAAAGCATCCAGTCACTTTGGCCTTGATTACATACTATCACCAAAAATATTTACACGCTGGTCCCCAAAGCCTGCTTGCATCGATACGTCAGAGGTATTGGCCAATCGGTGGCCTAAAACTGGTTTCAAGCGTCATCAATAAATGCGTCAGATGTTTTCGTATGAAGCCTATTACTTTTGAACACATAATGGGAAGATTGCCTGCAGACCGCGTACAACCAAATCCGGCGTTTCATGCTACTGGAATTGATTTCTGTGGCCCATTCTACTATAAAGCTGAGGCTAGGAACAAACCACCTCACAAATGCTACATTTCAGTCTTTATCTGCTTTTCAACAAAGGCAATACATTTAGAAGTCGTACGAGACTTGTCAACAGCAGCATTCATCGCGGCTCTACGTCGTTTTATAAGTCTTAGAGGAAGTCCTCGAACCATTTGGACAGACAACGCTACAAACTTTGTTGGTGCTAAGAATGAACTCGAAGAATTGAAGCAGTTATTTCTTAGCCAACCTCACATATCTTCTGTGTCATCCGCTTGCTCGTCCAATGGTATTGACTGGAAATTCATTCCGCCACGATCACCACATTTCGGTGGTTTATGGGAAGCGGCAGTCAAATCTGCTAAGTTCCACTTTTATCGCGTTGTCGGCCAATCCATTCTCACTCTCGATGAACTTCAAACACTTATTTATGAAATTTCAGCCATGCTTAACTCACGTCCACTTTCATCAATTACAGAGAATCCATCTGATATTGATGTGCTCACTCCTGCTCACTTTTTGAAAGGTTCAAGCTTCACCAAGTTTCCGGAACCAGACGTAACTCACCTCAGCGCCAATCGTCTCAATCGTTGGCAACGAGTGACGCAGATGCAGCAAGCTTTCTGGAAGAAATGGACCACTGATTACTTGTCTCACCTTCAAGAACGAGGCAAGTGGCGAGCTGAGAAGCCAAACCTACAAACAGGGAGCGTAGTGCTTCTGAAGGATGACAACTTGCCATGCCTAAAGTGGCAGCTTGGTCGCATCGAAGAAGTCATTCCTGGACAAGATGGCATCATCAGAGTAGCTATGATCCGCACAGCTACGGGTCTTATCAAAAGAGCCGTCACCAAATTAGCCGTTCTGCCCGTTGAGACTAATCATGTTGAAAGCTTGACTCTTCCAACGGGGGGAGTATGTCCGGAGCAGAACTAAAAACGCGTACTAATAATTTTAAATGCCATTGCGGCTAATGTTTGTTTTGCTTTAATTAATTTTATATTGTAACCTCTTATACGCATAAGTCACAATAGCGCTTATGTTATGTTAATAAGCTCGGTTTTAACTGTAACTAAAGCTCCGCTGAGCTTTATGTTAGCGCAGCAGCCTAGCGCCTGCATATGTTATTACCATTCTAGCACTTCTGTAACTACGATCGCCGTGGAATAAACGTATTAGAGCAAAAGCGCATCGAGTGTTTTTACTTATATATATTTCTATATTTATTTCGCGCAAAAGGTGGGCAATTCGTGTCTCTCCTCAAAACACATTAAGCACATTAAGCAAAATTAAAAAGATCACTAGCCTGAAGGCCTAAGTTATATAAATAAATAAAAAGATCACTAGCCATGGGCGGTAAGGAATCAAAAGTGGATAAGTCCACAGCAAATGTAATAAATACAGTCGTGGTAATGGATACTGTTGATGGCCTTAAGTCAGTGCAGAATATCCTAATAATAATAGCAATTTTGGTTGGACTAAATTTAGCACTTAAGTTGTATGCCCAACATAATAAGCTACTTAAAAACGTTATCAGAGCAGGGCAGACGGTCTTGATAAAATATAATAAACTAACAAAAAAAAAAAAAAAAAAAACTTCAAAAGCAAAATATAAATGGATACATGGCAGGAGATAGAATGTAAACTAAAATTAGAAACAGTGAGAAAAGCTTCAAAATGCATAAACAAAAGGAAGATGTTAAGCCAGTAACTTTTCGTAAGCATTTCAGAAAAATAATAAATGCTATAAATTGGGTATACGATATACACCAAGAACTTGGTCAGAAATTGACGCAGAATCACAGAAAACAGATAAAAAAGGTTTACTTTAGTTTTAAACAGCAAGTTCAGAGGTCGTTCGAGAGGTATAAATTAGGAACTTTGGATGATAGTACCCGATCGAGATAGATCTGTCCGAAGAAGAGTTAGAAGAGGAATCAGATCAAAAGTCTGAAGAAGAAAACAGTGACTCAGATATTGAGGCGAAGCAAAAATACCACAACCAAGTCCCAGAGTAATAAAAAAAAATAAATATGGAAGAAGAGGTGACACGTTCCCGACAATACGTCAAGGAGTTGTCCGTATCTATTCCAGAATTTGACGGAAAAAAAGCCAATTTGCAAAGATTTGTGACGGCTTTAAAAATAACTGATCTTACAAAGGGAAGCCAAGAAAGTCTGGCAGTTGAGATCATAAAGTCGAAAATCCTTGGCCCCACTCTATATAGAGTGAAGGATGAATCCACAATTAAGGGCATAATTTCAAAACTACAACAAGTAGTAAAAGGCGAGTCTGTAGACGTATTAAAGGCGAAACTGTTTAGTTCTAAGCAGCATTTAAAGACGCCGACTCAATACACAAATGAGATAGAAAGCCTACGCAAATCCCTTGAGGCAGCCTATATTGATGATGGCCTGGATGCAAATAATGCAGAGTCGTTTTCGACAAAGGAAGCCATAACTGCCGTAATAAAGAACTGTGAAAACGAAAAAATTCGTACAATTCTAGAGGCAGGAAATTTTGTATCACTAAATGATGCCGTGAGTAAATACATACACTGTACCACGGAAATGAGTAACAACCCCCACAATATAAGATTCTATCTTACAATAGAGGTGGCTACCGGGGCGGCGGAAGCCGTTATAATAACAATGATAGAGGTTTCAGAGGAGGCTTCAGAGGAAACTTCAGAGGAGGTTCATCAAATCGTGGAGACAACAGGGGTTATTCTTATAACGGTCGTAATAACAATGTGCGAATTGTTCATGTTGGTTCGGAAAACCAACAAGCCCCCTTAAATGTTCAAGACCAGTAAGACACAAAATTTTTACAAACACTCTTGGTTCGAGCTTGTTCGTGGAAATGAAATGTGCTCAATCGGGTAGACCACTATCATTTTTGATCGACTCAGGTGCAGAAACTTCAGTTTTAAAAGAAGGTTCTGGAATTTATTCGGCAATGGACCGAAGTAATATAGCAGAAATAACGGGAATAGGCGACGGTGTGATACAATCGAAAGGTTACGCCTTCGTCGAAACAATAGTAGATAAATATATAATACCACACAGCTACCACATAGTAGATTCTAATTTTCCGATTCCCAGCGATGGCATAGTTGGATTGGACTTTCTTAGAAAGTTCCGAACATTGCTTGACAACGATCCGAGAACCGAAGGTTTAACACTTAGACCTCACAATTTGAAAGAATCAATAAACTTACCAATCTTCTACTCAGTAACAAACAAAACCACACTATTGCCAGCACGTTCCGAAGTGGTCCGACAGATATCTATAGATTCAAATGAAGAAAATGTGTTGATACCCCATCAAGAAATTGAGAGCGGAGTCTTTATCGCGAACACAATTGTATCAACAAATCAAACTTATGTCCGAGTATTAAACACCACCAACAAAACAAAGTTGGTAAATTTCTCCAAAGTGAGACATGAATCCCTAAAAGACTATGACATTGTCAAGCTTGATGGTTCAAGTAGGACAAAAGAAGTGTTGTCCAAGTTATCCAAAAATTTCCCACAGTTATTTAAAGAAACCTTAACAAAGTTATGCACAGAGTATAGTGATGTATTCGGACTAGAAACCGAATCGATAAGTACGAACAATTTTTATAAGCAAAAACTTAGAGTGAAAGACGACGAACCGGTTTATACAAAAAATTACAGAATACCTCAGACTCATAAAGAGGAAATAACAAATCAGGTTAATAAATTGATTAAAGATGAAATAGTGGAACCATCTGTATCTGAATACAATAGCCCACTTCTACTTGTTCCCAAAAAATCATTACCGGGGGAACAGAAGAAAAGATGGCGGTTGGTGATCGACTACCGCCAAATAAATAAAAAATTACTGTCAGATAAATTCCCTCTTCCAAGAATAGATGATATTCTTGATCAATTGGGAAGAGCAAAATACTTTTCGTGTCTGGATTTAATGTCTGGATTTCATCAAATAGAGTTGGAAGAAAGTTCAAGAAACATAACGTCTTTTTCAACGAGCAATGGCTCTTATCGTTTCACACGATTACCATATGGCATCAAAATTGCCCCTAATTCCTTTCAAAGAATGATGACAATAGCATTCTCAGGTCTGGAAGCATCTCAGGCATTCCTTTATATGGATGACTTGATTGTTATAGGTTGTTCTGAAAAACACATGGTTAGAAACCTTAGCAACGTTTTTGACTTGTGCCGAAAGCACAACCTTAAATTAAATCCAGAGAAATGCTCATTTTTTATGCATGAAGTGACATTCTTAGGTCATAAATGCACGGACAAAGGAATTTTACCTGATGAGAAAAAATATGAAGTCATCGAAAAATATCCAGTCCCCACAGACGCTGACAGCGCTAGAAGATTTATTGCATTTTGCAATTATTACAGACGTTTCATAAAAAATTTTTCTGAGTATGCAAGGCATATAACAAGATTAACTAAAAAAGATGGCGTACGTTAAAGTCGGGCGCAGACGACTTTGGGATACCCTGTACCACCACATTGCAATTAAGTCCGACACATTGCTTAAAACCTCCAAAAGATATTTTATTCGGCAAATTTGGTTACGATGTTTTCATAAAACCAAAAAATTTTTTTGACCGATCGGTCCTATGGGGACTATATGATATAGTCAACCGATTTTGATCGAATTTAGTACACTGATTGGGAACTATAAAAAACTTCAGACTGCCAAATTTGGTTCCGATATCTTCAAAACCAAACGAAACACAACGAATTTTGTAAAAAAAAGCGTTTTTTGACCGATCGTTTCTATGGGAGCTATATGATATAGTCAACCGATTTTGATCAAACTTGGTGCAGTGCTTGGGTACTCTAAAAAACTTCTTAACGCCAAATTTGGTTACAATATCTTCAAAACCAAACGAAACACAACGAATTTTGTAAAAAAAACATATTTTCGACCGATCGATCCTATGGGAGCTATATGATATAGTCAACCGATTTTGATAAAATTTGCTACAGTGCTGGGGATCTCTAAAAAACTTCCGACTGCCAGATTTGGTTATGATATCTTCATAAACAAACGAATTATCCATCTAAAACTTTTGCTTTTTTTCGAGGTCCTCTGAAACACCCCTATGGGAGCTATATTATGTAATCCCGATATCAAAAAAATAAAATAAACTTGTCTCCTATGGATTAACAAGGGATCTTATCTGAAAGTTTGGTTGCTCTAGCTCTTACCATCTCTGAGATCTAGGCGTTCATACGGACAGACGGACAGACAGACAGACGGAGAGACGGACAGACGGACATGGGTATATCGACTTCTCGAGTCACACTGATCATACTTTAGGTAACTTTGGGGGTCTCCGACGTCTCCTTCTGTACGTTACATACATTTTCGGCTTGCACAAACACAATATACCCTTTGTACCATACGGTACAGGGTATAAAGATATAAAGTTCGAATGGACAGATAAATGTCAAGAAGCATTTGTCCACCTTAAAAAACAACTCATGAATCCGACACTGTTACAATATCCTGATTTCAGCAAAGAATTTTGTATAATCACAGATGCAAGTAAGCATGCTTGTGGAGCGGTTTTAACTCAAAACCATAATGGACTCCAACTTCCAATTGCATATGCATCTCGAGCATTCACTAAAGGCGAAAGCAATAAAAATACGACAGAACAAGAATTAACAGCCATACATTGGGCAATCAAATATTTTCGACCATACGTATATGGCAGACACTTCACTGTCAAAACAGATCACAGACCACTGACATATCTCTTTTCAATGGTGAACCCAAGTTCAAAGTTAACCCGCATGAGATTAGAACTGGAAGAATACCAGTTCACAGTTGAGTATTTAAGGGGAAAAGATAACCACGTGGCAGACGCACTGTCCAGAATCACAATTGAGGAACTCAAACAAATGCAAGTAAACATTCTGAAAGTCACTACCAGAAATCAAAGTAGACAAAACAAATCCTGGCCAGGAAAAGAAAAAAATACAAATGAACAAGAGAATTTGCAAAAGCAAACTCTTGATAAAGCTTCTAAGCCCAACGTATATGAAGTCATTCAAAATGACGATGTACGAAAAGTAGTGACCTTGCGAATAACACCAACCGAGTTTTTCTTTAAACAAGGTAAAAAAGTTGTCGCAAGAGTAAAAGTTGATGATCTTTATTCCAATGAAACTTTTGATTTAGATCAATTTTTTCAAAGGCTTGAAATGCAAGCCGGTGTAAAGGGAATTAATCAACTGAAAATGGCACCGAGTGAAGGAATCTTTGAAATTGTTTCAAAAGAGGAATTTAAAAAAATGGGCAATAAATATTTGAAAAATTTAAGAGTAGCGCTACTCAAGCCGGTGACCATAATAAATAATGATAAAGAAAAAGAAGCAATACTGTCTACATACCATGACGATCCAACACAAGGAGGTCATACAGGAGTTACAAGAACAATTTTAAAAATAAAAAGACATTATTATTGGAAAAATATGTCACGTTACATAAAAGACTATATAAATAAATGTGAAAAATGCCAAAAGAGTAAGACATTAAAGCACACAAAGACCCCATTGATGATAACAGAAACACCAACATGTGCCTTCGACAGGGTGATTGTCGATACAATAGGCCCTCTTCCAAGATCTGACCAAGGCAACGAATATGCAGTCACACTAATATGTGATCTGACAAAATATTAAGTAGCCATACCCATACCAAACAAAAGTGCCAACACTGTGGCAAAGGCAATTTTTGAATCATTCGTGCTCAAATACGGTCCAATGAAGACGTTCATTACCGATATGGGCACTGAATATAAAAATTCAATTATAAATGACTTGTGCAAATATTTAAAGATAGACAACATTACATCTACAGCACATCATCATCAGACATTAGGTACTGTTGAAAGAAGTCATAGAACTTTTAATGAATATGTACGATCCTATATATCTGTAGATAAGACAGATTGGGATATTTGGTTGCAATACTTCGTATTTTGCTTCAACACGATACCACCGATAACTCATGGTTATTGCTCTTACGATCTATTTTTTAGTAAAACCAGTAATATGCCAAAACAATTTGATAGTATAGATAGAATAGATCCACTATATACTATAGATGATTTTGCAAAAGTATCAAAATTTAGATTACAACAAGCTTATTCGAGAGCAAAACAAATGCGCGATAGAAATAAACATAGACAAAAACAAACGTATGACAAGAAATCCGTAGATTTTAATTTACAAATAGGGGAAAAGGTACTACTTAAAAACGAAACAGGTCATAAGCTAGACGAAATATATATAGGTCCATGCACAGTTATAGGCATAGAACCTAAAGATAAAATAATTATAAAAAATAATAAAAATAAACAGCAAAAAGTACATAAAGATAGGTTAAAATTATTCATAAAATAAACAAAACGGTCTGATCAACCTAAAAAAAAAAAAAAAAAAAAAATTTAAATTTTTACATAATTAAGAATATAACTACAAATGAATACAAGAAATAAGAAAACATTTATTTTTTCAAATAAGAAAACAAAAATATATTACTAATTATTTCTTAAAGAAAATTTTATCAATTTTATATTTTTATATTCCTTTAATATTTTACAAAAAAAAAAAAAAAATAATAAAATAATAATAATAATAAATTTTGGTTGCTATACTCACTAAAACTCAAATTAAAAAAAAAAAACCACTCACCAAAATAACTCCATAAATTACGTTATTTTTCAAAAGGAGGGAGGTGTAGTGTGTCACATAAATATTTTATGTTTAAATACAATAATGCAATGAGTACATGTATATACAATGTATAAGAATGCAGCGCAAGCAGTTCCCACAGCGAACCAAAACCATTATGCAGCGCAAGCAATTATTCCAACGGCAAACCATTCTTAAGTGCGGCTCAAGTGCAGCGCAACCACTTATGTAAACATGCTGACCAAGCCAAATTGTATATGCATGGATTCAAATATCAATTCGATGTACTTTTAAAGTTAACATTAAGAACAAATTTGTAAACCCAAAACAGTACCAAGCAACTAAGATGTGTGTGTTTTTTAATACTATATGAGTCTGACAACACAAGTTTTAACATGTTTTCTACTTCTTCAAACATTAACTTTTCTTCAGCTGGGGACACAGGCCAATGGCGCTGTTTAGCTGGAGTGTCTGTATCCAACTTAATGGAAATGTGTTTATTACTGCTTGCAGTCTAAGTTTTTGCTCGGGACTATGATAATGCATTTTTGGTGAGTTGTTATTCTCATTTCTCACATCTAACTCGTTGACCACTAAGCTTTCCGTCATTAAGTCTTTTAGAAGACCAAACTTTTTCCAAAAGTCTATACCCAAATATACATCTTGTGATAAACCCGGGACTATATACAATTTCATATCCATACTCTGATTAATTAATTAAATTTCGATAATTGGTACAACCAGAAAAGCCTTTACTGCGCATCGTTCATCGCTAGCTGTTCTGACACGACCTGAACACTTCCGCGATTTTGGATGTTTTGGGATATTATAGCCTGAAATGGTTTTGTTGACTTGGCTGTCAACACTGTTTTTGCACTAAGCAGTCTCTCGAGTTTTCTTTTCGTTCGGGTTCTAATTCGATGCGGCTCCGGATGCGTCAAACTTGTGTTCGTTTGCGCATCCCTTTTCGGGTTTTCCGGTGCGTTACATTTATTACTTATACGTATTTTTAGCACCACATCCGAAGCAAAAAACTCTTCTTTCACCCATGCACTCATCGAAACGGTGTCCTGGCTTATCGCAGTTCCAACACACTAGTCTGATTCGACGTATTTCCGAAACACTGGCCTCTTCTGATTCCTCTTCTTCTGACACATTAGGCCTAACAAATTTTGGACGGGATAAAATGGTGTTCGTTTCCCTACAGAAATTCTCATGCTTCCTAACTTCTTCTCTTAGCTCTCGAACACTATTGATCTTAAGATGCAAAAGTTCGTATCTAAGCGTGGTTTTAGCGTTTCTCTTTAGAATGTCAATCAGTTTCTGTTCGCCTATTTCCTCAGGATGTCTTGATACTAGTTCCTCAATTCCAGATTGGAAATCATCAAAAGAATCGTTATCCCTCTGTTTCCGTTTTCTAATAACCTCCCATAAATCAAAGTCGTCTTTAGGTTCATCAAACCTTTCCCTAAATGCGGTACAGAAGGACTGCCAAGAAAAATTAAAATTTCTCCTATGGAAATTCCAGAACCGTCATTTGCTTTTCCCACGAATAATAAATGCAAATTATTAGATTATAATCGTGGTTTAAGGTTTGTGCCGTAAGAGAACGTATTCGGTAAAGAAACTCTTCTACATACACTGAGTCCTTTGAGCCATTGTACTTAAGACGCAAACTGGCTAGAATTCCTGCGGCTTTTTCTGGGTGTATACTCGGTGTAGAAGGTATATTTCTCTCATACTCTACTCTGTCGAATTCAAATGGCTGTGGCGCCTCTGACAAACGTGACGGTGCACGAGATCTTTCTTTAATGTTCCCTAGGTTAGCCCGATCAACATTTAAGTTTCTCATCTGGGACTCGACAGTTGAGTTGGCAGCACCACTACTTCCGGTCATAAAACTCGTCGCGTGAAAAATAAATTTTAATAAAATTAATTTTTATGGACAAGTCCACTTGTGGCAAACACGTGTTACCGCTAAGCATATGCACATTTTTGTGTTCAATTAGATTTGTATCAAACTATTTATTATTGAACAGTTCTCTTAAACAATAAACTAAAACAAAAACCAGATTAGTGACAGTGCATTTTTGAGACTCCGCTGGCACTTCGCACAATGTGTACACATTATATTTGTGTAAAAATACTGATTGACATTTCAGTGTATACCAATATACTTTTTAATCGTAAAATTCATTTTTATCGGTCAAAACAACAACATGATGAGTGACGATGATGACGACAATGCCGTTATGGCTTGGCAAAAAGTCATTAACAAACAAAGGCCAACGAAAAGGCTTGCGTTAAATTCACCGGAAATGACAAGAAAAATTAAAAAGCAAGATTCTGGACCGAGTACTTCACAGAGTGAAAATCGGTTTGTTTTGTTAAGCGACAACACAATAAATAAGAACGGGAACGAAACAGCTGATTTGGTAACTAAAGAAGATAGCAACGATTCCGATAAGCCGCCACCTATATATTTGTCTGACATTAATAACATAAATGATATGTTAACTTATCTTTACACCAGAATCAAAAAAGAACATTTCAATTATAAAACGCAACGCGATGGACATGTAAGAGTTATGATTAAGTCTATTGAAAATTATAGGAAATTAGTTAAAATTCTTAATGATGATGGTGTTAAGTTCCATACATATCAGCTTAAACATGAAAAAGCATTCAGAGTTGTCATTAAGAATTTGCACTTCTCCACGGACCCTGCAATGATAAAAAGCGATGTAGAGTCGAAAGGTCATAAAGTCAGAAATGTAACTAACATTTAAAGTCGCTTTACCAAAGAGCCTTTGAATCTGTTTTTCCTAGACATTGAGCATGACAAAAAGAATGGGGATATTTATAATCTGAAACATATTGGAAATGCAATTATCAATATAGAACCACCTCGTAAAACTAGCGATATAGTGCAGTGTTATCGTTGCCAAGAATATGGTCATACAAAATCTTACTGTACAAAGCATTATAGGTGTGTTAAATGCTCTCTTAGACATCCTAGCAACTCTTGCCTGAAAGACAAAGAATTACCAGCAAAATGTGCCAACTGCAATGAAGATCATGCCGCTAGTTACAAAGGGTGTCGAATTTATCAGGAGCTTATGTCGAAAAACGTTATTGACCGCAAAAATCTAAGAAACACCGCAAGGGAAAATATAAACGTCTGCGGAGCATCACAAAGCTTTGCTCCACCCAATGAACCCGCCTCAACCCATCGGAGCAACACTTACTAAACCTATGCCCAAGTCACAGCAGGAAATGATAATACAAATAGCCCACTGGACAGAATAGAACAGTTACTTAAAAAAAACAAGCTGAGCGCAGTGATAAATTACTTGACATGATCATGCTAATCATAAATAAGTTATGCAAGTAAATCTGAATATCGGAATATGGAATGCCAATGGGCTTTCCAACCATGTAAATGAAATATCTTTATTTTTAAAAACGAATGAAATTCACATCATGCTAATATCTGAAACACACTTCACCAGTAGATCATTCTTTAGAGTGATTGGATATGAAATAGTTAGAGCGGATCATCCGGCGGGTAGAGCGCACGGGGGCGCTGCTATTCTCATCAAAAACGGTCTAAAGTTTAAAATTATGGACAGCGTCAGGGAAAATGCTATTCAAGCTGCCACCATTGAGATCAATTGTATGCATGCAGACGTAACAGTAACTCCAAACATCCATGGTGGGGCTCCAGATTGACCAATCCAAAGGGTAGCGAGCTATACAAGTGCATACGCAAAAAAAATATGGCTACTCTTTCAACTGGCATGCCTACATATTGGCCTACTGACCACCGGAAAATACCTGACTTGATTGACTTCGTAGTATACACGGGAATACCACATTCACATATGCATATCTCAGAAAGTTGTGATCTAAGTTCAGACCATTCTCCAATAATAGTAACGTATAGTACTATAGCTCATATGCACTCGAAGCCATACAAAATAATCTCTACAACTACAGATGTCAATGTATTTAAAAACTATTTAGAAACAGCTATTAGATTGGACATCTCACTAAAAACTGGAGCTGAAATTGACTCTGCTGTAGAGCTTCTTACAAGCACCATTCATAAAGCAAGCTATATAAATTAGGCAAAAACAAACAAATCAGTTGTATCTTTCAGCTGAAATTCGGCAAAAAATACAAAACAAAAGAGCTCTACGGAAACGATGGCAAGAAACGCTATACCCTGCTGACAAAAGATTGTATAACAAGGCTGCATCTGACCTCAAGAAATTGTTGTCTGAATTAAGAAATGAGTCCCTTGCCGCATACCTTAGAAGTCTAGACCCCCATTCTTGCAACTACGAACACAATCTATGGAGAGCAACTAAATATCTCAAACGACCCACCATAAGAAGCACAATTGTTCGTACAAGTACCGGCGAATGGTGTAGATCTGATGACAAGCGAGCTGAAGCATTTGCTCAACATTTGCACATTGTTTTTCAGCCAAATGATATTGCAGACACTTCAATAGAAAGTGAAGTAGAAAAAGCATCAGGCTCGGACAAAATTAATGGCTTAACCATAAAAAACCTCCCACCAAAATGCATCCGTTTCTTAACGCTAATATTCAATGCAATTCTCAGATTAGACCACTTCCCAATTCAATGGAAATGTGCGGAGATAGTAATGATCCCAAAACCGAACAAACCTGAAAATGAACTCCGTCCTATTAGCCTATTGCCAACATTTTCTAAAGTATTTGAAAAAATACTTCTAAAGAGAATGTTACCAATTATGGACGAACTTGCTATAATTCCCGAATATCAGTTTGGATTTAGTAGAGGCCATGGTACCCTTGAACAATGCCACCGAGTTATAAATGAAATCACTTCAGCTTTTGAAAGCAAAAAATATTGTACTGCTGCGTTTCTTGATGTTCAACAAGCTTTTGATCGATTTTGGCATAACGGCATCCTATACAAAAATAAAGAAATGGCTACCAGCGCCATACTATTTATAATTAAAGTCGTATTTAGATAAACGATACTTCTACGTGCAGCAAAAAAATGAATCATCGTCATTGTTTCCTATAAATGCAGGAGTACCGCAAGGAAGCGTATTAGGACCCGTCTTGTTCACGGCTGACATGCCAGTTTCAAGCGATATAACTCTTGCCACGTACGCCGATGACACTGCTATTATAGCAAATAGCTCATTAAGAGATGAAGCTTCTCATCTACTGCAATCACAACTTAATATTATTGAAGCCTGGTTTCTGCGTTGGAAAATAAAAAAACGCCCTAAAATCTGCTCAAATAACATTTGCATTAAGAAAAGGTGACTGCCCAGAAGTATCTCTTAATGGATCAGCAATTCCGCAAAGTAACTGTGTGAAGTATCTTCGATTACATCTCGATCGTAGACTCACATGGAAAAACTATATTTCAGCAAAACGTCAGCAACTTGTTACAAAAACAAAACGTATGTCCTGGTTAATAGGCCGAAATTCACAAACAAGCCTGGAAAACAAGATTCGTCTCTATAAAACAATCCTAAAGCCTGTGTGGACATATGCTATATAACTGTGGGGAACTGCCAGTACCTCAAATATTGAAATTCTGCAGCGGTACCAATCCAAAACATTACGATTCATAGTCAACGCTCCTTTTTACGTGTCTAATGCATGCATTCATAAAGATTTAAACATTCCTTTTGTAAAAGAAGAAATAATCAAATTTAGCAAAAAGTGTATTGACACACTTCACAACCACGAAAATAATCTAGCCTTAAGTCTAGCCGATAACAGTACAGCAGTAAGAAGACTTAAAAGACTGCACATTCTCGATCTCATGGATAGATAATTTGGGCACACACAACATATGCTAAACACAACAGTAGGTTTTAATGGAAACTTTCTGTTTTACTTATAATTTTTTTATTTTTATTATTATTTAGTACATTTACTTATTGTCCAGCAAAGACAGATTGAAAATAAAATATGAAAAAAAAAAAAAAATCTGGGACTCCAAAGCCTGCTCTATCGAATTCTTAATAAAAGAGCCTAGCTCGTCCATCATAGTTTTCTGTTTAGCTTGAATAAGCGTCTGTATGTATAAGTTGTAACATTCTCTTGGATTTCGGCTTCGCTAACCCCTGCTGACTGACGGATCCCTCGGTTCCTGGTTGTTTCTATTTTCGCCCTGAGACCTAGTCTGCATTCCTCTCCTTGTTTAGCCCCACGCCCATTTCTGGTTTTATACTGTGCCCTTCCTCTTAAATTGGGACCTGCATCAGTACTTGGAACGCTCAGTATATTTATTGTAGTTTCGCCTGCATTAACTCGAAGTTGTTCTGGGTGGCACTCAACCTTACAGATCGGGCATAGTTTAGCATTTTCAAGAAATTGTCTAATGCACTCATCATGAAAAAGATGCCTACATACAGTCGAAGTCATCAAATGATTTCTTTTTATATCTTCGCGACAAACTCCACATGGAATACCATTGGCATTACTTCCAGAAGCTACATACTCGCTACTGTGACGGACGGACATTTTCAAATCAATTTTGGTTTTACTAAATAAATAATTAATTAATAATAACTATCAATTATTAATAAAAATTTAATAGATATATAGTTATATCAAAAAAAATTACTACCAAGAATCCAATATGGTTAATTAATTATTATTTTATATAATCGAAATAAACGAAAATTGTTTTTAATATCAATTTCAAAATAAACCTCTCAAATAAAAAAATTATGAATCTTGACCAGTTCAATATCAAGATAAATGTTCAATTAACAAAAAAAAAAATGTAATACAGTAGAGGCGGTGCCCGACAGTGTAATACCCTGTACCTTTTTCTCGAAAAAGTTTTATTCCTGCATATTCCTTCTAAGAACTTTCCAATTGGAACTTTTTTTTTGTTGGTGCAAAACGATATTTATACCTATAAGTTCCGCAAATTTTAACCGATTTTGATGAAAATCGAAATTTACGTTAAAGAAATTATTTAAAGTATATGGGGTAAGTTTCAAGGGGATATGTTGAGGGGTGTGGGAGAAAACACGGTAAATCGATTGCGGGGGGTGGGGGGCCCGCATTAATAACATTTGGATATGGATTTGTTTATTAGAGCCACATGAATCAGCTTAGCAAAATTGGTGATTCTAGTCCATATGTTACTATAAGTACGTAGAGTCAAATATTGACGCAGTTTATATGCAAGGGGTGGTGAAATTTTTACATTTCAGACTGTAACTTTTGTTGCATTTGTCCGATTTTGTTTATTTTTGACACACGGATGCATGTAACCACAACGCATCGCTCTGTCAAGTTTCAGATTGAAATATCAAACAGTGTAGCTAAAAACCGCGAAACTACGGGGAAACGGGGAAAGATATGGACATGATTCAACAAACTTGATCTTCTCAGGAAATATGCGCATCAGCTGGTAAAGTTTCGTATCTCTAGCTCTTATAGTCTCCGAGGTCTAGGTGTTCATACAGACGGACAGACTGACAGACGGACATGGCTCAATCGCTACCCGAGGTTATGATAAGCATTTCGGTATAAAGGACTTGGGGTCTGCCACGCCTCCTTCTTGCCGTTGCATACATTGCACAAATCTAGTATACCCTTTGTACCTATAGGTACAGGGTATAATTATCAAAATTTTCAAACAAAATATTATTCACTCTTTTCGAACATGAATAGACAAAAAGGTACATGAAAACACAAAAGGTTGGTATAATTATTTAGCAGCATACAAACTATGAAATTTATATCTATTCTATAACTGTTTATAGTATGGTCTAAGTCTAAGTAATTGGTCTACCTCTAAATCACATTGTCCAGCAGGTAGCAATTCCGAAAAACTGATCAAAGTCAACTATAAACAAATTTTGTAACCTTTCAAATTTGGCTAAACTTACTGAATATAGTCTGGTCGTCCTTTTAAAATATACTCAATAGTGATCGCGAATTCCAAAACTAACATCAGTGGTCTAGGTCAAGAGATGATTTGTTATTTTTGATCCTGTCTAAACTTCAATATTATCCCCTTAACATTCGCACACAAGCCATCCGATTAAACTTGAGTCGACTTACGTGTATGATGTTTTTAAATGAATAAAAACCATAAGTAGTCGCTTATTCTCCAAGCAGCCTCAGAATTGGTAGCGGATAAGGAACGGATTTGTTCTATTAAAGTTATTTATAAAAATTCTATTGTCTTGGATGGATTTATTTTGAGCTATTGTTTTTGGGGCCTGGCAAATTTGTCTAAAAGGTGTTCTGTTTTAAAGGCTTTGGAAAAGCCTGTCGAGCCCCACACGTTGGGCGCCAATTATGTAGTGTGTACATATATACATGTATCGAAACGCCGAAGGTGGAACTCGGACGCTCGAGAGGGTATTTAGGGACGGTGCACCTCTAGCTTTGCTCTGACTCAGCTCGCCGGACTGGGGTGGGTTTTTCCTAAACACTATCTCCCGATACACACTAAACATAAGTTGTAGGTGCACATTGGACAAATAAAAATAAAATGTAAACTAAATGAAAATCAAATAAATAATTACAAAGTAACGCAAAACATTTACATGGACTGCTGCCAATAAATACATGGACATACGCTGGTAGTAAGTCCCGTCTATACCCCACCCAACCTATGTCGAATGATAAACGGCTTGGCCGTCTATTTGACCCTAAAACAACCTACTGGGTTTTCATGTTACAATAAGTCTAATCATATCCTACTCGGAGTGAACACACAGAGTTATTTTAGCAACTCATAATAGAGGGCTATATAATTTCAATAAATTTTGGAAGGTGATGTATGTACACACTTAACATTAATTCTTATAAAACTATACAATTCATTAATTCTTAACTTCTAATTTACAAACAATATATATATATATATATTTTTTTTTTTTTTGACAATTTGAGATTTTTGGGGGCCATCAAATATAAATGTATATAGTATATATATTTAGAAAAGAGAGCAATTATAAAAAAAAAAAAAACGAAAGAAAACAATATTACTGGTCTTATTGGACCAATTCCAACTCACTTATACTTCCTCACGTCGAATCCAATGTACGTGCATTACTTAATTTACATTATATGCCTTTGCTAGGCCATTCTTTCACAGGCTCTTAAATAAACAAAAAATCTACTACAACTGATCTAGTTCTCTGTTTATATTTGTTTATTTCGTTTTGTTCTACTTGCTGTGTATACTTTCTTGTTTACGACCATATGATCATATACCAACTAAACGCTGTTGTTGCTCTCCAACGTTTTTTTTTTTTTTTTTTGATAAAGATGCGCAGCCTTGGTTAATGTTGCTGTTGTTGTGCTACAGATGACCGCTGCGTTGTTGTTGTTTTATTGGTATTTACTCGCCGTTTGTTCAACTGCACTTGCCGTCGTTGCGAACACCGCTCTCTAAGCGGATGCCTTAGTGTTGGGCGTTGCTGCCAGTAGTTGTTGTTGCAGTCGCGCACATTCGCTGAGCCCGTTGTCGTTGTTGTTGCGGTTGCAATTACCGCCGGGAAATATTGATAATATTTGACGGATAGCTGGTGCGCCACGCCCGGTTACCCGGAACTGCTCTAAAAACAAATTCCCTTAGATTTTGGTACAATGTTGCAGCTAAATATTACCTCTTTGGACTACAAAACTCCACACTCACAAAATTTAGAGAACAAAAATGGCACTTTTAGCAAAATATATATATATATATATATATTTATGCATGTAAGAATATATGTATATAAATCATGCACAAAGAAAAATAACTATATAGCACCGTTGCACTCGTGCAGTGCCAAAATTAAACTGACCTTCGCGCATTAGGCGACAGCCCTTTCATCTCGCTCTTTCCCTCGGCTAAACCTACCAATGCTGCTCGCGCCAAGTTTGCTAATAGCATTATCGCCTGACTAAGAGAGGTCGTTGACCCATAAGAGTGCGCTGAGTGAGGGCGTAAGCTTTAACGGTGCTGTAAGCTCGATTTAAAGCTTAACTTTTATACCTATTTCAAAAAATGCACGATTGTAACGACTTTTTGGATAGAATATTTTAATTAGCACCATATGGCCACTACAACTCCCAGTCAAGGCTACAAAAGAGGAAATCGACTGTCGCTATTTTCTACCGCATCATTGTGTTCAGAAGGAGATAGCTCAACTGCAAATATTTTCTGGGCAATTCTACTGCTGGTCAGATTCCTCAACGTTCTTATCTTCGATTCGCAGCGAACCAGCCAGATTTAACGTTTTCGTCTCACATCGATTATCTAACATTCAGTAGCTGACAGTCAACATGGAATGGCGCTATGTTCCAGCAGCATTAAGCCCTGCAGACATTCTGTCCAGAGGCGCGTTGCCAGATAGCCAGCGCATTCACACTTATGGTCTCACGGGCCATCGTTTCTATGCGAGAGAAAAGATGTATGGCCAAAGTCATGCCTGCCAGAAAATATGTTACCAGAGCTTCGTAGGCGAGTGCTTATTGCAGTTTGTCCATTCCAGGCTGCAGAATTCTTTCCTGGACTTCAACGCCCGTCATCCAATAATCTTGTCAAAACGTCATCCTGTTACTGCTGCTACGACAACACAAACCATCAACGCCACCACTGACCAAATCGATTGGCGTTTTATTCCTCCTCGTTCGCCGCATATTGGTGGTTTTTGGGAGGCAGTAGTTAAAACTGCAAAATATCATTTTTACCACTCCACTGCCAACATCGTTCTAACTTTTGATGAATTGCGCACTCTTGTTTGTCATATTACTGCAATCATAAACTCACGCCCACTATTTCCCATTACAGAGCATCCAGATGATCTTGATGTCCTTACACCTGCCCATTTCTTAGGTACTGCTGCTCTATCATCGTTTGCCGAACCTGATGTCAGCCATTTAAACTTCAATCAGCTCGATCGATGGCAATGTGTCTGTTACATACAACAGACTTTTTGGGCTCGTTGGCGAGAGGAGTATTTAACGTTTCTGCAACAGAGACGAAATGGCGAGCTTCCAAACCTGGCATCAGCGTCGGCGACGTATTTCTTGTAAAGGTCGAGAACTTGCCGCCACTTAAGTTGCCACTAGCCAGGGTACAGGACCTTATTGTCGGAGGAGATGACATCGCCAGAGTGGCTGCCCTAAAAACAGCTAACGGCATCACTCCCAACGGGGGAGTATGTTCGGCTATGCGCCGAACCCAAGCAGCAGAAATAATTCCCCGCCCATGTAAATCATAAATATGTAAATCGCTCTGCGCAGCGATAATTACAGTAACTATTGTAAAGAGTTTAATGCTTATCAATCAATCTAAACTATGTTAATCTCATTTGTCGCTTTGTCGCTTGCCATCTGCAAGCTAAGAGCAGCCGCTATCGGCTCTCACTTTGTCTTAAGCTAAGATCAGTTCTCACTGATTCCCCGGTGCATTTAGTTTGAGCCAGCTCAATCTCGCCCAGCGCGTTATAATCGGCCTTACGCACGCTAAGCCGCCGAAATATTTAATAGAAAAATAAACATTATAAATAGCTTAAATTAAATCCCATCGTTTAATTTTTACGGCCAATGAAAAAGCTCGTTGGTTCAACAAAATTTATTTATTAATTTAGATAAAGCTAGTTTACACTTAAAAGATATAAACTAACAATAACGAAAGAAAGCCATGGCTACCAGGGCCTTTAGCTAACTAATTCTAAAAGTGTAGAGTGTAAAATTGTGTAATAGTTAAATATTTTTACTAAAATTAATTGTGTAATTGTGTAATGTTTTAATAAATATTATTTAATTCTAAATAAGGTGGTAAATTTTAAATTTTTTAATAAAGTCTAATAATAGTTTAGAGTTGCTTTGGTTTGGGTACGAGATAACAGAGAAGGGGTTCTGGTTTAGGAAAATGGAAGAACGGTGATGGGATAAGGCTGGGCAGGATGTTATTATATGCGTAATGTTTATGGGGGTGTTGTTGCATAGAGGATAGGTGTTGCTAAGTGTGGAGTCTATGTAGTGAGCATTAGTTAATTTTGTATGACCAAACCGGATTCTTGTAAGTTTTACTTGGTCAAGTCGAAAGATTATTATAATTAATGGGGTAAGTGTTATGGCCGTTGTTTAATAGTTTATACCAGTTCGAAGCCTGCTGGAGTAGAGATTTATGATTATTATTGGAATAATTTTTTAGAAATGAAGAGACGTTGTTATAAGAAAGGTTGGTTGTAAATGAGAGGAAGATTAGTAGCAGACTTCGCTGATCTATCAGCTAATTCGTTGCCTAAAATGCCTGAATGGCTAGGAACCCAAAGTAATTTAAATTTAGGGAATTTGTTTATTATAAAGTGTCTTATTGAGACGGCGTAAAAGTTGTTATTGAATTCATTAAGGATTGCTTTGATTGCTGAGAGTGAGTCAGAGCAGATGATAAAATTGCCACTTTTTTTGAAACTATTTTCATAGCTTCGTGGATAGCTATTATTTCTGCTGCAAAAACTGAGGAGTGAAAAGGAAGAAGATCGAGTTTGATGATTTCAGTGTCAGAAGTGACACAGTAATGGTATCTTTTTTAGATCCGTCAGTATAAACAAAGTTGTATCTGTATAGTCAAGAAAAAGTTGATGATAGATACCCAAAGTGGTATTTTGCTTATTGTAGACTGAAAGAGATAGGTCAATAGACTCGGTTAAATTTTGCCTTTTGAACACTTTCAATTTGTTTGTTTTTTGTGGGAGGAAGGGAACGTTCAGATAATTGCAAAGGTGAATTATTTTGTCAATTGTGCTTACCCAATTACCCACTTATATTCTCGTTTATTGGGCTTAATAAGGTATCTTAGTGGGGACTCAAAGGAGTTAATAAGGGTCTTAGAAAGTTTAGCTGTTAAAAAGATGCATCTATTGTGGATTGTGTGAATATTAGATTCAATAAGCATATTATTAATTGGTGAAGTACGGAATGCACGAAGAGCTGATCGGATTGCGGTGTTTTGGATTGTATTTAGTTTATTAAGGAGGGACACAGGGGCGCGACCATAGATTGGAAGGCAAAAGTCTATTTTAGAGATAAGTATTGATTTAATTATTTAAGTTAGTGTATATGAGCTGCAATTGTATTTAATATTAGAAATAAGTTTAATGATGTTAAGTGGCTTAGTAAGGTCAGTAGACAGCTAAGCTATATGAGCGTTCCAGTTGTATTTGCTGTTGAGAGTGACACCTAGGACACGAAGTGAGGTCACGGACGGAATATTTTCCCATTTAAGGGCATGTTCCTGGAGTGCCCATAACAGGTTAAAAAGAAAAAGTTACATAATTTTTTTCTTTTTGGTGGAATCAAATCCAGTAGTAGCTTATGTCTCTAGCTTTCCATTAATATGCATATATGTATAAAATATTAACTTAGTCAAAAGTTATAGCACTTCCCTAACATATATTTCATAAGCGCAAACAGCCGAGTCGATATATCTGCATCCCTCTGAACGTATGAGCAAAAAGAAAGTTCTGTAGATATCTCAAACCAAAAGTTGTGCTCAATAGTCAGGCATCTCAAGCTACCGAATTTATGTGATATTTTTTTATTAAAAATCTCTGGTTACACTTTAACATCAATGCTTTTTTTGGTTTTCATACGATTTTTTAATTTAATTTGTGTCAAAATTCGAAATAATGGCGGGAAGAAAGCAAAATTCTCCAACGCGAAATGGCGCAAGATATTGAGTAAAATGAAAAATCTGCATTTGTCTATCTATAATGTAGTTTTTTGGTAAAATTAGGACTGTATAGTTTTATACTCCTTGAAAACTTTTCTTTACATGGACAGATATACAGATAAACAGCCAATATTGGCTATTGTCCACAATTACACAATCGTGCAGTGATGCCAATTTAGCCTTTTTCCGGATAGATTTGTCCTGTTTTTGACTGCTTCAGCCGGAAAAAAAATATGAAACAGGCCCTATCCGGAAAACCAGCCTTTTTTTTGCCTTGGTTAGCAGTTTCAGCCTTTTTTTTAAATGGACTTGTATAGATATAATGCAACTACAACCATGTGTTATTGCTTTTATACACTTTGATTATGCTGCATCAATAGAGAGATGTTACAAAGCCTCTATCTTAAGCGAGTCATACAATGATAATGAATGATATTTTGGTATCCACAAGATGTTTTAGTCGTGCCGTAGTAAAATGGCACGCTAAATCCGAAAATGAAGTCAAAAAATTTTTTCATTGAACAGATTTCGAAATATTTCGAAAAAAACACTCATTGAAATTAAAAAAAAGTGTGTCTATTATCGATCATTTTTTTTTTACCAAACTGCAGATAATTGAATTAGCTATCGATTATACTTGGAACATATTTTTGTCAAATTTACGGTTTGGTTGTTATTTAATTCATCAAAAACGTTTTTTTTGAACGATCGATCCTATGGGTGCTCTATGATATAGTCGACCGATTTTGCTTAATTTTTTGGTACAGAGCTTGAGAACTCTAAAAAAGGCCATTTTTTGAATTGGCATCATTTGCTTTAACTTTATTTTCGTTGCCCTGGTCGAACGTCTTTAGCCAGGTTAATTTGGTGAAAACCAAAGTAAGAAACCGATTGCAAACAGAGACGTTGAATGCAATTTTGTCCATCAGGACAAGTACAACTAATTACAGATTTAATTTTATACAGGTATATATAAAATCTAATTTTCACTTCGGATTACTCTGCCACGGCTTGTAAAAATTATCAGCTGCCTGAAAAATATTTAAAATTGATAGGCACTAGTTTTTTTATTTTTTTAACCTTTTTTTGGGATTAAAAATTTTTATAAATTACACTAGTCGACGATAAAAAATCTCCAGAGATGAGACTTATATTTTATGTTAGGGTAATGTTTCAGCGTTAAAAAACCGTTTTTTTTTTATCCTCCCATAGCTTGTTTTTTTTTTATGACTACTTTAGTGAAAAATTCCATTTTTTAAAATACAGTGGCACATATGAGATCATAAAAACTGTACTAATTCGAATTTTTCCATTATTTTTATTTTTTTCAAAAGTAGAGAGCACTACCTTTCCAAAATGCCCCAAATCATAAAAATTTGAAACCTTCAGAAAAAACTACAGCCGAAAGTGTGTGCCCAAAACCTCAAAAAACACAACATTTTGGTGACTTTTTGTACGAATATCGCTATTTCTTTCAGAAAAACTTTTAGACACTTGAAAAGTTAGCTATTTTATGTTATTGGTCATGATATGTAGATGCGACTTCTGTGTAGTGTTTTTTATGATACAAAATGACTGATTTATTCAATTTTTAGTAAAAATTAAAAAATACAATTTTTTTTACTTTCAACTGCGTTTAAGCTCTTAAAAGTGGTCGATTTTTCTATATTGGGAACTTTTACATAAAGTCGTAGTCATTACCTTTCAAATAAGTCCTTTTTCATGAAATTCGGACTATCCATTGAACACCAGCAGTTGAATGAATCATTATGAGTACACGAAATCTCATGATTTCACCAAAAATATACGAATTTTTGTATATAATGGTGCTTGCGTTGATCATCAATTTTTTGGTTCAGTTTCTATGCTTACATTTAAATCATATTGTTCTCATCCAATATCTCCTAATGCTTTAATAAAACAATAATTACTGATAATAATACTTTTTATTATATATAATGCTAAGAAATCAACCAACCATCTTTGGACAAAAATTGTTACTTAAAGTGCATTTCTTTTTTTTTCTTTTGAGCTTCCTATCTGATTCTGGAACTAAAAACCAGCAATATTCACCCAAAATTTTCTGTGTGACAAGTCCTCTAAACTGACCCTCCATAGTTCTAATGTCTCAATGAAATCTTTTACCTTATTGGTCGCTCATCGTACCTAAATTTTCAGAAAAAATGTGAAAATGTGATTTTAAATGATGCATTTTTAGACTCAATGTCAAGCCAATTTTTTCATACCTAGTATAAGGCATTTCAATAATTTACTTAGCATTCGGTCTTTTCATCTTTCTAAGAAATTTTCTGCAACTTCTTCGAAGGAATTCCACGCATACAGTTCATCAGGTGGTAATGTTCTTCAAAATTCGTAACTTTTCATTGCTTTACGAATTTGAGGATCTACGACTATTCCTTTCTTAACTTACAGTTTGCCTTACTTGGGGTCCCATGTTGTAAGTGAGCGATTGCCATCTCGTTTCTATTTTTTCCAAATGCCTTAACTCCGTTTGTTTCAAGGCAAGCACCATTATATACAAAAAATTCGTATATTTTTGGTGAAATCATGAGATTTCGTGTACTCATGGTGATTTATTCAACTGCTGGTGTTCAATGGATAGTCCGAATTCCATGAAAAACGACTTATTTGAAAGGTAATGACTACTACTTTATGTAAAACTTCCCAATATAGAAAAATCAACCACTTTCAAGAGCTTAAATGCAATTGAAAGTGACAAAAAAAATTCTATCGAAAAAATTGTATTTTTTTAATTTTTACTAAAAATTGAATAAATCAGTCATTTTGTATCATAAAAAATCGACACAATACAGAAATCGCATCTACATATCATAACCAACAACATAAAATAGCTAACTTTTTCAGTGTCAAAGAGTTTTTCTAAAAGAAATAGCGATATTCGTGCAAAAAGTCACCAAAATGTTGTGTTTTTTGGGGTTTTGGGCACACTCTTTCGGCTGTAGTTTTATCTGAAGGTTTCCAATTTTTATGATTTGGGGCATTTTGGAAAGGTAGTGCTCTCTTCTTTTGAAAAAAAATAATAATGAAAAATTCGAATTAGTACAGTTTTTATGACCTCATATGTGCAACCGTATTTTGAAAAATGGCATTTTTCACTTAAATAGTCATAAAAAATGTAATACAGTCGAGGCGGTGCCCGACAGTGTAATACCCTGTACCTTTTTTCTCAAAAAAAGATTTATTCCTGCATATTCTTACTAAGAATTTCCAATTGGAACATTTTTTGTTGGTGCAAACGATATTGATACCTATAAGTTCCGCAAATTGTAACCGATTTTGATGAAAATCGAAATTTACGTCAAAGGAGTTATTTAAAGTATATGGGGTAAGTTTCAAGGGGATATGTTGAAGGGTGTGGGAGAAAACACGGTAAATCGATTGCGGTGGGTGGGCGAGCTGCATTGATAAAATTTGGATGTGGATTTGTTCATTAGAGGCACATGAATCAGCTTACCAAAATTGGTGGTTCTAGGTCATTTATTACTATTATTACGTAGAGTGAAATATTGAAGCAGTTTATAGGCAAGGGGACGTGAAATTTTTACATTTTAGACTATAACTTTTGTTGTAATTGTCCGATTTTGTTTATTTTTGACACACAGATGCATGTAACCATAACGCATCGCTCTGTTAAGTTTCAGATTAAAATATTAAGTGGTTTAGCTAAAAACCGCGAAACTCTGCTACGGGGGAACGGGAAAAGATATTGACATGATTCAACAAACTTGATCTTCTGAGGGTACAGGGTATAAAAAAAACAAGCTATGGGAGGATAAAACAAAAAACGGTTTTTTAACGCTGAAACATTACCCTAACATAAAATATACGTCTCATCTCTGGAGAAAAAAAAGTGTTAAATTTGTCGACTAGTGTAATAATACTTTTTATTATACCCTGTACCTATAGGTACAAAGGGTATACTAGATTTGTGCAATGTATGTAACGGCAAGAAGGAGGCGTGGCAGACCCCAAGTCCTTTATACCAAAATGCTTATCATAACCTCGGGTAGCGATTGAGCCATGTCCGTCTGTCCGTCCGTCCGTCTGTCCGTCTGTATGAACATCTAGATCTCGGAGACTATAAGAGCTAGAGATACGAAACTTTACCAGCTGATGCGCATATTTCCTCAGAAGATCAAGTTTGTTGAATCATGTCAATATCTTT
Source organism: Chymomyza costata (assembly GCA_018150985.1). NCBI lineage: Eukaryota > Metazoa > Arthropoda > Insecta > Diptera > Drosophilidae > Chymomyza > Chymomyza costata. The sequence continues at coordinate 680,529 of JAECWU010000166.1, forward strand.
TCCCGTTCCCCCGTAGCAGAGTTTCGCGGTTTTTAGCTAAACCGTTTAATATTTTAAACTATTGAAACTTAACAGAGCGATGCAGCTCCCCCACCCCCGGAATCTATTTACCGTGTTTCTCCCACACCCCTCAACATATCCCCTAGAAACTTACCCCGTATACTTTAAATTACTCTTTTGACGTAAATTTCGATTTTCATCAAAATCGGTTAAAATTTGCGGAACTTATAGGTATCAATATCGTTTTGCACCAACAAAAAAATGTTCCAATTGGAAATTCTTAGTAAGAATATGCAGGAATAAATCTTTTTGAGAAAAAAGGTACACTGTCTGGCGCCGCCTCGACTGTATTACATTTTTATATATAAAGCTAAGAAATCAAGCAACCATCTTTGGACAAAAATTGTTACTTAAAGTGCATTTCTTTTTTTTTCTTTTGAGCTTCCTATATGATTCTGGAACTAAAAACCAGCAATATTCACCCAAAATTTTCTGTTTGACAAGTCCTCTAAGCTGACCCTCCATAATTTATATACATACTCATATACAAGAAATTCGTATATTTTGTCCGTAATGGGATTTGGTCGATAATCGAAATAAAAATATCGATAGTCGGGAAAAATAAAAAACATCGATGCATCGATATAACATCGATGTTACTTCCAGCACTAAAAGATAGACATATTTGCTATTGCACACATTTGCACCACCTTGTTATACATTTGTAACTTCTGTTCATTATAGAGTTGGTAACAAATGAAAGTAAAATTTTACCATTTCAAAAGCCTTTGCCTCAGCTCATTATATGTTAAAAAGCAGAATACAAAAGCAAAATGCCACTGTGAAAAAAATTAACGGCAAATCATAGCAAGAGATATATAAATAGTGAAAGTGGGTAAATATTAAGAAAAATGAGAGTAAGAGTGCAATGTTAAGTTTATGTTACAGGTTTAGATATGAGAGTTAATACTTAACTGTTGTGTGTTTTACATTATTTATGAAAGTGTTCTATGCGAGGGCTGTTCTAGACATTAAATCAAACAGCATTCCATAGAAACATGTGAAATACCATACCTAAGTTAGTACCTACATTTGTAAGTAATAAATCTTAGAGCTTTCTGGTGTGCAAGAGGGTCTTGCAGCACACTTTTATTTATAATGCAAATACCACCAAAAAAGTATTGGACATTCATAGTCACGAACCCAGAACATTTTCCCGTCAGTCAAATACGCATCACACCGTGCCACCGACACGACCAAAAAACGCATTTAGTATTCTTACTCTTCATTTTTATTCGTCCAAGTCAGGGATGTCCAAACACTGCTTATGGAAGAGCAAAAACCAATACATATAAAGAAAAACACTAACACATTTAAAGTAAACAGTTATTACGGTTTATTGAGTGCACTGAAAGAAATTGTATGTGCATTCTTATAAGAGTGGTAAAAAATAATGAAAAAATGTTATGGTACATATGAATACTTATAAAGAACTTAAAAATTGGTCAATATCAATATTAATTTTAGTTAATGATAGTTTTGATAACGCCTCCAAATGTTCGTTTCTTAATCGATTTCTCAGTTTATTTTTAATTAATTTTAAGCTTGAAAACGCACATTCACAAATATATGTGCTTCCAAAAATAGATAAAATTCGCAAGGGATTTCCCGAAAAATATCTATTTACCATCGGATTTTCCATTAAATATATATTCCATTAATATGTTTTTCCCTATAGCCACCATCTGTCTGTTATATACATTGCATAAATCCAGTATACCCTTTGCACCGAAAGCTACAGGGCCATAACTAGTTTTTGTTTGCAAGCAATGCGTTAAAAGTCCCATTTAACAAGTTTCCCAAAAAATAGCGAAAGAATCTCATACCAATTTTTGTGAGTGCATGCTCAAACGAAAAGCAACAACAAATTACATTGCAAATCTGTGGGCCAACAACAATTATACGCAAGGGTTGTTTTTGTGCACACGTGATCAGAGAGTAAAGAGAGTAACCGAGAGTCGTGGTTCGATTCTCAAAATGATGTTAGATTCCATTTGTTTTTTTTTGTTAATTTTCCATAATTTCTGTTTTTTATACCCTGTACCGTATGGTACAAAGGGTATAATAAGTTTGTGCAAGCCGAAAATGTATGTAACGTACAGAAGGAGACGTCGGAGACCCCCCAAAGTTACCTAAAGTATGATCAGTGTGACTCGAGAAGTCGATATACCCATGTCCGTCTGTCTGTCTGTCCGTATGAACGCCTAGATCTCAGAGATGGTAAGAGCTAGAGCAACCAAACTTTCAGATAAGATCCCTTGTTAATCCATAGGAGATAAGCTTATTTTTTTTTTTGATATCGGGATTACGTAATATACATCCCATAGGGGTGTTTCAGAGGACCTCCTAAAAAAGCAAAAGTTTTAGATGGATAATTCGTTTGTTTATGAAGATATCATAACCAAATCTGGCAGTCGGAAGTTTTTTATAGATTCCCAGCACTGTAGCAAATTTTATCAAAATCGGTTGACTATATCATATAGCTCCCATAGGATCGATCGGTCGAAAAAATGTTTTTTTTACAAAATTCGTTTTGTTTCGTTTGGTTCTGAAGATATCGGAACCAAATTCGGCAAGAGGAAGTTTTTTAGAGTTCCCAAGCACTGTTACAAATTTGATCAAAATCGGTTGACTATATCATATAGCTCCCATAGGACCAATCGGTCAAAAAATCGTTTTTTCTACAAAATTCGTTGCGTTTCTTTTTTTGTAAAGATATTGTTAGCAAATTTGGCATTAAGAAGTTTTTTAAAGTACCCAAGCACTGCACCAAGTTTGATCAAAATCGGTTGGCTATATCATATAGCTCCCATAGGAACCATCGGTCAAAAAAACGATTTTTTTACAAAATTCGTTGTGTTTCGTTTGGTTTTAAAGATATCGGAACCAAATTTGGCTGTCGGCAGTTTTTTATAGTTCGCAATAAGTGTACTAAATTTGATCAAAATCGGTTGACTATATCATATAGTCCCCATAGGACCGATCGGTCAAAAAAATTGTTTGGTGCAAAATTCGACTGATTTCTTTTTTTATGAAAATATCGTAACCAAATTTGCCGAATAAAATATCTTTTGGAGGTTTTAAGCAATGTGTCGGACTTGATTGCAATGTGGTGGTACAAGGTATCCCAAAGTCGTCTGCGCCCGACTTTAACGTACGCCATCTTTTTCTATTAAATATATATATTTGTTTTATTGTCATAAGAAAATTAATGTTTCATTTTCGTATTTTGCTATCCTCGCAGGTACTGTACGCGTTCTGTGCATATAATTTCATAGTAAAATACGCACTTTTGTGAGGTATAATAAGGAGGTAGCGACAAGACGAAATGAGTGTGTATTTCTTGCAACTGTTTTCCCAATGACAGTATACATACTAAGGTGCCAGCAATGTTCATATTTTCAGCCTCAGCCAAATTTGTAAATTTTTAGTTTATGAGCCTTTATACCCTTTCGAAGCATGTGACTGGTATGACACTACATAACTGCGTTTGCCTTCACCCTTGCAAATGCATGTGAAAAAGGAGAAAAATGCGAAAAAGAGTATTTTGCTATCGATTCTCATACTGTTGAACGGGTTTTCGGCGTACACACACTGGCTGGCAGAGCAAACGCGAAAATCTAATAATAGCACAGGCATTTCACGAGCGCTGGCAATTGATCTCGGCTCTGAACTTCGTTTTTGGCTGTCGGCAATGTTCCTATTTTCAGCCTCAGTAAAAAATGTAAATTTTTAGTTTCTGAGCATCCATGCCCTTTCGGAGAATGTGCCTGCTATGACACTTTTTAACCACGTTTGCCTTCACTCTAACAAATGCATGTAAAAAAAATGTAATACAGTCGAGGCGGTGCCCGACAGTGTAATACCCTGTACCTTTTTTCTCAAAAAAGATTTATTCCTGCATACTCTTACTAAGAATTTCCAATTGGCACATTTTTTTGTTGGTGCAAAACGATATTTATACCTATAAGCTCCGCAAATTTTAACCGATTTTGATGAAAATCGAAATTTACATCAAAGGAGTTATTTAAAGTATATGGGGTAAGTTTCAAGGGGATATGTTGAAGGTTGTGGGAGAAAACACGGTAAATCGATTGCGGAGGGTGGGGGGCTGCATTGATAAAATTTGGATGTGGATTTGTTCATTAGAGGCACATGAATCAGCTTACCAAAATTGGTGGTTCTAGGTCATTTGTTACTATTATTACGTAGAGTCAAAAATTGACGCAGTTTATTGGCAAGGGGAGGTGAAATTTTTACATTTTAGACTATAACTTTTGTTGTAATTGTCTGATTTTGTTTGTTTTTGACACACAGATGCATGTAACCACAACGCATCGCTCTGTTAAGTTACATTAAAATATTAAACGGTTTAGCTAAAAACCGCGAAACTCTGCTACGGGGGAGCGGGGAAAGATATGGTCACGGTTAAACAAACTTGATCTTCTGAGGAAATATGCGCGTCAGCTGGTAAAGTTTCGTATCTCTAGCTCTAGCTTATGGTCTCCGAGATCTAGGTGTTCACACAGACGGACAGACGGACGGACAGACTGACATGGCTCAATCGCTACCCGATGTTATGCTAAGCATTTTGGTATAAAGGACTTGGGGTCTGCCACGCCTCCTTCTTGCCGTTACATACATTACACAAATCTAGTATACCCTTTGTACCTATAGGTACAGGGTATAAAAATAGAAAAATGCGAAAAAGGGTATTTTGCTATCGACTCCCAATTTTTTGAATGGTTTTACCGCATGCATGTACAAACACTAATACTTATGTTATTATTAATTATATTATTATTTTCACAATTGCTTTAAGAAATAACCAGAGGAATAACAAATAAATCAACATACTTATCATCGTTCACCTTTGCCACACTACGGCTCCCGAATTGTTCTTTGTTGATTGTAGAGACCACAAAAATAAAATATAATTTTTTATTAATAAGCACTATAAATGGACGGTAGAAAAGGGCAGCACCAACGCAAAATACAAATTTTTTCTACGTAATAAAACAATAAAGCCTATAAAATCAAAAATTAAAAATGTGAAACCGATCAAAAAATATTTGTTGATCCTCAAACCCACATTAAACTAAACAAAAAGCAGTAACAGCACATCGACCACAAATAAGAGTAGCGCCACATGCTTACAACCTTGTCCGTTAAAGCCTCTACTTGAACACCCGCGCGCAATCACGTATGCACTCACACCCACACAACGCTACAGCGTTAACATTAAAAGCAACAACAAAAACAACTACAGCAAAAATAACAACAACAAGAGCAAGCAAATCAAAAAGCGTGAAACCAAAGCCAACGTGCAACTACGTGCTCGAGTGCGTGTGTGTGAGGGGTGTTAGGTTTTTCGTTACGGAATTTCTTGATTCGGTCGCCGCGCTCAAAGCCCAAGAAAGAAGCTATGCAATAGCTTAAAAATATATGTAAAATTTTCTTGGTCACTAAAAATCTCTACCACGATGATAAATATGGATTTGTCCATGCTACGGAGCACCCGGTGCTAAACGCACAGAGGCTGTGCGTGCCAACGGAGCACCCACGCGAATCGGAGGAGGACTTCTTTCCCAGACCAGGGAAGGTGAAGGTTAGCAAACAAAGTCACGACGGTTCCCCGGAAACACGCGTCGAAAGAAAAGCGTTTCGCCAGAGGAGCACCCGAAAAATTTATTTCACGGCATTGAAAAACAAAGAAAACTGTTTGATTGACTTGAACACGTCCGCACTTCACGAAGGCTAGGTCGAAACTGAAGTATTAACCAAAGTTGCGGAGATCTAAATCTAAGCCTATCCAACCTCAGCCTCGTGTATTAGGCTATTTCCGTTTTTTTACGTTGGCCAGTGAAGTTCTGCCTAGAGCTGCTGAAGTATTTTTGCAAGTGCTGCTAAAAGGTTGTTTTATTTTAAAAAAGAAAAAAAATGTGAAGTGAAAAATACAAAATTTGATTTAAAATTGCTCAACAAAAAATCAGCATTTCTTTAAAATATAAATACATTTAGTGCGTCTTAAAAAAAAAGGCTGAAAGCTTTAGAAAAATTTATATAAATGTGAGTAGTGCATTAATACATCATTTAAAAAAAATTTTCTTGTTGCCTAATGGTTTTTTTATTTTATCAGCATTATGGCAAGCGGTAGTTTGCCCTGTTTAGTGTGCGGGTAGCGACAGGGCAAGAACCCGACTTGCTATATTTTCTGCAAAACAAACAAAATTGGCTTTTGCTTATGGGCCTTACGTATATTTGGGGTTAATTTGTTGTCAGTTTCTGATTTGTCGTTTGTTCAACGTGATGATAAAGAGAGAAGCGCTTAGGTAGATGAACAAGGGACAATGAGAGATCCGAGAGCGTCCACACGTATATGCACGCATACATTCAAAGCTATTGTCGGGACGCTGATATTGAAATGAAATGAAATGATGAAAAAGAAACAAGAAGATGTTAACTTCCTGACTTTGATCAAAGAATATAGAACTCCATAGAATGCGCATCTCGCCCAAATTCATTTTAGCGCTTGTCGGTACGGGCGGGCGGCAGCAAACGAAACGAAGTGTTGGTTCTATTTTTAGAACAGTCACCGCTTGTCGGTACGGGCGGGCCGCACCAAACGAAGCGATATGTTGCTTCTATTTTTAGAACATACAGACTCCGTTAATTTGCAAAGTTGTTGTCCTTCCAAAATGTGCAAGAGGTGGTGGGTCAGTGGTATGCGTGCCTGAATGGCGTGAGATTATTTTGTGTTCCACTCCAGGGTTCGGAATTTTTAATATTTTTTGTTTTTATTTTTAATATTTTTTGATCGGTTTCACATTTTTAATTTTTGATTTTATAGGCTTTATTTTTTATTACGTAAATGAAATTTTTATTTTGCGGTCTAAATATAAATTATATTTTATTTTTGTGGTCTCTACAATCAACAAAGAACAACTCGGGAATCGTAGTGTGGCAAAGGTGAACGATGATATGTATGTTGATTTATTTGTTATTCCTCTGGTTATTTCTTAAAGCAATTGTGAAAAATAATAATATGTCTTTTTAATGCTTCGACTAAAGAATAGGAAGTTGGAAAGAGCCTACCGAAATCAGATTTAGAGCAATCATTTTTATGAAATAAAGGGCCCTATGCTTACTCTCTCTATCATTAACTGCATCAGTTGTGCACACACAAGAATACATGTAAATTCAAGTATTAGTGTTTGTGTATGCATGCGGAAAAACCCTTGAACAAATTGGAAGTCGATAGCAAAATACCCTTTTTCGCATTTTTCTCCTTTTTCACATGCATTTGTTAGTGTGAAGCCAAACGTGGTAAGGAAGTGTCATAGCAGACTCATTCCCCGAAAGGGCATGGATGCTTAGAAAGTAAAAATTTACATTTTTTGCTGAGGCTGAAAATATAAACATTGCTGACAGCCAAAAACGAAGTTCAGAGCCGAGGTCAATTGCCAGCGCTCGTGAAATGCCTGTGCTATTTTTAGATTTTCGCGTTTGCTCTGCCTGCGTAAAGGGTAAACAAGAGCTGTAAAAATTTTGCGCACGGAAATGAGAATGCAGCTTGTGTGTATACGCCGAAAAACTATTCAACAGTATAAGAATCGATAGCAAAATACTCTTTTCCAATTTTTACATGCATTTGCAAGGGTGAAGGCAAACGTAGTTATGAAGTGTCATACCAGTCACATGCTTCGAAAGGGTATAAAGGCTCAAAAATTAAAAATTTACAAATTTGGCTGAGGCTGAAAATATGAACATTGCTGGCAGACGTTTGTTCGTTGCCCGCCCGCACCATAGAGCTCAAAAATTTTGCATACACACCTTAGTATGTATACTGTCATTGGGAAAACAGTTGCAAGAAATACACACTCATTTCGTCTTGTCGCTACCCCTCCTTATTATACCTCACGTGCGTATTTTACTATGAAATCAAATGCATAGAAGGCGTACTGTACCTGCGAGGATATCAAAATACGAAAATGAAACATTAATTTTCTTACGACAATAAAAAAATAAAAATATTTAATAGAAAAAGAACAGAAATTATGGAAAATTAACACAAAAAAAACAAGTTAAATCTAACATCATCTTGAGAATCGAACCTCGACACGTTTGACTGTGAGTCGAACACGCATTCCACTAGGCCATTGCCACTGCACGCGTTTCGTTTTCAAAATTTCATATTCAAGCAAATGTACAAATGCAAGCAATATTTTCTGTGGGGTACTAATATCAGTACCCCACATAGTAAAATTTTTTTGTATGAGATGCGCATTCTATGTAGTTCTATATTCTTTGATACTAGATAGTCGGTTTGCCCTCTTACTACCCCCACAATAATAAGTGCAATGAACCGCGTGCCATGATACCCTAATTATTTAAACTCAACACGAAAATAATAAAGATATATATTTATTTTTTTATTTTAGTGCAAATATTTTTTTTTTTTTTTCTTTGATTTTATTTACAATCTGTTCGAAAACAATCAGTAAATTATATAAAATTATTTAAACAGTGACAGGAGCAGCTAGTCTCCATTGAGACTAGGTGCTATATGCGAACTAGTGGTTATATAAGTATAAATAACAAAAAAAAAAAAAAAAAAAAAAATTCTGAATTAAAATCTACTTGAGAAATCAAGGACATGAAATTTTTTAAGTCTTCTATAGGTTAGACTGTTATCTGTTAAATAAAGGGCTAGATTATTGCTATGTTCCAATAATCTTTCCATGTATCTATTGCTAAATTTGCTGACTTCTTCTTTAACATAGCAAATGTTTAGATCCTTGTGAATTTCGGTATTTGAGACATACCATGGAGCGTTAACAATGTTTCTCAGAGTTTTTGATTGGAAGCGCTGTAGCACTTCAAGATTAGAGACACTCGCCGTGCCCCATAACTGAATGCCATATGTCCAAATAGGTTTTAGGACGGCCTTGTAAAGTCTTACTTTGTTCTCGAGACTGAGTTGCGAATTTCGCCCCAATAGCCAGTGCATTTTTTTGTTTTTATTTTGAGCTGCGCGTGTTTGGCTTTTATATGCGCATTCCATGTGAGTCTTCTATCCAGGTGTATTCCAAGGTATTCAACGATAACACTTTGGGTAATTTCAGATCTGTATAACCGAACCGAGGGACAGTTCCCTTTTCTCAGAGCAAATGTAGTTTGCACGGATTTATGCGAGTTTACTACTATTTTCCATTCAGTTAACCATTTCTCTAGCAAACTCAACTGAGACTGCAGAAGTTGAGATGCTTCCACAGGAGATGCGCTAGATGCAATAATTGCCGTATCATCAGCGAAAGTTGCGACGTCTAATCTACTTGAAGTTGGAACATCGGATGTAAATATAGTGTACAGTACTGGAGCCAGTACACTACCTTGAGGAACTCCTGCGTTTATAGATTGAAGCGAGGATGACTCACATTGTTCCTGGACGTAAAACCTACAACCTTTTAGGTACGATTTTATTAGCAGGTAGAATGGAGCAGGAAGCCAAGATTTTATCTTGTATAGCAGACCATTGTGCCAAACCCTGTCAAATGCTTGCTGTACGTCAAGAAAAACCGCAGAGCAGAATTTTTTGCTTTCAAGGGAATCCGTAATAATGTTGACTATTCGATGACATTGTTCAATAGTTCCATGACCTTTCCTGAACCCAAATTGATGTTCCGGTATGATGGCTAGTTCTTCCAGTGCTGGTAACATTCTTTTCAAAAGAAGTTTTTCGAGAAAATGGCTGGCAAACTAATCGGCTTATATGAAGAAATTACATTATCAGGTTTCTTCGGCTTCGGAATCATTATCTCGGCACATTTCCATTGAGTAGGGTAGTAATCCAGACGTAGCATAGCTTTGTAGATATAAGTTAACAGGCGGATGCAATTTTGGGGAAGGTTTTTAATTGTTATCCCGTCAATTTTGTCAAATCCTGGCGATTTATTATTGTTAATACGTTTTACCTTTTCCCCCACCTCAGAAATTGTAATTTTACTAATTGGTAAGCTCATCTGACAAGGCGCGTCCATAAAGCTGTCGACAACATTTTCTACATCTGAATCGCTGAAACGTAGACTGTTAGAATTGTGCAAAAGCTTCAACTTTTTCCCTACCAGATCTGCACCAGACTCCATTTATATCTTTGATCGCAACGTTTTTTTAACTGGTTGTTTTAGGTATTTGGTTGCTCTCCAAAGGCTGTGTTCGTAATTGTTAGACAATGGGTCAAGACTTCCGAGATATTCTGCAGTGGTCTCATTTCTTAGTTCGCTCAGTTTTCTTTTGAGGTCAGCCGCAGCTTTATTATATCGTCTTTTGTCTGATGGTCATCGAGTTTCTTGAAATCTTTTGCGCAAGTCCCTTTTGGTTTTAATTAGACTTCTTACGTCTGCAGGAAGAAAAAGTTGGTTTACTCGTTGCTGACTAGGAGCTGCTTGAGGTGTACAGAGAAAAGCTGCTTCATGAACACAGCTGGTAAGATTTTCTACAGCAAGGTCAATTTCAGCTGCCGATTTTAATGAAATGTTGGGAGTGACTTTTTCCTCCAACCAGTCCTTTAAAGCAGTAACATCCGTTTTTCGTGATAAGACTTTTTATTTTTGTGTTTGAGTCTTCACAGCAGCGCTGTAAGTAACTATAACTGGTGAGTGATAGGAACTTAAGTCAAAACTCTCAGCAATGTGTAGATGGCGTGATGATACTCCACGATAAACAAAGAAGTCCATCAGATCAGGAATTTTATTTACATCCGAAGGCCAATAAGTAGGTTTACCTGTGGATAGAGTCGACAAGTTATTGTTGGTTACACATTTGTATAATTCTGAGCCCTTTGGGTTTATCAGCCTTGAGCCCCACCATGGGTGTTTGGCATTATAGTCACCGCCAGCAATGAATTTGAGACCAAGTTTTTGAAAAAATTCTTTAAAGTCAGATTGCTTAACTGCAAATCTCGGAGGAAAATATACTGCTGTAACCATCAGATCGAAATGCATGCAGTGTACCTGAATACTGGTAGCCTGCACAGAATTTTCAGTTACACTTTCCATTATTGTGAATTTAATTCCACTTTTTACAATAACAGCAGCACCACCGTGGGCTCTATTGCCTGGATGATTTGCAGCTATTAGTTCATATCCATGAATTTTAAAATAGGACCTGTCGGTAAAATGAGTTTCTGATACCAATAAAATATCAATAAGATTAGTTTTAAGAAAAATTTTAACCTCCTCTGTGTGGTTGGAAAGCCCATTTGCGTTCCATATAGCAATTCGAAGATCTATTTGCATAATTTGGATACCAAAAGATTCATAATGTTGAGAAGATTATTTGATAGTTCAAGCTGCTTGGTTAAAAGACTTTCAATTTTTGCGAAAGGGTTCTCTTCGTTTAAATTTTTGGTTTCGCGTAATACTTGCGCGTAGGATGGACGGTTTTCGTAAGCGTTGAACTCATTTGGCTTAGTCGATGGGAAAGAACGTTGCTCATGTGTAAATAAAGGTTGATTAAAGTGCTGACGAGAAAAATTGCTTTTAGGCTGCTTTGCAACTAGTTTTTGATATATTTTGCATCCCTTGTAGCTAGCAGCGTGGTTTTGTGAGCAGTTTACGCATTTGGCAGGCACATCTTTTTCTTTTTGAGCCTCTGCAGTTGGTTGGTTCATTGAACACTTTACGCACCGAAACATTTTTGTACAATAAGTTTTAGAATGTCCAAACTGCTGGCATCGGAAGCATTGTACAATATCAGTTACTTTCCTGGGTGGCTCTACTTTTATAACTGTATTATTAAGGTAATTCAGATCATAAATTTTTCCATTGTTGCTGTTTGGTACCAATCGATAAAGAATAAATTCGTTGGATGCTTCGTAACACGACTTTTTATGTTGCCTATATTTCTTACGCTGTGACCTACCTGTAGCTTTTCAATTTCATCCCTAATATCGTCGATAGGCGTAGAGAAGTGTAGATTTTTCACTACAACTCTAAAAGACCGTTCTTGTTTTAATTGGTAAGTAAACAATACCTTATTCTTCTTAAGTGCCGTTACAAGTTTTCTGTATGAATCCACCGACTTAACCATAACGCGTATTTGACCGTCTCGTTGGGGCTTATGGTTAAAATCATCTTTTGAAATTATTGTCAATATATAGGTAAGCATACCCTTTATGTTGCTCACATTCGCCAGAATTATTGGCGGAGGTTTTGGAGTGGTATCGCGCTCAGTTGATTGATCCTTAGTAATTCCAATTTCTTTTGTCTTCTTATTTTCAACAAGCAACGCGAGCTCAGCAAATCGGTTGGTGTTCGTAGATGTTTCAGATGTGGTGTCAACTATTGACTTACTTTTTTTGCAAAAGTTGGCAAGCTGCAATATGTCCGCTTGTTTGCTTTTGTGGTTTGGACTTGTTGCCAATCCATAGCTGCTTCAATACTGTCGCCGCTGCTCATGATGACTAAAATTTTGTGCGTTTTACAATATTTGTCAAAAAAAAAACAGAATTTTTTGTTTCGTATTTATAAGTCCAGTGTATGCACACCGCACAAAACAGTGTGTACACACAATGAAATAACAAAATTTGTGCCAGCGGAGTCTCAACACCAAAATTTTCACTTGCACTAAACAAATTTTAGTTTTTTATGTTTTTTAGTTTTTAAAATTGATTGCCCACTTGTAAACAGACATGCGCGTCTATTAAAAGCTTTGCCACGGCAGTGGACTTGTCCATAAAAGATTTTATTCTTATTTTCACTTTTCACACAATTTCTTTTTGACAGAACACGTGTAAGCGCTGCCAACCTTCGATAATTATTGAGTGCAAATATTAAAAAGAAAAATTTTGCATCGATACAAAATAATATTTATATTATAGAACAATTAAAAAAAAAAAATAATTTTGTAAAATATCTACTTTAGATTTAATGTCATACACATAATACCATAACACCAAACCAGAGTAGCGATTTACTTTATTTACCTATTGGATTATAGCCTTCGTTAAGTAAGTAGGCTGATTGCCAATACATAAATAATAAAAAAATAAAAAATAAAAAAATAAAACAACTTCGTTCAAACCCACGACATACACGCACCGTTCAGATGCGCATCCCACTAAGCCATCGGTTTACATACAACATGTCTATCAAAGTCAGGAACTTAACATCTTCTTGTTTCTTTTTCACTTCATTTCAATATCAGCGTGCCGACAATAGCTTTTAATGTATTCGTGCATATACGTGTGGACGCTCTCGGATCTCTCATTCCCATAAGCAAAGGCCAATTTTGTTTGTTTTGCAGAAAATAAAGCAAGTCGGGTTTTTGTCGCTACCCGCAATCAAAAATTTTTTTTTAGTATTTAAGCAATAAACCGAATTTGATTGCAATATGAATGGTACATGTTATCTCAAGTTCTTCCGAACACAAATTTAACGTTGGCCTTTTTTTGAGAAATTTTATGCCGTTGCGTACGTCAAATACTTTATGATGCAATTTTTTTTAAGGTGCTGTACAAACACATACTTTTTTTTATTTTCTTAAAGTGCACAACAAACTTGCTTTACGAAGCTAGTTCGATCAAAAAAATAAAATCCAAGCAGCTAAATTAAAAAAACCTTGCTTTCCGTTGCGTACGTTACATGAAGTATGCCTAACTATACTTAACAATATTTATTTTTTTAATATTCATTTAAAGCTTTTTTTTTATTTATTAATAAATAATTAGATTGATTTAATGTTCCAATCAATATAGATCACAAATTTTGATTTTTTTTCCGTTTTATGATTATCTTAAAATTGTATTTTTTTAACAAAAACAAAGTTTTGAGGTTATTATAGGTGATTGATTACCTACTATTCAGAAATAAATCACCGAAAATCTTAACTTTTTATATATTTCCAAGGTTGCATATATAGCAGATTATTCCATCAACAAATATATACAGTTTTTACAACTTTAAAGTTTTGCCCTTGGAAACGATTTTCTGGGAAATGCCCACATGTAAATGCACTTGTTGCATATTATTCTATAACACGCTTTGTTTTAATGCGATAGAACTCACTCAAGCGGGAGCTTTTGTTTTGTTACACTCTCTCTTTCTCAAGTCGAGCTTTCGCATGCAGCCACCTGCTGCTTGCGCTGGCCGACTCTCTCTCTCACTCTCGACTCTCACGCAACAAAAACACACGTGTATATAATTCGATCGGCTTTATTATTATTTTAAATCAAATCTTTTTTTATAATTTGGCCAAAGGTGGCACAAAATAGTGTCTCCTCTAAACAGACATAATTACTTGTTATTGGAGTTAACGCAAGTAAAAGAGAAAATATGGCGTACGTTAAAGTCGGGCGCAGACGACTTTGGTATACCCTGTACCACCACATTGCAATTAAGTCCGACACATTGCTTAAAACGATATGATATTACGATATTTTCATAAAAAAAGAAATCAGTCGAATTTTGCACCAAAAAATTTTTTTGACCGATCGGTCTTATGGGGACTGTATGATACAGTCAACCGATTTTGATCAAATTTAGTACACTGATTGGAAACTATAAAAAACTCCCGACAGCCAAATATGGTTCCGATATCTTTAAAACCAAACAAACACAACGAATTTTGTAAAAAAAAACGTTTTTTTGACCGATCGTTCCTATGGGAGCTATATGATATAGTCAACAATTTTGATCAAACTTGGTGCAGTGCTTGGGTACTCTAAAAAACTTCTTAATACCAAATTTGCTAACAATATCTTTACAAACAAACGAAACGCAACGAATTTTGTACAAAAAACGATTTTTTGACCGATTGGTCCTATGGTCAACCGATTTTGATCAAATTTGGAACAGTGCTTAGCTACTCTAAAAAACTTCCTCATGCCAAATTTGGTTTCGGTATCTTCACAAACAAATGAAACACAACGAATTTTGTACAAAAAACATTTTTTCGACCGATCGAACCTATGGGAGCAATATGATATAGTCAACCGATTTTGATAAAATTTGGTACAGTGCTGGGGATCTCTAAGAAACTTCCGACTGCCAGATTTGGTTATGATATCTTCATAAACAAACGAATTATCCATCTAAAACTTTTGCTTTTTTTCGAGGTCCTCTGAAACACCCCTATGGGAGCTATATTATGTAATCCCGATATCAAAAAAAATTCACGTGCAGTACAAGCACGCGTTAGAAGTAAAACTCTACGCTGTTTTTTTTTTTTTTCTTTAGTTTAGCCGTCTTAACATTACTTTGCAGTTCAAACAGTGTCTTAACAATCAATTATGTATTATAATAATAATGAAAGTAAAGGAATTCTCGTTCCAGAGATATATCTGATATATGTGATGTCAATTTTTGTTAAATGTATAGCTAAAAGATAGAACACGTCAAATTATAATTTCTATGCATATTTTATTTTGTTCTGATGTAGCATTTTTACAGTTGTATATTAAAGGTGTTGGATTAACTAATATTTTTTAGTTAATTGTTTTTATATAAATGAAATGAAACGAACGTATTTCTAAACGTTATAAATTTTATTGTATTGTTGTTGTCACGCAACCGTGTAAGTTAGGTTACAGTGACGGCACATAACCTCACAACCGTATGTTTAGCAAAGACTAATTTGATCTTGGAACGCTGACGGCAATGCAAGGGCCGCAGCGCTGCCAAGAATCTTACATATTATAATACATAAAAATACATAAATAAATATATATAAATAGATAACTATTATATTGCAGTAACCAAAGAGATAAACAATTACACTAGTTTACACGAAAAATGAACCTTCGTGAAAAAGTGTTTTTTAGGGTGATTTGGGGTCGAGAAACACGAAAATGGAAACCTTTTTTTTTCTTTTTTTTTTTTTTTTATTTTTTCTTAAGCACCGTTTTCGAGATGTTTTCGAAAAACATGCTTTTGGGCTCTTATTTCAGTTATTCGTCAATATCTCGTGAGCCAAATTTTGTATCGACATAATAGATAACTAGAAAGGTATTGATGTGCTCTTCACAGTGATATATAATTATGTACAGGTTAAGTACAAATTATAGAAGTTACAAGCAACCAAAATCGAAAAAACGTGTAATTTTTTACCATTTTTCAAAATTTTTTCAAAATTTTTTAATTACACAACAATTGCTTTACGTTGCATTATCTCGAGTGACAACGATTGAGGGACTTTTTATTGTAACAATGAGCGACAATGATTTTAAATTTTACCATGGAACAAGAGCTGTTACTTCAATGATTTATCTTCAAGATGAATTTAGCAGACTATTAACGACAAAGTTACAAACACAACATATGACGTTGATGGACTTTATTTCGAATAGACCAGGACTGTCTACATTATCTCTTAATTGTCAAAGCTTACGAAAGCATGCTCAGGATATATCCATTGACAAGATTGCTACAAAAGCGAATATTCTTATGCTTTCGGAGACATGGCTTAATAATGAAGAGCGTATTGACATACCGAATTTTGATTGGGTTGTACAATACAAACGTCAAAATGTAAGAGCTGGAGGAGTTGCCATTTACAAAAATAGTAATGTGGAAACATATGTTACTACGCCTATGGTATAAAAATTACACGTTTCTTCGATTTTGGTTGCTTGTAACTTCTATAATTTTTTTTTTTCTTTACCTGTACATAATTATATATCACTGTGAAGAACACTTCAATACCTTTCGATCTAATTGTCTTTTATGTCGATACAAAATTTGGCTCACGAGATATTGACGAATAACTGAAATAGGAGCCCAAAAGCATGTTTTTCGAAAATATCTCGAAAACGGTGCTTAAGAAAAAATAAACAAAAAAAAAAGGTTTCCATTTTCGTGTTTCTCGACCCCAAATAACCATAAAAAACACTTTTCTACGATGGTTCACTCGATGACCCATAAATTTGTAAACTAGTGTTATGCATAATGCTAGTTAAGATATTTGCACAATGTAAGAGCTTTTGTTTGTTTATGTTATGTTATAAATGTAAGAGATAAATTGTCTAATTTACGTATACTATTTTTACTGTTCTTCTGTTTTTTTTGAGATAATTGGTTTGTGGTAACTAAAATAGGAAACAAATATGCAAGATTGTAGACCATCTACATTCCTACTGAAAGTAGCGTCGATAGTTGTTCCACTTCTCGTGGTTGGTTCTCGTGGATTGTTGCTGAGTCTCAAATGAAAATGATTCATTAAGAATTCTGTCAGTTGCATTCCTTGGTCGGTAGCGAAATTTAAATTGAAGTCTCCACTGAGAATCATTGGAATTGTGTCGTAGTTTTTCTCGGGATAAATTTTGTTTAGAGCCTGTGCGCCTTCAATTGAGTAAATAAAAAGATTTTCCAATATATATTCCGAGATTTTTTGGAATGTGTTGTTTGGTGATATATATATACAGGCGAGCAAAATTGGTCCATGTGTGTTTTGTGAAGTGCACTTTGCTATGCAAATGTCACCGATTTTCTGTGTCGTTTGCACTGTTGTACTTTCTGCACCTGGTACTCTTATTCTCATGTTAGGCGTAGTAACATATGTTTCCTCATTACTATTTTTGTAAATGGCAACTCCTCCAGCTCTTACATTTTGACGTTTTTTAAGTAGTGCGAATAGAACAAAATCAATGGTAATTCCTCTGCGCTGAGCGCGAAAGAAAGCAGCATAAAAAGAAATAGAGAAAGAAAAAGAATTAGACAATGTAACTGTCTTGCAATGCTGCTTGGCTTTGTTGTTCGTGCAACTCTCACCTCCCCGCACCAACTTCAACATCGTTCTTTGCGCAGCGCGATCTTATTTTGTAGCCAACCACCAAACAACACCAAGGCCACGGCTTTGCTGTGAGAGTAACAAAAGGTAAGAGAGAGAGAGAAGCAAGCAAAAAAATCGAGCTGGCACACAAGCTAATGCATGTACACTGGGACTTGTATGTATGTACACAGAGTACAAAAATTATTCGGACACTTTGAATTTTTTGAAGCCACATAACTTTTGATGTAGACATGATAGAACAAATATTTTTTTTTTAATATTAAAAATATAACATTTTTCTTATGAAAGAGAAGGAACGCGAGCCTGTACTGCACGTGAATTTTGTTTAACTCTGCTATTGCTTTTTGCTTTTGTACGATTTGTTTAGGCGCTCAACGCAAAAAAAACGTTATGAATGTCATACTATTTGCACTGCTTAACTAACAAAACGTGACAGTGACTTCAAATTTGCAAACTTGTCAATGTAAACAATATAAATAATACATATATTTTGTATTTATATTTTATTATATTATTATATTACAACTGAAAATACAGTTAGCTCAATGTGTAGCTTCAAATATCTTTTAGCATCACTTTTACTTTTTAAGTAGTGCGAATAGAACAAAATCAATGGTAATTCCTCTGCGCTGAGCGCGAAAGAAAGCAGCATAAAAAGAAATAGAGAAAGAAAAAGAATTAGACAATGTAACTGTCGTGCAATGCTGCTTGGCTTTGTTGTTCATCGACAACATCGTTCTTTGCGCAGCGCGATCTTATTTTGTAGCCAACCACCAAACAACACCAAGGCCACGGCTTTGCTGTGAGAGTAACAAAAAGCAAGAGAGAGAGAAGCAAGCAAAAATACAAGCTGGCACACAAGCTAATGGCAAACACTGGCACTTGTATGTATGCATGCATGTATGTCGCTGTGTTGTATTCACGCAATGCATACAAAAACAATTCTTTCGTTTGCACACATACACATGTGCTGCGTGCTTTAGCTAACTTTACAAAATTTCAAATTGACTCCCTACGAAAAGTCGCAATGCCGCACAGCTGGCACACAAGCTAATGGCTAGCACTGGCACTTGTATGTATGCATGCATGTATGTCGCTGTGTTGTATTCACGCAATGCATACAAAAACAATTCTTTCGTTTGCACACATACACATGTGCTGCGTGCTTTAGCTAACTTTACAAAATTTTAAATTGACTCCCTACGAAAAGTCACAATGCCGCCTAAAAAGTTTGCTCTCTCAACAAGAAACGAAGTCATGACTGATGACCACGTCGCAATGCGAATGAGAACATCAAAAGCAGCTAACGTTTTTTGGGTTAACAAAATTTCAAAGTTACTCCCATAGAAAAATGCCCAACAAATCCAAAAATGCATAACGCCGCCTAAAAAGTTTTACTTCAAAAATAAAATAAACTTGTCTCCTATGGATTAACAAGGGATCTTATCTGAAAGTTTGGTTGCTCTAGCTCTTACCATCTCTGAGATCTAGGCGTTCATACGGACAGACAGACAGACGGACATGGGTATATCGACTTCTCGAGTCACACTGATCATACTTTAGGTAACTTTGAGGGGTCTCCGACGTCTCCCTTCTGTACGTTACATACATTTTCGCCTTGCACAAACACAATATACCCTTTGTACCATACGGTAACTGTATTTGTCAATACCGTTTTGGAAAATAGCAGACACAATAAAGTTTTTAAGGCTACGCTTGTTCTTCCAGAACTTTTGCATCCTCAAAGCTGAACGAGGCTTCACAAAAGCAATTGCATTAGCTTGAAATAATTCTGATCTGCGCTTTCCATACTCTTGTAATCGTAAGTGGTATGGCTTATAAGGCCAATAAGTAGTTACGTCAGGTAAAGAAGTTGGAACGTCTGGAGTTTGGGGTTTCGCATCCGAAGCTACTTGTGGACATCCACTTGCGGAATTGGGTGGACATCCTGGATCGAGTTTTTCGAACATTTTGAACAATTGGGTTTATACGTATCTGCGGCACCGCAGCCATAACAAAAGATGCGGCGGGGCTTTAAGCAATCATGGTATCTGTGACCCAATTCATCACAGTTCCAACATTTCAATCTATCACTAGATCGGACTGCACAATTCTCATCTGTCACCTCGCTTATCTTAACAGACTGAACATCCGATTCTTCCTCGTTTATAATGGTGTTAATGAAACGCTTCGTCACATCTTGACGAGAAAATGTTTTGATTTGAAAATTACGAAAGAATTCTTCATGACGGTGACATTCCTACGTAATGTTGCCTTGTTTGGAATGTCAACATGTAAAAGCTCATGCTTTAAATCCGGTTTCAAGTTGTGCTTAACTTCTATCATCAGTTCGCTATCTAACAGTGGTTCACGCAACGTATCGTTAATAGCTAGCATCGCATCCAGAAACTCATCAAAACTTTCATTTTTACCCTGTTTTCTGCGCTGCATAATGTTCTTAATTTCTCTATCAGTGCGCTGATCTTGGTATCTCTCTTTTAAACGGATACCTAATTGATACCAATCCATGTAATCAGACGTCCTATGGACACGCCAAAAGAAATCTAACGCTGAACCTGAGAATAATAAGTGGGCAAACTGATACAAAAGTTCAAAGTTTCCATCCAGACATTGCGAAGTAAGGATATTTACGCGGTATAAGAAATCATCAATGGTTACGTCATTTTTCGTACCACTAAATTTGATGTGCCAGTTAGAAATTATATTTGCATTTTGACAAAAAAGCACCTTAGTGTATTTTTGCTCTATAATTACAGCGATGATATCACATCGGTAAGTCTGGAGCTCCAGACTACTATTCGGATAGCATCCGCATACATGGCCTATGACGACATGGATCCACTTCCGGGTCACAAATTCCAGAATCTGGTAAAGGACTGCGACGGTCTGGGCACTGGCCTACTGATCGGCTGCGATGCAAATGCTCACCATGGAATATGGGGGAGCTCAAATACCAACGAAAGGGGTGAGTTACTTTTTGAATATTTCCTCACTACTAATTTAGTAATTTGTAACCGGGGAAATGATCCCACATTTATTATCAAAAATAGAGAAGAGGTCATCGACCTAACTTTTATCTCAAACTTTCTATATGACCAAGTCACAAATTGGAGGGTATCGAAAGATCACTCCTTCTCATACCATAGATACATTGAAACACAATTTTCTATCTCCACTCCTATCCCTGTTGAGTTTATTAACCCACGTTGAGCCAACTGGAAAGCCTTCAAGGTTAAGCTAGCTCAGACCCTAACAGTCCCACCAGAGGGGACTCTTCATTCAGACGATTTTGGGATACCCTGTACCACCACGTTGCAATTAAGTCCGACACATTGCTTAAAACCTCCAAAAGATATTTTACTCGGCAAATTTGGTTACGATATTTTCATAAAAAACAAAGAAATCAGTCGAATTTTGCACCAAAAATTTTTTTGACCGATCGTTCCTATGGGAGCTATATGATATAGTCAACCGATTTTAATCAAATTTAGTACATTGATTGGGAACTATAAAAAACTCCCGACAGCCAAATTTGGTTCCGATATCTTCACAAACAAACGAAACGCAACGAATTTTGCACAAAACACGTTTTTTTGACAGATTGGTCCTATGGGAGCTATATGATTTAGTCAACCGATTTAAATCAAATTTCCTACAGTGCTTGGGAACTTTAAAAAACTTCTTAATGTTAAATTTGGTTACGGTATCTTCACAAACAAACGAAACACAACGAATTTAGCACAAAAAAACATTTTTTCGACCGATTGATCCTATGGGGGCTATATGATATAGTCAACCGATTTTGATAAAATTTGGTACAGTGCTGGGGGTCTCTAAAAAACTTCCGATTGCCAGATTTGGTTATGATATCTTTATAAACAAACGAATTATCCATCTAAAACTTTTGCTTTTTTTCGAGGAGTTCTGGAATGGCTAAAGTCTTATACTAAACATCCATTATTTTATGGGACGAATGTCCAATGGCCCATAAAAAATCTATGGAAACCTTAAATCGAACATTACAAGATTTGAGACGGAGTTCACAGCTGTTTGGCGGTGCATTAATATTGTTGTCTGGTGATTTTCGTCAAACGTTGCCTGTTATTCCGAGATCAACACCAACTGATGAAATTAATGCATGTTTGAAAAGTTCATTTTTGTGGGCACACGTAAAAAGGCTTTCGTTGACGACCAATATGCGTGTGCGTCTTCAAAATGATTCATCAGCAAGTGAGTTTTCAAAGCAATTGCTGAAGATTGGCGATGGAAAAATTGCAAGTGATCAAAATGGGTTTATCACGTTACCGAATAACTTTTGCATAATTGTATCATCAAAACAAGAACTCATTGATCGCGTTTTTCCAAATATTGTTCAAAATTACAATAACCATGATTGGTTACGAGAACGTACAATTTTAGCTCCAAAAAATATCAATGTCAATGAAATCAATTTCCACATCCAGGAAAAATTGCCAGGTGATTCGGTAAGGTATAAGTATCCATTGATACTGCTATGAATGATGAAGACGCAGTCAATTATCCGGTCGAATTTTTCAATTCTTTGGAACCACCAGGCATGCCACCGCATAATTTGAATTTGAAAGTTTCATCGATTATACTTCTCCGAAATCTTAATGAACCGAGACTTTGTAATGGTACGAGACTTTCAGTGAAGAAATTGATGCCAAATTTAATTCAAGCAAAAAGTGAAATTGTACTAATACCGCGCATCCCATTAATACCAACGGACATGCCATTCGAATTTAAACGCCTTCAATTTCCTGTTCGGCTTTCTTTTGCTATGACCGTCAACAAAGCCCAAGGGCAAACGCTCCAGGTGTGTGGAGTTAATTTAGAGGAAGCTTGCTTTTCTTACGGTCAACTGTACGTTGCATCTTCGAGAGTTGGAGCGCCGAAAAATTTGTTTATTTATGCACCACAACAAAAAAAAAAATGTTGTGTATACAATTGTATTAAATTGAACGTTGCTTGTCTTTTTCCGAAATAAAAATACAAATTATTTAATTTTATTTTGTACATTATTGTATTTAGAAATCAAATCTTTTTAGCAATCAATTTTTTGCGTAGCGAAGCGCGCCGGGTAACGCTAGTACAAATTATATTTTTGATTGGAAACGAAATCTATATATATAAAGATGGCGTACGTTAAAGTCGGGCGATACCCTGTAACACCACATTGCAATTAATTCCGACAAATTGCTTAAAACCTCCAAAAGATAATATATTCGGCAAATTTGGCTACGACGTTTTCATAAAAAAAAAGAAATCAGTCGAATTTTGCACCAACAAATTTTTTTGACTGATCGGTCTTATGGGGACTGTATGATATAGTCAACCGATTTTGATCAAATTTAGTACACTGATTGGAAACTATAAAAAACTCCCGACAGCCAAATTTGGTTCCGATATCTTTAAAACCAAACGAAACACAACGAATTTTGTAAAAAAAGCGTTTTTTTGACCGATTGTTCCTATGGGAGCTATATGATATAGCCAACCGATTTTGATCAAACTTGGTGCAGTGCTTGGGTACTCTAAAAAACTTCTTAATGCCAAATTTGCTAACAATATCTTTACAAACAAACGAAACGCAACGAATTTTGTAGAAAAAACGATTTTTTGACCGATCGGTTCTATGGGAGCTATATGATATAGTCAACCGATTTTTATAAAATTTGCTACAGTGCTTGGGAACTCTAAAAAACTTCTTAATGCCAAATTTGGTTACGGTATCTTCACAAACAAACGAAACACAACGAATTTTGGAAAAAAAGCGTTTTTTTGACCGATCGTTTCTATGGGAGCTATATGATATAGTCGACCGATTTTGATCAAACTTTTACAAACAAACGAAACGCAACGAATTTTGTAGAAAAAACGATTTTTTGACCGATCGGTTCTATGGGAGCTATATGATATAGTCAACCGATTTTGATAAAATTTGCTACAGTGCTGGGGATCTCTAAAAAACTTCCAACTGCCAGATTTGGTTATGATATCTTCATAAACAAACGAATTATTCATCTAAAACTTTTGCTTCCTCTGAAACACCCCTATGGGAGCTATATTATGTAATCTCGATATCAAAAAAATAAAATAAATTTGTCTCCTATGGATTAACAAGGGATCTTATCTGAAAGTTTGGTTGCTCTAGCTCTTACCATCTCTGAGATCTAGGCGTTCATACGGACGGACGGACATGGGCATATCGACTTCTCTAGTCACTCTGATCATACTTCAGGTAACTTTGGGGGGTCTTCGACGTCTCCTTCTGTACGTTACATACATTTTCGGCTTGCACAAACACAATATACCCTTTGTACCATACGGTAACTGTATTTGTCAATACCGTTTTGGAAAATAGCAGACACAATAAAGTTTTTAAGGCTACGCTTGTTCTTCCAGAACTTTTGCATCCTCAAAGCTGAACGAGGCTTCACAAAAGCAAATGCATTAGCTTGAAATAATTCTGATCTGCGCTTTCCATACTCTTGTAATCGTAAGTGGTATGGCTTATAAGGCCAATAAGTAGTTACGTCAGGTAAAGAAGTTGGAACGTCTGGAGTTTGGGGTTTCGCATCCGAAGCTACTTGTGGACATCCACTTGCGGAATTGGGTGGACATCCTGGATCGAGTTTTTCGAACATTTTGAACAATTGGGTTTATACGTATCTGCGGCACC
This sequence comes from Chymomyza costata, assembly GCA_018150985.1. Taxonomy (NCBI): domain Eukaryota; kingdom Metazoa; phylum Arthropoda; class Insecta; order Diptera; family Drosophilidae; genus Chymomyza; species Chymomyza costata. The sequence continues at coordinate 705,100 of JAECWU010000166.1, forward strand.
GCAGCCATAACAAAAGATGCGGCGGGGCTTTATGCAATCATGGTATCTGTGACCCAATTCATCACAGTTCCAACATTTCAATCTATCACTAGATCGGACTGCACAAATCTCATCTGTCACCTCGCTTATCTTAACAGACTGAACATCCGATTCTTCCTCGTTTATAATGGTGTTAATGAAACGCTTCGTCACATCTTGACGAGAAAATATTTTGATTTGAAAATTACGAAAGAATTCTTCATGACGGTGACATTCCCTACGTAATGTTGCCAAGTTTGGAATGTCAACATGTAAAAGCTCATGTTTTAAATCCGGTTTCAAGTTGTGCTTAACTTCTATCATCAGTTCGCTATCTAACAGTGGTTCACGCAACGTATCGTTAATAGCTAGCATCGCATCCAGAAACTCATCAAAACTTTCATTTTAACCCTGTTTTCTGCGCTGCATAATGTTCTTAATTTCTCTATCAGTGCGCTGATCTTGGTATCTCTCTTTTAAACGGATACCTAATTGATACCAATCCATGTAATCAGACGTCCTATGGACACGCCAAAAGAAATCTAACGCTGAACCTGAGAATAATAAGTGGGCAAACTGATACAAAAGTTCAAAGTTTCCATCCAGACATTGCGAAGTAAGGATATTTACGCGGTATAAGAAATCATCAATGGTTACGTCATTTTTCGTACCACTAAATTTGATGTGCCAGTTAGAAATTATATTTGCATTTTGACAAAAAAGCACCTTAGTGTATTTTTGCTCTATAATTACAGCGATGATATCACATCGGTAAGTCTGGAGCTCCAGACTACTATTCGGATAGCATCCGCATACATGGCCTATGACGACATGGATCCACTTCCGGGTCACAAATTCCAGAATCTGGTAAAGGACTGCGACGGTCTGGGCACTGGCCTACTGATCGGCTGCGATGCAAATGCTCACCATGGAATATGGGGGAGCTCAAATACCAACGAAAGGGGTGAGTTACTTTTTGAATATTTCCTCACTACTAATTTAGTAATTTGTAACCGGGGAAATGATCCCACATTTATTATCAAAGATAGAGAAGAGGTCATCGACCTAACTTTTATCTCAAACTTTCTATATGACCAAGTCACAAATTGGAGGGTATCGAAAGATCACTCCTTCTCATACCATAGATACATTGAAACACAATTTTCTATCTCCACTCCTATCCCTGTTGAGTTTATTAACCCACGTTGAGCCAACTGGAAAGCCTTCAAGGTTAAGCTAGCTCAGACCCTAACAGTCCCACCAGAGGGGACTCTTCATTCAGACGATTTTGGGATACCCTGTACCACCACGTTGCAATTAAGTCCGACACATTGCTTAAAACCTCCAAAAGATATTTTACTCGGCAAATTTGGTTACGATATTTTCATAAAAAACAAAGAAATCAGTCGAATTTTGCACCAAAAAATTTTTTTGACCGATCGTTCCTATGGGAGCTATATGATATAGTCAACCGATTTTAATCAAATTTAGTACATTGATTGGGAACTATAAAAAACTCCCGACAGCCAAATTTGGTTCCGATATCTTCACAAACAAACGAAACGCAACGAATTTTGCACAAAACACGTTTTTTTGACAGATTGGTCCTATGGGAGCTATATGATTTAGTCAACCGATTTAAATCAAATTTCCTACAGTGCTTGGGAACTTTAAAAAACTTCTTAATGTTAAATTTGGTTACGGTATCTTCACAAACAAACGAAACACAACGAATTTAGCACAAAAAACATTTTTTCGACCGATTGATCCTATGGGGGCTATATGATATAGTCAACCGATTTTGATAAAATTTGGTACAGTGCTGGGGGTCTCTAAAAAACTTCCGATTGCCAGATTTGGTTTTTTTCGAGGAGTTCTGGAATGGCTAAAGTCTTATACTAAACATCCATTATTTTATGGGACGAATGTCCAATGGCCCATAAAAAATCTATGGAAACCTTAAATCGAACATTACAAGATTTGAGACGGAGTTCAAAGCTGTTTGGCGGTGCATTAATATTGTTGTCTGGTGATTTTCGTCAAACGTTGCCTGTTATTCCGAGATCAACACCAACTGATGAAATTAATGCATGTTTGAAAAGTTCATTTTTGTGGGCACACGTAAAAAGGCTTTCGTTGACGACCAATATGCGTGTGCGTCTTCAAAATGATTCATCAGCAAGTGAGTTTTCAAAGCAATTGCTGAAGATTGGCGATGGAAAAATTGCAAGTGATCAAAATGGGTTTATCACGTTACCGAATAACTTTTGCATAATTGTATCATCAAAACAAGAACTCATTGATCGCGTTTTTCCAAATATTGTTCAAAATTACAATAACCATGATTGGTTACGAGAACGTACAATTTGAGCACCAAAAAATATCAATGTCAATGAAATCAATTTCCACATCCAGGAAAAATTGCCAGGTGATTCGGTAAGGTATAAGTATCCATTGATACTGCTATGAATGATGAAGACGCAGTCAATTATCTGGTCGAATTTTTCAATTCTTTGGAACCACCAGGCATGCCACCGCATAATTTGAATTTGAAAGTTTCATCGATTATACTTCTCCGAAATCTTAATGAACCGAGACTTTGTAATGGCACGAGACTTTCAGTGAAGAAATTGATGCCAAATTTAATTCAAGCAAAAAGTGAAATTGTACTAATACCGCGCATCCCATTAATACCAACGGACATGCCATTCGAATTTAAACGCCTTCAATTTCCTGTTCGGCTTTCTTTTGCTATGACCGTCAACAAAGCCCAAGGGCAAACGCTCCAGGTGTGTGGAGTTAATTTAGAGGAAGCTTGCTTTTCTCACGGTCAACTGTACGTTGCATCTTCGAGAGTTGGAGCGCCGAAAAATTTGTTTATTTATGCACCACAACAAAACAAAAAATGGCGTACGTTAAAGTCGGGCGCAGACGACTTTGGGATACCCTGTACCACCACATTGCAATTAAGTCCGACACATTGCTTAAAACCTCCAAAAGATATTTTATTCGGCAAATTAAAAAAAAAGAAATCAGTCGAATTTCGCACCAAACAATTTTTTTGACCGATCGGTCCTATGGGGACTATATGATATAGTCAACCGATTTTGATCAAATTTAGTACACTGATTTGGAACTATAAAAAACTTCCGACTGCCAAATTTGGTTCCGATATCTTCAAAACCAAACGAAACGCAATGAATTTTGTAAAAAAAAACGTTTTTTTGACCGACTGTTCCTATGGGAGCTATATAATATAGTCAACCGATTTTGATCAAATTTGCTACAGTGCTTGGGTACTCTAAAAGACTTCTTAATGCCAAAATTGCCAACAATATCTTTACAAACAAACGAAACGCAACGAATTTTGTACAAAAAACGATTTTTTGACCGATTGGTCCTATGGGAGCTATATGATATAGTCATCCGTTTTTGATCAAATTTGCTGCAGTGCTTGGGAACTCTAAAAAACTTCTAAATGCCAAATTTGGTTACGATATCTTCACAAACAAACGAAACACAACGAAATTTGTACAAAAAAACATTTTTTCGACCGATCGATCCTATGGGAGCTATATGATATAGTCAACCGATTTTGATAAAATTTGGTACAGTGCTGGGGGTCTCTAAAAAACTTCCGGTTGCCAAATTTGGTTATGATATCTTCAAAAACAAACGAATTATCCATCTAAAATTTTTGCTTTTTTTCGAGGTCCTCTGAAACACCCCTATGGGAGCTATATAATGTAACCCCGATATCAAAAAATAAAATAAACTTGTCTCCTATGGATTAATAAGGGATCTTATCTGAAAGTTTGGTTGCTCTAGCTCTTACCATCTCTGAGATCTAGGCGTTCATACGGACAGACGGACAGACGGACATGGGTATATCGACTTCTCGAGTCACACTGATCATACTTTAGGTAACTTTGGGGGGTCTCCGACGTCTCCTTCTGTACGTTACATACATTTTCGGCTTGCACAAACACAATATACCCTTTGTACCATACGGTACAGGGTATAAAAATGTTGTGTATACAATTGTATTAAATTGAACGTTGCTTGTCTTTTTCCGAAATAAAAATACAAATTATTTAATTTTATTTTGTACATTATTGTATTTAGAAATCAAATCTTTTTAGCAATCAATTTTTTGCGTAGCGAAGCGCGCCGGGTAACGCTAGTACAAATTATATTTTTGATTGGAAACGAAATCTATATATATAAAGATGGCGTACGTTAAAGTCGGGCGCAGACGACTTTGTGATACCCTGTAACACCACATTGCAATTAATTCCGACAAATTGCTTAAAACCTCCAAAAGATAATATATTCGGCAAATTTGGTTACGACGTTTTCATAAAAAAAAGAAATCAGTCGAATTTTGCACCAACAAATTTTTTTGACCGATCGGTCCTATGGGGACTATATGATATAGTCAACCGATTATGATCAAATTTAGTACACTGTTTGGGAACTGTAAAAGACTTCCGATTACCAAATTTGGTTCCGATATCTTCAAAACCAAACGAAACAACGAATTTTGTAAAAACAGCGTTTTTTTGACCGATCGTTCCTATGGGAGCTATATGATATAGTCAACCGATTTTGATCAAATTTGTAACAGTGCTTGGGAACTCTAAAAAACTTCTTAATGCCAAATTTGGTTCCGATATCTTCAAAACCAAACGAAACACAACGAATTTTGTAAAAAAAACGTTTTTTTGACCGATGGTTCCTATGGGAGCTATATGATATAGTCAACCGATTTTGATAAAATTTGGTACAGTGCTTCCGATTGCCAGCTTGGGTTATGATATCTTCAGAAACAAACGAATTATCCATCTAAAACTTTTGCTTTTTTTCGAGGTCCTCTGAAACACCCCTATGGTAGCTATATAATGTAACCCCGATATCAAAAAAATAAAATAAACTTGTCTCCTATGGATTAATAAGGGATCTTATCTGAAAGTTTGGTTGCTCTAGCTCTTACCATCTCTGAGATCTAGGCGTTCATACGGACAGACGGTCAGACGGAGAGACGGACATGGGTATATCGACTTCTCGAATCACACTGATCATACTTTAAGTAACTTTGGGGGTCTCCGACGTTACATACATTTTCGGCTTGCACAAACACAATATACCCTTTGTACCATACGGTACAGGGTATAAAAAAAGATGGCGTACGTTAAAGTCGGGCGCAGACGACTTTGGGATACCCTGTACCACCCACATTGCAATTAATTCCGACACATTGCCTAAAACCTCCAAAATATATTTTATTCGGCAAATTTGGTTACGATGTTTTCATAAAAAAAAACAGTCGAATTTTGCACCAAACTATTTTTATGACCGATCGGTCCTATGGGGACTATACGATATAGCCAACCGATTTTGATCAAATTTAGTACACTGATTGGGAACTATAAAAAACTTCCGGCTGCCAAATTTGGTTCCGATATCTTCAAAACCAAACGAAACACAACGAATTTTGTAAAAAAGTGTTTTTTTGACCGATCGTTCCTATGGGAGCTATATGATATAGTCAACCGATTTTGATCAAATTTGCTTCAGTGCTTGGGAACTCTAAAAACCTTGTTAATGCCAAATTTGGTTACGGTATCTTCACAAACAAACGAAACATAACGAATTTTTTACAAAAAAACATTTTTGACCGATTGGTCCTATGGGAGCTATATTATATAGTCAACCGATTTTGATCAAATAAAAACAGTTCTTGGAAACTCTAAAAAACTTTTTAATGCCAAATTTCGTTACGGTATCTTCACAAACAAACGAAACACAACGAATTTTGTAAAAAAAGCGTTTTTTTGACCGATCTTTCCTATGGGAGCTATATGATATAGTGGGGGTCAGCTGCTCCTAGTATAGGGGGAATTACATGTAGTGCTTCATGCCTGCGTGCCGTAACTGTACTAGGAGCGGAAGTGCGACTTCAACCTCCTCGTGGTGGCCCCTGGTAACAGCCCTCAGTTAGGTCATGTCTCTGCTGAGGGCTGGCTAGTGTTGTCGTGCCAGGGAGAAGGAAACTCCCTGACAGTGTTTGTCAAATAAATCCCCCAATCCAAGGTGGAACAGCGTATGCCGATGGATGAATGGCTGGAGGGTTTTCCAGTCGCTAATATGCGAACTTGAGGTGCCCAGGCGAGGCCTCATTTTAACAAATGCCTTACTGCGCTGACAGGGCCAGGTGCAGTGGACCTAATTTCCCTGATTACTCGTGGGAATCATATGGACTTACAAAATAAAACAAAAAAACCAGAAGGCAGCAGTAGCCTAAATACTTGCAAAGCTAACGAGCAAGAGCTCATGGAGCACAGTGGACGGGAAGAGGTAGTTATTGCCTCGACCTCCAAAGATGCTGCCAAAATGGCTAAAGACAGCCAAGGGGAAAAAAGGTTATGTGGAGCCGCAAGGAAGAGGTTGAAGTTTCTCCTCAAAAAGGGCATAAGCTTTGATGAAGCTAAAGCCCTGGCGACACAACCCATCACTCCAGGGGCTTCTGGCACCCCGAAAAGACAAAGATCGTCAGACAAAACCCCTCCAGAAGCGGCTGAGCGCAAACGCCCGCTAAGGGATAGCATAAGTGGACGTCATAAAACTCCACATGCAAGCACAAAAGGCCAAAGTAGGCCGTCATTTAGAGATACTGTCAAAGGTATCCGCATTGCAGTGCTGGCAAAGGACTACCCAAATACAGTCCTAGCCACAAAGCAGTTGGACCTTATACAGGATGACCTGATGGCTAAAGTACTGAACGGAAACGACGGTGAAACATCGCCCCAATTCCTGGGATGTACATACAAAGCGGGCTTCATGACCTTACTCTGCAGCAATGAGAAAACGGCAGAGTGGGTTAAGCAAGTGGCTCTAAATATAACACCATGGGAGGGTGCTTCACTATGGGCTATAGAGGAAGATAAGATGCCTCACCCAAAGGTCCTGGCGGGCTACTTCCCCAATGCGGCGACGACGGAAACAGAGACAATCTTGTCTTTTGTTAAAAAACAAAACGTAGATCTCCCAGTAGTTTCCTGGAGAACGCTGCGTCGCACCAACAAAGGCACAAGTGCCATGTTAGTACTTGCAGTCGACCAAAAATTTGTGTTTCTTTCCAATGCTGGAGTCGTCAGCAAGCTTTCGCCACTCGTTGCAAGCCAGGTTGGTCCATATTTCCATAAAGCTGACTGACGCAACTTCTTTGCTGATATGCCTCGCGTTAGTAAATCAGCTGGATTACATTTTCCGCTGCAGTGATGCTAATCATATCCATTCGTTAAATTATTTATTTCGGCAATCTTAGTGCTGATGTATTGTTTTGATTGCCTTCCGTCTCCCTTGATCCAGTTAAGCCCTATGCTTGAGTCGGACCACATTTTTATCGATGAGATGTCCAGGTTAAGCTGAGCCTTTAAGTATTGGCCCCACCTTGCTGCAACTAAGGCTGCTGTGAGCTCGAGCCGCAGCGTGGTAGCATTCTCGAAGTAAGAAATGTGTTGATCTGACCATCATCGGTAATTTCTCTCAAATAGGCTGCTGCTCCATATGCTACAGGCTGGCGTCTGCAAAAATGTGAAGCTCCAGAGTGCTCGAGCTACATTTAACTAAGCTACGCTCAAGAGCAAATTCCTTTAAGTTTGCCATATCTTCACGCCACGATGTAAAAGCATATGCCAGATCCGACGACAAGGTAGCATCCCACTCTGAGTGCTCCTTCCATATTTTCTGAAGTAAAATTTTTATGTTTATAGTGAAGGGGCCTAAAATTCCCAACGGATCATAAATTCTAGCCATGGCCCTCATCACATTCCGCTTTGTGGGTCGGAGGCTCTGCAGGTATTCTATTGTTGCCTCCAAATCAACGCTAATTTCGTCTGTAATTGTATTCCATTTTATTCCAAGCACCTTTTGGTCTAGTGCCGGAATCTCGCCATTTGAAGCAAATAAAGCATTTTCGTTGTCGTCTTGTCCTCTCGATATACTGGGTGATGAGGCATATAGTACACGCCTTCGCCTGGTGTCGCTGGAGCCTTTTCTGCGAATCCGGAATTTACTAACTCTTGCATACCTCTTTCATACTCAACGGATTTTTCTTGGTTTTTGGAAAGTTTGTTACGTAATGTGTTGTTGTGCAATGGCCTTGTTGTTGAATAATTCCACTTTCGGTATTTTCCACGGTAATCTTGCGGTGTAGCGTCCGTCGACTTTTCTTATGTCGGCAGTCTGAATATCGTCTTCTGGCTGGCCATACGGTGTTATACCGATTGCTTCTCGTTTCCAAAATTTCGTTATGTCTCTTCGCGAACTGCAGCTATATTAACCGTTTAATATTTTAATCTGAAACTTAAAAGAGCGATGCGTTGTGGTTACATGCATCTGTGTGTCAAAAATAAACAAAATCGGACAATTACAACAAAAGTTATAGTCTAAAATGTAAAAATTTCACCTCCCCTTGCCTATAAACTGCGTCAATATTTGACTCTACGTAATTATAGTAACAAATGACCTAGAACCACCAATTTTGGTAAGCTGATTCATGTGCCTCTAATGAACAAATCCACATCCAAATTTTATCAATGCAGCCCCCACCCCCCGCAATCGATTTACCGTGTTTTCTCCCACACCCTTCAACATATCCCCTTGAAACTTACCCCATATACTTTAAATAACTCCTTTGACGTAAATTTCTTTTTTCATCAAAACCGGTTAAAATTTGCGGAACTTATAGGTATCAATATCGTTTTGCACCAACAAAAAAATGTTCCAATTTAAATTCTTAGTAAGAATATTCTTGAGTATTTAAACACACGCCCGTAATTATTCGATTTACTATTTGAATAATGACAGCCACTACTATCCCGGGTTTCGGCACCATGTAAAAAATATGACTGATCGATTGACCGGAACTCAAATAAGAATGACTGTATGCTGCGAATGTTCATTTAATACTAACTTTAGTTTGTACATAGTAATGCTCATTAGAGCGGCTTAGCCTAAGCAAACAAGAGTGTGTGTGTGTGTGTGAACAGTTAATAGTAACTGGGGTAATTTCATTAGAAGCTAAGACACATTTTTTATAATAGTAGTAAAAAACGGGAACACTGCCATTACGACAAAAAGCGGTAGAAAAGTCCACAAAAAAAAAAAACCTATAAAAACCTAATATTACGTTACAGATTATTCTTACCAACATGCCTTGGGTTGTCAACAATTCTAGACTACTCACACTCTCAACTAATACCAATAAAAACAGGCTTGTCCACAATCCAATCCGGATGATTTAAAATTATACACGAATACATTAAAAAATCTCGAAACTGACTTAAATAGTTTCAACAATTCCCATCGAATATTTTCATTCCTTAAATATGAGATAGAAAAAATAAAAATCGACTTGAGTAGATTACACAAAACCAGGCGAATGCCAAGAGCAATAAATGAATTGGGAACTATATGGAAATGGATAGCCGGCACGCCGGACTATGACGACCACAACATCGTAGTTAGCAAGATAAATGAGCAGTTGGAAAACAACAACCGCCAAATAATAATAAATAAAGTAAGTAAAGTTAACCGTAGCTTTATCAAAACCGCCAGAAATCCAATATGCCATGTCAGCGCATAAGTCCACACGTGCGCCATGTCAGCACATTCTTGAATCAAAGCGTGGGACAAACCAAATAAAAACTGTCCCACGAAATCTGATGCACCGACAGCGGCACTTATGTTAGAATTAAGTTCCTCGGTTTAATAAAAAAGCTTCCGAAATGCAGAAGTAAAAAAAGTGTTTTTTTTATAAAACAAAAAAGAAAATAATTTAATTTATATAATTGTATTGAGGAGTTTGTCTTTGGAATCAATTGCAACACATACAGCGAACATGACCATAAGGAGCAAAAGTCCCATTGATGTATGAAGAAGTAAGAGGGATGGCAAGCATGCATACTGCTCTAACGGAACTATTCCAGCGTAGTTTGGCACTAGTTGCTTTGTTCCTTTGTTCACAATCAGTTAGTCGTTTTTATATAGTTGACAAGTGTGCGCGCATATCAAAAGGAACATTAAACAAATATCTATTTATATATATAAAAAGAAGTTACATTTCCTTGGTGATCTTATAACTCAAGAACCGCCGAACCGATTGACACAAAAATTTTAGAGTTCGTTCCCATCTATGAGGAGGTGGTTTGTGTGAAGTTTGTTTGGAATTACTTACTTACTTGCCGTTACTGAGTTATGAATTAATTAAATTTATTATTTTTTCTTGAAATAATTTTCAATGTTTTGTTTTTACATTCAAAACTTTGAATTAATTAAATTTATAATTTTTTCTTGAAATAATTTTCAATGTTTTGCTTTTACATTCAATTAGTAATATTCTGTACTGCAACGTTTTCTAAATCAATTGATTGCTGAAACAATTACAGGAGATGATGGATATCCACAGTATCGTCGACGATCAACTGAAGACAACGAAATTAAACTTCAAAATCAAGACGTTGAAATCGATAACCGGTGGATAGTTCTGGACTCACCGATACTGTCAAAAATGTTCAACGCTCACATAAATGTAGAATATTGCAATTCTGTAAAATCAATGAAATATATTTGCAAGTATGTGAATAAGGGAAGCGATATGGCTGTTTTTGGAGTGGCTCCTGAAAATAGTCATGATGAAATTTTGTAGTACCAAATGGGGCGCTATATTAGTACCAACGAAGCTGTATGGCGTATTTTATCGTTTCCAATTCATGGCAGATATCCGGTTGTTGTACATTTGGCAGTTCATCTTGAAAACGGCCAACGTGCTTACTTCACTGCTGCAAATGCCGAACAAAGAGCAGTAGAGCCACCAGCAACTACACTGACAGCTTATTTCCATTTATGTGAAACGGATGAATTTGCCAGGACTTTGCTATATTCAGAGATGCCTCACTATTTCACATGGAATGCATCAACAAAAAAATTTCAACGTCGCAAACAAGGCACATCTGTTGATGTTTATCCAGGTATTTTTCGAAAAGATACTTTGGGACGTATTTATACAATTAGTCCAGCTAACGTTGAATGTTTTACTTGCGACTTTTGTTGGTGAACGTAGATGGACCTCAATCATTCCAACATTTACGAACTGTCAATGGTCAACTGTGCGCCACTTACTATGAAGAATGTCAACAATTGCATTTACTGGAAGATGATATGCATTGGGATGCTACGCTTCGTGATGCATCAATTGCAACTCCACCAAATCAAATTCGTATGTTTTTTTGCGATCATAATATCAACGTTTTCCATCAAATCCACTGGAATTGTGGAATAAATACAAAGATTTCATGGCTGAAGACATTTTGATTCGACTTCGACATCGTTCAACTGATCCTGCATTGCTGCTGACATTGGAAATGTATAATGAAACCTTGATAATGATCGAAGATTTGTGCCTTACGATTGCAAATAAAGCATTAGGGCAATTAGGATTGACTCCACCAAATCGTCCAATGCATGATTTATTTGAACGAGAATTGCATCGCGAACAGCAATTCGATCGTGATGAATTGCGTGCGTTCGTCCAAACGTATACTCCACAATTAAATGATCAACAAAAAGATGCATATGACAAAGTGATGCAAGCTGTCAATGACAACACTGGTGGATTATATTTTTTGGCGGCACATTTTGGATTTCATTGATACTGGCAACGATTCGGTCGGAACAAAAAATCGCATTGGCACTTGCTTCTTCCGGTATTGCAGCTACACTACTTGATGGCGGCCGCACAGCACATTCCGCCTTGAAATTGCCATTGAACATGCAAGCAATTGAAACACCAACATGGAATATATCAAGGAGTTCTGGAATGGCTAAAGTCTTACAAAAAACATCCATTATTTTATGGGACGAATGTCCAATGGCCCATAAAAAATCTTTGGAAGCCTTAAATCGAACATTAAAAGATTTGAGACGGAGTTCTCAGCTGTTTGGCGGTGCATATTGTTATCTGGTGATTTTCGTCAAACGTTGCCTGTTATTCCGAGATCAACACGTACAAAGGCTTTCGTTGACGACCAATATGCGTGTGCGTCTTCAAAATGATTCATCAGCAAGTGAGTTTTCAAAGCAATTGCTGAAGATTGGCGATGGAAAAATTGCAAGTGATCAAAATGGGCTTATCACGTTACCGAATAACTTTTGCATAATTGTATCATCAAAACAAGAACTCATTTATCGCGTTTTTCCAAATATTGTTCAAAATTACAATAACCATGATTGGTTACGAGAACGTACAATTTTAGCACCAAAAAATATCAATGTCAATGAAATCAATTTCCACATCCAGGAAAAATTGCCAATTCAATTTCCTGTTCGGCTCTAGAGATGTTGTGGCGGATGAAACAAATATGTTTCATTCTGGGATTGTGGACTGTTTCAGGCAATCAGAAGACTCTCTGTTCCCACTTGATAGTGTGGAACAGGTTAATAGTTCTATTTTTCAAAATAAAAATGAAGAGCTGGTTGACTTTTCGTATATGAATACAGAAATTGAAAAGTCTGATTTTCCGTTTGTTGAAATGAAAATTCCACATGTCTGGAGAATGCCGATCCAGTTATGAATACTGATGATTGCATCATTTAGATAAAACTTCATAGACTAATGAAATCTTATATATTATTAGATAGAGGTTTAATGAATGCTTATATATGCTTGAATAATATACCAAATACTTTTGAAGAAACTAAGAATCGGGATGATAAAGTATATCGGGAGGAGGCCATACAAGAATGAGATTCTCACTTTCAAAATAATACTTGGTCATTGGTACAAAAACCGGATAATAAAAATTTAGTAAATTGCAAATTAGGGCAAGCGGTAGTTTGCCCTGTTCAGTGTGCGGGTATCGACAGGGCAAAAACCCGACTTGTTATATTTTCTGCAAAACAAACAAAATTGGCCTTTGCTTATGGGGCTTACGTCTATTTGGGGTAAATTTGTGTTCAGTTTCTGATCTTTCCTTTGCACAACGTGATAAAGAGAGAAGCGCTTATGTAGATGAACAAGGTACAGGGTATTCCACTGTCGGGCACCGCCTCGACTGTATTACATTTTTTTGTTGTATTATAACATAAAATATTTATTATTTATACCCTGTACCTATAGGTACAAAGGGTATACTAGATTTGTGCAATGTATGTAACGGCAAGAAGGAGGCGTGGCAGACCCCAAGTCCTTTATATCAAAATGCTTATCATAACCTCGGGTAGCGAATGAGCCATGTCCGTCTGTCCGTCCGTCTGTCCGTCCGTCCGTCTGTCCGTCTGTCCGTCTGTCCGTCCGTCCGTCTGTCCGTCTGTATGAACACCTAGATCTCGGAGACTATAAGAGCTAGAGATACGAAACAATACCAGCTGGTGCGCATTTTTCCTCAGAAGATCAAGTTTGTTGAATCATATCAATATCTTTCCCCGTTCCCCCGTAGCAGAGTTTCGCGGTTTTTAGCTAAATCGTTTAATATTTTAAACTATTGAAACTTAACAGAGCGATGCGTTGTGGTTACATGCATCTGTGTGTCAAAAATAAACAAAATCGGACAATTACAACAAAAGTTATAGTCTAAAATGTAAAAATTTCACCTGCCCTTGCCAATAAACTGCGTCAATATTTGACTCTACGTAATAATAGTAATAAATGACCTAGAACCACCAATTTTGGTAAGCTAATTCATGTGCCTCTAATGAACAAATCCACATCCAAATTTTATCAATGAGGGCCCCCCACCCCCGCAATCGATTTACCGTGTTTTTTCCCACACCCCTCAACATATCTCCATGAAACTTACCCCATATACTTTAAATAACTTCTTTAAAGTAAATTTCGATTTTCATCAAAATCGGTTAAAATTTGCGAAACTTATAGGTATAAATATCGTTTTGCACCAACAAAAAAATGTTCCAATTGGAAATTCTTAGTAAGAATATGCAGGAATAAATCTTTTTTTGAGAAAAAAGGTACAGGGTATTCCACTGTCGGGCACCGCCTCGACTGTATTACATTTTTATACCCTGTAACATATGGTACAAAGGGTATATTGTGTTTGTGCAAGCCGAAAATGTATGTAACGTACAGAAGGAGACGTCGGAGACCCCCAAAGTTACCTAAAGTATGATCAGTGTGGCTCGAGAAGTCGATATACCCATGTCCGTCTGTCCGTATGAACGCCTAGATGTCAGAGATGGTAAGAGCTAGAGCAACCAAACTTTCAGATTCGATCCTTTATTAATCCATAGGAGACAAGTTTATTTTATTTTTATACCCTGTACCGTATGGTACAAAGGGTATATTGTGTTTGTGCAAGCCGAAAATGTATGTAACGTACAGAAGGAGACGTCGGAGACCCCCAAAGTTACCTAAAGTATGATCAGTGTGACTCGAGAAGTCGATATACCCATGTCCGTCTGTCCGTCTGTCCGTATGAACGCCTAGATCTCAGAGATGGTAAGAGCTAGAGCAACCAAACTTTCAGATAAGATCCCTTATTAATCCATAGGAGACAAGTTTATTTTATTTTTTTGATATCGGGGTTACATTATATAGCTCCCATAGGGGTGTTTCAGAGGACCTCGAAAAAAAGCAAAAGTTTTAGATGGATAATTCGTTTGTTTATGAAGATATCATAACCAAATTTGGCAACCGGAAGTTTTTTAGAGACCCCCAGCACTGTACAAAATTTTATCAAAATCGGTTGACTATATCATATAGCTCCCATAGGATCGATCGGTCGAAAAAATGTTTTTTTTGTACAAAATTCGTTGTGTTTCGTTTGTTTGTGAAGATATCGTAACCAAATTTGGCATTAAGAAGTTTTTTAGAGCTCCCAAGCACTGTTCCAAATTTGATCAAAATCGGTTGACTATATCATATAGCTCCCATAGGACCAATCGGTCAAAAAATCGTTTTTTGTACAAAATTCGTTGCGTTTCGTTTGTTTGTAAAGATATTGTTGGCAAATTTGGCATTAAGAAGTCTTTTAGAGTACCCAAGCACTGTAGCAAATTTGATCAAAATCGGTTGACTATATTATATAGCTCCCATAGGAACAGTCGGTCAAAAAAACGCTTTTTTTACAAAATTCATTGCGTTTCGTTTGGTTTTGAAGATATCGGAACCAAATTTGGCAGTCGGAAGTTTTTTATAGTTCCCAATCAGTGTACTAAATTTGATCAAAATCGGTTGACTATATCATATAGTCCCCATAGGACCGATCGGTCAAAAAAATTGTTTGGTGCGAAATTCGACTGATTTCTTTTTTTTAATTTGCCGAATAAAATATCTTTTGGAGGTTTTAAGCAATGTGTCGGACTTAATTGCAATGTGGTGGTACAGGGTATCCCAAAGTCGTCTGCGCCCGACTTTAACGTACGCCATTTTTTTGATATCGGGATTACATTATATAGCTCCATAGGGGTGTTTCAGAGGACCTCGAAAAAAACCAAAAGTGTTAGATGGATAATTCGTTTGTTTATCATAGCCAAATTTGGCAATCGGAAGTTTTTTAGAGACCCCCAGCACTGTACCAAATTCGATCAAAATCGGTTGACTATATCATATAGCTCCCATAGGATCGATCGGTCGAAAAAATGTCCAGTATATAGCTGTTAAAGAATTTTGCTCTGCGTTTGGTTAGCGCTGGGCAGTTGGCTAAAAGGTGCTCCATGGTTTCCTCTTCTTCATTGCAGTATCTACAAGTTACCGTGTCCGATAGACCTAGCTTGGCCAAGTGGTATCTACATGGGTAGTGGCCAGTGAGTGCGCCGCATAGGATGCGTAGGTCTCTTCTATTGAATTCTAGAGCTGCTGCCCCCTTTTTTGAGTCGAACTGAAGGAATTTTTTGGAGTGACGGAGCCCTTCCAGGTGATCCCAGTAGTTTTTTGTCTCTTTTCTGGTATTTTTTAGAATGATGTTTGTAATATCATTTTTTGTGAAGCCATACAAAGGGCTAGGTCCTGTGAAGAGAATCTCCGCCCCTTTTCTGGCTTGTTCGTCTGCTGCTTCATTACCTTCAAAACCTTTGTGCCCAGGCACCCAAATAAGTTTTACCTTATTATTGTGGGATGCAAGTAGGTTTAGGTTGAACATAAATTTGTAGTTGTTGAGGGCTTTAAGTACCGCTTGGCTATCAGATAGAATATTTACTTTTATTCTTTGCACATTGCGGCTTAATAGTTTCTGAGTTGCAGAGTTTATTGCAAACAGTTCAGCATCGAATATTTTGCTTCTTTACATAGAGAGATGTGCATTTGGCAGCGGGGACCGACTACCCCTGCACCTACTCCTTCTTTCGTTTTGGAGCCATCTGTATACCATTTCTGGGCATCATCTTGCACCCAATTTGGGATATTTGTCCATTCGTCCCTTGTGGGTATGAAGATCTCGTAGTTTTTTGTTGGGCTAACTACTGGATCTATCTGGTTATTAAAAGTAGCAATTTGCTTTGCCTCTTTTGCCCAGTTTAGAATTTAGAGGTGTCCTTTATGATCTCCTTTAAATTTATAAGTTTTGTGGAGATTTACAGCCTCTTTAGCCGCTTCTGTCCTTATGGCTAGGTGAAGCGGTGTGAAGTTAAGAACAGCCTCCAACCCTGCTGTGGGTGTTGTTCTCATTGCTCCAGTAATGCTAAGGCATGCAAGCCGTTGAATTTTTGTTGGTTTGCGTTGTGCATTTTTTTTTTTTGTTGAATTACCTTTTTCCACCTTATGACTGAGCCATATAGTATTGAAGGTATTATCATTTGTTTGTATATCCAGGATGACATTTTGGGGCTAAGATCCCATGTTCTTCCTAGCAGTTGTCTTGTGGCCCATATTTGTCTAGTGGCCTTTTGTATTGTATTATCTAGATGACGTTCCCATGACAGCCTTTTGTCAATTGTTAGGCCTAGGTATTTCACGTCATCTTTAAGTGGTACCTCCGTACCTTTTATAAAAAGACTTGCAATGTTATTTATATGTCTTTTTGTGTATGATGCAATGGTAGTTTTGGTTGGGTTGATAGACAGCCCTTCCCTGTCACACCATTCCCAGGTGATTTTGAGAGCATCCTGCATACGCTCACCAATGATAGTGTCATGTTTACCATTTATGATGACTGTAATGTCATCCGCATAGCCTATGGTTTTGAAGCCTCTAGTGTTAAGACAGTCAAGCAGATCATCAACTAGGATAGACCACAGTAGTGGAGATAATACACCTCCTTGTGGACATCCTTTGACTGTATTTACACTGATTGCGACATTACCAAGTTCAGCTGTTATCACCCTTTTTTGTAGCATTTGGTGAATCCAGTTTATTAACAATGGGTTTGCTCCTATTTTAGTTAGGGCACGCTTCATTGATTCATGGCTTGCATTGTCAAAGGCACCCTCTATATCCATAAAGGCACATAGGGATATTTCCTTCGACTCAATCGCCTTTTCTATATTTGTAACTAGCTCATGTATAGCCGTTATTGTTGATTTTCCTAAGCGAATTGCAGTTTGTGTAATGGATTTGTTTTTAGCAAATCAGTTCTAATATGGAGATCAATAAGTTTCTCCATAGTTTTTAGTAGAAATGATGATAGACAGATCGGTCTATATGATTTCGGTTCATATGGGGGCTTGTTGCCACCTTTCGGTATAAAGATTACTTTTACCTACCTCCATCTTTTGGGAATGTAACCCAGCTTAAGGCAGGTTCTGAGAACCTTTACCAAGATGCGTTTTAGGTTAGTTGTACCGTTTTTTAGTAACGCCGGAAAAATTAAATCCGGTCCGGGTGATTTATAAGGTTTGAATGAGTCTAATGCCCATTCTATTTTTTCAAATGTTATTATGTCGTTGATTAAGGCGGTGTGAGGTCTCGGAAGGATTGATTGCGTCCTTTGCGAGGTACTCTCGCCTGTGTTTAGGTAACAGCACGGGAAGTGAGTTCTTGTTAGAAGCTCTATTGTTTCTGCAAACGTTGTCGTGACTGTACCATTTGGATGATTTAGAGTACCAATATTTGCTGTCTTAGCATTAGATAGAGTTTTGTGGATTCTAGCCGTTGCCGGCACGTCCATTAGATTTTCACAGAAGGTAGTCCAGGATTTCCTTTTGGACTTTCTTAGTTCTTTATTGTAATTTGTTAGAGCCACTCGATATTGCTCCCAGGATTTTACCCTTTTTGCCTTGTTGAATTCCTTTCTGGTTGTTTCGCGTAGCGACGCTAACCTGCCATTCCACCAAGGAACTTTGTTTTTCGTTTTCTTAGTTTTTAGAGGACAATTGTTGTGATAGGAGGTTAAAATTGCAGTCGTTAATGTGTCGACTGCTGCCTCAATATCAGCTGTGCCTCTTATTGATTTGTTGAGCCCTAGAAGCTCATTATCTAGGTTTACATTATAGCTTACCCAGTCTGTTGCTCTCGGTGAGCGGTAGTGGATGTTTACAGGTTGTTCAATTTCAACCTCAAAAGAATATGGTTATGATCAGAGAAGGATGCTTCCTGAGAGACTTTCCAATCTTTGATCATACCAGTGATATTTAATATGGTTAGGGTGAGGTCTATCACCTCTTCCCTTATTGAGTTTATAAAAGTGGGACAGTTCCCGGTATTCGCTATGGCTAAGTTATTCGTGATAATGTAATCAAGGAGAGACTCACCCCTCTTATTTGTGTCGGAGCTCCCCCAGACGATGTTGTGGGCGTTTGCATCACAGCCCATGATGAGGGGAATGTTCTTCTCCTTGCACCAGGCGAATCACTGTATTGGTAGGTGCTGTTTGATATTCACCTGGGAAGTAGGCCGAGGCAATGGCTACGTCTTTGCGTACCCCCAGGTGGTTGACCTCCATAAGTATGGCAGCCGTATCACCATCCAGGAAATCTGTGATTTGAAGAAATTTAGTATTTTTGTCTATAAAAATCGCCGCTCTAGGTCTGTCGGCTTTAACATCATAGATCAACTTACCGTTTTTGTTGGTCAGGCCGCATATCTTACCCGTCCTGATCCAGGGCTCTTGTATTAGCCCTATTTGTGAGGTACCCAAGGCAAACCTCCTGTCTAATTCTGCAGTTGCAGCTTTAGCGTGGTGGAGATTTGCCTGGATCATCTCATGTTATTGTATTAGTTTCCGCAGTGGTGTTGGCAGGCGTCAGTGCACCTTCCTCAACACTCATGTCTGCGTCGGTGTCAACCACCGCTTCTTCTTCGGCTTCCTTGTCTTTATCACCTTCCGATTTCAAAGCTTTTTCGTTATCCATGACAACTAATTTCGGCATGCCGAATGCTATCATGATTTCGTGTAAGGGGTGTTTTAAATCTTCAGCTGCCTTTGATTTAAGTATTTTAATTTGAGCGTATTTCGAAAATTTGTCGATGGCAGTGAGTGCTAAATTCTTCTGAATTATGAATAAGTCGATATGGATTATCTGACCTGGAAACGAAGGTATTGGTGTTGTTTGGATTTCTCCACATGGCGGTCGTCTATCGTAGTTTGTGTCTTTGCATGTTTCGCATGCATTTTGATATGTGGGAAAAGAATTTACTTAAGATCTGTATCTTGTTTTCTATGGGGTTCCTATGTGCTCTGGTGTGTTCTTTCGTCAAAATATTGTTCTGTTCGTTTTCGTCTATCACGTCTCGTACTTGTTTTTGCGTATATCGGACCTTATAAGAGCTGAAGTGTAAAGGGAATATATTTTGTATCTTGCCCATAATCGTTTCTGCGGTAAACAAACCGTTCACAATTTTTGGGTCAAGTCGTTTCTTTAAAATTTCTATCAAATCTTTTTCTGAATAATTGTTTTTTTTAACTACATGTCTATGGTTAGATGGAAAGGGTATACTAAATTCGTATGATTCCTCGTCTGAGGTCAATAAAAAAACTTGGTTCTTAAATACGTTGATTGGGACTTACATAACAGGTATTAGGTTGTGCGGGGAGCTCTCGTCACTGTGCACAGTGGCACTAGTGCTATTTATTTGTTGATATATGGGATTTCTAGACAACGCATCTGCTACAACATTAGATATTCCTGGTTTATACCTGAGCTCGTGGTTTAACTCTTTGAGGTAATTTTTCCACCTCTTGAGTTTACTATTATGATTTTTGTTGCTAAGAGCAAAAGTCAAAGGCTGGTGGTCAGTAAATATTACTACTTTAGCGGTACCGTATAGGCACATCCGCAAGCTCTGGAGAGCCCAAACTATAGCCAGCATTTCTTTTTCATTTGCGGCACTTCGGCCTTCGAAAGAGTGCGGGAAATGAAAGTAATCGGTCTGCCGTTCTGCTCTAGTACTGCTCCAATAGCAAAATTCGAGGCATCAGTTGTCAATTGGAATTCTTTGCCAAAGTCTCGGTATGCTAGCATCACTTCTTGGGAGACCAGGGTTCGTTTAATCTTGTCAAACGATTCTAATGCTGCATTATCTAAAGTGATTTTTATTCTAGCCATGTTCTTTGAAGATCTTCCGTTTTCTCCTCTGAGAAAAGTAGTAAGGGGCTTTGCTATTTTAGCGTAGTCCCGTATGAACCTGCAGATAGCTCCATAAACAGAGGAAAGATCGTAAATCCTTCAGAGTTTTGGGTACGGGAAAGGCCTCGATGGATTTTACTTTCTCAACATTGGTTTTAATGCCATTTTTTGAAATAGTGAAGCCCAAGACTTCCGTCTTAAAAAACTCGCATTTTACGATTTGAATTTTCATGTTGGCCTTAGCCAAGGTTGAGAAGACTTTGCATGTTCATCTTCAGACTTGCTGAAAACTATGATGTCGTCTATACAGACGTAGCATATTTTTCCAACATGGTCCCTTAGAATGTCATCTAAGGCCCTTTGGAAGACTGACGGAGAATTTTTCAGTCCAAATGGTAATCTTTGGAACTCGAATTTTCCACCGTTAATGGAAAATTCTGTTTTCTCTATATCACCTCTCTTAAGGGGAATTTGATAAAACCCACCTTTAAATCTAACACTGAGAAAAACGTATTCTCTCCCAGTTGTGCAATGATTTCTCCTATCTCCGGAATCGGATATCGGTCTGAAATGGTAACTGTATTAAGCTTGCGATAGTCAATCACTACTCTATACTTTCTTTCGCCTGAGGCGTAACTTTTCTTGGGTACTATCAAAGAATATAGAACTACATAGAATGCGCATCTCATACAAAAAAATTTTACTATGTGGGGTACTGATATTAGTACCCCACAGAAAATATTGCTTGCATTTGTACATTTGCTTGAATATGAAATTTTGAAAACGAAACGTGTGCAGTGGCAATGGCCTAGTGGAATGCGTGTTCGACTCACAGTCAAACGTGTCGAGGTTCGATTCTCAAGATGATGTTAGATTTAACTTGTTTTTTTTTTGTGTTAATTTTCCATAATTTCTGTTCTTTTTCTATTAAATATTTTTATTTTTTTTTATTGTCGTAAGAAAATTAATGTTTCATTTTCGTATTTTGATATCCTCGCAGGTACAGTACGCCTTCTATGCATTTAATTTCATAGTAAAATACGCACGTGAGGTATAATAAGAAGGGGTAGCGACAAGACGAAATGAGTGTGTATTTCTTGCAACTGTTTTCCCAATGACAGTATACATACTAAGGTGTGTATGCAAAATTTTTAGAGCTCAATGGTGCGGGCGGGCAGAGAACAAACATCTGCCAGCAATGTTCATATTTTCAGCCTCAGCCAAATTTGTAAATTTTTAGTTTTTGAGCCTTCATACCCTCTCGAAGCATGTGACTGGTATGACACTTCATAACCACGTTTGCCTTCACCCTTACAAATGCATGTAAAAAAGAGAAAAATTGGAAAAGAGTATTTTGCTATCGATTCTCATACTGTTGAACAGTTTTTCGGCGTATACACACAAACTGCATTCTCATTTCCGTGCGCAAAATTTGTACAGCTCTTGTTTACCCCGGCAGGCAGAGCAAACGCGAAAATCTAAAAATAGCACAGGCATTTCACGAGCGCTGGCAATTGATCTCGGCTCTGAACTTCGTTTTTGGCTGTCGACAATGTTCATATTTTCAGCCTCTGCAAAAATGTAAATGTTTACTTTCTGGGCATCCATGCCCTTTCGGGGAATGTGTCTGCTATGACACTTCCTTACCACGTTTGGCTTCACACTAACAAATGCGTGTGAAAAAGGAGAAAAATGCGAAAAAAGGGTATTTTGCTATCGACTTCCAATTTGTTCAAGGGTTTTTCCGCATGCATACACAAACACCAATACTTGAATTTAGATGTATTCTTGTGTGTGCACAACTGATGATAATGATGATAGAGAGAGTAAGCATAGGGCCCTTTATTTTATAAAAATGATTGCTCTAAATCTGATTTCGGTAGGCTCTTTCCAACTTCCCATTCTTTAGTCGAAGCATTAAAAAGACATATTATTATTTTTCACAATTGCTTTAAGAAATAACCAGAGGAATAACAAATAAATCAACATACATATCATCGTTCACCTTTGCCACACTACGATTCCCGAATTGTTCTTTGTTGATTGTAGAGACCACAAAAATAAAATATAATTTATATTTAGACCGCATAATAAAAATTTCTTCTACGTAATAAAAAATAAACCCTATAAAATCAAAAATTAAAAATGTGAAACCGATCAAAAATTATTAAAAATAAAAGCAAAAAATATTAACAAATCTGAACCCTGGAGTTGAACTCAAAATAATCCCACGCCATTCAGGCACGCATACCACTGATCCATCAACACCAACTTGCAATCTATGTTAAAATAAGTCTCTTGTACATTTTGGAAGGACAACAACGGAGTCTGTATGTTCTAAAAATAGAAGCAACATATCGCTTCGTTTGGTGCGGCCCGCCCGTACCCACAAGCGGTGACTGTTCTAAAAATAGAACCAACATTTCGTTTCGTTTGCTGCCGCCCGCCCGTACCAACAAGCGCTAAAATGAATTTGGGCGAGATGCGCATTCTATATAGTTCTATATTCTTTGATAGAATGCGCATCTCGCTCAAATTCATTTTAAGGCTTGTTGGTACGGGCAGGCGGCAGCAAACGAAACGAAATGTTGGTTCTATTTTTAGAACACGCACCGCTTGTGGGTACGGGCGGGCGGCACTAACGAAGCGATATGTTGCATCTATTTTTAGAACATGCAGACTCCGTTAATTTGCAAAGTTGTTGTCCTTCCAAAATGTACAAGAGACTTATTTTAACACAGTTACCGTGTTCGTGTTGATGGGTCAATGGTATGCGTGCCTGAATGGCGTGAGATTATTTTGACTTCAACTCCAGGGTTCGGATTTGATAATATTTTATTCTTTTATTTTCAATATTTTTTGATCGGTTTCACATTTTTAATTTTTGATTTTATGGGCTTTATTGTTTTATTAGAAAAAATGTAATACAGTCGAGGCGGTGCCCGACAGTGTAATACCCTGTACCTTTTTTTCTCAAAAAACGATTTATTCCTGCATATTCTTACTAAGAATTTCCAATTGGAACATTTTTTTGTTGGTGCAAAACGATATTGATACCTATAAGTTCCGCAAATTGTAACCGATTTTGATGAAAATCGAAATTTACTTTAAAGAAGTTATTTAAAGTATATGGGGTAAGTTTCAAGGAGATATGTTGAGGGGTGTGGGATAAAACACGGTAAATCGATTGCGGGGGGTGGGGGCCCGCATTGATAAAATTTGGATGTGGATTTGTTCATTAGAGGCACGTGAATTAGTTTACCAAAATTGGTGGTTCTAGGTCATTTACTACTATTATTACGTAGAGTCAAATATTGACGCAGTTTATTGCCAAGGGAGGTGCAATTTTTATACCCTGTACCTGTAGGTACAAAGGGTATACTAGATTTGTGCAATGTATGTAACGGCAAGAAGGAGGCGTGGCAGACCCCAAGTCCTTTATACCAAAATGCTTATCATAACCTCGGGTAGCGATTGAGCCATGTCCGTCTGTCCGTCCGTCTGTCCGTCTGTCCGTCCGTCCGTCTGTCCGTCTGTCCGTCTGTATGAACACCTAGATCTCGGAGACTATAAGAGCTAGAGATACGAAACTTTACCAGCTGGTGCGCATATTTCCTCAGAAGATCAAGTTTGTTGAATCATGTCAATATCTTTCCCCGTTCCCCCGTAGCAGAGTTTCGCGGTTTTTAGCTAAACCGTTTAATATTTTAATCTGAAACTTAACAGAGCGATGCGTTGTGGTTACATGCATCTGTGTGTCAAAAATAAACAAAATCGGACAATTACAACAAAAGTTATAGTCTAAAATGTAAAAATTTCACCTCCCCTTGCCTATAAACTGCGTCAATATTTGACTCTACGTAATAATAGTAATAAATGACCTAGAACCACCAATTTTGGTAAGCTGATTCATGTGCCTCTAATGAACAAATCCACATCAAAATTTTATCAATGCGGGCCCCCCACACCCCGCAATCGATTTACCGTGTTTTCTCCCACACCCCCCAACATATCTCCTTGAAACTTACCCCATATACTTTAAATAACTTCTTTAAAGTAAATTTCGATTTTCATCAAAATCGGTTAAAATTTGCGGAACTTATAGGTATCAATATCGTTTTGCACCAACAAAAAAATGTTCCAATTGGAAATTCTTAGTAAGAATATGCAGGAATAAATCTTTTTTGAGACTCGACTGTATTACATTTTTACATTTTAGACTATAACTTTTGTTGTAATTGTCCGATTTTGTTTATTTTTGACACACAGATGCATGTAACCACAACGCATCGCTATGTTAAGTTTCAGATTAAAATATTAACCGGTTTAGCTAAAAACCGGGAAACTCTGCTACGGGGGAACGGGGAAAGATATTGACATGATTCAACAAACTTGATCTTCTGAGGAAATATGCGCACCAGCTGGTAAAGTTTCGTATCTCCAGCTCTTATAATCTCCGAGATCTAGGTGTTCATACAGACGGACAGACGGACGGACGGACAGACGGACATGGCTCAATCGCTACCCGAGGTTATGATAAGCATTTTGGTATAAAGGACTTGGGGTCTGCCACGCCTCCTTCTTGCCGTTACATACATTGCACAAATCTAGTATACCCTTTGTACCTATAGGTACAGGGTATAAAAATTTGTATTTTGCGTTGGTGCTGCCCTTTTCTACCGTCTATTTATAGTGCTTATTAATAAAAAAATGGCGTACGTTAAAGTCGGGCGCAGACGACTTTGGGATACCCTGTACCAACTCATTGCAATTAATTCCGACAAATTGCTTAAAACCTCAAAAAGATATTATATTCGGCAAATTTGGTTACGATGTTTTCATAAAAAAAAAAGAAATCAGTCGAATTTTGCACCAACAAATTTTTTTGACCGATCGGTCCTATGGGGACTATATGATATAGTCAACCGATTATGATAAAATTTACTACACTTTTTGGGAACTATAAAAGACTTCCGACTGCCAAATTTGGTTCCGATATCTTCAAAACCAAACGAAACAACGAATTTTGTAAAAACAGCGTTTTTTTGACCGATCGTTCCTATGGGAGCTATATGATATAGTCAACCGATTTTGATCAAACATAGTGCAGTGCTTGGATACTCTAAAAAACTTCTTAATGCCAAATTTGCTAACAATATCTCTACAAACAAACGAAAGGCAACGAACTTTGTACAAAAAACGATTTTTTGACCGATTGGTCCTATGGGAGCTATATGATTTAGTCAACCGATTTTGATCAAATTTGGAACAGTGCTTGGGTACTCTAAAAAACTTCCTCATGCCAAATTTGGTTACGGTATCTTCACAAACAAACGAAACACAACGAATTTTGTCCAAAAAATATTTTTTCGACCGATCGATCCTATGGGAGCTATATGATATAGTCAACCGATTTTGATAAAATTTAGTACAGTGCTGGGGGTCTCTAAAAAACTTCCGATTGCCAAATTGGGTTATGATATCTTCATAAACAAACATCTAAAACTTTTCATTTTTTTCGAGGTCCTCTGAAACACCCCTATGGGAGCTATATAATGTAATCCCGATATCAAAAAAATAAAATAAACTTGTCTCCTATGGATTAATAAGGGATCTTATCTGAAAGTTTGGTTGCTCTAGCTCTTACCATCTCTGAGATCTAGGCGTTCATACGGACAGACGGACAGACGGACATGGGTATATCGACTTTTCTAGTCACTCTGATCATACTTTAGGTAACTTTGGGGGGTCTCCGACGTCTCCTTCTGTACGTTACATACATTTTCGGCTTGCACAAACACAATATACCCTTTGTACCATACGGTACAGGGTATAAAAATGTAATACAGTCGAGGCGGTGCCCGACAGTGTAATACCCTGTACCTTTTTTTCTCAAAAAAAGATTTATTCCTGCATATTCTTACTAAGAATTTCCAATTGGAACATTTTTTTGTTGGTGCAAAACGATATTGATACCTATAAGCTCCGCAAATTTTAACCGATTTTGATGAAAATCGAAATTTACGTCAAAGGAGTTATTTAAAGTATATGGGGTAAGTTTCAAGGCGATATGTTGAAGGGTGTGGGAGAAAACCCGGTAAATCGATTGCGGGGGGTGGGGGGGCTGCATTGATAAAATTTGGATGTGGATTTGTTTATTAGAGGCACATGAATCAGCTTAGCAAAATTGGTTGTTCTAGGTCATTTGTTACTCTTATTACGTAGAGTCAAATATTGACGCAGTTTATAGGCAAGGGGAGGTGAAATTTTTACATTTTAGACTATAACTTTTGTTGTAATTGTCCGATTTTATTTATTTTTGACACGCAGATGCATGTAAACACAACGCATCGCTCTGTTAAGTTTCAGATTGAAATATTAAACGGTTTAGCTAAAAACCGCGAAACTCTGCTACGGGGGAACGGCGAAAGATATTGACATGATTCAACAAACTTGATCTTCTGAGGAAATATGCGCACCAGCTGGTAAAGTTTCATATCTCCAGCTCTTATAGTCTCCGAGATCTAGGTGTTCATACAGACGGACAGACGGACAGACGGACGGACGGACAGACGGACAGACGGACAGACGGACGGACAGACGGACATGGCTCAATCGCTACCCGAGGTTATGATAAGCATTTTGGTATAAAGGACTTGGGGTCTGCCACGCCTCCTTCTTGCCGTTACATACATTGCACAAATCTAGTATACCCTTTGTACCTATAGGTACAGGGTATAAAAATGTAATACAGTCGAGGCGGTGCCCGACTGTGTAATACCCTGTACCTTTTTTTCTCGAAAAAAGTTTTATTCCTGCATATTCTTTCTATGAACTTTCCAATTGGAATATTTTATTTGTTGGTGCAAAACGAAATTTATACCTATAAGTTCCGCAAATTTTAACCGATTTTAATGAAAATCGAAATTTACGTCAAAGAAGTTATTTTAAGTATATGAGGAAAGTTTTAAGGGGATGTGTTGAGGGATGTGGGAGAAAACACGATAAATCGATTGCGGGGGGTGGGGGCCTGCATTGATAAAATTTTGATGTAGATTGGTTCATTGGAGCCACATGAATCAGCTTACCAAAAATTGTGATTCTAGTCCATTTGTTACTATAATTACGTAGAGTCAAATATTGACGCAATTTATAGGGAAGGGGTAGTGAAATTTTTACATTTTAGGCAATAACTTTTGTTGTATTTGTCCGATTTTGTTTATTTTTGACACACAGATGCATGCAACCACAATGCATCGCTCTGTTAAATTTCAAACTCTGCTGGAAAGATATGGACATGATTCAACAAACTTGATCTTCTGAGGAAATATGCGCATCAGCTGGTAAAGTTTCGTATCTCTAGCTCTTATAGTCTCCGAGATCTAGGTGTTCATACAGACAGCCAGACGGACAGACGGACAGACGGACATGGCTCAATCGCTACCCGAGGTTATGATAAGCATTTTGGTATAAAGAACTTGGGGTCTGCCACGCCTCCTTCTTGCCGTTAGATACATTGCACAAATCTAGTATACCCTTTGTACCTATAGGTACAGGGTATAAAAATTATATTTTATTTTTGTGGTCTTTACAATCAACAAAGAACAATTCGGGAGTCGTAGCGTGGCAAAGGTGAACGATGATATGTATGTTGATTTATTTGTTATTCCTCTGGTTATTTCTTAAAGCAATTGTGAAAAATAATAATATGTCTTTTTAATGCTTCGACTAAAGAATAGGAAGTTGGAAAGAGCCTACCAAAATCAGATTTAGAGCAATCATTTTTATAAAATAAAGGGCCCTATGCTTACTCTCTCTATCATTAACTGCATCAGTTGTGCACACACAAGAATACATGTAAATTCAAGTTTTTTTTTTTTTTTTTTTTTTATATAGTATGTTTATTTTTAACAAACGAGTTTGATAGATACATAAATAAACAAATGTAGCAGTATAACATAGAAAAAAACTAATCACAGTTTCTAGTCGAGCACTCGTGACAAAAAATCTTATTTATAATTCTAATTTTTAAAAATATATAACAATGAAAATAAAATGATTAAAGTGTTCATGAGTGTTTAAGTGTGATTGCATTGGAAAAGATGTAAAAAACAACGCATAGTAATATTTGTATTATATATAAAAAAAAAAAACAACTACTTATGACTAAGGTGGTAAGTGGGTGATGCGTTATGGAGCGAGCCACCAGCATCCTTTGTATGTTTGTCATTAATGTTTTTTGGTTTGCTCTTCTGTGAATGTGATAAATTATAGGTATGCCAATATTGTCATTAATGTACCCTTTTTCATCGAGGTACATGAAAATTTCAGGGATGTAAATTCAAGTATTAGTGTTTGTGTATGCATGCGGAAAAACCCTTGAACAAATTGGAAGTCGATAGCAAAATACCCTTTTTCGCCTTTTTCTCCTTTTTCACATGCATTTGTTAGTGTGAAGACAAACGTGGTAAGGAAGTGTTATAGCAGATACATTCCCCGAAAGGTCATGGATGCTCAGAAAGTAAAAATTTACATTTTTTGCTGAGGCTGAAAATATGAACATTGCCGACAGCCAAAAACGAAGTTCAGAGCCGAGTTCAATTGCCAGCGCTCGTGAAATGCCTGTGCTATTATTAGATTTTCGCGTTTGCTCTGCCAGCCAGTGTGTGTACGCCGAAAACCCGTTCAACAGTATGAGAATCGATAGCAAAATACTCTTTTTCGCATTTTTCTCCTTTTTCACATGCATTTGTTAGTGTGAAGCCAAACGTGGTAAGGAAGTGTCATAGCAGACACATCCCCCGAAAGGCCATGGATGCTCAGAAACAAAAATTTACAATTTTGGCTGAGGCTGAAAATATGAACATTGCCGACAGCCAAAAACGAAGTTAAGAGCCGAGATCAATTGCCAGCGCTCGTGAAATGCCTGCTATTTTTAGATTTTCGCGTTTGCTCAGCCTGCCGGGGTAAACAAGAGCTGTAAAAATTTTGCGCACGGAAATGAGAATGCAGTTTGTGTGTATACGCCGAAAAACTATTCAACAGTATGAGAATCGATAGCAAAATACTCTTTTCCAATTTTTCTCCCTTTTTACATGCATTTGCAAGGGTGAAGGCAAACATAGTTATGAAGTGTCATACCAGTCACATGCTTCGGAAGGGTATGAAGGCTCAAAAACTAAAAATTTACAATTTTAGCTGAGGCTGAAAATATGAACATTGCTGGTAGACGTTTGTTCTCTGCCCGCCCGCACCATAGAGCTCTAAAAATTTTGCATACACACCTTAGTATGTATACTGTCATTGGGAAAACAGTTGTCGGCAAGAAATACACACTCATTTCGTCTTGTCGCTACCTCCTTATTATACCTCATAAAAGTGCGTATTTTACTATGAAATTATATGCATAGAACGCGTAGTGTACCTGCGAGGATAGCAAAATACGAAAATGAAACATTAGTTTTCTTATGACAATAAAAAAAAATATATATTTAATAGAAAAAAAACAGAAATTAATTTAAAAAAAAACAAATGGAATCTTACATCAGTTTGAGAATCGAACCACGACACATTAGACTGTGAGTCGAACACGCATTCCACTAGGCCATTGCCACTGCGCGCGTGGCACAAATGCAAGCAATAGTTTCTATGGGGTACTAATATCAGTACCCCACATAGTAAAATTTTTTTGTATGAGATGCGCATTCTATGTAGTTCTATATTCTTTGATAATATGGAATCATATTTTGAAATGCTAAGCAAAGGCAGTAAGCTGGTACAAAAGATGAGGCACGTTTGTGAAAAACTTCATAGCTTTGAAGACCAATGTAATTTGGTTCTTAACAATACGCAAAGACAAACTGCAGAATTAGAAGAAAATAACGAACTATTCATGAATCAAAAACAAATGCGACATAAGCGTTTACCTTTTGAATTCATTGGGTCATTGTATCATATTTTGTTTGGTATTATGGACAAAGATGATAGGGAACAAATAGAAAACAATATGTCTGATCCGCCCTATCCTGACATATGCATGCCCAATTTGGTTTAACGTGTCACCTTCTTATATGGAGAGAATAAGAAAACTTGAAAGAAAATTTTTGAGATTATGTACCTCTATGCATAGAACACCAGAAAGCGGATACACTAAATTCTATTCATCCCAGCAAGTTTATAATATGGCTAATGTAATCCGGATTGATAACTTTATTATAAACTTAGTTAGAAATCACATTTTTAATTGCCTCTCGAATAAGGACAATGACCTTATATTTGCACCTTACCACGCAGACGAAAGGTATATCGAAGCTGCTATAAACAATGGATTTGTACCACCCGAAGCATTCTTGTTTTTAGACAAACGAGGTATTGTTCAGACAAGAGAAGGAATTCCAATCCTGTATCATAAATTCAGGAGAGCCACCACCAAGACAATTGTTATTGAAAACACATTAACTGAGGCTGAGTCGAGATTTGACAAAAAACTTTCAAATCGGGATACAAAAGAAGTAAACAACATCCGATCCAAATTATGGTGGCTGTGTCTTAAGTCGTTTTTTTTTTTTTTAGTATTTAATTTTTCTTCTCTCTTTCTACACAACTCTTTTTCTTTTTATATATAACTCTAAAATCATTTTACAGAAGTAACGTTTTTGAAATTTTTGGTTACATACATATACACGTATAATTTACACACAACCTTAACTTAAGATTGTAACAGATTATTGATTCGAAAAAGGATGTTTTTATATTAATGATACTGTAATTCTTGAGCGCCCATTTGGGACAATTTGAATATTTTTTAATGTATATTGTTAACTAGTGTTTATTATAGTTTTAAGTTATATTAATTTAACAAAAAAATAAACAGCAAAAAAAAAAAAAAAAAAAAAAAATAGAAAACAATATGAAAATATTACTACAGAATCAACATAATTTAGACAAGTTACAGAAAAAACAGACATCAATCATGGGCGACTCAATCTAAACATTTTTAAGCCAAGTCAATTAAATAATGAAGTCTCTAGGCTAAAAGAAAGTCTATCTGAAAACTTACTTCTTCCAAGAAAGAGAACCAATACAGAGTTAAAGGAAATATATTCTCTATTGAAAGTAAGGGGAATGTTTTTGGATAGGAAATTGATTATAAATGCCAAAATTCCGTTGTTTGGCAGGTACCCATCACAATTATTTAAGATTATACCCGTACCAATTGAAAAGGACGGAATACTTAGTATATAACTTCGGGATGGACAAACAAAAGAGTATGCGAAGGAAGTTGGCCATGGAGTAGTGCTAACGATAACTCTTCTGAAACGTCACCTTTCAAACCAAACCGACCATCAAATTGTATCTATAGAACTACAGTAAATACTAGGACATATTGGATAGAATTGGAAGGTAGAAGAATCTTCATAATTCAACAGAGAGAATTCATTGTGAGGGAATCCCAACAGAAATAGTTAACTTACCAGAACAAGGAATATTAGGTCTGATTGTACTGCTAGAACTGAAGACAAATTGTTAGTTGCTCATCATGAGATCCACTCAGAAAGACAAGAAAAAACAGCTTCTTCAAAAATAGGGAAATTGGTAGGGTTCCCAATATAGTATGGGACCCGTTAACAACAACAAAAGTTAATCATTCCGAAGAAATCAGAAGGTTATTAGAAGAAATCAAACAACTAAAAGAGCATCACGTTAAGTTAACAGACCTTTCATCACCTTTCCGGACATTTTATTTATTTTTATTTATTTTTTTATTTAATTAGAGGAGTAAAACTTAGTGCAGTTGACTTTATATTATAAAAAAAAAGTATAATTTATTTTAAAAAAGAAGATAGAGGGAATATATGCGGGAATACACTTTATCGCTATCGTTAAATACATGTAAAGTGTAAATATAATAATAAACAATAAGGGAAACATATAAAATCAAGAAGTGTTTTCCCACATATATATTTACTAATCCACGTCTCTAGCCCGGTGGGGCTAACTCACATCAAGAACTGGCCAGACACTTGGATTTACAATATTAAAGAGGAAACAAGGAAACAAGATAAAAATTAAACATTATATCACAAAAAGAGCCAATAGATCACCGTTGACCATGTAAGTGACTCATCATATAGGGTTGGTCAAGGATGCTCGAATAGCGAAGCAGGAAAAAGGGAAGACTTACGTTAAGAATTAACAAAAGAGAATGTCTTAGGATCCCTACGGAAGTTAAGCCTACAACGGGCAAGATAATTATTTCTTAAATTTTTTATAAGAAGAACACTTACGATTTTTTAAATTAGACAGACTCGGCGTAAACCAAGGCGGTTTAGAGGAAGGACTCAGGACAGAGTGGGGAACAAAGAGATCAAAAGCGGTATATAATATCCGATAGAAATTATTAATAGATAGCTCAAAGTTCTCAGCAGACAACAAAGAGGACCAGTCAACATCAGCCAAAAATTTGTTAAGACCAACAAAATTAGCCTTAAGAAAGCACCCATACCGAGGAGCACGAGCATGGGGCAAAGCGCTATAGAGAACATTAAGTGTTAGTGTGATTTGCAAGGTCGGGTGATACGGATCCTCAGGTTAGGAAATCGGACAGACTCTTGAAATTTCGAAGTCCGAAGAATCACTTACGAATACAAGATCAAGCAACGGATGGTGCAGCATTGGAGGCTAAAGTTTTTTAGGTTTTTAGTAGGCGCAAATGAAGTGCTTGATAACGTCTTCAGAGGTGGAGGGCATTAGTCTAAAGACGAACACCGATTTTCTTGGTGCTACGTTAATAAGTGGATGTGAAGGCACCGAAGAAGAAAAGTTACTCACAATAGGAGGAGCAACTGAAGGAGGAACAGCGCTCAGAACAGTGGCCGAGGTAGATGCTTCAGTCATAATACCATCCATAGGGACTGCGATAGAAATTGCAGCAGGGCTGGCAGTGCTGTAATCTTTCAGTGCAGTTACGGGTAAGATTTCGCCAGAGCCGACAGCAACGACATAAATGGGATCCTCAGCAACGGCGGACGAGATTGGAACCGGAGTTGTAAATGAAATAAGCCCTGCTGAGTTGGAAGAAACAATTAGACTAGCCTCGGTGGCAAGTATGTTTGCCTTTTTACGCTTGGAAGAAACTCTCATTAGCTGTAAGTTCGCAAACATACTTGCAATGGATGAAAACTTATCCTGCAATGATCTAAAATCTTTGTACAGATCATTGAATCCGAGCCTAGTTTGGCTCATAAATGCCTTCATTTCAACTTCAGCAGCGCGGCAGGTTATTCAGGTCCAATTTAGGCCTTTGCTTTCACGTATAAAATCATGCACACGTCCAGTAAGACCCGCACATTTAAGGTGTGCCATGTTATCGCACATCCAGCACGCAACGTAGGTCTCCGTTTGGATACCACTCCATTTGCATAATGGATAGCAGCATATTTTATGGTCACTCATGATTTTAGTACGCAAATGCAAAAGTCAAAAACAAAAACGAAACAGCAGCTGGTCTGACGGTGTATAAGCGTCCCAAAGATAAAACACAGCAGTTATTAAGCAAAACAAATACTTGTGCTCAAAGCAAAGAAGAGATGCACGCAACAACAAGAAATCGTTGGTGAGCGCAGCACAAAGAGGAATACGCAAAGCGACGCACGAAATAAGCCCGCACTGAGCATGGTAGAATTATACCTTATTTTTAGTTTGAGTGAAAATGTGAGAGAGCGAAACCACCCCCATGGGTGGGAATAGCATACCTTGTTTATTCTACCATGGCACTGAGAAACAAGCAACTACAAAAACGAGAACAAGCTGAGCGGCTAGGCAGAGCTTAAAATGCAATAAAATATTAAGCAGCAACTAAAAATTTCACTGTATATTATTTAAATAAAGTGTTTTTACAAATAAATTAACACTGTTGCAGTTGTATCAAGTTTATCACTGTATTTAATTGGGCCGATAAGTTATTAGACGCCGGGGAACAAAGATTGAATTAAGAATTTTAGGTTTTATTATAAAAATATATAAAATTAAACGGAGCGCGGTATAAACACGACCAACAAGAGAGAGAGTGAAAATCGATATGATACCTCATTAATACTTGTTTTAATATTGGTTTTTTCATAGCTATATATTTGATAAGAAAAATGGCGTACGTTAAAGTCGGGCGCAGACGACTTTGGGATACCCTGTACCACCACATTGCAATTAAGTCCGACACATTGCTTAAAACCTCCAAAAGATATTTTATTCGGCAAATTAAAAAAAAGAAATCAGTCGAATTTTGCACCAAACAATTTTTTTGACCGATCGGTCCTATGGGGACTATATGATATAGTCAACCGATTTTGATCAAATTTAGTACACTGATTGGGAACTATAAAAAACTTCCGACTGCCAAATTTGGTTCCGATATCTTCAAAACCAAACGAAACGCAATGAATTTTGTAAAAAAAGCGTTTTTTTGACCGACTGTTCCTATGGGAGCTATATAATATAGTCAACCGATTTTGATCAAATTTGCTACAGTGCTTGGGTACTCTAAAAGACTTCTTAATGCCAAATTCGCCAACAATATCTTTACAAACAAACGAAACGCAACGAATTTTGTACAAAAAACGATTTTTTGACCGATTGGTCCTATAAGAGCTATATGATATAGTCAACCGATTTTGATCAAATTTGGAACAGTGCTTGGGAGCTCTAAAAAACTTCTTAATGCCAAATTTGGTTACGGTATCTTCACAAACAAACGAATCACAACGAATTTTGCACAAAACACGTTTTTTTGACCGATTGGTCCTATGGGAGCTATATGATATAGTCATCCGATTTTGATCAAATTTGCTGCAGTGCTTGGGAACTCTAAAAAAACTTCTAAACGCCAAATTTGGTTACGATATCTTCACAAACAAACGAAACACAACGAATTTTGTACAAAAAAACATTTTTTCGACCGATCGATCCTATGGGAGCTATATGATATAGTCAACCGATTTTGATAAAATTTGGTACAGTGCTGGGGGTCTCTAAAAAACTTCCGGTTGCCAAATTTGGTTATGATATCTTCATAAACAAACGAATTATCCATCTAAAACTTTTGCTTTTTTTCGAGGTCCTCTGAAACACCCCTATGGGAGCTATATAATGTAACCCCGATATCAAAAAAATAAAATAAACTTGTCTCCTATGGATTAATAAGGGATCTTATCTGAAAGCTTGGTTGCTCTAGCTCTTACCATCTCTGAGATCTAGGAGTTCATACGGACAGACGGACAGACGGACCGACGGACAGACGGACAGACGGACATGGGTATATCGACTTCTCGAGTCACACTGATCATACTTTAGGTAACTTTGGGGGTCTCCGACGTCTCCTTCTATACGTTACATACATTTTCGGCTTGCACAAACACAATATACCCTTTGTACCATACGGTACAGGGTATAAAAATAAATGTAACAAGACGCCTGCAGGCCATTACTTTTGCCGGCCCTTTGCAGAATGTTCACGCATGAACATATTACCTACTGCATGCTAACATGGAAATGATTAAGAAACTAAAAATTGAAAACACGTAATGATAAGATAGATATTATCACTATCACATAATTTATGACTATAATAAAAAACGAACAGAAACGTGCTTTTGACCCAAAGGATGGTGTCAGGTAGCGATCCCTTCCGGGTTGAATTACCTTCAATTGCGAATAACAAACAAATGCAGCAACTAAGATAAGCGAGGCTAAGAAATTTTGTGCTATATAAGCTAGGATTTTAAGAAATATAAATCAGTTCTGAAAAAGGAGCTCAAGACTGCGTTTTGTATTTTTTAACTCGGTTTGCACCATTATAATACAAAAAAGTTACTAAGAAGCAGCCGTAGGAGTTTTCCTCCCCTTCGTACATACTCATGATTCTGTCCGCATTTTTTTCCAAGAACCAAAAGATGTGCGGTCTCCAGAAAAATCTCTAATAAGTTTTACTACCTCAGGGATTTTGGGTTGCTCGTTATTACCAGATCTAACTAATGGCACATCTTCGAGTTTTTCGGTTCCTGAGTTGCTGTTAATAACTTCTTTAATTAGGATTAATATAACATCTTTGAGTTCAGGGCTTACTATTGGGGTACTGCTATTCGGACGTGATGGCAGACGGTTTTGATTACCAATGTTAAGGCCCGCAAGGGCTTCGGACAATTCTTCCTGCATAATGGTTAATTTGGATTTTGAGCACAAGTCGTATTATGTATTTTTCTTGGCAAAAATTTGGTTTTTTGGGATTTTTCTTAATTGCTTAAAATTTATATTTTTACTTAGGTTTTTAATTTTATTTATTGATTTGCTTCCTTTTTTATTTATTCCAAATATTATAATATATAAGTTTTTTTTTATTTATATTTTTTTGGGATTTTTTCTTAATATTTAAAATTTTTTGGATTTTTCTTAATTATTTCAAATTTTTAGTTTTGCTTAGGTTTTTATTACTTCTTTTCTTTTGAATTATTGCCAATATTTATTTTTTGGGATTTTTCTCAATTACCCAAATTTAAAGTTTTGCTTCTTTTCTTTTGCTTATAAACTATTCCAAATATTTATTTTTTTGTTGATAAACCTTTATTTTTATTTGTTATTATTTATTTTCTTAGCTTATTTTCTTAACTGACATTAATGGTAGCATCTTAGGTGAATCTGCGCGATAATCTTTTAGACAAACTCTGCATGTCGGAAGCTTTTTTATTAAACCGAGGAACTTAATTCTAACATAAGTTGTTTTTATAGACTACCTTAAGCTGGTGCTGCCGCGTCGCTGCTGTAGCTCTCCTCCGCTGCACATGCCGGTGCAGGTGCCGCTGTCGCTGCTTTTATTTGGTTTGTCCCACGCTTTGATTCCAGAATGTGCTGACATGGCGCACGTGTGGCCTTATGCGCTGACATGGCATATTGGAGTTCTGGCGGTTTTGGCAAAGCTAGGGTTAACTTATATCAAAGAATATAGAACTACATAGAATGCGCATCTCGCCCAAATTCATTTTAGCGCTTGTTGGTACGGGCGGGCGGCAGCAAACGAAACGAAATGTCGGTTCTATTTTTAGAACAGTCACCGCTTGTGGGTACGGACGGGCCGCACCAAACGAAGCGATATGTTGCTTCTATTTTTATAACATGCAGACTCCGTTAATTTGCAAAGTTGTTGTCCTTCGAAAATGTACAAGAGATATACATATTTTAACACAGCTAGCGTGTTCGTGTTGATGGGTCAGTGGTATGCGTACATGAATGGCGTGAGATTATTTTGACTTTAACTCCAGGGTTCGGATTTTTTAATATTTTTTGCTTTTATTTTTAATATTTTTTGATCGGTTTCACATTTTTAATTTTTGATTTTATAGGCTTTATTTTTTATTACGTAGAAGAAATTTTTATTTTGCGTTGGCTGGTGCTGCCCTTTTCTACCGTCCATTTTCAGTGCATATTAATTAAAAATTATATTTTATTTTTGTGGTCTCTACAATCAACAAAGAACAATTCGGGAATCGTAGTGTGGCAAAGGTGAACGATGATATGTATGTATGTTGATTTATTTGTTATTCCTCTGGTTATTTCTTAAAGCAATTGTGAAAAATAATAATATGTCTTTTTAATGCTTCGACAAAAGAATAGGAAGTTGGAAAGAGCCTACCGAAATTAGATTTAGAGCAATCATTTTTATAAAATAAAGGGCCCTATGCTATCTCTCTATCATTAACTGCATCAGTTGTGCACACACAAGAATACATGTAAATTCAGGTATTAGTGTTTGTGTATGCATGCGGAAAAACCCTTGAACAAATTGGAAGTCGATAGCAAGATACTTTTTTTCGCATTTTTCTCCTTTTTCATTGCAGGCAGACGATTGTTCTCTGCCCGCCCGCACCATAGAGCTCTAAAAATTTTGCATACACACCTTAGTATGTATACTGTCATTGGGAAAACAGTTGCAAGAAATACACACTCATTTCGTCTTGTCGCCACCTCCTTATTATACCTCACAAAAGTGCGTATTTTACTATGAAATTAAATGCATAGAAAGCGTACTGTACCTGCGAGGATATCAAAATACGAAAAAGAAACATTAGTTTTCTTACGACAATAAAAATAACAAAAATATTTAATAGAAAAAGAACAGAATTTAATGAATTTAACATCATCTTGAGAAACGAACCTCGATACATTAGACTGTGAGTCAAACACGCATCCCACTAGGCCATTGCCACTGCGCATGTTCCGTTTTCAAAATTTCATATTCAAGCAAATGTACAAATACAAGCAATATTTTCTGTGGGGTACTGATATTAGTAGTTTTAAAAATTTTAAAATTTTTTTTGTATGAGATGCGCATTTGCAAATACTTTTATATACCATAATCATATAAAACTGTGTCCCGTTATTCTAAAAGCAAAGTACAAACTATTCAGTTGCAACAGAAATTTTTGTTGTTGCTTTAAGACTCCGCTGATTTTTACTTTTCGTAAATAGTGTGTGCTATAATATAAGTATCAAAATTAAGCGTCAAACGGCGAACCCCTTGTTGGGCGGTGCAGATGCACCGACCAAAAATAAAATGACACGAACAATTAAAAAATCTGCTGATGTTCGCTTACCGCGTAAGGAGTATGAAAACTACTATCGTCCACTGCAAACCATTGATGATAATGATGACAACAACGTTAATGAAATTGAAATTAATGATGGTGGACCTACGGGCAGAGCTCCTCCATTATTCATAAAAATGTTGCTGATCTCAAAATCACTGATTACTTCGTAAAGCCGATTTCCATCGGTATACAAATTTTCGTTAAAGGGATAGAAAACTTCAATAAATTATGTACAAAATTTATGGAGCTCAAATATGAATTTTATTCATATGAGGCCAAGAACATAAAACCCTACAAAGCAGTTCTTTCTGGACTGGATAAGTTTACCAACCTCGAAGTCAAATCTATGCTGATTAACCTAGGTCTCCAATGCATTGATGTTAAAACCATGGAAAAAACTACTCGCAATGACCATAAGCTACTATTATACGTTGTTTACTTTGCCAACAGAAGTTTAACCTTGAAAGATCTTCGTAGTAATTACCCCCACGTCAACCATACTAAAGTACGATGGGAATACAAGACCAAGTCCCCCAATAAATTGACGCAGTGCTATAAATGCCAACTATTCGGACACGGATCAAAAAACTGTGCCGTGAAAACTTCGTGTGCCTACTGTGCAGGCCCACACTTTACAAGTGATTGCACTGACAAGACGAAGAAGCAGTGCGCTAACTGTAAAGGCAACCATATTTCTACTGATGCAATTTGCCCATGCCGCCTTTCCAACCAAGCTATTCTGAATAGACGATCATCTAGAGGCAAGACTTATACCAACAAGTCCCGAGATGAGAACAACAGACGTACCACATATGCTGATAACCATAACATCAGTACTCAACCACACACTCTTAGTGGGAATGCTCTGCATAATCACACTTGCAGTGTGCCTAAGACTGCTTATCTCAGCTACAGTCAGGTGCTCTCCAACTCCAATTCCCAACAACAGCAAGTTAATTCTGATCTCTTTACTTTTGAGGAAATCAGTGCTCTAACGACGGAGCTTATCAGTAAATTAAGTAGATGTAAAACTAAGATTGATCAATTAAGCGTCTTAACTGAACTAGCAGTCAAATATGTGTACTCAAAATAAACTTCTTAGCGATCTTAATATTATGGCATGGAATGCTCGTGCTGTTCACATAAAACGAATGGAATTAACTGACTTTCTAAATAGAAAAAATATTCACATTTTACTTGTTAGCGAAACCTGGCTAACGCAAATTATCCGCTTTTATATTCCCAACTATGTAGTTTATAGAAAAGATCGCACCTCTAATAGAGGTGGCGGTGTCGCTATTATTATCCATAATTCTATACATCATAAACAAATCACCACCATTAATACCCACCTCATTGAAAATATTGGATTAGAGATTTCTGTTGATGCAGTTAATTCACTTAAAATTTTCTCTGTCTACTTCCCTGGTCCATCGGCTAAATGTGTTACAAACTGAAACTCTGTTATTTCTCCTAAAAATTTCCCGCATTTCTGGTAATTATGTTGTTGGCGGTGACCTCAATTGCAGACACAGGCTTTGGAATTGCGCTCGAGCAAACAGTTTTGGCAATACATTGCATGATCTTTCATTATTTATTTATTTATTTATTTATTTGAGGGGTACAACTACGAACAGTTGACATTATATTATAAAAAGTACATATAATTTATTTAGAAAAGAAAGTAGAGCGAGGAAATTGATATGAACTAATCCGCGTCTCTAGCCCGATGGGTGAACTTTTTAATGATATGCACCTACTCACATCAAGAACTGGCCAGAAACTTGGATTTACAATATTAAAGTTGAAAAAAGGAAGCAAGATAAAAATTAAACATTATATCGCAAAAAAAGCCAATGGGTCACCATTGACCAAGTGGGTGACTCATAATATAGGATTGGTCAAGGATGCTCGAAGTGGCAAGTCAAGGTGACTTAAGATAGAAGAAGTGATAGATTGAATAGACCGTTCGAAAGAGAGGAAATTGTAAAAGTTATTATAGTTAGAGCATAAGACACGGAAAGGGTCGTGCAAAGCATAATTAGATCTACAAAATTGTAAGGCTAAGGGTCGAAAATTACGAGTTACTCTGGATGGTATGACCAAAGTAACTTTGCTAAGGAGTACATTGGAATCGATAAGACCGAGTAACAGTTTATGCAAGAATAACACGCCGTGGCATGTTCTGCGATGGTTTAAGGAAGGCAATTTTATAAGGCGAAGTCTATCAGAATATGGCGGCAGTCGGATATTTGGGTCCCAGTTTAAGCCACGAAGTGCAAAAAGGAGAAATTGCTTTTGTACGGACTCAATCATGTCCTGATAAAGGTGGTATTGAGGGCTCCAAACGCAGGAACAATATTCCAAAATTGGACGGACGAGAGAAATATAAAGAAGTTTGGTTGTGTAAGGGTCGTTAAACTCTTTAGACCAACGCTTAATAAAAGCAAGAACACCTCTAGCCTTATTCACGATGTTGCAAATATGGTTATTAAATTTAAGGTTATGATCAAACAAAACACCAAGGTCAGACACACTCTTGATGCGTTCTAAGGTAGAAGATTCTAAAGAGTAAGTAGCCAAATAAGGAGCAGAACGATAAAATGTCATAACGTTACATTTTGTCTTGTTGAGAAAGAGTTGGTTGATATTGCACCAAGATTGCATGCTATCAAAATCTTGCTGAAGAAGTAAGTAATTATTAATATCGGAGTAGGACATACAGAGTTTAACATCATCCGCATACATAAGAATGTGAGAAGATGAGATTACCTGAGGGAGATCATTTAAAAATAAGTTAAAAAGAAGAGGGCCTAGATGGCTACCTTGAGGTACCCCTGACGTGACCATAATTTCTGTAGATTCGCAGCCTTTAAAAACTACCTTCTGGACTCGGTTGGATAAATAGGACGATATCCAATTTAAAAGACAAGACGGAAACCCCAGACGAGACAGTTTAACAAGTAGAAGACTATGGTTTACCGAGTCAAATGCTTTGCTAAAGTCAGTATAAATGACATCAGTTTGTTTTTTTTTCCGTAAAACCAAGATTAATAAGAGACGAAAGTTCTAAAAGGTTAGTAGAAGTAGACCGACGTTTTACAAACCCATGTTGGGAATCCGACATTAAAGAACGACAGTAGTGTTGCAATTGTGAAGTTACAATCCTTTCAAAAACTTTTGGAATTGATGAAAGCTTGGCAATACCGCGGTAGTTCTCAATGTTGGACTTGGAACCTTTTTTGTGAATAGGGATAATGAAGGATTCATTCCAGATGGCCGGAAGATAAGAATATTTTAATGAAGTGCGGAAAAGAACAGATAATGGTGTAAAAAGAGAGTAAGCACAATGCTTTAAGACGCAACTAGGTATGGCATCGGGGCCAGGGGAGAAGGATGATTTAATGGACAGTAGGGATTGTAAAACGTCGGTTTCAAAGATTTCTGGATAAGGAATAAGATTTGAATGTGGTAGGTTATAGGGATAGTTAAGGTCGATGCAATTAGGGTTGACAGAATAGGTAGTTTGAAAAAATTTCGCAAACAGGTCGGCGATTTCAGAATTGTTAGTAGAGCTTTCATTTTTGAAATATAGCGATGAAGGAAATAAGGAAGATTTACGTTTAGAATTAACAAAAGAAAAAAATTTTTTAGGATCACTACAGAAGTTTAGCCGACAGCGGGAAAGATAATTATTGTAGCAAATTCTGTTAAGAAGGACGAACTTGCTGCGTAAAATAGAAAACTTATAAAAGTCGACAGGCGATCCAGATTTCTTAAATTTTTTGTAACAGGAAGACTTGCGATTTTTTAAAGAGGACAGACTAGTAGTAAACCAAGGCGGCTTTAAAGAAGGAGCCGGGACAGAATAAGGGACAAAGAGATCAAAAGCAGCGTATAAAACCCGATAGAAATTGGAAATGGATAAGTCAAGGTCATTAGTAGTCAACAAAGGCAACCAGTTAACTTCTGACAAAAATTTATTAAGACCGACAAAATTAGACTTGCGGAAGCAGCGATACCGAGGATACCATTCTATTTGAGCAATTATGTATAAAATTTATTTGGCTGAGAGATATATCAATCAGTCCTGTAACAAACTCATGATTACCAGATGGAAAAAGAAAACTAGAATTGACTGAACTGAGCCAAGATAATGTAGGCAGATTAAAGTCGCCTAAGACAACAATTTGATCCCGAGTACCAACAGAATCAGCCACCATACGAATGGCAGTGAGATGATTCTGATATACACTCAAGTCGGAGCAAGGAGGTATATAGGAACAAGTAAAATAGATATAGGAATTATTAAAAAACACTTTTACGGCAATGAACTCAATGCCTATTGGAAAATTTAGAGATAGTAAATGAGATTCTAAGGCTACATTAACAGCAATGAGTACACCACCACCACGACCGGGAGACCGGTCAAGCCTGTAGGT
Organism: Chymomyza costata; assembly: GCA_018150985.1. NCBI lineage: Eukaryota > Metazoa > Arthropoda > Insecta > Diptera > Drosophilidae > Chymomyza > Chymomyza costata. Next base: position 748,712 of record JAECWU010000166.1, read on the forward strand.
TACATAGGAGCTAACAAAAATCTCAAAATCATAGACAGACGCATTAAGCCAGGTTTCAGAGAAAGCAATAATATCAGAATCGACATTTACGCTATTGGTGAAAAGTCTACTAAGTTTAGAGAGGAGACCACGAACATTCTGATATTGAATGGTAAGAACAGAATTTAGTTTTTTGAAGCTGTGTTAACTACACTTATAGAGGAAGCTACATTAGATGCTAAAGTCTTTTTAGGTTTTCTAATAAACTCATGCACTAAAGTATGAGTAGGCCAGAATGAAGGATTAAGTATAGCAGAAAAGAGAGAATCAGGGACACTAATCTTAAACGAAGAGATATCGCGCTTATACTTAAAATTGAACTTAAATACTTCAATTTCATTTGGAGAAATATTAAGCTTCTGGCAAACGAATTGATTAATGCAATTTACAGTTGCCGATGGCATTAGCCTGGAGACGAAGATTGTCTTTTAGGAGCCACTCCTACCAATGAGTCCGAGGGGTCAGCAGTTGACGGGGCGGCAGGTATAGGGACTCCACTCAAAATGATGACAGAGGACGGCGCATCAGTCACGCTGTTAGTGGCGCAGTTCATAGTGGCAGACTCGACGGTAGGAGCTGTAGAAGCTACAGTCAAACTAGCGCTAGTGTCAACAGCAACAGCATTAGCCGTGTCACTAGCAGCGGCTGAAGGAACTGGTATAGGTGTAGCAAACGAAATAAGCTGCGACGGACGGGGAGTTATCGGCGAGTCCAGCACTGTAGGGTTAGAATTTATTACAGTTGGTTCAATGGCTGGTAGGTTTGCCTTTTGCGCTTAGGTGAAACTCTCATAAGCTGCAAATTGCCAAACATACTTGAAATTGAAGAAAACTTATCTTGAAGAGAACGAAAATCCTTATAAAGGTCATCAAATCCCAGTTTTGTCTGGCGCATAAAGGCTTTCATCTCAACTTCAGCGGAACGACAAGTTGGGCAGGTCCAGTTTAGGCCTTTGCCCTCACGTATAAAGTCGAAGACACGGCCGGTCAGACCGGCACATTTTAAATGAGCCATGTTGTCGCACATCCAGCATGCAACACAGGCTTCGGTTTGTATACCGCTCCATTGACAAGATGGGTAACAACAAATCTTTAGGTCACTCATGGCGATGATTGTTTACAAAAGATGCAGCAGACAGACAGTGTATATGAGTCTGACGGTGTATAAGCGACCCAAAGCTTATAAACACAGCAGTTATTCAGCAACAACAAATACGTATGCTCAAAGCAAAGAATAGATGCACGCAACAACAAGAAAGCGTTGGTGAGCGCAGCACAAAGAAGAATACGCAAAGCGCCGCACGAAATAAAAGCTCGCACTGAGGAACAAGCAACAACAACAAAAACTAAGCTGAGCGGCTAGGCTGAGCTTAAAATGCAAACAAAAATTGAGCAGCAACAACAAATTGCACTGTTTAGAATTTAAGCAAAATGTTTTAGCAATTAAATTAACACTGTTGCAGTTATTTTGAGTTTGACACTTTAATTAAATGGACCACCACTAAGTTATAAGTCGCTTGCGAACAAAGATTGGTTAAAATTCGTAGGTTTTTTTTATAAAAAATAAAAAGTAACCGGAGCGCGGTAGAAACACGACTAACAGAACAAAAGAGCAAAAGCTTTTTTTTGGGGAATATACGGGAAATTTGCCATCATTTACCCCAAAGACCCAACTTATGTACCGGCAAATTATAAAACCAAACCATCCACTCTGGATTTATTCCTCTCAAATTCACCAAATAATATTTCAGAGCCCATCGTATATACTGATCTTTCTTCGGACCACCTTCCAGTTGTATGTAAATTTACAAAAAAAATTAGCATCTCTAATGAAAAACTTTACTTACAGTATTCCAAAGCAAACTGGAAGTCATTCAAATGCTCACTAAAAATAAAATCCAAAGAAGAATTGATGTTATTTCAGATCAACATATAAATCGTGAGTGGGTTGACATGATGGCTAACTAAGTCTATTCATGAGTGCGTACCCAAAAAGCATTGTAAACAATCTGCCATTAAATTTCCTGCTCACATCACGAAGCTCATCTAAGACCGAAACATTGCTCAAAGGCGGTGGGTTAGATCAAAACTTCCCATTTTTAAAGCTAGAGTGAATCATCTTAACGAGAAATACGTCAAAAATTATTTCTCCATAGTAACGTATCTTGGAACCAAAAGTTGTCCAACTTAGAAAATAGCTCGAAGCCCTTTTGGAAACTAACAAAGGTTATTAAAAATAAAAAGCAATTTATTCTTAACCCTACTCTTAATGACAAACGTTTTTCTACTGGTCTGGAAAAAGCAAATATCCTTGCTGATGTATTCGAGTCAAAACATCACATAACCGAGTCATTCTCTGATTCGTCCACTTCAAGCTCTGTACGAAATACTCTCAATGAGCTTGTCGATCATGTAAGTAAGTAAGAAATTCGAGACGTTATTAAGTCGCTTAAAAACAATAAATCGCCGGGAATTGACATTTTTTATCGGTTTTTTTCAACAACTGCATGAAACTGTGCTACTTTCCATTAGAACGGAAAATAGCCAAAATCATTCTGATTGCAAAGCCTGGAAAACCACCTGACTGTCCTACAAGCTATCGGCCAATAAGCCTACTTTGTGGATTTTCAAAAATTTTTGAACGCCTCATTAAAACCAGATTTATTCATTATCTGCAAGAAAACAACATCTTACCTAAAGTTCAATTCGGTTTTAGACCTGCCCTGAGCTGTATCCACCCTCTTGATATAGTTGCAAATTTTGTCAAAGAAAATTTGGCTTTGAAGAGATCTATCGGTTTGGTAACACTTGACGTCGAAGCTGCATTTGATACTGTTTGGCATAATGGCCTAATATGCAAACTAGTTCAATGTAAAACTCCGCTCTATCTAACTAAACTCATCTTAAGTTTTCTCTCGGACAGATTCTTTTATGTGACTTTGGATGGTTTCGAGTCCAACAAAAAATTCATTTCGGCTGGTGTTCCGCAAGGTTCCGTACTTGTTCCCATTTTGTATAATAGTTACACTCATGATATTCCAAGTTTTGAATGTTGTCAAACATTAATGTTTGTGGACGATACTGCTTTATACTGCTCTAATGAAGCTTATAGTGTAGTTTATTCTGAACTTCAATCTGCTCTAAGTTCCTTATCCGAATATTTTTATCGGTGGAAAATAAAACTTAATGCTGCAAAAACTAAAGCCATATATTTTACAAAAAAGCGTAAACAGTGTTTTCTTCCAAGAACTAAAATTAAATGCATTGAATATAAAATGGGATAATTGCATTCGCTATTTGGGAGTTTACTTCGATAAAAAGCTTCTTTTCTCGGATCACATTAGTAAAAGTATTGATAAAATTAACAAAACTATATGCCTTCTTTACCCTTTTATAAATCGTAAATCTAAACTTTCGTTGCACAACAAATTAATAATATATAAATCAATATTTTTACCTATAATGTTATATGGATCTGAGATATGGGGCAGCAGTGCGCGAACTCATTTACAAAAAATTCAAACTTTCCAGAACAAAATATTAAAAATCTTTCTTTTATGCGACAAAACGATTGCATGATGAATTTAATATTAAAAAGATTGATAAACTTATTTCTCGCCTTAGCAACAATTTCGCGAATAAAAATCACTTATCGCACAACTTTCGCGCTGACGGGTACTAGCTTCAGTTAGGAACCTGCTTAATTTAAAAATCTTTTCTTTTTTTTTTTTTCATCATAATTAAGGTTTTTTTTTTCTTGCCATTGTTTTTCCTTAACATTAATTATTTGAGTCAAACTCCATTATATTTTTATATCTAATTTAATTTCTCAGTTGTAAAGATTGAATACTTATCTAAACTCTGATTTAATACGTAAAGCTAGCTTTAAGCAATATCCTCATTTTATTGGCAAATAAAGCAAATTATAAATAAATAAATATATAGTTCTATATTCTTTGCTTATATATACATATGTACATATATATGGATATGTTCAACAAAAAAAATAAACATTTTTATTTTTGGAAGCAGTTCTGTTTAGCTTTTTGTTTAGCAGATTTATTTTGACTTTTAGCTTATTTTAGCAACTTTTTTGAAGTAAAACTTTTTAGGCGGCATTATGCATTTTTGGGCATTGTGCATTTTTGGGACTGAATCAATGCGTGAATGAATGAATGTGAATTACTATGGGAGTAACTTTGAAATTTTGTTAAACGAAAAAAACGTTAGAGCTGTTTTTGATTTTCTCTTTCGCATTGCGACGCTGACTTTAAGTTGGTGGTCATGACTCTCTTGTTGAGAGAGCGAACCGTGGTCATGGTATAGAGAGGGGAGTAAAGCGGCCGCGGCTGGTCAACTAAAGCACGCAGCACATGTGTATGTGTGTAAACGAAAGAATTGTTTTTGTATGCATTACGTGAATACAACACAGCGACATACATACATACACAGTTTATCGTCGGAGTTAGCAGCGCTAGCACGTGTACGGACGAGAAAAATTTTATTTCGATTGTGAAAATCGTGTTACAGCAATATAAAACCCCACTTTGCGAAAAAGCAAAAACAACAAACAAACTTGTGACAAACAAATATAAATCCACAAAAGGAAAAGAAATATACAGAACAAAAAGACAACAACAACATCTAACGCGGGCTCTAGCCCCTTAGAAGCAAACATGCACGAACCACCAGACATAAATAAGTACAACTACAAATCATACAACTCACTACTAGGCGAACCAAAATTTATTGTAATCACAAGAAAAGACAACAACACATTCGAAAAAATATCACCGTTCATCATAAAAAAATCAATCGACTATGCATGACACAAGAAATGGCAGCCTTTTGGTCAAAACAAAAAACAATCTACAAGCCACAAAACTACTTAAAATTACCAAAATTGCAGATATGGAAGTTACACCAACCGAACATGGAGCATTAAACTTCTCAAAAGGTATTATTTATTGTAACGAGTTACGGTGCATCGACGAAAATACAATCCTCCAAGAACTCAAGTCACAAAACGTAAGTGAAGTTAGGAAAATTATGAAAAAACAAAAAAGCAACACCGACTCCGAAGTTAACCACACCACTCTGGTAGAAACAGGCCTTATTATTACTATAACTTTCGCATCACATGTATGTGTGGTTTATCGTATTTAGTGGTGTTAAATAATGTTGTGGTGCTGTGTGTATCTTACTAAGGTTTGGTTGGTATCATACCGATGGTCTTGATCTACAAAAAAAGATACCCAAACACTCCACCACATCCAACATCTTTCAAAATCCCTCATCCTTTGGACTCCTAAACAGCTAGCATAAGCAGCCTGTGGGGGGTTCGTTGAGGAGGTGATTTGGAAATTCACATTTACAAAAAATAAAAATAAATTGTGGAGGCCCCTGCCTTTACAGATAGAGATACATAGATTTATACCTACAGACTATATCGGACCTTTATCATTCACATGTTATTGTTGCATTGATGCTGTGCAACATGCCGCGTCACAACCCCACCCTACCTATGAGTCTTTTCGCGCAGATATTATAAAAAAACTCCCAAACGTTCTTTACCCTATCCTCTTCCTTTAAGAAAACTTAACAAAAATGTCTATTCCATTATTATACAAATAAAAAAAATTTCTAACTCCATTCGTTTCAATTCTGATATAAGATCAACAAAAAAATATTTCATTACGATTACTAGAATTAATAATAATATTACAACTAGTTATTATTAAGACATTTTATTTAACTATCGTATACTAAGCAATATATATCATGTATATAAATTACAATATAATTCAATCAAATAGACTTATTTCGATGAGCAGCATTGTTAATGATTAACTCGGACTGTTTAAATGTTTGCAGTCGATGCAAAAGAGAATAGAAAAAAAAACAACAACTCTGCCAGACAGAGGCTTCCCCAAAAAGTTTTATGACACAATGTCGTCTAAAAATAACTTTAATGATAAAGCGCGCTTTAGATCGCGAAGCATTGAGCAAGAACAAACATAATTTACATCAACTACACATGTCTGTGCAGTGACCATAAAACTGTATGACCAAGCGCATTATCTTGCATTGTTTTAAAAGTTGCACAATCGGACAAATTATTGTACCCTTTGAGAAAAAATATTACTAAATACATATATAAGTATGAACCAACATAGTTCGTTTAAAACTCACCCCTTTGAAAATCCGATGAAGGCATCCATGGTTTTTTCGCAGATTGAGATATTTTGTTTTTGTTTGATTGGTATGTTTCTTTTGATTTGTATGCTGGAACTTATATGGGTTATTGGTTATGCATATATATAGATATTAATATTTTTCTTTTTTTTTTTTTTATGCATTAGAAAATTGAAAAGAAGGAATTAAAAATAAAAGCAAAAAAAAATAACAAACAATTTCGCACCAACGCTTCGCGCGCTCTCACTTCCTTACGCGAGGTACACATATATATAGATATTAATATTTTTTCTTTTTTTTATGCTCTAATGCATAGAAAATTGAAAAGAAAGAATTAAAAATAAAAGCAAAAAAAAATAACAAACAATTTCGCACCAACGCTTCGCGCGCTCTCACTTCCTTACGCGAGGTTTTAGAAGCACTGGTTTTTGTTATTTCTGTTATTTAACAGAGCATGATTATTACTAGGTTTGCTGCACATCTGTTAAGTTTTTTTGACGTTGGTAGCTAACCTTCTTTTTTTATTTTAAACTTAATTAATATCTCAATTCAGAATTTTGAGTAATCTTTTAGATTTATATATATGATTTATTTTATATTTTTGCATGGCGTTTTTCGCCACTATTTTCAAGAAATTTTAAGATTCTGACCACTTTAATTTGCTTTTAGCCACCACACTTTGCACTTTAAGACATTTTTTTTAAAACTCTTCTGCTTGGTATTTGGCTTTCTGCAACTTTCAAGCAAAACACTGAACTCATTTCGGGTTTGCGGACTAGGCACGATCGTCGGCTGCAGGCGACTACTTATAGTAGTAAAATTAAAGCCAGCGTTTAGCCAGCTAGCGCTAGTTCCTCTTCCTACTTCCGCTGCCTGACTCTTTGTTTTCCCCTGCCAAGATCAATTGGGTTGGTAGCATTTACATATGTAGCCAACAAGAACTAAATAAGTAAAAGAAATAACGAAAGAAATGACTAGCTTGCTAGCAGATCATATGTGTCATTTAGCGACATAGTATGTAAGTGGGATTTTGTAGTATATTTTTTTTTATTTTTATAATTACCTCCTTTGGTGCCATTGACCTCAAACATTCTTTTATGGACGCCTTTCTAGCAATATGATTTGCTTTATTTTTTCTAAAATTGCCATTAATTGCAAACAAATTTGCATATGCGCATGCGCGCGACGTTGTAGCAAAACTGATAATTAGGTCCAATTAATGATTACCTTGGTGATGTTTTAAATATCTTTGGATTAAAAATTTAAAAGCATGTGTTAACACATGAAAGTTAATTAGGATATTTACATTACCTATGCAGCATCCAACTGCTCTCTGGGACGGTTCAAATGAAAAAGAACGGACAATCGGAAAAGTACGAGGCCATGACCTCGCCTAAGCTAATTAACAGAACTACTAACTGCTACTACTACTAAATGGAAACCGACTACACTACTGGCGTAGAAAAGAGATCATACACCTCACAGCATACTGAAGACCTAAAAATAAGAATCTACCATAAAGATAAGTCCAACACTCTTTCCGCCAACTTCAAACCTTCCAAAACCAAACGCACAAATAATAGCGACAGTGATTGCATATAGTATAAAACCAAACTTTTAGACTAAAACTTAAACTTATATTCAAACTTAAGCCACCTTAAAGTTAATCAACTCCAAAAATACACCTATCCTTAAAATGTCCCTTATTATAATCCAATGGAATCACCTATCCTTAAAATGTCCCTTATTATAATCCAATGGAATATTAAAGGTTACTCTCCACATGTTCTCTCACTCCAAGAAACACACATACAACACGCCAAAAATATACCAATCCCATCAAACTACACACTACAAACAAATATCGCTGCTAACAGATTTGGCGGTGTAGAACTACTAATGCATAAATCAATCCAGCATACCAACCTTAACAATCCAAACGATATAGAAGCATTAGCAATCAATTTACAACCCAAACTTAACTTAAACATATTTTCAACATACATTTCCCCAAACAGTACCGTCAATGAACAGATTCTTCAAAACACACTCAATACCCAACAAACCCCTTCACTAATAACGGGAGATTTTAATGGACGGCACCCATCCTGGGGCTCCCTAGCAACAAACACACGAGGAAAAATAGTGCAAAAATTCGTTGATAATGCACAACTTATATTGCTTAATGACAAATCCCCCACACACTTCTCAACACACAATACATATACACACATCGACTTTTCATTTTGCTCCCCAGCATTAGCCCCATTCACCAACTGGGAAATACTGGACGATCTCAATGGCAGCGACCACTTTCCGATATTCATTTCCCTGTTTCCACGACACAATCATACACAAAAGTTCTACAGACCTTTTTTCAAACTAAAAGAGGCCAATTGGGAACAATTCAAAGTACTTACCCATAACGCAAACGCGAATTTCCCTGTTTCTCAAAATGTAAACAAAGAAGCCGCCCAAATCAACAAAATCATCTTACACAGCGCTAATCTCTCAATCCCACAAACCTCTCCTAACACACAACCGTATAAGGTTCCTTGGTGGAACAAAAATCTCACCCAATTACGACGAGAAAAACAAATAGCCTTGAAAACACTCAACAACAACATTACTTTAGAAAATATTATAAACTATAGACGCAAAAATGCAAAGTTTAGATTTGAATTTAAAAAAAGTAAAAAAGGAGCTTCCTGTTTATTCACTTCAACCATTCAACCCTAAACCCCTCATTCAAAATATGGTCCAACATAAGACGCTTCTGTGGACTTAACCCAATTAAACAAATACACGCCATTTCCATCCCAGAAACCAACCATACAACAACAGCTAGCAACGAAATAGCCGATATCTTCGCCGAACACTGGTCGGACCTCTCAAACGACAGGAACTTCTCAGAAGAATTCCGAAACTATAAATAAAAAAACAACACAGTAAACTACACACCTTCCCCAACAGCCCAAACAATACAGAAAAATATAACAAACCTCGAATTAGCTTCATCACTACAAACATTAAAAGGATCCACCCCAGGACTTAATAGAATATCCTACCAAATGATCAAAAATAGCTCTCTCACTACAAAAAATAGAATTACAGCCTTATTCAACAAAGTTTTTGACAGTCACATACCACAAGCTTACAAAACAAGTCTAGTCATCCCAATCCTTAAACCAAAAACCGACAAAACAAAAACCACTTCCTACAGACCCATTTCCCTAAATTGTTGCCTAGCAAAAACCCTAGATAAAATTATGGCCAAAAGAATCTGGTGGTTTGTTACCCACAATAACCTATCCCACCAAAAAAAACATCAAAAATGTAAATTTTGGTGATTAGTGTCCTTCTCGCATCAAAAAAAATGCTCTGCAACAAAAAGATATGATGTATAATCCAAAGTATCTCTGAAAGTTAATTTGGAGTTTCGTATTTATAAATGGTCACTACATCTATCTTAGCAAATTAGCAAATCAGTTTTCACCAATATAGTTAATATCCATTAGGGCAATCGCTAGATTTTCTTATGAAGCTTGGGTTGGTTATATACAAAGTGCGGTGCTCCGTCTGGAAAGATTTATGTAGGTGCACGAAATTATACTCAAGATCCCGTCGTTTGATACAAAACTTCGTACAGAACCAATTTCAATCAATAGAATATCAATGTATTGGAAAAACTTCGGAAATTTTTTTAAAAGCACACATTTCTATAAATAATTCATAGAAATATTTTACTAACGGTGCATTTTTAAATCAATTTCGACAATGCAACTTTTTAAATGAAAAAGAATTTGTCTGCTATGAAAAGGGTATAAAGACGGGCTGTTGAGTATAATTTCGTGCACCTACATAAATCTTTCCAGACGGAGCACCGCACTTTGTATATTACCAACACAAGCTTCATAAGAAAATCTAGCGATTGCCCTAATGGATATTAACTATATTGGTGAAAACTGATTTGCTAAGATAGATGTAGTGACCATTTATAAATACGAAACTGCAAATTAACTTTCAGAGATACTTTGGATTATATATCATATCTTTTTGTTGCAGAGCATTTTTCTTGATGCGAGAAGGACACTAAACACCAAAATTTACATTTTTGATGTTTTTTTGGTGGGATATCATACCTTTTTGTTAAAAAGGATACGATTATTTTTATTCATCCTTCAAATAAAAATAATAAATATTTTTGTTAATACTTCAAAATAAAGGTAAAAAATATTGATCCTATGAAGTCTCGAACATACAACCTTTCCGCCTCAGGCATACACACTCATATCACTGAGCCATTGACACCTACGCCGAGTGAGCATCAGAATCAGAAACTACACTTATTATATTTTGTTGTTTCAAATTCGCTTAAAAAGAACAAGCGACGCATTTCGCCGTAGCTTCAAGCTACGTTTGCATGAGAGCACATGTGTGAGCACGTTCTCGGATCTCTCATTCTGCCTTGTTAATTTACAAGAGCGCTTCTCTCGTTATCACTAAGCAAACGACAGATCAGAAACTGAACAAAAATTTTTTGTCAAAATAATACCATAGTTTGCTGCCAATTTTGTTTGTTTTATCAAAGAATATAGAACTCCATAGAATGCGCATCTCGCCCAAATTCATTTTAGCGCTTGTCGGTACGGGCGGGCGGCAGCAAACGAAACGAAGTGTTGGTTCTATTTTTAGAACAGTCACCGCTTGTCGGTACGGGCGGGCCGCACCAAACGAAGCGATATGTTGCTTCTATTTTTAGAACATACAGACTCCGTTAATTTGCAAAGTTGTTGTCCTTCCAAAATGTGCAAGAGACTAATTTTAACATAGGTTGCAAGTTGGTGTTGATGGGTCAGTGGTATCGTGCCTGAATGGCGTAAGATTATTTTGTGTTCCACTCAGGGCCCGGAATTTTTTAAATTTTTTTTTTTTTTTTTTATTTTTTTTTTGGGTTTTTTTTTTTTTTTTTTTTATTTTATTTATTTTTTTTTTTTTATTAAAAATTTTTTTTTTATTTTTTAATATAAAATTATATTATATTTTTTTTTTTTATAAAAAAAAAAAAAAAAAAAAACCACGAAAATATGGGAAGAAAAGAAAAAAAAAAAAAAAAAAAAAAAATTAATCGAATAGATGATGTTTTATATTAAAAAAAACTTTATTCGATATAGTTCTTAAAACTAAGGCTTCTCAATACAAACTCGACTGTACAAACTCGAACTGAGTACAAACTCAAACTGGGTACAAACACAAACTGAACTCTTAATGTTCTAACAGTTATATTTATAACTAATAACTGCTGACTCTACAGTCTGCAGTTGTTTATACTAATTCTGCGCTGCTGCCTCCGATGTTTATGTTGTAGCTGCTGTGCCGCTGCTGTTGATCGTCGCCAAGGGTCTAGCCGCTGACGATGCTGAATGCCTGTTGATCGTCGCCAAGGGTCTAGCCGCTGACGATGCTGAATGCTTGCAACGTCCGGTGTCGCCTTCTGGTGGCGTGATCGATAGTAGACGTTTTGACAAGCTTGCGTATGTTGTAGTTGTATGAGACTTAGGGGAAAAGTGATGTGTAGCGTTAACTCCTCCCCCTTAAGAGCGAACGTCCTCGTTCGTTATGATGTAGCGTACTTCAGGAATTGGTACTTCGACAGCGTCGCTTATATTTGGTGCTGGCGCGGCTCTGTTGCAAAATGTACATTTTTTTAGCACTTTTCTTAATTTGCAAAGTAAGGCGCATGTTGCTATAAGTATCAACAACATGAGTGCCATGATAAAATTCATTTGTTGCTCCTCTTTTAAAAGGGAGATGCTCTTCGTATTGTTTATGTGCAGCTCTCGCATCATTTGCAAGGAGAGTACTTCATCAAAGGTATTTCTCTCGCCTATCAGCTGTAACAATGGTGGTGCTGGGTCGGCGGTTTCAATTTCTACGCTCTTGTATATTTGTCCATTAACGACAATTGTGGAGTTATGGTACTTGACAATGTATGTACCGTTCAGCCTCAGTGTCTCATTATCAATCGAAATGTTGCCGACGAAATCGTTCAGCAGTAGAGTTCCTGATTTTACTTCTTCGAAGCTTGGTATGTGTTGGTTATTAACCAAGGTGCAGCTTGGTGTTTTTCCTTTAAGTATTGGCGAAATGCAGCGGTCGTTGCTTAGATCTAATAAATTTTCTTTTTTACATACTATTTTTTCGTTATAACTGTCGCATCTTTTTTTTATAGCGTACAGTGTATCATTACATTGAATAATATTTTCAAAACTTATATTAATTATCTTGTCAATTCTTTTTATTGGCTTTACAATCATAGCCTTGCAAATATTTTTTTCTAGTTTCGGAATACTAATGATGTACAAAATTTCTTTGCCATTTGTGGCAATTTTTATCTTGGCAAATTCCAAAAGTTCTGTGCTGCTTGCAAACAGCGTGTCTTCATTTAAAATTAATCTTTCAATCATTGCAATTTCATTCTTTGACAAAATAACTGCGTTTACAATATTTGACTTTGCCAAATCCACTGCATAGACGATATTTGATAATTCGTCTTTTATTATTTGCAGCTTAAACTTTATCATTAAAATTTCTACGTTAAAAAGACTTGTATTCTTTCTTACGGAATGTAAAATTTCTCTTGTGATATTTGTTAGGTCGTTAATGTAACCATTAATCTGCCTATTAATTATTACTTGATTGTTACTATTCCTCAACTGCTCATTTAATTTTTGCTTTAATATAACGTGATCATGATGATCTGGGCTCCCGGCTAACCATTTCCATATGGTACCCAGAGCATTAATCGAACGCTTTTCTTTATTTAACGGTGTTAATTTTTGTAAATTTAATTTGACTTGTTCGATGTCATAATTCAAAATTGTATAGAGAGGGTGGTCAACTGTGAAATTCTGTATAAGATATTCAATTCTCTCTAGAGCATGGTTGAACTGAGCTATGTCAAAAATATGTATTAGCTTAAAAATTCCCTCCTCCTTTGCCGCCAATCCTGTGTTTAAGACTACAACCTGTGAGTTCGTATAGTCCATAATTGTCGTTTTGGTCGTGCAAAGTGGTACTAGGGTCAACCTGGAAAAAAAAAAGTTTCTGTCAGTTTATGTCTTTATGTTGTCTTTGTGTACTACTTTTCTGGTTTCTGTGACTATTGTAGTGTTTCCGTTCGATTTAACAATTTCTTTCTTGTACTTAGGTGAAATCTTGCTACCTAATCTTTTGTTTATTCTGACAAATATTTGCTCTCCTGGAGCATACGTTTTGGGGGTCTGTTTTTTCTTATTGTGGTAGGTCAGATCTTTTGCTTGTTTGTCTTTTAATTTCTTTGTTATATTCTTCCTATTTTCTTCTAGCGTTTGCGGGCTTTCCCTAGCTCCTATGCCGAAGAATACGTCTGTTGGTTTATTTTTGATGGTTGAATGTATCGAAAGGTTATACTCTTGTACTGCTTTGTACAATAAGTCCTCAAAATCTTTTTCCTGATCTTCTGCTTTGTAGCATCTCATTATCTCTGTCAAAGTCGAATGGAACCTTTCTATTTGTCCATTGCTTTTGGAATTGTAAGGTGGAGTGGTGTAAATTTCCACTCCAAGTTGGTCTCTCAACAGAAACTTAATTGTTTCGCTACCTAGAGCTCTTTCATTGTCAAGAATGACAAGTTTGGGGATGCCAAAGGCTATTAGAAGCCCTCTTAATGGGATTTTCAAATCAGCTGCTGACTTGGACTTTACTTTCTTTATCTGTGCGTACTTGGAAAATTTGTCGATTCCTGTTAGAATCACGTTGTTTTGGGTTATGAAAAGGTCTATATGGACAATTTGTCCTGGGTAAGTTGGAATGGGAGTCTGTTGAATTTCGGAATTTGTTGGATGCCTGTCATATTTTGACTGCTTGCATTCTCTGCAGTCTTTAACTATGGCTTTTAATTTTTTTACCATTTGTGGAAAGAAATACTTTGACAATATCTGTAATTTGTTTTCTATATGGTTTCTGTGCGCGCGTTTATGTTCTCTTATCATTATATCATCTTGTCTATCGGTATTGTCGACGTCTTCAACCCTTTTTTGCGTATATCTCACTTTATAAGTGGCGAAATGTGCTGGGAATATATTTTGTATCTTTCCCATAATGTTTTCGGTTGTAAACAAACCGTTTACAAGTCTAGGGTCGAGTCTCTCTTTTAGTATCTGTATGAGGCAGTCCTCGGTATAGTTTCGTCTTTTTGTGACATGTCTGTGATATGTAGGAAAGGGTATTTCAAAATTATATGAGTCGTTTTCACCGACCAGTAAGAATACTTGATTCTTAAAGACATTTATGGGCACTTCCATAGTCGGAATCAGCTCATGTGATGAACTCTCATCACTGTGCATTGTAGCGGCATCGCTATCAATTTTAGATGAGTCAGAACGACTGTGCGTCGTAGACGTGTTTATTTCTTCAAGCTCTTTTTTGTTTGAGATGCGGGACAACGCATCAGCTACTACATTTGTAGTGCCTGGTTTGTATTTGAGGGTATGGTTATATTCTTCGATATAACTTTTCCATCTCTTTAGCTTGGCATTGTGATTTTTATTACTAAGAGCAAATGTTAACGGTTGATGATCCGTAAAAATGTTTACTCTTGCTTTACCGTAAAGGTACAATCTAAGGCTTTGCAAAGCCCAAACTATTGCCAACATTTCTTTTTCATTAGTGGCGTAATTTTCTTCAGTTTTATTTAAGGTTCGAGAAATGAACGTTATTGGCTTTCCGCCTTGTTCAAGAACTGCACCAATGGCGTAGTTCGAAGCATCGGTAGTAAGGTTGAATTCCTTATTGAAATCCGGGTATCTGAGGATCACGTCCTGAGAGACCAAAGATTCTTTTAATTTTTTAAATGCTTCTAGGGCTTCGCCCTTAATAGTAATTTTTAATTTATTCGAAACATTTTTCCCAACTCTGCCATCTTCTCCTCTCAGCAGAGTAGTTAAGGGTTTTGCGATTTTTGCAAAATCGCGAATAAACCGTCTATAGTAACCTGCCAATCCAAGAAAAGATCTCAACTCTTTGAGATTGGATGGGATTGGAAACTTTGAAACTGCTTTGATTTTATCCTCATTGGTTTTAATTCCGTCGCCGGAAATTGTAAATCCCAGGAAATTAACTTCCTGCTTGAAAAATTCACATTTATTTAACTGTAATCTGACATTGGCCCTTTCTAGGGTCTCAAATATTTTTTCAAGGTTTTTTATGTGATCCGCTTCGTTTTTGGCGAACACAATTATGTCGTCAATGTAGACGTAGCATGAATTTCCGATATGTTCATGCAAAATATCGTCCAATGCTCTTTGGAAGATAGCTGGCGCATTCTTTAGTCCGAATGGAAGTCTAGTAAATTCATACTTAGCTCCATTAACAGAAAAAGCTGTTTTCTCGATATCAGATTCTTTTAATCGAATCTGATGAAATCCGCTTTTCAGATCTAAAACTGAAAAGTATTTATTTTCGCCTAATTGTGCGATGATATCTCCGATTTCTGGCATCGGGTATTTATCGGAAATTGTGATTAAATTGAGCTTGCGATAATCAATCACTGGTCTGTGATCATTTATGTCTGGAATTCCAGTTTTTTTTTCCACAACCCAAAATGGTGAATTGTAAGCAGACTTGGATCTTCTTATGATCTCGTCGTCCGACAATCCCTTTAATTTCTCTCCCACCACTGCTCTCAATGATGCAGGGTAAGGGTAATGTTTTGTGTACACAGGTGTATCGGTAGTTGTCCGAATTTCCGCCACGACATTTGTAATGAAAGCTAGCTTTCTGTCGGGATCGGCGAAAAGTGTGTCATGTTTTTCTGTCAAGTTAATCATACAGTCCCGTTGTTTTTCTGTCATATGTTCCGTTTTGAGGTTAAGATTGTTAATGGACTGTAAGTCCAAATATTTAATAGTTATAGTTTTTCCATTCTTTAAAATCAGTTGATTCGTATCCTGATCAACGATGATTTTCAATGCTTTCACTATGTCGTTACCCAAAAGTCCATGAAAGGTTTTGAGTGGGCTTAATAAGTAGAATTTTAGTGCAAAGGGCAAACTAAACAAGTTTAAAAAGGTATGTTCGGTGACATCAATGTCGCCACCCATTGTTTCGGCTTTATAAATAATATCGTTATTTCGTGGGTTTTTAACAAGCGAAGGTTGAATGTAACTCCTAGTTGACCCAGTGTCAATCATAAAATTGTAAACATTATTGTTCCCCGTCTTGCATTGGAAGTATGGAAGAGAGGAACCTTTTATTCTAAAAAATGTAGATCGGAGTATGCGGTTTTAGGCTCACCGTCTTTTAAAGAAATTTCTTGCAAATCTGCGCAGCTCTTATCTAACTGCTCGTAATAATCGGGCTTTTGGGATGTAGTCTGCTGAATGTTAAAATTCTTTTGAATTTTGGCAGGCTGAAATTGGCCCGAATGAGGTCGTTTAGCAGAAAATTCTTTTTGCTGTGGTCTATTCATGTAATTTACTTGTTTCGTCTGCACCGAGGTATCTATATCCATAGGTACCGGTGGTTTTGGAGGTAAAGGCACGTATTTTTGTGCAAAAGGATTGAAAGTTGCTCTGGGAGCAAATTGTTGTTGTTGGTTTTGCCTAAATTGTGGCGCAAATTGTGGTCTAAACTGAGACTGTTGATTTCTCGGTTGATGGTACAACTGCGGTTGAAAATTTTGGGATCTATTTCCATTTCGAGTTGAATGACTTTGGTCATTCCTTTGAAAATATGTGTTCCGTGGAGGAACAGGTGGTTTAGTGAATTTATTCGTTGCATTGCGAGTGTTCTGATTGTCGATCAGCTCGCATAAATATAAAGCATGACTTAAGTCACGTGGCTCTTTTATGGCCAAAAGTCTGGAGAGATCTCCGTTGAGGCCTCTCACGAAAGTGTCTAGAGCTTTGTCCCTATACAAATCAGTCAGAGTACTCATGGTCTCTGCTGAAGAATCAAAAGTGTTTATCTGATTTAATATCAGAGACAGCTGATAGTAAACAGCTTGGTAAAATTCCTGGATTGTTCTGTTATTCTGTGACAGAGAGTACAATTGGTACTCTAAAGTTTTCAAATCGCGTTTGTCCGCGTAATGGGAAGAAAGACAATTCGAAATTGCTTTCCAATTCAAGGGGGTATTGTAGGATTCCAGAACTGCGTCTGCTTCTCCTACAATCTTGTTTCGTACCGTGACTATGGCACAATAGTACTTCGGGGTACCCTCTGTGTACATTGCGAGGACCCGATCAACGCTCTTTTTCCAAGAGCTATATTCTGACTTGCTGCCAGAGAAATCTCTAATCTGTGCCGCCATTCCGGGCACTTTGTCTTGGTCAGTACCGTTATTTATATAGTCGTGTCCGATTGTCTCGTCTACGTAACGCGTTTCAGGGTTTAGTACGTCTTTGATAAGCTGTCCTCCTCCCGCGTTCAACGTATTTTTTACAATTGCACAAACCATGCTCTCTAATTGCTGGGCATTTAGCGTTTGCAAACCGGCTGCAGAACTTGTGCTCGCGCCTAGATTCAAGGGTCGCATATTATTTTCGTTAGCCATTTTGCTTATATAAATTTTCGGACGGACAATAAATCAATAAAAAAATTCAATAAATTGTAACTTGCAATTGAAAACGCAACTCTATGTTTTTTTCCTCAATTTAAGCAATAGAAATTTGCAATCAATAATATAATAATTTTCAATTAATAATATAGAATAATAATCGATAAAGTTTGCATCAATAATATAATAATTTTCTTTTGTTTTTTAAACTTAAAGAATAATGCAGTGTTATAGGTAATGGGCTTTTTTCTTTTACTCTTAACTTAATAAGATTGGATTTGTAAACATTTGCTTGGTTTATGCTTTGTTAAAGGTATGTAAGATAACTGTGTATTTAAATTACTTATGCACTATTATCAAGTATATTTTATTTTTTTTCAATTTCGTTTTCTTTTAACTTTTACTTTATTTGGGCAATTTCTACTTATTTTTTCCTTGATTTCTTTTTTTCTTTTTTTCAGTTTTAATACTTTATTTTCTTAATTTTTTCTAATCGCTTACATTAAAATAATTATACGGCGCATCCTTCCCGCGACTCAAGCTGATGTCTTCCTTTTTGGCTGCTGTGGCCTACTGGGGATCCTGCGTAGAGTACTTTAATCCGGGTTCGTCTGGGCACGGAGCTTGCAGACGAGGCGACGATTAATATTATTTTTTTTATTTATCTTTTCCTCGCCTATCTTGTTCGAAGATAGGGGTATGCACGTTTGTTACGGGCTTTTTCTCTTGTCTCGGGCACAGACAAGGTAAATGGGTTTAGACCGAGTTTTTTAAACTTTAACTTCGCCGTTTTTTAGGTAGTTATTACTCCACCAATTTGGTTTTCTGAGTACACCTTTTTTTTCGCGAAGAAAGTTACTTTTATCCCGGTCCCTGCTCGGGCGCCAATTAATCGAATAGATGATGTTTTATATTAAAAAAAACTTTATTCGATATAGTTCTTAAAACTAAGGCTTCTCAATACAAACTCGAACTGAGTACAAACTCAAACTGGGTACAAACACAAACTGAACTCTTAATGTTCTAACAGTTATATTTATAACTAATAACTGCTGACTCTACAGTCTGCAGTTGTTTATACTAATTCTGCGCTGCTGCCTCCGATGTTTATGTTGTAGCTGCTGTGCCGCTGCTGTTGATCGTCGCCAAGGGTCTAGCCGCTGACGATGCTGAATGCCTGTTGATCGTCGCCAAGGGTCTAGCCGCTGACGATGCTGAATGCTTGCAACGTCCGGTGTCGCCTTCTGGTGGCGTGATCGATAGTAGACGTTTTGACAAGCTTGCGTATGTTGATGAGCAGAAGATCGCCTATACATCGCCACGTCGGGCTGCCAACCCGGGCGGCCGATAGCCGGCGATCGGCAATAACGATAGACGGATGTCGGCGGGCTGCGGTACGAGCCGGCGTCGGCGATGGCAAAATGAAACACGAGGAGTTGGTTTTTGGACGGCATAGGGTGTAGACGTACAGCGCGACAGAATAGTGAAGGGAATAGAGAAAGCCAAGTGATAAGAGGGAGTAAAAAGGAGGTTATGGTGAAAAGAAAGAAGGAGTAGAGGTTAGGTGAAACGGTTGCGGGATTTATTAAGAGAAAGAAAACGAAACTAAGTGTAAAGAATAAAACCATTGAATAAAAGTTATAACGTGAATAGAAGTAATAAACGTCTTCATTTAATTAAATATTTAATGTCATGTGTGAGACGCATGATATTAACAGAGTGTCGCCGTGGCTGCGCGTATAAGCGCCTTTCGCTTTTCTCCCCTTTCCTGCCGCGTGTGTATAAGAAACCGAGCAGGCTTCGCCTCTCTGGTGTTGTGCATACGCTGGCACTGTCGTAGGTACGCGTGAGCCTCGCCCGCCACCACGACGCCCTCCTGCCATTCTCCGCTTTTGATAAACGAGCTGAGAGCGTGCCAGCCACAGCAACAGCCCAATACACACGCAAACTACAGTTTCAGCACGTATATGGGAAGGAATCATGGTATGTATGTATGTATGCAAGGCGAGGACAGTTTATAGGCCCCCTACGCAGCCCAGTGTCTCAGCAGACTACAAATTACTTGTAAGTCGGCCCTGGTTGTAGACTGAGTTATACCCCAGCACCAGAACTTCCTTACAAATGGCGCCCGAGCAGGGACGCTGAGGCATAAGTAGTCATACATATGTATATTAACATCTTTTTGTAACATATGTATATAGCGGATTAAAGCCCCCGTTAGGGCATACATATATAGTCCAGCCGCATACATACATACATGCAAAAAGAGGTACAGTAGCAGTTTAGTTTCGCCAAAAGCAATAGGTGCAGCAGCGGTTTAATTTCGGAAAAAAAAAGGGTACAGAAAAATAGTAAGAACAAGCAAAACGGAGCAGCAGAAATTTAAAAGACAAGCAAAATCAAAGCAAAAGTTAGGTTGTAAACGAACATAAAGAAGAGACAGAAAAGACAAAAAGTAAAACGGCTTAAGAACGGCGCGTCGCGGTAACCGCGTGTAAAGTACAGTCGAGTGCGAAAAATGTACATGTGTGTGCCAAGCAGCGTGGTTTTGTGTCTTTGCCTTGCACACATAACGGGCTGCGCATAACGGATCGCGAGTAACGGCCGTAGACAAAAGTACAGTGGGCCAGCGACGGTGTATCCGAAACAAAACTGAAGAATCGACAATGGGTCGAAAACACGTGTTTCGGGGAAAAAAAAAAATTAAAACTGAAATCAAAGAGAATAAAGCTCAAACCAAATGTGAAAATAAAATTAATGCTGTGCAACTAAACTCGGAGGCTCAAGCGAAAAGAATAATAAATAACATTAAAAACAGTTTAAATAAATAAAAAGTGAAATTAAAATTATATGGCAAGAATGGAAAATAAAGTTAATAAAATGAAAGGAAATTTGAGAAAAAAAAATTATTTGGAATAAAAGCAAGAAAAGAAAATTAAATAAGCCGTGGCAGTGAATAAGAGAAAATATTTAAAAGAAGATCAGTTACGAGAATAATGTTCTGACGAATAAAATGAACAGTGAGCGGTGCAAAAGAATGATATGAAAATAAAATGAATTAAAACAAAGTAAATCAAAATGGAATGAATTTGAAGAAAAATTAAAAACGAAAAATTAAGAGGAAAAAGAGATAAATGAAAAGCGCGAAATTAAGTTACGAAAAAAGAGAAAATTAAAGAGAAATAAGTGAGTCTTATAAAAGTACGAAATAAAAAAAAGAAGGAGTGAACAAATAAGTTAACAAATGGAAATAAAAGTAAAGATATAAAACCAACAATGAAATCAATTAATAAGAAAGAAAAAGTAAATAACAGTGAGACAAAATGAGAGCAAATAAAATGAAATAGATATGAGTTTAAATAAAAATATTTAAAAAAAAAATAATAAAAGAATGGAAAGCAGAGCCTACTTGCCAGAGCCAGGGCGGCGCTCAGGGCCCATGGTAGCAACTAGACGTGATGACGTCGTGCCGGACCAGGTCCGTAAATGGGGTATGCAGTTCGATGGCCGTACGGATGCACTTGCTCTGATAGAGGAGCTAGAGGATAGAGCCGTCGCGTACCACATCGACGTAAACGACCTACCGGGTGCCATGATCGAGGTGCTGACTGGAGAAGCGGCACAATGGTTTAGAATGAGCCAACAGCGCGAGGCGCCGTGGGCTACATTCCGGCAAAAATTCCTAGAATTCTTCCTGCCACCACACTACTTCGAGAGGTTAGAAGACGAAATACGGGCACGCCACCAGCTAGAAAATGAAAGTTTTAAGTCATTTACCATTGCGCTTGGCACCATGATGTATCGAGCCGGGTACTCTGAGAGCCAGCAACTATGCAGGTTGTACGAAAACGCTGCTCCTGACTACAGGCTCTATATTCGCCGACACGAGTTTGCTGACTTGGCACAGCTCATACAGCTCGCGTCCGAATACGAGGTGGTCAAGCAACAGAGCTACGATTGGATTTGCAGCAATAGGCGCACACCCCCAGCCGAACAGCATGAAGTGGCTTATGACAGTTTCCAAAACGCAATTGGCCGGGCGATTGATTCTAGGAGCGCCTTCTTTAGATGCGCACAGCCCGGTCACATGGCCCGGGAATGCACCAACGCCTTGGTGGTATTCTGCCGTGCATGTGGACGACAGGGGCTTAAGACGCATGAGTGTTGCCAACGTACCGGCAGCGGCGTAATGATCAGACCCCGAAACAAGACGAAGTGTTGATGATGGAGGAGCAGCGTGTCGGCGTCATGGTGCAGATTGGATCGCACATGATGGCCGCAACGACCGACTCGAGGCCTACACACGACTTCGTTAAAGAGGAGTATAATGACTCTCGACTGCAGGCAACAGCGCTGAAGGCTGGGCCGGGCGCACTGCAGAAGGCAGAGAGACGTAAGAGAGCGACTAAGCGACGAGACCCCCCAAGAAAGTGGGCCTCTGAATAAGAGTAAGAAGAAGCGGAGCCAGGGTAAGGCAGCAGAACCGAACAACGTGACGTTGGTCGATGAAACAGGCGAGGCCTCACTTTCATCGCCAACAGCAGCAGTGGTTTCAGGAGATGCGAAGGTAATGGCCGCATCCGAAACGCAAAGCAGCAAGAAAAAGGTGATCGCGTCGACTGATCTGGAAGCGGTAGGCGAGGCCACATCCCCGCCACCAAATACAGCGGCGGAGTCGAAGGTATATGCGAAACCCGAAAGGCGGGTAAAACAGACAGGGTCAAAGGAGAAGAACCAGGCAAAGGCGGTCTTCTCGACGACTACAACAGCGGTGAGTGGAATAGGCGAGGCCTCATTTCCATTGCCAACCACAGCACTAGAGAAGGTACAGATCCCGAGCAGGGTAGTCACGTCGACTGGTTCCGAAATGGTGAGTGATTCAGGCGAGGCCACACTTTCATTGTCAAACGCAGCGACGACACCAATAGCAGATGCTGAACCCGAATGCGTGGTAGTGCAGACCGCAAGAAGGAAATACACGAACATTATAGGAGCTACAGAGCAACAGCTTACAACGAACTTGCAAGTGTTTCAGAGCCTGCAAAAATCTGGGCTTAATGTTGAAACAAAGAAGAGTTCGTCCTTAAAGAGAGAACTGGCGGAGGTAGCTGTAATCCGCAATTGGAAGGCCCAAAGGTTCAAAGAGGTGTTCGAGATCGACGAGGTTCAACCCCAAGACGACATCATACCACTGACAAGCTAGACGAGCATCCTGTTGGCGAGCCTTTTCGAGTTGGAGAGAAGCATTAAGCAAATTTAGATTTAGGGCCGGAGAACGTCCCCGCTCTAGAAGAAAGGGGTGTGACGAAGCTATTTAGCCCCGTCACAGATAGGACTAAAATATTGCAAAGCCCCTGTGCATAAATATGAACAAGATGATCTTTAGTTTATTATTACAGTTTGAATTGTTTTGCTTTTTAGTTTCCTAGCTCTATAGTTGATATTTGCTATTTTCTTTAGTTCCTTAGCCGTAAAGTTTAGTATATAAATAGATTAAGTGTTAGAGAATGAAGAAACTAAAGATATCGATGAGCAGAAGATCGCCTATACATCGCCACGTCGGGCTGCCAACCCGGCCGGCCGATAGCCGGCGATCGGCAATAACGATAGACGGATGTCGGCGGGCTGCGGTACGAGCCGGCGTCGGCGATGGCAAAATGAAACACGAGGAGTTGGTTTTTGGACGGCGAAGGGTGTAGACGTACAGCGCGACAGAATAGTGAAGGGAATAGAGAAAGCCAAGTGATAAGAGGGAGTAAAAGGAGGTTATGGTGAAAAGAAAGAAGGGGTAGAGGTTAGGTGAAACGGTTACGGGATTTATTAAGAGAAAGAAAACGATTAACTAAGTGTAAAGAATAAAACCATTGAATAAAAGTT
This sequence comes from Chymomyza costata, assembly GCA_018150985.1. Taxonomy (NCBI): domain Eukaryota; kingdom Metazoa; phylum Arthropoda; class Insecta; order Diptera; family Drosophilidae; genus Chymomyza; species Chymomyza costata. The sequence continues at coordinate 772,421 of JAECWU010000166.1, forward strand.
ATAACGTGAATAGAAGTAATAAACGTCTTCATTTAATTAAATATTTAATGTCATGTGTCGGAGACGCATGATATTGAACAGAGTGTCAAAGTGGCTGCGCGTATAAGCGCCTTTCGCTTTTCCCCCCCTTCCTGCCGCGTGTATATAAGAAACCGAGCAGGCTTCGCCTCTCTGGTGTTCAACACATGCTGGCACTGTCGTTGGTACGCGTGAGCCTCGCCCGCCAGCCACGACGCCCTCCTGCCATTCTCCGCTTTTGATAAACGAGCTGAGAGCGTGCCCAGCCACAGCAACAGCCCAATACACACGCAAACTACAGTTTCAGCACGTATCATGGGAAGGATAGAAATGGTATGTATGTATGTATGCGAGGAGAGGACAGTTTCTAGGCCCCCTACGCAGCCCAGTGTCTCAGCAGACTACAAATTACTTGTAAGTCGGCCCTGGTTTAGACTGAGTTATACCCCAGCACCAGAACTTCCTTACAAATGGCGCCCGAGCAGGGACGCTGAGGCATAAGTAGTCATACATAGGTATATTACATCTTTTGTAACATATGTATATAGCGGATTAAAGCCCCGTTAGGCTACATAGGTAACCATGGTCATACACACATACATACAAAAATAGGTAAAGTTGCAGTTTCAGTTTTGCATAGGTAAAAGCAGTGATGGTTAAGAAGCGGTTTAAAATTTCGGAAAAAAAAGGGTACAGAAAGTGAATAGTAGAGAACAGGCAAAAGTGGGCGACACGCGAAATTTAAAAGACAAGCAAAATCAAAGCAAAAGTGGTTGTAAACGAACATAAGGAAAAGACAGAAAAGACAAAAAGTAAAAAAGCTAGTAAGAACGGCGCGTCAGCAGGTAACCGCGTGTACCGAAGTACAGTCGGAGTGCGAAAAAGGTGTATGTGTGTGCCAAGCTGAGCGCAGTGGTTTTGTGTCTTTGCCTTGCACTTTTAACGGGCTGCGCATAACGGATCGCGAGTAACGGCCAAACACATAAAGTACAGTGGGCTAGTGACAGTGCGCACGAAACAAAACTTAAGAATCGACAATGGGTCGAAAACACGTGTTTCGGGAAAAAAAAAAAATTAAAACTGAAATCAAAGAGAATAAAGCTCAAACCAAATTTGAAAATAAAATTAATGCTGTGCAACTAAACTCGGAGGTTCAAGCGAAAAGAATAATAAATAACATTAAAGAACAGTTTAAATAAATAAAAAGTGAAATTAAAATTATATGGCAAGAATGGAAAATAAAGTTAATAAAATGAAAGGAAATTTGAGAAAAAAATTATTTGGAATAAAAGCAAGAAAAGAAAATTAAATAAGCCTTGGCAGTGAATAAGAGAAAATATTTAAAAGAAGATCAGTTACGAGAGTAATGTGTGACGAATAAAATGAACAGTGAGCGGTGCAAAAGAATGATATGAAAATAAAATGAATTAAAACAAAGTAAATCAAAATGGAATGAATTTGAAGAAAAATTAAAAACGAAAAATTAAGAGGAAAAAGAGATAAATGAAAAGCGCGAAATTAAGTTACGAAAAAAGAGAAAATTAAAGAGAAATAAGTGAGTCTTATAAAAGTACGAAATAAAAAAAAAAAAGGAGTGAACAAATAAGTTAACAAATGGAAATAAAAGTAAAGATATAAAACCAACAATGAAATAAATTAATAAGAAAGAGAAAGTAAATAACAGTGAGACAAAATGAGAGCAAATAAAATGAAATAGATATGAGTTTAAATAAAAATATTTAAAAAAAAAATAATAAAAGAATGGAAAGCAGAGCCTACTTGCCAGAGCCAGGGCGGCGCTCAGGGCCCATGGTAGCAACTAGACGTGATGACGTCGTGCCGGACCAGGTCCGTAAATGGGGTATGCAGTTCGACGGCCGTACGGATGCACTTGCTCTGATAGAGGAGCTAGAGGATAGAGCCGTCGCGTACCACATCGACGTAAACGACCTACCGGGTGCCATGATCGAGGTGCTGACTGGAGAAGCGGCACAATGGTTTAGAATGAGCCAACAGCGCGAGGCGCCGTGGGCTACTTTCCGGCAAAAATTCCTAGAATTCTTCCTGCCACCACACTACTTCGAGAGGTTAGAAGACGAAATACGGGCACGCCACCAGCTAGAAAATGAAAGTTTTAAGTCATTTACCATTGCGCTTGGCACCATGATGTATCGAGCCGGGTACTCTAAGAGCCAGCAACTATACAGGTTGTACGAGAACGCTGCTCCTGACTACAGGCTCTATATTCGCCGACACGAGTTTGCTGACTTGGCACAGCTCATACAGCTCGCGTCCGAACACGAGGTGGTCAAGCAACAGAGCTACGATTGGATTTGCAGCAATGGGCGCACACCCCCAGCCGAACAGCATGAAGTGGCTTATGACAGTTTCCAAAGCGCAACTGGCCGGGCGATCGATTCTAGGAGCGCCTGCTTTAGATGCGCACAGCCCGGTCACATGGCCCGTGCATGTGGACGACAGGGGCTTAAGACGCATGAGTGTTGCCAACGTACCGGTAGCGGCATAATGATCAGACCCCCGAAACAAGACGAAGTGTTGATGATGGAGGAGCAGCGTGTCGGCGTCATGGTGCAGATTGGATCGCACATGATGGCCGCAACGACCGACTCGAGGCCTACACACAACTTCGTTAAAGAGGAGTATAAGGACTCTCGACTGCAGGCAACAGCGCTGAAGGCTGGGCCGGGCGCACTGCAGAAGGCAGAGAGACGTAAGAGAGCGACTAAGCGACGAGACCCCCAAGAAAGTGGGCCTCTGAATAAGAGTAAGAAGAAGCGGAGCCAGGGTAAGGCAGCAGAACCGAACAACGTGACGTTTGTCGATGAAACAGGCGAGGCCTCACTTTCATCGCCAACAGCAGCAGTGGTTTCAGGAGATGCGAAGGTAATGGCCGCATCCGAATCGCAAAGCAGCAAGAAAAAGGTGATCGCGTCGACTGATCTGGAAGCGGCGAGGGAAGTAGGCGAGGCCACATCCCCGCCACCAAATACAGCGACGGAGTCGAAGGTATATGCGAAACCCGAAAGGCGGGTAAAACAGACAGGGTCAAAGGAGAAGAACCAGGCAAAGGCGGTCTTCTCGACGACTACAACAGCGGTGAGTGGAATAGGCGAGGCCTCATTTCCATTGCCAACCACAGCACTAGAGAAGGTACAGATCCCGAGCATGGTAGTCACGTCGACTGGTTCCGAAATGGTGAGTGATTCAGGCGAGGCCACACTTTCATTGTCAAACGCAGCGATGACACCAATAGCAGATGCTGAACCCGAATGCGTGGTAGTGCAGACCGCAAGAAGGAAATACACGAACATTATAGGAGCTACAGAGCAACAGCTTACAACGAACTTGCAAGTGTTTCAGAGCCTGCAAAAATCTGGGCTTAGTGTTGAAACAAAGAAGAGTTCGTCCTTAAAGAGAGAACTGGCGGAGGTAGCTGTAATCCGCAATTGGAAGGCCCAAAGGTTTAAAGAGGTGTTCGAGATCGACGAGGTTCAACCCCAAGACGACATAATACCACTCACAAGCTAGACGAGCATCCTGTTGGCGAGCCTTTTCGAGTTGGAGAGAAGCATTAAGTAGAGAATAGTTGCATATTTCAGATCAAAATAAAGATCCCGTAACGGGTGCGCAATTTCAGGCAAATTTCAGGCAGGGCCGGAGAACGTCCCCGCTCTGGAAGAAAGGGGGGAGTTTAGTATTACGAGGCTACCTGTTTTGCCTCGCCACAATAGTATATTTCAAATGTAACGCTTATAAAATCTAGTATTAAGTCAACTATAATGTGATCTAGTATTAACTTAACATCGATAAGAATGAGAGAAGACTATACATCGCCACGCCGGACTGCCAACCCAGCCAACCGATAGCCGTTGATCGTATCGGCTGACTGCGGTATGCGTCGGCGTGTGGGCGAATTGGAGATAACACGAGGAGAAGAGATTCGGACGGCGACGAGCACAGACGTGGACGCGGAAAACTTAGGAGGCATAATACGAAATGGTCACGCGAGAAGAGTTAGGTTAGGGAAGAGAAAAATGTGGTTAATAATAAAAGGTTAAAGTATGGGACTAACGATAAAAAAACGAGAATAAAGTAAACAGTGATTATAAAGTATATGAAAAGAAATTAAAAGTGGTTCATTATTGTAAATATATGTGCTCAAGTGTCGAGACGAGTTATTGAACGTCAAAGTGTGGCGTATAAGGCCATTCGCTATTCCCCCCTTTCCTGCCGCATGTATTATAAACCGAGCTGGCTTCGCCACACTGGTGCAACACATAGCTGGCCCTTTCGTTAGGTACGCGTTGGCTTCGCCCGCCAGCCACGACGCCCTCCTGCCATTCTCCGCAACGATCGTGCTTTTGGTAAACGAGCTGAGAGCGTGCCAGCCACAGCAACAGCCCAATACACACGCAAACTACAGTGTTTCAAGCACGTATATGGGAAGGAATCATGGTATGTATGTATGTATGCAAGGCGAGGACCGTTTCTAGGCCCCAGTTTCGCAGCCCAGTGTCTCAGCAGACTACAAATTACTTGTAAGTCGGCCCTGGTTTAGACTGAGTTATACCCCCAGCACCAGAACTTCCTTACAGTATGAGACTTAGGGAAAAAGTGATGTAGTAGCGTTAACTTGTATGTTGATTTATTTGTTATTCCTCTGGTTATTTCTTAAAGCAATTGTGAAAAATAATAATATGTCTTTTTAATGCTTCGACTAAAGAATAGGAAGTTGGAAAGAGCCTACCGAAAATCAGATTTAGAGCAATCATTTTTATGAAATAAAGGGCCCTATGCTTACTCTCTCTATCATTAACTGCATCAGTTGTGCACACACAAGAATACATGTAAATTCAAGTATTAGTGTTTGTGTATGCATGCGGAAAAACCCTTGAACAAATTGGAAGTCGATAGCAAAATACCCTTTTTCGCATTTTTCTCCTTTTTCACATGCATTTGTTAGTGTGAAGCCAAACGTGGTAAGGAAGTGTCATAGCAGACTCATTCCCCGAAAGGGCATGGATGCTTAGAAAGTAAAAATTTACATTTTTTGCTGAGGCTGAAAATATGAACATTGCCGACAGCCAAAAACGAAGTTCAGAGCCGAGGTCAATTGCCAGCGCTCGTGAAATGCCTGTGCTATTTTTAGATTTTCGCGTTTGCTCTGCCTGCGTAAAGGGTAAACAAGAGCTGTAAAAATTTTGCGCACGGAAATGAGAATGCAGTTTGTGTGTATACGCCGAAAAACTATTCAACAGTATAAGAATCGATAGAAAAAAATACTCTTTTCCAATTTTTACATGCATTTGCAAGGGTGAAGGCAAACGTAGTTATGAAGTGTCATACCAGTCACATGCTTCGAAAGGGTATAAAGGCTCAAAAATTAAAAATTTACAAATTTGGCTGAGGCTGAAAATATGAACATTGCTGGCAGACGTTTGTTCGTTGCCCGCCCGCACCATAGAGCTCAAAAATTTTGCATACACACCTTAGTATGTATACTGTCATTGGGAAAACAGTTGCAAGAAATACACACTCATTTCGTCTTGTCGCTACCCCTCCTTATTATACCTCACGTGCGTATTTTACTATGAAATTAAATGCATAGAAGGCGTACTGTACCTGCGAGGATATCAAAATACGAAAATGAAACATTAATTATACCCTGTACCGTATGGTACAAAGGGTATATTGTGTTTGTGCAAGCCGAAAATGTATGTAACGTACAGAAGGAGACGTCGGAGACCCCCAAAGTTACTTAAAGTATGATCAGTGTGACTCGAGAAGTCGATATACCCATGTCCGTCTGTCCGTCTGTCCGTCTGTCCGTCAGACCGTCTGTCCGTCTGTCCGTCTGTCCGTATGAACGCCTAGATCTCAGAGATGGTAAGAGCTAGAGCAACCAAACTTTCAGATAAGATCCCTTATTAATCCATAGGAGACAAGTTTATTTTATTTTTTTGATATCGGGGTTACATTATATAGCTCCCATAGGGGTGTTTCAGAGGACCTCGAAAAAAAGCAAAAGTTTTAGATGGATAATTCGTTTGTTTATGAAGATATCATAACCAAAGCCGGCAATCGGAAGTTTTTTAGAGACCCCCAGCACTGTACCAAATTTTATCAAAATCGGTTGACTATATCATATAGCTCCCATAGGATCGATCGGTCGAAAAAATGTCTTTTGTACAAAATTCGTTGTGTTTCGTTTGTTTGTGAAGATACCGTAACCAAATTAGGCATGAGGAAGTTTTTTAGAGTACCCAAGCACTGTTCCAAATTTGATCAAAATCGGTTGACTATATCATATAGCTCCCATAGGACCAATCGGTCAAAAAAACGTGTTTTGTGCGAAATTCGTTGTGATTTGTTTATTTGTGAAGATACCGTAACCAAATTTGGCATTAAAAAGTTTTTTAGAGTTGCCAAGCACTGTTCCAAATTTGATCAAAATCGGTTGACTATATCATATAGCTCCCATAGGACCAATCGGTCAAAAAATCGTTTTTTGTACAAAATTCGTTGCCTTTCGTTTGTTTGTAAAGATATTGTTGGCAAATTTGGCATTAAGAAGTTTTTTAGAGTACCCAAGCACTGCACTAAGTTTGATCAAAATCAGTTGGCTATATCATATAGCTCCCATAGGAACGATCGGTCAAAAAAACGCTGTTTTTGCAAAATTCGTTGTGTTTCGTTCGGTTTTGAAGATATCGGAACCAAATTTGGCAGTCGGAAGTCTTTTATAGTTCCCAAACAGTGTACTAAATTTGATCATAATCGGTTGACTATATCATATAGTCCCCATAGGACCGATCGGACAAAAAAATTTGTTGGTGCAAAATTCGACTGATTTATTTTTTTTTATGAAAACATCGTAACCAAATTTGCCGAATATAATATCTTTTGGAGGTTTTAAGCAATTTGTCGGAATTAATTGCAATGTGGTGGTACAGGGTATCCCAAAGTCGTCTGCGCCCGACTTTAACGTACGCCATCTTTTTCTTACGACAATAAAAAAAATAAAAATATTTAATAGAAAAAGAACATAAATTATGGAAAATTAACACAAAAAAAGAACAAGTTAAATCTAACATCATCTTGAGAATCGAACCTCGACACGTTTGACTGTGATTCGAACACGCGTTCCACTAGGCCATTGCCACTGCACGCGTTTCGTTTTCAAAATTTCATATTCAAGCAAATGTACAAATGCAAGCAATATTTTCTGTGGGGTACTAATATCAGTACCCCACATAGTAAAATTTTTTTGTATGAGATGCGCATTCTATGTAGTTCTATATTCTTTGGTTTTATTTACAAATGTTTTGCAAGCAATATACCAGATAGTCGGTTTGCCCTCTTACTACCCCCACAATAATCAGTGTAATGAACCGCGTGTCAAGACACCCTAATTATTTAAACTCAACACGAAAATAATAGAAATATATATTTTTTTTAACAAAAATAAAAATATTTATATTATAAAACAATAATAAAAAAATAAAACAACTTTGCTTCAACCGGGATTCGATCCCACGACATTCACGCACCGTTCAGATGCGCATCCCACTAAGCCATCGGCTTGCATACAAGATGTCTATCAAAGTCAGGAAGTTAACATCTTCTTGTTTCTTTTTCACTTCATTTCAATATCAGTCGACAATAGCTTTGAATGTATGCGTGCATATACGTGTGGACGCTCTCGGATCTCTCATTTTCCCTTGTTCATCTACATAAGCGCTTCTCTCTCTATCATCACGTTGAACAAACGACAAATCAGAAACTGAACACAAATTTACCCCAAATACACGTAAGTCCCATAAGCAAAGGCCAATTTCGTTTGTTTTGCAGAAAATATAGCAAGTCGGGTTTTTGCCCTGTCGCTACCCGCACACTAAACAGGGCAAACTACCGCTTGCCCTAATTAAACCCAAATCAATTCGGCTTTAAAAAAGGCAAATCGACCTCGGACAGTCTACTCTACGTAGACCACCTTATAACGAAGTCACACAAACACACTTCACTCATCACTCTTGATTTCTCAAGAGCCTTTGATCGAGTAGGCGTGCACACCATAATCGACCAGCTCCAGGAATGGCAAACTGGTCCCAAAATAATTAACTACGTAAAAAACTTCATGCTCAATAGAAAAATAGTTGTCCGCGTCGGTCCGCACATATCAAATCCACTGCTTTTACATAACGGAATCCCCCAAGGGTCACCCATATAAGAAATTCTGTTCCTCATAGCTTACAATAAATTATCAGACATCATAACCCTACATAAAGAAATCAACTTTAACGCATATGCCGACGACTTCTTTCTTATAATTAATTTCAATAAAAACAAAAACATAAACTACAACCTAGACAACCTTTTACACAACATAAGCAACTGGGGCTCATACTCAGGTGCATACTTATCCCTATCAAAACGCCAACACCTTCACATCTCTCAAAAACACAACTGCACTTGCACCATAAGCTGCAACAACATCCATATTTCTACTGTGACTACATTGAAAATTTAAGGAATAACCATGAACAACAAATACAAATGGAACACACACATTAATACACTTCTACCATTGCTAAACCAAAAAACTTAACATTATAAAATGCCTATCTAGCCTCAAATTTAATTGCAACACACACACACACTGCTCAACATTGCGAAAGCAACTGTCATAGCTAAAATAGAATGCGGTTTGTTCCTATACGGACACTCACCCTAAGCACATTAAACAAATTAAAAACACCATTTAACTCCGCAATACGTTTAGCCCTTGGAGCCTTCCGCTCCACTCCAATAAACAACTTAATTTACGAAGCCAATATTCCCCCTATTGAACTTAAACGCGACCTGCAAACAGCAAAACTCTCCAAAAATCTTATTAACTCTAACAACACACGTATCCACAAATTCATAAGACACCGAAAAATTCAAAAGAAAACCCCATCCATCATAGACCGTACAATAAATATATGCAAGGAACTTAATCTGCCCTACGAACCACAAAAACTCCTCAAGTATAAACCACAGTGGGACCTCCCAAATCTCATAAACACAACGCTGCGAGTACCCAAGAAACAAATAACACTCCCCGAATCATATCGAAAGATGTATAAACACATTCAAGACAACTTAAAATCACACCAGTTTATATTCACAGACGGGTCAAAAATAAATTGCACAATATCATATGCCATCACAACCGAAACAAACATAATAAAATATGGTATTCTACCCCCTTACTCATCAGTTTTTACAGCCGAAACAATAGCCATTCTCGAAGCGATAGAATATTTTTAAAACAGAACAGGTAAATTCGTTACAGAGAGTACCAAATAGACAGAGGCGAAAATTCTCTCCGAGCTTTTTTTCCCGTTGAAAGATTATGCGTGCACTTGGGCTCGGTTTGCGCAAAACCAAAATCCAACACAAAATGTTCTTTGTGTTGATGTTTCTGCATTGAATTGGGCTCGGCAAAAGCAAAGCACCTATCCCACCAAAAAACATTTTCATGTAAAATGTTGCCAAGACGAGAACATATAACTTCAAAAAGTTATCAGATCTCATATAGAGCCAAGCTTTTAACTCTACACGCCCTAACTCTACAAGGCCTAACTTCACAAACTCTACACCTTAGTCAAAATATGTGGCTTGGCCATTTCGCTACATTCACATAGGCGTTAGTTGAAAAATTAATTCACTGTTCATTACTTTTCTGTTATACAATAGTTCTTGTAACGAACGGCCAAGCCACATATTTTGACTAAGGTGTAGAGTTTGTGAAGTTAGGCCTTGTAGAGTTAGGGCGTGTAGAGTTAAAAGCTTGGCTCTATATGAGATCTGATAACTTTTTGACAGTGCGAGTTATATGTTCTCGTCTTGGCAACATTTTACATGAAAATGTTTTTTGGTGGGATTTCATTTCTTTTTGTAAGTTGTTTGTAACAAATTTTTTTTTTATTTTTTTTTAAATTTTTATTTTTTTTAATTTTTTTTAATAATAATTTATAACAAGGAGCCTCTATATATATGTTTATATGTATATATCTGGGGGCATCAAGTTTCAGTTCAGATTACCCCTCTAGCGCAGTGGTCGGCACGGCCCTATCTCTGGCGCATAGGCTAAGGCGACGTCGACACACTTCATGTGTTATACACAAAACGCATGCATATGTGCGTGCTTTTTGTACTACTAAAATTTTCTCTGCCGTAGTGACGTATTGCGACGCTGACGTTGCTTGACGTCAACAACAACAACAAGAGCCGAAGCCACGCACCATCAACTGCGTGTTTTTTGCTTAGCAACGTACAATACATACGCAAAAAAAAATGTGAGTGTATTTTGTGTCGACCACTGCTCTAGCGTCAAAATTGAAAATTGCAGGTCTCATACAAACTTGCATCACCTAGTTTAAGGGGTTGGGGGATGAAAGTTACAAGTTTTATAATTTTTTTGTTGTTTGTGTGCTAATACTAGCTTACATACAAAATTTCAGCTTTCTAGGACATTGGGAAATACCTAAGAATTTTGATGATCATCAGTGACGAAATCAGCGTTTTTAGGTATCAATAAAATCTAAAGTATGGGAGCTATGCAATTAAAACTTTATACGTTTAATAAGTCCGCTATTGACAACATATCCCGAAAATTTTGTTGATCTAGCATAATCCTAACCAAAGTTATAAGGGCTCAAAAAAACGACGAAGCGCTTCGAGAAAAGGTAGGTAGTGCCCTTACGCTTTGCTTCGCTTGGCTCGTCTTGGCGGGGGCACTGCCGTGCCACCAGATATGAACACTGGTTCTGTCTGCGTTGTGTTGTGACGTTTCTGCGTGACTTGGGCTCGGTAAAAGCAAAAGCAAAGGCAAGCATTGGCTCGTTTTGTTTTGTGTTGTGTGTTACGTGGACTTAGGCTCGATCAAACCAAAAAGGCAAGCATTGGCTCTGGCTGCTTTTGCTTTGATGTTTATGATTGACTTAGAAATAGAAACGTTTTAGTTCAATTGCTACCCTAGGTTATGATAAGCGTTTAATTATAAAAATCTATTATATATCTCCTTGACCCTGACTACTAAATAAATAAAAAGAAGCCTTCTATTATTTACCTTATAATTTTTATTTGAATCAGCATATCTTAAAATAATTTTAAGGTAAAGTGTTACATCATAGAAAATAATACAATGTGTCTAAATATTATTTTGGTACTCTCTGAGACTCTTTTAAAAACATAAACAATAACAGCTTCCACCCAAACAAAACAGATCGATAAAAACACAACTAGCCTCTTAATTAAAAATATTGTGGATTCCTGGTCATGCAGGCATAACAGGAAATGAACTAGCCGACCAAGCTGCAAAGTTAGCAAATAAAATGCTACTTATTTTCACCCCAAACTTGTATTTTTCAGTTAATTTTATTTATTTATTTAATAAAGATTTAGAAGGTTTACAAAAACTTTTTCAGTACTATTTTGTGGTTTTGCTCAGCTCAAACAAAAAGATTGCGTCACGTGCATTTGATCGCGTACCAACAGACTCATTTTTGCAGGGTGAAATAAAAAGGTGGTAGCAAGAGTGCCTAGGCATTCGTGAATTCATCGTTACTTACATATTTAATTAATTCAAATATATTAAATAATAAAATAACTTAAGAGCTAGAGTACTAGCAACAGTGGCCTTATAACTTGCAGTTAATAATGACAACGCACTGACCAAAAGTCTGTTTTTTTTGTTTCGGCTAAAAATGTTTTGTTTCGGCTAAAAATGTCTTGTTGTGTGCGCACGATGCGAAACAGTTCAGCATAATGATAGCTAAATACTCTTCTTCGTATTTTTTCCTCTTATGCATGCATTTGTAAGTGTAAATGCAAACGCAATAGCAAAGTGTCATAGCAGCCACATATTAAAAAAAGGGTATGAATTCTCTGAAACGAAAAATTTACAAATTTGACTGCGGCTGAATTTGTGAACATAGCCGACAGCCAACAACGAAGCTTAGAGCCGAGTTCAATTGTAAGAACACGAGAATTGTATGTGCTATTTTTAGATTATCCTTTTTAACTCTCTCTGCTCGCCCGCACCATGGTATTTGCGTTACACTTCTTAGAGTTTATAATGTCTTCGGGCTGCCGGCCTTGGCTAACAAGCGCTGAACTGAATTTGCTCGGGATTCAAATCAAATGTATTTCTGTACCATCATTTTTGACTTATTTCTTCTCTATTTAAATTAGTATGCAATTTATTTTTTGTAATCTAAAAAAACAACAACTAATCATTTTACATGACAGTTTTAGGGAAAACAAATGTAAATATGTAAACATATCTAGATTATTTTTTTTTAATTTAGTTTATTATAAAATAAAGTTAATTATGTAAACTGATTTGATGCAACAATGTTTAAAAAATAAAACGAAAAATGTTTTTTTCTATGTTAAAAGATCACAAAAATCATAATAAAGTTGTAAAATATTTCATTAAATACTGCCTGTTCACAAATACACAAACGTGCATGAAAAGCAAAACGTATTTGGCTCGACTGCAATGCCTGTATTCGATTTTGTCAACGCTTTATGTTTAGGTAATGCTTCGCTATTGCTGATTGTTATTTACTACAGAAAACATAGAGATTGAGCTGGAAAAAGATACTTAGTAGCAACTATCATCAGATTGTTTAGGACCCTAATTAAGTCTTAAACAGAGTTTTCAAGCGGCATGTTGCCCTTTCCCGCCTAAAAGTGGTTGGTGTGATTTGCATTTTGCATTAATATTTTTTTTTGCTATTAATGTTAGATTCATGTTTTTGTCATCAAAATCATTGGCAGTAAAATCTAGCATTTTTCAAATAAAACTTAAATCAAGGTGATTGATTAATTGGTTCAAGCACAATGATTATGGCTTCTTTTTATTTATTTTGCAGTCAGGGTCTAGGCGTTACATTCTAGATTTATATAAAATACTTATCATAACCTAGGGTAGGGATTGAACTAAAATGTTCCTAGGTCTGTGCATAAACATCAAAACAAAAGCAGCAAGAAGCCGAGCCCAAGTTTACACAAAAACGTCACAACAAACGCCAATGCTTGTCTTTTTGGTTCGATCGAGCCCAAGTCCATTCAGAAACGTCTCAACGCAACACAGACCGAACCAATGTTTGCTTTTGCCAAAGAATATAGAACTATAGTTCTAGTAGTTCTATATTCTTTTATTTTACTTTCTAAGCATCCATGCCCTTTCGGGGAATGAGTCTGCTATGACACTTCCTTACCACGTTTGGCTTCACACTAACAAATGCATGTGAAAAAGGAGAAAAATGCGAAAAAGGGTATTTTGCTATCGACTTCCAATTTGTTTGAATTTACATGTATTCTTGTGTGTGCACAACTGATGCAGTTAATGATAGAGAGAGTAAGCATAGGGCCCTTTATTTCATAAAAATGATTGCTCTAAATCTGATTTCGGTAGGCTCTTTCCAACTTCCTATTCTTTAGTCGAAGCATTAAAAAGACATAATATTATTTTTCACAATTGCTTTAAGAAATAACCAGAGGAATAACAAATAAATCAACATACATATCATCGTTCACCTTTGCCACACTACGATTCCCGAGTTGTTCTTTGTTGATTGTAGAGACCACAAAAATAAAATATAATTTATATTTAGACCGCAAAATAAAAATTTCATTTACGTAATAAAAAATAAAGCCTATAAAATCAAAAATTAAAAATGTGAAACCGATCAAAAAATATTAAAAATAAAAACAAAAAATATTAAAAATTCCGAACCCTGGAGTGGAACACAAAATAATCTCACGCCATTCAGGCACGCATACCACTGACCCATCAACACCAACTTGCAACCTATGTTAAAATTAGTCTCTTGCACATTTTGGAAGGACAACAACTTTGCAAATTAACGGAGTCTGTATGTTCTAAAAATAGAAGCAATATATCGCTTCGTTTGGTGCGGCCCGCCCGTACCGACAAGCGGTGACTGTTCTAAAAACAGAACCAACACTTCGTTTCGTTTGCTGCCGCCCGCCCGTACCGACAAGCGCTAAAATGAATTTGGGCGAGATGCGCATTCTATGGAGTTCTATATTCTTTGCTTTTGCTTAGTTATTGTTGTTCACTGCAGCTTTTGCTTGTATATGCATATTTGCACATTTAACACCGAAGCGGCCATGGGTTAGTTGAATGTGTGACTCACTCCCAATCCAGTGAAACCAAGTTCGATTCTCATGTGGGATATTATTTTTTTAATATTAAATTAATTTTTGTTCTTTCCTTTTAGAAATTATTTTTTTTATCACTTTTCTTCAATTAATAGTTTTACAGGAATCGAACAAATAAGCCCATTGCAAACGCCACTTTTGTTCTACGCCGCCTATATGCGTCATGCGTGACACCAAAGCAAACAGCCGCCGGCAAAATATCGGCTCCTTTGCTTTGTGAGATTGTAGGCGATTGGAGTCAAAATTTAATTTGGCGTCGTTAAAAACTAAACTAAAACAATTCTATGAAGTAAAAATACTTTTAGGTATGAAAGCAAAATAATATTTAGACACATTGTATTATTTTCTATGATGTAACACTTTACCTTAAAATTATTTTAAGATATGCTGATTCAAATAAAAATTATAAGGTAAATAATAGAAGGCTTCTTTTTATTTATTTAGTAGTCAGGGTCAAGGAGATATATAATAGATTTTTATAATTAAACGCTTATCATAACCTAGGGTAGCAATTGAACTAAAACGTTTTTATTTCTAAGTCAATCATAAACATCAAAGCAAAAGCAGCCAGAGCCAATGCTTGCCTTTTTGGTTTGATCGAGCCTAAGTCCACGCAACACACAACACAAAACAAAACGAGCCAATGCTTGCCTTTGCTTTTGCTTTTACCGAGCCCAAGTCACGCAGAAACGTCACAACACAACGCAGACAGAACCAGTGTTCATGTGCTTTGCTTTTGCCGAGCCCAAGTCAATGCAGAAACATCAACACAAAGCACATTTTGTGTTTGATTTTGGTTTTGCGCAAACCGAGCCCAAGTCCACGCATAATCTTTCAACGGGAAAAAAAGCTCGGAGAGAATTTTCGCCTCTGTCTATTTGGTACTCTCTGGTGTATATTTGTGCGTATAGAATTATCAATGTAAAGCAGTTGATGAAATGAGAGGGGTTTGGAGGAGTGTCAACGGTTATATTTGACTTTTTTGATCTACTTGATTTCTTTTATCTTTGAAGCTGTTGACCGTATTGAAATGTATAACTTTTTTTAGGTGTTGTAATAAATTTAAATTAAATGAAACACATGCATTATTATTTTCATTTTTTTCAAATTTTTATTATTATTATTGATAATTTTTGATTTTATTATTGTTATTATTGCTGATTTTGTTGTTGCTAATACAGTTGTTGTTGTTCATTGTTTTTGCTTTTTCTCTTCAGGCAGCGCACTATGCGCTGACTATGACTATCATTCTAGCACACAGTGGGACAAATTACTAATTAAGCGGGCATTAATATCTTTTGAATAAATCAACCCACTACCGTCAAATTTAAAATATTTTTTGTCCATCAACATTTTCGACAAGTTTTGTTCGAGCTCACATCACAAGACACTATTGTAATCTTAGAGTTAAAAAAAATAGACCAGTCGTATCTCAGAAGTTTTGATCTACGTAACTCATTAGTATAAATTACTTTTCCAACTAGTATTACAAATAACATAACATCTTGGTATGAAACACAATTACTAGATTCCACAAACAATTTTACTTTTTTGCTGTTAAAGCAAAGCAGCAGTTGCCGATAACCTCTCTGGTATATTATAAATCGAATTCAATAAATTTTATGCCTGTATAGATTTTGAAATGAAACTCCAGCAGATTGGTATTCCACCCACCGTGCGGCATGGCGCTCTATTCTCGGATCGGCGGTCACGCGAATCCGTTGTTGTCCACACATACAACTACATATGTACATATATGTTTGCGCATAGATATTGTTCATTCAACAGAATCAGAGTCGATAGCTAATATGAAGACATACTTGTTTTACAAGTGTCAAAATAGTCACATACTCCGAAAGTATAAAATTATGAGAAACTAAAGATCTATAAATTTAACTAAACAACGAAGCTTAAAGCCGAGTTCAATTGCCAGCTCATGTGAAATTTTTGCTCTATTTTTATATTTTCACTTTACTCTGCCTGCCTATACCATAGAGCTCTAAACATTTAGCGCACATTGAATATATGAAAAAAAATTTGTTTAATCATTATATAATTGGCATTTTTTTAAACTTAAAATAATAAATAGTTAGTTGTATTGTATTTGTTTTCAGGTTGTTATTTCGTCTGAAAAAAAAAAATTGGACTCTATGGTAGGGTATCACGGTGTTGATACCCAAGTGTCGCTATTGCTTGCATGTGAAGTTTTGCAAAAAAAACAAGCCTGCGATATCTCAGTGGCAGATTCTCGACCGAACTTTTAGACAACAACAACAACGCAGTGTGGGTGTGTCATTACTTAGCCCACAGCCAATTGCAAAAACAAAATACTGGCGTATGTGTGTTTTATTATCTACTTATGTATGTACATATAGTATGAAGTTCGCTGTGCTGCCCTAACGGCAGCAAGAGTCATAGCAACAATAAGTAGAAAATAATAAAGAAATCGGTTTTGCAGCCATATGTATACTTTTCAGCAAAAAACAAATATTGGTTAATACTAATAAATTAATATTAGTAAAAATTTCAGTTTAAATAATGAAAAAAAATTCGTGTATTTCACTCAATTTCAGTTTTTTTAAAGGCCTATACGCAGTTCAAAATATTCCGCGCGAAATATTTCGAACTGCGTAGACCCTTAATCAGCAAAAGAATCATACATGTTCACAAATAAGGCTTCAACAGCTTTATGGCAACGATTTCTTGCACATACACACTTTCACACAAACTATGAACGCACATATACCTGTTACCCACATACATATGTATGTAGCAGAAGCTTGGCAACCTTGCTTGTTTGCATTGCTTCGCTTAACAAGAACAAAGCGTCATATAAGAACTTTGGCAACATTGCTTATTTGCTTCTGCTTGATACATATGTATGTATGGCACTGCATATGCAGCAGAAGAACTACAAAATTATGAATAGATTTATAAAATTCAACTAAATTTATTTTATTTATCTACAACAATGTTTACTATTTACATAATAATGTATTTATACATATTGTAAATTTATTGCAAAATAAAAAAGTATATTGGTTTATTAAAAGAAAATGTTTAAAAACATTTTATAAAAATGGTCAAATATAACCATTGGTCCTCCTCCCCATACACTCGCTAAAAAAAAATGAGCGCCAAATTTAAAATAATGAAATTTTATTAACACAAGTAAAAACAGGTTGTTGTTTGTTTTTTGTGCAGAATTAAGTCAATTACACATTATAACTGGAGTTGGAGTTTTGGTGAGTTGGACAATCGATTAATATATGTTTTAATTTTAGTGGGCTTAAATTACAGAATTAGGTTTCATCTAGTGGGATTGAGTGAGTTTAGTGTAGAGTGTTTTAGTAGTAGTGTTGTAGTGTTTTAGTAGAGTTTTTTTGAGAATTCTGATAAAATTTGTGTAATATTCGTTTTTGATTTATTATTGATTTTATACGTTTGATTTTTTGAAGAAGTTTTCAGTTTTTCTTGGTGTTATATACATTTTTAGTATATTTTCGGGTATCGGATAGGTTCAGATTGGTTGAGACAATGAGCGGGAAATTTTTTGTCAAGTTTGCTGCCATATCAGCAAATTCATTACCTGTTATGCCTATATGACCTAAAAGCCACTCTAGTTTAAATTTTGCGTGATATGTTGTAAGTAGGTTTCTAATAATGGAAGGGTAGTATGATATGTTGTCTGATGTATTGTTGATTGCATCTAAGGATAAAAGTGAGTGTTGAGGAACGAATGCCGCATTGCGCGCAGTTGGTCGTTGCTGCATATCGATTGCAGCATTCCTCTCATTGTTGTTTGTTTCTTTGCAAGTTTTACTAATCGATAGTTTTAAGAGCAAATGTTATCAACATACTAACCATCACCATTCTTGTACAACACATTGATATTAAAGCGACATTGGTTCGAGCAACACACAATTTTTAATACAGTCCACTGCACGGCTCCGACTTATTTCTAATCATTTGTTGGTCCTTCGAGCCGGATATGAACCAGCGACCTATGGATTATATTCTTGACACTTGAGAAACTTGATGCTGACACGCGGCGCAGGTGGATTGAGCGCAGTATGGACAAAGATTCACCTAGTCTAGATGAATTCTTTAAATTTTTGGACTGCCGCTGCGAGGAGTTGGAGCTAAGCAAACGCGAACTTATGGCTGGAGGTAAACCAGCAACACAGGGAGACAGACCCAAACGGGTAGCACAATCATTGGTGGCAGTTGAAGGCATCAGCTGCACTAAATGCTATTCTAAAGACCACTCATTGTATGCATGTCAACAATTTTTGGATCCAAATATACGTGTAGAGTATGCAAAGGTCATCATCATTCGCTTTTACATAAGCAAGATAGCCAATCACAGGTTATTGGGAATGCCCAAACAGAAGGTGAGGATCAGCGTAACCAAAAGGCTCCTCATAACACTGCGGTGACGCGTGCACATGCACGAGGCACACAAGCAACTCTCTGTGCGCAAGGCACAGCAACACAATCTACTCAAGCCAATGCACATTGGGCCAGAAAGCCAAATTTTTGGCATAAATTCGAAAAATAAAGTTACAGGCATGAAATTTTGTGTAGTTGTTTGTAATGACATATATAAGAACTGAGATAAATTTCAGACCGATCCGGCCACGCCCACTCCCACCGCCCATATAAGGTGAATTTTTGCTGGGTGTGATTTTTTACTAAAGCACTATTACTGACGCAATTTATAAATTTATATTTATAATTAAGTTTTATTTATGCCAAGTTTAAAAATTATATGAAAAATTCGAATAAAGCAAGGTGCAATCAATTTTTAACAGTCGATTTCCACATATATTTCAGACGAAAAGAGATTTTCTTTTTCGGCTTCAGAATGATCAGTGCCATCATATATGGAAGTGTTACACTTATCAGAGTCACTATGATTACCTGTAAAATTATTATTTTTATTTAGGATATAATTATCACAATTATCTTTAAAATTTTGCGGTTCTGAAAGGTCAATCTCAGCTGCCGGTAATGGTATTTTTTTGCTTTGAGCAAATTTATTATTTATCGGTTACCATAATTTCCAAAGGCCTACATTTGGCTTCTCATATTCTATTGTTACTGGGATAAATATCGGAAGATCGGCTTTTATGAAGCTCCTGAATGTTGCAATATTGGCTTTTTCCAAAGGAGTTTTCGGGCAAAAACGCCAAAGCCTCATTGGGAGTTAAGGGTGCTCGCTCCGAAACAAAAAGGGTTTTTCTTACTCGATTTGGGCCATTTGAAGCAAGCAAAGTATTTTTCAATATTAAAGCCGTGTCTTTTTCATTTAATTTTTTGACCGAAACTGCAGCAGCGTGCACAAGTGTTGTGGCGTTGTTTATCTGCTAAATCGGATGCTAACTTTCTCTTTAAACGTGGTTCAGCATATTCCATCGGTGGACGTCCTACTGTGTTTGAAAATGACCTTATAGGCTTGGTTGAAGATGTGGAACCTAAGCTATCGAATAAAAATATAATTTTTGACGACAGCCACTTGGAATGTTTTCCTTAAGTACTCGAATTTCTGCCGCATTTTGGCAAGTTTCTTTGGATATAAATAGCACAATTTTTTATTTTTGCATTAATTTCATATTTTTTCTCTGCTCTTAAGTTTTAGTCTTGAAGTTGAAATATTCAGCGCGAAACATCGGATGCCTTTCGAATATTGTCATTCCAGATATTAAGCAGCGTTGCATAGCAGAAATTAACCTTAGCTTCACAATGGCAATACCCGAAAAGCCGCAAAAAGCCGCAAAAAGGGTAAATTAGTATATATTTTGTACTTTTATGTTACATTAATACTTTTTTGCAGAAGCTTGCAGAAAGTTATTTTTTATTCCATAATAGACGGGCAAGTTGGTTAAGTTTTCTCTAATTAAAGGCAACACAAAACCATACACATGTAAAACAAATTAACAAATATAAGAAAACACCTTTTTAACATAAACATTCTACATACCCGTACCTCTATTTACCATTATTAATATTATCTTTATATTTAAAATTAATAAACATACAAGCACGCAAAGTTAACAAAAAATTTCGCGCCGTTTTTACTGCAACGCGCTGCTGTTCGAACATGTAACTTTGAAAGGCTGCCAAAACTTCAGGGTTGCAATAAAATCAATAATATTTTTTAATTTTTTGTAACTAGGGTATTGACGACAAAATGGCAATGTTAAAAAACGAATTTGTTTCTATAAATATTTTGAATTTATGCCAAAAAATCAGCTTTCTGGCCCAATGTGCAATGGAGTAAATAGAAGCAAGGCTGGTACTACGAGGGGAAGCACAACGCTTCATATCAGGTCCCGTATCTCTGAAGATCAGTTGGTTGTTAACGCACACGTTATGACCAAAATAACATCATCTATTGAACGCCATGTCGTTGAAGCATCTACACTGCAAGTATTCAATAACCTAAAACTGGCTGATTCACAATTTACAACTAAAACACCAGTGGACATACTGTTGGGTTCCGATTATGTATGGTATACGTTGACTGAGAGAAAATGCACGACAACAGGGGCAATATTATTGCAATTTCAACTATTTTTGGATGGGTGATAACGTCACTCAATACGTCTCAAAAAAGCAACTCTATAACACTAACTACAACATTGGATATTGATACCTCGCTCCAAAGATTCTGGGAGCTGGAGGATGTTAATACTGCGACCAAGGTGGAACCCGAAGATGAGCAGGTGGAAAAACACTTTCTCAGCACGCACACTAGAGACGAAAGGGGAAGGTACATTGTGGAACTTCCATTCAACACTGAAAATCCCGAATTTGGAGATACTCTACAAGGAGCGCTCAAACGCTTCAAATCTGTAGAACATCGTTTACAGAAAGATGAACAACTGCGCAAACAATACATAAGCTTCATGCGTGAGTATCGCGATTTGGGGCACATGCGAGAACTGCTTCCGGACGAACTCACCACTGGCCAATATTTCTATCTGCCTCACCACCCTGTGTTGGGTCGAAAACTTAGAGTGGTCTTTGATAGTTCATTTCGCGACGCCAATGGTACGGCATTAAATGATCTTCTCTTTACAGGACCTAGCATTCAGCGCAATTTATTTGCTGTGTGCCTCCGCTTTAGAATGTACAGATTTGTATTCTCAGCGGACATAGTGAAGATGTTCCGTCAAATATGGGTGAGCAATAAGCATCGCAATTTCCAGAGGATTGTTTGGAGAGAGAATCCCTCTGAACAAATCAAGCACTATCAACTTAACACTGTTACATACGGAACCTCATGTGCACCATTTTTGGCAGTTCGAGTGTTGGAGCAACTGGCACACGATCACCAGCATGAGTTCCCAAATGCGGAAAAAATCCTACTGGAGGATTTCTACGTCGATGACGTTCTAACTGGATCAAACACTGAGGATGAGTTACTACGCAACCAAAACGAACTCATACATCTGATGTCCTGCGCTAATTTAGAGCTAGGAAAATGGGTATCCAATACCACACGCTGCAACACCAAAGTTAGTAATCCTATTGCACAACCGACACCAGTAAAGGTTCCTGGACTATACTGGCATCCTGGAGAAGACATCTTAACATACAATGTGGGTCTATCAGCAAATCCTGACTGCACAAAGAGACAAATTCTGTCAGATGTCTCACGTATATTCGATCCACTTGGGCTTTTGGCTCCCATTGTGGTTCAGTTTAAAATTGTGTTCCAAGGGTTATGGCTCCTCAATCTAGGCTGGGATGATCCACTCCCATTCAAACTGGCAGACGATTGGAAGAAATGGCGAGCTGATTTGGACACACTACACCAATTTCAAATACCACGTTTTGTTGTCAACGAGACTAACAACATTGAGCTACATGCATTCTCCGATGCATCTATCAAGGCGTACGCTGCTGTAGTCTACAGCAGAGTAATAAACAATGATGGCTCCGTATCTACGTCCATAATGGCAGCGAAAACAAGGGTGGCTCCGTTAAAGCAACAATCTTTGCCACGTTTGGAACTTTGCGCTGCACTTCTTCTGAGCAAACTCTTACGCTCAATCAAGGCTTCAATAAGGCACAGAAACATTTCTATTTTTGCTTGGTGCGACTCAACAATAGTTCTCTCTTGGTTATCATATGCACCAGCTCAACTAAAAACCTTTGTCGGAAATCGAACCTCCGAAATTCTGGACACTATCCCAAGGCAACATTGGCATCATGTAGACTCTAAGTCAAATCCAGCTGACTGTGCATCCAGAGGCATGTTGGCGGCTGACCTAATCGACTTTCAGTTGTGGTGGAATGGTCCATCATGGCTACGGGATAAGGCTCAACTCTTGGTAAGATTAGACAGCTCAAAAGTCAGTTTATCTCTTGCAGATAAACGCGCACACACGGAAGTTAAAACCAATTGTTTTACTGCACTGGCTAAGGTAACTACAACGCATCCGCTTGTATACAAAAACAAATATTGGTTAATACTAATAAATTAATATTAGTAAAAATTTCAGTTTAAATAATGAAAAAAATTCGTGTATTTCACTCAATTTCAGTTTTTTTAAAGGCCTATACGCAGTTCAAAATATTCCGCGCGAAATATTTCGAACTGCGTAGACCCCTAATCAGCAAAAGAATCATACATGTTCATAAATAAGGCTTCAACAGCTTTATGGCAACGATTTCTTGCACATACACACTTTCACACAAACTATGAACGCACATATACCTGTTACCCACATACATATGTATGTAGCAGAAGCTTGGCAACCTTGCTTGTTTGCATTGCTTCGCTTAACAAGAACAAAGCGTCATATAAGAACTTTGGCAACATTGCTTATTTGCTTCTGCTTGATACATATGTATGTATGGCACTGCATATGCAGCAGAAGAACTACAAAATTATGAATAGATTTATAAAAATTCAACTAAATTTATTTTATTTATCTACAACAATGTTTACTATTTACATAATAATGTATTTATACATATTGTAAATTTATTGCAAAATAAAAAAGTATATTGGTTTATTAAAAGAAAATGTTTAAAAACATTTTATAAAAATGGTCAAATATAACCATTGGTCCTCCTCCCCATACACTCGCTAAAAAAAATGAGCGCCAAATTTAAAATAATGAAATTTTATTAACACAAGTAAAAACAGGTTGTTGTTTGTTTTTTGTGCAGAATTAAGTCAATTACACATTATAACTGGAGTTGGAGTTTTGGTGAGTTGGACAATCGATTAATATATGTTTTAATTTTAGTGGGCTTAAATTACAGAATTAGGTTTCATCTAGTGGGATTGAGTGAGTTTAGTGTAGAGTGTTTTAGTAGTAGTGTTGTAGTGTTTTAGTAGAGTTTTTTTGAGAATTCTGATAAAATTTGTGTAATATTCGTTTTTGATTTATTATTGATTTTATACGTTTGATTTTTTGAAGAAGTTTTCAGTTTTTCTTGGTGTTATATACATTTTTAGTATATTTTCGGGTATCGGATAGGTTCAGATTGGTTGAGACAATGAGCGGGAAATTTTTTGTCAAGTTTGCTGCCATATCAGCAAATTCATTACCTGTTATGCCTATATGACCTAAAAGCCACTCTAGTTTAAATTTTGCGTGATATGTTGTAAGTAGGTTTCTAATAATGGAAGGGTAGTATGATATGTTGTCTGATGTATTGTTGATTGCATCTAAGGATAAAAGTGAGTGTTGAGGAACGAATGCCGCATTGCGCGCAGTTGGTCGTTGCTGCATATCGATTGCAGCATTCCTCTCATTGTTGTTTGTTTCTTTGCAAGTTTTACTAATCGATAGTTTTAAGAGCAAATGTTATCAACATACTAACCATCACCATTCTTGTACAACACATTGATATTAAAGCGACATTGGTTCGAGCAACACACAATTTTTAATACAGTCCACTGCACGGCTCCGACTTATTTCTAATCATTTGTTGGTCCTTCGAGCCGGATATGAACCAGCGACCTATGGATTATATTCTTGACACTTGAGAAACTTGATGCTGACACGCGGCGCAGGTGGATTGAGCGCTGTATGGACAAAGATTCACCTAGTCTAGATGAATTCTTTAAATTTTTGGACTGCCGCTGCGAGGAGTTGGAGCTAAGCAAACGCGAACTTATGGCTGGAGGTAAACCAGCAACACAGGGAGACAGACCCAAACGGGTAGCACAATCATTGGTGGCAGTTGAAGGCATCAGCTGCACTAAATGCTATTCTAAAGACCACTCATTGTATGCATGTCAACAATTTTTGGATCCAAATATACGTGTAGAGTATGCAAAGGTCATCATCATTCGCTTTTACATAAGCAAGATAGCCAATCACAGGTTATTGGGAATGCCCAAACAGAAGGTGAGGATCAGCGTAACCAAAAGGCTCCTCATAACACTGCGGTGACGCGTGCACATGCACGAGGCACACAAGCAACTCTCTGTGCGCAAGGCACAGCAACACAATCTACTCAAGCCAATGGAGTAAATAGAAGCAAGGCTGGTACTACGAGGGGAAGCACAACGCTTCATATCAGGTCCCGTATCTCTGAAGATCAGTTGGTTGTTAACGCACACGTTATGACCAAAATAACATCATCTATTGAACGCCATGTCGTTGAAGCATCTACACTGCAAGTATTCAATAACCTAAAACTGGCTGATTCACAATTTACAACTAAAACACCAGTGGACATACTGTTGGGTTCCGATTATGTATGGTATACGTTGACTGAGAGAAAATGCACAACAACAGGGGCAATATTATTGCAATTTCAACTATTTTTGGATGGGTGATAACGTCACTCAATACGTCTCAAAAAAGCAACTCTATAACACTAACTACAACATTGGATATTGATACCTCGCTCCAAAGATTCTGGGAGCTGGAGGATGTTAATACTGCGACCAAGGTGGAACCCGAAGATGAGCAGGTGGAAAAACACTTTCTCAGCACGCACACTAGAGACGAAAGGGGAAGGTACATTGTGGAACTTCCATTCAACACTGAAAATCCCGAATTTGGAGATACTCTACAAGGAGCGCTCAAACGCTTCAAATCTGTAGAACATCGTTTACAGAAAGATGAACAACTGCGCAAACAATACATAAGCTTCATGCGTGAGTATCGCGATTTGGGGCACATGCGAGAACTGCTTCCGGACGAACTCACCACTGGCCAATATTTCTATCTGCCTCACCACCCTGTGTTGGGTCGAAAACTTAGAGTGGTCTTTGATAGTTCATTTCGCGACGCCAATGGTACGGCATTAAATGATCTTCTCTTTACAGGACCTAGCATTCAGCGCAATTTATTTGCTGTGTGCCTCCGCTTTAGAATGTACAGATTTGTATTCTCAGCGGACATAGTGAAGATGTTCCGTCAAATATGGGTGAGCAATAAGCATCGCAATTTCCAGAGGATTGTTTGGAGAGAGAATCCCTCTGAACAAATCAAGCACTATCAACTTAACACTGTTACATACGGAACCTCATGTGCACCATTTTTGGCAGTTCGAGTGTTGGAGCAACTGGCACACGATCACCAGCATGAGTTCCCAAATGCGGGAAAAATCCTACTGGAGGATTTCTACGTCGATGACGTTCTAACTGGATCAAACACTGAGGATGAGTTACTACGCAACCAAAACGAACTCATACATCTGATGTCCTGCGCTAATTTAGAGCTAGGAAAATGGGTATCCAATACCACACGCTGCAACACCAAAGTTAGTAATCCTATTGCACAACCGACACCAGTAAAGGTTCCTGGACTATACTGGCATCCTGGAGAAGACATCTTAACATACAATGTGGGTCTATCAGCAAATCCTGACTGCACAAAGAGACAAATTCTGTCAGATGTCTCACGTATATTCGATCCACTTGGGCTTTTGGCTCCCATTGTGGTTCAGTTTAAAATTGTGTTCCAAGGGTTATGGCTCCTCAATCTAGGCTGGGATGATCCACTCCCATTCAAACTGGCAGACAATTGGAAGAAATGGCGAGCTGATTTGGACACACTACACCAATTTCAAATATCACGTTTTGTTGTCAACGAGACTAACAACATTGAGCTACATGCATTCTCCGATGCATCTATCAAGGCGTACGCTGCTGTAGTCTACAGCAGAGTAATAAACAATGATGGCTCCGTATCTACGTCCATAATGGCAGCGAAAACAAGGGTGGCTCCGTTAAAGCAACAATCTTTGCCACGTTTGGAACTTTGCGCTGCACTTCTTCTGAGCAAACTCTTACGCTCAATCAAGGCTTCAATAAGGCACAGAAACATTTCTATTTTTGCTTGGTGCGACTCAACAATAGTTCTCTCTTGGTTATCATATGCACCAGCTCAACTAAAAACCTTTGTCGGAAATCGAACCTCCGAAATTCTAGACACTATCCCAAGGCAACATTGGCATCATGTAGACTCTAAGTCAAATCCAGCTGACTGTGCATCCAGAGGCATGTTGGCGGCTGACCTAATCGACTTTCAGTTGTGGTGGAATGGTCCATCATGGCTACGGGATAAGGCTCAACTCTTGGTAAGATTAGACAGCTCAAAAGTCAGTTTATCTCTTGCAGATAAACGCGCACACACGGAAGTTAAAACCAATTGTTTTACTGCACTGGCTAAGGTAACTACAACGCATCCGCTTGATGAAATTATAGAACGAGTTTCATCCTGGCCGAGGCTCATACACATATGGGCATATGTTACACGTTTCATCCAACGCATAAGGGGTGCATCCCAAGTAAAAGGCTCGAAAACTCTTACTTATGACGAAATAAAAGAGGCACGCATTCAGTGCTTACGGCATGCACAGACAAACTTTCACGAAGATTACCAACTGCTTCTCGCCAACAAACCACTACGTAGTCGTTCCCAGCTGGCGAAACTCTCACCAATCATCGACAAGGATAATTTATTACGAGTTGGTGGGCGCTTGCAGTATTCTCAATTATCAACAGAGGCAAAACATCCAATTTTGCTACCCAAGGATCATCGTGCTACAAAGCTTATACTGGAATATGAACACCAAGTGAACCTGCACCCGGGTGTTTCTGCACTTTTCGTTATTGTCAGGCAAAGGTTCTGGATATTTGGCGCACGTAATCTCATCCGAAAAATCACGCACGACTGTCTACCATGTTTTCGACAGAGACAACACACATCGCATCAGCAAATGGCTGATTTACCCAGAATACGTATACATCTGGAACTTGCCACCGACCTCAGCACAGAGACCTTTTTGGCGGCTTTGCGGCGTTTTATGTCGTTACGTGGTAAATGTGCCAAAATCTACAGCGACAATGGCACAAACTTTGTTGGGGCCAAACGATCTCTGGACGAGATGCAAAACCTTTTGTCATCACAATCTCACACTAACTTGGTCACACGCACCCTAGGGGATGATGGAATACAATGGGTATTCATACCGCCGAATGTTCCTCACTGGGGAGGAAAATGGGAGTCGGCTGTTCGATCAGTTAAGCTACACCTCCGAAGAGTTATTGGAAACTCTACTCTTACAATTGAGCAGATGCGAACTTTACTTGCTCAAGTTAGCGCTGTGGTCAACTCTCGCCCACTGTGCTACACTCCAGACAGCGATGTTAACTACCTCTCGCCAGCACACCTTTTGATTGGACGACCTTTCACTACTCTACCGGAAGCGGATCTGGGTCATATTTCTGTCGGCCGATTGGACTATTGGCAGAGCGTCCAGTCCATGTACCAAGGATTCTGGAAACAATGGCATCAAGCTTATCTCACAACCTTGCAACAGCGTCCAAAATGGACCACGTCAACAACTAACATATCAATTGGAGATATTGTTCTGATCAAGGAGTCCAATGCACCGCCAGCTTCGTGGCACATCGCACGCGTCGTTGAGACTTACCTTGGAAAGGATCAACTGGTTCGAGCGGTCAGGCTCAGGACCAAATCAGGAGAACTGATCCGGCCTATCACCAAGGTTCCGGTACTGCCCGGTTCAGAAACTGTGTTTCAGGGCGGCCGGGGATGTTGAGGAACGAGTGCCGCATTGCGCGCAGTTGGTCGTTGCTGCATATCGATTGCAGCATTCCTCTCATTGTTGTTTGTTTCTTTGCAAGTTTTACTAATCGATAGTTTTAAGAGCAAATGTTATCAACATACTAACCATCACCATTCTTGTACAACACATTGATATTAAAGCGACATTGGTTCGAGCAACACACAATTTTTAATACAGTCCACTGCACGGCTCCGACTTATTTCTAATCATTTGTTGGTCCTTCGAGCCGGATATGAACCAGCGACCTATGGATTATATTCTTGACACTTGAGAAACTTGATGCTGACACGCGGCGCAGGTGGATTGAGCGCAGTATGGACAAAGATTCACCTACTCTAGATGAATTCTTTAAATTTTTGGACTGCCGCTGCGAGGAGTTGGAGCTAAGCAAACGCGAACTTATGGCTGGAGGTAAACCAGCAACACAGGGAGACAGACCCAAACGGGTAGCACAATCATTGGTGGCAGTTGAAGGCATCAGCTGCACTAAATGCTATTCTAAAGACCACTCATTGTATGCATGTCAACAATTTTTGGATATGACAGTTGATCAAAGACGATCTTTGGTGAAGGACAAATTATTATGCTACAACTGCTTGAAACATGGACATGTGGTCTATAAGGGCAAGTCCAAATATACGTGTAGAGTATGCAAAGGTCATCATCATTCGTTTTTACATAAGCAAGATAGCCAATCACAGGTTATTGGGAATGCCCAAACAGAAGGTGAGGATCAGCATAACCAAAAGGCTCCTCATAACACTGCGGTGACGCGTGCACATGCACTAGGCACACAAGCAACTCTCTGTGCGCAAGGCACAGCAACACAATCTACTCAAGCCAATGGAGTAAATAGAAGCACATTACCTACCGCCATAGTTAATGTCAAAAACGCAAAAGGAGATTTTATAACTTGCCGCCTTTTATTGGACACTGGCTCAGAAATCTCGTACATATCAGAAAGTTGCCTTAGATCTCTGGGTTTGGCACGTTCACACTCACGACTTTTGGTTACTGGTATGGCATCTGTCAAGGCTGGTACTACGAGGGGAAGCACAACGCTTCATATCAGGTCCCGTATCTCTGAAGATCAGTTGGTTGTTAACGCACACGTTATGACCAAAATAACATCATCTATTGAACGCCATGTCGTTGACGCATCTACACTGCAATTTACAACTAAAACACCAGTGGACATACTGTTGGGTTCCGATTATGTATGGTATACGTTGACTGGAGAGAAAATGCACGACAACAAGGGCAATATTATTGCAATTTCAACTATTTTTGGATGGGTGATAACGTCACTCAATACGTCTCAAAAAAGCAACTCTATAACACTAACTACAACATTGGATATTGATACCTCGCTCCAAAGATTCTGGGAGCTGGAGGATGTTAATACTGCAACCAAGGTGGAACCCGAAGATGAGCAGGTGGAAAAACACTTTCTCACCACGCACACTAGAGACGAAAGGGGAAGGTACATTGTGGAACTTCCATTCAACACTGAAAATCCCGAATTTGGAGATACTCTACATTGGTTCGAGCAACACACAATTTTTAATACAGTCCACTGCACGGCTCCGGCTTATTTCTAATCAGTGAGTCTGAGCAGATTAAAAATTTACCGGGATGAGTTTTAAGGGGTTCTATGGCTTCAAAGATTGCGATGATTTCTGGATTTATATTTGGATTTAAAGCTTAGAAATGCCTTTTGGTACACTAGTTGAGAAGTTTTGGACTTATCATGAATTCTTCGTGCTGTGTTGATTAAGCACTAGTTAAATGCCCATGGGGGAGTTATTTACTAAAGTTCTTTTGTGCGGTGTAATGAAGGTGCTTAAGTTTTGGTTAAGATTTATAATACGCTCTATTGCGGATGGGTGCACAGATTGTTTACTATTTTTGAATTTATGTGTTTTTAAAATTGTGTGAATCGGAGGGCACATCTCACAACGGAGTATAAAGAAGTGTTTAGTTTTTTTAAGGTAGAGTTGGCTGCGTACCCATATATAGGTAAACCAAATAGTAGTTTGGAAATTAGCAGTGGTGGGCACGCCTTGGCTCTTTTGCTCTGAGTGCTCTTTCCGTTATGTCTTGCAAGTGGCGCCAGCCAGACGCACGTGCAGAAAGCCGACAGTTTTAAAAAAATATATATATATATATATAATATACACAGTGTGCGAGTTTTATGGCCCTACTCGAGGATCCCTTGTGGGACCGTAACTGAACTTTTTCTTGATATTGTTGTAGGGCTCTTTCCGTTATTTTTCGTGCTCACCGCTGGAAATTAGGATTGCCTTAACTACCGAAATTAAGGTGTGCGTGCTACACGAAAATTTGGTTCTGCAGAGACATTTTATAATATTTAATGTTTTAGTGAGGGATAGATTTAGTTGTCAATGTGTTCATTCCATTTATAATTATGTTTCAAGGTAATTCCTAATATTTTTAATATTTTTGTTTCATTTATATTTAATGTTCCTGTAGAGACGGTACAATTGCAATTGATAGTACTGCTCCTGAGTAGGAGCACCACTGATCAATTTCGTTAAATACGTGGTCCAAATTTATATTTAAGTATTTTTCCTTCGAAATTTTTATTATTAAATTGAAGTCATCTGCAACGGCGCAGGGACTGATTTCTTTATGCAAAGAGATAATGTTTATAAGTTTGTTGTAGGCAATAATGAAAAGCACCACTGATAA
Organism: Chymomyza costata; assembly: GCA_018150985.1. Classification (NCBI taxonomy): domain Eukaryota; kingdom Metazoa; phylum Arthropoda; class Insecta; order Diptera; family Drosophilidae; genus Chymomyza; species Chymomyza costata. Next base: position 803,489 of record JAECWU010000166.1, read on the forward strand.
TGCAGAACCTCGTGGTATTTCATTGTTAAGTGGCTGACAATTTGAAAAGTGATTTTCAATTCTTACAATAATTTCTCTTCATTTTTAATTCAACTTTTTGAATTTTAATGCAATTTGTACTAATTTACAAATGTAAACACACAGAGGAAAGAAGAAGGAAAGTGAACAAGTCAACTCATAAAGTCAACAAGAGGGATTCACGCTTTGGCCTGTTGACTTTTTCAACAAATTTTCAACTCCTCAAGTCAACACAAAGCGCGAATACCTGAAATGTATTGTTCCAAAAAATTGGTTGAAAATAAGACTAAAGATGGCGTACGTTAAAGTCGGGCGCGGACGACAAACGAATTATCCATCAAAAAATAAAAGAAACTTATCTCCCGTAGGATAATAAGGGATCTTATTTGAAAGTTAAGTTGCTCTAGCTCTTACCAAATCTGAGATCAAGGCGTTCATATAGAAAGACAGACAGACGGACATTGGTATATCGACTTCTTCTATAAGCAGCTTGGCGATATTTCGGTCTCTGTAGGTTTTATCCGTAGATGTACGCAACGTGTGTCATTCACCATTGCTTGTACCATTATGTCGAGACAATGGCCACCACACTAGAGAGATCGACATCCGGAACTCGATGAGTAGTCTCTCGATATTAGTAGTTCCTTTGCAAGGAGCCTAAACACGGAAGCCTTTTAAGCTGGCGTAAATTGAAGAAAAAATTCACAAAGCGAGCAATCAACCAAGCAGCTTAGGCGATACCAGCCAGCAGGGACAAGTTTAAGTGTTTGTTTTATAATTTATATATACAATTTACAATACATACAACAAAAATACAAAGTGACAAAGTGCAAAAATTTACAACTACAAAATCTAAAAGCAACCACCAAATTAATAATTATACCCTGTACCTATTGGTACAAAGGGTATACTAGATTTGTACAATGTATGTAACGGACAGAAGGAGGCGTGGCAGACCCCAAGTCCTTTATACCAAAATGCTTATCATAACCTCGGGTAGCGATTGAGCCATGTCCGTCCGTCCGTCCGTCTGTCCGTCCGCCTAGATCTCGGAGATTATAAGAGCTACGAAATTTTACCAGCAGGTGCGCATATTTCCTGGAAGGATGAAGTTTGTTGAATAAATTCTTTGACGTAATATTTGAGTTTCATCAAAATCGGTAATAATTTAGGGAACTTATAAATAATTTCGCCAAAAAAAAAAATTCCAATTGGAAAGTTCTTAGAAGGAATATGCAGGAAAAATTTTTTCGAGACAAAAGGTACAGGGTATTACACTGTCGGGCACCGCCTCGACTGTACCACATTTTTTTTTCTGTATAGTGGCGTTTTACTCTAAATTTTACTATTTTCAAAGCAACTTTCGGGGAGTCACAAAAAAAATTTTAAAAATTGAAAATGGTAAAATGTAGTTCTCCATAAAAAGTTTGATAGTTTTTTTTTTTTTTGAATCAAATGAATTATCTTCCCAGTAGGTAACTAATGTCTCAAGCTTATGACATGCATATGAACTTGGTCAAAAGTTATGCCTCAAATGGTTAACTGTGCCCGGGCAAGGTCCCTTATATGTGGATCCCATTAAATGTTGGAATAGTTTTCATTCATTTATTTTACCACGTAATAATACTTAATAATGATATGTATGAACATTAATATCGGTTCAAACTAATCTATATGTTATAATGATTGGATTTCACCCATAAACTGAATAAAATCATTTTGATTCTATTCTAAATACATTTTTTTAAGATTTATTTAATTTCTTTCTTTTATGTAGACTAAATTTTAATTTAAAAAAAATAAGAATACAATACAATAGAATACAACTTATTAACAAATTGAGTAAAAACAACAATAACAAAACAAAAATACCCTTCTAGGGTATACAAATTATGAAATTAACATTCAGGTTTTAAGTTTTCATATTAATAGAGAATAAATAAAAAATAAAATTAAGTTCTATAACATTATATTAAATTCATTTTCTCCTGTGCAAAAAATGTCTTTTCAAAAAATAATTATTTTTAAGGTTTGGTCCACAAACTTTTTGCAGAATGGGCAAAGGAACTGTGTGGACGATTGCTTATGCGACGCCTTTAATTTTGTAAGACAGTCTTCGCATATTTTTGCGTGAGTGCACGGTAAAAGAACCATATTTTTTGGATTTTTATAGCACACTTCGCACATCACCGTTTGTACGCCCACAGTCATTTGTTGGTCTCTTTCGTCTTCGGTATCCGACGACTCTTCCATCTTGATGGGATCGTATGGAATTAATTTATTGTTTTGGCATGACAATTTCATTAAAAAATCGGCTACAGTGATTTTTTTGTTTTCAGCTGGAGCGTAAGTTGTCTTATTATATCTGATTTGTCCTTTGTCTTTTTCTTGGGCCTGGCATGACTTTAAGCTCGCCATTTACTATTTTTTTCAAATCCATATATTTCTGAAATTCGTCCTGTTTAATGACTTTAAGAAAGTCCCAAAAAGATCCGTTCTTTGGAATTAATTGAGATAAATACCCATTGTATCCTTCTACTGAGCTGGTTGTCCTAAAATCTGGTGGGAATTTGATGCATTTTGTGGATACATCAATTGGTATTTTTCCATTTCCAATATTTAAGAGTTGTTCTGCGAAACGTTCTGCAGAAGCATCATTTTGTAATTGTACACGCATGTTGGTGCTCAAACTTAATTTACGTACATACGTGTATCCATAATCGCGATGATTTGATATGTACATGCATTCAGTTCATCGGCAGGAGTTGAACGTGGTATGACTGGCAGAGTTTGACGAAAGTCACCTGATAACAAAATGAGTGCACCACCGAAGGGCCGATCACTTCCTCTTAAATCGATCAAGTGCTTCCAAAGATTTCTTATGCGCTATAGTACATTCATCTCATACAATGAGTTTGCATGTTTGTAATACTTTACTCATTCCTGCATTTTTTGAAATGTTGCACGTAGGTGTTTCGGTGAACTGTATTTTCAGTGCTAACTGTGCTGTTATACCACCATCCAATAAAGTAGAGTCTGTCAAATTTGAATTGAATGGAAACTGAGTGAACACTGTGTTTTTTTCGTTGCATTTGAAAACTATGCTCAGTACTCAGCGCCACCTATCGAAAGGTGTCCATTAGGGTGGAGTGAAAAATTTTTTTTTCATATTCGTTTCGGAATACCTGTAAAAAGTTGCTGTTATTGTTTACAAATATGCATACAAAATTTTATTTGGCACATGATAAATTTGGAGGTGCCCAACATCACGAACTTTAGAGAAATTCGCAAAATTTTGTCAAAAAACACCAACGTCTAATTGTCGGGAGCAGAACATAAGCCGACAGTTCATGATATATCCCAAAGATTGGCTACGGAAATTTTATATATCTGGCGAAAAGCGTCGCTTCCTACTGTCAGCATTAAGAGAGTACTACAACTTATTCGATCTTGCCATGACAAATATAGAAGCTTACTAAAACCTTATCAAGGCCGTAAAACGAACAAGAAATATCAAGAGAAAATAAATGAATTTGTTACTGAGTCCCAACGGTTATTTGATGTTTGCAATTGCAAATGCAAAGTAATCTCAGAGTGTAATTGCTCAAAAGACAGCCGTGTTCCCAAGGAAGAAGTATATTTTTTACTTGATCAAAGAACTACAAGAAAAATGATGATAGGCACTGTAGATTTGGTTGCGACTGTAAAAAATATGAAAAAATTAAAAAGACAAGAAAAGAATTACTGCGTAACAAAGAGATAATGGATCCTAACCAACTGGTCTTTTTCTCGTTCTTTGCCTGATGACTAAACAACCGAAAGCACCAGTTCAAGCAATAATAGCGTAGCTTCTAGTCCTTATCAATCGCCAAAACAAGTAGCTGCTCCGCCACCAAAGAAAAAGAGATTAAATTTACCATTATTAGCTCTCGCCTGAGATCGTACTGGAGTCTCAGATAGAGCAGCTGCTATTAAAGCTTCTTCTGTGTTAAAAGATGTTGGTATTATTACATCAAAGGATCCAAGTGCTGTCATTGATCGTTCAAAGTTGCGCCGAGAAAGATCGAAAGTCAGATCAGCATTACACGATGCAGATCGCAATAAAAGTATGCGCGGACTTTATTTTGATGGCAAAAAAGATAAGACTTTGGTTAGTATTCAGAAGGAAGGCAAATTTTATAGAAAAAGAGTAACAGAAGACCATTATGTGATTTTATCAGAGCCAGGAAGTGATTATTTCGGGCATGTTACGTGTGAGATGGGAACTGCTAAAGGTATTGAAGTACCATAATAAATCATTTGAGAACAAAATCGGTGGAATTGGATGAAATAGTTGTTATTGGTTGCGATGGTACAGTCGTGAATACAGGTTTCAAAGGGAGGTGTTATGCATTTTCTTGAAGAAGAATTTAACAAAGCATTACAATGGTTTGTCTGCCAGTTACATTCGAATAAGTTACCATTGCGACTTCTTTTATTGCATTTGAATGGAAAAACTACAGGGCCTAAATGCTTTTCAGGCCTTATTGGATCTGAATTCCAAAAATGTGAATCAATGCCACTTGTTAAATTTACCACCATTCCTTGCATATTACCTGAAGTCGCTAGAAATGACTTGAGCACCGACCAAAAATATCTTTACGATGTGATGACAGCTATCAGCACTGGCATTTTTTCTACCAATCTAGCTAACCAATCTAGATGGCTTACTACAGCGAACAGAATCTTAAGATTATATGCTACTAAAACAGATCCTGAAGAAAATTTAGTGATATTAGCCACTTTCGTGTACAAATGGAGCTAAGCACCTGTGGCAAACAATTACCCTAACTCGATATTTGAATGCGCCTTTGAAGAAAATCCTTGATAAGGTAATCCAACGAAATGGTCATCCAGAAAATATTCTTATTACTACGCTTGGAGACGACAGAGAAATCATACGTAAACTAGCATATCAGCGAATTTTAAAAGCAAGAGCAGAGAATACTCTAGGGCTTCGAACATTTAAAGAGCCTGCTTTAAATTTCGATGCAAAAGATTATACCGACTTAAATACGTGGAAAGACTGTAAGATAACTGAGCCACCTCTGATTTCCAATTTATCTGATGAAGCCTTGAAAGAGATTGTCAAAGGCGGTTTGACTACATATCAGAATATTAAAGATTGTGGAGAAAAAAAACGAGACGGTTTCACAAGGGCAAGACTATTATCACGGTAGCAAATGCCTGATTTTGAAACAAAAAAACAGTTTAATACCAAATAATGTACCTATTTCTGATTTTTTTCATTCATTGATAATATATATTTTTTTAATTTTTCTTGATTAAAAACATTAATACTACTATCCAGGCTTTTATTTAACGTATCACAATGTAGTTTGTTTTATAAGGGACAGGAAATCTACAAAAATAATATCATTCAAAATCAGATCAATTTTTTGAAAAATTTAGTATTTTTCTAATTTTCAATTGGGTTGGGGCACCTCATAACATCAAGACAAGTGAACAATCTTTTGTATGCTGAATTTACTCATTAAAAGGCTATTGCTATTCCATTAAAAAAATTAAAAAAATTTTTGTTCATACACATTCACTCCACCCTAGTGTCCATACTTATGTTGTAAACCTTCTCGACAACACATCGAACATAGTAGGGTTTGCAACCCCGGGATCCCGAAATCCCGGGATTCCGTTGCTTTTCCAAATCCCGAAATCCCGGGATTGAAATAACTTATCCCGGGATTTAGCTTTTGTCTGAATTATATTTTGAAATTTTGGAAATACTGAAACAAACAATACAAACAATTTTGTCTTTTGCGTTTTTTTTATTTCTTCTTTGCCTATACCAAAGTAATAAGCAACAACACTTTCATATGCTTTGTTGGTAGACATTCACGACAATTCTATTTAATTCAGATTTTATTGTTTTTTTTATGTATGATTTTGTTAATAAATAGTTTGAAGCTGCGAATTGAGAAACACTTCGAAAAATTAGAAGCAAATTAGTTTGCATTTGGACAAGCAAAGAAATAGATGAGCAATGTGCATTTTGAAGCTTTAATATTATTGTCTACAGCTGAAGTTGACAAAGATTTAGATAATTTGTTGAAAGGTTCGTGGTAAAATTAATTGAAATTTATATTTATAGTTTTTTTTTTTTCATTTCATAAGAATAAGAAGCCGTTTGAACGAAGAAACGCTGGACGAACTGTGTTTTCTGAAAGCTTATTTACAGAAACACAAGAAATGAAGAACTTGTTTTTTAATTTCACTATATATACTTTTTTTATTTGTTTTTTACGAAGAAAAATTTTCGTTTTATTTTGTTTTGTTTCGATAAATAATAATATTAAACCAATTTTTTATTTATGTTTTGAGTTTTATTAAATTTTAACTATGATAATGTATAGTATTTTTCATAAATAGTTCAATCCCGGGATCAATCCCGGGATCCCGGGATTTAAATAATGTAATCCCGAAATCCCGGTATTGAAAATAAAACACGGGATTGCAAACCCTAGAACATAGCCTGTAAATATGAACACAATCACACTGCAATAAAGTGGATTCTATAAGCCTTGTACAAACATACATTCATTTTTATAACTTGTACCGTGTGGTACAAAGGGTATATTGTGTTTGTGCAAGCCGAAAATGTATGTAACGTACAGAAGGAGACGTCGGAGACCCCCCAAAGTTACCTAAAGTATGATCAGAGTGACTAGAGAAGTCGATATACCCATGTCCGTATGAACGCCTAGATCTCAGAGATGGCAAGAGCTTGAGCAACCGAACTTTCAGATTAGATCCCTTATTAATCCATAAGAGACAAGTTCATTTTATTTTTTTGATATCGGGATTACATTATATAGCTCCCATAGGGGTGTTTCAGAGGACCTCGAAAAAAAGCAAAAGTTATAGATGGATAATTTGTTTGTTTATGAAGATATCATACCCAAATTTGGCGATCGGAAGTTTTTTAGAGACCCTCAGCACTGTACCAAATTTTATCAAAATCGGTTGACTATTTCATATAGCTCCCATAGGATCGATCGGTCGAAAAAATGTTTTTTGTACAAAATTCGTTGTGTTTCGTTTGTTTGTGAAGATATTGCTACCAAATTTGGCGTTTAGAAGATTTAGAGCTTAGAGTTCACAAAAATCGGTTGACTATATCATATAGCTTCCATAGGAACGATCGCTCAAAAAAACGCCTTTTTTACAAAATTCGTTGTGTTTCGTTTGTTTGTGAAGATATTGCTACCAAATTTGGCGTTAAGTTTTTTAGAGTACCCAAGCACTGCACCAAGTTTGATCAAAATCGGTTGACTATATCACACAGCTCCGATAGGAACGATCGGTCAAAAAATAGTTTTTTGTACAAAATTCGTTGCGTTTCGTTTTTTTTGTAAAGATATTGTTAGCAAATTTGGCATTAAGAAGTTTTTTAGAGTACCCAAGCACTGCACCAAGTTTGATCAAAATCGGTTGACTATATCATACAGCTCCCATAGGAACGATCGGTCAAAAAAACGCTTTTTTTACTAAATTTGTTGTGTTTCGTTTGGTTTTGAAGATACCGTAACCAAATTTGGCATTAAGAAGTTTCTTAGAGTCCCCAAGCACTGTAGCAAATTTAATCAAAATCGGTTGACTATATCATATAGCTCCCATAGGACCAATCGGTCAACAAATAGTTTTTTGTACAAAATTCGTTGCGTTTCGTTTTTTTTGTAAAGATATTGTTAGCAAATTTGGCATTAAGAAGTTTTTTAGAGTACCCAAGCACTGCACCAAGTTTGATCAAAATCGGTTGACTATATCATATAGCTCCCATAGGAACGATCGGTCAAAAAAACGCCTTTTTTACAAAATTCGTTGTGTTTCGTTTGTTTGTGAAAATACCGTAACCAAATTTGGCATTAAGAAGTTTTTTTAGAGTCCCCCAGCACTGTAGCAAATTTAATCAAAATCGGTTGACTATATCATATAGCTCCCATAGGACCAATCGGTCAAAAAATAGTTTTTTGTACAAAATTCGTTGCGTTTCGTTTTTTTGTAAAGATATTGTTAGCAAATTCGGCATTAAGAAGTTTTTTAGAGTACCCAAGCACTGCACCAAGTTTGATCAAAATCGGTTGACTATATCATATAGCTCCCATAGGAACGATCGGTCAAAAAAACTACTTTTTTACAAAATTCGTTGTGTTTCGTTTGTTTGTGAAGATAACGTAACCAAATTTGGCGTTTAGAAGTGTTTTAGAGTTCACAAGCACTGTACCAAATTTGATCAAAATCGGTTGACTATATCATATAGCTCCCATAGGAACGATCAGTCAAAAAAACGCCTTTTTTAAAAATTCGTTGTGTTTCGTTTGTTTGTGAAGATACCGTAACCAAATTTGGCATTAAGAAGTTTCTTAGAGTCCCCAAGCACTGTAGCAAATTTAATCAAAATCGGTTGACTATATAATATAGCTCCCATAGGACCAATCGGTCAAAAAATCGTTTTTTCTACAAAATTCGTTACGTTTCGTTTTTTTTGTAAAGATATTGTTAGCAAATTTGGCATTAAGAAGTTTTTTAGAGTACCCAAGCACTGCACCAAGTTTGATCAAAATCGGTTGACTATATCATACAGCTCCCATAGGAACGATCGGTCAAAAAACGCCTTTTTTACAAAATTCGTTGTGTTTCGTTTGTTTGTGAAGATACCGTAACCAAATTTGGCATTAAGAAGTTTCTTAGAGTCCCCAAGCACTGTAGCAAATTTAATCAAAATCGGTTGACTATATCATATAGTCCCCATAGGACCGATCGGTCAAAAGAATTGTTTGGTGCAAAATTCGACTGATTTCTTTTTGTTTATGAAAATATCGTAACCAAATTTGCCGAATAAAATATATTTTGGAGGGTTGGAGCAATGTGTCGGACTTAATTGTAATGTGGTTGTACAGGGTATCCCAAAGTCGTCTGCGCCCGACTTTAACGTACGCCATCTTTATGTATATAGATATCGAAAGTTTCAGCAAATTATAAATTTGTTGTGACATTTATCCTGGGCGTAGCTGAGCTATCCCAGCCGTTGTTCTGGACAAAACCAGAGGTCGTTACAATATAATTAGATCATGTTATAATAATATTTTTGCTTACTTTTTATTCTCAATTTTTAGTTGTATCTTTTGCTCACTTAAATTCTTTCGACACAATCTAGTATAACTTGCTACTGGCAACTTTGTTTTAATCTGCCTTCCAAAGAATAATTGGGAAGATGTTAATTGCATACTTGCTACAGGAGTTGTATTGTATTCTAACAGTCTATACTGAAATAATTCTACCTTTTGTGTTTGATAACATCTCTTTAGTATATTTTTAGCAATCGCTACTCCCTTTTCCGCCAGCCCATTACTTTGAGAATATCTTGGGGTAGAAAACTCAATTTGAACATTTGTATCTTCAGAAAATTTCTTAAATTCAAAAGATGTAAAAGGATTATCACTTTTAATAATTGTCGGGTATCCAATTCTTTTAAATATTTTGTGCAATATGTTGGCGCAAATCGCTTGTTTTGTTTTTAGTAATCAGATATTGTAATTTTTATGAAGTCTAGTGTAAGTGAGAGTAGGGCGGAGCGGGAGCCAATAAAGCTTTCGTCGCTCTTTGCGAGTTCGCCCCGCTTCGCCGTGGTAGTTTAAGCTAGACTTAAGAGATAAAGTTTGGATTTAGCATAAGTTAGTTGTCGATTATCATTATATGCGAGCGCACACACATTTTCATTACTTTCGTTTTTTGTTCTTTCGTTTTCGTTATAAATTATAGTTATTAACATTTAAACGCGTTCCATTATTTCAATAAAAAATAATATTAATATCATAAAAACTCTTATGATTTTTCATGGCGCCCGAGCAGGGACAAGTTTAAGTGTTTGTTTTATAATTTATATATACAATTTACAATACATACAACAAAAATACAAAGTGACAAAGTGCAAAAATTTACAACTACAAAATCTAAAAGCAACCACCAAATTAATAATTATACCCTGTACCTATAGGTACAAAGGGTATACTAGATTTGTGCAATGTATGTAACGGCAAGAAGGAGGCGTGGCAGACCCCAAGTCCTTTATACCAAAATGCTTATCATAACCTCGGGTAGCGATTGAGCCATGTCCGTCTGTCCGTCCGTCTGTCCGTCTGTATGAACACCTAGATCTCGGAGACTATAAGAGCTAGAGATACGAAACTTTACCAGCTGATGCGCATATTTCCTCAGAAGATCAAGTTTGTTGAATCATGTCAATATCTTTCCCCGTTCCCCCGTAGCAGAGTTTCGCGGTTTTTAGCTAAACCATTTAATATTTTATTCTGAAACTTAACAGAGCGATGCGTTGTAGTTACATGCATCTGTGTGTCAAAAATAAACAAAATCGGACAAATACAACAAAAGTTATAGTCTAAAATGTACAAATTTCACCTCCCCTTGCCTATAAACTGCGTCAATATTTGACTCTACGTAATAATAGTAACAAATGACCTAGAACCACCAATTTTGGTAAGCTGATTCATGTGCCTCTAATGAACAAATCCACATCCAAATTTTATCAATGCAGAGCTCAACGCTTTCAATTCTTGGCACATATGTAACAGTAGAGCGTTTGAAATTATTAATTGCAAACAAGTATTTACTAACCATTTGAACCGCCTTTTTCGCAATTGTGCGATTTTTGTTTAATTAAATAAATAAATTTACATTAGCAAAACATCAGCATAATATACTGTAATATTGCATTACATTGGTTTCATTTGTTTTTTTTTAATATTTGCGTGCTGCACTTAAGCATTTAAAGTTGCATTTCTCTTCGGCAGCACTGACTTGTAATTTACAATTAATTGCTAATTGCAAAATTTTAGTCAGCTGCTCGTTTACTTTGTCGCCCACTAAACTTTCGCTCGCATTGTACACCTTACAGCTGCAAAGCTTAAGCGACTATTCGTACATACGTAAAAAAAATACATACACATCAGCAATAGCATCTGCATAAGCCTCTCTTTCGTTGTCGCTTATAACGGCTGCTGCAGTGCTATTGTTGTTGTTATCTCTTTCGTTGGCGCGCTTAAGCTTAGCTGTAGTATAAGAGATTCACTCCCCTACACTAAGTTGGTCCGGCATATTATTTTTAACAGCCGTTTGCACTAACTATGTGTGCGCTCCCCTTTAATTCTCGTTTAGCATATTACAAGTGAGTAATTGCTAAGAACAATATTTCGCTCCTTTTTGTTTATAAAAAAGCCACATTATTTTCCAATACATTATGGCTCTTGAGGAAAATAAAAGAAAGTTGAATACTTGCGTAAAGAGCATATTAAGACTCAAGACCAGAGAGTACTCTCTTTTCACAATACTTCAATTGTATGACTCGATGTTTTGTTACTTAGTCTTTCAGATATGACAAACCCCGAATATGCATCAATCAAAAAAATGTAATTAATGCCAGCAATCTCGAATATGTCCATGGATGCAATGTTGAATGGATATTGTTGGCGCAAATCACTTATGTAGTATCTAAGTACTAAAATATTGTAATACTATGCAGTCTAGTGTAAATGAGAGTAGGGCGGAGCGGGAGCCAATAAAGCTTTCATCGCTCTTGGTGATGCCCCGCTTCGCCGTGGTAGTTTAAGCTAGACTTAAGAGATAAAATTTGGATTTAGCATAAGTTAGTTGTCGAATCTAATTACATGCGAGCGTACATACAGCTTAAATTCTTTCGTTTTTTCGCAATAAATTATAACTTTCTACTTAAACGCGTTCCAATATTTATTATAAATCATAAAAACTCTTGTGATTTTTCATGACGCCCGAGCAGGTACCCAAGCGACGGCGCGGCGTTGACACCAGCGCACCTCCTGATCGGGGTCCCATAAGCTTCTCCGCCAACAGAAGAAATCCCGGACCAGAAGGGTCTAAGCTGCTTGAAGCGATGGCGAGCTGTCTCGTCGCTCAAGCGACATTTCTGGCAGAAACCAATACCCAAGTTAGGAAAAAAATACACACTGTGGTTTGTTGTACTTTGTCACTTTGTTATAATACTTTGTCACTTTGTATGTGTTTATTCGCATTGGCGGTCGCGCCAAAATTTAAAAAGAAAAGGAAAAAGACGCCATTTTCCCGCCTTACTGACACTCCCACATGTCCCGTACGGAGTCAAAGAGGAAAGTAGCAGCTGAAAAGAAAGAGGTACTGTGCTAAAAATTGAAAGCAAAAATTTTATTAACATCCATTTGGTACACTTGGTGCTGTTATTAATGAGCACAACGCATTCAATTCTTGGTACATCCATATGTAATAGTAGAGCATTTGAAATAATTATTTGGACTTTAAAATAATAAAAAATATTTACCATTTGAACCGCTTTAATTTGCAATTGTGCGATTTATTTAATTAAAAAAAAAATAAATAAATAAATACAATCAGCATAATATTTTCAAGATCTTCTTCATTGTATAAATATCCTTTGTTGCATTTATGTTATACCAATTATCTTTTGTGCAGCACTGACTATAAATTTGTAATTAATTGCTACTTACAAATTTTAGGTCAGCTGTTCTTTTACTTTGTCGCCCACTAAACTTTCGCTCGCATTGTACACCTTAGAGCTGCAAAGCTTAAGCGACTATTCGTACATACATACACATCACCAACAGCATAAGCCTCTCTTTCGTTGTCGCTTATAACGGCTGCTGCAGTGCTGTTGTTGTTGTTATCTCTTTCGTTGGCGCGCTTAAGCTTAGCTGTAGTATAAGAGATTCACTCCCTTACACTAAGTTGGTCCGGCATATTATTTTTAACAGCTGTTTGCACTAACTGTGTGTGCGCTCCCCTTTAATTCTCGTTTAGCATATTACAAGTGAGTAATTGCTAAGAACAATATTTTCGCTCCTTTTTGTTTATAAAAAGTCACATTATTTTCCGCTTCATCATGGCAGGAGACCATAAAGAAAAACCAATAAAGTAGTCTCTTGAGGAAAATAAAAGAAAATTAAGTACTTGCGTTAGGAGTTTTCTGTGACTCAAGCAGAAGTTAACAGAAAATTCAATTCCTAAAAATCTAGGTGAATTAAATTGTAGGCTAGAGCTTATAAATACGCATATAGACAGTGCTTATGTATATCAGTCTCGCATTGAATCCATTAATGCTGAAGATGATTACAGAGATGAGTTAGAAGATTTATGTGTTGAAAATAAAGGTCAACTTGTCTCCCTGATTTCCGACTTAAAGTCAAAAGCCAAGCTTGACAGTCAAACAGTAGCCACTGTCGTAGCTGCGCCTTCACATGCTCGCCTGTCTTGTTAGCTTTACCACAGTTCAGTGGTAAATACTCTGAATTTAAAAATTTCATTGGATTATTGGTTGAAAATGATAAGTCCATACCTAGCATTGAGAAGTTCAATTATTTGATTTCGTGCCTCTCCGGTGAAGCTCTAGGAACCGTAAGAGCATTTCAAGTAAGCGGAGATATTTATAGTAAAGCCCATGCTGCGTTAAAAAGAGTTTACGATAATGATTTCCTCATTTTCGAAGAAAATATTTCTGCTCTTTTTAGCTTGCCGAAAATTTCCCAGCCCTCAGCAGCTTCGTTGAGGTGCCTTATTGACACGACCTCTGCTATTTATGGTTCGTTGCTTTCGATTGCTGACGATCGAAAAATATTAATACACCTTGTTATGAGCAAAGTCGACCCCATTACTAAGCAAAAATGGGGAGAACAGCTCGATTATTCTCGCATTCCATTGTGGATTGATTGTGAAACAGCGTTATATCGCCGATACCAGCTCAAGAATGGGCTAAAGCATCAAATTATGTTTCCAAATGTAATCCCAAAGCTGTGACTCAACATAATCGTAGCTCATTTTCGTGCTCTGCGGATAAGCCTAAAACCGACAGAAGGACCCAGAAGTGCCAATATTGTAATTCCGAAAAGCACTTTATAAATAGATGCACTGCATTTCCTGCACTAGCTGTGCAACAGCGGCTTGAATTTGCAAAAACAGTTCCCCTATGCATTAATTGCCTTCGGTCGGGTCACACTGTTACTAAGTGCATTAGTACCAAGTGTCGTGTATGCAATCGTCCTCACCATTCGTTGCTACACGTTTACACTAACGTAAATGGAAATCGAGCGCTACCACCACCAATTACCTCCGCTCAGGATCAGCCATCCACTTCACGTGCTATGCATGCGACGTCATCGGATAAAGTGATCCTTGCAACATCTGTCGTGTGGGAGGAATCGTGAGTTGGCAGCGCCAAGACGTGTCAAATTTTCTCGTGTGTGTAAAATACGGAAAAAAACATTTTTTTATGGACAAGTCCACTGTTGTGGCATATTATTACTTTTATTTATTCGCGTGCATATGTTCTTATGAGAATGCATATGGTCGTATCATAGATTTTATCGTTTTTACAATAATTAAAAGTGAAAACTTGTCAGTGCTACTGAAAATTATTTGTTGTTGTTGTTGTAAGACTCCGCTGGCACTAGCTGTCATTTTTGTGCGTAAACATTTTAAGGTGTGTACACACTGTTTTAAGTTCATAACGAACTTAAAAATAAAAATAAATATCACAAACAAAATCAATAAAATAAACTATTACTCCAATGAGCACAAATGATTCCATAAATAATTTTAGTGCTGTGTCGCAAAATATGCAAAGCGATAAAAAAAAAGAAAAATGAGTCCAATATCTGCTCCTCAAAGTGGAAAGCAAGTGCGAAATGATCCTAACTATTATGCTATTCTCGGCGACGAAGTTGATAATAATTGTGATGAAGATTTCCTGAAGAAGTTCTCTCAACATGTTGAGCTAGGCAACACAAAAAACCCAACCCAATCAATACTTCTTTGGCGCCAAGTAAAAACCCAATCCAAAATAACGGTGTACCAAATGGGAATGCGGGTGTCAAACAACCGGTCAACAGGAATAACATCAAAAAAATTCCACTGTCGGGAGCAGCAGCTTGCCAATAAAACAATACAAATATAAACTCTCAAACATTAAACCTAATTACTCTTAACTTGCATTGCACGTAATTATCCCTCTCTTTGTAACTGCATTATATTAATAATCTATTCCCTTTTATGCTATGTACGATTCATGGCAGCGCTGCGGCCCTTGCATTGCCGTCAGCGTTCCAAGATCAAATTAGTCTTTGCTAACCCATACAAACATACGGTTGTGAGGTTCTGTGCCGTCGCTGTAACCTATCACAAACGGTTGCGTGACAATAAAATAAAATTTATAACGTTTATAAAATAAAATTTGTTTCCTTTCAATAACCTAAAAACATTTAACTAAAAAATATTAGTTAATCTAACATTTGGAGGCCCCGGCGAGATTTGTTGTTACATTTGTGCTAAACGTGCGGGAAGAACAGCACAAAGTAAAACTAAAAAACATAGTTGCCGCGTAAAAAGTGCATTAGAGTGGTCCCTAATTTTGTTTAAATTAAAAAAGTGTGCAAGGCAATTTAACCATATTTTGCAAGTTTTATATGTGCATGTACTACGCAAGTTAGCTGCAACATCGCTAATTAACCTTTATTCTAGTGCATTAAATACATATTTGACCGCGTGTCCAAGTTATATTTCAAACATTTGCCGTGTCGTATTGTTGTTTTTGCATCTCGGGTCAGTGACACTTATTAGCTGTCTTAAACATATTCATTTTGCACATATTCTTGCGTTTCTTTTTACACTTGTACCGCTTTATTCGCGCTTAAAATATAAAACAGTTACTCAGTGCACAGCTCTATTGCATTTTAGGGTTGTCGAGTGCACAAAATATATAAAAATTAAATTCCCAAAATATAAAACGTTTAATTTTGGTAAATCATGCCAAGTGAATCAGAAAGTGTTGTGATGCCTACAAATAGTGAGCCACTTGCGAAAAGTGCTCAGTTTTTCAAAAGAAAATCTGAGGCTATTTATCGTAGTGTGAAAAAACTGGACGCTTCTCTATTTGCTGACCAAATCCAAGAACTTTGCTCTGCCGAATTAACTGTGCGCCTAGAATTGATCGAACAATTTCAAGACTCATTTAACTTGGCTCACAACAGCTTAGAGGAGCTCGATTATAATGAAATCGGTAGTGACTTGCGTTAAAAATTTGATGATTTGCTACTTTCTTTAAAATCGCGACTAAGAGTGCAGCTTGAAATTCGTCACTCTGCGTTGCCACCATCATCAACTCTACGTACTGATGATATCTTGGAGCAGCGAAATGCCACATCTATACGTGCATGTAGAACTCTTCCAGAGTTGAAGCTGCCTACATTTTCTGGAGGATACACAGAGTATGCGGATTTATTCGCTATGTTTAATTCTGTGATCGACAACGATGAAGGTTTTGATAACATCGCGAAGTTACAGCATCTTCGCTCGTGTCTTGCTGGCTCGGCGTTGGAAGCGGTTCGATCATTGGAAATTTGTAGTGCCAATTATCGTGTGGCGGTAGATATTTTAAGTCGACGTTTTAATAATAAGCGTCTTGATTTTCAGGCACACATCAAGGAGATACTTGGGCTAAAGAGAGTGGTTTCAACATCGGCTTCAAAACTTCGTGAGTTCTCGGATAAAATAAATTCGCACATGCGAGCCCTGCAAACGTTGGGCGATTCGAAACAAATTTCGGGCTGCATGCTTATTTATCTGCTGCTACAAAAATTGGATTCTGCAACACAAACAAGCTGGGAGGAGAATGCATCTCAGGATAAAATTCCTTCTGCTGAGGAGTTCTTCGAATATTTGGAAAGACGTTGCGAAAGGTTGGAGAGCGTGCAGTATGCTATGGCCTCTCACGCGCCTAGCACTCAGGTGGGAAAAGCTATTACTAACTCCAGTAGAAAATCTTTTGTTGCTGCACAAACTAACCACAATTGCTGTTAATTTTGTGACAATATGGGCCATGGAATTTACTCCTGCAGCAGATTTGCGAATTTATCCCCTACCATACGCTTTAAATAGCAGAAAAACTGGCCCTCTGCATTAACTGCCTAAAGAAGGGGCATAGTTCAGACTCATGTAGTTCAGGACTTTGTCGAAAATTCCTTAATAGTTC
This sequence comes from Chymomyza costata, assembly GCA_018150985.1. NCBI lineage: Eukaryota > Metazoa > Arthropoda > Insecta > Diptera > Drosophilidae > Chymomyza > Chymomyza costata. Next base: position 820,629 of record JAECWU010000166.1, read on the forward strand.
CTTGCCGAGCCATATTAGATGGAGGCTCTCAACTGCATCTTGTAACTTCTCGCTTCGCTCATGAGATACAATTAAAGAGAACGCGCTCAGCAACCACAGTTTCCGGTCTTGGTGACACGCGTGTCCCTACTGAGGGCTCAACCGTCAACATATGCATGCAGTCACGAGTTTCGGAGTATACAGCAAACTTGCGAGCTGTCATTACACAAACCATCACTCATAATCAGCCTAGCTTCCCTATTGATACTGCAGATTGGAATATTCCTGCAAACGTTCAGTTAGCCGATCCTGCGTTCAACATGCCACAGCGCGTAGACCTTCTTATTGGTGCTAGCCTATTTTACGACTTACTATGCGTTGGTCAGATCAAGCTCGCTCCAGGTTTGCCAATAATTCAGAAGACTCTTCTTGGTTGGGTCGTCACAGGTGGTGGTGATGGAGCACGAAACACTGCGCTTTTAACAGCAAGAAGTTGTAAAGAGGATTACAACGCCGAAATAGGTGTCCGTCTAGATGACTCAATTCGCCTATTTTTGGAAGTAGAGAGCTGCGAGCAAGCTGTGGCAAAACTAAGTAATGAGGAACAAGATTGCGAGGATAATTTCTGCAACAACTTTCTACGCCTCTCATCTGGTGAATATGAAGTTCGATTGCCTCTGACATCCAGCGCTGCATCTCTTAGAGAGTCATACATGCAAGCCTATCGTCGATTTCTCAATTTGGAACTTAAACCACAGCGTCAACCAAACCTTAAAAATCTATATTCATCCTTTATTAAAGAATACTTAGATTTTAACCACATGTCGCTCGTTAGTCCTGAGTTGGTTCGTGACTGCAAGTATTCTTTGTCTCACCATGGCATATTAAAGGAGGATAGCACCACAACAAAACTTCGTGTTGTTTTTGATGGCTCTGCTACAACTTCTTCTGGCGATTGTCTTAACGAGGTGATGATGGCAGGACCTGTCATACAGCCTAAACTCTTCCTCATTTGGCTTCGCTTCCGCTCTTACCAATTTGCTCTCACAGGTGATATTTGCAAGATGTTTCGCTGCGTCAAATTTGCATCTCCAGATAACTATCATCAATGCATCTTGTGTCGCGACGCACCCGATAAAGATGTGAGTATCTACAAATTGGATACTGCGACTTATGGAACCAAGGCTGCTTCATGTTTATCTCTTCGCACGATGCACCAGCTGGCTATTGACGAAAGAGATTCCTTTCCTGCTATGCTCATGACTGATATCCGGAAGTTGTGCACATTCGTATGCCAGTTCTACTGCTGGTCGGATTCGTCCGTGGCATTATCTTGGATCCGCGATGAGCCCTACAAGTTTAACGTTGTTGTGGCAAATCATATCATATCTATACAAGAGCTAACCGCCGATATGGAATGGCATTACGTTCCTACTGCTTTAAATCCTGCTGATATCCTTTCGAGAGGCACATTCCCGAAAAATCTTGCCCAATCGAAAATGTGGGTTCATAGCTTTCAAAACCTGATTGGCAATCGTGGCGCATGGCCAACGCGTAAACGCCCAGAAATGGTCCAATCACCACATGCCGACATCTTTACTGGATGCATGTATCTAAATTCATTTGCCTCAATGCAGCGCACATTTGCATATATCTACAAATTAATCAAACGCATAAGACATCATGGAGTCAACGTAATCGATGTTCATCATGGCACCTTGCCACTCATGCGATCTCTTGGTCGCTTAATCCTCACCTTTGATGAGCTTCGCACCCTATACTGCCAAACATCTGCAATATTTAACTTTCCAGAAGATTTAGATGTTATAACTCCTGCTCATTTGCTGTTCGCTGGGCCACAGACAATCTTCATCAAGCCGGATTTGACGAAACTCCACTACAATCGTTTGGATAGCTGGCAACGTGTCGCCCAGTTGCAGCAAGTTTTCTGGGCACGATGGCGCGAGGAACACCTCACTTTTCTACAGCAGCGGTGCAAGTGGCGCAGTCCTGATCGACGACTGAAAGTCAACGATGTAGTGCTGGTCAAGAACGAAACCTTGCCGCCTATGCGGTGGTCCCTGGTCAACGTAGTCTCACTACTACCTGGTCAAGATGGCGAGTGCTGTGTTGCAGAGTTGAAGACCGCAGTGGGCAACACTCGAAGAGCCATAAATAAGCTGTGCCTGCTGCCCCTTAAAGATGATGTTGAAACACGAGCTTCCAACGGGGGGAGTATGTCGGGAGCAGCAGCTTGCCAATAAAACAATACAAACATAAACTCTCAAACATTAAACCTAATTACTCTTAACTTGCATTGCACGTAATTATCCCTCTCTTTGTAACTGCATTATATTAATAATCTATTCCCTTTTATGCTATGTACGATTCTTGGCAACGTCAGCGTTCCAAGATCAGTTCAATTTGTCTTCGCTAACCTATACAAACATACGGTTGTGAGGTTCTGTGCCGTCGCTGTAACCTATCAAAAACGGTTGCGTGACAATAAAATACAATTTATAACGTTTATAAATAAAAACTGTTTTATTTCAATAATTTAACTTAAAAACAATTAACTAAAAATATTAGTTAATCTAACATCCACCATTAATCATATTTGACATTGGACCTGAAGAACTTATAGAATTTATTACAAAGGGATTAAAAGTTGAAAACTTTAAAATAAAAAGGAACAGCGATAACAAGCAAACTCTGTTTGCATACAACTTGGATACCTACGCTAAAATTAAAGGATTTCTTGAAAAAACAAAAGTTAAGTTCTATACTTATACACCAAAAAGCTTAAAAATAAAATCTTATCTTCTTAAGGGCTTAGACACTAATACCGACCCAAATTTAATTTTCAGTGAACTATCAAAACATAATTGCGATGGTCTACAAGTAATAAAGGTTACTCCATTTTCAAGCAAAGCCTCAAGAGAGATGGGTAAACCGCTTCCAATCTTCCTAGTGCAGTTATCTGCGAGTAGCAACATCAGCACTTTAAAAAAAGTCTAATATTCTCTATCGATGCGTTCGCTGGGAAGCCCTTCGTACATCCGAGATTCCTGCCAAGGTTTTTTCCATAGTGCAGCTAACTGCTTTCTACCTCAAAAATGTGTAATATGTGGTGACAACCATTCAGCTAAAGATTGCCCAACAGTTAAAGATAAAGAAACCGACAAGGAGAAGCTGTTTTGCGTATTATGCAACAAACCTGGACATCCGGCATCGTATAAAGGCTGCGAGAAATATAGACAAATCAAAGAAAGAATTAAAGCTAAGCGGTGTTCCAACAAGCTAATCCAAATACCAATTAGTTCCAGCCGAATAAATAATGGTTTAAGTTTTGCCAACGTAGTTAAAAATAACACTAATTTGATTCATCCAAACACACAACCAATTCCACAAACAATATCAAGTTCAACAGAAACAATGTTATTAACTCTTGAAAACATCATAAAAGATTTAACTTCAGAAGTTAAAAATCTAAAAGAAGATCTTTAAACTCAATCAGTTAGGATTGATACAATTGTAAATTTGTTAGGTTAATTATGGATTTAAGTAGAAGAAATTCACATCACACATTAGCAAAAAAAATTAAAATAATAACAATTAATGTCAACTCTCTCATAAATACAAGTAAAAGAATAGACCTGCAAATTTTTATAGACAGACACATGCCGGATATTCTATGTATAAATGAGACTAAACTAAACTACAGACACAAGCTACAATTTAAAAATTACAACCTGGTTCGAAAAGATAGAAACAACGGTACAGGAGGTGGTGGCACGGCCATACTAATTAAGGACAATATTAAACATAAAGTTTACACGAATTACAAGCTGGAAACTCTCGAAGTGCTCGAAACATGCATAATTCAACTTTCTATGGCAAATAATAACATCTTATACGTTGTATCGGCTTACTACCCAAGTGGTAATAATAACCAATCATTCGAAAAAGACGTAAAAACGCTATTTGAAACACTTCAGCTCGAAAACAAACATCACTTTTATGTTATTGTAGGGGACCTCAACAGCAAACATACCGATTGGGGAAATAATACAAACAATCAAAAAGGAAACATCTTCAAACGATGGTTGGATAATAAGTCTCTTACATACAAATGCAAATTATATGCCTCTACCAAACCATCTTTCGAGAGAGGACAATCTTTTTTAGACTTATGTCTTTCAGATGCAAGGTTACACATTGTGAAGGGACATGATGGTATCAATTGTTTAAATACGCTAGACTACGATAGCGATCATTCGGCCGTGGAAATAATAGTCTGCAAAAACTACAAGGAGGATCCAATTGAGATTTTAAAGGAACAATGTGAGCACAAATATAATTATAAAAAGACTAATTGGAGCAGATTTCAAAACAAAATTAACCAAATGATGTGTAACCAACCTATAACACCAATCAATAGAAACCTGGAAAACAGCGAAATAGACTGGCATTAAGACAAAATAAACAAAATAATAACACAAGCAATTAAAACAATAGTTCCAAAATTTAAATCATATGACTATATCCAAACAATTATGAACTCCACACAGCTTTACTTATTAAAAAATAGTACTCTGTCACTTATAAAAAGGCACAATAGACTAGAAAGCTTACTTAGTCCCTCTGATCTTCAGCTGCAGAAAATAAATTTAAAACTCATCAAAAAATTAATCGACGAAAACTTATATATCTTAATTAACAAAAGATATGAAAGTAAACTAAAAAAATATATTTATATTTATTTATATATATTGTTTATTTATCATTAACATAATTATGGGTACAAATAATAAGTTATAGAGTTTAGCTTTAAAAAGAAGCTTTACAACTAGGAAATTAAAAATTGTGTTGTGTAAATTTTTTTAAAGTAAAATTGAATTTTTAAGGAAAAAATGAGAATAAAAACCTTAGAAATAAAAAAAATAAAAAAAAAAATAAAAATAGAAACTAAAACTACGAAAACTAAAAACTAAGACTATATCTCAATTAACAAAAGATATGAAAGTAAACTAAAAATATAAATCCCAGAAATTCACATGATATGTTTCACCAAACTAAGAAAATGTTTAAACAAAACATTTCGCTAGATTTGCCAATACTTAAAGTGCCTAGCTCATTAGAGAACCTCCTTGAAGCAGCACATATATCGAACGATGCCTTTATAAGGGCAGACAACAATCTTATAATCTCAAATCACGAGAAGGAATTCCAATCCTGTGTCATAAATTCAGGAGAGCCACCACCAAGACAATTGTTATTGAAAATACATTAACTGAGGCTGAGTCGAGATTTGACAAAAAACTTTCAAATCGGGATACAAAAGAAGTAAACAACATCCGATCCAAATTATGGTGGCTGTGTCTTTAGTCGTTTTTTTTTTTTTAGTATTTAATTTTTTCTTCTCTCTTTCTACACAACTCTTTCTTTTTATATATAACTCTAAAATCATTTTACAGAAGTAACGTTTTTGAAATTTTTGGTTACATACATATACACGTATAATTTACACACAACCTTAACTTGAGATTGTAACAGATTATTGATTCGAAAAAGGATGTTTATATATTAATGATACTGTAATTCTTGAGCGCCCATTTGGGACAATTTGAATATTTTTTAATGTATATTGTTAACTAGTGTTTATTATAGTTTTAAGTTATATTAATTTAACAAAAAAATAAACAACCAAAAAAAAAAAAACATCTGTCGTGTGTGTCAAAACAGAATCAGGTGAATACGTTTTGGCCAGAGCACTTCTGGGTTCTGGTTCACAAATTAATTTTGTAACAGAAGAACTTGCTCAAAAGTTGCAAGTGCGTCGAGAAGAATCGTGTATTGGTGAGTCCAATACCCAAGTTAGGAAAAAAAATACACACTGTGGTAAAGGCGCGAGTCAATTGTTGTGAGTTTCAGATCGATTTGTGGATTCTCAAGTCGATTTCTGGGTACCAGCCGAACCAAATAGTTAATTTAACTGGTTGGAAAATACCTAATAATCTGCAATTGGCTGATCCATGTTTTTATAAACCGCAGAAGATTGATATGCTCATAGGTGCTGAAACGTTTTTCGAACTCTTATCTGTTGGTCAAATTAAACAAGGCCCTGACTGTCCCATCCTGCAAAAGACTCTCCTCGGATGGATTGTATCTGGTAGATACTCATCAAGCGGAGCGCCCGCTGATGAGATTGCTGTCAATCTGAGTTGTAAAGAAGAACCCTTCACCTCGATTGATAGGACTTTGCAGAAGTTTTGGTCAGTTGAAGAGTTACCTAAACAAATTAAGTTTTAAACTCCAGAGCAACAGATGTGTGAAAAACATTTTTCTGAAAATACGTTAGTTTTGCCGTCAGATCGTTTCGAAGTAAAATTGCCTTTCAAATCTGATCCAATTAAATTAGGATTATCCTTTGACACCGCAAAGCGGCGGTTTTTGCTGCTCGAGAAAAAGTTGGAAAAGAATTTCGAATCAAAGAAAAAGTAATTGGAATTCAAGGAAGATTACCTTTCTTTAGGACACATGTCAGAAACTAACAATAAAATCCCAACAAGTCCACACTATTTTATGCCTCATCAGTGTGTTGTGCGACCAGAGAGTACGTCAACCAAGTTGCGCGTAGTCTTTGACGCATCCTGTCGTACCTCCACTCAAGTTGCGTTGAACGAAATACTTATGGTTGGACCGACCATACAAGAAGAGTTGTACTCGACCTGGCTTCGTTTTCGCCTTCACAAATAGGCTTTAACGGCTGACATTAAGAAAATGTATCGCCAAGTAATGGTACATGAAGCAGATCGAGATTTCAGCTTGTAGTGTGGAGAAGGGACCCATCTGACTCTTTGAAGATATTCAGGTTAAATACCGTCACTTATGGCACTGCGCCTGCTCCTTTTCTTACGATACGGTGTTTAATAAAGCTGAGTGAGAACATCGAGTCATCTCACCCAATAGCTGCTGATGTTATCAGGAATGATTTTTACGTAGATGACACGTTAACTGGTGCTGAAATTGTTCAGAAGCTGAAGACAATCAAGTCTGAAGTAAATCTGGCATTGCTTAGCGCAGGGGGTTTGAGCTAGCAAAATGGCGCTCAAACAGTCCTGATATCTCCACATCCGAGAGCACAGCTAAGCCGATAACGATCTCAGAGTCAGGTTCTACCAAAACTCTTGGAGTTCTCTGGTTGCCAAATGAAGATGTCTTCCAATTTAAGGTCGACAACTCATTTGTGGGTCTCCAAGCAACAAAGCGGAACATTCTCTCGGTGACATCTCGTTTATTTGATCCTCTTGGACTGTTGAGCCCTCTAGTCGTAAAGGCTAAAGTCCTAATGCCGGAACTTTGGCTACAGAAGCTAGATTGGGATGAATCCATTCCATTAAGTTTGGAAACCGCATGGGAAACAATGAAATCAACTTTGATTCAGCTGCAAAATATAAAAGTACCACGGTTTATTTTCACAGTTTCAACGTCACCGATTGAGATACATGGTTTTGCCGACGCCTTTATAAGAGCATATGGTGCCTGCGTGTATATACGCAGTAACACTGCAGATGGTTTTCGCATTTTGTTGCTTACTTCAAAATCAAAAGTAGCGCCCCTCAAGACTAAGACATTACCTAGACTTGAGCTGTGTGCTGCTCACCTTCTTGCAGAGCTCTGTTCTCGAGTGAAGCCTTTTATAAATCAGACTATATTATGGTCAGATTCAGAGATCACACTCCATTGGATCAAAACCCATCCTTCGTTGTTATCAACTTTCGTTTCAAATCGAGTGGCTGAGATCCAGGAGTGGACAGAGGATGCCATATGGCGCCATGTACCAACTAAGCAAAACCCAGCAGATATTTTCTCTCGTGGCTGCGATGTAAAAGAACTTGCAGAATCAATTTGGTTTAAAGGTCCCTCTTTCTAGAAGAACACCAAGATGCCTGGCCTAAGAATGCTCATTTCGAGCTCACTGAGGAGAAGCGCACGTTGGTAGTGAGCAATACCGCTATTGGACTGGCAGCTGTAGTAGAGAGGTCCGACTTATTAGAAATTATTGAAAAATATTCATCGCATGCCAAGCTACTGAGAGTCTTTGCCTATGTTTTCCGCTTTATTAAAAAATGCAAAGGAAGCGTTCCTAAAAATTGTTGAAATAATTTAAGCTTTCGAGTTTCGAGAAGAGACTAAAAGGGTTCGCAAGAGCGCCCGCTTGGGTCCGAGCTTACAGTATCTTAATCCATTTTTACACACGTATAGTAAATCATGGTGTACATTTTCATTGCTGCGAGTTGGGGGCAGAATGCTACTATTTCATATGATGCCAAGTTTCCATTGCTACTGACAAAACGCTCACAATTCGTTCGAAGCTATGTCAGATATCTTCACCAAACTAATTGTCATGCAGGCCCTAGAGCACTCGTTAGCATTCTTAGAGAACAACTGTGGCTAGCCAGTGCTCAAGAGATCTGTCGTCAGACAGTTCGATCATGCATTTGTTGTTTTACAAGCAGATCGGCTCCGAGCGCTCCGCCCATTTACAATATGTGGCGTTGATTTTTGTGGCCCAATCAACGCTACGTTGAGAATTCGTGGAAAGCCTCCATATAATCAGATCTGTCAACTTACACTTTTTTATTAATGGTTTTCCAAAGGTTCTCGGACAGCACCTCATGCAGTATGGTCTCCGGACCAGTAGTACCTGAATTGCTGAAAGCCACATGTTGAGAATGGGCGGAGCGCTCGACTATTGTATGCAATTCATGTTTTCTTTTCATATAATAAAATTTTAAGTTGTCGACGTGTCGACTTTAACATTGTCGACACTCAATTGTGTAGTCTACGCGGCACATCACTGGTTATATGGTAGCTATACAAATAGTGGTTCGATCCGGACCAAGAACGGCACATAAATGAAGGTTTTTAAAATATTGCTAAATGTCAAATTTTACGAAGATAGGTTGATTATATTAGAAAAAATTAATTTTCTTCAGCCAGATAGGCCAAATTGACCACCGTGCATAGTGCCGATCGGTCGAAAAACGTATTTTGAACAAAACTCGTTTTGTTTCGTTTGTTTATGAAGATATCGTAACCAATTTGGGCAATTGAAAGTTTTTTAGAGTACCTTAGCACTGTACCAAATTTTATCAAAATCGGTTGACTATATCATAAGCTCCCATACAAAATTCGTTGTTTCGTTTATTTGTGAAGATATTGTACCCAAATTTGGCAAACAATTGTCTTTTAGAGTGCTTAAGCAATATATCGGAGTTAATTGGAATTAGTGGTACAGGGTATCCCAAAGTAGGACTTTAACGTACGCCATCTTTGTAAAAGGTGATGTATTCAGAAACAAAGAAATTCCAATTCACTATCCGGCACCACCATTATTAACACTTATCGGAGAAAAAAATAGTCCTGATGAAGTAATCTCACTCCAAATGATGAGAAAGTTACACTTAAATAACACAAAAAGCATCGGCCTTCTAAAACAGGAACAATCCAAAAAATATGACTACGGGTCTCATGTTATTGATAATTATGGCAACATGCGCGACATTTTACCTTTTTCGAAGAGCAATTAAAAGATTTAATAGTGGAAATAGAGTCGACCCCGTAGAAAGTTCAAGCGATAGTGTCGATGTATCAACTCCACAAATACGCTCCATTATCGCGCTTAAGATGGGAGGAGTTAACGCCACATATTTTATTTCCTCCAAAAACCTCGCTTAGGCGAGTCACAAACAAAGTGAATGATGAATATCTTTCGGGACATTGATAAATTTTATATTTTTTTGTTTGCGTACTCACCCTTAAGCCACTGAAGTGGTACACGGCCTTCCAACACGGACGAAAAAATATCTTCCAATTCGCTACTCATAATAATAAACCCTTGAACACCCCGAGTAAGGTCCAGCAACTGAGTACGCATAGTGCTTAGCAAAGAGTTATATCGCTCTATTTCCTGTAATAATACTACCTCCAAAGGAGTTCGATTTTGGCCTATAAGTTTGGCGGTTTGTTCGTAATTCAGCTCTGAAGGGGTGTGTAACAAAATATCTTTAGTCAATTCCAAAACTTTAGTTTCTGCATTTTCTCCAACTTCGCAGCTCATCGATTGTGTCTGCATTGATAGAAGAGTTTCGAAAAGCATGCGAGTTTCACCAATCAGTGACGCGATGTCAGCATTAGGGTGCTGCCCAAAGACTTCAGGCTTGTCAAAATTTGGTAGCTTGTTTATATGATCAACATACGATAGAATATCTCCATCATCGGGTACAAAATAGTTTGGCAACGTTGATAGACTTAAATTTATAAGAAAATATATTATGGCTGTAAGATACTTTTTATGAAATATCGCTTACCGAAACTTTCGGACATTTATAACTTGATCACAAAAATATTGATTAATGTATGTGCTTAATAACCGCCGATCCCAATCATCTGTTACATGACCACCATAATTAACTCCAGCTATAAGGTATTTAAGTGCGCCCCAAGGAGTTTCTTCATACTCATTTAAATATAACAGTAACAAAATCTCAGAAACTTCAAAGTCAGAATCGTTAAAGCTGTAGACAACATTCCAGCCAAGTTGAAGAAATTGTTTACGCTCTATCAGTATTGTGTGGAAAAAGCATAGCGAATAAAGAAGTTTTTTATACTTTCTGGAATCATTGCAAATTCCCATATTAACTTCATTAACCTTGTTAAATAGTCGCTTCATATTCGCTTTAATACCCCGTGGAGGTTCGGTTGTCATTTTAATACTTGTCTGCAGTATAGAGATAGGAAAATCTGGATGCGGCGCCGAACTAAGCCAAAGTCGGTATTTCTTGTGTAATTTTATTGATTGCATTGTATTTATCATTTTGTCAAGAGTGGGCATCCAACTTAACGATAGATGACAATTAGCTAAAAACACCCAGTTGCCTTCTTTAATTCCATCCATAATCAATTTTGTTGCGACTGGGGCCTGTCCTTGGCCTAAGCTGAGGGAGAACATACGCTCAGACATTTTAACTGTCTCTGAAAGAGTTATCAGAGTCTGAGCTGGATCAACCCCGGGAGAAAGTACAAACAGCAATGGAATTTGTGGGATAGACTCTTCGAAAGTGACTTTAAGATCGAGCACTGGAGGTTCCACATAACGAGGTCCCAATTTGCTACTTATGAACTGGGCCATACAGAAGGAAATTCGGTCCGGCCTTAATGAGCGTAACACACAAATTTTTTGAAAATCAGTAAGTTTGTCATTCCATTCTCCCACTAAATGTTCCTGCTCTGGAATCGTAGTTGAATACCAGGCTGCGGATCAAACGTATTTAAAAGGTTAGTTCAAAATTTTCAAATCACATCTTACCATGCCAATCCTTTAAGTTCTGTTCAAAAGAGCCTATGATTCCATGAAAGCCAGGAACTTTGTCAAGCTCTGTAATGTTGTCCCAGCTCTGTTCACTTATCCACCCTTAAAATGTATTCATATTATTTAATAACAATTGTAACTAAACTTAGTTTAGCTTACATGGTGCAGGGTTGGGAGGTTGTCCTTGCTTGTCCAAGACGATTCCACCTTTAAGAATAAAATCATATTCTTCATTAACTAGTTTTCCTGCTTTAGCTAAAACGTTTGCAGTCATATGAATAGAGAATAGTAACTTATGCTTCTCGAAAAGACCGCGACAAGTGTTACGATAAACTGAGTATGTATGATAATCATTAATATTTCGAATTCGCTCCTGTATTTGCTGATTACGCTGGCTGCGATCGATTGACTGCGTAAAGAGTATAATATAGGCAGAGAGCGAAAAAACATACATGGGGTCTATTTTTGCCATATCCATTAAAACAAAAAACAATATTGCAGCTCGTTCAGATGCTGACTTGTACTCTTGGCGTGCCACATCTATCTCAACTTCAGTAACTTCTGCAACGTTCAAGGATTCTTTCACAATTGTAGACGTCTGACGCGACTTCTGAAGTGTGAAAAATAGTTGGTCGTCATCAAGAAGGGACCCACGACTTTCGTTCAGCAACCGAAGAATTTCATTATCCAAGTCAATTAGCTTTCGTTTGTTTCGAGCAATAGTTATAGTTAGCTCATCTTTTTGTTCCTCTAATGCTGGCTTTTCTTTCCGTACTATTATTCCCAGGAGTTGTGCTTCAAGTCCATGTTGCTTTAAAGCAAAATTCACAATCGTTGTCTTTGACGATATTTCAGGAGAGTAATGAGGATTCGAAATTTTTGTCGTAATATATAAGCGAAAATTGTCGTTATACGAGATGTATTTATCATTAAATTTCAATAATTTCGTCCCACCATGAAAAGTAAACGATCGACGTAAAACAGGGTTTATAGCTTGGTCTAAACTCTCGCCAATATTCTGCAGCAGCAATGGAAATCCTTCAATCATTGCGTTTTCCAACTGTTGTAGATAATCGGTCATACCTAAATCTATAATCTTGAGGTTTTTGTTACCTTCCATGTTCTTTATCCAGATATTCGCCTGCATTTGAGGATCGATTATCAGAGGCCACCGACTTCCTTGAGTAACAAGCACCCCATTCTCTGTGCTTAGGTCATCGGCCGGTAAACCCTGAATATTCCATTCTCTAATAGAGACTGCATCGCTTAGAAAGTGTATAACTTTTAGATCTGCAGTTGCAGGTATAAGAAGGTCTTTAATTAACTGTGACCACTGAGCCGTAAGTTTCTCACGGTAATTGGTATCAAAGGCACCCAAATATGATAAAAATGCAATTGATATTAGACAATCTCCAGGTAATTTTTCAAAAGCAAGATCAAGCTGTGCCACAGTTAGAATCCACCGCTCTCTCCCCTGAGAGTGATTCTACTAAAATAATAGCACGCTCTAACTGTTTTCGTAGTCGTTCCTCTTTTGCACGCAATTCGTTTAGAAGATCTGTTTTTTCATTTAATTGGCTATAAAGATCGTCAATAACTAATTGAAGTTCTGCCAGCTTTTTCTTAGCAGATGCTAAAGCAGCCTGCTTTTCTTCTAGGATTTTCATAGCATTGTCTAATTTTTCTTGTTTTGGAGCCACAATTCGGTAAACTTTTCCATAATTCTCTATTGCCATTATCCACAGCATTAGGGACTTGCAGGCCCCGGATACTAATGCGACTTTATCTGGCTCAAGATGGGGGTTCCTTGTATACGTAGCAATTCGCTTAAGTGTCTTGTCTGATATGTGATCACGATCAAAGTTCTTTAGATCGTTCAAAAAGGTTGACTCGCTTAGCACTTTCTTCGCATTTTCCCAAGTAGGATCCTTACCTAACAATATTAACACAGCTTCCATCACCTTTTCAATCTTCGGAGGTGGGCGCCCATATGACTTAACTTCGGCAATATCTTTTTATTGAGCGCATCCAAAGCTTTTACTGCAGCATCAATCATAGGCATGACAACATCTAAGTCAGCACGTGCTGTCGCAGCTAAATCCAGACAAATAATTTCCTCGTGCCTTATAACAATAGCTTCAGCGTCGACAGTATCCTTTTGTTCAGTTGCGTCTGCTTTTTGTACTTCAATAATAGAAATGAAATCCTCACACTCTTTTGCTAGTACTTTTACCTGATCAGAACTGATTTTTAATTCCTCCGAGATTAAAGTTACCTTGTTCTGTGTTTCTGAAATTTTAGACAATCCAGTGCGCAAGCGATTTGCAGCATTAGATACTACTAGACGCTTTTTCTCAAGAAGATCCTTAAAGCCGCTAACCATTTGCAAATAATTTGGAGATGTTACATAGTTGTAACGTTTTACCTCGAGTACCATAACATCTGACATTATAGCAACACTCGAGTGTATAAATGAAAACGCTTGTGCTATGTCTCTATGCAAAATGTTCTCCGTTGTCATAACTAAACTATCGCGGTGTTTTTCATCTTCTCTTCCAGGAACCAGCATATTCAACTGAAATCCATGAAGAAAGTGTGAAGCAACCTCTAACAAAGCTTCTTTAGGCCAGGGTCTGAACCAGTTTGGTGTTGTTGCACTTAGCAATGCTGGGTACTGGCGTATGTAACTTCGGAAGTTTTCTCCAATCGGACTGAAACATAAAGCTATGTGTAAAAAATCACGAACATTTAGCATGAAAAAAGAATACATAGCTTCTGTAGTAAGCATGACTCCAGCTTTTTTAGCAGCCAGTTCTAGTTCCGGCTTAAGTTCTTCAAAATCTTCCTGTTTGAACAAATTAATCTCTCCAGTGCTTAACATATTGTTTATAATCTCCAAAAATGTTACTTCAGCAACTTGATCGCTACTAAATATAAATATTGTAAGGCGTTGCTTTATTCCAGTCAATTTGTAAAGCTTCTTGAGATCTTCTCGAAATTCACCTGATTTATACTTTTTTTTACTTCAATCTGAAAAATCCCCATTTCTAAAATAAAGGCTGCCAACTTAGATAAAACTTGACGACCCGAGCCACCAATCCCCATATTTAACATGTGACCCCGTGGCTGTGAAATCACGCGTAATATGCGCACAACCTGCTCCATGGCCTCTTTAAAGAAAAACTAGATTTATGCGGGTCATACCCGGGAAATTGTTATAGTTTTCCATCTGGTTAATCATATATTTACGAAGAATATCTAATTGAAGATCCTCGTATAGACCCTGCGGGTGCGCAAAATCTCCGAAGAGAGGTGGGAACTTAGATGGACATAGACTGTGAAAGGTTACCTCAAAGTGTTTACCAAGCGTATCGTTAATAGTATTTATAAACCATCCTTGGTCTACATCGTCCACTAGTCGGTCTGAAAATACACGGAAGCATTCATGAATCCAAAGACGAAGAAAACTGGTTTTTTTGTCTGAATAACTTCCGAAGCTCTTAAGAGACCCTGAAAAACTTTTGAAATATCCCGTAAATTAAAAAGGTAGTGAGATTTGGTTGGCGTCGGTAACATTTTAGCTAAAACAGCTTTAAATAGAAAAATTGTTGACTGGGTGATTGAGAGCCAAACCTCACGAACTTCATTTGTAAAATTTTCCAGTTTTTGCTTGAGCATAGTACCGAATATTTGCACAATCGTGTCTTGAGCAGGAAACGTAAGGTTAATCAATACAAATCGGCTCTGAGTGCGTGGGGAAATAACTTGTCGTGCGCCACCCGGCGGACCCATTGCTGCCATTAGCAGAGTATTTTGAACATAAATTTTTTTTTGAGTTTTGCGGTTAAACCAATACTTATAATCTATCCATTGACGAATAAGCTCCAGAGGTGGTTGCGATCCATAAATGTCCTTAGCAGGCATATTAAAGTCATCCATAAAACAAATCATGCGTTTACCCCCAATTGGCACAAAATGTGTTTTAGTACGCTTCTCTGTACGGTTTTCGATTGATTCCTGCAGTCCAGAAGATGTCGTTTGAGCTGATATGTTTATAGATAAGACGCAATACTTGTTTTTATCGCAAGCGTCAATTACACTAACAGCGGTAGATGTTTTACCAGTACCAACATTGCCAACCAGCAGAACCTGATATTCTTCACTAAGCAGCTTGGAAATAATGTATTCATAACGAATTGTATCGCCAGTTGGAACGATTATCTTGTAAAATTGCGATCTGCCAAAAAAATATTAAAATAACAGTATTAATTTTTTTTTAAATTACTGACTAAGTAGAAAAAGCTTTTTCTTAACTGAATAAACGTTTCTTTTGTATAGCGTGTTCCTTATTCAATTTGTTTAAAAAAGTGTGTAATACTTACATACAATAAAACAAGTAAGGCCGCCTGACTTAAGAATTTCGCGGCTTAGTCATGGAATATTTAACTAACTATAATAAAACTTGTATGAACTTCTCGATTTATATACTGTTTTGAGGAGAGACACGAACTGCCCACCTTTTGCGCGAAATAAAGCAAAAATATTGGGGGGGTTTGTCTTTGTTGAAAATACCAAACATATGTATAGTATGAAGCATTATGATAATCGCACGTGTTGGCAGCGCCGCACTCTTAATATTGTGTTATACAATTATATATAAGTAAAATATAACAATAAACTATGTCTTTTCCGGTTGTACAAATGCAAGTGTAACGACGGGTATTTTCCTAACTCTAACAGGTTATGGGCCCAGAACATAAAAACGCGTAATTAGTCGTTGTGTTATTTTTCGTGAGTCGAATTAAATAAAACGTTTTTCTCTGTGAAAAACTGCAACGCAAAATACTCAAAGTTTTTCTGAGTGAGAAACTGCAACAACATACATATTCAAAAGAAAGGCGCGTGGCGTGCGTAAAAAAAAAAAAAAAACTAAATCAGCATCATGAGTAACGCTATGTATAACATTGACAAATTGGACGAAACCAATTATGATTCCTGGTGTCTCCAAATGAGAAGTGTGTTAATACATCAAGAATTGTGGCCGTATGTGTCGGGTGATTTCGCACGTCCAAGTCCGGAAAAGCAAGCTGAGTGCGCCATATGGGAGAAAAAAAACGATAACATTGTCGGTTAAAATAACAGAGATTGGGCATATAAAAAAGTGTACAACAGCAAGTGACGCATGGAAAACCCTAAAAGATGTGCATCAACCGACTATCCAGCTAGAAAAGTTTCCTTGTTCAAAAAATTGCTTCATACGAAAATGAATGAATAATAATAACCTTGAAATACCTTCACCAGTACCTTAATAGTTTCGCAAATATAGTTGAGAAATTGTTTGAAACTGGTATTGCTCCTATCAAGTTTGCCAAAAACGTACGAGAATTTAGTAGTTGCACTAGAATCGCATGATAAATTACCTAACCTATGTGGGTTGAAGGTCAAATTAATTGAAGAATATGAACGCAGACAAAATGAGGTACTATTGGAAAGTGAACCAACTGTACAAGCATTTCTAGGTAAAACTTCCAATATGAAAGCAAACGCCCAAAATAGCACCATACGTGAAAACAGTTAGGCAAAAGAATAAACACAAAGCAAATTTCATAAAATGCTATAAATGTGGAAAGAGAGGTCATATTGCCACTGAGTGTACTCAAAGTGTAAACGAACGTAAACACAAAGGAGATGAGGCAAAATCATTTTTAACACTGTTTTCAGTTGATAAGGGTGTTGAGTCGTCACCTTAGTATAGTGTATCATAGTTAATAAGAGAAATAACTGAAGTATAACTGTAAAGCTAATTAAGTCTAATGTTAAGTTACATGAAATGTTATACGCATAAGTGAACCTGTAAAGCCACTGAAGGCAGATTAGTTAAGGCACTCTCCGTTTACCTCGCTAACAGCCAAGATTAGTCCACGAACAAGTTGTCGAGTTATTAAAACTAATATTCGCGTTTTTATATATAAAAAACAATTAACTTAAACAAACTATACAAGGAACATTTATAAACAACACATTTACGTTTATACAAACACTTTACACGAAATATATTAAAACACACTATACATTTAAACATAACCAAAACGTGTACAAACATTTATAAAATACGCAAACATTTTGGCGCCCCGGGTGGACTCAATCAACTATCTTGGCTCGCGTGTGTAATAATAAACCATAAATATTTTACTGTGTCTGCGTGCTCCTGCGGCTTCCTGGGAAATCAAACATATATATTTTCAAACAAAAACACTTGGACGTCGCTGGAGGCATATTCATACATATATCTGTGGCCATCTACATACAGTTACCCTTGACATGAGCTACTGCCAAAATTGCCAAAATTGTAATTGGAACAACTTGGGTAATAATAGCCCAATTCAGGTAAATATCCGCCTACATATATAAAACAAATAAAGCCAGCCAGCTCGTTAAATGTGTTACATGCATTGTAATCTGCGTTTATATGTTATTTGGTTTGCAACTAAACAAATTTAAAAACTTATTTGCAAATATTTAAAACCTTAAACTAAATTACACTATTTAAAAATAAAAATAAATAGTTTACATACACAAATTCAAGCAAAACCAAAAATATACATTTAACATAAAAAAGGTTACAAATTTACACAAACAAATAGCATATGCACAAAACGACACAAGAGCTGCACTAAAACCAAAAAGTGGTAATTCTTTTGGCAACAGATATATACATACTACATACACATATATATTTAAACTAAACACAACATATTAAAAGATTAATAAAATAAAATCCACATAAATTGCATTTTTTGTTACACTTAAAAATAAAATATACATAAGTGAACGGCTTGCCGCCTTACATCTACACATACCAGCATAAACATTACATATTAGAATTAACATATGCAGTGTTAAAGCCGGCTTGCCGCTTGAATGCAAAGTGCCCATTATATATATGTATGTACATAAGCAAATCGAAGCCATTTCTTTGTACAAGTGGAAAGTTGCCGTTATAAAATTTGGCGGCACTTTCTTTACATTAATTTCCCATAGCGAAAAGAAAATTGGAGAGTCGTTCTTTCTCGCTTTGTTTCCACCCTCGCTACAACAGTTTCGTAGCTCACGCTCAGTGCATTTAACAGAAGTCGATCTTCGCTCATTTCTTTGACACGCTCTTTCGTAACTGCTAGCTCGCTTAGCAATTGTTGCTTGCTCCCTCGCACTTGTGCGCCAATCGCCAATTTACAAAATTACATTGCGCGCGCTCTCAACGATAGTTGCCGCTCACTGCTGTTAACACTGGCGCTCTCCGCGCTCACTGCTGTTAACACAACGCTACTCACTTACACTAACAGCCAGCCCAGACTGTTAACACCATCTGGTTACAGTACTGCTGCCGCCTGGTCTGTTATTGCTGTCATTGTCTTAATTGCAACAAACCAACTTTAAGCGGTTATATTGTTTGGATACTGCTGTTGTGTGGAATAAATGCACACACAGCATACATACTATTGTCTACTTAAATATTTGTTGCCACTTATACAAGTACGCCATATCAACGGCTAAGTTCAATAACCCAATAACATAATTGCACTGCTGAGCCACTGTTAACTCTCAATAACATTGCACGTCAATTTGAGACAACAGTAATTGAGCCTACAGCTGATTAATTTAACATTGGGTCCCATTTACATTAACATTGTAAACATTTCCCATTTACACTGACCAAATCACAGTCACAAATTACACTATAGTAATTTTATTGTTTCCGTTGCAAAATCATTGCACACACAATTGTATTGCGCTGCCTTTTTATAAAATAAAATATAAATTTAAAAAAAAATAAACAATGCCTTCTAAAAAGCAACTGCTTCGTCAAGCGTCATCTGACGCTTCAGAAGCTTTGACAACGCTTCATCAATTAGGTTCTGTAAAGAGAGATATTGCTCGAATCAAGGAGTCAGTCCGAAAGCAGTCAATTTCATTTAAGTCTGTTGAGTTGGAATGTCGATTGGACATCCTCAACACATATATTTCAAGAGCGTTTAAACTTCAGCTGGAAATTGACAATTGCAACCCAGAATTAGCCTCTCGAGCTGAACTGGAGGATTTGTGTGTGTCTACAAAGGCATCACTGGTTGAAGCTCAACCTCAAAGGCCTAGTGTGAGCGACACAACGTTGAACAGCACAATATCTCATACAAGACACTTGCCTCATATGAAACTTCCACGTTTCAGCGGCAAGTATTCAGAGTACAAAAACTTCATTGGCCTTTTTGAAAGCTTGATTGGGAACGATCCATCACTCTCGAACGTTGAAAAATTCAACCATTTATTGTCGTGTTTGGAAAAAGAAGCGTTGGGTACAGTCAAGGCCTTTCAAGTGACTGACTGTAATTACCCGAAGGCATTAGCAGCGTTAAAAAGAGTATATGACAATAGTTGCCTCATATTTTTCGATAGCATCGCACAATTATTTAATTTGCCTGCCATGCAAGGGCCGTCTGCTTCTTCGTTGCGTTCGCTTATAGACACTGTAACGGCTATCTATGAGTCCCTCCTGTCAATAGGAGATGAAAGAAAAATTGCAAACGCCATGATTATTCATCTGGCAATGGCTAAGGTTGACCCAAAAACGCGTTCTCGGTGGGAAGAGAACCTGGATTACCAAAAAATACCTCTATGGAGTGACTGCGAGGAGGCCCTTAATAAGCGGTACCAGCATCTCTCGGCTGATGAAGCCACGTTAAGCCATTCGAAACCCCGAAAGATTTCACATGAACCGACTCGCAAACCTACCACTAAGACCTCTTTGGCTGTTATGCAGCAACAAGAAATTTCTAATGACCCTAAATGTCCGTTTGCAAGTCCAATGAGCACTACATTCGGTCCTGCTCATCATTTATGGCTGCCAATATTTACGATCGGTTTAGATTCGTAAAAAACCATCCACTTTGTGTGAACTGTTTGCGAAAAGGCCATAGTGTATCAGATTGCAAATGCACAAAGTGTAGAGTGTGCTCAAAGCCCCATAACACGTTGCTGCATCGATACACTACCAATATAAGATCCAATGCCCAAGCAAATGCAGGTCAAACAGTGCAGCGAGAAGAGTCGACACGTCACTCCAACGCGGTGTCCTCAGTTAGTCACGCTTTGGCTCCGGATAGCGAGCAAGTCGTACTGGCAACAGCAATTGTTCACATAAAAGGGTTAACAGGCCAGCATCAGCCAGCTAGAGTCCTTCTTGATTCCGACTCCCAAGTGAGCTTTATTACGGAAGATTCGGCAAAGAATCTAAACCTAAAACGACAGCATAAGGACATAAACGTACTAGGCATAGGCAAATCAGGACTGTCCGTACCTAACGTCGTCGAAACGACGATAGCTTCACGCGTCAGTCCGTTCGAAATAACTACCGAATTCATAGTTTTAAAAAGCATTTCGTCATACCATCCAGGACGCACGCTTCCAACTAATGGCTGGAACGTTCCTGACGATGTTATACTTGCAGATCCGTTATTCTTCAAGCCACAACGAATTGACATACTGCTAGGTGCAGATGTCTTTTTGAGCTCCTGAAAGAGGGTCGAATTAAGAATGGCAGAGATGTACCCACTCTCCAAAATACAGTTTTTGGCTGGGTGGTGTCAGGGCGATGCAGCATTACGACATCGCCACCGAATCAAGCGTGCTCACTAATAAGCACAGTGCAAGAGTCCTGCCCTCTTGACGCACTTGTTCGGAAATTCTGGGAGTTGGATCAGATTCCAAATGTCACAGAGAAAAAACTGTATACGCCAGAACAATTGCTTTGCGAGAAGTTCTTTTGTGATACCATTACTCAAAATACCTCAGGACGCTTAAGAGTTTCGTTGCCCTTTAAGTCAAGCCCAATGAGCCTTGGCTCCTCATTTGAGACGGCTAAACGCCGATTCCTGGCATTAGAAAAACGAATGCTCGCTAAGCCAGATGTTCACGCAATGTTCATTGATTTCATGAAGGAATATATTGCGCTGGGTCACATGACGGCAACTGACAACTCAGTCCCGAGAGAGCCGCATTATTACATACCATATCAATGCGTGCTAAGACCGCAAAGCACTTCAACAAAACTAAGAGTGGTCTTTGATGCATCTTGCAAAACAACCTCACAATTATCATTGAATGATATCCTCATGGTGGGACCTACGATCCAGCCATGTTTGTTTGCAACCCTCTTAAGATTCAGATTTCGACAGTATGCAATGACCGCTGATATCACGAAAATGTACCGTCAAGTTCAAATTGACGAGGATCAACGCAACTTTCAGTTGATCATTTGGAGGGAGGAACGGTCAGAGCCACTTCAGACGTATCAGTTGAATACTGTTACTTACGGAACTGCTAGTGCGCCCTTTTTAGCCGTCAGGTGTTTAAAACACCTTAGCGATTTATGTGCTAAATCGCATCCCCTCGGGTCACGGTCACTCGCCAGAGATTTTTACGTTGACGATTTATTATCTGGAGCTGACTCATTAGAAGAGCTCACATCCTTGCGTCACGAGCTCATAGAAGTTTTGGAAGCTGCTGGCTTCGCTTTAGCAAAATGGTCGTCAAATTGCCAACTCAGCGAAGCACAGCCTAACGAAACCGCCATATCCTTAGGCGAAGTCCCTGACACCAGAACACTAGGCCTTATCTGGAGTCCAAAGTCTGACGAGTTTAAATATTCAATGGTGGATATTGGCCAAGAGAACACTATAACAAAACGCGCAGTTGTGACCTTCACAGCTCGTTTATTTGATCCCCTGGGGTTACTGTGCCCACTTATAACAAAGGCTAAAGCATTCATTCAGGAGATTTGGCTCCTAAAACTTGATTGGGACGAAACGCTCCCTGATCAGCTCCAGCAAAGTTGGAAGTCCATAGCGACTTGCTTTGCGGAGCTTGAAGAAATAAAAATTCCACGTCACATTGGCATTAGCAAGCTCACAACATGTCAAATACATGGCTTTGCTGATGCATCTACAAGAGCATATGGTTGCTGCTTATATGTCCGAGTATCGCAGTCTCACTCAGTGGTGGTCCGTCTACTTACAGCTAAGTCCAGAGTGGCTCCACTTAAAACTAAATCAGTGCCGAGGCTCGAACTGTGTGCTGCACACTTGCTTGCTAACTTATTGGAAGAAGTTAGCAGCATAATAGATTTTCCAATTGAAAATATAGTGTTGTGGTCCGACTCAGAAGTAGTGCTTCATTGGCTAAAAACGCACCCGTCACACCTAAACACCTTTGTCGCAAATAGAGTAGCAGATATACAAGAGAAAACTGCTACGGCCACTTGGCGTCATGTGCCAACCAAAGAGAACCCAGCAGACTTAGTGTCGCGTGGTTGCTCGATTAGTGAGCTTAACGAATCCTTTTGGTTTACTGGCCCGCCATTTCTTTGTAAAAATTCAAACGAGTGGCCAAAAAACAAGCACCTTCCTCTAGCTGAAGAAGACCAAGCCCTTGAAAGGAAAAAAACCACCACTGCTCTCATCGCGGCCGATGTAGACATACATCCCATTTTACAAATTGTCCGCGACTCATCGTCGTACTTGAAGGTAGTACGCATCGTCTCTTATGTCCGACGGTTTGCTTACGCAACAAAAAACCGAGCTTGGCCGTCACTGAGGCTTTCGGCCGACGAACTAGGTATCGCCTTTCTAACCGTTGCACAAACAGTGCAACGAGAATGTTTCAACAATGAAATTACACTGCTCGAAAAGTCGAAAATCCTGCCAAGTTCTATTCAAAAATTAAATCCATTCATAGCTAATGAACAAGCCGATAATCACACGTTTTCCTTAATGCGTGTCGGTGGCCGCTTGCTAAACGCTCCTCTTTCATACAACGCTAAATTTCCAATACTAATGCCAAAGGGCTGCAGATTTGTTTTGCTGTATATACAGCATCTGCACCGCACCAACTGCCATGCTGGTCCGCGAGCATTGGTCGGTTTATTACGCCAAACAATTTGGCTTATAAACGCCCGTCGAGAATGCAGTGCCGTTGTAAGACAATGCGTACACTGCTTCCGATATAAGCCGAGACTTTTATCCCAAATTATGGGCAATTTACCCGCTGACCGACTGAATGGCAATCGTCCATTCGAAATAAGCGGAGTGGACCTATTTGGTCCAATCAAGGTCTCGCTAGGCATAAGAGGAAAACAGCCCATCAAGATGTACATAGCAATTTTTATCTGCTTCGCATCTAAGGCTGTCCATTTAGAAATGGTTAGAGATTTGTCCACTGATACCTTTATTCTATGTTTAAACAGGTTCATGGGACGCCGAGGATTACTCAAGACCCTGTATTGCGACAATGCCACCAACTTTGTGGGTGCTGCACGCATCCTCCAAGGCCTCAAGGACCACCAAGACATGCACAAGGGCATCATCATGGACCATGCTGCAGTTCGGGGATTCGAGGTGCGGTTCATCCCACCACGAGCGCCCCACTTCGGAGGGCTGTGGGAAGCAGCCGTCAAGTCCGCCAAGCACCTGTTCCTACGAGCCGTAGGAGGCGCGCTGCTGCGAGAGGACGAGCTCCAAACAATAGCCGTGGAAGTAGAAGCAGTGCTCAACTCTCGGCCAATGGGCGTCGACACAACGAGTCCCAACGACGGCGTAACACTCACGCCAGGGCACCTCCTAATAGGTCAAACGCTAGCAACGCTGCCGCCCGCATTCAAGCAGTCAGACAACGACGTCGCCCTGACGCAATTGCACAGATGGCAGCTAGTCTCCGCGATCAAGCAGCGGTTTTGGAGAGACTGGTCGAGAGACTACCTGCTATCGTTGCAAGAAAGGGCAAAGTGGACTGAGGAGACAGCAAACCTAAAGGAAGGCACGGTGGTGGTAGTCCAAGAGGACAATGCACCGCCACAGCACTGGCTCATGGGAGTCGTTACCGAGACTGTTGCCGGCTCTGATGGCAAAGTTAGAGTCGCAACAGTGAAAACTAAGACGGGCATATACAAACGCCCAATAAAACGTCTGGCCCCCTTACCAATCCTTAATTGACCTGGAGTCAATCAACGCGGCCGATGTTGAGTCGTCACCTTAGTATAGTGTATCATAGTTAATAAGAGAAATAACTGAAGTATAACTGTAAAGCTAATTAAGTCTAATGTTAAGTTACATGAAATGTTATACGCATAAGTGAACCTGTAAAGCCACTGAAGGCAGATTAGTTAAGGCACTCTCCGTTTACCTCGCTAACAGCCAAGATTAGTCCACGAACAAGTTGTCGAGTTATTAAAACTAATATTCGCGTTTTTATATATAAAAAACAATTAACTTAAACAAACTATACAAGGAACATTTATAAACAACACATTTACGTTTATACAAACACTTTACACGAAATATATTAAAACACACTATACATTTAAACATAACCAAAACGTGTACAAACATTTATAAAATACGCAAACAAAGGGAATGTCGTACTTTGATCAATCCAGTCGTTTGCATAGTGCAGCAACAAACCATATGTGTCTTAATTAATTTTTATATTTTTGCAAAATACTTTGTTCTTGCTGCAACCAGCACAAAATTTACACAAAGCCAAGTTGGCAACGCGCATCATATTACAGCTGATGCTGTCCAAATTACTTTACTTTATTGATTTTCTAAGCGCGTGTACCTAGCATCTTCTAATTATTTTTTTTATTCCACTTTTTATATGCGAAAGAATATATAGTTGACAATTTTCTAATTGTCTAACAATTTAATTAAATGGCGCCAAACGTGGAGCCCGACTGCAAACCCAATGTGTGGCAGACAGCATCGCTAGCGTGGGGCCCGAAAGCATCTCCAATTTGTGGGGCCCGACAGCATCTCTAACGTGGTGCCGAAAAGCCTTTCCAGCCTCTCCATAGTGGAGCATGACCAAAGCGGTCGAAATCGAAGAAAAAAAAAATCGACCGTGACCTCAATTTTGTTTTTGGGACCACTTGTTATTCGGTAATGTTATTTATTACATAATAGAACCAGATCAACGTGGATCCGAATAGATTTTGGGTTACCCCACACTTCAACTAACCCTTTGCGTTTCCTCCTTTTCGGCTCCCATACATATATTTATTGTTTTAGAATTTTAGAATCTAAAATTTAGATTCAGTTCGTGTTTCGTTTGTTTTGATTAGGAATTGCTGTTATTTCTGTTAGGAGCCATACCAGTCAATCAGACGATGATTTTTAAGGAATTTGTAGTTCACGATTTGAAATGCTGATTCGATTCCATTTCCTTTTGGTATGTTTGATTTTTGACAGCCTTGGAATTATAACGCTGGCTGTTATCGGTTTTATACCAGGTGATTCAAATAGGATACAGAGAAGAGCTTCACATATTATTTACCGAAATGTATCCACAATACTCCCATCTTTCCCTACAACGACTAGCAGATCAAAAAAGAACAATTTTAACAAATAATCGACTAACAGCCATGCAATTAGAACACATCAAATCCGAAATAGCTATAGAACTCAATAACTTGGATAACGTCAATACTTCTCCAGTAGACCCAGCACCTGAAACAATCCAACCGGATATAGGAGCCGCAAATACTCCACAAACTAATAACAGCCAAAACAACACAAACGAATTACAACCCACAACACATCAAACAAATGCGGCAAACTGCATAACAGCGAACACACTACTAGAACATCTACGTGAACAAATAACCGCAAACATAGCTCAATGGGAAGGAATA
Organism: Chymomyza costata; assembly: GCA_018150985.1. Lineage (NCBI taxonomy): Eukaryota > Metazoa > Arthropoda > Insecta > Diptera > Drosophilidae > Chymomyza > Chymomyza costata. The sequence goes on from JAECWU010000166.1 coordinate 846,722, forward strand.
GATCCAAACAAACGCCCATTTTTGCCAAAATTAAAAATAAACAAATCTATTCTAACCAAGATAGACATAATAAATAAACAAATTCTTCCAACACTAATCAATGAACAAACAACGATCTCAGACTTACATCTTACAGTATACGCAATAGCTCAAACAACACTGGCACTCAATAATCAAAATGCGCAAAACACCAATCAGCCTCGCCAATTCAAAAAGCCAAAGTGGATGATCAGAATTGAAGGCAAAATAAATACTCTTCGAAAAGAGTTGGGCAGGCTGACACAATATATGAATGGCAATAGAACAAAAAAACTTCTGAGACACATAACCACACTCCAAGCATTACACGAGGTACCCATAGAAGAAATAACAGACGTTAAGAAACAAAAACTCAAAGTATACGCAGCGAGGCTAAAACGTTACAAGGAATCATACCAAAGACAACAAGACAATAAAACATTTCAGAATAATGAAAAATCATTTTATAAAAAATTAACAGCAACAAACACAGCAACAGATATTACGACCCCCTCGAAAACAGAAATCACAAAATACTGGCAAGATATATGGAGCAAATCAGTCGAACACAGCCCGCATGCGAAATGGCTACAGCAAGAAGAACTTAGCCAAGCCCATATACAAACCCAACAAGATTACCTAATAACGTTACAGGAAACAATAGAAACAATAAAAAAAACCCATAATTGGAAATGCTCAGGATTAGACAATATACACAACTTCTGGTACAAAAAACTAACCACAATACACTCACATATCACACGAACAATAAACCAAATCATCGAAAACCCTATCACTATACCCAAATTCCTAACCATTGGAAAAACGTTTATTCAACCAAAAAATAACGACACCTCAAACCCCGCAAACTATAGACCCATCACATGCCTAGCAACTCTGTATAAAATAATCACCGCTACTATCAGCAACAAAATAGACTACCACCTAACACAACAAAATATCATCACAAATGAACAAAAAGGATGCACAAAACATAGCCAAGGATGTAAAGAGCAATTAATTATAGACACAGTAATAACAAGACAAGCAACATTAAAAAACAGAAACCTCCACACCTGCTATATAGACTATAAGAAAGCATTCGATTCCGTCCCACACAGTTGGCTTCTTAAAGTCCTTGAAATCTACAAAATACATCCAAAATTTATAAGCCTACTTAAACACCTTACTGAGAACTGGAAAACAACGATTAACCTCCTAACACCAAAAAATATCGTACAAACAGACGAAATTAAAATTAATAGAGGCATATTCCAAGGAGATTCATTAAGTGCTCTTTGGTTCTGTCTCAGCTTGAACCCTCTCTCAAACACACTAAACAGCATCCCCTACGGTTTCAATATCAAGCAGAACTCAGTAAATACACACAGGATAAACCACATATTATACATGGATGACATAAATCTATATGCAGGAACAGAAACGCAGCTAACCAATCTACTCAGCTTCACAGAACAATTCACAACAGATATACATATGGAATTCGGAATAAAAAAGTGCAAAACGCAACACATCGAAAGAGGAAAGTGGAAGGAAACAACAGAAAATAGGACGCTGGATGGCGAAATGCTTGAAAGTATGGACCAAAACGAAACCTACAAGTACTTGGGCTTTCAACAAAGCACTAAGATCGACCACACAATAGTTAAAAAAGAATTAACATCATTATATCGAAAAAGAATTAAATTACTACTGAAAACCTACCTCAACTCCAAAAACCTCTTCAAAGCAATAAACACATATGCTATTCCAATATTAACATACTCATTCGGAATAATCAAGTGGTCAGTGACAGATCTTAATAATATTGAAATAATTACAAGAAAACTACTTACAATAAACAGGAAACTACACCCAAACTCATGCATCGAGAGAATAACTTTACCACGATATGAAGGAGGACGAGGAATGATTGACATACACAACTTACATAATAAACAAATCACTAATCTAAGACAATATTTCCACCACCATCCATCAAATCTACACAAATCAATAACCAAAGCTGATCTACAGTACACTCCATTAAACTTGCAAGACTTAACCTCCAACACACCAGAAAATAATAGCCAAGAAAAGATAAATAGATGGTGCGAAAAATCTCTCCATGGAAAGCACCCATACATAATGCGTGACAGTAATGTCGATAAGTCAAGTTCATATTCATGGCTTAAATTTGGGGACCTCCAGTCCGAAACAGAGGGATTTTTATTTGCCATCCAAGACCATGTAATAGCCACACGAAATTACTTAAAACATATATGTAAAGACCCAAATGTAACAAACGACAAATGTAGAAAATGCCTTCAACAGACAGAAACGATAGAACACATAACATCTGGATGCCAAGTGATTACCGGTACCGACTATACTGAAAGACACAATAACCTAGCAAAAATAATCCATCAACAACTAGCCCATAAACTAAATTTAATATCAGATACAATTCCATACTATAAATATCAACCTGATAAAATCCTCGAAAACCAAACACACAAACTCTACTGGGACACAACAATTCTTACCGACAAAACAACAACAAACAATAGACCTGATATAACACTCCTAAATAAAATAAACAAAACTACACACCTTATCGAAATCAGTGTACCGTGTGATAATAATATACATAAGAAATACTTAGAAAAACTTAATAAATACTGCCTACTAGCGGAGGAAATTAAACGAATATGGAACCAAAAAATGTAAAAATAATACCTATCATAATTTCCGCAACAGGAATAATACACAAATCTTTATTACCTAATCTTACTGAAATAAACCTACACACTAATCTTCACTACAACCTTCAAAAAGCAGCTATTTTAAAAACATGCAATATAGTGAGAAAATTTGTTACTTAATAATTTAAAAAAATTTAAAATTTTTAAAAAACAAAAAAGAAAAACGATAACGATCCCTGAGACTTGCAGTTGAACTGCCGTCGTAATGGGTAAATGACCTCACCTCGCGCGGCTTGTGAGGGGGTGGACGGCGGGATAATAATAATAATAATAATAAATTTACAGGAATACATATATACAAATTTATATAAACTTTAAAAACGTTTGAACTTATTTATAAGAATCTCGTAGGAAGATCCCCTGGATGACACCTTTTAAGTCTTCTCTTTCTAGCTCTCAAGGTCAGCCGCCTCGCAAGCGCATTTGGATGTATTTCAAGGCGTTCGATGTATTTTTGAGCTTGCGACCGTATGACGTCGCCTACTTTAGGGATTTTCAGGTCTCTTTCAATGTCCCTTGTGCGCATGTACCAAGGAGCATTTGAAATTCTTCTCAGGGTTTTGCTTTGCGCCTGTTGAAAGTAAGACTTCTGTCCAAAATTACACCCAGGTATTTATGTGCAGGCATGCGCATTTGCTGGCGTTGATTCCTATGTTCCAATCTAAAGCCCACTTTTCAAAACTATATACGTATTGCTGCAAAGCCTCCGTGGCAATGTCAATTTCTGAGTTTCTCGTTAGCACTGCAGTGTCATCATCATAGGTAGCAATTAGAGTGTTATCCACACCAACTCTTGTAACTGCACCAGACGTAAGCATATCTGCAGTATAAATTGAATAAAGAGTGGGCCCTAGCACACTGCCTTGGGGAACACCTGCACAGATTGGTCGCTTTGTTGATTTTGCTCCATCGACCACGACACAAAAGGACCTGCCCATTAGAAAGCTGTTGACGAGCTGGAAAAGTTGAGGAGTCAGACTGCTCTTTAATTTGCTAAGCAGTCCATCATGCCACACCCTATCAAAAGCTTGCTGAATATCCATGAACACAGCCACTGAATACATCTTATACTCCATGGCCTCCAATGCAAAATTGACAACACGGTGCAGTTGTTCTGGAGTACCGTGACTTTTACGAAAGCCAAACTGCCACTTTGGAATTGCTTGCGAAACGTTTTCGAGTTTGAGAATTCGGTTTACAATCACCCTTTCCATCATTTTACCCAGGGCTGGGAGGAGACTGATTGGCCTGTATGCGTCGACTTCGGTGGGCTGTTTCTCCGGCTTCGGTACCATCGTTATTAGCGCTGACTTCCAGATATTTGGAAAATGTCTCAATCTAAGTATGCTATTAAAAAGCAGAACGATGAAAAGAAGCGCTTTTGTTGGAAGAAGTTTAAGTGTTCTGTTATCTAAGCGGTCTTCGCCTGGAAATTTTTTAGCCTTTAGTTTCTTGATCTGCAGTTCCACCTCCTGTAGGGTGACTGGGTTTGTAGGCAACGACATTTGAAATGGCGTCTCCAACTGCATTCGAACATTCGTTCGCATGACCTCCGGCGAGAGGTTGAGTGGTTTAAATCTCTCCTCCAAGCTGTCAGCAAAGATTTCAGCCTTCTGCAGACTGGAATAACACCAGCCACCTGCTGGGTCCTTAATTGGGGCTTTCGGGATAGCCTGCCTCTTAATGCGATTTGTAAGCCTCCAAAGAGAATAGTTGGCAGATACATCGGGGCTTGCACTTTCCAGCAAGCGATCAAATGTATCTTGCTTGTATTTCACAAGGACCTTTTGAAGACGATTAGACAACCTTTTGTAGATCTGATGAACACAAACGTCTCCTGTTCTTGCGTATTCCCTTCTTACTCGTCGTTTTAGTTTTATAAGCTCGGAAGCAATAGGAGGCAGTGGATCTCTTCGATTCTGCCTTGGTGTACACTGAGTCTTGGTAGCAGCGTATGACGTATGATATCATCGATATCCTCTGCGTTGTTGATTTCCATATTAAGATTCAATCTTTTATCCAGATCAGATTTAAAAGCTTTTACAGAAGAGCCAAACGGCAGCATATGTTGCTTCCATGGCTTAAATTGCGGTGTTTGATGCAGTATTGCTAAAACTGGCAAGTGATCCGAAGAGAGTTCAAATAGCATCTTTACTGTAAACTTATTCAAAGCAATTCCATTAATGATGAAAGAATCCAGAGCAGAGGGGACAAGCCTAGTGTTATAAGAGTAAAACGTCGGCTCCCCCGTGGCTAAAATTTGGCACTACTGGTTATGGCCTCTTGTAAACGATTTCCACGGTAGCACGACCTTAAGTTACCCCACCATGGGTGCTTTGCGTTAAAGTCGCCACCGGCGATGAATTTGTCGCCCAAGGTGATTATAAGTTGATCGAAGTCGGCCTTTGTCCAAGGTTCTTTGGGTGGAAGGTATAAGGACGCAATCGAAACGTCGCCGCCATGCATGGGTATATTCACACTCGCAATCTGCACTTTCATATTTGAAGTAGGCTCGTTCTGTGAGTGAGCAATCATAGACCTAACGATAACTGCAGAACCACCTTTAGAGTTACCACTGGGATGATTGGCATAGTATTGATCATAACCGGGTAGATATGCTTCCTGTCCAGAGCGTATATGAGTCTCCGTAATCAGCATAATGTCAATATTGTTGGCACTAAGAAAAAGCCTAAGTTCTTCATTCTTTCTGACCAATCCTCGTGCGTTCCATAATCCGATTTTTAGATCAAGATTATTCATTTTGATATGAATTTGTTTACCAGGTCACGAAAGGCTTTATTAGATTCCAACGTTTCCTGAATTAGTTTGAACATTTGGTCCAATCTGGAATTAATATCCTGAATAGCTTTTTCAAACATGCTAAGTTTTTTGTTTAGCCCTTGATCTTCTACAAAGTTTATTGGCTCTGGCATATTTTGTTTTGTAGATCTATTGAAGTTTCCACTATTATTATGTCTAGCCATGTCAGCATAGGAGAACCCGTTTTTGACGACGGAGTCAGAAATAAAGTTAGAGTTCGAGGTGAATTGGTTGTTTATCCTGCCGGGAGGCGAAGGTCCATTTTTTGACAATCTTTTTAGCTAGATCCATTCGGACTTTACAGCCCTTAAAAGAGGAAGCGTGATCGCCGCCACAATTTGCGCAAATATAGGTCTCGCTCATTCGCAGCTCGCAAAAGTTAGAGCCAGTGGGGTGACCACCCGAGCATTTACCGCAAACTGGCTTCTTAAGACAGTAGTTGCGAGTGTGGCCAAAATCTTGGCATCTGAAACATTGCACCAGTTCTTTGTTATGATGCGATTTCATAACTATAACCCTGATCTGATGAATCTGCCTATATGGCTTATTTTAATAGCATCTGCTACGTTAGGGGTCTGCTTAAGGTTGACATAAAACAAATTTTGTCTTGTTTTAGCATTTTCTATTTGTTCGTCATCCTCTTCGTTAATTGTTATGCTACGCCAGTCGTGTTTTCGAGGGCAGTAGATGTTGAGTACCTCAAAACCTCTATCAGTAAACGTATTGGTAATCTGTTCTTTGGGAACATTGGGATGAATATCCTTGATCAACAGTCTATATGGCTTGTTTTCCCTAAGCTGATGATGCCAGAATTCACAATTGTGCTGCGTTAGCACTTTTACTACAGCTCTAAACATTACGGAGTTTTTAGCATAAATTAGAAGGATTAACCGAATTAAGCACCTCCTCAAGTTTATCAAGCTGGATGACATGTGGCACACAAATAGGCGGAGGTTTAGCAGTTGAGCTTTTCTGTTGCACACAGTAAGCCTCGTTTGATAGATCAGGACAACTTCCTTGGTCATCCATTTCCATGACAGCCTCAGCTTCCTCAGCAAGAGCTGCAAAACGATTATTCTGACGTGCCGCTGCAGCATTGCTGACATTAGGGCGCCTATAAACAATATTAACGGGTGTCGGCTTTGCTTTAGCTATAATTTTTGTGGCCTTCGCTTCTCTTTTCTGCTTTCTGCGAACAGAAACCAGAGGTAATTGGAAGGAGCAAGAGGCCTTTACTGAAACCTCATGAATAGGCTTGAGCTTTGATGCTGAAGCTGCAAACGAGCATATATTAGCCGTTGTTGCGCTTGAAGTTGTATAAGTTAAAAAAGAACTTACAGTAGACGACGTGCAAGTTGTAGTAGTACTTGTCGCTTGTGCACTGACTGAAGACAGCGAAAAATCCCTTAAGAGTTGAGAACGAAGCTCCGAGGGAGATTGACCAGCTAACAGTTTCATCTTCTCAAACTCAGGCAGTTTTTTCCTCTTCTGGGAACTGGAAAGTGGGTCCAAATCCATTTTGAGCAGTTAGCAAAACTTTCGTCGCGGCAAGAATTGCCCTGTTAAAGTTTTATTTAATTGACTTCGATGCAGAAGCCAAATTGAATGAAAGGAAAAAGAGCACGATACTCTTTCCCCTCGTTTGCGACTGTGCGCAGACCGAGGGATATAGTCTTGCCCTATAGTGAGAGCTCGCGCGTTATACGAATTACGAGCCAAAATTCTCTTCTCGCGACCGAAACAATACCGATTAGTACGAATTGGAGACACAAAACAAACTGATGTCATTTATACTGACTTTAGCAAAGCATTTGACTCGGTAAACCATAGTCTTCTACTTGTTAAACTGTCTCGTCTGGGGTTTCCGTCTTGTCTTTTAAATTGGATATCGTCCTATTTATCCAACCGAGTCCAGAAGGTAGTTTTTAAAGGCTGCGAATCTACAGAAATTATGGTCACTTCAGGGGGTACCTCAAGGTAGCCATCTAGGCCCTCTTCTTTTTAACTTATTTTTAAATGATCTCCCTCAGGTAATCTCATCTTCTCACATTCTTATGTATGCGGATGATGTTAAACTCTGTATGTCCTACTCCGATAATAATAATTACTTACTTCTTCAGCAAGATTTTGATAGCATGCAATCTTGGTGCAACATCAACCAACTCTTTCTCAACAAGAGAAAATGTAATGTTATGACATTTTATCGTTCTGCTCCTTATTTGGCTACTTACTCTTTAGAATCTTCTACCTTAGAACGCATCAAGAGTGTGTCTGACCTTGGTGTTTTGTTTGATCATAACCTTAAATTTAATAACCATATTTGCAACATCGTGAATAAGGCTAGAGGTGTTCTTGCTTTTATTAAGCGTTGGTCTAAAGAGTTTAACGACCCTTACACAACCAAACTTCTTTATATTTCTCTCGTCCGTCCAATTTTGGAATATTGTTCCTGCGTTTGGAGCCCTCAATACCACCTTTATCAGGACATGATTGAGTCCGTACAAAAGCAATTTCTCCTTTTTGCACTTCGTGGCTTAAACTGGGACCCAAATATCCGATTGCCGCCATATTCTGATAGACTTCGCCTTATAAAATTGCCTTCCTTAAATCATCGCAGAACATGCCACGGCGTGTTATTCTTGCATAAACTGTTACTCGGTCTTATCGATTCCAATGTACTCCTTAGCAAAGTTACTTTGGTCATACCATCCAGAGTAACTCGTAATTTTCGACCCTTAGCCTTACAATTTTGTAGATCTAATTATGCTTTGCACGACCCTTTCCGTGTCTTATGCTCTAACTATAATAACTTTTACAATTTCCTCTCTTTCGAACGGTCTATTCAATCTATCACTTCTTCTATCTTAAGTCACCTTGACTTGCCACTTCGAGCATCCTTGACCAATCCTATATTATGAGTCACCCACTAGGTCAATGGTGACCCATTGGCTTTTTTTGCGATATAATGTTTAATTTTTATCTTGCTTCCTTTTTTCAACTTTAATATTGTAAATCCAAGTTTCTGGCCAGTTCTTGATGTGAGTAGGTGCATATCATTAAAAAGTTCACCCATCGGGCTAGAGACGCGGATTAGTTCATATCAATTTCCTCGCTCTACTTTCTTTTCTAAATAAATTATATGTACTTTTTATAATATAATGTCAACTGTTCGTAGTTGTACCCCTCAAATAAATAAATAAATAAAATGTGTACGTACAAACAAAGTGAGTAAACAATGTGTACATACAAGCAAGGTGAGTAAACAATGTGTACACATACGATATTTATGTGCACACCGGACGGTGTGTGTACACACAACACAAGGCAAAAATAAAAAGTGCCCAGCGGAGTCTTAACAAATTTGCGCTGTCACTGCACAAGTTTAAGTTTGAAGTTCAGGTGTGAAATAAATTGTGCCACTAATGTGGACTTGTCCATAAATTAAAATTATTGCAAAATGTAACTTTTCACAACAGAAGAATATTTTTCATGACCACACATGTTAGCGCTGCCAACTCGATTGAGTAGAGATTTTAGTTCAATTTATTTTGATTATACATATTATTTTATTGTTAATATCTATATGTAATATTTTATGAAATAGTGGGCGTAATTTTATTTATACATATCATTCAAAATACAAAATATAGAAATGAAAAACAATAATCAAAAAATTAAAGGAACAAAAATTCTTTGCATATTAAAAAAAAAAAACAATCATAATTCTTATAATTTCTATCGTAATCATCTAATAACAAATTGAATGCACTAATTAATAACTTTGTTTTTATTGTACAAGTCAATTTTCTTTGCCCAGTAATAAATGGGTCTGAGCTTACGAGCAATCTATTTATTAAATCGGTATTTTTAGCTACACGTGACATTTTTCTTGTGTGCTGCTCTCTAAATTTTTTAATATCCTTGTTTTTAGATTCTGCAGTTTCTTCAGACAACTCTCCTATCGAAACTAGCGCAAAACTTATTATTTCGGAGGCATGAACTAAGACTTTGTGGACAGATGGTGGAAGGTAGTACCATGGGTACAATTTTATTAGATCTTTTGCTGTGTCAAGTGCATAATCTTGGAATTTTTCAACATTAATTCGATAGCCAGTCGCCATGCATTGAAGTAATGTTGAACACCTGATTAAAACGTTTTCATCCAGTTCCGTAATTTCTGTAGATAGTTTTGTATTGCTTAAAAATCTTCTTGCAGTATTACCGTCGTTTGAAGTTCCACTTCCTCTACTTTTCGGCTTGTCAACTATTAATCCCATTTTTGCACGGAAGTCTTTTTGAAGATCCTTTTTCTTTTCATAAGGGCAAGTATTCCTTCTGGTGTACAAATTCGCCAACTTTTCAGATGCAATCTGTATGACAATGTAAAAAATATTAAAAAAACCGAATATATGAATGCAACGGAGACAACCCAAACTCATAACGTGTTTTATCAACCTTTTTTTAAGCACTTTTTAAAATTATTCATTTCTGATGGCACACAACAGCACATTAGGCAAAAAAAAAATCGACTTTGCCGACTAAGACGGCGTTATTAAAATTACGATTCTACACACATCTGCAAATTTCTGCAGCTAAATTTAACACATATATTACCTTAAAACTAAGACAAATATAGTGACATACAAACCAATTGTGTAATTTTGTGGGATCACAACTAAAACTTCAACTAAACATAAAAAAGACGTTCACAAAACACACAAAAAGGTTAATTCCGTTATATTAATTTTATAAGAAGAATATCACAAATAAGATAATTATTAATATCAGAATTTACAGTAAATACCTTCAACTTCAAAATTCATTTTAAATTATTTATATTGGGACACTCTGCCAAAGTTCGATTTTGCTTTGACAAAAAGCATACCAAGCGCAGCAATGTTGCAAAAATGAACGCGTGTTCATGCTATTTTTAGAAAGTCCCGTTAGATTTCCAGAAAAAACTGGTCTGCCATTAAAAAGTTTGGACATTTTAGAGTCAATTGGTTTCTTTTTGTCAAAATATTTTGTGGTCATTTTTTTGATTTTTGTCCTATGGACGGAACCACTGTGGGTTGTGGTGCATGGTATATAGCTGCATGCCCTTTTCGATAATTAGGCTACTTAATAGGTATCGAAAGTGTTGGTCATGATCGGCACAAATATCGAATTTGAGTGGTGCCAGATCATCAACAAACTAGTTCAGGGGAATTTTTTTTAGGGTATTTTTTTTGTTTTACCATACTCTGCCGCTATATTCAAATCAATTTTTAGTTATTACTAACAATTAACGGTTCGTTGAGCACTGCCTTTACAATCTTTCGTCGCTAAATCTGCTCATCAGGAGTGTATCCAACAAAATTGCATTTCCCATAAAGTGCAACTCTTTTTAACTTTACGTCGTGGGACTCCAAAATAAGCTTTCTAATCCGTGTTCCCAACAAAGCCGCTTGCAGCTCCAATCTTGGTACTGACAGCAACTTCAGTGGTGCGCACTCGTTTTTCCTGCAACGAATACTATGTTAACATTATCACCACAAGATAAGCGCCAATATGCAACAGCAGCGATTGCCTGATCACTCGCATCAACAAAAACGTGTAGTTCAATGTTATCATTTGTTATCAAAAAATGCGGCGAATAGCATCTATTGAGATTGAATTTCTTTACATCTTCCAATTGAAGTACCAAATGCCTAAAACGAGCAAACAAATTATCAGGTATCAAGTCATTCCAATCAACTCCAATGAATACCAAAGGGATCATATACAGATATAACAAAACTCAGCAGCTGATACAAAACCTCGTAGCTCAAAATTTCCCACCTTATAGACGCTTTTCACTTCATTACAGATTTCATAGGCTAGTCATCCTTTTGACTACCATGATCGATATCTTTGATCGGATTGAAATCCTCAACAAAGAGCTGCAATCATCGGAACTGTGTATTGTCGAATCTTATCGAAAGGTAGAAATCGTGTCAACTGTAATGAATGAGTCTGGTATGCTATTAAAAAGTTTGGACATTTTAGAGTCAATTGGTTTCTTTTTTGTCAAAATATTTTGTGGAATATTTTTTTGATTTTTGTCCTATGGACGGAACCACTGTGGGTTGTGGTGCATGGTATATAGCTGCATGCCCTTTTCGATAATTAGGCTACTTAAAAGGTATCGAAAGTGTTGGTCAAGATCGGCACAAATATCGAATTTGAGTGGTGCCAGATCACCAACAAACTAGTTCAGGGGAATTTTTTTTAAGGTAATTTTTTTGTTTTACCATACTCTGCCGTTATATTCAAATCAATTTTTAGTTATTACTAACAATTAACGGTTCGTTGCGCACTGCCTTTACAATCTTTCGTCGCTAAATCTGCTCATCAGGAGTGTATCCCACAAAATTGCATTTCCCATAAAGTGCAACTCTTTTTAACTTTACGTCGTGGGACTCCAAAATAGGCTTTCTAAGCCGTGTTCCCAACAAAGCCGCTTGCAGCTTCAATCTTGGTACTGACAACAACTTCAGTGGTGCGCACTCGTTTTCCTGCAACGAATTCTATGTTAACATTATCACCACAAGATATGCGCCAATATGCAACAGCAGCGATTGCCTGTTCACTCGCATCAACAAAAACGTGTAGTTCAATGTTATCATTTGTTATCAAAAAATGCGGCGAATAGCATCTATTGAGTTTGAATTTCTTTACATCTTCCAATTGAAGTACCAAATGCCTAAAACGAGCAAACAAATTATCAGGTATCAAGTCATTCCAATTAACTCCAGTGAATACCAAAGGGAACATATACAGATATAACAAAACTCAGCAGCTGATACAAAACCTCGTAGCTCAAAATTTCCCACCTTATAGACGCTTTTCACTTCATTACAGATTTCATAGGCTAGTCATCCTTTTGACTACCATGATCGATATCTTTGATCGGATTGAAATCCTTAACAAAGAGCTGCAATCATCGGAACTGTGTATTGTCGAATCTTATCGAAAGGTAGAAATCGTGTCAACTGTAATGAATGAGTCTCGGGATCCAAAATTTGAATCGATTTGGTAAAACAGTTGCGAATTGGCATCTAAACTTGAGATAGAGAAACCAAAATTACCAAGAAAACGTCGAATTCCAAAACGACTGGAAGATGGCGTAACAGAAAACCATATTTTTGATTCCCCAAAAGATTATTGTTGGCGCAAATCGCTTGTTTTGTTTTAAGTAATCAGATATTGTAATTTTTATGAAGTCTAGTGTAAGTGAGAGTAGGGCGGAGAGGGAGCCAATAAAGCTTTCGTCGCTCTTTGCGAGTTCGCCCCGGTTCGCCGTGGTAGTTTAAGCTAGACTTAAGAGATAAAGTTTGGATTAGCATAAGTTAGTTGTCGAATTACATTATTACCGAGCGCACATACTTTCTCGTCTTTCGTTTAAGTAATAAATTTATAAGTACAAGCATTTAAACGCGTTCCATTATTTCAATAAAAAATAATATTAATATCATAAAAACTCTTATGGTTTTTCATGGCGCCCGAGCAGGGACAAGTTTAAGTGTTTGTTTTATAATTTATATATACAATTTACAATACATACAACAAAAATACAAAGTGACAAAGTGCAAAAATTTACAACTACAAAATCTAAAAGCAACCACCAAATTAATAATTTTAATACACGATTTTATTAAAATTTGTTAACAAAGTAAAATTTTGTGCAATATTTGATCGTGCTCGCGAATTATTTAAATTCAAAATAAAAACAAATAAATAACTCGCGTCTGCCGCGCTAAAATAAAAAATATCGCCTAATGTTGCCGCCTTTTTACTGCTACCACTGATGGATGCCCTACTCGGATGCAAAAGGAAAGTAGTAGCTGGAACACAATATCCACACCGAGAACATAAGGTACTGTGCTAAAAATTGAAAGCCCAAATTTTAATATAACATTTGGTATAGTTGGTGCTATTACTTATGAGCACAACGCTTTCAATTCTTGGCACATATGTAACAGTAGAGCGTTTGAAATTATTAATTGCATACAAGTATTTACTAACCATTTGAACCGCCTTTTTCGCAATTGTGCGATTTTTGTTTAATTAAATAAATAAATTTACATTAGCAAAACATCAGCATAATATACTGTAATATTGCATTACATTGGTTTCATTTGTTTTTTTTTAATATGCGTGCTGCACTTAAGCATTTAAAGTTGCATTTCTCTTCGGCAGCACTGACTTGTAATTTACAATTAATTGCTAATTGCAAAATTTTAGTCAGCTGCTCGTTTACTTTGTCGCCCACTAAACTTTCGCTCGCATTGTACACCTTACAGCTGCAAAGCTTAAGCGCCTATTCGTACATACGTACAAACATACATACACATCAGCAATAGCATCTGCATAAGCCTCTCTTTCGTTGTCGCTTCTAACGGCTGCTGCAGTGCTGTTGTTGTTGTTGTCTCTTTCGTTGGCGCGCTTAAGCTTAGCTGTAGTATAAGAGATTCACTCCCCTACACTAAGTTGGTCTGGCATATTATTATACCCTGTACCGTATGGTACAAAGGGTATATTGTGTTTGTGCAAGCCGAAAATGTATGTAACGTACAGAAGGAGACGTCGGAGTCCCCCAAAGTTACCTAAAGTATGATCAGTGTGACTCGAGAAGTCGATATACCCATGTCCGTCTGTCCGTCTGTCCGTCTGTCCGTATGAACGCCTAGATCTCAGAGATGGTAAGAGCTAGAGCAACCAAACTTTCAGATAAGATCCCTTATTAATCCATAGGAGACAAGTTTATTTTATTTTTTTGATATCGGGGTTACATTATATAGCTCCCATAGGGGTGTTTCAGAGGACCTCGAAAAAAACCAAAAGTTTTAGATGGATAATTCGTTTGTTTATGAAGATATCATAACCAAATTTGGCAATCGGAAGTTTTTTAGACACCCCCAGCTCTGTACCAAATTTTATCAAAATCGGTTGACTATATCATATAGCTTCCATAGGATCGATCGGTCGAAAAAATATTTTTTGGACAAAATTCGTTGTGTTTCGTTTGTTTGTGAAGATACCGTAACCAAATTTGGCATGAGGAAGTTTTTTAGAGTACTCAAGCACTGTTCCAAATTTGATCAAAATCGGTTGACTATATCATATAGCTCCCATAGGACCAATCGGTCAAAAAAACGTGTTTTGTGCGAAATTCGTTGTGATTTGTTTATTTGTGAAGATACCGTAACCAAATTTGGCATTAAGAAGTTTTTTAGAGCTGCCAAGCACTGTTCCAAATTTGATCAAAATCGGTTGACTATATCATATAGCTCCCATAGGACCAATCGGTCAAAAAATCGTTTTTTGTACAAAGTTCGTTGCCTTTCGTTTGTTTGTAAAGATATTGTTAGCAAATTTGGCATTAAGAAGTTTTTTAGAGTATCCAAGCACTGCACTAAGTTTGATCAAAATCGGTTGACTATATCATATAGCTCCCATAGGAACGATCGGTCAAAAAAACGCTGTTTTTACAAAATTCGTTGTGTTTCGTTTGGTTTTGAAGATATCGGAACCAAATTTGGCAGTCGGAAGTCTTTTATAGTTCCCAATCAGTGTACTAAATTTGATCATAATCGGTTGACTATATCATATAGTCCCCATAGGACCGATCGGTCAAAAAAATATTTTGGTGCAAAATTCGACTGATTTCTTTTCTTTCAAATTTGCCGAACATAATATCTTTTTGAGGTTTTAAGCAATTTGTCGGAATTAATTGCAATGACGTGGTACAGGGTATCCCAAAGTCGTCTGCGCCCGACTTTAACGTACGCCATTTTTTTTAACAGCTGTTTGCACTAACTGTGTGTGCGCTCCCCTTTAATTTTCGTTTAGCATATTACAAGTGAGTAATTGCTAAGAACAATATTTCGCTCCTTTTTGTTTATAAAAAAACCACATTATTTTCCAATACATTATGGCTCTTGAGGAAAATAAAAGAAAGTTGAATACTTGCGTAAAGAGCATATTAAGACTCAAGACAAAACTAACAGAGAATTTAATTCCAAAAAATCTAGGAGAATTAAATTGTAGGTTAGAGCTTATAAATACACACATAGATAATGCTTATGCGTATCAGAGTCGCATTGAAGCAATTGATGCTGATGACGACTGCAGAGATGAACTGGAAGATTTATGTGTGGAAACCAAAGGTCAACTTGTGTCCCTAATTTCTGACTTAAAGTCAAAGGCCAAGTTAGACAGTCAGTCAGTGACCGTAGCAACTCCCTCACATGCTCGCCTGCCTTTGTTAGCTCTACCACAGTTCAGTGGTAAATACTCAGAGTTCAAGAATTTTATTGGCTTGTTTGAGACTCTTGTTGATAATGACAAATCTATACCCAGCATCGAGAAGTTTAATTATTTGAAATCGTGTCTCTCCGGTGAAGCCCTAGGAACCGTAAGAGCATTCCAAGTAACAGGAGAAAATTATAGCAAAGCCCTTGCCGCTCTAAAAAGAGTTTATGACAATGATTGTCTCATTTTCACGGAAACTATTTCCGCATTTTTTAGCCTGCCCAAAATTTCTCAGCCCTTAGCAGCTTCATTGAGGTGCCTGATTGATACGACCTCTGCTATTTATGGGTCGTTACTTTCGATTGCTGACGATCGAAAAATCTCAAACGCCATATTAATCCACCTAGTCATGAGCAAAGTTGACCCCATAACTAAGCAAAAATGGGAAGAACAGCTCGATTATTCCCGCATTCCATTGTGGACAGATTGTGAAACAGCGTTAAATCGCCGATACCAACATTTATCGGCTGCTGAATCGGCAAAAGCGACAAGTGATGTCGTTAGATTTAACTCCAAAGCTGCGCCTCAGCCTTATACCGACAGAAAGACCCAGAGATGTCAATATTGTAATTCCGAAGAGCACATTATTAATAGATGTGATGCATTTTCTGCACTAACTGTGCAACAGCGGTTCGAGTTCGAAAAACAGCTCCCCTGTGCATCAATTGCCTTCGAACGGGTCACACAGTTACCAAATGCCATGGTAGCCGGTGTCGTGTATGCAATCATTCTCACCATTCATTGCTACATGTTTACTCTGTCGTAAATGGAAGTCGAGCGTTACCACCACCGATTCACTCCGCTCAGGATCAACCATCGACATCACATGTTATGCATGCGTCTGCTTCGGATGTGATCCTGGCAACATCCATCGTAAGTGTCAAAACAATATCTGGTGAATATGTTTTGGCTCGAGCACTTCTTGATTCCGGTTCACAAATTAACCTTGTAACGGAAGAACTTGCTCAAAAGTTGCAACTGCGTAGAGATGAGTCGTCCATCAGCTTACTTGGAATTGGTGAATCCAATGTCCAAGTTAAGAAAAAAGATTAAAACAGTGGTGAAGTCGCAAGTCAATTGCAGTGAGTTTACTATCGATTTATGCATTCTCGACTCTATTTCTGGGTACCAGCCGAATGAACCAGATTTTACAGACATTCATCTGACTCTGCGAAGAATTAAAGGTTAAACACCAACACTTACGGCACTGCGCCTATTCCATTTCTCGCTTCACGGCGTTTAACAAAGCTGAGTGCTATTCTTAAGGCATCCCACCCAAAACCTACTGACGTTATCCGGCATAGTTTTAACTTGGATACTACGTCGACTGGTGCTGAGTGCGTCGAGAAGCTGAAGACAATTAAGTCTGAAGCGAATCAGACTTTGCTGAATGCAGAGTTCGAGCTAGCAAAGTGGCACTTGAACAGTTCTGACATCTCCGCATCCAAAAGCACAGCCAAGCCGATAACGAGTTCAGAGTCAGATTCAACCAGCACTGCAGAAGGTTTTCGTATTTCGTTGCTCATATCGAAATCAAAAGTAGCGCCCCTCAAGATGAACACATTTTCCAGGCTTGAGATGTGTGTCGCTTATCTTCTTGCAGACAAGTCTTTCAATCTTAACTTTTTTTCTACGGCATTAGAGCGCAAGAAAGCATTTGAAAGAATCGTTAGAATGTTTCAAGCTTTAAAATTTCGAGAAAAAATTGAGAGGGTTCGTAAGAGCGCCTTACTAACGGGTCTGAGTTTGCAGTCTCTCAATAAATACATAACTATGCATATTTTATTTTCGTTGTTGCGAGTAAGGTTCAGACTTTTCAACGCTCCTATTACAAATGATGAAAAACGTCTTTCATCACTGACAAAATGCTCCCAATTTGGTCGAAGCTACGTCAAATACCTTCACAAAAGAAATTCTAATTCTGGCCTTAGAGCCCAGAAAATCGAAGAGCGCTTATTCTTTCGCAACTCTCAAGAGGTCTGTCATCGGACAGCGCGATATTGCATCCGTTGCTATACATGCAAACCTCGCCTGCTGCCGCAAATGATGGAAAATTTGCCAGCAGAACAGCTCCGAGCGCTCCGCCCATTCTCAACATGTGGCGTTTATGGGGTTGGCCTCATCAAAAAGGTTTTTAGAATTATTGGACAGCCTCTCTACAAATCGATTGCACAAGATAAAATGTTTGCGTCCAAAGCGGTTCATTTGGAACACAATATCGATTTTACTAACACTCTTCGAATGACTTTTCCAAGATTTTCGGATTGCACCTCTTGCAATTTGGACTCCGGAGCAGAAGAGTATGAATTGCTTGAGGCATTGCTGACCTACATCACCAACTTCAAAACATTGTTGACGAAAATGGCCACAGGTTCACGTGCAAAGGCAGTAATTCCAGGACAGTTGCAACCGGTCAGAACATATTCAGCATCTTCGATGACTAGGAAACGCTCATTTCGATGTCCCCATTTTTTGCGTCATTGCAATAATTTAATTAAAGGCATCTTCAGCCTTTCAACGGGGCCGGTGTTGGCGCAAATCGCTTGTTTTGTTTTAAGTAATCAGATATTGTAATTTTTATGAAGTCTAGTGTAAGTGAGAGTAGGGCGGAGCGGGAGCCAATAAAGCTTTCGTCGCTCTTTGCGAGTTCGCCCCGCTTCGCCGTGGTAGTTTAAGCTAGACTTAAGAGATAAAGTTTGGATTAGCATAAGTTAGTTGTCGAATTACATTATTACCGAGCGCACATACTTTCTCGTCTTTCGTTTAAGTAATAAATTTATAAGTACAAGCATTCAAACGCGTTCCATTATTTCAATAAAAATAATATTAATATCATAAAAACTCTTATGGTTTTTCATGGCGCCCGAGCAGGGACAAATTTAAGTGTTTGTTTTATAATTTATATATACAATTTACAATACATACAACGAAAATACAAAGTGACAAAGTGCAAAAATTTACAACTACAAAATCTAAAAGCAACCACCAAATTAATAATTTTAATACACGATTTTATTAAAATTTGTTAACAAAGTAAAATTTTGTGCAATATTTGATCGTGCTCGCGAATTATTTAAATTCAAAATAAAAACAAATAAATAACTCGCGTCTGCCGCGCTAAAATAAAAAATAACGCCTAATGTTGCCGCCTTTTTACTGCTACCACTGATGGATGCCCTACTCGGATGCAAAAGGAAAGTAGTAGCTGGAACACAATATCCACACCGAGAACATAAGGTACTGTGCTAAAAATTGAAAGCCCAAATTTTAATAAAACATTTGGTATAGTTGGTGCTTTTACTTATGAGCACAACGCTTTCAATTCTTGGCACATATGTAACAGTAGAGCGTTTGAAATTATTAATTGCATACAAGTATTTACTAACCATTTGAAGTTTGGATTAGCATAAGTTAGTTGTCGAATTACATTATTACCGAGCGCACATACTTTCTCGTCTTTCGTTTAAGTAATAAATTTATAAGTACAAGCATTTAAACGCGTTCCATTATTTCAATAAAAATAATATTAATATAATAAAAACTCTTATGGTTTTTCAATTATTACAAAAAAATATTTTGTGAGATTTTCGACCAGTTAAGTTTTTACAGAAGAGATTTCAATGAATTCCGATTGACCGAAAATGAAGACTTCTTATTGGAGATAATGGGGGTGAGGGTAAAAAAGCTTCAGATTTGAGCACAATTGTTAAGTTTCTTAGAGAAACGGAAAATTATCGGAAAATCGTTCCCCAATTCGTTCGTTTTCTTACATTAGTTCTGACGATACCCAGTTCTTCATGTTCCAATGAAAAAGTTATTCTGTGTAACGCCGAATTAAAAATTATTTAAGATCTACCATGGCTCAGGATCGACTTAATCACGTGGCCATTTTACATACATATCCGAATTTGGTTGATACGCTTGATATCGTGTCTTTAATGGACGCATTTATTGTTCGCAATTGAAACTGAACTTCATGTTTTGCTCTACGAAACTAAGTTATATATAAATAGAATAAATTAAACTAATATATTAATTTTTATTATTTCCCTGTTCTAATCCTTTAACTGTATCAAAATAAATTGTAAAACATCATTCATCTTTTCGACCGATCGATCCTATGGGAGCTGTATGATATAGTCAACCGATTTTGATCAAATTTGGTACAGTGTTGGGGGTCTCCAAAAATCTTCCGACTGCCAAATTTGGGTATGATATCCTCATAAAAAAACGAATTATTCATCTAAAACTTTTGGTTTTTTCGAGGTCCTCTGAAACACCCCTATGGGAGCTATATAATGTAATCCCGATATCCAAAAAATAAACTAAACTTGTCTCCTATAGATTAATAAGGGACCTTATCTAAAAGTTTGGTTGCTCTAGCTTTTACCATCTATGAGATCTAGGCGTTCATACGGACGGACGGACAGAGGGACATGGGTATATCGCCTTCTCTGATCATACTTTAGGTAACTTTGGGGGGTCTCCGATGTCTCCTTCTGTATGTTACATACATTTTCGGCTTGCACAAATACAATATACCCTTTGTACCATACGGTACAGGGTATTAAAATAGTTTAACAAATAGTGAAAAGGTATTTAGTATAGGGTAAATTTGGAAAACAGGTTAGGTTTAGAATTGATTGTAAGGAAAAAGAAAATTTTTAATGAAAAACTTTCATTTTTCGAGGTCCTTTGAAACACCCCTATGGGAGCTATATAATGTAATCCCGATATCTTTTTTTTTTTTTTTTTTTTTTTTTTTGATATATATTTTTATTGGCAATCAACCGAGACAGATGGGTTATGATCCAATATTGATGAGAAAAAATTAATAGCTACACAATAATAAAATTTAGTGTGTTATAGGTCTTAAGACTGCTTATCTCAGCTACAGTCAGGTGCTCTCCAACTCCAATTCCCAACAACAGCAAGATAATTCTGATCTCTTTACTTTTGAGGAAATCAGTGCTCTAACGACGGAGCTTATCAGTAAATTAAGTAGATGTAAAACTAAGATTGATCAATTAAGCGTCTTAACTGAACCAGCAGTCAAATGTGTGTACTCAAAATAAACTTCTTAGCGATCTTAATATTATGGCATGGAATGCTCGTGCTGTTCACATAAAACGAATGGAATTAACTGACTTTCTAAATAGAAAAAATATTCACATTTTACTTGTTAGCGAAACCTGGCTAACGCAAAATATCCGCTTTTATATTCCCAACTATGTAGTTTATAGAAACGATCGCACCTCTAATAGAGGTGGCGGTGTCGCTATTATTATCCATAATTCTATAAATCATAAACAAATCACCAGCATTAATACCCACCTCATTGAAAATATTGGATTAGAGATTTCTGTAGATGCAGTTAATTCACTTAAAATTTTCTCTGTCTACTTCCCTGGTCCATCGGCTAAATGTGTTACAAACTGTAACTCTGTTATTTCTACAAAACATATAAAAGATATGTTTAAATCAGATCTCCTAAAAATTTCCCGCATTTCTGGTAATTATGTTGTTGGCGGTGACCTCAATTGCAGACACAGGCTTTGGAATTGCGCTCGAGCAAACAGTTTTGGCAATACATTGCATGACCTTTCATTATACGGGAAATTTGCCATCATTTACCCCAAAGACCCAACTTATGTACCGGCAAATTATAAAAGCAAACCATCCACTCTGGATTTACTCCTCTCCAATTCACCAAATAATATTTCAGAACCTATCGTATATACTGACCTTTCTTCGGACCACCTTCCAGTTGTATGTAAATTTACAAAAAAATTAGCATCTCTGTACAAGAATATACACTTTACTGAGTACGATTGATACTACCCCGCTCAAGTGAGCGATCTCTGCTTTTATTCAATTTCTTCAGTTCTTATTTCTAAGTTACATAATAAACGCTTCTAAGCAGCAGCGTACTTAAAATTATTTACATGAACCATGTCAAGTGCACAGTCTAATTTATGATTATGCGAGTACAAACGGATATTGGAGAAAGGCACACATGAAGTGTAGGCCATTTATGTCCATGACATTTGATGCGATATGCGTCCCAAAACGATCATACACATATGCAGGCTGCATGCTTCTTAAAAATAGTCATAAACTATCAGATTTATGTGCGTTGCAAGGGTTCATGTTTATGGGTTCAATTATGCTTATCTTAAGTATTCTAGTCAGGCGGCCTTATCGCTGAGAGAGAGTCTCATGTTCACGCTTGAACAATCTCCAATGAAAAACTTTACTTACAGTATTCCAAAGCAAACTGGAAGGTATTCAAATGCTCACTAAAAAATAAAATCCAAAGAAGAATTGATGTTATTTCAGATCAACATATAAATCGTGAGTGGGTTGACATGATGGCTAACTAAGTCTATTCATGAGTGCGTACCCAAAAAGCATTGTAAACAATCTGCCATTAAATTTCCTGCTCACATCACGAAGCTCATCTAAGACCGAAACATTGCTCAAAGGCGGTGGGTTAGATCAAAACTTCCCATTTTTAAAGCTAGAGTGAATCATCTTAACAGAGAAATACGTCATAAATGATTTCTCCATAAAAATGTATCGTGTAACCAAAAGTTGTCCAACTTAGAAAATAGCTTGAAGCCCTTTTGGAAACTAACAAAGGTTATTAAAAATAAAAAGCAATTTATTCTTAACCCTACTCTTAATGACAAACGTTTTTCTACTGGTCTGGAAAAAGCAAATATCCTTGCTGATGTATTCGAGTCAAAACATCACATAACCGAGTCATTCTCTGATTCGTCCACTTCAAGCTCTGTACGAAATACTCTCAATGAGCTTGTCGATCATGTAAGTAAGTAAGAAATTCGAGACGTTATTAAGTCGCTTAAAAACAATAAATCGCCGGGAATTGACATTTTTTATCGGTTTTTTTCAACAACTGCATGAAACTGTGCTACTTTCCATTAGAACGGAAAATAGCCAAAATCATTCTGATTGCAAAGCCTGGAAAACCACCTGACTGTCCTACAAGCTATCGGCCAATAAGCCTACTTTGTGGATTTTCAAAAATTTTTGAACGCCTCATTAAAACCAGATTTATTCATCATCTGGAAGAAAACAACATCTTACCTAAAGTTCAATTCGGTTTTAGACCTTCCCTGAGTTGTATACACCCTCTTGATATAGTTGCAAATTTTGTCAAAGAAAATATGGCTTTGAAAAGATCTATCGGCTTGGTAACACTTGATGTCGAAGCTGCATTTGATACTGTTTGGCATAATGGCCTAGTTTACAAACTAGTTCAATGTTAACTCCGCTCTATCTAAATAAACTCATCTTAAGTTATCTCTCGGACAGATTCTTTTATGTTTCTTTGGATGGTTTCGAGTCCAACAAAAAATTCATTTCGGCTGGTGTTCCGCAAGGTTCCGTACTTGGTCCCATTTTGTATAATACATAGTTATACTCATGATATTCCCAGTTTTGAATGTTGCCAAACATTAATGTTTGCGGACTATACTGCCTTATACTGCTCTTTTGAAGCTTATAGTATAGTTTATTCTGAACTTCAATCTGCTCTAAGTTCCTTATCCGAATATTTTTAGCGGTGGAAAATAAAGCTTAATGCTGCAAAAACTAAAGCCATATATTTTACAAAAAAGCGAAAACAATGTTTTCTTCCAATCATGCATTCAAATTCAATGCATTGAATATAAAATGGGATAATTGCATTCGCTATTTGGGAGTTTACTTCGATAAAAAGCTTCTTTTCTCGGATCACATTAGTAAAAGTATTGATAAAATTGACAAAACTATATGCCTTCTTCACTCTTTTTATAAATCGTAAATCTAAAGTTTCGTTGCACAACAAATGAATAATATATAAATCAATATTTTTACCTAAAATGCTATATGGATCTGAGATATGGGGCAGCAGTGCGCGAACTCATTTACAAAAAATTCAAACTTTCCAGAACAAAATATTAAAAATCTTTCTTTTATGCGACAAAACGATTGCATGATGAATTTAATATTAAAAAGATTGATAAACTTATTTCTCGCCTTAGCAACAATTTCGTGAATAAAAAATCACTTATCGCACAACTTTCGTGCTGACGGGTACGAGCTTCAGTTAGGAACTTGCTTAATTTATAAATCTTTAAACTTTTTTTTTTTCATCATAATTAAGGTTTTTTTTTTGTTGCCATTCTTTTTTCCTTAACATTTAATATTTGAGTCAAACTCCATTATATTTATATATTTAACTTAATTTCTCTGTTGTAAAGATTGAATACTTATCTAAACTCTGATTTAATACGTAAAGCTAGCTTTAAGCAATATCCTCATTTTATTGGCAAATAAAGCAAATTATAAATAATAATAATATTTACACAATATTTACAAAAAACAAAATTTACAAATAGATTCGACTGAATCTACTAAATATCCAAGAGAGCACATGACATCGAGATTATTTTATAGCGCTATACATTATATGACGACTTCTGGGTGGAGACGTTTCAGGCGTCTTCGCGGTCTATGACCGGCCAGGGCGTAAGCAAGGGAATTCGGGTGGGATCGTAAGCGATCCGCATATCGGTCGCTTAGTTTATTCAACAAGTCACCCACAAATGGAATGCCTAGATCCTTGTGAAGGTTGCGATTACGGATACCATGGGGCATCAGCAATTTTGCGCAAGGCTTTATTTTGCAAAGTTTGAATTTTTTTATATTGGACTTAGCTGCGGTTCCCCAGACTGTAGTGTACCGTATGTGAGTGCAAAAAAAATCCTTTTTCGTTCATTATCGAACCGGGTCCTCTGTCAACTGGTGAAGATCTGTCGACATAAAAGTACCGAGGTGTATCTGGGGTTGGGGTTGCGCATTCTTGCTATGCTCGGGTCTAGCTCGCGGGCGGTCGGGGTTTTCCTCGCCCAGGTACACAATTGCACACTGCCTAATTTAAAATTAATAATGCGCGGTTAAAAAAAAAAAAAAAAACAAAACTAATAAATCATAAAGAAAATGCATCTAATCAAACGGTAGCGCCGACACGCCATTGAAATACTTTAAAGAAAAATACCTAAAATATGGGGATCCTGGTGTTATTGGTCCCTGGTCTCTACCCTCCCTGCCATGACAACTACAGATCAAATCTGCATCGTCCCTTTTTCAAGTATATGTACTTGTGTAAACTACATCAGTTTTGAAGTTGGTTTCACGTAGATACTCGACAGACACATTAATAAACTTAACTCATGATTTCAAAATTCATATCTATCTTTAATCCTCATAAATGATCTTATTCTAATTCAGAACATATTCGCTTAAAGTTTAAATCAAAAAAAAAAATAAGCAAAGAAAATATAGTTACTAAATACTAGGACAAAAAGGAAAGAAAAGGGAAGTTGCTTTACAAAATTTAGCATCTCCTTATCTGAGGCAGAGTCAAAAAAAAAAAAAAATAGTGCTAATCGTGCATATACATATATATCGTTTAAATGACTGGCTTACCCAGTTTTATAGTATTACTCACAAATTTGATGAAAATCGTTCATACATACATCACAGCGATCATTGGGCCCAAGATGCGTAGATGGAGTTTTGATGTTGATGCTAAATAAAGTTCAAAAATTTATAAGATAGATATATATGCATGTGTAATAAATTAAACCATGGCTTTTTTGACTCGTCTCTCAGCAGTTAAATAGATTTTAAACTCTTATTAAAACTTCATTACAAAAAAAAAATATTGATATCGAGTTTAGCTTATAATTATAATAACGAATTTAATATATTAGATTATACAAAAGATTAAGTCGCACCCATTATGCAGACGTTAATAAAAGTAAATGTGCATAAAAAAAAAAAAATGTAAGTCTGCGTCGCAGCAAAGAACTGGATTGTTCGTTTTATGGATTTACTTGTTTGTAAGACATTTTTTTATAGATGCACTTGCATCGTTGGATGTATTTTATAAAAAAAAAACGCATCAAAACTTCACTAGAGCTAAACTTTTCTAAGCACTTTGTCTGCTGAGACACTCAAAAAGCTAGGTAGGTAGTTACGAAGTTCTGTTTGCTTCCAAATCTCAAAAATTGTCATCATCAAGAGAGTCCTTATGTCGAGGTTGGGGTCATGTTGAGGTTAGTGGACTTCTATTCCATGCTGTTCCCCGAGATGTATATATATCGTCCAGTAAGAGAAAATTGGTGGCTTCCGGGGAAAGATAGAAAAGATATGGCAATTGTGGCCAAGTCGCCCTCGGACCGTTCCGTCCCTCCAGCACGTGGAGTGTAAGGCAAAACAAAAAAATGCACTAAACGCAGCTGAAATTCATTTATATAAAATAAATGTTTCACTCTAGCGAAATCACGTACCTTTCCCAATCGGTTGTTTTTATATTAATTAATCACTTTTATGTAGTTTAAATATTCAAAATTCAAACGTGTTAGACACGTGAACTGACACAGCACTTATATATACATATATGTATATAGATATATTCAAGATATTTGTTTTATATGCAACACGTCTTTGCTCAGCGAATTGTCACAAGATAATGATCTAAGCTGCAGTTACTACGATAAGCATAAGCTTAAGCTGAGCTTTTAATTAGGCATTAACTGTACTATCGTACGATAATTGTTTTAAGCTTTGTGCGTACGGTAATATGGTGTGATCTTTTGGTGCTGATAACAACAAATAACTGTTATATACGGGGGTGGCTCGTAAAGTTTTTTTAAAAAAATATATGTGAACTAGTCCACTTGAACAATTGGCCACTACAACACAGAAAATGGAGCGAGACTTGCTCGAAGAAGCGTTTTCTGAAAAAGGCCGGAGTCTTCGATTTACTTTTTAACTTGGATATCTTTTAAATGAAATACTCCTAAATTTTTGCCATTCTCATCAACTAATTCGTAGTAATATGGGCTTCGTTTCTTATGGACTTCAGCTGGAATGAACACAGGGGCTAATTTAGCACTAAACTTCTTTATTGCACTGCTCTGTACGAAGTTCCTGGCATAAACTTTATCTCCAGTTTTGAGCTGAATGTCACGACTACGCAAATTGTATCTACGTGCATTTACTTCATGTGCTTTATTCATATTTTTCTTCGCAATTTCCCTAGCCACTTGTAAAATATCTGCATGACCCAATCGGGTATCATCGCAAAGCAAATTCAAATTTTGTAAAAGTTGGTAATCTTTTCCATTCAAAATCATGTTCTGACCGAAAACCAAGAAGTATGGCGAATAGCCAGTGCTTCTATGCAATGAAGCTCTCAACGCACCGCTTATGGCGTTAAGGTTAACATCCCAAAGTGAGTGTTCATTTCCTATATAAGCTCGTATAGCTGATAAAACAGATCTATTTAAACGTTCGCTCGCGTTGGCTTGAGGAGAGTATATCGCTGTGCACCGATGTGTAATTCCGAATTTCGTTAAAAAGGCTTCAAAGAAACTTGATTTGAATTGAGAACCGTTGTCGGTCATAATGACTTCAGGAACTCCAAAAGTGAAAAATATTGAACTTTCTAAATATTCACAAATTTTTTGTGATGTAAATTTTTCAAGTGGGGTGAGGAAATGGAATTTCGTATTATGGTCGACTATGATGAGTAAACCGATGTTTCCACTTTTAGTCCTAGGATAGGGACCTAAAAGATCTAAGTATAGTTTTTGAAACGGTCGTTCCGACGTTAATGGTTTTCCCATTGGTGGTTTCAAAACTATATTGGGGCTTTTCGTTGAGCGACATACTGTACATTCTGAGATATAGGATCTTATTTGGCTCACCATTCGAGGCCAAAATAAATATCGTTTTAACTTTTCAACCGTTTTTCCCATACCGCAATGCGCAGAACTGGGTGAGTTGTGTGCTTGCTCTAGAACTTCAGGTATTAGCTGAGATGGGACCCAAAGCTTCCAGGCTTCGCTGTTTTGTGACTCATCACCGGCATTAAATTCAGTTCTTTTGTAAACAAAGCCTTCAATGACTTTCAAATCAGGAAGATTCAATTGATTTGAGGTAACACGCTCTATAAGATTAATGTATTCGGGGGATTTAAAGTAAACTGACTGTAAATCAATAATGGGACCACCTTCTTTCAGTTCATCCACTGTTGGGTCATTTTGACGGGATAATGCGTCAGCAACAACATTTTCTGATCCTCGTCTATGAATGATTGTAAACGAAAACATCTGTAATTTCATGGACCATCTCGCCAATCTGCCTGACAAGTCTTTTTGTCGCATCAACCATTGAAGGGATGCGTGATCTGTCACTACAACAAAATCTTGCCCTTCTATGTAAGGACGAAATTTTTTATTCCTTTAAGAACTGCTAAACATTCCAATTCTGTAACGGAATAATTCCGTTGTGCTTTAGATAACTTTTCCGACATATAGGCAATAGGTAATTCTATTCCGTCTTTTTCTTGTGCTAAGACACAACCAATTCCGAAAGTGCTTGCATCGCATAGTAGAATAAATTGCTTGGAAAAGTCTGGTGTTATTAAGATTGGGCTTTCTGTCAAACGCTGTTTCAACAAATTGAATGATTGGGTCGCGCTATCGTTCCAATCCAGGGATTTTCGCTTTTTCAACAGTTCTGTGAGCGGGAAACTCAAGGTGGCGTAATTAGCGACGAATCGTCGATACCAACCGGATAATCCTAGAAAACGACGTAATTGCTTGACAGTTGTTGGTCTTGGAAACTCACTTATAGCTTTAATTTTACCGGGGTCTGTCTTTAGTTTTCCGTCACCAATTATAAATCCTAGATATTTTATTTCCCTCATACAAAATTTTGATTTTTCCACATTAATCGTTAAGTTCGCTTTACGTAAGCATAAAGCTATTTCTTGTAGTAAGACAAGGTGAGACTCGAAGTCATCTGACAAAATTAACAAATCGTCTAAATAGACGAAAACTCTCGTACGTAAATGAGCTGGGATAACTTGATCCATTAATCGACAAAGGGTTTGCGCTGCGTTACATAAACCAAAAGGCATTACCTTATACTGGTACAAAGGTCTGTTTGGTACTGTAAATGCTGTATATTGACGTGATTTTTCTTCGAGCGGTATTTGCCAGTACGCATGCTTCATGTCTAAGCCAGTTATGAACTTTGCTGGTGGCAATCGACTCAGTATTCCGTCAATATGAGGTAAAGGGTACGCGTCTTTACGTGTAATTTTATTTACTACTCGTGAATCATGACATAATCTGTCTTTGTTAGTTTTTTTGAACTAAAACGCAATTGCTGCTCCACGCACTTGTAGATTCCTCGATAACGTCGAGATCTAACATATTATCAATTTCTTTAAACATGAGTTTTTCTATTGCGGGTGAGATCGGCCAATGCCTCTGTTTTACGGGTATTGCCGTTCCTACATCGATCGAATGAGTAATTAAGCTAGTTCGTCCTAATCCTTCTTTAGTGAAAGATGGAAAAACTTGTATAACCGTATCAAGACGTTTATGTTGTTCTTTAGTCAGCTCATGAAGTTTTGGAAGTTCTTCGTGCTCTTCAGATGCTCCTACATCTAATTCGGCTATTTTCCCACTATTTACAATTTTATCTAAAAGTCCAAATTTTGTCCAAAAATCTATTCCTAAGTAGACGTCTTGTTTAAGATCGGGTACAATAAATAATTCCAACTCTTCAGTTATATCATCGTAAGTTATTTCAGTAACTAATTTTGCTACGACACTACTTGGTGTTCCATTAGCGGAGGTAATGTTACCGGTACATTTTTTGGTTCGGTTGTGAGACAACAATTCTGATGCGGCTCTGCTTCCTACGCAACTAATTGTTGCTCCGGAATCGAGTAAAGCTTTATATTGTTTTCCTCCTATAACTATATCTGTATAAATTCGTTTATCGTTGTTAAGAAAAATTGAGGAAACTATTTTCTTGTGATTTGAGCGAACAGTTTTCCAAAAGTTTCTCAACCTTTTAGTTGATCGTTTAGTTTTATGGGTGAATTTCAAGCAATCTATTTGCGCAAAAATCTTTTCACGAACTACATTATAATTATTTAACCTAGTATGTAAAGGTAATGTAGAGAAGTGCGCTTTTAATTGTTCACTCTCCACGGACGATTCACCAGATTCTCGTAAATCTATAATCGGTGATTCGGAAAATTCACTTGTTTCTTTACTTAATTTATTTTCATCGGATGTGTCTACTTGCTGCTGGATGACACATCCGTCTGTCGGTTTCCCGCAGGGTTACATTTTGGACAACGCGGCTTAAAGATATCTTTAGCACCACATCCGTAGCAGAATATTCTACGAAGTTCGAGACAATCATCGAATCTGTGTCCAGGTTGGTCACAATTCCAACAAATTGAATTTATTGTAGTAGGTCTGCGCTGAATAGCGAGTACTTCTTCTGCAAGTTCTTCTACTTCAGTTTTATTCTCTTCTTCCGCAGTCAATTCCGAAACATACGAACGTAAAGTTCGAGGCTTGAAAGATTTAATTTCATTGTAAAATTGCTCATGCTTGCGAATTTCTATGCGAAGTTGTGCTCTATTTGAAATCCTCAAGTGTAATAATTCATGGTGAAGACTCGGTTTAGCATTTCGTATAAGTAAATCAACTAATTGGCCTTCAGACATGCTTTGTTGAAGTCGATCGGACAGATCTTCTATAGCAAACTGGAAATCGTCGAACGGTTCATTGTCACCTTGGCGTCTCTTCCTTATCTTTTCCCAAATATCTAAATCTGTCTCCCAATCTTCAAATCTTCTGCGAAACTCAATACAAAATGTTTCCCAGGTGAAATTATGGTAATTTCTGTGAAATTTCCAATACCAGTCACTGGCTTTACCTGTGAAAAGCAGATATAAATGGTCGCAAAGTAATTGGTAATCATTGTTCAAATTCTGTTCTGTAAGCGAACGTACACGGTATATGAATTCTCCCATTCGCATGCATTGTTTTGAACCATCAAATTTGATACGCCAGTTCTGTATAATACTTGAAACTTTCTCTGGCGACACCCCTGAACTGGGTCTACTCGAGTTCCTACTCATTCTGGAGTTATTACTTCCATAATTCACAGTATTTGGTGCTGTTTGTGCTATATCATTAACCGTAGCTCTATGATCAGGTTTTGGTGGTGTTATGCTCTGTTCTTGTTTATTTAACTGTAGAGAAGCTAACTGGTTCTGGATAGACTTTTCAATAGCTTCAGTCATAAACGATGTTAGGTGTTCTATTAGTTGTGTTTGCTGTATATTTATAGCGGACTGTACGTAGTTTGCTATTTCGACTTGGTTACTCAAAGGAAGATTATTCTGGCTTGGAAGTTCGCTTAAAATACGATCTAAATTCCCTCTTTGTGTTGATCTGGTTGACATACCTCTTCTGGGAGTAGCTCCTCTAAATCTAGAATGCTTAGTGTTTCTCCTGACGGGTTGTGATCTGTCTTGAGAACCTAACGACTCACTCCCGCTTGCTGGTCTTGCTTCCGCATTAAGTTCTGCTGCCAATGTGTTATTATCAAAAGTCAGAGATGCTGGTGTACATTCCGTAGCACATATTGGACAAGCTGGTGTATTTCTAATAATCTCAAGGATACAATTTTTTATGAAATCTATGCCGGCAAGGTGCATTAGCTTTAAGCTCATTTGCTGACATAACTTCATTACATACGCCGCAGAATGGATCTTGCTCTTGTAAAGCTGATCTTATATCCTCATTACTCCGTTCTACTGGCATATTGTTCATACAAATTTATAATGATAATGCAGTAATTCAAAAATAAAAAAAAATTATTATTTATAAACAACAAAAAAAAAATATAAAAAAATATATAGATAAATTCTGTCTGTCTTTCTCTCATGTGAAACATCCTTCAAACTGATTTATTTAGGTAAATTCTTTAAAGATTTCTTCTATTGTAGATAATAAAACTATTGCTGCTTTGAGTTAAGGAATATCTTAAACTGTTGGACAACATCCGAATAAATCCAGAATATTGTAAATCCTAACGATTCAGAGACAAATCTTATCAAAGTTGTACTATTATAAAGTGCCTCAAAAATTGATGTCTTGTACGCCAGACTTAGTTTTATTCTGGTCGACCAATCCTCAAAACTGAATTGCAATCGCAAAATCCAAAAATAAATTCTATGTACTGCACATACAACACTTTTAAGAAACTTTACAATAACTTGAAATAAATAAAATGTATGGTAACTAATTGGATGGATTGTTAGAGCTTAAATGGGGCATTATATCTTTAAGCTAGATGTTAGTAGCCTTCTTCGTTGCTATTTGTTGATGTTAAATAAAATATACAATCTCTTTAATTCCTTTGGCTGTTGCTGGATGGATAGCCCTCACGTTGGGCGCCATTTAAATTAATGTAGTGTACCGTATGTGAGTGCAAAAAAATCCTTTTTCGTTCATTATCGAACCGGGTCCTCTGTCAACTGGTGAAGATCTGTCGACATAAAAGTACCGAGGTGTATCTGGGGTTGGGGTTGCGCATTCTTGCTATGCTCGGGTCTAGCTCGCGGGCGGTCGGGGTTTTCCTCGCCCAGGTACACAATTGCACACTGCCTAATTTAAAATTAATAATGCGCGGTTAAAAAAAAAAAAAAAAAACAAAACTAATAAATCATAAAGAAAATGCATCTAATCAAACGGTAGCGCCGACACGCCATTGAAATACTTTAAAGAAAAATACCTAAAATATGGGGATCCTGGTGTTATTGGTCCCTGGTCTCTACCCTCCCTGCCATGACAACTACAGATCAAATCTGCATCGTCCCTTTTTCAAGTATATGTACTTGTGTAAACTACATCAGTTTTGAAGTTGGTTTCACGTAGATACTCGACAGACACATTAATAAACTTAACTCATGATTTCAAAATTCATATCTATCTTTAATCCTCATAAATGATCTTATTCTAATTCAGAACATATTCGCTTAAAGTTTAAATCAAAAAAAAAAAATAAGCAAAGAAAATATAGTTACTAAATACTAGGACAAAAAGGAAAGAAAAGGGAAGTTGCTTTACAAAATTTAGCATCTCCTTATCTGAGGCAGAGTCAAAAAAAAATAGTGCCAATCGTGCATATACATATATATCGTTTAAATGACTGGCTTACCCAGTTTTATAGTATTACTCACAAATTTGATGAAAATCGTTCATACATACATCACAGCGATCATTGGGCCCAAGATGCGTAGATGGAGTTTTGATGTTGATGCTAAATAAAGTTCAAAAATTTATAAGATAGATATATATGCATGTGTAATAAATTAAACCATGGCTTTTTTGACTCGTCTCTCAGCAGTTAAATAGATTTTAAACTCTTATTAAAACTTCATTACAAAAAAAATATTGATATCGAGTTTAGCTTATAATTATAATAACGAATTTATTAGATTATACAAAAGATTAAGTCGCACCCATTATGCAGACGTTAATAAAAGTAAATGTGCATAAAAAAAAAAAAATGTAAGTCTGCGTCGCAGCAAAGAACTGGATTGTTCGTTTTATGGATTTACTTGTTTGTAAGACATTTTTTTATAGATGCACTTGCATCGTTGGATGTATTTTATAAAAAAAAAACGCATCAAAACTTCACTAGAGCTAAACTTTTCTAAGCACTTTGTCTGCTGAGACACTCAAAAAGCTAGGTAGGTAGTTACGAAGTTCTGTTTGCTTCCAAATCTCAAAAATTGTCATCATCAAGAGAGTCCTTATGTCGAGGTTGGGGTCATGTTGAGGTTAGTGGACTTCTATTCCATGCTGTTCCCCGAGATGTATATATATCGTCCAGTAAGAGAAAATTGGTGGCTTCCGGGGAAAGATAGAAAAGATATGGCAATTGTGGCCAAGTCGCCCTCGGACCGTTCCGTCCCTCCAGCACGTGGAGTGTAAGGCAAAACAAAAAAATGCACTAAACGCAGCTGAAATTCATTTATATAAAATAAATGTTTCACTCTAGCGAAATCACGTACCTTTCCCAATCGGTTGTTTTTATATTAATTAATCACTTTTATGTAGTTTAAATATTCAAAATTCAAACGTGTTAGACACGTGAACTGACACAGCACTTATATATACATATATGTATATAGATATATTCAAGATATTTGTTTTATATGCAACACGTCTTTGCTCAGCGAATTGTCACAAGATAATGATCTAAGCTGCAGTTACTACGATAAGCATAAGCTTAAGCTGAGCTTTTAATTAGGCATTAACTGTACTATCGTACGATAATTGTTTTAAGCTTTGTGCGTACGGTAATATGGTGTGATCTTTTGGTGCTGATAACAACAAATAACTGTTATATACGGGGGTGGCTCGTAAAGTTTTTTTTAAAAAATATATGTGAACTAGTCCACTTGAACAATTGGCCACTACAAGACTTGGATGCCATAATACCAAGTTGGCATTATAATGCTCTTATACAGGATGCTTTTATTTTCTAGGGACAGCTTGCTAGTTCTGCCAAGTAGCCACTCCATTTTGCTAAGTTTCGCTCTGCACCTTGGTGTTATTATTTTAATGTGCTGTTTCCAGCATAGTTTTTTGTCAAGATGATTGCCAAGGTATGGGTGCGATGATTTAATTGGAATTATCTCTCCATTTAAGGTGGGGGCAGGACTTGGGTCTTTCCTTAACGAAAATAAAACGCTGGAAGATTTGCGATAATGTACAACTGGTTCTGCAAGGCATCAGCAGCCATTTGAACGCTAGAGGAAGTATGGCAGTGTCGTCAGCATATGTTGTCGTTATAAGTTCAAAACTGCCCGCCAAGCTCGGCATGTCCATAGTAAAAACGGTGAATAAAAATGGCGAAAGAACGCTTCCTTGCGGCACTCCAGCTTTAATGGTTCGTCGTTCCGAGAGCTCACCTTTCACCATAACTTTGAAAGAGCGATTTCCAAGAAATGATTTTAGGACTTCATAATGGGGAGCAGGAAGGGCGCATTTAAGTTTTTGTAGAAGCCCTTCGTGCCACACTCTGTCAAAAGCCTGCTTGACATCCAAGAAAGCTGCCATGCAGTAGCGACAATGCTCGAAGGAGTCTAAGATGTGCTGCACCACTCTGTGAGTTTGTTCAGGTGTGCCATGTTTCGGACGAAAACAGAACTGGTGCGCTGGGACTAGGCTCGTCACGCTGGATAATGACAAAACTCTGCTCAAAAAGATTCTTTCAAAAATTTTCGCGAATACCGGCAGTAGGCTAATCGGGCGATAGGATGAAATGGAGGTTACAGGCTGGCAGGGCTTTAGAATCATTACAATCTGAGCACATTTCCACTCCTTTGGGAAATATGCCAGACGCATAATCGCATTGAATATCTTGGTCAGAGCGAGTATGCCCGCCATAGGAAGAGCCTTAGCTACTCTGGCGTCAATTTTATCAAGACCAGGTGCTTTTTATACCCTGTACCGTATGGTACAAAGGGTATATTGTATTTGTGCAAGCCGAAAATGTATGTAACGTACAGAAGGAGACGTCGGAGACCCCCAAAGTTAGCTAAAGTATGATCAGTGTGACTCGAGAAGTCGATATACCCATGTCCGTCTGTCCGTCTGTCTGTCTGTCCGTCTGTCCGTATGAACGCCTAGATCTCAGAGATGGTAAGAGCTAGAGCAACCAAGCTTTCAGGTAAAATCCCT
Organism: Chymomyza costata; assembly: GCA_018150985.1. Lineage (NCBI taxonomy): Eukaryota > Metazoa > Arthropoda > Insecta > Diptera > Drosophilidae > Chymomyza > Chymomyza costata. The sequence continues at coordinate 882,312 of JAECWU010000166.1, forward strand.
TGTCAATTAATAGGAGACAAGTTTACTTTATTTTTTTGATATCGGGATTACATAATATAGCTCCCATAGGGGTGTTTCAGAGGACCTCGAAAAAAAGCAAAAGTTTTAGATGGATAATTCGTTTGTTTATGAAGATATCATAACCAAATCTGGCAGTCGGAAGTTTTTTAGAGATCCCCAGCACTGTAGCAAATTTTATCAAAATCGGTTGACTATATCATATAGCTCCCATAGGATCGATCGGTTGAAAAAATGTTTTTTTTTACAAAATTCGTTGTGTTTCGTTTGGTTTTGACGATATCGGAACCAAATTCGGCAAGAGAAAGTTTTTTTTAAGTTCCCAAGCACTGTTACAAATTTGATCAAAATCGGTTGACTATATCATATAGCTCCCATAGGAACAATCGGTCAAAAAATCATTTTTTTTACAAAATTCGTTGCGTTTCGTTTGTTTGTAAAGATATTGTTAGAAAATTTGGCATTAAGAAGTTTTTTAGAGTTCCCAATCACTGTTCCAAATTTGATCAAAATCGGTTGGCTATATCATACAGCTCCCATAGGAACAATCGGTCAAAAAAACGCTTTTTTTACAAAATTCGTTGTGTTTCGTTTGGTTTTGAAGATATCGGAACCAAATTTGGCAGTCGGAAGTTTTTTATAGTTCCCAATCAGTGTACTAAATTTGATCAAAATCGGTTGACTATATCATATAGTCCCCATAGGACCGATCAGTCAAAAAAATTTTTTGGTGCAAAATTCGACTGGTTTCTTTATTTTTTATGACAATATCGTAACCAAATTTGCCGAATAAAATATCTTTTGGAGGTTTTAAGCAATGTGTCGGACTTAATTGCAATGTGGTGGTACAGGGTATCCCAAAGTCGTCTGCGCCCGACTATAACGTACGCCATCTTTTGGGATTAACCGCGTTTATTTGGTCTACAATTTCATTAGGACGTACGGGGCATACTGGCAGGTCCAGTAGAAGCGGTATAGATAATGCCTCCAGAGTTTCTTCGACCTCAGAAACTGAGTTCAGATTGAAAGGAGTGAAACGATCCTCCAGGTGATGGGCGAAAGCTTCAGCACGGGCTCGGTCAGAACGACACCAGAGGCCATTGGCGTTTAAATCGGAGCACTTGGAATGGTTTGTTTTTTTAAGTACCGAGTCAGACGCCAAAGGCTGCGGCTTCTATCTTCATTTGGCCTCACATTTGTAAGAACAGAATTTATCCTTCTTTGATTTAAGTTATTTAAAGCTTCTTTAAGCCTGTTAGCAGCATTACGCTAGAGGGCCTTGTCAGATGGATCATGCGTTCTTAGATAGTTTTTTCGCAGGCGACGCTTCAACTTCAGAAGCTGCGTTGTCTCCGGATCAAGAGAATCGCGAGACGGGTGTTGACGGCGTCCAGTGTGTCTCGGAGCAGCAAGATTAGCGAAGTCTGTTATATTCTTGCGGAGCAGTTCAACGGCTTCATCAATATCCTCTTTGGTATTGATATCCATTTCGAGATGAGTTTTCATATTAATGCGACGATGGAAGGTCTCTATATTCTCAAATGGATGTAGGAGCATCCAATTTTTATCATATACAGCAGCATTGGCAGCAAGCTTGATTAATATCGGTAGATGATCTGAATCAAGGTATCTTCACAAAAAAACGAAACAACGAATTTTGTAAACAAAATCTTTTTTTTGACCGATCGTTCCTAGCTATATGATATAGTAAACCGATGTTGATCAAATTTAAAACAGTGCATGGGAACTCTAAAAAACTTCTTAATGCCAAATTTGGTTAGGATATCTTCAAAAACAATGGAAACACAACGAATTTGGTACAAAAGATGGCGTACGTTAAAGTCGGGCGCAGACGACTTTGGGATACCCTGTACCACCACATTGCAATTAAGTCCGACACATTTCTTAAAACCTCCAAAAGATATTTTATTCGGCAAATTTGGTTACGATATTTTCATAAAAAAAAAGAAATCAGTCGAATTTTGCACCAAACAATTTTTTTGACCGATCGGTCCTATGGGGACTATATGATATAGTCAACCGATTTTGATCAAATTTAGTACACTGATTGGGAACTATAAAAAACTCCCGACTGCCAAATTTGGTTCCGATATCTTCAAAACCAAACGAAACACAACGAATTTTGTAAAAAAAGCGTTTTTTTGACCGATTGTTCCTATGGGAGCTATATGATATAGTCAACCGATTTTGATCAAACTTGGTGCAGTGCTTGGGTACTCTAAAAAACTTCTTAATGCCAAATTTGCTAACAATATCTTTACAAACAAACGAAACGCAACGAATTTTGTAGAAAACACGATTTTTTGATCGATTGGTCCTATGGGAGCTATATGATATAGTCAACCGATTTTGATCAAACTTGGTGCAGTTCTTGGGTACTCTAAAAAACTTTTTAATGCAAAATTTGCTAACAATATCTTTACAAACAAACGAAACGCAAGGAATTTTGTAGAAAAAACGATTTTTAGACCGATTGGTCCTATGGGAGATATGATATAGTCAACCGATTTTGATCAAATTTGGAACAGTGCTTGGGAACTCTAAAAAACTTCCTCTTGCCAAATTTGGTTACGGTATCTTCAAAAACAAACAAACGAAACGCAACAAATTTAGCACAAAACACGTTTTTTTGACCGATTGGTCCTATGGGAGCTATATGATGTAGTCAACCGATTTTGATAAAATTTGGTACAGTGCTGGGTGTCACTAAAAAACTTCCGACTGCCAAATTTGGTTACAATATCTTTACAAACAAACGCAACAAATTTTGTACAAAAAACATTTTTTCGACCGATCGATCCTATGGGAGCTATATGATGTAGTCAACCGATTTTGATAAAATTTGGTACAGTGCTGGGTGTCACTAAAAAACTTCCGACTGCCAGATTTGGTTATGATATCTTCATAAACAAACGAATTATCCATCTAAAACTTTTGCTTTTTTTCGAGGTCCGCTGAAACACCCCTATGGGAGCTATATTATGTAATCCCGATATCAAAAAAATAAAATAAACTTGTCTCCTATGGATTAACATGGGATCTTATCTGAAAGTTTGGTTGCTCTAGCTCTTACCGGAACCAAATTTGGCAGTCGGAAGTTTTTTATAGTTCCCAATCAATGTACTAAATTTGATCAAAATCGGTTGACTATTTCATATAGTCCCCATAGGACCGATTGGTCAAAAAAATTTTTGGTGCAAAATTCGACTGATTTCTTTTTATACCCTGTACCGTATGGTACAAAGGGTATATTGTGTTTGTGCAAGCCGAAAATGTATGTAACGTACAGAAGGAGACGTCGGAGACCCCCCAAAGTTACCTAAAGTATGATCAGTGTGACTCGAGAAGTCGATATACCCATGTCCGTCTGTCCGTCTGTCCGTCTGTCTGTCTGTCCGTCTGTCCGTATGAACGCCTAGATCTCAGAGATGGTAAGAGCTAGAGCAACCAAACTTTCAGATAAGATCCCTTGTTAATCCATAGGAGACAAGTTTATTTTATTTTTTTGATATCGGGATTACATAATATAGCTCCCATAGGGGTGTTTCAGAGGACCTCGAAAAAAGAAAAAGTTTTAGGTGGATAATTCGTTTGTTTATAAAGATATCATAACCAAATCTGGCAGTCGGAAGTTTTTTAGAGATCCCCAGCACTGTAGCAAATTTTATCAAAATCGGTTGACTATATGATATATCTCCCATAGGATCGATCGGTCGAAAAAATGTTTTTTTACAAAATTCGTTGTGTTTCGTTTGGTTTTGATGATATCGGAACCAAATTCGGCAATAGGAAGTTTTTTAGAGTTCTCAAGCACTGTTACAAATTTGATCAAAATCGGTTGACTATATCATATAGCTCCCATAGGACCAATCGGTCAAAAAATCGTTTTTTCTACCAAATTCGTTGTGTTTCGTTTGGTTTTGAAGATATCGGAACCAAATTTGGCTGTCGGGAGTTTTTTATAGTTCCCAATCAGTGTACTAAATTTGATCAAAATCGGTTGACTATATCACATAGTCCCCATAGGACCGATCGGTCAAAAAAATTGTTTGGTGCAAAATTCGACTGATTTCTTTTTTTTATGAAAATATCGTAACCAAATTCGCCGAATAAAATATCTTTTGAAGGTTTTAAGCAATGTGTCGGACTTAATTGCAATGTGGTGGTACAGGGTATCCCAAAGTCGTCTGCGCCCGACTTTAACGTACGCCATCTGTTTTTATGAAAACATCGTAACCAAATTTGGCGAATAAAATATCTTTTGGAGGTTTTAAGCAATGTGTCGGAATTAATTGCAATGTGGTGGTACAGGGTATCCCAAAATCGTCTGCGCCCGACTTTAACGTACGCCATCTTTAACAAACGAGTTTGATAGATACATAAATAAACAAATGTAGCGGTATAACATAGAAAAAAAAACTAATCACAGTCTCTAGTCGAGCACTCGTGACAAAAAATCTTTTTTTTTTTTTTTTTCTATTCGTGTGTTATTTTCTGTTTCGTTTCAATTTCGGCTTAATTTGTAAAAACCCTAGGGCCACCGCCTTGGCCCCAACGAACCCTATAGCGCCGTCCGCCAGTCGTCAGGAGTTGTCCGCTAGTTGCTTGCTGCTTATACTGCTGTTGGCACTTTTGTTGCGGCCGGTTGCTGCTGCCCCTGTTGATGCTGCTGCTGTTGTGCGCGCTGCTGCGTTTGGTTTCGCTGTTGAGCGCGCTGCTGCTGTGGTGCGTGCTTCTGCTGTTGCTGTCGACGCTGCTGCAGTTTCAGTTGTTCTTGTTGCTTCTGTTGCTGCTGTTGGCGCTCCCTATGGTGCTCAAACTTCTCCGTTGTCAAATCCGTGATGCCGGGCCCATTGTAAACCTGCGCCTGGGAAGGCGGAGTGCTTGCAATCCGCTCACCAGCACCTGCATCTTGTGCTGCCGTTATGCCGGGCCTGTGGCTGCCTTCCACCTTCATGTCTTGAGGCTCCGCCACCCGCTCTCCAGCTATAAATGCCTCTCGAAAGGATATCAGCAGGATTTAAAGCAGTAGGAACATGATGACATTCCAGATCGGCGGTCAGCTCCTGTATAGAAGTTATGTGATGGCTTGCCACACATTAGGTATTGTAAATGTAAACATTAATACGCGGTGCATGGCTCACCATGATCTTCAAATCAGCCTACCAAGCTAAAACTCAAAAGTCTCGCCGCAACTTGATGCTGTAGCATAAACAAGATAAGCGGAATTCTTCGCGCTAGCGTAAACAGGCAAAACTTAGATTGCCAAAATTGCATACCCAGCGCTTATCGTGGGAACTGCAAGCTTGCAATTTTGTGACCGTTGCCGAGGTTTCTTGTAGGGTAATGTAAAAGAGAACGACAGTCTTAGTCTGAATCTAAGTTTGAAATGAATAAACTGCGCTCCGCGCAAAGAAAAATATATTTTTTCATGTTTTATTGAAATAAAATCTTAATTGGCGCCCAACGTGGGGCCTTCGCGTATAAATAATCCTAATACTATAAAACGGATTTGCAAAAAAGAACTCGCGAGCGAACGGTCATAGCGACTGCACGAGTACAATCGAAATTCGAAAAAGTGCTCGCGAACAATAGAGTCATAGCGACTTCGTGAGTGGGAGTTTTAGAAAAGAAAAAGTGAAATATACAAAAGAGCAATATTAATGGCAAATAATCGGTGAATTCTGTGCTGCCCAAACGCTAAATAAAAAAGGTGTATAACAAATAAGCAAAACACAAACTGCTCCCTAAAAAAAAGTTTAATAACCAAATAATCAACAAAAAATAAAAAAAATTAAAATAATTTTTGCTATAAAATAAAAAGCTAAAATAAGCTAAATTGACGAAGTCGACATCTGAATGCCCAAAAGCAGCAACACCACTGGCAACGACACAATATCGACAGCAGAAAGGTACGCAGAATAAGGAAGCATTTGCAAAGCAACCAACAACTACAACAACAACGACCACGACGACTGCAGCGACAAGAAAAAGCACTACAACAAAGAAGATAACATATTGAAAGAACCTAGAGGCCTAAAACGAAGACCCCATTGATCATCCACAGGAGGAGTACCCGCCAAGGTAGAGTTAAATGTAAAATTTAAGATAAGAAAAGAAAGAAAAACAAAAAAATACCATTTTAGACAAAAGAAAAAAAGAATAAATAAAAAAAATAATAAATTAAATAAATAATAATAATAAGAAAACATATAAAAAAGATACAAATAAGAATAAGATATATCAAAAATACTTTTAAGACACATCAAAAATACTTTTAGGATACATCAAAAATACTTTTAAGAAACATCAAAAAATTCTTTTGACAATAAAAAAATAATTTTATTGAAGTTAAGTGAAGAATTACCCTCAAGCTGTAAAGGTGTAAAGCGAGCAAGGCTCTATTCCCAAAGTGGAAGACTTAATTTCGGTTCTATCGAAATTTAGCCTGAAAGATAAAGAAATGGCTACAGGGGCATCCACCAGCACGAGCAGCAGCCCAGTGACTGCGGATCTGATTAGAGTTTTAATAGACTCTAAGGTTAAAAGCTTAAAAGATGAGATCGAATCTTTAAAGATTCAAGTTAACTCAGTGCCAGGCGCGGTCGTTGACTTTCAACCGGAAACAATTGATAGTACCATATTTTGTGACGAATCTTTCGAGGTCATAAAGTCGGTTTCGACTTTTACGGGGAATTACGGTGCTTACGTGAGTTGGAGGGAGTCCGCAGAGACTGCCATGTCCTTATATGTTAGGGGCAGTCGCCGGTACTTCGCGGCGTTAACAATCCTCAGAAATAATGATTACGGGTAGCGCAAATGATGCACTGACCAATCATGGTACTGTTCTCAATCTTGACGCAATTTTGTCGCGCCTCGATTTTGTCTATAGTGATAAACGTCCAATACATATAATCGAGCAGGAACTGAGCGTTCTTGCACAGGGTAAGCTGTCGGTTATGGACTACTATAACGAAGTTAATAGGAAATTGACCCTATTAACAAATAAAACAATTATGACGTACGGAAAAGATAGTGAAATCACTGTCGAAACAAATAAAAAACATAGAGAAAATGCACTCAGAGTTTTCATTACTGGCTTAAATGGTCCCATTTCCGAGATTTTATTCTCGATGAATCCGACCGATTTGCCAAATGCCTTGGCTTCTGTTCAAGAATTGGAATCCAATCATCTAAGAGCTCGGTTTGCTTACAGATTCGGAAACCACGTGGATAGATCAGGACCCCAAAATGTGAATGTTAGGGGAAACAATAGAAGTAACTTTGGACAGAATTCCTATAACCAAAATAACTTACGTTTCGACAACAGAAATAACTACAGACCAATATCCTCAATGAAGAGGATACAGCAATTATCATTGAACAAACTCATTGTAGAGCCCACAGAGGTCTCGATGAGAATTACAAACAGATCACGCGCCTTTATTACTGGCCCAATCTGTATAAAAAATTAAAACAATTTATTAAAAACTGCGAAATTTGTTGTAAAAATAAATACAACAGACATCCGATTGAGATTCCAATCGGAAAAGCCCCTATTCCAGAAAAAGAAGGGGAAAATTTACATTTAGACATATTTTACGCACAGCATCTTATTTTTTTGACTTGCATTGATGCATATTCTAAGTTTTTAGTCGTAAAACAGATCGACAACAAGCTGAATATGGAAACCAAAGTTTTGGAAGTCCTGCAGCATTTCCCATTGGCCAAAATTATTATGACCGATAACGAACCTAGCTTCACTTCGGCCCAATTCAGGGCATTTGCTCAGCGCAGTGGTATATCGCTACTTTTTACAGACCCATACCATAGTTTGACTAATGGTCAAATTGAAAGAGTCCACTCCACACTGGCCGAGATTGCCAGATGTATTAAATATGAATACCATCTCATTGATTTTTCTGAGATTGTTTTGCGCGCGGTACAGAGGTACAACATGAGCATTCATTCGGTAACCTCTGAAAAACCTTACGAAATACTGTTTAACAAGAAACAACATGATGAAGTTGCATCCAAATTGAGTATGGCTCAAGAACGCATGTTGCAAGTTCACAATAGAACCAAACAGGAAAAAAGGTACAATTGCGGGGAGGTCCTCTATGAAAAACGTTTATGCGAAAGAAATAAACTGGGTCCTAGATATAATAAACAAGTTGTTCAAGAAGATTTTGGAAAAAAAGTAAAAATTATTAACAGAGGCAGAATAATACACAAAAATAATATTAAGTTTTAATTTTTCGCTTTCGCTTCCGTCATGAAAACAGATCCATGGCACTTACAGACTTGCTGGATGCCTCTATTTTCAAAATTCTACTTAACAAAAACCTGTTGGTTATTTATATTAGATACCCAGTTGTAACAAAATGTTGTGAGCTTTACACCTCTAGGGCAATAGCCAATGAAAAAGGTAAACTGTTAATCGATAAGTATGTGGCTCGTTGCCAAAATAATTTTTACAAAATAACTAACTTTAAAAAAAGAAATATTCAATACGTACGGACAGATTACAGAAAAAGAAAATTGTTTTATAAATTTACTGAATGGTCAGAAAGCAAACTGTACCAGAATAAGAGAGGGTAATAAAAAATTTGAAATATTGCAAGATGGAGCCGTATTAATCACAGATATTAACATTGTAAACGGCACCACCCTCGATGGTGTTTTTTTAGTTTTGTTCAACCACACCACAATTATCAATAATGAAACCTTTGTAAATACGAAAAAGAAAATTTTAAATTATTTAAAGCATAATCAATTTCTCGATTATGACATAGATAAATATATAATGTCCAATAATTCAGAATTGTCATTTGACAACATTAACGTATTGAACCACTTTATTGAACTAAATAATGTAAAGTACCCATTGTCATACTTTATTATTACGTTCTTAGTACTATACTTTGTTTTATTAAGCACATACAAAGTGCACCAAATGTTAAGGAGACTTCGGCAAATCAGAGTGAATGAAAATTCTGGCCAAGATTTGGCAGATTCATTAGACATAGCAATTCAACAATTGTCCGTAAACCCATAATGGTTCGGGACGAACCATTTTAACAGGGGGAGAGTTATGTGATGGCTTGCCACACATTAGGTATTGTAAATGTAAACATTAATACGCGGTGCATGGCTCACCATGATCTTCAAATCAGCCTACCAAGCTAAAACTCAAAAGTCTCGCCGCAACTTGATGCTGTAGCATAAACAAGATAAGCGGAATTCTTCGCGCTAGCGTAAACAGGCAAAACTTAGATTGCCAAAATTGCATACCCAGCGCTTACCGTGGGAACTGCAAGCTTGCAATTTTGTGACCGTTGCCGAGGTTTCTTGTAAAAGAGAACGACAGTCTTAGTCTTAATCTAAGTTTGAAATGAATAAACTGCGCTCCGCGCAAAGAAAAATATATTTTTTCATGTTTTATTGAAATAAAATCTTAATTTAGATATGATATGATTTGCCACAACAACGTTAACCTTGTAGGGCTTCTCGCGGAGCCAAGATAATGCCACGGAATAATCCGACCAGCAGTAGAACTGGCATACGAATGTGCACAACTTCCGGATATCAGTCATGAGCATAGCAGGAAAGGAATCTCTTTCCTCAATAGCCAGCTGGTGCATCGTGCGAAGAGATAAACATGAAGCAGCCTTGGTTCCATAAGTCGCAGCATCCAATTTGTAGATATTCGCATCTTTATCGGGTGCGTCGCGACACAAGATGCATTGATGATAGTTATCTGGAGATGCAAATTTGACGCAGCGATACATCTTGCAAATATCACCTGTGAAAGCAAATTGGTAAGAGCGGAAGCGAAGCCAAATGAGAAAGAGTTCAGGCTGTATGACAGGTCCTGCCATCATCACCTCGTTAAGAGAATCGACAGAAGAAGTTCTAGCAGAGCCATCAAAATCAACACGAAGTTTTGTCGTGGTGCTATCCTCCTTTAATATGCCATGGTGAGACAAAAAATACTTGCAGTCACGAGCCAACTCAGGACTAACGAGCGACATGTGGTTAAGATCTAAGTATTCTTTAATAAAGGCCCTATAGTGGTGCGTATCCAAAGGCGATTTCTAAATCAATTCCTCGCATGATTTCGCTGTGCCGGCCGTCCGCCAGGCAAACTTCACGCAGCACATTTCTGCTGCGGCCCACGGCGTGCATCTTTCCATCTAACTGTGCTTATAAAGCTGCTGGTCGCACCCGTATCGATTGTGGCCTCTAAGAGTTCGCCGCCAATCGAAACCGTAGCCTTAATCCTACTGCCTTCGCTCACTAGTTCTCCCACTAAAGATTTCGGGACAGAGACTGGGGCGAATCTCGCTCTATCCTTTTGTAACTAGGATTTTGAGCAACTTGTAAGGCATGAACATTGCTTTTGGCAGTCGTGTCCAACATCCCGCAACGCCAGCAAATTTTCTATTGCGGCACATCTGGGAGCAATGTCCAGCCTGCCCGCACCGCCAGCAAGTATTTGCTGGGCCTGGAAATTCTTCCCGATGCAGCTACTTTGAGGTCTGCGCGCCTCTCTCGACATATTGGGCAAATTGCGCTGTGACATATTGGGCGCCTACCAACGCCGCTGATATGCTCCGGGCATATCACGGCTTGACGGCATTTCACCCTGTGACGCATACATGGCCCTGGGCCGCGCATGCCGCACATCTGCCGATAAGACTTGGCGGTCTCTCTCCAAGTCCTCAAATTCATCGGCTAACTCCATAAGTTGGCTGAGAGTTCGAAATTGGCCTCGCCTTACAAACGCACGCAGATCAGGCAAGCTGTGGTCATAGATTATCTGCAGCTGATGCTCCTTCGTATAACGACAAGGACGCATCAGAGTCCGCATCTCTACCATATACGCCTTAAACGATTCATACAGCCCTTGCCTGCGCTGATTTATTTCCTCCCGCAGCTTCGTATAATAGCCCCTATGAAGGAGATAGCCCTCAAAATCCTCTACAAAAGCCGCCCATGTAGTCCAATGGTTATTAATGGCCACATACCATTTAAGGGCCACGCCTTGTAGGAGCTCAGGCAAACTTCTTGGAAATTGGGAGCGTTTTGTCAGGGATGAAAGACGTTTTTCATCATTTGTAATAGGAGCGTTGAAAAATCTGTCCCTTACTCGCAACAACGAAAATAAAATTTGCATAGTTATATATTGATTGAGAGACTTCAAACTCAGACCCGATAGTAAGGCGTTCTTACGAACCCTCTCAATTTTTCTCAAAATTTGATAGCTTGAATTATATGAACAATTTTTATACCCTGTACCGTATGGTACAAAGGGTATATTGTGTTTGTGCAAGCCGAAAATGTATGTAACGTACAGAAGGAGACGTCGGAGACCCCCAAAGTTACCTAAAGTATGATCAGTGTGACTCGAGAAGTCGATATACCCATGTCCGTCTGTCCGTCTGTCCGTCTGTCTGTCTGTCTGTCCGTCTGTCCGTCTGTCCGTATGAACGCCTAGATCTCAGAGATGGTAAGAGCTAGAGCAACCAAACTTTCAGATAAGATCCCTTGTTAATCCATAGGAGACAAGTTTATTTTATTTTTTTGATCGGGATTACATAATATAGCTCCCATAGGGGTGTTTTAGAGGACCTCGAAAAAAATCAAAAGTTTTAGATGGATAATTCGTTTGTTTATGAAGATATCATAACCAAATCTAGCAGTCAGAAGTTTTTTAGAGATCCCCAGCACTGTAGCAAAGTTTATCAAAATCGGTTGACTATATCATATAGCTCCCATAGGATCGATCGGTCGAAAAAATGTTTTTTTTTACAAAATTCGTTGTGTTTCGTTTGGTTTTGAAGATATCGGAACCAAATTCGGCAAGAGGAAGTTTTTTAGAGTTCCCAAGCTCTGTTACAAATTTGATCAGAATCGGTTGACTATATCATATAGCTCCCATAGGACCAACCGATCAAAAAATCGTTTTTTCTACAAAATTCGTTGCGTTTCGTTTGTTTGTAAAGATATTGTTAGCAAATTTGGCATCAAGGAGTTTTTTAGAGTACCCAAGCACTGCACCAAGTTTGATCAAAATCGGTTGACTATATCAAATAGCTCCTATAGGAACGATCGGTGATTTCTTTTTTTTTATGAAAATATCGTAACCAAATTTGCCGAATAAAATATCTTTTGGAGGTTTTAAGCAATGTGTCGGACTTAATTGCAATGTGGTGGTACAGGGTATCCCAAAGTCGTCTGCGCCCGACTTTGACGTACGCCATCTTTTTATATTATTTTTTTAAATGCTTCCTTGCGCTCTAGTGCCGTAGGATAAAAGTTAAAATTAAAAGATTTGTCTGCAAGAAGGCGAGCGACACGCTTCTCAAACCTGGAAGAGTTTTTCATCTTGAGGGGCGCTACTTTTGATTTCCATATGAGTAAAGAAATACGAAAACCTCTGCATTTGGCAATGTCTGATTCGCTTCAGACATAATAGCCCTCAGTTTCTCGACGCATTCAGCACCAGTCGACGTAATATCCAAGTTTAAACTATGCCGGATAAAGTCATCAGCTTTTGGGTGTGATGCCTTAATAATCTCACTCAGCTTTGTTAAACACTGTGGAGCGAGAAATGTTGGTGCTTAACCAGAAAATCTTCGAAGAGTCAGTGAAATCTTTCTAACGGCAATACTTGCATATTCTCAGAGGAATGCTTCTCACATATCTGTTCTGGAGTGTCCAACTTAGTTTGTGATGGCAACTCTTCAACTGACCAATACTTTTGCAAAGTTCTGTCAATCGAGGTCAAGGGTTCTTCTTGACAACTCAGATTGATAGCAATATCTTTAGCGGGAGTATCTTCAAGATACAATCCAACCAAGACGGGTGTTTTGCAGGATTTGTTTTTAATTTGCCCAACAGATAGGAGTTCGAAAAAAGATTCGGTACCTATGAGCATGTCAATTTTCTGCGGCTTATAAAAATATAGTTCAGCCAATTGCAAATTCTGGGGTATGTTCCAGCCAGTTACATTAACTGGCTGGTACCCAGAAATAGAGTCGAGAATGCATAAATCGATAGTAAACTCACTGCAATTGACTTGCGACTTCACCACTGTTTTTATCTTTTTCTTAACTTGGGCATTGGATTCACCAATTGCAAGTAAGCTGATGGACGACTCATCTCTACGCAATTGTAACTTTTGAGCAAGTTCTTTCATTACAAGGTTAATTTGTGAACCGGAATCGAGAAGTGCTCGAGCCAAAACATATTCACCAGATATTGTTTTGACACTTACGATAGATGTTGCCAGGATCACTTTATCCGAAGCAGTCGCATACATAAAATGTGATGTCGATGGTTGATCCTGAGCAGAGTGAATCGGTGGTGGTAACGCTCGACTTCCATTTACGACAGAGTAAACATGTAATGGTGAGAATGATTGCATACATGACACCGGCTACCATGGCATTTGGTAACTGTGTGACCCGTCCGAAGGTAATTGATGCACAGGGGAGCTGTTTTTGCGAACTCGAACCGCTGTTGCACAGTTAGTGCAGAAAATGCATCACATCTATTAATAATGTGCTCTTCGGAATTACAATATTGACATCTCTGGGTCTTTCTGTCGGTATAAGGCTGAGGCGCAGAACACGAAAATGAGCTACGATTATGTTGGGTTACAGCTTTGGAGTTAAATCTAACGACATCACTTGTCGCTTTTGCCGATTCAGCAGCCGATAAATGTTGGTATCGGCGATTTAACGCTGTTTCACAATCTGTCCACAATGGAATGCGGGAATAATCGAGCTGTTCTTCCCATTTTTGCTTAGTTATGGGGTCAACTTTGCTCATGACTAGGTGGATTAATATGGCGTTTGAGATTTTTCGATCGTCAGCAATCGAAAGTAACGACCCATAAATAGCAGAGGTCGTATCAATCAGGCACCTCAATGAAGCTGCTGAGGGCTGAGAAATTTTGGGCAGGCTAAAAAGAGCGGAAATATTTTCCGTGAAAATGAGACAATCATTGTCATAAACTCTTTTTAGAGCGGCAAGGGCTTTGCTATAATTTTCTCCTGTTACTTGGAATGCTCTTACGGTTCCTAGGGCTTCACCGGAGAGACACGATTTCAAATAATTAAACTTCTCGATGCTGGGTATAGATTTGTCATTATCAACAAGAGTCTCAAACAAGCCAATAAAATTCTTAAACTCTGAGTATTTACCACTGAACTGTGGTAGAGCTAACAAAGGCAGGCGAGCATGTGAGGGCGCTGCTACGGCCATTGACTGACTGTCTAACTTGGCCTTTGACTTTAAGTCAGAAATTAGTGCTGGGTATGCAATTTTGGCAATCTTAGTTTTGCCTGTTTACGCAAGCGCGAAGAATTCCGCTTATCTTGCTTATGCTACAGCATCAAGTTGCGGCGAGACTTTTGGGTTTTAGCTTGGTAGGCTGATTTGAAGATCATTGTGAGCCATGCAACGGAAATGATGTATCTGCGTATCAATTTACATTGACAATACTAAATGTATGGCAAGCCATAACATAACTCTCCCCCCTGTTAAAATGGTTCGTCCCGAACCATTATGGTTTTACGGACAATTTTTGAATTGCTATATCTAATGAATCTGCCAAATCTTGGCCATAATTTTCATTTATTTTGCTTTGCCGAAGTGCTTAATAAAACAAAGTATATTATTAAAAATGTCATAATTAAGTATGACAATGGGTATTTAACATTGTTAAGTTCCACAAAAGGATTTAATGTATTAATATTATCAAATGAAAGGTCTGTGTTGTTGGAAATTATATATTTGTTGATCTCGTAATCGAGAAATTTATTATGTTGCAAGTAATTTAAAATTTTTCGTGTTGGATTTTCATAAGTTTTATTTATTTATTTATTTATTTATTTATTTGAGGGGTACAACTACGTACAGTTGATATTATATTATTAAAAAGTACATATAATTTATTTAGAAAAGAAAATAGAGCGAGGGAATTGATATGAACTAATCCGCGTCTCTAGCCCGATGGGTGAACTTTTTAATGATATGCACCAACTCACATCAAGAACTGGCCAGAAACTTGGATTTACAATATTAAAGTTGAAAAAAGGAAGCAAGATAAAAATTAAACATTATATCGCAAAAAAGCCAATGGGTCACCATTGACCAAGTGGGTGACTCATAATATAGGATTGGTCAAGGATGCTCGAAGTGGCAAGCCAAGGTGACTTAAGATAGAAGAAGTGATAGATTGAATAGACCGTTCGAAAGAGAGGAAATTGTAAAAGTTATTATAGTTAGAGCATAAGACACGGAAAGGGTCGTGCAAAGCATAATTAGATCTACAAAATTGTAAGGCTAAGGGTCGAAAATTACGAGTTACTCTGGATGGTATGACCAAAGTAACTTTGCTAAGGAGTACATTGGAATCGATAAGACCGAGTAACAGTTTATGCAAGAATAACAAGCCGTGGCATGTTCTGCGATGGTTTAAGGAAGGCAATTTTATAAGGCGAAGTCTATCAGAATATGGCGGCAGTCGGATATTTGGGTCCCAGTTTAAGCCACGAAGTGCAAAAAGGAGAAATTGCTTTTGTACGGACTCAATCATGTCCTGATAAAGGTGGTATTGAGGGCTCCAAACGCAGGAACAATATTCCAAAATTGGACGGACGAGAGAAATATAAAGAAGTTTGGTTGTGTAAGGGTCGTTAAACTCTTTAGACCAACGCTTAATAAAAGAAAGAACACCTCTAGCCTTATTCACGATGTTGCAAATATGGTTATTAAATTTAAGGTTATGATCAAACAAAACACCAAGGTCAGACACACTCTTGATGCGTTCTAAGGTAGAAGATTCTAAAGAGTAAGTAGCCAAATAAGGAGCAGAACGATAAAATGTCATAACGTTACATTTTGTCTTGTTGAGAAAGAGTTGGTTGATATTGCACCAAGATTGCATGCTATCAAAATCTTGCTGAAGAAGTAAGTAATTATTATTATCGGAGTAGGACATACAGAGTTTAACATCATCCGCATACATAAAAATGTGAGAAGATGAGATTACCTGAGGGAGATCATTTAAAAATAAGTTAAAAAGAAGAGGGCCTAGATGGCTATCTTGAGGTACCCCTGACGTGACCATAATTTCTGTAGATTCGCAGCCTTTAAAAACTACCTTCTGGACTCGGTTGGATAAGTAGGACGATATCCAATTTAAAAGACAAGACGGAAACCCCAGACGAGACAGTTTAACAAATAGAAGACTATGGTTTACCGAGTCAAATGCTTTGCTAAAGTCAGTATAAATGACATCAGTTTGTTTTTTTTCCGTAAAACCAAGATTAATAAGAGACGAAAGTTCTAAAAGGTTAGTAGAAGTAGACCGACGTTTTACAAACCCATGTTGGGAATCCGACATTAAAGAACGACAGTAGTGTTGCAATTGTGAAGTTACAATCCTTTCAAAAACTTTTGGAATTGATGAAAGCTTGGCAATACCGCGGTAGTTCTCAATGTTGGACTTGGAACCTTTTTTGTGAATAGGGATAATAAAGGATTCATTCCAGATGACCGGAAGATAAGAATATTTTAATGAAGTGCGGAAAAGAACAGATAATGGTGTAAAAAGAGAGTGAGCACAATGCTTTAAGACGCAACTAGGTATGGCATCGGGGCCAGGGGAGAAGGATGATTTAATGGACAGTAGGGATTGTAAAACGTCGGTTTCAAAGATTTCTGGATAAGGAATAAGATTTGAATGTGGTAGGTTATAGGGATAGTTAAGGTCAATGCAATTAGGGTTGACAGAATAGGTAGTTTGAAAAAATTTCGCAAACAGGTCGGCGATTTCAGAATTGTTAGTAGAGCTTTCATTTTTGAAATATAGCGATGGAGGAAATAATGAAGATTTACGTTTAGAGTTAATAAAAAAAAAAAATTTTTTAGGATCACTACAGAAGTTTAGCCGACAGCGGGAAAGATAATTATTGTAGCAAATTCTGTTAAGAAGGACGAACTTGCTTCGTAAAATAGAAAACTTATAAAAGTCGACAGGCGATCCAGATTTCTTAAATTTTTTGTAACAGGAAGACTTGCAATTTTTTAAAGAGGACAGACTAGTAGTAAACCAAGGCGGCTTTAAAGAAGGAGCCGGGACAGAATAAGGGACAAAGAGATCAAAAGCAGCGTATAAAACCCGATAGAAATTGGAAATGGATAAGTCAAGGTCATTAGTGGTCAACAAAGGCAACCAGTTAACTTCTGACAAAAATTTATTAAGACCGACAAAATTAGCGATACCGAGGAGCGTGAGCATGTGGCTGATTTCGGTAGAGACCATTAAATTTTAAAGAGATTTGTTATGTCGGATGGTACGGATCCTCGGGTACGGAAAGCGGACAGACCCTAGAAATTTCAAAATCAGAATTATCATTGACAAAAACGAGGTCAAGCATTCTATTTGAGCAATTATGTATAAAATTTATTTGGCTGAGAGAGATATCAATGAGTCCTGTAACAAACTCATGATTACCAGATGGAAAAAGAAAACTAGAATTGACTGAACTAAGCCAAGATAATGTAGGCAGATTAAAGTCGCCTAAGACAACAATTTGATCCCGAGTACCAACAGAATCAGCCACCATACGAATAGCAGTGAGATGATTCTGATATACACTCAAGTCGGAGCAAGGAGGTATATAGGAACAAGTAAAATAGATATAGGAATTATTAAAAAACACTTTTACCGCAATGAACTCAATGCCTATTGGAAAATTTAGAGATAGTAAATGAGATTCTAAGGCTACATTAACAGCAATGAGTACACCACCACCACGACCGGGTGACCGGTCAAGCCTGTAGGTAACATAGGAGCTAACAAAAATCTCAAAATCATAGACAGACGCATTAAGCCAGGTTTCAGAGAAAGCAATAATATCAGAATCGAAATTTACGCTATTGGTGAAAAGTCTACTAAGTTTAGAGAGGAGACCACGAACATTCTGATATTGAATGGTAAGAACAGAATTTAGTTTTTTGAAGCTGTGTTAACTACACTTATAGAGGAAGCTACATTAGATGCTAAAGTCTTTTTAGGTTTTCTAATAAACTCATGCACTAAAGTATGAGTAGGCCAGAATGAAGGATTAAGTATAGCAGAAAAGAGAGAATCAGGGACACTAATCTTAAACGAAGAGATATCGCGCTTATACTTAAAATTGAACTTAAATACAGTCGAACCTGCCAAGTTGGCCACCCTCATAAGTTGGCCACCTCCTTAAGTTGGCCACTTTTCAGTGAAACCAAAATATATCAGTACAAAAATTAAATTTTAACCTGCTTAAGTTGCACCTGCATATTTTGTAAGTTGGCCACTTTTTGGGCGATTTTTTAATTTTGTCAATGCAATTGAACCTGTAAAAGTTGGCCACCTTAAAAATATGTGTTATGTAAAGATCATGCATATGCAAAGAACAAAGTCAATACACAAGACATTCTTATCAATTGGGCATTCAACAAAAAAGCTTGGATGACTATGAAAATTGGCTAAATCAACTCAACAAAGTTTGTAATTTTGAAAAATGGTAATAATTTTCGACTTTGGTTGCTTGTAACTTCTATAATTTTATAGACTTAATCTGTACATATTTATATATCACTGTAAAGAGCAAATCAATACCTTTCGATCTAATCGTGTTTCATGTAGACACAAAATTTTGTTCACGAGATATTGAAAAATAACTGAAATAATTGCCCAAAACATGTTTTTCGAAAATATCTCGAAAACGGTGGTTAAGAAAAAAAAAAATTGCCATTTTCGTGTTTCTCGACCCCAAATTACCCTAAAAAACACTTTTTTAAGAAGGTTCATTTTTCGTGTAAACTAATGTTATTGATTAATTTGTGTTTATTTTTTTTATCATTTGTATTATTAAATAAGAGTTTATGTTAAAACAATCATGACCCACGAAATCTAATTATAAAAAGTAAAAAAAAAACATAATATCAGTATAAAACTCTACCCCTTCATAAGTTGGCCACCTGCATAAGTTGGCCAAAAATTGTTGAACCATCAGTGGCCAACTTAAGCAGGTTCGATTGTACTTCAATTTCATTTGGAGAAATATTAAGCTTCTCGCAAACGAGTTGATTAATGCAATTTACAGTTGCCGATGGCATTAGCCTGGAGACGAAGATTGTCTTTTTAGGAGCCACTCCTACCAATGAGTCCGAGGGGTCAGCAGTTGACGGGGCGGCAGGTATAGGGACTCCACTCAAAATGATGACAGAGGACGGCGCATCAGTCACGCTGTTAGTGGCGCAGTTCATAGTGGCAGACTCGACAGAAACGGTAGGAGCTGTGGAAGCTACAGTCAAACTAGCGACAGCAACAGCACTAGCCGTGTCACTAGCAGCGGCTGAAGGTACTGGTATAGGTGTAGCAAACGAAATAAGCTGCGACGGACGGGGAGTTATGGGCGAGTCCAGCCCTGTAGGGTTAGAACTTATTAAAGTTGGTTCAATGGCTGGTAGGTTTGCCTTTTTGCGCTTAGGTGAAACTCTCATAAGCTGCAAATTGCCAAACATACTTGAAATTGAAGAAAACTTATCTTGAAGAGAACGAAAATCCTTATAAAGGTCATCGAATCCCAGTTTTGTCTGGCGCATAAAGGCTTTCATCTCAACTTCAGCGGAACGACAAGTTGGGCAGGTCCAGTTTAGGCCTTTGCCCTCACGTATAAAGTCGAAGACACGGCCGGTCAGACCGGCACATTTTAAATGAGCCATGTTGTCGCACATCCAGCATGCAACACAGGCTTCGGTTTGTATACCACTCCATTGACAAGATGGGTAACAACAAATCTTTAGGTCACTCATGGCGATGATTGTTTACAAAAGATGCAGCAGACAGACAGTGTATATGAGTCTGACGGTGTATAAGCGACCCAAAGCTTATAAACACAGCTGTTATTCAGCAACAACAAATACGTATGCTCAAAGCAAAGAAGAGATGCACGCAACAACAAGAAAGCGTTGGTGAGCGCAGCACAAAGAAGAATACGCAAAGCGCCGCACGAAATAAAAGCTCGCACTGAGGAACAAGCAACAACAACAAAAACTAAGCTGAGCGGCTAGGCTGAGCTTAAAATGCAAACAAAAATTGAGCAGCAACAACAAATTGCACTGTATAGAATTAAGCAAAATGTTTTAGCAATTAAATAAACACTGTTGCAGTTATTTTGAGTTTGTCACTTTAATTAAATGGACCACCACTAAGTTATTAGTCGCTTGCGAACAAAGTTTGTTTAAATTTCGTAGGGTTTTGTTATAAAAAATAAAAAGTAACCGGAGCGCGGTAGAAACACGACCAACAGAACAAAAGAGCAAAAAGCTTTTTTTGTTATTAATAATTGTAGTATTATTAAAATGTATTAAGAAAACACCATTGAGGGTGGTACCATTAATAATATTTTGGCCGGTAATTAACACGGCTCCTTCTTTTAATTCCTTAATTTTTTTGTTTCCCTCTCTTATTCTTGAACAATTTGCTTTGTGTCATTTAATAGACTAATAAAACAATTTTCTCTTTTTGCAACTTGACCGTAAGAATTAAATATTTCTTTCTTAAGCTTAGTTATTTCATAATATTTATTTTGGCAACGAGCCAATTGATTGTTAATCAGCAATTTTCCTTCCTTATTTGCTATAGCCCTGGAGGTGTAAAGCTCACATGAACTAATCACAACGGTGTATTCAATATATATGACTTATAAGTTTTCATTACGTAAAATTTTTAAACTTGAGGCATCCAGCAGGTCTATTAGGACTAGGGATCTGGTTTCATGACTGTCGTTTCGTAGGATCAAATTTTGCATTTTTTGAGTCAAATTTTCAACTTGAGTGAACAATTTAGAATTTATGACAAACTGTTTATTATTATTTTGTATTAGGTCGTTAATTTTATTTTGGACAGTCAGGAAGTCGGAATGGTCAGAAGTTCCATTTCCATAGAGTCCCCAGTATCAGTAATCTGAGGATTCATCTTCCTCATGAGTTAAAACGTTTATATTTACTCGTGATAACGCATCTGCCACTACATTCGTTGAACCGGGTTTATATACCAGTTTAGGTATGAAACTAGTCACGAAAGAGTACCATCGTTTTAGACCGGCGTTAGGATTATTAGGGGACAAATGTCAAGGATTGATGATCGGTTTGAATTTCAAACCCAGTCAAACCATAAGGATAATTTCGAAAAGTCTTCAAAGCCCAAACGATGGCATAAATTTTTTTTTTGTTTGCCGGATAGTTTTGTTCGGCTTGGCTCAAAGTTTTTGAGATAAAGACTATTGGATGTCCCTCTTGAGACAATACGGCCCCTATAGCCGTGTCAGAAGCATCGGTTGTTAATACATAGTTCTTTGAGTAGTCTGGCTGTACCAGCTCGACATGGGATACTAAACTTGCTTTCAGCTTATTGAAGGCATTTATAGCATCTTGGTCTAACTCAATAAAAACTCGTCTTGACGTTTTTTTAGTTACCTTGCCGTTGTGTCCTCCCAGATATTTTGTTAGAGGCTTGGCAATTGCTGCGTAATTTCGGACATATTTTCTATAAAAACCTGTCAATCCAAGAAAACCTCTTAATTCGCGAATATTTCGCGGTATTGGATATTTTACCATAGTTTCAATTTTGTTCGGATCTGTCTTAACTGTATTATAGGAAACGACGTAATCGAGGAATTCGGTCTCTTTCTTGAAGAACTTGCATTTTTCAAGTGAAATCTTCATATGAGCATCTTTTAAAATTTCGACAATTGCCAATAAATCTTGATAATGTTGATCAAGTGTTGGGGAAAATACTATAATATCGTCCATATAGACGTGACAGATTTTTCCCACTTTATCCCTTTGATCATCATCCTTGCTCTCTGAAAAATTCGTGGAGCATTGGATAAGCCGAAAGGCATACGGATAAACTCATATTTACCATTGTTTATCGAAAAAGCAGTTTTTGGGATATCTTTTTCTGCCATTAAAATCTGATGAAAACCAGACTCCAAATCAATAGTCGAATAATATCGAGATTTTCCGAGGTTGGATAAAATTACCGAAGGGTCCTGCATAGGGTATCTATCAGGTACGGTCTGTTGATTTAATTTCTTGTAGTCAATTACCATTCTATGTCTTTGACTACCATCAGTATTAAAGCCCTTCTTCTCTACAGGCCAGACAGGCGCGTTGTACGGACTTCGGTTAGAGCGAATTATTTTTCCTTTCAACATTCGCGAAACTTCTCCATTAACAAAATCATTTAACGCTTGCGGGTATGGGTACTGTTTACTGTATACGGGTCTATCCGAAACCGTATCAATTTCCCCTTTAATGTCTGTTCGAAATGGCAGAGTTGTGTTAATGCCACTATGACTTTCTTCTATTTTTATACCCTGTACCTATAGGTACAAAGGGTACACTAGATTTGTGCAATGTATTTAACGGCAAGAAGGAGGCGTGGCAGACCCCATGTCCGTCTGTCCGTCTGTATGAACACCTAGATCTCGGAGACTATAAGAGCTAGAGATACGAAACTTTACCAGCTGATGAGCATATTTCCTGAGAAGATCAAGTTTGTTGAATCATGTCCATATCTTTCCCCGTTTCCCCGTAGCAGAGTTTCGCAGTTTTTAGTTACACTGTTTTATATTTCAGTCTGAAACTTAACAGAGCGATGCGTTGTGATTACACTTATCTGTTAGTCAAAAATAAACAAAATCGGACAATTACATCAAAAGTTATAATCTAAAATGTAAAAATTTCACCTCCCCTTGCCTATAAACTGCGTCAATATTTGACTCTACGTAATTATAGTAACATATGGACTAGAATCACCAATTTTGATTCATGTGGCTCTAATAAACAAATCCAAATCCAAATTTTATAAATGCGGGCCCCCCACCCCCCCGCAATCGATTTACCGTGTTTTCTCCCACACCCCTCAACATATCCCCTTGAAACGTACCCCATATACTTATATAACTCCTTTGACGTAAATTTCGATTTTCATCAAAATCATCAAAAAATTTGCGGAACTTATAGGTTTCAATATCGTTTTGCACCAACAAAAAAATGTTCCAATTGGAAATTCTTAGTAAGAATATGCAGGAATAAATCTTTTTTGAGAAAAAAGGTACAGGGTATTACACTGTCGGGCACCGCCTCGACATAGCTTGCGGTTGCACCAGTGTCTATCAATGCAAACAATTCCTTCCCGGATTCCCTGTCTACTCTTTGGACATACGTCAAATCTGTGTTTCTCTTCAATGTTATTCAAACGAAATTGTTTATTTGCGGGATGAGAATCGCTTTCGCTTCTTTCGCGTTTAGCTTTTTAAAAATTTGGTTGTCTGTGAGAGGGTCCTGGTTCCCTCCACACGAAAAATTGACGGCTACCCTGTGGTCCTTGCCGTTGTACGGACTCGTCTACCTCGATCGGTTCTGGTCTCGGTTGAACCTGGGTGGGTCCCCTTGCGTTAAAGCCGTTTGGTCTGTTGTTTCGATTATCGAAACGAAAATTGTTCTGATTGAACATATTTGGTCTGTATCCGTCCTTGCTTGGTCTGTTGTTGTTGTTTCTGTTGTCGATAGCAATTCTGTCCAAAGTTACTTCTATTGTTTCCCTAACATTCGCATTTTTTTCTATCCGCGTGGTTTCCGAATCTATAAGCAAACCGAGCTCTTAGATGATTGGATTCCAATTCTTGAACAGAAGCCAAGGCAAATCGGTCGGATTCATCGAGGATAAAATCTCGGAAATGGGACCATTTAAGCCAGTAATGAAAACTCATAATCGTTTTGTTTGTTAATAGGGTCAATTTCCTATGAACTTCGTTATAGTAGTCCATAACCGACAGTTTACCCTGTGCAAGAACGCTCAGTTCCTGCTCGATTATATGTATTGGACGTTTATCACTATAGACAAAATCGAGTCGCGACAGAATTGCATCAAAATTGAGCACAGTACCATGATTGGTCAATGCATCATTAGCGCTACCCGTAATCTTATTTCTAAGGATTGTTAAAGCCGCGTAATACCGACGATTTCCCCTAACATACAAAGACATGGCAGTCTCCGCAGACTCCCTCCAACTCACGTAAGCACCATAATTTCCCGAAAAAGTCGAAACCGACTTTATGACCTCGAACGATTCGTCACAAAATATGGTATTATCAATTGTTTCCGGTTGAAAGTCAACGACCGCGCCTGGTACTGAATTAACTTGAATCTTTAAAGATTCGATCTCATCTTTTAAACTTTTACCTTAGAGTCTATTAAAACTCTAATCAGATCCGCAGTAAGCGATTAGTAAAAAATTAAGAGGAAAAAAAATAAAAATAATTAAGCAAGAAAATAAAAATTTAAAACTGAAATAAAAAAAAGAAATCAAGAAAAAAATAAGTAGAAATTGCCCAAATAAAGAAAAAGTTAAAAGAAAACGAAATTAAAAATAAAAAATAAAGTATACTTGATAATAGTGCATAAGTAATTTAAATACACCTGTCGGGAGCAGAACATAACAAACACATATTTTAAAAATATGTACATAGCATAAGAACAATTTAAAAACAGGCAGTACATATGTAAACTGCAATTCTGTATGTTCTCTTTTATTATCATGCTCTTTGCTATGCACTTATCTACTGCGTTAGATACTCACTCAAGCGGGAGCTTTGAGTGCACTCATTCTCTCTTTATTTGTTACACTCATTTGCTAAAGCCGAGCTTTCTCATGCAGCTGCTGCTGCTTACGCTAGCTCTAAAATTACTCCAAACAGATCACGCAATAAAAATATATGCATAAGTACCAAATTTGGTGCAATTATCACAATATTTTAAGGTTTATGTCAAAAAAGTGGCCAATAAACCCGTAGTGCATAGTAACGATCGGTAAAAAAAATATTTTTGATACAAAATTCAATGTATTATACATATTTAATTTGTTTATGAAGTTATCGTCACCAAACTTGGCGTTTGGTAGTTTTTTACATTGCATAAGCACTGTACCGAATTTTACTAAAATCGCTAGACTATATCATATAGTCGCAATAGGAATATTTTTATCGGTGGAAAATAAAACTTAATGCTGCAAAAACTAAAGCCAATATATTTTACAAAAAAGTGTAAACAGTGTTTTCTTCCAATCACAGAACTAAAATTAAATTCATTGAATATAAAATGGGATAATTGCATTCGCTATTTGCGAGTTTACTTCGATAAAAAGCTTGTTTTCTCGGATCACATTAGTAAAACTTTTGATAAAATTAACAAAACTATGTATATACCTTCTTTAACCTTTTATAAATCTTAAATCTAAACTTTCGTTACACAACAAATTAATAATATATTAATCAACATTTTTACCTATAAGCAACTAAGTTCTCGCTGTTTTTTTGATGAAAATGTAACTTTATTATAAAAAAATTGTAATACAGTCGAGGCGGTGCCCGACCCTGTACCTTTTTTTCTCGAAAAAGTTTTATTCCTGCATATTCTTTCTATGAACTTTCCAATTGGAATATTTTATTTGTTGGTGCAAAACGATATTTATACCTATAAGTTCCGCAAATTTTAACGGATTTTGATGAAAAAAAAAGCTTACCAAAAATTGTGATTCTAGTCCATTTGTTACTATAATTACGTAGAGTCAAATATTGACGCAATTTATAGGGAAGGGGTAGTGAAATTTGTACATTTTAGGCTATAACTTTTGTTGTATTTGTCCGATTTTGTTTATTTTTGACACACAGATGCATGCAACCACAATGCATCGCTCTGTTAAATTTCAGACTAAAATATTAAACGGTGTAGTCAAAAACCGCGAAACTCTGCTACGGGGAAACGGGGAAAGATATGGACATGATTCAACAAACTTGATCTTCTCAGGAAATATGCTCAAAGTTTCTTATCTCTAGCTCTTATAGTCTCCGAGATCTAGGTGTTCATACAGACGGCCAGACGGACAGACGGACATGGCTCAATCGCTACCCGAGGTTATGATAAGCATTTTGGTATAAAGGACTTGGGGTCTGCCACGCCTCCTTCTTGCCGTTACATACATTGCACAAATCTAGTATACCCTTTGTACCTATAGGTACAGGGTATAAAAATGGTTATCAATGACTCATTCAAAGTATTGCCCATCGCTAGCTACAACTTTTTCCCATCTTTCTGGCAGAGTTCGAATACCTTGACGGTAGAAGTGTTCGTCTTTTGAGGCTATCCACGAATCAAGCCATTTTGCAATATCTTCATATGAGTGCAACTGATGATCAGCCAGACCATGTGCCATCTAGCGCAACCAGTTATAATCGGACGGCGCAATATCTAGGGAATATAGTGGGTAGGGTAGGGTTTCTCATTTGAGCGTTCCCAAGAAGGTTCTAACAGGATTGGCAATGTGAGGCCGAGCGTTGTCATGCAGTAAAAATCACTTTATCGTGACTCTGCTCGTATTGTGGCCGTTTTTCTCGCAGTGCTCGGCTCAATCGCATCAATTGAGTTCGATACCGTTCCCCAGTAATGGTTTCGCCTTGTTTCAACAGCTCATAATAAACAACACCGACCTGGTCCCACCAAATGCACAGCATAACCTTCGCAGCGTGAATATTCGGCCGAGCCAGTGACGCGGAAGCATCACCGGATTGTCCCCAAGATTTTTTCCTCTTTGGGTTGCTGTAATGAATCCATTTTTCATCACCCGTCACGATGCGATGAAGAAAACTCTTCCTTCTTTGTCGCTGGAGCAGTTGTTCACAGACGAAAAAACGACGCTCAACGTCCCTTGGTTTCAAATCATAAGGAACCCAAGTTCCTTGCTTTTGAATCATTCCCAACTCATGCAATCGCTTGGAAATGGCTTGGCGGGTAACTCCTAATGCTGAAGCAAGCTCTTCTTGCGTTTGGCACGAATCCTCATCGAGCAATGCCTCCAATTCAGCGTCTTCGAAGGTTTTGGGTCTTCCTTTACGTAGACGGTCGTCAACATCGAAATCACCGTCTTTGAAGCGACGGAACCAATCACGGCACGTTGTTTCGCTTGGAGCAGCATCTCCGTACACTTTTTGGAGCTCTCGATGCGCTTCAGCTGCCGTTTTTTTCGAACAGAACAGGAAAATCAATACTTCCCGCAAATGATGATTTTTTAGCACAAAACTAGACATTTTCACACAACCACAAGTAAATAATGCAAAAAGAAATTCACTAATGTGCCATAGCAGTTTGCTTACCATATGCCTAAGCTTCGTTTATGAAGTTTTGGGTATGTCAAAATCGACCAGAGCTTTCTGCTAAAGCCATCTATTGACAAACAGCGAACTTAGTTGAGCACCTAATATATGGATCTGAGACATGGGGCAGCAGTGCGCGAACTCATTTACAAAAAATTCAAAGTTCCCAGAACAAAATATTAAAAATGATTCTTAATAGACCATTCTTTTATGCGTCAAAACGACTGCATGATGAATCTAATACTAAAAAGATGGCGTACGTTAAAGTCGGGCGCAGACGACTTTGGGATACCCTGTACCACCACATTGCAATTAAGTCCGACACATTGCTTAAAACCTTCAAAAGATATTTTATTCGGCAAATTTGGTTACGATATTTTCATAAAAAAAAGAAATCAGTCGAATTTTGCACCAAACAATTTTTTTGACCGATCGGTCCTATGGGGACTATATGATATAGTCAACCGATTTTGATCAAATTTAGTACACTGATTGGGAACTATAAAAAACTCCCGACAGCCAAATTTGGTTCCGATATCTTCAAAACCAAACGAAACACAACGAATTTTGTAAAAAAGCGTTTTTTTGACCAATTGTTCCTATGGGAGCTATATGATATAGCCAACCGATTTTGATCAAACTTGGTGCAATGCTTGGGTACTCTAAAAGACTTCTTAATGCCAAATTTGTTAACAATATCTTTACAAACAAACGAAACGCAACGAATTTTGTAGAAAAAACGATTTTTTGACCGATTGGTCCTATGGGAGCTATATGATATAGTCGACCGATTTTGATCAAATTTGGAACAGTGCTTGGCAACTTTAAAAAACTTCTTAATGCCAAATTTGGTTACGGTATCTTCACAAATAAACAAATCACAACGAATTTCGCACAAAACACGTTTTTTTGACCGATTGGTCCTATCGGAGCTATATGATATAGTCAACCGATTTTGATCAAATTTGGAACAGTGCTTGGGTAGTCTAAAAAACTTCCTATTGCCGAATTTGGTTCCGATATCTTCAAAACCAAACGAAACACAACGAATTTTGTACAAAAAACATTTTTTCGACCGATCGATCCTATGGGAGCTATATGATATAGTCAACCGATTTTGATAAAATTTTCTACAGTGCTGGGGATCTCTAAAAAACTTTCGACTGCCAGATTTGGTTATGATATCTTCATAAACAAACGAATTATCCATCTAAAACTTTTGCTTTTTTTCGAGGTCCTCTGAAACACCCCTATGGGAGCTATACTATGTAATCCCGATATCAAAAAATAAAATAAACTTGTCTCCTATGGATTAACAAGGGATCTTATCTGAAAGTTTGGTTGCTCTAGCTCTTACCATCTCTGAGATCTAGGCGTTCATACGGACAGACGGACAGACGGACAGACGGACAGACGGACAGACGGACAGACGGACAGACAGACAGACGGACAGACGGACAGACGGACAGACGGACATGGGTATATCGACTTCTCGAGTCACACTGATCATACTTTAGGTAACTTTGGGGGTCTCCGACATCTCCTTCTGTACGTTACATACATTTTCGGCTTGCACAAACACAATATACCCTTTGTACCATACGGTACAGGGTATAAAGATTGATAAACTAATATCTCGCGCTATCAACAATTTTGCGAATCATTTATCGCACAACTTTCGTGCTGACGGGTACTAGCTCAGTTAGGAACCTGCTTAATTTGAAAATCTTTTTTTTTTTTTTTCATCATAATTAGAGTTTTTTTCTTGCCATTATTTTCATTAACATTAAATATATCTAACTTAATTTCTCAGTTGTAAAGATTAAATGCTTATCTAAACTCTGATTTAATACGTAAAACTAGCTTTAAGCAATATCCTCATTTTATTGGCAAATAAAGCAAATTATAAATAAATAAATCAATGATGCATAAACTTGTACTTTTATATAAACGATCTTACTTGTGTCTGTATAAAGGAGGAGATACCGGCAACGACTGTCTTTGTGTGTACGCTACATTTACTTTCTTACTCGTTTATACTCGATCCCCACATTCGGCTCTCCTGACACGGGATTCGTCCTGAATTTCTTGATAAATTCAGCAACGTAGATGTTTTGCAACTCCCTTCTCCATCCCCAACTTTCTCTACGTCATACCGTCCGTGTTTTCGGATCTTTACCACCTTGTACGGACCAAGATATTTACCTTTTAACTTAAGCCCTGTTCCATACTGAGTGCGTTTAATCGCAACCAAATCATTGATGTTATACTGTTTGTCCACTTTTCTCCTCAAGTCATACACCCGTTTGTTTTCCTGTCTCGATGTTATCCCTTGCTTCCCTACGCACTTTATCTCGTTCTTCGTCTAATTCGTCCATGAGACACTGATGTACTAGCTCCTTTATATATAACATATCCGAGCAACGCATTTCAACGCCTGTCAAGATTTTGAACGGTGTTTTTCTAGTACTTCTCGGCTCAGTATTATTTATTATGCCTGTACCATAAACAGGTTTTGCAGGCCTCAAGGTGCTAGTTGCTCTTATTCGTCTTCAACACTGGATAGTCAACGCCAAGGATGTGGCTCGTCGAATCGTTCGATCATGCATACATTGCGTTCGATATCGACCAAAACTGCAACAGCAACTCTAGGCTCACTGCCTGCTGAACGCTTATCAGTTGAACGATCATTTAAACGTTGTGGAATCGACTTTTGTGGACCTATATACACATACCTGCGCATACGAAGAAAAGGTCCTATCAAATCATATATGGCAATCTTTGTCTGCCTATCCACGAAAGCTATACACATTGAAATAGTATCAGATTTGTCTAGCAAGGCATTTTTGGCGGCACTGAAACGTATGATCGCACGCAGGGCTCTACCATCTGATATCTACTGCGATAATGCAACCAATTTTGTCGGAGCTGCCAACAGCCTTAAGGACTTAAAGAAATTCTTGTTTAATAGAGACAATAAGCAAGCAATTCAATCTTATTGTTTATCTGAATTTATACACTTTCATTTTATTTCTACCAGGGCACCTCATTTCGGCGGCCTCTGGGAAGCTGCAGTAAAAAGTGCCAAGGGACTTCTATATCGTACTTTGATGAACGCAAGACTTACATTTGAAGAGCTGTACACTGCTGCTGTTAAAATAGAGGCAGCCCTTAACTCAAGGCCTCTATCACCACTGTCTTCCGACCCATATGGCGGGATATTTTTTAGTCGAAGAGTCCTTGCGTGCCCTGCCTGAACGTGCCTTTGACAGTCAGAACTTAAGCAACAAGGAACGGTTCGAACTCGTCACAGCAGTCAAACAACAGATTTTGCGCCGGCTGGTCAGCCGAGTACATACACGAGCTTCGCGCCCGCTCCAAATTGATTGAGCTGTCTTCTGATCTTTCCGAGATCTTACCGGGTCCGCGTGGCTCATATACGTACTGCAAAGGGAATTTGCTGCCGTCCAGTGCACAAACTCGCCATTCTACCAATTTCTTGAAAGCAAGTCCTTTCAACGGGGCCGGGATTTTTGATCAAACTAATATGCCTTCACCACATAATTTATGAACTATAGCTAAAGCTCTTATTTGCACTCATTTATCTAATCTCAAAATATTATCAAACCGTTATCACTCAATATCAGTGCACTCAATGCAAGTTGCACTCGATTCTCTCTCTGTAAAGCTTTTATGTTGAGTTCAATAAAATCAGTTGTGCATAGAAACTAAAACAAGTCAGAAGTGCGTCTGTTGTTATCGGCGATCTAAAATAATTCTTATTATTCTAACCTTACGTACCGCCCAAACTGAAGTTTCATGTTTATACAAAAAACGCTTTGTATATCCAACAACTAATTTGGTACTATTCGAGATACCGTTTCCTTTAACTTTGGGATAAATTAAGTCTTTTCTACTAAATCCTGTGTTTTCTTTGCTGAGAAATGACCCTGCCTATGCGCAATCTGTATTATTTCTACTTCCATTTGAGACGGAACGACAATCAACTCCCGATCTGGATCTTTGAACAATATCTCGTTAGCAATATAAAAGTCTTCGTACCCTTTGCTCTCAGCAAGACTGCTTAAAACTCTTGTCCAATCTAACTGCGCTTCATTTAATCGATGAGTAACACTGTCTGTCAAAACGAAGCAAGTAACTCGACTCAACGCATCTACATGCCTCATCTTTGAGCCCGAACGATGCTCTATTTGATAGTCAAAATCCTGCAAAAACATTGTTCCTAGAACATATACACGCCATTATGTCAAATCTCCTATGACTGCCAACACTTCAAATCGTATGAGTGATACTTCTCCTCGCAAGGTTTTGTCTTACGGCTCTTGTACATAACTGGATGCAACATTCTATCCTCTGAGTCCCTCTGCAGAAACACAGCCCCAAAAACAAACTTGCACGTGTATTTCCGTTGACAATTTTGGATCATATAGCTTCAAAACTGGATTACAAGTCAATGCCACTTTCAACTGTTTAAACGCCATCTCCTGCAATTCCTTAAACTCAAACTTGGAGTCTTTTCGAAGCATATCGAACAATGGCTTAGCAATCACTGCGTATCCTTCTGCAAATTTTCTAAAATACGAGTTAAACCAAGAAAACGTTGTAAAGCCTTTCAACTTATCTATCACAGTGTCCATTTGAACCATAGGGAAATTATCGCGCACTATTTTCTCATTTAAGTTTCGATAATCATAGCAAAGACGCTTTCCGTTTTTCTTCGGTGCCGGCACTACAGATACAGCATAATCGGATGTACTCTCAGTTATTATCTCTTCTTCTAGCCACTCCTCAACTTGTTCATCTACTATTTTTTGTCCACTCTCCGCTAGACGCCTTGAATGCTGGTAAACTGGCAACTCATCTGTCAACTTCTTCATCTTCACAGGACTATCTATGTTTCTCTTTGGCCTGCTTCTGAGACAGATCTGACAATGCTATTTCAATTTCATTATTCTTCAACCTCAACGTACAAATGGATTTAAGCTCATTTAACAGCTCAGAACAAGGTCCACTGTTATTCTGACCTTTGTTTTCATTATTCGTGTCCCCTTTGCGCATAAACGTCTTTCCATGTTCAGTCACCTTCATATCAATAGCTTTCGAAATCGTTTTCCCTAAAATCGCTTAAAATTCCATACCCTCATCAGCTATGACGAAAAATTCAAGATCCATATCAATATTCTCAATGTTTACAACACAGCCAAAACTTTTTAAGCTTCTCTCCGGTCGCACCAAATTTGCAACACCTAGCTTCATAAAAGTGCTTTCACGCATTACACATACTTCCGCTCGAGAATCTAAAAGCCCTTGGAATCTTCCTTTCGAGTGCACTAAGCGCTTCATTTCTAACCCGGAACCAATAAACTTGCCTGCTGCATCTGTTCTTGTTATTGTGTCATCCTTTACCAAATTCGTTACCTTTTCTGCCTTAACATGCACTGAAAAATGCGAGTGTGTTAGTGAGCTATTCACTGGGCAAATGAGTTGTGAGCGGGCAAGCATTTTTCACTTATTAATAATTATTCATCTTCATTATTTGCGTCTTCACTATTGTTGTTTGCATCTGTTTTCAAATAGTGGTAATTACATAGTTTTTCAATATTTATTTCGGCGGGATAACACTTTATTAATTATATAGCCGTAAGCTCTATATTGTTATAATGATTACATTATACAGAATTTAAAACAACAAAGAGCTACTACTACTACTAAAAAAAAAAAGTTAATAATAGCGATTCTAAATGAGTGTCAGTTAATGAATTTCTTTGTTTATTTTTTATTGTTGTCATTGTGGAAAATGTGGATTCACGTATGTATGTAGTGCAAAACAAAGAGTGTAATTTGTAGGCTGTCTTTTGCGTGTTTATATTGCGTTGCACAAATAGCTTTCCAAAATTAATTCCTTTTTGCAAAGGCAGTGACAGATCTTGTCGCATTTCCTCAAGATCTTTTCTTAAGTCATTCGATAGATTATCAATAGAACAATTCAATGGGTTATTATATATATAATATTATAACTTTTATTGTGGATAATTTTTGAGGCATACAAGGCACTGCATTTCATGGAATGAGTTTTCTAAAAATAAAAGATGTCGTACGTTAAAGTCGGGCGCAGACGACTTTGGGATACCCTGAACCACCACATTGCAATTAAGTCCGACACATTGCTTAAAACCTCCAAAAGATATTTTATTCGGCAAATTTGGTTACGATATTTTCATAAAAAAAAAGAAATCACCGATCGTTCCTATAGGAGCTATATGATATAGTCAACCGATTTTGATCAAACTTGGTGCAGTGCTTGGGTACTCTAAAAAACTTCTTAATGCCAAATTTGCTAACAATATCTTTACAAACAAACGAAACGCAACGAATTTTGTAGAAAAAACGATTTTTTGACCGATTGGTCCTATGGGAGCTATATGATATAGTCAACCGATTTTGATAAAATTCAGTACACTGATTGGAAACTATAAAAAACTTAAGACTGCCAAATTTGGTTCCGATATCTTTAAAACCAAACGAAACACAACGAATTTTGTAAAAAAAGCGTTTTTTTGACCGATTGTTCCTATGGGAGCTATATGATATAGTCAACCGATTTTGATCAAACTTGGTGCAGTGCTTGGGTACTCTAAAAAACTTCTTAATGCCAAATTTGCTAACAATATCTTTACAAACAAACGAAACGCAACGAATTTTGTAGAAAAAACGATTTTTTGACCGATTGGTCCTATGGGAGCTATATGATATAGTCAACCGATTTTGATCAAATTTGTAACAGTGCTTGGGAACTCTAAAAAACTTTCTCTTGCCGAATTTGGTTCCGATATCTTCAAAACCAAACGAAACACAACGAATTTTGTAAAAAAAACATTTTTTCGACCGATCGATCCTATGGGAGCTATATGATATAGTCAACCGATTTTGATAAAATTTTCTACAGTGCTGGGGATCTCTAAAAAACTTCCGACTGCCAGATTTGGTTATGATATCTTCATAAACAAACGAATTATCCATCTAAAACTTTTGCTTTTTTTCGAGGTCCTCTGAAACACCCCTATGGGAGCTATATTATGTAATCCCGATATCAAAAAAATAAAATAAACTTGTCTCCTATGGATTAACAAGGGATCTTATCTGAAAGTTTGGTTGCTCTAGCTCTTACCATCTCTGAGATCTAGGCGTTCATATGGACAGACGGACAGACAGACAGACGGACAGACGGACATGGGTATATCGACTTCTCGAGTCACACTGATCATACTTTAGGTAACTTTGGGGGTCTCCGACGTCTCCTTCTGTACGTTACATACATTTTCGGCTTGCACAAACACAATATACCCTTTGTACCATACGGTACAGGGTATAAAAATCATGTTGGAAATTCATGGCATTCATTCAAGTAATTTCTCTCAGTGGATGTATTGTGCAAAGCGCAGCGGACTTGCTTCAACAACAGACGGTCCGCAACTGAGTTGAGTTGACAAAAAATTTTGCGCTCTGACGTGCTCAAATTCGTGACTTCGGCTTGCTTCGGCCCGCGTCTGTGTAAATGCTCGAAGAAAAAATGCCCGTTTGGGCTATGAGCTGCCCAGCTCTGAACTTGACCCACCAGAAACACACCACAGCTGCTAGCCTTGATTCGAACTCTCTCTCTTTCGAACTCAGTTGCCACCACACGCCGTTGCTCTCTGCTTCTGTTGTCTCTATCTTTATGCCGCCCCGGACACCTGCCATCGCGCTCCGTAATGTAACTGACCTTGCTGCGAACACCAACGAATTTCACAATCCTAGACGCTCTGCTGCTCTCTCTGTCGCACTCAAGCTGCAAACGCCGTTTTTCGTTGCTTCCTCTCCGCCCGTCGCTATCCATCCATAAACTGAATTTCACAATGCTAGCTAATTCAATGTGACGCTCTGTTGCCTTCTCTTTCGTACTCAAGCTGCCAAAGCTGTTTTTCAAGTAGCTTTCGTCTTATAACTTTATTGTTGTTGCAATAATAGTTATTAATTTTCCTTCTGTAGCTTTGCGATTTCTGCAAGAATTCACTCCACTCCAGCACAGCACACGTAACTCAATGTTTAGTTAATTAATACACAGTATAGCAGTTTGCAATCAATGTTTATCCCGGACGAGCCCCCAAAATTGTGTCCCCCGTTAATCCGTAGGGAATAAATCAACAGGGACGACGTTAAAT
Organism: Chymomyza costata; assembly: GCA_018150985.1. Taxonomy (NCBI): domain Eukaryota; kingdom Metazoa; phylum Arthropoda; class Insecta; order Diptera; family Drosophilidae; genus Chymomyza; species Chymomyza costata. The sequence continues at coordinate 917,858 of JAECWU010000166.1, forward strand.
ATGTTGTTTATTTGGATTAAACTGATTGCTTAAAGATGGCGTACGTTAAAGTCGGGCGCAGACGACTTTGGGATACCACCACATTGCAATTATGTCCGACATATTGCTAAGACCTCCAAAAGATATTTTATTCGGCAAATTTGGCAATGATATTTTCATAAACAAACAGAAATCGGTCGAATTTTGCACCAACAAATTTTTTTGACCGATCGGTCCTATATGATATTGTCATTCAATTTTGATTAAATTTAGTACAGTGCTTGGGAACTCTAAAAAACTTCCGAGTGCCAAATTTGGTAACGATAACTTCATAAACAAACGAAACAACGATTTTTGTATAAACATCGTTTTTTTGACCGATTGGTCCTATGGGAGCTATATGATTTTGTCAACCGATTTTGACCAAATTTGGTACAGTTCTTGGGTACTCTAAAAAACTTCTTAATGCCAAATTTGGTTACAATATCTTCACAAACAAACAAAATACAATGAATTTTGTATAAAAAACGTGTTTTTGACAACTTGTCTCCTATGGTTTAATAAGGGATCTTATCTGAAAGTTTGGTTGCTCTAGCTCTTACCATCTCTGAGATCTAGGCGTTCATACGGACAGACGGACAGACGGTCAGACGGACATGGGTATATCGAATTCTCGAGTCACACTGATCATACTTTAGGTAACTTTGGGGGGTCTCCGACGTCTCCTTCTGTACGTTACTTACATTTTCGGTTTGCACAAACACAATATACCCTTTGTACCATACGGTACAGGGTATACATATTCGATTTCAATAATAAGGATGAGCTAATTAATATAAACGTGCGTGATCTGTTTGGAATGATTTTGTCGGCCAGCGCATGCAGCAGCGACTGCATGCGAAAGCTCGACTTGTGAAATAGAGAAAGAGACAAATAAAAGCTCCCGCTTGAGTGAGTATCTAACGCAGTAGATAAATGCGTAACAAAGAGCATGATAACAAAAGTGTAGTAGGAAATATACATAAGGCATATACTTATGTTAACATACAGCGTCTGCTGAAAATGCACTTTGGATTAAAAAATGGCCCAGCTGTTTTTCAAAGATTTGTCAACACAATTTTCGCGGATATGATTAAAGACAATAGGGTCATTATATACATGGACGACATCATGGTGGCGACTAAAGATGTAGAAGAACATATGAAAACATTAAAAGAAGTTTTTGATAAGATTGTGCAAAATAAATTAGAACTACGTCTTGACAAGTGCGAATTTTTGCAGCCTAGCGTAAAATATTTGGGATTTTTAATAGACAAAGATGGAATTAAAGCTGATGATAAGGGAATAGAAGCAGTCAAAAATTTCCCTATTCCTGACAAAGCACACTAAGTGCAAAGTTTTCTCGGTTTATGTTCGTACTTCAGACGATTCATTAAAGATTTTTCAACAGAAGCAAAACCGTGGTACGATTTGCTTAAGAAGGACAAACAATTTGAATTTAAAGAACAAGAGTTAGACTGCTTAAGGAAACTTAAAGAAAAATTAGTTCAAGCACCCGTATTGTCAATATACAATTATAAAGACGAAACCGAGCTACACTGTGATGCAAGCTCACTTGGCTTTGGTGCAGTTCTCATGCAGAAAAAGGAGGATAAAAAGATGCATCCGATATTTTATTTTTCAATAAGAACTACAGAATTAGAAAGCAAGTATCACAGTTTCGAACTAGAGACTTTAGCAATAATTTATGCTTTGCGCCGATTTCGTATTTATTTACAAGGGAAACATTTCAAAATAGTTACAGATTGCAACTCTTTAACTCTTACACTGAATAAAATTGAGTTAAATCCCAGAATTGCTCGTTGGGCATTGGAATTACAGAATTATGATAATGAATTAATACATAGAGCAGGTAATAAAATGCAACACGTTGACGCACTAAGTCGAAACAGTAATATAATGGTAATAGAAACTAATAAGTTTGAAGACAACCTAATCCCACCAAAAACATTTTCATGTAAAATGTTGCCAAGACGAGAACATATAACTCGCACTGTTAAAAAGTTATCAGATCTCATATAGAGCCAAGCTTCTAACTCTACACGCCCTAACTCTACAAGGTCTAACTTCACAAACTCTACACCTTAGTCAAAATATGTGGCTTGGCCGTTCGTTACAAGAACTATTGTATAACAGAAAAGTAATGAACAGTGAATAAATTTTTCACCTTACGCCTATGTGAATGTAGCGAAATGGCCAAGCCATATATTTTGACTAAGGTGTAGAGTTTGTGAAGTTAGACCTTGTAGAGTTAGGGCGTGTAGAGTTAGAAGCTTGGCTCTATATGAGATCTGATAACTTTTTAACAGTGCGAGTTATATGTTCTCGTCTTGGCAACATTTTACATGAAAATGTTTTTTGGTGGGATTTCATTTCTTTTTGTAAGTTGTTTGTAACAAATTTTTTTTTTATTTGTTTTAAATTTTTTTTTTTTTTTTATTTTTTTTAATAATAATTTATAACAACAAGGAGCCTCTATATATATGTATATATGTATATATCTGGGGGCATCAAGTCTCAGTTCAGATTACCCCTCTAGCGCAGTGGTCGGCACGGCCCTATCTCTGGCGCATAGGCTAAGGCGACGTTAACACACTTCATGTGTTATACACAAAACGCATGCATATGTGCGTGCTTTTTGTACTACTAAAATTTTCTCTGCCGTAGTGACGTATTGCGACGCTGACGTTGCTTGACGTCAACAACAACAACAAGAGCCGAAGCCACGCACCGTCAACTGCGTGTTTTTTGCTTAGCAACGTACAATACATACGCAAAAAAAAATGTGAGTGTATTTTGTGTCGACCACTGCTCTAGCGTCAAAATTGAAAATTGCAGGTCTCATACAAACTTGCATCCCCAAGTTTAAGGGGTTGGGGGATGAAAGTTACCAGTTTTATAATTTTTTTGTTGTTTGTGTGCTAATACTAGCTTACATACAAAATTTCAGCTTTCTGGGACATTGGGAAATACCTAAGAATTTTGATGATCATCAGTGACGAAATCAACGTTTTTAGATGTCAATAAAATCTAAAGTACAGGAGCTATGCAATTAAAACTTTATACGTTTAATAAGTCCGCTATTGACAACATATCCCGAATATTTTGTTGATTTAGCATAATCCTAACCAAAGTTATAAGGGCTCAAAAAAACGACGAAGCGCTTCGAGAAAAGGTAGGTAGTGCCCTTACGCTTCGCTTCGCTTGGCTCGTCTTGGCGGGGCACTACCGTGCCACCAGATTATATGTCAAGCAAAGGACGAAAAGTTACGAAAAATAAAAACGTTATTAGAAAAGTCAGAGCATAAACTTTGTGAAATTGTAGCATGTTACGTCTACCTTGATGAGCTGCTGGATTTGTAGCTACAAAGCAAAGCACGCGCTGGAGCACCGGCTATGGGCGGCAGTATTTGGGTTGGGTTAAATGAATAGAAACTTTTGCCGTGCTACTTGCTCATGGGACATAATAATAAATAATTTACAATCGCGTGCGGACAGAGAATCAGAGAGAAAAGGTGGACAGGAAAGAAAAAGCATCTGGCAGCGTTCAGATTAACAGTGTAGGAATGCCCACCCTACCTTGATCATCTTTATCCAAGTCACTTATAAATGATCCCTAAAACAATACACCTAGGACTCTACCTCTTACTGCTGGTCTCGGAAACCAAAAAAAAATATTTAAGTGGACATTATAAATTGTTTATTAACTTTAAAGATTTATAGCACTAATTGTATAAACAGACATTATAGAGAGAAAGAGAAAAAAAAATGGTTTAAAAAAAAACAATTAAATGAAAATAAAATTAAATGGTCAACAACAATTAAACCTATGTGCCGTGCATATAGGCAAACCACAAAAAAAATTATATGAGAGAAATTATATGTACAAATTTTTCTTTTGGTTTTGGTTACACTCACTCACAGCTGCATCCCACGTCGAAAGATCTTTCGCGCTAGACCTGAAAGGAAAAAACACTAACAACAAAAAAAATTTGCAGCTTCTCTTTGTGCTTTAGCGGGTTTTTACAGAAGATGGTTAATTGTTGTTGCACTCAAAAAAAGAATTAAAATAAAATAAATTGAACTTAGGCATAAGCAAAAAAAAAAAAATAAAATTTAGCAAATAATCAATTAAGTTAAACACGTTAATAAAATCATTTTTACACTAATATAGATTTTAAGATAATTTAAGTATAATTTTTAAATATTTTATAAGGCTTCACTGTGTTTGTTTGTTCATTTTTTTTTTACCTTTAGATATTTTTTTCTTTGTTCTTGGTTATAAATTCAACTAATTAAATCAAAAATGGCATTATTTAAAATTTCAGCTTTGGTAGGGGCTTTGTAAAAAAAATTGTTTCTTCTTTTTTTTTTGTTTAAATATGTTTTTGGGAAGAAAATTCTCAACACCAAAAAAAAAAATGGGCGCGACTCTTCGTCGACGCGCAACAACAATTCAAAGGCACCAACGCCGCACAGCGCGCCAAATTACTTCCAGACGCCAGTAACTTCTTTGTAGCACTGACGGTGGCCTCAATAATATTATGCCTTCCTCCCGATTGAGCAGCTATTCTTATATTGACGAAAATCGGTGCCAAATCTAGCAACAAAGTAGCTATTGCAGAATAAAATAACACTTTATCATATTAAGAATAATTACCCTTTTGGATGTGGCACCCTCCTCTTTCGCTTTTATTATAACCCACTTAGGGAGAGAGAAATAATTATAACACCAAAATTAGTTTTCACTACTAGTTAACAAAAATTTTCTCAAATGAAAGACAATTAGCGATTTTTATATTTTTTCCGTTTTTCTTTCCTTTTGGAGCTAACAGGCGACTTAACTTGATCGCACGCAAAAAATATATGACGGGGCCTCTTAAGTCCAAAACCCAAAACTACCTATGGCTGATTCGTTTGAACAAGGTTAGCAGGGAAAAAAAATGAAAATCGACGGTAGTGGGCGCTTTTAGTATGTACTTATTCTTATTGTTTTATTATTTTAATAATAAGTTTTTTTTTTTTTTTTGTTTTTTTATGTATATATAAGTATTAGCCAGCAAAAATAAATAAATAGTATAAATTAACTATAAAATAAAACTAGTAACCTATTTCAACATTACCTCTTAAAACCTTAGTTACCCTAATTAGCAGCTAATTAACTACCAACTAACTAAACTAAGCTCCAAAATTTTAGGGGCATACTTTTAGGCCTAAAAAAAAATTTGAGAGAAAAGGGTGATTCACGCTTGGAGCAATAAATAAAAATTATTGTTTAATGTCTTTCGCGTGGAATTTGCCAATATGTTTACCCTGCATATCTTCTAATTCGTAGTAGCAGTGGCCGAGTTTCTGGCGTACCCTAGCCTTCACAAAAATAGGGGCTAACTTCGCCGAGAACCTTTTCCAAAGTTACTTTGCTGAAAATTTCGTCGGTAAACTTCCTGTCCAACAATAAAGGACACTTCTCGACTTCGCAAGTTATAAGCTTTTTCATTGCGCAAATGTTGCTTTAACATGCTATCTTTAGCAGTTTTGCGAATGAGGTCAAAGGAATCTTCCCGGTTAAAACTTATACTTCGATCATCCAACATTTCCAAATTACGCAGCAGTTTATAGTCAGAACCGTTAGTTATCATGTGTTGACCAAAAACTACACGATATGGAGTATTGCTTATTGCGGAATGAAAACTCGAGCGAAGAGAACAGCAGATGCTACTTAAGTTCTCATCCCAATTAGACTGGTCAGGGTGAATATATGATTTCATTGCTTGTATCACTGATCTGTTAACGCGTTCAGACGCATTTGCCTGAGGGGCGTAAATTGCCGTATAGGAATGTTGAACTCCATACCTTTCCAGCATTGAATTAAAGATCTGAGATTTAAACTGTGCTCCATTGTCAGAAACAACTGACTCTGGGACACCAAAGCAGTGAAACAATTCGTTTTCGAGATATTGAGAAACTACCTCCGCAGTAAACTTTCTTACTGGCTTCAAAAAAGGGAATTTCGACAAATGATCTAGTACTATAAAAATTCCTATGTTGCCAGAACGGCTTCGAGGATATGGGCCTAAGAAATCGACAAACAATTTTTGGAAAAACCTTTGCGTCTCTATAGTTTTTCCCAATGGAGGTCGCAGAGTGCGATTTGGGTGTTTACTACACTTGCAAACTTCACAATTGTTTACAAAATGCTTGACATCGCTTACTAAATTTGGCCAAAAATAGAAACGTCTTAATTTTTCAAGCATTTTATTAATGCCACAATGAGAGGATAAGGGATGCTCATGTGTCTGGTGGAGAGCCTCTGGCACTAATTCTTTGGGAACCCAAAGCTTCCAACAAGCATCATCAGAAATTTTATCTCCAGATGCATGTTCAGTACGGCGATAAATTAAATTATTTATTATCTTCACATCCGGAAGATATGCCTGATTGTGAACTATTTTCTGCTTCAACTCCTCATATTCCTTGTTCTTAAAATGCACAGACTCTAAATCAACAATATGGCTTGTAGAAATGGCTGATAAATCCTGTCCATAGGTACGAGATAGTGCATTAGGGACTACATTTTGACTGCCTTTTCTATGCACAATTTTAAAAGTGTAGCCTTGTAATTTAAGGGCCCACCGAGCTAGTCTTGAACTCAAATCTGTCTGTGACATGAGCCATTTTAGAGAAGCGTGATCAGTGATAATGCTAAAATCCTGCCCCTCGACATATGCTCGAAATTTCTTTACAGCCAAAATAGCGGCCAAACACTCCTTCTCAGTTACCGAATAATTTCGTTGACACTGGTTCAGTTTACGTGACATGAAAGCCACCGGCACTTCATCACCATTCTCAGTATTTTGCATTAAGACGGCACCAACACCGGTGTGGCTTGCATCGCAATGTAAATTAAAAGGAGCTTTAAAATTGGGACTGCGCAGAACTGGTGCTTTACATAGTTCGTTTTTAAGCGTTTCAAACGATTCTTGTGCCTCTTTAGTCCAAGCAAATTGGCGTTTCAGTTTTAAGGTATCGGTCAAAGCAGAAGCAATACTTGCATAATTCTTAATAAACTTGTGGTACCATCCCGTCATACCGAGAAAACGTCTTACTTGTTTGACTGATCGAGGTATAGGAAAATCTTTTATTGCCGAAACTTTTTCAGGGTCAGTCCCTATTGTGCCGTTGCCAATTACTTGGCCCAAGTACTTAACCTCTTTAAGGCAGAAATGACTTTTTTCCACATTTATTGTTAAACCAGCTTTATCTAATGCCATTGCCACTTCTTTTAAAACATCTAAGTGCCTTTCAAATGAATCGGAAACAATGAGTAGGTCATCCAGATACATGAAAACTTCATTACGCAAGTGCGCAGGAATAATTTTATCCATTAATCTCGACATTGTTTGTGGAGCGTTGCATAATCCAAACGGCATTACCTTGTATTGATAAAGTGGTCTACCGGGGATGGTAAATGCTGTCTTGTCTCTGGACTGAGGATCTAACGGAATTTGCCAAAACGCATCCTTTAAATCTAAGCTTGTTATAAATTCAGCCTTTGGCAACCTGCTTAAAATACCTTTAATAAATGGCATTGGGTATGCATCTTTAACGGTCACCTCATTAAGTTTTCTACTATCTAAGCAAATGCGCTCCTTAAGGGGCTTACGGACAAGTATGGAAGGAGAAGACCAAGAACTCGAACTCTCCTCAATCACATCAAGTAATAACATTTTATCAATTATCCCGTACATAAGTTGTTCGATAGCTGGGGATACAGGATAATGTCTTTGTTTTATAGGACTGGCTTTACCAACATCTATGACATGAGACAAAACATTAGTTCTTCCTAGACCTTTTTCGGCGTACGAAGGGAATAATTTTATTATGGACTGTAATTTAAGGTTCTGATCTTTGGACAATGGTCTAAGACTGTCATCAGCTATACTAGAGATGACCGGTACCTGCTGAGTAAGTTCTGGAGGAAGCAAATCGAAACTTTTCCAAAAATCTATTCCAAGATATAAATTTTGTGACAAAGAAGGGACTATATAAAAAGTAATTGGCATAATCTTTTCACGAAAATTTATATTAGTAATGACTCTTCCAATAGTCTTTTGTGATGCGCCGTTAGCCGTGGACACAGATGACTGGAATGGCTTGTAGGCTAGAAGCCCTTGAGAAAACTTTTTTGCAAAACTTCCACCAATACAACTAATTTGTGCTCCTGTATCCATTAGGCCGCTTACTGATTTTCCTAAAATGCTAACTTCTACATAAATTCTCTCGTCACCTATATTAGCTACGACAGCTGATAATAATAGTTTTTGTTCATCTCTGCGCTTGCGTTTAAATTCCTTTTTGCGTCTGGTAGAACGATTTAAACTTGGCCTAGAATTACAAGTTGGATTTTCTATTCCATGAAATGGTAAGTTGTAATAGTACGCTTGTCGTTTTTTTATCTTATCCTAAAAGTAGGCAAAGTTACGTTTGTACCAGGGTTGTTGGTTGTGTCGATATTAGCATTGGGGATCTATCGAAACCCTGGCTCCATCTAGTGTCGAGCTTTTGGATAGTTGATCTGCCAAATTGGCAAGGCCAAGCGCAAACAGCTGTTCAATGCACTTGTCACCTAATTAAAATTTAAATGGCTAAAATAAACATGGAGTGGGAAAACTTCCGGAAAAAAGAGCCTATATAAGGTCACTTCGCCCAAAAAGTAACCTCATTTTGTCCGCATGGTCGCCGTTGAAAACGCCTTGTAAACGTGAAATGAAATTAGAAAAAAAATAAACTATAAACTAAAATAAAAGAAAGAAAAACCAGTTGCTCCAACCGCTAAGTTTCAAAAATTATAAAAGTAATAAAACATCAATTAAGTGCATTTAATAAAACAAGTGGTACGTTAGTGTTGTGTATATATATGTGAAATTAGCAGATTGCTGAATATTTTTGGTCCACCAGCAGATTACAGACGAATCGTTTTGCCTTTATGTTACTGCTTTAGGAATAGGTCAACGACCTTTTTTAAAATTTGGTGCCTGCTCCAACAGGTAAATACCGCAATGTCTTCAAGGTTGACTAATTAAATTAACTACCACAGGCACCTAGTAGCTAATCTAGCTGTCTATCCTACTGGCACTCAGTATGTGCAAGTACCAAGGCCACAAAACCTAAGATTGAGCACTTTTAATTTGGAAGCGGAGGCGCTTCGTCCCCCAACCACCACGGAAAAATTTATATATAACCGAAGCCTTTTCCTTCGATCTGCAAAAGTGGCTGCAGACTTATAGTTATAACTGCTGCGGACGGGAGGAGCTTCCGACTTGTGGTCCCCCCAAACCAGGCATTGAGCCTTTAATCTAAAAGGAAAAAAAAAGGAGAACAAAGAAAAAAAAAAAACAAAAACCAACACATATCTTTAGCCATAAGTTTTGTTTTTGTTTCAAGTTATAAGTTGTGTAGCCCTCTCCCAGTTACCATCATAAATTCATTATCAGTCTAAAAACAAATAAATAATATTACATTTTAAATTTCATAATGTGCTAAAAATCAGTTAAAACTAATTTTGCTACGCAACAATAACTCGGCAACCCTGTAGAGTGCAGCTACGAGCTTTTATTATTGTCAAAGCTCTTGGTTGCAATTTACCGTTCTTGCTTTTGATGTCGCATCTAATACTGCTTTAGTTACAGCCACCACCATACCGCCTGCCCCGCCGAAAGCGCTTTCGTCGTTGGACACAGCCGATTGTGAGTGATAAAATGTACTGAGTGAGTTTAAGATCATTGTGTTAAGCGAACTTGAGCTGATTTGCGAAAGCTTGAGTATTGTTATTGTTTGTATTTGATGCGATACATAAAAGATATGCTGCGTTTGCATTGACAACTGATTTTTAATGTAAATTTCCATTTTATTGCCAAAATTATCAACCTTTTTCTTTGAATTAACTAGAAATAAATTTATATAAGTATACCTCCTATGCCTTTAATGTTAAGTTTGTATTTCCAATAGTTAAAGCCCAGGACCTACACTATGAAATTTGTATAGATATTAGTTTATATTTTGATAGCGAATTAAAGATGAAGTCATTTCTAATTACAACTTGTTATTCGCTCATTATGTGCTAAGTTGCCCTTTTTGTTTGGGGAACCATGTGCCGCTGTAGGGATGTAGGGTAGTCTCAGACTAGTGGTAGGGATCCAACATCATCTATATTTTTTTTTGGCCCGTTGGATCATGGTAGGGTGGGCAGTTGCGGGTACTCCCCCGCATAGTAACCCACTAGCTGCATGTTATCTTTCCTATATTTTCTGTCTCCACTCTCTAAGTTATTCTGTACCACCCTTTTTCTTTACCTAGACCCCCAAAAAGTACGCGAATTTTTTTTATATTTTTACTGTTCCACGAGCAAACGGACGCGACGATACATAAACCAAGACACCCACACCAGCCGATCAGGATCAGCCGGATGCAAGCGCGTACTCCGTCCAGGTCGTCCTCTAACACCAGCTCTAGCTCAATATGTAACACGTTACAGTAAATTTATTTGGCGCCCAACGTACGAGGCCAGTTTTTGCTTAAAAAAACTTGGCTCGATTAAAAAAAAAAAAAAAAAAAAAATTATATAAAGTCAGAAACACCGGAAAGCGTTGCTAAGTGCAATTGCATATGACATACATTTTTTTCCTTCTTGGGTTAGTTTTGAAAATATCTGGAATCATTAAAGTTTCTGAAAACATTAGTACCGATACGAGTTAAAACTATAAAACACACTCATATATTAAATATTAGACGTTTCCCAAGTTACTGCTGCATATATTGTGGAGTGTAGCTGGAAACGGGATTAATTTTTTTGTGGACTAGTTGTACACCCTACCGCACACAGAAACAATATAAGAACAGCTGCATTTCTCATGTTACAATTAAGTTGTAATCAATTCTGGGTCATTCTCAATTTTTTTTTTCTTCTTTCTTGAATTTTTACAATTTGATTTTTTTCTGTACTAAAAAAAAAAAAAAAAAAAAAAAAAATTGATTTATATAAATTTTCGCATTATTAATTTTGGGTTATTTTTATTGATTTTCTCGTTCATAAAATTATATTAAATTTTTTTTAGTATTAATATAATATGGTTTTCAAATGCTCAGTTTGATGGTAGTCAGACTCATTTTATGGGTTCACTATTGTCAAAATTAATAAAGATCTGTTTCTGTAATTTACTCAGTAGTAATATATTTTAGGAATTGGTAAAATAGAACATTGTACAAAATGCCTGTAAATCGCAGTAGTGATAATCTGGATCGAATTGAGGGCGAAAATATAGTCTGTGGCCTATGTGCACAGTTAATTAGTACTCAGTCTCAGTTAATGTCAACAGGTTGTAGCCATTATTATCATAGAGAATGTTTGACAACACATTCTGGGGATTATACAGTCTGCCCACAGTGCCGACCTTTATTACCAGCATCTTCGCCAAATTTAGCAGAGGAGCTAGCCACGGCACAAGCTCATTCTTCGAAATTTAGTTTTCCGGTAGGTCATAGTCATAACACTAGGTCAAAAACCAGAAAAGTCGAGAATGCTAGCTCTGAGGGGAATTTGGTGCCCCAAGAAAGAGTTGTGGTACAAGCAGTACAAAGTTCCGTTACAGCCGAGTTACAAAAAGCGATTGCAGAGGCAGTAGCTGCAGCCTTAACTAGCCAGACTCAAAGATTAGCTCAAACTATTGAAACTGGGTTTCAAAAGCTGTCACTACAGAGTACAATTCCGCAAGGCAGCAGTGAAGCAACTCAAAGGCTTTCTAGCAATGGACGTAGTTCATCAAATGCAGGGCCCTCACTAGAACAATTGTATAGATTGGCTCCTAGAAACTCGTCCGGTTCTGTAAATGAACCACCTATTCGAGTCATCACAACGGGCTCACAATCAAATCCTGAAATGCGGCCTGATCGGATAAGCCAAGTTATTGCTAACTGGAAATTGCGATTTTCAGGGCATTCCGCTATTACAGTGGATGATTTTATTTATCGAGTCGAAGCGTTAACTTCACAAACCTTAGACGGGAATTTTGATTTACTAGCACGTTATGCTAGTAATTTATTTAAAGGAAGTGCTAGCGAATGGTTTTGGCGTTACCATAAAAGCGTTTCAGTTATACGCTGGCAACAATTATGTGCAGCCTTAAAAGTCCAATTCCAAGATGGTAGAACGGATCTGGAAATCCGTACGGCTATATCAAGCCGCAAGCAAAAGCCAAATGAACCATTCGATCTATTTTATGAAGCCATAGTGGCGTTAGCAGACAAACTAGTGGAACCATTATCAGAATCGTCATTGCTGGAGGCGCTGCGAGCAAATCTAGCACAAGAAATCCAACATGAGATTCTTTATGTCCCAATTACCAGTATAGCTCAATTGAGACACATCGTGCGTACTCGTGAAAGATTTTTACAGTCCTTCGCCAAGTCAATGCCCACTAATCAGCGTTTTGTGCCACGTCGGCATGTAAATGAAATTGTTATTCCCACAGATAGGAATGTCGAATCAGACATTGAAGAGGAAGATGTTGCCGGCATTGCAGCCATTTCGTTGGTATGCTGGAATTGCAGTGCAAGTGGACATCGTTACCAAGATTGCGTAGGAGAACGGAGAGTATTTTGTTACGGTTGTGGAAAACCTGATACCTATAGGCCGTCTTGCAAGAAATGCAATCCGTCAAAAAACTCTGTAGGCCGTGCACCTTTGACAAGTGCACGCAAACAATCGGCAACGAAAGCCACGAACACCGAGGAACAAATGTAAATCAACGTCCTCTCTCAATTTTACCGGAAATGTCAAATACCCCGGAAATTCCCTTTCACCAAAAGTTGGCTGTCAAGCCCCACAAAATTGTAGTTGACAAGAAGCGCCCACATATTTCACGTTCAAAACAGCGTATGCTGTATTTTAAAAAAAGGGTTACAAATAGAAAAGAGAAAATTGTTAGCAGCAGTAGTAGATAATAAATACGATGTACGACCATATGCTCAGGTGTTGTTATTGGAAAAATCACTTATTGGATTAATGGATACTGGTGCGAATGTCAGTTGTATAGGAGGTAGTTTTGCTGCTGAGTTGTTGCAAAATACAAAAAGTTACAAAAAATTCACATCGGCAGTAAACACCGCAGATGGCCATTCTCAAAAGGTTGTAGGTAAAATTAGCACCAATATCGAATTTCGTGGGAACACAAAGAAATTGAACTTTTATATTGTACCATCTTTGGCGCAAGATTTATACCTAGGCATAGACTTCTGGGATGCGTTCAAATTGTTACCACCATTTATACAAGATAGACTATCTACTGTACCCATTGCTAGCTTGCAAATGGACGACCCTTTTCAGTTGCCTTTGACGGAGCAAGAACAAGAACAGCTACTAGCAACTATCAAATTATTTCCTTCGTTTGCGGAAAAAGGTTTAGGAAGAACCACTTGGATTACGCACGACATAGATGTAGGGGATGCCAAACCAGTAAAGCAGCGACATTATTATTGAAAAGCGTTTATACAAGGCGTTAGACAGAATGTTAAAACTAGAAGTAATCGAGGAGGCAGATAGTCCCTGGTCTTCGCCAGTAGTGTGTGTCGTTAAACCTGAAAAAGATCGGATGTGTCTTGATAGCCGCAAACTTAATGATTTAACTATTAAAAGTGCATATCCCATGCCACTCATTGACGGTATCTTAAGTCGACTTCCGAAAGCTAGGTTCATATCAAGTATTGATTTAAAAGATGCATATTGGCAAATACCATTAGAGCCATCGGCAAGGGAGAAAACCGCATTTACTGTCCCGGGAAGGCCTCTTTACCAATTTACCGTAATGCCATTCGGTTTGACCAATGCTCCTCAAACGATGTGCAAACTAATGGATAAAGTTATCCCACCGAATCTGCGCAATGAAATATTTGTGTATCTGGACGATTTATTAGTAGTATCTGACTCGTTTGAAAACCATATCTCTGTTTTAAAAGTGGTAGCCGAACGATTGTCAGCAGCTGGATTGACAATTAATGTAGAAAAAAGTAAATTCTGCCTAAAAGAAGTAAAATATTTAGGGCACGTTATTGGTGATGGCACCATTAAAACAGATCCGGACAAAGTTGCGGCAATTAAAGAGTTCCCAGTACCGCGATCCATAAAACAAGTCCGTAGATTTTTAGGAATAACTGGATGGTATCACAAATTTATAAAAAATTATGCTGCGCTTGCTGCCCCAATTACAGACACTCTTAAGCAGAAGCGTAAATTTGTGTGGACCGATGAGGCCCAAGAAGCTTTTGACTCTCTTAAAAGACAGATGTGTGAAGCACCAGTCTTGCACAGCCCTAATTTTCTAAAGCCGTTTGCAATCCATTGTGATGCAAGCCACACCGGAGTCGGTGGAGTACTTATGCAAACAGAGGGAAACGAGGTACCTATTGCCTTTATGTCTCGAAAGTTGAATAAGTGCCAAAGGAACTACTCCGTAACCGAAAAAGAATGTTTAGCAGCCATTATGAGTGTTAAGAAATTTCGAGCCTACGTTGAAGGACATGATTTCAAAATTGTTACCGACCATGCGTCCTTAAAATGGCTCATGTCACAATCTGACCTCAACTCTAGACTGGCAAGGTGGGCTTTGAAGCTACAGGGATTTACGTTTAAAATTGAACACAGAAAGGGGAGCCAAAATATTGTACCGGATGCGTTGTCAAGGGTTCATACTGAGGACTTATCAGCTATCTGTATGGATAGTTTAATTGACCTAGAATCCACTCATTTTAAATCAGATGAATATACGGAGCTCAAAGCAAAAATTCAGGCCAATCTTTTTCAAACTCCTGATCTTAAAATTATTGATGGATACATATATCGACGCTCAGAGCATGCGTCCGGGGAACAGATAGCCGACGACCTTTGCTGGAAGTTGTGGGTTCCAAGACCTCTAGTTCCAGAGTTACTAAGACGAGTTCACGAACACCCATTAGCGTCGCATTGTGGAATTAATAAAACATTAGAGAGGATCCGTCGGTATTATTATTGGCCGAACCTGGTAATGGATGTTAAAGCATTCGTTAACAGCTGCGCGGTTTGTAAATGTACCAAGAGTCCTAATCAAGTATTGCGACCTACAATGGGGAAATCGGGAGAAACCCACAGATTATTTCAAAAGATTTATGTCGATTTTCTCGGTCCCTATCCCCGTTCCTCTTCTGGCCATATTGGTATTTTTGTAGTACTGGATCACTTTTCCAAATTTCCATTTTTGAAGCCAGTAAAGAAATTTACAGCTGAGGCTATTACTCGTTTTATGGAAGAGGATCTTTTTCATTGTTTTGGTGTTCCCGAAGTGGTGGTGTCCGATAACGGAGTGCAATTTAAATCGCAACAATTCAACGCCTTATTACAAAAGTATGAAATTCATCACTCATATACGGCCATTTATGCTCCTCAAGCAAATGCCGCAGAAAGAGTAAACAGGTCCGTAATCGCCGCAATTAAGTCCTACATAAAACCCGATCAAACGAATTGGGACGTAAACCTTAGTGCAATTGCTTGTGCGTTACGATCTGGCCAGCACTCGGCCATTCGTGATAGCCCTTAGCGGGATGCCTTCGGACAACATATGATCACAAATGGGTCGACTTATAAGCTTTTGAAAACCTTGAATATGTTAGAGGATAGATTAGTGCGATTTGACCGACAAGACTCGTTTGAAATTATTCGTAGGACAGCCCAGAAAGGAATAGAGCAACAACATAGTAAGAATGAACGGATGTATAATCTCCGTAGCACGGATGTGTCATTCACTGCTGGCCAAGAAGTGTTTCGAAGAAATTTTCAGCAAAGCAACTTTGCCAAAGGTTTTAGTGCAAAGCTAGCCCCAACATTTGTAAAAGCGAGAATAAGAAGAAAGTTAGGTAACAGCTATTACGAACTTGAGGATCCACAAGGAAAATTTGTAGGAAAATATCATGCGAAGGATATAAAACAATAGACCCGGAAGTTAGGTCAATCCTCCAAGCGTGGATCACCCTTTTGGTTTTCACCCCAAGTGTGATTTTGGCAGGGGGAGTGTAATAGTACGCTTGTCGTTTTTTTATCTTATCCTAAAAGTAGGCAAAGTTACGTTTGTACCAGGGTTGTTGGTTGTGTCGATATTAGCATTGGGGATCTATCGAAACCCTGGCTCCATCTAGTGTCGAGCTTTTGGATAGTTGATCTGCCAAATTGGCAAGGCCAAGCGCAAACAGCTGTTCAATGCACTTGTCACCTAATTAAAATTTAAATGGCTAAAATAAACATGGAGTGGGAAAACTTCCGGAAAAAGAGCCTATATAAGGTCACTTCGCCCAAAAAGTAACCTCATTTTGTCCGCATGGTCGCCGTTGAAAACGCCTTGTAAACGTGAAATGAAATTAGAAAAAAAAATAAACTATAAACTAAAATAAAAGAAAGAAAAACCAGTTGCTCCAACCGCTAAGTTTCAAAAATTATAAAAGTAATAAAACATCAATAAAGTGCATTTAATAAAACAAGTGGTACGTTAGTGTTGTGTATATATATGTGAAATTAGCAGATTGCTGAATATTTTTGGTCCACCAGCAGATTACAGACGAATCGTTTTGCCTTTATGTTACTGCTTTAGGAATAGGTCAACGACCTTTTTTAAAATTTGGTGCCTGCTCCAACAGGTAAATACCGCAATGTCTTCAAGGTTGCCACAGTTCTAAATAAACTTAACTAATTAAATTAACTACCACAGGCACCTAGTAGCTAATCTAGCTGTCTATCCTACTTGCACTCAGTATGTGCAAGTACCAAGGCCACAAAACCTAAGATTGAGCACTTTTAATTTGGAAGCGGAGGCGCTTCGTCCCCCAACCACCACGGAAAAAATTTATATATAACCGAAGCCTTTTCCTTCGATCTGCAAAAGTGGCTGCAGACTTATAGTTTTTTTTTAAACTATAATAAACACTAGTTAACAATATACATTAAAAAATATTCAAATTGTCCCAAATGGGCGCTCAAGAATTATAGTATCATTAATATAAAAACATCCTTTTTCGAATCAATAATCTGTTACAATCTTAAGTTAAGGTTGTGTGTAAATTATACGTGTATATGTATGTAACCAAAAATTTCAAAAACGTTACTTCTGTAAAATGATTTTAGAGTTATATATAAAAAGAAAAAGAGTTGTGTAGAAAGAGAGAAGAAAAAATTAAATACTAAAAAAAAAAAAAAACGACTAAAGACACAGCCACCATAATTTGGATCGGATGTTGTTTACTTCTTTTGTATCCCGATTTGAAAGTTTTTTGTCAAATCTCGACTCAGCCTCAGTTAATGTGTTTTCAATAACAATTGTCTTGGTGGTGGCTCTCCTGAATTTATGATACAGGATTGGAATTCCTTCTCTTGTCTGAACAATACCTCGTTTGTCTAAAAACAAGAATGCTTCGGGTGGTACAAATCCATTGTTTATAGCAGCTTCGATATACCTTTCGTCTGCGTGGTAAGGTGCAAATATAAGGTCATTGTCCTTATTCGAGAGGATAAAAATGTGATTTCTAACTAAGTTTATAATAAAGTTATCAATCCGGATTACATTAGCCATATTATAAACTTGCTGGGATGAATAGAACTTAGTGTATCCGCTTTCTGGTGTTCTATGCATAGAGGTACATAATCTCAAAAATTTTCTTTCAAGCTTTCTTATTCTCTCCATATAAGAAGGTGACACGTTAAACCAAATTGGGCATGCATATGTCAGGATAGGGCGGATCAGAGCCTGATACATAATTGTTTTGACTCTTCTATTTAACTGTCTTGCATGAAATAGTTTATTGTGTAAAAAGTAAGCTTTTTTTGCTTTTAATAATTGGATGTTCACGTGCTCATTAAAATATAAAAATTTATCTAAGTACACTCCCAAATATTTCACTGTGTCTGCAATGGCCAATGGTGTGTTGGTGTTTGGAATTGAAATATGAAAGTTTTTCCAGTTCTTCTTAATGTTAGTGTTACATTTTTTTAAAGGAGGTCTAAACAAAATTGATTCACACTTGTCAAAATTTATTTTTAAGTGCCAGTTTACTGTGTAACGGAATAACTTCATGAACTTCTCTTGAACATTGCAGCGTATTTCATCGACAGAACTGCCACTATGGTAAATAATCAAATCATCTGCAAAGGCAATTATTTTTTCCATATGATTTAATAAGTCATTTAAATAAATGTTGAATAATGTTGGCGAGTTCACAGTGCCTTGCTGAAGTCCGTTAATCATCTTAAAGGTTCTTGTGCTTATTTCGCTATTGTTGCATACAACAAATTGTTTGTTGCTAACCATATTACTTATAAGCATTAAAAGGTGCTGCGGGAAGTCGTACTGCATAAGTTTGCATATGAGTCCTTTGATCCACACTCCATCGAAAGCTTTCTCTAGATCTATAAGGCATGCTCCAACACATTTTTTTTGGTTCCAGCTCCAGCAAACGTCAGACACCAGGCAGTTAATGGCATGTGTTGTTGAATGTTTGTGCTTGAATCCAAATTGCTTGTTGTTAATTATTTGATTTTCAATGCAATGCTTATTTATATTGTTATTAATGCATACTTCAAACACCTTGCTAATGTTAGGAAGCAGGCTGATAGGACGAAGGTTGCTGATGCCATATGTATCATTGCTTTTTTTTGGTAATACAATCATCTTAGCAATTTTCCAATAGTCAGGGAAATAAGCATTGTTTAGCATATTGTTAAATAAAGAGCAGTATTCAGCAATAACGACATTTGGCAAATTTTTCAAAACTATATTGGGAATTTCGTCTAGACCGGAGGACAGTTTGTTTATTAAATTAGAAAATATATATTTTAAATCACTATACTCAATAAAATAATTTTCACATTGTTCAACGCTCAGAGTGTTAGCTTTCTTGTCGCTATTAAAATTTGTTTTTTTAATTTTGTGTGTTTCAAATTGAGTTTTAATATGTGAAAAGCGCTCGAAAATTAATTCAACCATGGTATGAATTCGGTTATTCGAAATATTTTCTTTGGGAGAGTGAACAGATTGGAAATATGCCCCTATTGTATTCAGAATAGTCTCGTGATTTGAGATTCTAAGATTGTTGTCTGCCCTTATAAAGGCATCGTTCGATATATGTGCTGCTTCAAGGAAGTTCTCTAATGAGCTAGGCACTTTAAGTATTGGCAAATCTAGCGAAATTTTTTGTTTAAACAGTTTCTTAGTTTGGTGAAACATATCATGTGAATTTCTGGGATGTATATTTTTTAGTTTACTTTCATATCTTTTGTTAATTGAGATATATAAGTTTTCGTCGATTAATTTTTTGATGAGTTTTAAATTTATTTTCTGCAGCTGAAGATCAGAGGGACTAAATAAGCTTTCTAGTCTATTGTGCCTTTTAATAAGTGACAGAGTAGTACTATTTTTTAATAAGTAAAGCTGTTTAAGTGTGGAGTTCATAATTGTTTGGATGTAGTCATATGATTTAAATTTTGAAACTATTGTTTTAATTGCTTGTGTTATTATTTTGTTTATTTTGTCTAAATGCCAGTCTATTTCGCTGTTTTCCAGGTTTGTATTGATTGGTGTTGTAGGTTGGTTACACATCAATTGGTTAATTTTGTTTTGAAATCTGCTACAATTAGTCTTTTTATAATTATATTTGTGCTCACGTTGTTCCTTTAAAATCTCAATTGGATCCTCCTTGTAGTTTTTGCAGACTATTATTTCCACGGCCGAATGATCGCTATCGTAGTCTAGCGTATTTAAACAATTGATACCATCATGTCCCTTCACAATGTGTAACCTTGCATCTGAAAGACATAAGTCTAAAAAAGATTGTCCTCTCTCGAAAAATGGTTTGGTAGAGGCATATAATTTGCATTTGTATGTAAGAGACTTATTATCCAACCATCGTTTGAAGATGTTTCCTTTTTGATTGTTTGTATTATTTCCCCAATCGGTATGTTTGCTGTTGAGGTCCCCTACAATAACATAAAAGTGATGATTGTTTTCGAGCTGAAGTGTTTCAAATAGCATGTTTACGTCTTTTTCGAATGATTGGTTATTATTACCACTTGGGTAGTAAGCCGATACAATGTATAAGATGTTATTATTTGCCATAGAAAGTTGAATTATGCATGTTTCGAGCACTTCGAGAGTTTCCAGCTTGTAATTCGTGTAAACTTTATGTTTAGTATTGTCCTTAATTAGTATGGCCGTGCCACCACCTCCTGTACCGTTGTTTCTATCTTTTCGAACCAGGTTGTAATTTTTAAATTGTAGCTTGTGTCTGTAGTTTAGTTTAGTCTCATTTATACATAGAATATCCGGCATGTGTCTGTCTATAAAAATTTGCAGGTCTATTCTTTTACTTGTACTTATAAGAGAGTTGACATTAATTGTTATTATTTTAATTTTTTTTGCTAATGTGTGATGTGAATTTCTTCTACTTAAATCCATAATTAACCTAACAAATTTACAATTGTATCAATCCTAGCTGATTGAGTTTTAAGATCTTCTTTTAGATTTTTAACTTCTGAAGTTAAATCTTTTATGATGTTTTGAAGAGTTAATAACATTGTTTCTGTTGAACTTGATATTGTTTGTGGAATTGGTTGTGTGTTTGGATGAATCAAATTAGTGTTATTTTTAACTACGTTGGCAAAACTTAAACCATTATTTATTCGGCTGGAACTAATTGGTATTTGGATTGGCTTGTTGGAACACCGCTTAGCTTTAATTCTTTCTTTGATTTGTCTATATTTCTCGCAGCCTTTATACGATGCCGGATGTCCAGGTTTGTTGCATAATACGCAAAACAGTTTCTCCTTGTCGGTTTCTTTATCTTTAACTATTGGGCAATCTTTAGCTGAATGGTTGTCACCACATTTTACACATTTTTGAGGTAGAAAGCAGTTAGCTGCACTATGAAAAAAACCTTGGCAGTTTCTGCATTGAGGAATCTCGGATGTACGAAGGGCTTCCCAGCGAACGCATCGATAGAGAATGTTAGAGACTTTTTTTAAAGTGCTGATGTTGCTACTCGCAGATAACTGCACTAGGAAGATTTGAAGCGGTTTACCCATCTCTCTTGAGGCTTTGGTTGAAAATGGAGTAACCTTAATTACTTGTAGACCATCGCAATTATGTTTTGATAGTTCACTGAAAATTAAATTTGGGTCGGTATTAGTGTCTAAGCCCTTAAGAAGATAAGATTTAATTTTTAAGCTTTTTGGTGTATAAGTATAGAACTTAACTTTTGTTTTTTCGAGAAATCCTTTAATTTTAGCGTAGGTATCCAAGTTGTCTGCAAACAGAGTTTGCTTGTTATCGCTGTTCCTTTTGATTTTAAAGTTTTCAACTTTTAATCCCTTTGTAATAAATTCTATAAGTTCTTCAGGTCCAATGTCAAATATGATTAATGGTGGAATTTTTTTGATGCTATTCCTGTTGACCGGTTGTTTGACACCCGCATTCCCATTTGGTACACCGTTATTTTGGATTGGGTTTTTACTTGGCGCCACAGAAGTATTGATTGGGTTGGGTTTTTTTGTGTTGCCTAGCTCAACATGTTGAGAGAACTTCTTCAGGAAATCTTCATCACAATTATTATCAACTTCGTCGCCGAGAATAGCATAATAGTTAGGATCATTTCGCACTTGCTTTCCACTTTGAGGAGCAGATATTGGACTCATTTTTTTTTTTTTTATCGCTTTGCATATTTTGCGACACAGCATTAAAAGTATTTATGGAATCATTTGTGTTCATTGGAGTAATAGTTTATTTTATTGATTTTGTTTGTGATATTTATTTTTATTTTTATTTTTAAGTTCGTTATAATATTAAGCAAGTAAAAACAGAGCGTACACACTAAACAGTGTGTACACACCTTAAAATGTTTACGCACAAAAATGACAGCTAGTGCCAGCGGAGTCTTACAACAACAACAACAAATAATTTTCAGTAGCACTGACAAGTTTTCACTTTTAATTATTGTAAAAACGATAAAATCTATGATACGACCATATGCATTCTCATAAGAACATATGCACGCGAATAAATAAAAGTAATAATATGCCACAACAGTGGACTTGTCCATAAAAAATGTTTTTTTCCGTATTTTACACACACGAGAAAATTTGACACGTCTTGGCGCTGCCAACTCACGACGAACCCCTCAGACTTATAGTTATAACTGCTGCGGACGGGAGGAGCTTCCGACTTGTGGTCCCCCCCAAACCAGGCATTGAGCCTTTAATCTAAAAGGAAAAAAAAGGAGAACAAAGAAAAAAAAAAACAAAAACCAACACATATGTATCTTTAGCCATAAGTTTTGTTTTTGTTTCAAGTTATAAGTTGTGTAGCCCTCTCCCAGTTACCATCATAAATTCATTATCAGTCTAAAAACAAATAAATAATATTACATTTTAAATTTCATAATGTGCTAAAAATCAGTTAAAACTAATTTTGCTACGCAACAATAACTCGGCAACCCTGTAGAGTGCAGCTACGAGCTTTTATTATTGTCAAAGCTCTTGGTTGCAATTTACCGTTCTTGCTTTTGATGTCGCATCTAATACTGCTTTAGTTACAGCCACCACCATACCGCCTGCCCCGCCGAAAGCGCTTTCGTCGTTGGACACAGCCGATTGTGAGTGATAAAATGTACTGAGTGAGTTTAAGATCATTGTGTTAAGCGAACTTGAGCTGATTTGCGAAAGCTTGAGTATTGTTATTGTTTGTATTTGATGCGATACATAAAAGATATGCTGCGTTTGCATTGACAACTGATTTTTAATGTAAATTTCCATTTTATTGCCAAAATTATCAACCTTTTTCTTTGAATTAACTAGAAATAAATTTATATAAGTATACCTCCTATGCCTTTAATGTTAAGTTTGTATTTCCAATAGTTAAAGCCCAGGACCTACACTATGAAATTTGTATAGATATTAGTTTATATTTTGATAGCGAATTAAAGATGAAGTCATTTCTAATTACAACTTGTTATTCGCTCATTATGTGCTAAGTTGCCCTTTTTGTTTAGGGGAACCATGTGCCGCTGTAGGGATGTAGGGTAGTCTCAGACTAGTGGTAGGGATCCAACATCATCTATATTTTTTTTTGCCCGTTGGATCATGGTAGGGTGGGCAGTTGCGGGTACTCCCCCGCATAGTAACCCACTAGCTGCATGTTATCTTTCCTATATTTTCTGTCTCCACTCTCTAAGTTATTCTGTACCACCCTTTTTCTTTACCTAGACCCCCAAAAAGTACGCGAATTTTTTTTATATTTTTACTGTTCCACGAGCAAACGGACGCGACGATACATAAACCAAGACACCCACACCAGCCGATCAGGATCAGCCGGATGCAAGCGCGTACTCCGTCCAGGTCGTCCTCTAACACCAGCTCTAGCTCAATATGTAACACGTTACAAAGTCTGGTATGAATGTCAAAGCAGGTATTGTTTGAGTTTCCTTCGTTTGGGACTCAACTAGTCGGTATTCGTGGCCTTCGTTGCAAGTGGTTTGCGTGCACTTTTCTGAAGTGCACGGTTTTGTAAGTTTTTTGAACCGTTGCAATGGATACATGATGGCTTATAAGTTTCTGGCTTGCCACAACCGTAACAAAATACGCGGCGTTCTGCTACGCATTCTTGATACCGATGGCCTTTTTCACCACAATTCCAACAAGTAAGGCTTATAGCCGAAATTTCGTCATCATTAGCAAGGCTAACTTGATCTTCGCTATCTTGCTGCACCTCAACGGAATTTACTTGCCGATAGGATGTGGATCGCTGATTAGACGTTTGAGTTTTGGAAATTGTTTGCATAAAAAGCTCACGAGTGCGGACAACATGGCGTAAATGGGATATAGAGTGCACAGGAATATGCAAAATCTCATGCTGAATCTCTGGTAGAAGGTTCCCACGTACATAGTCTAGAATCATTGGTTCATTCATGGGCTGAGATAGTTGATCTGTTAATGACACTATTGCTTCATAAAACGAGTCAAAAGGTTCATTAGGCTTTTGCTTGCGTTGCTCAATGGATGCACGAATATAACGGTCAGACCGTTCATCCTTAAACTGTGCTCTCAAAGCAGCACACAAACTCTGCCAAAGAATGGATGGTACGCTTTTGTGGTATCGCCAGAACCAATCATTGGCTCTGCCTTCGAATAAGTTGCTCGCATTACGAGATAGGAAATCAAAATTGCCATCCAGTGTTTGCATGGTTAGCGCTTCAACACGATATATAAAATCGTCTATAGTCATTGAAGATCTTCCCGAAAATCTCAGTTTCCAGTTGGCTATTATCTGACTTATACGATCGGGGCGCACTTCTAAGGTACTCATCGGAGTTTGTCTTTGTAGAGGGACCTGAACTTCTATAGGCGAAGTTTGGGGCCTAGGCGGTATCTCATACATGATTTCAAATGCATTGCGCTTTATAGAAGGCAAAGTTTGCGCTTCAACAATTGTGGGGTTTTCATTGACAGGTATTTGAGTTCGTGACTGGAGTAATAGTTTTTGGAACCCTGCTTCAATAGCTTGTGTCAAAATTTTTGTTTGTTTTACGGAAGCGGCTGCCATTGCTTCAGCAATTGCTCGTTGAAAACATGCAACTCCTAAAAGGTCAACATTTGTAGCAGATGCTGCAGAAGTTTCTGTAGCCTCCGCATTTGGAACTATCCGTTTTCTTACTCTGTTGCCTAGTATTGTATGCTCTGGCGGGAGTGCGTGGCTGAGAGCCAGAAGGCCGCTCTGCATCTAGTGACACATCTGAGTTTTGAGGTTGCAGAGACATTTTGCAAACAGGACAAATATTTTTATTTTTAGTGAATGAGAGAAGACACGCCTTATGAAAGTTATGACCACAACTAGTTGTTAATAATTGGGTGGAATAATTTATAATTTTTGTGCAGATTTCACAATGAGTACTAACATCAAGATTAGTTAAATCCTCGCAACTATGAGTTAGCGGCATTTCAAACAATACTAATCACGGTTAATTAGAAGATATAATTATAAAATGTCTTACAAAAAAAGTATTTAGGCTATAAAAATAGGTTTAGATTTCAATTATACTAATGAAATAAAATTATAAATATAAAATAAAATATGGTTTAAATAAAATATTGTAGATAAATTTCAAACAAAAATATAAAAAAAGTGTAATACAGTCGAGGCGGTGCCCGACAGTGTAATACCCTGTACCTTTTTTTCTCAAAAAAAGATTTATTCCTGCACATTCTTACTAAGAATTTCCAATTGGAAAATTTTTTTGGTGGTGCAAAACGATATTGATACCTAAAAGTTCCGCAAATTTTAACCGATTTTGATGAAAATCGAAATTTACGTCAAAGGAGCTATTTAAAGTATACGGGTAAGTTTCAAGGGGATATGTTGAAGGGTGTGGGAGAAAACACGGTAAATCGATTGTGGGGGGGGGGGGGCTGCACTGATAAAATTTGGATGTGGATTTGTTCATTAGAGGCACATGAATCAGCTTACCAAAATTGGTGGTTCTAGGTCATTTGTTACTATAATTATGCAGAGTCAAATATTGACGCAGTTTATGGGCAAGGGGAGGTGAAATTTGTACATTTTTGGCTATAATTTTTGTTGTAATTGTCCGATTTCGTTTATTTTTGACATTCAGATGCATGTAACTACAACGCATCTCTCTGTTTCAGTTTGAAATATCAAACGGTGTAGCTTAAAACCGCGAAACTCTGCTACGGGGAAAGATATGGACATGAATCAACAAACTTGATCTTCTTAGGAAATATGCGCATCAGCTGGTAAAGTTTCGTATCTCTAGCTCTTATAGTCTCCGAGATCTTGGTGCTCATACAGACGGAGAGACGGGCATGGCTCAATCGCTACCCGAGGTTATGATAAGCATTTTGGTATAAAGGACTTGGGGTCTGCCACGCCTCCTTCTTGCCGTTACATACATTGCACAAATCTAGTATACCCTTTGTACCTATAGGTACAGGGTATAAATATAGGTACATATGATTTCTGAGAACCAAGCGTTTGTAATTGGTAGAATGTCCTAAATCTGAACTGCCACAAAGAAAATAAAGAAGGGAAAAAAAGATAAGGGGAAGGAATGCTGATTTATTTGTTTAGCTATATTTCAGTTGGCGGCAAGCTCTCAGCGCAGTGGCAAAAAAGAAACAAGACTCCAGCAACAACTAAAAAACTTAGCCAAACAAATAAACATTCTGTACGAACTTTAGCTTCGGTTTACTGATTATTAAGAACTTGTAAGCAAAAGAAAACATATGCACACGGAAGATATGATTTTTTTGTTTCCTACTATAGAAGCTCTTACAGTAATATCCAGACAGCCAATGTTTACAGAAAATAAATTCGAAAGTAAGCGTAAGCGCGTGAAATAAAAAGAGCTAAATCGAACGTCCTCATTTAACAGTTGTAAAGTATCGGATCTGCTTAAAACGAGCGAACGGCCGTACTAACATTAAACATAGCAATATTACAACATATCAGATACTTAACAAAACAAAGATGCACTTGTTCTGACAATTAGCGGAGTCATAGCGGTTGAAAAACGTATCCAGCAAAACAAAATGTACAAATGGCACGAAACGACCTTGTAAATAAAAGATGAGAAGAAAATAATAGTCAAATAGAATTTGATAAAAAAATCAGTTGATATGCCTTAGTTGCGCGGCAGTCGTAGATCTCGTCCACTTTAATCATTATCCAGCAACAACAAAGCTAAATCTAAGAAGGGCTTAAAAACAAACATACATACATATGTGAATGTACATGTGTTATCTACTGACTTGTCAACCACGGTGTAAAGCTATTCAGAAGCTATTACTGCTCCAGTAGGTCCAGAATCAGCATGTACTTATATGCACATATAGACAAACATACGTATGACCTTGTAAATAAAAGATGAGAAAGAAATAATAGTCAAAAGAAGTTGATAGCAATTAAAAGAAAATCAGTTGATATGCCTTAGTTGCGCGGCAGGCGTAGATCTTGTCCACTAAAACCTTTTATCCAGCAACAACAAAGTTAAAATCAAAGAAGGCTAAAAACAAACATACATACATATGGGCATGTACATGTGTTATCTACTGACTTGTCAACCACGGTGTAAAGCTATTCAGAAGCTATTACTGCTCCAGTAGGTCTAGAATCAGCATGTATATGCAAATATAGACAAACATATGTATGACCTTGTAAATAAAAGATCAGAAAGAAATAATAGTCAAAAGAAGTTGATAGCAATTAAAAGAAAATCAGCTGATATGCCTTAGTTGCGCGGCAGGCGTAGATCTCGTCTCTAGCAACAACAAAGCTAAAATCAAAGAAGGCTAAAAACAAACATACATACATATGGGAATGTACATGTGTTATCTACTGACTTGTCAACCACGGTGTAAAGCTATTCAGAAGCTATTACTGCTCCAGTAGGTCTAGAATCAGCCTGTATATACACAAATAGATGCATACATGAGTTTTATTCAGCTCTTTTGTTCTGTTGGTCGGGTTTCTACCGCGCTCCGGTTACTTTTTATTTTTTATAAAAAAACCCTACGAAATTTAAACAAACTTTGTTCGCAAGCGACTAATAACTTAGTGGTGGTCCATTTAATTAAAGTGACAAACTCAAAATAACTGCAACAGTGTTTATTTAATTGCTAAAACATTTTGCTTAAATTCTAAACAGTGCAATTTGTTGTTGCTGCTCAATTTTTGTTTGCATTTTAAGCTCAGCCTAGCCGCTCAGCTTAGTTTTTGTTGTTGTTGCTTGTTCCTCAGTGCGAGCTTTTATTTCGTGCGTCGCTTTGCGTATTCTTCTTTGTGCTGCGCTCACCAACGCTTTCTTGTTGTTGCGTGCATCTCTTCTTTGCTTTGAGCATACGTATTTGTTGTTGCTGAATAACTGCTGTGTTTATAAGCTTTGGGTCGCTTATACACCGTCAGACTCATATACACTGTCTGTCTGCTGCATCTTTTGTAAACAATCATCGCCATGAGTGACCTAAAGATTTGTTGTTACCCATCTTGTCAATGGAGTGGTATACAAACCGAAGCCTGTGTTGCATGCTGGATGTGCGACAACATGGCTCATTTAAAATGTGCCGGTCTGACCGGCCGTGTCTTCGACTTTATACGTGAGGGCAAAGGCCTAAACTGGACCTGCCCAACTTGTCGTTCCGCTGAAGTTGAGATGAAAGCCTTTATGCGCCAGACAAAACTGGGATTCGATGACCTTTATAAGGATTTTCGTTCTCTTCAAGATAAGTTTTCTTCAATTTCAAGTATGTTTGGCAATTTGCAGCTTATGAGAGTTTCACCTAAGCGCAAAAAGGCAAACCTACCAGCCATTGAACCAACTTTAATAAATTCTAACCCTACAGTGCTGGACTCGCCGATAACTCCCCGTCCGTCGCAGCTTATTTCGTTTGCTACACCTATACCAGTTCCTTCAGCCGCTGCTAGTGACACGGCTAGTGCTGTTGCTGTTGACACTAGCGCTAGTTTGACTGTAGCTTCTACAGCTCCTACCGTCGAGTCTGCCACTATGAACTGCGCCACTAACAGCGTGACTGATGCGCCGTCCTCTGTCATCATTTTGAGTGGAGTCCCTATACCTGCCGCCCCGTCAACTGCTGACCCCTCGGACTCATTGGTAGGAGTGGCTCCTAAAAAGACAATCTTCGTCTCCAGGCTAATGCCATCGGCAACTGTAAATTGCATTAATCAACTCGTTTGCCAGAAGCTTAATATTTCTCCAAATGAAATTGAAGTATTTAAGTTCAATTTTAAGTATAAGCGCGATATCTCTTCGTTTAAGATTAGTGTCCCTGATTCTCTCTTTTCTGCTATACTTAATCCTTCATTCTGGCCTACTCATACTTTAGTGCATGAGTTTATTAGAAAACCTAAAAAGACTTTAGCATCTAATGTAGCTTCCTCTATAAGTGTAGTTAACACAGCTTCAAAAAACTAAATTCTGTTCTTACCATTCAATATCAGAATGTTCGTGGTCTCCTCTCTAAACTTAGTAGACTTTTCACCAATAGCGTAAATTTCGATTCTGATATTATTGCTTTCTCTGAAACCTGGCTTAATGCGTCTGTCTATGATTTTGAGATTTTTGTTAGCTCCTATGTTACCTACAGGCTTGACCGGTCTCCCGGTCGTGGTGGTGGTGTACTCATTGCTGTTAATGTAGCCTTAGAATCTCATTTACTATCTCTAAATTTTCCAATAGGCATTGAGTTCATTGCGGTAAAAGTGTTTTTTAATAATTCCTATATCTATTTTACTTGTTCCTATATACCTCCTTGCTCCGACTTGAGTGTATATCAGAATCATCTCACTGCCATTCGTATGGTGGCTGATTCTGTTGGTACTGGGATAATTGTTGTCTTAGGCGACTTTAATCTGCCTACATTATCTTGGCTTGTTCGTCATTCTGTTTTTTTTCCATCTGGTAATCATGGTTTGTTACAGGACTGATTGTATTCTCTCGCCAAATAAATTTTATACTAATTGCTCAAATGAATGCTTGACCTCGTTTTTGTCAATGATAATTCTGATTTTGAAATTTCTAGGATCTGTCCGCTCTCTGTACCCGAGGATCCGTACCATCCGACATTACAAATCTCTTTAAAATTTAATGGTCTCTACCGAAATCAGCCACATGCTCACGCTCCTCGGTATCGCTGCTTTCGCAAGTCTAATTTTGTCGGTCTTAATAAATTTTTGTGACCTTGACTTATCCATTTCCAATTTCTATCGGGTTTTATACGCTGCTTTTGATCTCTTTGTCCCCTATTCTGTCCCGGCTCCTTCTTTAAAGCCGCCTTGGTTTACTACTAGTCTGTCCTCTTTAAAAAATCGCAAGTCTTCCTCTTACAAAAAATTTAAGAAATCTGGATCGCCTGTCGACTTTTATAAGTTTTCTATTTTACGCAGCAAGTTCGTCCTTCTTAACAGAATTTGCTACAATAATTATCTTTCCCGCTGTCGGCTTAACTTCTGTAGTGATCCTAAAAAATTTTTTTCTTTTGTTAATTCTAAACGTAAATCTTCCTTATTTCCTTCATCGCTATATTTCAAAAATGAAAGCTCTACTAACAATTCTGAAATCGCCGACCTGTTTGCGAAATTTTTTCAAACTACCTATTCTGTCAACCCTAATTGCATTGACCTTAACTATCCCTATAACCTACCACATTCAAATCTTATTCCTTATCCAGAAATCTTTGAAACCGACGTTTTACAATCCCTACTGTCCATTAAATCATCCTTCTCCCCTGGCCCCGATGCCATACCTAGTTGCGTCTTAAAGCATTGTGCCCACTCTCTTTTACACCATTATCTGTTCTTTTCCGCACTTCATTAAAATATTCTTATCTTCCGGCCATCTGGAATGAATCCTTCCTTATCCCTATTCACTAAAAAGGTTCCAAGTCCAACATTGAGAACTACCGCGGTATTGCCAAGCTTTCATCAATTCCAAAAGTTTTTGAAAGGATTGTTACTTCACAATTGCAACACTACTGTCGTTCTTTAATGTCGGATTCCCAACATGGGTTTGTAAAACGTCGGTCTACTTCTACTAACCTTTTAGAACTTTCGTCTCTTATTAATCTTGGTTTTACGGAAAAAAAACAAACTGATGTCATTTATACTGACTTTAGCAAAGCATTTGACTCGGTAAACCATAGTCTTCTACTTGTTAAACTGTCTCGTCTGGGGTTTCCGTTTCGTCTTTTAAATTGGATATCGTCCTACTTATCCAACCGAGTCCAGAAGGTAGTTTTTAAAGGCTGCGAATCTACAGAAATTATGGTCACGTCAGGGGTACCTCAAGGTAGCCATCTAGGCCCTCTTCTTTTTAACTTATTTTTAAATGATCTCCCTCAGGTAATCTCATCTTCTCACATTCTTATGTATGCGGATGATGTTAAACTCTGTATGTCCACTCCGATATTAATAATTACTTACTTCTTCAGCATGATTTTGATAACATGCAATCTTGGTGCAATATCAACCAACTCTTTCTCAACAAGACAAAATGTAACGTTATGACATTTTATCGTTCTGCTCCTTATTTGGCTACTTACTCTTTACAATCTTCTACCTTAGAACGCATGAAGAGTGTGTCTGACCTTGGTGTTTTGTTTGATCATAACCTTAAATTTAATAACCATATTTGCAACATCGTGAATAAGGCTAGAGGTGTTCTTGCTTTTATTAAGCGTTGGTCTAAAGAGTTTAACGACCCTTACACAACCAAACTTCTTTATATTTCTCTCGTCCGTCCAATTTTGGAATATTGTTCCTGCGTTTGGAGCCCCCAATACCACCTTTATCAGGACATGATTGAGTCCGTACAAAAGCAATTTCTCCTTTTTGCACTTCGTGGCTTAAACTGGGACCCAAATATCCGACTGCCGCCATATTCTGATAGACTTCGCCTTATAAAATTGCCTTCCTTAAATCATCGCAGAACATGCCACGGCGTGTTATTCTTGCATAAACTGTTACTCGGTCTTATCGATTCCAATGAACTCCTTAGCAAAGTTACTTTGGTCATACCATCCAGAGTAACTCGTAATTTTCGACCCTTAGCCTTACAATTTTGTAGATCTAATTATGCTTTGCACGACCCTTTCCGTGTCTTATGCTCTAACTATAATAACTTTTACAATTTCCTCTCTTTCGAACGGTCTATTCAATCTATCACTTCTTCTATCTTAAGTCACCTTGACTTGCCACTTTGAGCATCCTTGTCCAATCCTATATTATGAGTCACCATTGGCTTTTTTTGCGATATAATGTTTAATTTTTATCTTGCTTCCTTTTTTCAACTTTAATATTGTAAATCCAAGTTTCTGGCCAGTTCTTGATGTGAGTAGGTGCATATCATTAAAAAGTTCACCCATCGGGCTAGAGACGCGGATTAGTTCATATCAATTTCCTCGCTCTACTTTCTTTTCTAAATAAATTATATGTACTTTTAATAATATAATGTCAACTGTTCGTAGTTGTACCCCTCAAATAAATAAATAAATAAATAAAAAATAAATAAATGTACGACCAATTGTTTGTTTACGAATATTGCGCACAAAAATCAAAGCTTAGTCTGTTTTAAAACGTTCTTAATAGCAAAACAAAACAAAGAAGCATCACAGCTGGCACAGCTTAATTAGAGCGAAGGGATGTAAAGCGAGTTCACAAGAAGCCCATGTCCAGCACTAACAACTGCAAGGCGAAAACTAAAATAAAAATAATAAGCATGGGATTAATAATGTACTAAAGTATAAAAACAAAGTAAGCTTTAGCTAAACATAACGCAATAAAACAAATCGAACAAAGGGGAAGAAAAGAAAAATAGTAGATAGAAAAAGCCGGAATTAAATAAGTCATAAAAACATGCAGAAGAGTGCATTGTTTTCAGATGTTATTGACCTTTTTTAACAGAGAGCCATGATTAAATTGGCCTCTTACGTTGGGCGCCAAAATTATTATTATTATAGTATATTTATAAATACTGTAGCATGTCACGTCTACCTTGATGAGCTGCTGGATTTGTAGCTACAAAGCAAAGCACGCGCTGGAGCACCGGCTACGGGCGGCAGTATTTGGGTTGGGTTAAATGAATAGAAACTTTTGCCGTGCTACTTGCTCATGGGACATAATAATAAATAATTTACAATCGCGTGCGGACAGAGAATCAGAGAGAAAAGGTGGACAGGAAAGAAAAAGCATCTGGCAGCGTTCAGATTAACAGTGTAGGAATGCCCACCCTACCTTGATCATCTTTATCCAAGTAACTTATAAATGATCCCTAAAACAATACACCTAGGACTCTACCTCTTACTGCTGGTCTCGGAAACCAAAAAAAATATTTAAGTGGACATTATAAAT
This sequence comes from Chymomyza costata, assembly GCA_018150985.1. Classification (NCBI taxonomy): domain Eukaryota; kingdom Metazoa; phylum Arthropoda; class Insecta; order Diptera; family Drosophilidae; genus Chymomyza; species Chymomyza costata. Next base: position 950,893 of record JAECWU010000166.1, read on the forward strand.
TGTTTATTAACTTTAAAGATTTATAGCACTAATTGTATAAACAGACATTATAGAGAGAAAGAAAAAAAATGGTTTAAAAAACAACAATTAAAAAGAAAATAAAATTAAATGGCCAACAACAATGAAACCTATGTGCCGTGCATATAGGCAAACCACAAAAAAAGATTATATGAGAGAAATTATATGTACAAGTTTTTTCTTTTGGTTTTGGTTACACTCACTCACAGCTGCATCCCACGTCGAAAGATCTTTCGCACTAGACCTGTAAGGAAAAAACACTAACAACAAAAAAAATTTTGCCGCGTCTCTTTGTGCTTTAGCGGGTTTTTACAGAAGAAGGTTAATTGTTGTTGCACTCAAAAAAAAAAATTAAAATAAAATAAATTGGACTACGGCATAAGCAAAAAAAATAAATAAAACTTAGGAAATAATCAATTTAGTTAAACACGTTAATAAAATCATTTTTACACTAATATAGATTTTAAGATAATTTAAGTATAATTTTTAAATATTTTATAAGGCTTCACTGTGTTTGTTTGTTCATTTTTTTTTTTTCACCTTTAGATATTTTTTTCTTTGTTCTTGGTTATAAATTCAACTAATTAAATCAAAAATGGCATTATTTAAAATTTCAGCTTTGGTAGGGGCTTTGTAAAAAAAATTGTTTCTTCTTTTTTTTTTGTTTAAATATGTTTTTGGGAAGAAAATTCTCAACACCAAAAAAAAAAATGGGCGCGACTCTTCGTCGACGCGCAACAACAATTTAAAGGCACTAACGCCGCACAGCGCGCCAAATTACTTCCCGACGCCAGTAACTTCTTTGTAGCACTGACGGTGGCCTCAATAATATTATGCCTTCCTCCCGATTGAGCAGCTATTCTTATATTGACGAAAATCGGTGCCAAATCTAGCAACAAAGTAGCTATTGCAGAATAAAATAACACTTTATCATATTAAGAATAATTACCCTTTTGGATGTGGCACCCTCCTCTTTCGCTTTTATTATAACCCACTTAGGGAGAGAGAAATAATTATAACACCAAAATTAGTTTTCACTACTAGCAAAGAATATAGAACTACATAGAATGCGCATCTCATACAAAAAAATTTTACTATGTGGGGTACTGATATTAGTACCCCACAGAAAATATTGCTTGAATTTGTACATTTGCTTGAATATGAAATTTTGAAAATAAAACGCGCGCGGTGGCAATGGCCTAGTGGAATGCGTGTTCGACTCACAGTCTAATGTGTCGAGGTTCGATTCTCAAGAAGATGGTTAGATTAAACTCTTTTTTTTAGTTAATTTTCCATAATTTCTGTTCTTTTTCTATTAAATATTTTTACTTTTTTTTATTGTCGTAAGAAAATAAATGTTTCATTTTCGTATTTTGATATCCTCGCAGGTACAGTACGCTTTCTATGTATTTAATTTCATAGTAAAATACGCACTTTTGTGAGGTATAATAAGGAGGTAGCGACAAGACGAAATGAGTGTGTATTTCTTGCAACTGTTTTCCCAATGACAGTATACATACTAAGGTGTGTATGCAAATTTTTTAGAGCTCTATGGTGCGGGCGGGCAGAGAACAAACGTCTGCCAGCAATTTTCATATTTTCAGCCTCAGCCAAATTTGTAAATTTTTAGTTTTTGTGCCTCCATACCCTTTCGAAGCATGTGACTGGTATGACACTTCATAACTACGTTTGCCTTCACCCTTGCAAATGCATGTAAAAAAGGAGAAAAATTGGAAAAGAGTATTTTGCTATCGATTCTCATACTGTTGAATAGTTTTTCGGCGTATACACACAAACTGCATTCTCATTTCCGTGCCCAAAATTTTTACAGCTCTTGTTTACCCCGGCAGGCAGAGCAAACGCGAAAATCTAAAAATAGGCATTTCACGAGCGCTGGCAATTGATCTCGGCTCTGAACTTCGTTTTTGGCTGTCGGCAATGTTCATATTTTCAGCCTCAGCAAAAAATGTAAATTTTTACTTTCTTAGTATCCATGCCCTTTCGGGGAATGTGTCTGCTATGACACTTCCTTACCACGTTTGGCTTCATACTAACAAATGCATGTGAAAAAGGAGAAAAATGCGAAAAAGGGTATTTTGCTATCGACTTCCAATTTGTTCAAGGGTTTTTCCGCATGCATACACAAACACTAATACTTGAATTTACATGTATTCTTGTGTGTGCACGACTGATGCATTTAATGATAGAGAGAGTAAGCATAGGGCCCTTTATTTTATAAAATTGATTGCTCTAAATCTGATTTCGGTAGGCTCTTTCCAACTTCCTATTCTTTAGTCGAAGCATTAAAAAGACATATTATTATTTTTCACAATTGCTTTAAGAAATAACCAGAGGAATAACAAATAAATCAACATACATACATATCATCGTTCACCTTTGCCACACTACGATTCCCGAATTGTTCTTTGTTGATTGTAGAGACCACAAAAATAAAATATAATTTTTATTTGGACCGCAAAATAAAAATTTCTTTTACGTAATAAAAAATAAAGCCTATAAAATCAAAAATTAAAAATGTGAAACCGATCAAAAAATATTAAAAATAAAAGCAAAAAATATAAAAAATCCGAACTCTGGAGTTGTACACAAAATAATCTCACGCCATTCAGGCACGCATACCACTGACCCATCAACACCAACTTGCAACCTATGTTAAAATAAGTCTCTTGTACATTTTCGAAGGACAACAACTTTGCAAATTAACGGAGTCTGTATGTTCTAAAAATAGAAGCAACATATCGCTTCGTTTGGTGCGGCCCGCCCGTACCGACAAGCGGTGACTGTTCTAAAAATAGAACCAACATTTCGTTTCGTTTGCTGCCGCCCGCCCGTACCAACAAGCGCTAAAATGAATTTGGGCGAGATGCGCATTCTATGTAGTTCTATATTCTTTGCTACTAGTTAACAAAAATTTTCTCAAATGAAAGACAATTAGCGATTTTTATATTTTTTCCGTTTTTCTTTCCTTTTGGAGCTAACAGGCGACTTAACTTGATCGCACGCAAAAAATATATGACGCGGCCTCTTAAGTCCAAAACCCAACACTACCTATGGCTGATTCGTTTGAACAAGGTTAGCAGGGAAGATGGCTTTTAGTATGTACTTATTCTTATTGTTTTATTATTTTAATAATAAGTTTTTTTGTTTTTTTTTTTTTTTTATGTATATATAAGTATTAGCCGGCAAAAAAAAAAAAAATAGTATAAATTAACTATAAAATAAAACTAGTAACCTATTTCAACATTACCTCTTAAAACCTTAGTTACCCTAATTAGCAGCTAATTAACTACCAACTAACTAAACTAAGCTCCAAAATTTTTGGGGCATACTTTTAGGCCTAAAAAAAAATTTGAGTTGCGACAAGCGCTACTACAAAATGAGAAACGGCATAGTGTACAAAAAGTTAAATGACAATAGACTACTCTTTTATGTTCCACATGGCATGGAAGATCATGTGCTGTATAAATACCATGATGAAATAGGCCACATAGGCAGAGACAAAATGATAGATGCTATTTCAAAGACTTATTGGTTCCCGAATTTAAAAGAAAAATGTGGTGGACACATTGACAACTGCTTGAAATGCATCGCGTTTTCAACAAAAAGCGGAAAAGAAGAAGGGTTTTTAAATTGCATTCCGAAAGGAAATAGACCATTCGAAATAATACATATAGACCATTATGGCCCAGTTGATACAGGAAGATCAATGAAACATATCTTAGTGGTTGTTGACGCGTTCACAAAATTTGTTCGGTTATACACAGTGTAAACAACAAAAACAAAGGAAGTTTTACAATCATTGAGAGATTACTTCAGAGCATATAGCAAACCAATTTGTTTAATTTCTGATCGCGGAAGTTGCTTTACGTCAGGTGGATTTGAAAATTTTATAGCCGAAAATAATATTAAACACGTTAAAATCGCGACAGGGTCTCCTCAAGCTAACGGTCAGGTGGAACGCATAAACAGAAGTCTTGGCCCAATGATAGCAAAGTTGACAGAGCCAGAGAAAGGATTACACTGGGATGTTGTTGTTGAAACAGTTGAATATTCCTTAAACAATACTCAACATAGGAGTATTAAACAGTTCCCAAGTAAGATGTTATTTGGCATACATCAAAAAGGCCATGTTATTGATGAGTTAAAAGAAAAGCTAGATGAGGTAAATGGTTTATTTAAAAGACAATCTTTAGCAAGTATTAGAAAAAATGCAGTACAGATTCATAAATTACAAGTTGACAAAAACAGTAGAAGCCCAAAGCGTTACAAAGTACGCGATTACGTTATGGTAAAAAATTCCAAAGAGCAAGGGACCTTACATGATAACTAAAATACTAAAAAATGACAGGTTCGTTCTTAAAGATGTAGATGGCTTTCAGGTTTCCCGTAATCCGTATCAAGGTGTCTGGAGCATTCAAAATATTAAGCATTGGATAAAGGGTAAACAAAAATGTTAAATACAGAAACTTAAGCTTAAAAATGTATTCATAATTTAAGAATTCAATGTATATTTAATTATTTAAGTATAGATCAGGGGATCTTACCGTCAGGATGGCCGAGTTGTAGTAGGAAATATGCATAATGCATATACTCAGAGAGTACCAAATAGACAGAGGCGAAAATTCTCTCCGAGCTTTTTTTCCCGTTGAAAGATTATGCGTGGACTTGGGCTCGGCAAAAGCAAAGCACCTACATATATGAACACTGGTTCTGTCTGCGTTGTATTGTGACGTTTCTGCGTGACTTGGGCTCGGTAAAAGCAAAAGCAAAGGCAAGCATTGGCTCGTTTTGTTTTGTGTTGTGTGTTGCGTGGACTTAGGCTCGATCAAACCAAAAAGGCAAGCATTGGCTCTGGCTGCTTTTGCTTTGATGTTTATGATTGACTTAGAAATAGAAACGTTTTAGTTCAATTGCTACCCTAGGTTATGATAAGCGTTTAATTATAAAAATCTATTATATATCTCCTTGACCCTGACTACTAAATAAATAAAAAGAAGCCTTCTATTATTTACCTTATAATTTTTATTTGAATCAGCATATCTTAAAATAATTTTAAGGTAAAGTGTTACATCATAGAAAATAATACAATGTGTCTAAATATTATTTTGCTTTCATACCTAAAAGTATTTTTACTTCATAGAATTGTTTTAGTTTAGTTTTTAACGACGCCAAATTAAATTTTGACTCCAATCGCCTACAATCTCACAAAGCAAAGGAGCCGATATTTTGCCGGCGGCTGTTTGCTTTGGTGTCACGCATGACGCATATAGGCGGCGTAGAACAAAAGTGGCGTTTGCAATGGGCTTATTTGTTCGATTCCTGTAAAACTATTAATTGTAGAAAAGTGATAAAAGACTAATTTTTTCTTGACAATAAAAAAAAATTCTAAAAGGAAAGAACAAAAATTAGTTTAATATTAAAAAAACAATATCCCACATGAGAATCGAACTTGGTTTAACTGGATTGGGAGTCAATCACACATTCAACTAACCCATGGCCGCTTCGGTGTTAAATGTGCAAATATGCATATACAAGCAAAAGCTGCAGTGAACAACAATAACTAAGCAAAAGTAAACATTGGTTCGGTCTGTGTTGCGTTGAGACGTTTCTGAATGGACTTGGGCTCGATCGAACCAAAAAGACAAGCATTGGCGTTTGTTGTGACGTTTTAGTGTAAACTTGGGCTCGGCTTCTTGCTGCTTTTGTTTTGATGTTTATGCACAGACCTAGGAACATTTTAGTTCAATCCCTACCCTAGGTTATGATAAGTATTTTATATAAATCTAGAATGTAACGCCTAGACCCTGACTGCAAAATAAATAAAAAGAAGCCATAATCATTGTGCTTGAACCAATTAATCAATCACCTTGATTTAAGTTTTATTTGAAAAATAAAATATATTTGAATTAATTAAATATGTAATTAACGATGAATTCACGAATGCCTAGGCACTCTTGCCACCACCTTTTTATTTCACCCTGCAAAAATGAGTCTGTTGGTACGCGATCAAATGCACGTGACGCAATCTTTTTGTTTGAGCAGAGCAAAACCACAAAATAGTACTGAAAAAGTTTTTGCAAACCTTCCAAATCTTTATTAAATAAATAAATAAAATTAACTGAAAAATACAACTTTTCCTTACAAAAAAGGGAAAATTTAAAAAATATCAGAAATGATAAAAAATTAATCAAAAATATCCTTGGAGGAATTGTTCACTGTTCCATTGGATTGGGAGACAAATTCGCATTCCTCTAATCCAGTGGTCGGCACAAAATACACTCACATTTTTTTTGCGTATGTATTAAAGTTTTCTCTGCCGCAGTGACGTATGCGACGCCTACGTTGCTCTACGTTGCTAAGCAACAGACACGCAGTTGATGGTGCGTGGCTTCGGCACTTGTTGTTGTTGTTGACGTCGAGCAACGTCAGCGTCGCAATAAGTCACTGCGGCAGAGAAAAACTTCAATACATACGCAAAAAAAATGTGAGTGTATTTTGTGCCGACCACTGGATTAGAGGAATGCGAGTTTGTCTCCAATCCAATGGAACAGAGATCAATTCCTCCAAGGATATTTTTAATTAATTTTTTATCATTTCTGACATTTTTTTACTCCTTCCGATTCTATAATAGGATTGAGTGATGACAGCTTCCTTTTTGGTGAGAGTTGTGAGGAGGCAATTTGCCGCCTCACAACATTGTTCCGAACTTGCCAATAGGGCAATAGCTAAACTGCTTGAACTGCTTGGTGAGTGTAGCGGTGAAAGAGGATTTATTAGTATACATTTAGGCGGGAATTTAAGGCCAATATAAGGCGGATCGACAGCCAAATCGGGGCAGTCTCTGTGAGTTTGTGAAGTGAACAGTCTGAGAGAGTCTTAGGAAAAAGAAAGGCCTCTAGTGAGAAAAGTATTAAAATCAGTGCCGCAGATTTAAAGGCGTTTTCGAGTAACCAAATATATAATTGTCGCAAAGAACGGATATAAGGATATATTTAATTAGTAGCGCACCGGGTGCGACCGCGTCGGAGTTTATAGGTTTTTCGTGAACGAGCCACGCCAAGTTTTGCTACCAGGATTTAACAATCTTGGTGAGCGTATCGCCGTAAAAGGGCAGTAAACCTTATTAAATTATTAAATCTGTTTAATTGTTAGATTTAAGTTTAACGCTGTTTTCCCAAAATATAGTTTGGCTAAAAATATTATTTTGTGTAAAATAGAGAGCGTGTGGGCTCGACTTAAGTGTACATACTGTGATAATAGACCGCAAAAAGGCGGATAATATATTATTAAAACTAAAAGCAAATTGTGTTTTGTTTAAAATATCGAAAGTCTCAGCAAATATAAATTTTGTTGTGACATTTACCCTGGGCATAGCTGAGCTATCCCAGCCGTTGTTCCGGACAAACCGGAGGTCGTTACAACTGGCGCCCGAGCAGGGACTTTCGATATTTTTGAATATAAAAATTTGCTTGAATTTCAAAATTATATTTCATATTGCCTAGGTCGGACACATACACAAAATGGCGGCACGCGCTTGGATAAAATATCTAAGGCGTGAAGAGCTTCTAGCATATGGCCAGGAGTTTTGTCTTCAAATGGCGGGCACTGTAGATGAATTGCGTCGCCAATTCTCACAGTGGGTTTATATGCAGGAAGGCCAAATAAAATGGGCTTTGCGGTTGAGCGAGCTGGCCAGAAAGCATGGCCAGCGGTCGCCAACAGGCAATCTGGAAGCGAGTGGCTGTGGAGGCCGGGCAGTTGATACGTTTTCGTGAACGAGCCACGCCAAGTTTTGCTACTAGGTTTTAACAATCTGGGTGAGAGTATCGCCGAAAAACGGCAGTAAACCTACTAAACTATTAAATCCGTTTAATTGGAAAATTGTTAGATTTAAGTTTAACTCTGGTTTCCCAAAATATAGTTTTGCTAAAAGTATTATTTTGTGTAAAATAGAGAGCGTGTGGGCTCGACTTAAGTGTACTGTGATAATTGACCGCAAAAAGGCGGATAAAATATTTTTAAAACTTAAAGCAAATTGTGTTTTGTTAAAAATATCGAAAGTCTCAGCAAATATAAATTTTGTTGTGACACTTACCCTGGGCATAGCTGAGCTATCCCAGCCGTTGTTCCGGACAAACCGGAGGTCTTTACACCAGCAAGAAAATCTTGCAGATAAACCTCCATCACAGTAACGCAGCGACTGCTGCGCTCACGCAAATAAAGTTCGTATAAAAACACGTGTTTTAAAAAAAATGGTGATTGAGATATTTAAAGAGCATACTTAAAAAAATAAGAAAATTTCATATGTTGGTTAAAAAAATTAAATATGTGTTTTTTAAACAAATCTGTTGCCAACTTAGACTAAAAAAAAAAATTGGTTCAAAAATATTCAGTAGTTTAGTCACAATTAAATAAAAACGAAAAACACGGTTTTTTTAAATTAAACCGCAACGCGTTTAGTTTAAAATCTTAAATTTTGCGAAATATTCTTTTTTTGGATTATGCATCGAACTGCATCAATACTTCTCAAAAAACGCTGGGGGCAGTTTCCAGTACCTTATCCAGCTAGACCCTTTGAGGGCGATTCACATATTCAGGAAAGTTCTATAGTTGAGTCTGACCAACAATGAAAAGCACAGTTAAACGGTACGCTTTGAGAAATGTTGTTAATAAGTTCAGTGCTGATACTAGTTCCAATTTGGGGATAGTGAGTGTTTTTAAAGGAGGCACTCTTGATTTTAAACAAAGTAAATGGTTCGTAAAGGTTCCAGCTAGTTCAGATCGAACGTAAATGCATGCACCATAACCAGATATGCTCTCATCAGAAAATGCGTGAACTTCCCATGTCGCGTGAGGCAGCATGACGAAGCGAGGAAATTGAAGCGAGCGAGCTGTCGAGTTCTGGGATATGAGATCGGTCCACGATGGTTGGATGGCTTGAGGCAAAGATTCATCCCAACGCAGTTTCTCTTTCCACAAGGCTTGAAGAAATATCTTGAGCTTTGTGACGATTGGCGATATTAGTCCGAGTGGATCGTAGAATCTAGCAATGCTTGATAAAATGGTGCGCTTAGTGGTTGGCCCATTTGACAAGACATGTGTGAAGTTGAATAGGAGTTTGTCAGAGCTTGGATTCGAGTGCTTTAGCTATGTAACTGCCGTTATTAAACTTGAGTAATTGCTCACGATCTAATTCTGAGACGCCTTCGAGAGCAGCTGGTTCGTTAGAGTACCATTTACGAATTGAAAAATGGCCCCTTTGCAACAACTCCATTACTTCTCGCCTGATTTGTGAGGCTTCCTCGATAGTATCACCGCCAGAGATGAGGTCTTCGACGTAGAAGACCCTGCGAATAATTTTGGATGCTAATGGCGCGGATAGCTAAAAATGCAGCAGGATTGTACCGCTATAGAATACATTGAAGCTGCTCATCAGGATGAGTCACTCGGACGCAGCGGTGCATTTTGCATATGTTTCCACATCATGCAACCTTGAAAAAGCGAAAGTGTAGTAGCATGATGAAGATTTTTGGTTGTATGAATGGGCCTGCCAGCAATAAATCGTTTAATGTTGAACCTGATGTGGATTTTGCTGAGCCATCAAAGACAACGGGTAATTTTGTTGTATTGTTATCCAGTTTGTGGACGCAATGATGTGGCAAAAAGTATCGAGGCAAGCTTGATTGCTTAGATGATACCGACATATGACCTAAGTCCATATATTTTTAAAGAAATGCTGAATATTGCTGCTTCCACGAGCGATTTTAGCGAGTTTGTTCTCAAGAGTTTTGAGTCGGCGTAAAGCGCGATCATATGAGCCTCCGAGGGCATCAAAGTTGGTTTTTGCGGGAAGACGTACTGAATATTGACACTATTCGAGGCGCGAGTACCCATTTAGGAACAGCTGCTCGCATAAAGCGTCCTCATCTGAGATAGATGGCGAAGTTCCGAAGCAACTGTCGATTTCCCAAAATTGTTTGTTTTTTATCGTTGTCTGGTTGCGGGCTCGGCTCCTTCTTCAGTGTGGCCAATGCTATATGCTCGCCCTTTGTGCCGGACAGGCTACCAGACACATTTCGACCGAGCCTGGTTTGAAGGAGCAATGGTAGTAATGCACGGCATGGTACCCAGACGCCTGATCGATTTTGAATATATACATACAATAGCAGTAGCAAGTAACATGTAGTCGGTCTGATTGGTTTGAGTGGTTTCAGGTGGAGACGAGGCTGTTTAGATAAGCGTAGCCGAAGGTTGAGTTTGGGTGGCGATAATAGACGTTGGCTGTGAAACGAGCGGTGTGCTATTTGCCTCCATACGTAAAAGCGAGTGATGCTGTGCCGTGCTTGCAGTGCCCTGATTTGCAATGCTGCAAGCTGTGGCCTTTGCGCAGGCAGTTTAGGCAAAGATGCAATCTTTTTAGTTCTTTATATCGTAGATTGGAAGACAAGCTTAAGAATCGTGGGCACCTTGATATATGTTCCTTGCTTTCGCCAAAGGAGTGTAGTTCGGGCACAATAAATAATTATTCCAAATAATTAAAATATTTAGCTTTAAGGTTTTTTATATTTGTTCTGTGTATTTCGTATTTGCTGTGCAGTGGCCGTATGTATGTAAATGCAATTGAAAAAAAAGAGAGCTTAATGCCGGCTTGCATTGAGCTTTTATAAGCTTATGTTGCTAACATTTTGTGTACTGTATGTTAAAGTTATGTAGTGATTGATTAAGATAATATTCTATGTTAATTTACATGTGCATGACTGAGTATTTATGTTTAACAGAATTAGGCTTATATGCTATGTTTACATTGTTTTATGTACATTATAGTTTAATGAGATGTTAGGCTCCAACATTCTCCCCCCGTTGAAAGAACCAACTTTCAAGTTAATTAATAGGAAGAGGTTGGAGTCGATGTGTGACAGAAATTTATGCTAGAGATGTCTGCGACGACCCTGTCAGTAGTGGCTCTGTTGTCAGGGCGCAATCATCATGTGGGTCGTCGGACCTCGGATCAATCGGACGAGAGTTTGCAGTGGCGTCAATGTCAATGGAGATGGGCTTCAACTCCTCAAATGTTTGGTTGGCTTTGGTCGATCTTCCTGTCTCGCTGCAGGAATAAAGTGACCGAAAAACGGTTTGGCTGAATGCTTGTGATCCACCTTCGAAGATTTGAGAAAAGTTTGTTAGTCGAAAATTCTTGTAAATGGATGATGTGACCTTTGACAATCTTCGTCGTACTCTCACTACATTTTCTACTGCGTTTTGTAAGGTTATATTGCTTGCTAAGCAACTTATATTTTTTGCTGTCTGTTGTATAGATGCGCCTACTCCCCAAAACGTTGATTTTATCTCTCTAGGTTGTAAACGAGTGATTCTACTGACTTGATTAAAACGATTGACAATTTTGTTAACTGTTTGAAAAGTAGAAGGACTTTTTTTTAAAAGTTGTTTAAATGCTGATGGATTTAGTTTGCTTTCGTCTTTCGTTGTTGTAGAGTCTTTTGATGTATCGCTACGAATAAGTATGGCTTTGGTTTGAACTTCGCTTAGTACAGGAATTGGCGTTTGTAGAGACGGTGTATCTTGTATCAGGTCGTGTCTGTTAGTTAATGTAATCTTCTTGTTTTTCGGCGATATTTCCTTTGGTATATGTTTGGTTGATGTATTGTAAGGCTGTTCTTGATCGTTTTGTGATGGCAGGTGGACCTGTTTGTCCTCGCATATTGATTTATTAAGTTTTTCTTGGTTTTGATTTTGTTGTTCTTGCTTCGTTAACTTAAAAGGCGCAATATTTTCTTCTTTTATGTCCCATAAGCGGCTGGGTATGTTAATATATGGCGAGGATTTTTGCAAAACATGGCATTGGTAGTTTGCAGGATTAAGTTGATTTGCGTTTCCACCAATAATCCAACCGAATGTGGAATTGATTAACCTTGGGTAGCCTACACCCAATGACAGTTTCCCATCTAAAATAGCGTCGAAAAATCCATCCGTGTTTAAAAGAACATCGATTTTATTTGATTTGTTGAAGTGTGGATCGGCTAAAACAATGTTATCTGGAATCTTCCAATGCGATATGTCGAAGCTTTCCTGTGGGTGATTAGTACATATTCTTTTTGTCATAGAGAATGTTGAAGTCCGTTGAAACCTCGAGATTCGTGACTTCACTGTAGTTGCAACATTGAATTGGATTGGCTGTGATATGCCTGATATGCCTCTGACAGTGTCTGAGACGTGACGTTTATTTAGCCGTAAACGATTTACGGTTTCTTCGGTGATCAAATTTACCTCAGAGCATGAGTCTAGAAGTGCGCGAATTGGGTAGTACTTGCCACATTTGCTTTGAATGAGTATTATAGCTGTGGGTAGCACACCTCTTTTTTCAGAGCGAACGACAAGGGATAGATTTTGTTGTGACTGTTGAGCAGGAGTGTATGTAGAGACATTGGCTTGAAAGGATGGTTGAGGATGATTGTTTGTTGATGGTTGAATTGACTGAGTGTAATTATGCAATAAAGAGTGATGCGATGCATTGCAGACTCCGCAACGTGATTGAGAGTGGCACTGATTAACATTGTGATTGTTGCGTAAACAGTTAAAACAGAGTCCGGTATTTTTGACCCAATCGTTTCGTTGGTTAATGTTGAGGGATAGGAAATTCTGGCACGCCCATATGCCATGGCTGTCAGAATTGCAATGAGCACAATTTGTTTTGGTTGTGATAAATGATTTGGATGTTTGAATGACGCTTGACTTTGGCTTAGAAATGTGTGAGTCCAAGTTTACTGCATTTTTAGATCGGCTTTCTAGAAACTGGCATCTATGGGTTATTATCTTGCAGCATTCGTCCCAGCAAGGAAGTTTTTCAAAAGTTTGCTTCTCGTCATAATAAAGTTTTGATTCTGCATCTGCCTTCGACAATAGAATGTTTATTATAACAGCGTTCATTACATCTTCTGCCGTTCCTAGCGAAAGAAGAGATCCGCGAATTGCTGAGACGGAGTCGAGAAGTTTTTGTAATTGAATTGCATCTGGCTTATGCATTGATGGTTGGGTAAATAGGCTTGAAATATAATCCAGGAAAATTAGCACGTCATTGTCGTAACGAGAACGCAGTTGAGATAGTGCCTTTGAATAATTTTCTTCAGTAACTTGGAAGGATTGAATTACTTCTAGTGCAGGACCCGTAAGACAGTTCAGCAAGTAGTTGAATTTATCAATTGTGGAAATGGATTGGTCACTGTCAACTAGGTTTACGTATGCACTCATGAAACGTTTATAGTTTGCATATGTACCATCGAAACTTGGAAGTTTCATTTTAGGTAATCTATTGAAATGGATTGAGGCGCTAGTCGAGTTCATAAAACTTGCTTCTGGTAAACTGACACGATTGGTTTTGTTAATGAATGTAAGTAGAATTGATTTGATTTCGACATATAGCTCTTCTATGTTTGCTCGGCCGTTGTCGCTTCGATCTAGATCCTCAATTTGCGTTTGAGTTTTGCAAATAACTTTAAAATGTGATTCCAGTAGTTCAAGGTTGCATTCGAGGACCGGTAGGTTAACAGTATTGCCATTATTAATTATTCTTGCTTTTAAGTTGATAATATGTTTTTCAATAGTTGAGCGTTGAGCTCTGAGTTTGATTAAATTTTCGTTGCTCATTGTGATAATTGTTGATAGATTGCGAAAAGGTACTAGAATGTCAACGCTAATCAAAGTCAGATGTATGTCACTATGTATTTGTATCACAAAAATCAGTTTTGTACCACTGTACTAACGCACTGCGAATTGGGAAGATGCAACGCGACAACAAGAATATCAGCAGACTAAATGGCAAGATGGCGCGTAAAACCGTAAATACACAATAATGTAAATAGCCGTGATTAAATCGAGTAACGGATCTGATGATTTAAATTTTTCAGTTTCGGAACTGTGGTTTACCGTATTAGTGTTTGTGTATGTGTTAGATGAGATATTATGTTTTGTTAGATTTGTATGTATGATTGCTGTAAATTTGTTCATGCAAAATGTGTGTATGTTCATGCAAATATATATGCTTAAGTAAGCGTATATATATATATGTAAATTTGTAGAATTTTATTTTATTTTTCTTTAATTCGGTATGTGAACGCAAAAAACTTTTTTCAAGTGTGCATCAAATGTTGATAAACAAGTAAAAACTTGTTTGCAATTAATTTTATATTTATTTCAGCCAATTTTATTTCTCGTGAGTGACCCTTATGTAAAATGCTAGCTTTATGTTAAGTGTGAGCTTTGAGCTAGAACATGTAAGCTTTAAGCTTGAACATGTGCGCATGCGTGTCGATCGAGTTGAGCTTTGTACTATATATTCAAGTGTGTGTATATATGTACGAATTTATGCACTTTTTACCGCTGCACTTGTGTTTTTGTTGTTTTACTCACTCAGAATCTTAACCTTTGCAGTGTAGTTTGTGGAGTTTAAGCCTTGTAAAGATGTTATTCGGCCAATTGATGTTGTTGAGATGAATGTTGTAGAGATGTATGTTGTAGAGATGTATGTTGTATAGATGTTTGTTGGATGTCCCACGTAGGTTGTGAGGTTATGTTCACTTGGTGTATGTATAGTTGTCCGCCAAATTATTTGACCTTTGATGTTTGTGTGTTTGATGTATTTCCACTGGCGCGCCGTGGCCTCTTGCGTTGTGTTTTATGTATTTCCACCGGCGTGTCGTGGCCTTTTTTGTGTGTTTTCCACTGCAGCTCTTTCCTTATGTTCACCTTTAAGCTAAATACCAATGCATGAAAAATATGCTTTGGAATTTGATATATTGGAATTAAATTTATCTTTTTGTGTCCTGTCGCGGTCGCCAAAATGTTCCTTGCTTTCGCCAAAGGAGTGTAGTTCGGGCACAATAAATAATTATTCCAAATAATTAAAATATTTAGCTTTAAGGTTTTTTATATTTGTTCTGTGTATTTCGTATTTGCTGTGCAGTGGCCGTATGTATGTAAATGCAATTGAAAAAGAGAGCTTAATGCCGGCTTGCATTGAGCTTTTATAAGCTTATGTTGCTAACATTTTGTGTACTGTATGTTAAAGTTATGTAGTGATTGCTTAAGATAATATTCTATGTTAATTTACATGTGCATGACTGAGTATTTATGTTTAACAGAATTAGGCTTATATGCTATGTTTACATTGTTTTATGTACATTATAGTTTAATGAGTTGTTAGGCTCCAACAATATATAATGGTCTTTGGCATCACAAAATGTGCATGCTGCTGAGCTATTATTTGTCACAATAAAAGAGGTACGCTGAGGTTTATTTGAGGTTTTGCCCACCTGCTGGCTAGGTGTATGTTTTACCGTAGCGCATTCTAAATTTTTCATAGTGCGGCTCCACTTAGGTAACTTATTCGTTGGCAAGGCTTCTTTCCATCTCTGAAATGTGTTTCGATCCAGCTTAGAAGCGATGGGGTGGATGAGCAATCCGTCTGCAAGCTCCTGCGTTGTTGCCATTGTGGTCAGTGCACGTAAATGTTAATTTATGTTGTCGCTCAACGCTCGTAAACTGCTAGCAGATCCTTTCTCAACACCTGCGAAACCAAATATAGACCGTACGTGCGCCTGGAAATGAAGAAGTTTATTATCAAATCGACTAATTAATAATGTCAACGCCTTATCGTAATTCGCTTCAGTTGGCTCAAGCGAACGTATTGTGTCCAACGCGGCGCCGTCCAAACAAGCGCATGAATGCTGAAACTATTCCACCTTGCTGAGATCCTCGTCATTGCCAATGACTGTGTTGTACATAGCATAAAAATCAGGCCAATCTATGTAAGCGCCAGAAAAACATGGTATCTGCAACTCCGGCAAGCGAGACTTCCGCGGTGGAAGCCTAAATATAACGTTGTGGTCATCAGTGTTAGATTGCATAGCAGTAGAATGCGAAACGGCAGCGCTGCGTTGGCTTTCAAGCTCGCGAGCGAGGATTGACTCAACCTTCCAGTACATCAGGGCAAAGTCTACCCGTGCATCGCTACTGCGTTCGAAAAATCTAGCTTCTCAAGACTAGATTGTGCGCCATCAAAATCAGCGTTCATGCGTTCAACGCACTTTAAGCGAACCTGTAAGTCAGCTTCGTCGAAATGGCTCAAATCCTCTGTAGACAATTTTTCGTTCATTGCCACTTACTGTCTTAATATCGAGCTAGTTTTTGCTTTAAGAAAGTCAATTTCACTTGAAGGTAGCACATTTTGAGCTGCTGATGTTTCAGCGCTGATTGAGTCCGATGAATTTTCAGCCTATATTAAATGTGGTTTAATTAACTGCTCACTGCACAAAATTATATGACTAGAAAGCAAATAAAGTTGATGTAAATTATAAAACTGAGGTTATGCTCAGAGTTTTATATTTTTTAGATACTGACGAAAGATTTGCACAGTTGCCTAACAGGTCAAAGACCGCGAAGTCTCTTAGATTTGGCGCGTTTATTTTATGGTTGCATGTATGTATGGTAATGTAAAAACATGCAAAACTGTATATAATACGATTTATGTATGGTTGTGTATAAGAAATGCGAAGATGCGTTTTTTATGATGTATGTATGATGATGTACATAACATGCGACACTGTATTATATGATGTATGTATGTGTGATGATGTGCATAACACGCGAAGATGATTTTATGGTTTACGTATGATAATGTACATGACATGCGGTACAGTGTTTATGTATTAACCTATTTTCTTCCACTGTTGTGTACACGCAACACCATTTTCAAAAAATTCTTATGCGCCCTGTGTGTGAGATATTGCTACCTGTTTTTTCTTTGTTTTAAAGGTATATCTTTTATCTTCCTTCCTCTCCATAATCTGACACCCTGCAAAACACACACTGACACACACACTTGCGTATGTGTACACACCTTTTTGGACAAATTTTTAACTGTACACTAAAAATTATGGAATGTAAATTCTTTGACTTTTCTATATAAAAAACATGTTGACAAAAGAACAACGAAGAATTTAAATTACTTTATGACGTATCCAGAAGTAATTGTGAGAGTTCTAGATGAGGCTGAAAGTTTTTGTTGCGTTTACGCAACGCTGGCGCATTGCTCGACAAATAAATTCGCCATTGCCAATAGTAGGATCGTTGTTTTTCAGTTATTGACACGGCTATTTTATCATGGAATTTCTTATTTTATGTTAGTTTTCGCCAGTAAAACCCCATTAGAACTGTTTTGGATATTCTGGGAAGAAGAAACCATCGGTATTATCGTTTCTAACTAAAAACCTACTCTGTAATTCCGGCTTTGAAAAAGAAGTTCAAGAAAGTTGGTATTTTCGTCACGCATTTATCAATTGATGAACATATTACTCCATATTTCGCCCGACATAGTTAATCAAAGCGAAGCCAATTCACAACGGTTTCAAATTATGATGCCTCTATTCCGATTCAGGATACATTTTCCATACCATTCCATACGCTGGCAAAGGAAGTTCATTTGCGTCTATAATCGAATCCACGAATCGAAGAATCAGAGATACATGCATTTTCCAATGACAACTTCTTCACGTCATATTGTTTACACTGCTTGCTGAATGAAATAAATGTTTGGGCAATAGGTGCTGTGGGAGCAAACCGACTAAGAGAATCGAACTGACTGTTAATTTGCAACAGGGAAAAATCTGAAGAATCATTCGTACGATAAGTGTTTCGAAAAAACTAGCTCGATATATGTCGTGAGGCAGAACAATGCCGAAGGCCCCTTCAAACTTCATTGCAACGGAACCAACAAGAAGCCTCCATATATTCTCAAGAAGAAAGAAAAAGAAAAGAAGCTTACGATCACTCTACCTAGAATAATATATGGGTACAACATACATATGGCAAGAGTAGGTTTGCCTCACAAGCTGTCTGCAACTACTTATTTCAAATTATTTTATTGTCTATTGGTCAATTTCATTGCTTTCATATGTTTTTAATCATTTCTGTTAAAATAAATCATCAAGAATGATACGTTTTGATATAATACTTTACTCATCCGAGAATATTCTGTTTGTCGAGCAATGCGCCAGCGTTGCGTACACGCAACATGACGTCACAGCGTTCCCAGGTGTCAGAAAATTCTAAAATTTTACAAATAACTTATCTAAGGCAAATGTAACGCCCCTACATTGATTTCATTGCAATAAACATTTTTTTTTGCGAAAACAGCGAAAATGGATTAAGCGAACTCGTTTTGTGTAAGCACATGCGTATGCCTAAATATATATATGTTTGTAATTTGCACGAATTTTGCACGAACAATTTAAGTATGGACTTTGACCTCGAATTATGCCAAAAGTCGCTGCGAATATGTTTCTATGTATGTATGTGTATTGTAATGTTTAATGATACCGAATTGCACTACTAACGCGAATATTTAATTATTGTGTATTGTGTATTGTAACAATATTGCAACCGAAACCAACCAGATCACGTCGGGGTCACCAAATCTTTAAACGAGACACTATTTTGTGCCACCGTTGGCCAAATTATAAAAAATATTCGATTTAAATTATAAAGCCGAGCTGCTAATTAATATAAACTTGCGTATTTATTGCGTGATCTGTTTGGAATGATTTAGTCGGCTAGCGCATGCTGCAGCGACTGCAGCAGCCACACAAAACATAAAATATATATTATTGGTTAGTTTTATGCAAATGTAAAATTCAATGGGATCACCAAGCGTATACAAATTATTGTTACAAATTGTAAGAACCAACCATTGTTAGGTCGGCGAAAATCCTATAGCTGAACCCTCCACGAGGGTGCCGACTCTTCTATCATGGCTATGAGGTAAAGAAAGGGCTGAATCAAGGTGTCATGCGACCCGTGCCGATGATCAGCCTGGCTGGGGGCCCTTTTCAAAAATAGCCCAGTTGTATACGGAGCATCCGGATACCTGGCGCCCTCCGGATTAGCTAGCCTTGCCTACGTAATGCGGATCTCTGCGCAGGTGGACCTCTCTTTCTCCGCCACTCGTCGGTCCAACTATGGCTACTTTCAACAAAAATTTAAAAAACAAAATTTAAATTTAAACAAAAAAACTCTTGAAAAACCGGAAGAGGCCGAAGGTCTAACAATGGGGTGAACGCAGCAGTCATTGGACCTAGCACCGTCCCTACACAACCAATCCCAACGACGAGCTCGAAGACAGAGGTCACTGTACCCACGGTCAACTCCACTCCGGCGAAAAAGCAGGCAACTGTGCCCCACCGCCCCTCGGCCAAGAGCAATGTGGCAGGCACCTCGAAGGCGCCCGTAAGAGTAGTCAGCAAGGTGCTACAACAAGCACAGCCGGCTCTCAGTCGGGTGCGGGGGAGGTAGAAAGGCCATCCGCTAGCAAGGCCAAATTGGATAGATACACGGACCGCAAAAATGCAGCCTTATCCTCAAACGTCAGGCGACGTCGAATATCATGACCCCATCGGCCGAATGGCTGAGAAAGGTAGAGTGGGCGAAGTCTGTGTTGCCGAACTTCGTCCTCGAAAGACCCAAAGTGGACTCGAGGCACGATCAGCCAAAACGGCAACGGTCCCAAGAGGCCATAATACCCAATGCTAAGAGAGCGAGGGTGAACGCTCAGGTTGTAGCGAATAGGAGCTTTGCCGAGATGGCAAAGGAGAAAATCGTTTTGGGGGTCCTGGACCAGGGCAATCCAGATGGCAGGATCCCTAGAAACCAATGGAAGTGGGTAGAGGCAGCACTGGCTGTACACTGCTTTGAGGCTCTCCGTGAAGGGGCCAGATCGGCTGAGCTTAATAAAGCGGCCGTATCAAGAGTGGGTGAGGTTCACCCTGGCGCCAATCTAGTCGCAGTAGACTGGAAGGACGTACCGAGTAGTCCTCGGGCCATTATGTGGCATCCCGGCATCCTTCAAGAAGCTGGATATGATCCTGAAGATGTTGCAGCGTTGCAATCCCCACCTTCCATCCTCTGACTGGAAGGTCGTGAAGGTGGAGGAATCCGAGACGCCAATGAGGAGGATCATTATGGTCCTCAACAAAGAGTCGCTGGCGCCGATAGAGGAGAGGCACGAAGTGCTAAACTTCGGTTTTAGCTCGGTGCAGATCCGTATCTATAAATCGGACGCCAGGCAGACAGAGAGCCAACAGGAGGTGGAGGTAGCTCTGGCCTCGGAAATGGAGGAGCCGGAAAAATTATCCGAAGTGGATGAATGCGATTCGGTGATGTCCGACGCGTCATTGCTTCGCTGTCTGGAGGCACTGTGTCAGGAGAGCGAGGACTCCGCTGATGATAACATCGATATCAGCAAGATGTCGATGAGAATCTTGCAGATAAGCCTCCATCACTGTAAAGCAGCGACGGCTGCGGTTATACTTCGCCTGGCTGGGACGAAGTTGACCTGGTGCTGATACAGGAACCGTGGATTGAGGCCAGCAAGGTTTCTGGACTTAGCACAGCAAAATATAGGCTATTGGTAGCTCCAGAAGAAGGTAAAAACCGAACATGCATTTTGACAAAAATTTTTTGCTCTATAATTACAGCGATGGTGGTATCCCATCGGTTAGTCTGGAGCTCCAGACTAAATCGATTCGGATAGCGTCCGCATACATGGCCTACGACGTCATGGACTACTTCCGGGTCATAAACTCCAGAAACTAGTAAAGTACAGCGGCGATCTAGGCACTGGCCTACAGATCGGCTGTGATCCAAATGCTTACCATGGAATATGGGGGAGCTCAAATACAAACGAAAGGGGTGAGTAACTTTTTGATTTACTCCTCACTACTAACCTAGTAATTTGCAAACGGGGAAATGATTCTAAATTCATTATCAAAGATAGTGAAGAGGTCATCGACCTAACTTTTATCTCAAACTTTCTATATGACCAAGTCACCAATTGGAGGGTCACGAAAGATCACTGCTTCTCAGATCATAGATACATTGAAACACAATTATCTATATCCACTCCTGTACCTGTTGAGTTCACTTACCTACATAGAGCCAACTACCTTGGTGGAGACCGGAAATAGATACCCTAAGGTCAAGTTGTCGGACGCTTTTCAATAAGGCAAAGAGATTCAACTATGAGCAAAGCTGGGAAGAATATAAACAAAGCTTAGCTCAATACAAGAAAGTAATTAGACAAGCAAAGCAAGACGAGTAGAGAAGATTTTGCTCTGAAATCGAATCTTCCTCGGAAGCTGCAAAATCACCCACTAATTTATTAAACCTGATGATTTCTGGACAGATTCCAGTGATGAGTCATTAAAGGTACTCCTAGATACGCACTTCCCGGGTAGCACAGCGGTTGCACCAACATACAGCCTCTCCCACCTTCCAGTAAACGTGTTGGATGACATCATCATGGACTCCAATATAAAATGGTCCATAAATAGCTTTGACCCCTATAAATCTCCATGTCCTGACGGGATTATACCAGCCCAGTTATAGCCCGGGGGGACCTTGTAGTCTTGTTGCTAAAATACATTTTTACCAACATTACTGCGTTAGGCCAGATCCCCCCTTCATGGCTAACGTCTAAAGTGGTCTTTATACCCAAGGCCGGTAAAACATCACACACAGTCCCAAAAGATTTAAGACCCATAACCTTGTCTATAGGGTTACACCTAAGAACATAAATTGATTCCAAACTATTATCAGAATATACTATTGCTGCCTTCTTAGATATAGAAGGCGCACTCAACTACATCGATCGAGCAATGACTAATGCACTTATGTGCCTGAAGGTAGATGACCGTCTAGTGAATCAGCCATCTGCTACTGAGCAGAACGGTGACTTCTTCACTTGGTACGTCTTCTAACTGTAGGCACGGGAGTAGAGGTACTCACAGGGGGGCGTGCTATCTCCTCTTCTGTGGAACGTGGCAGTCAACACGATGCTACGTCGCATAGAAGGAGTTGGCTGCAAAGTCTGGTCCTTTAGTGCAGTGCAAGATATTGGCACTTGTCTATTCTACAAAAAGGCACAAATGTGGTAATGACAGATTACTGCACCATACTAGGGAATCGTGGTTGGAAACTCGGTCAGGTCAAAGTGACTGTATTAATTTCTTCACGGACGGCACCAAGCTCAACAACCATGTTGGGGGGGGAAGTTTACTCTGAGGAATTAAATATTCGGCAGTCTTTCCGACTTCCGGACCACTGTAGCATTTTTCAAGCAGAGATCCTAGCCATTAAAAAGACCTTGGTCTGCTTACGCAATACCGGCCTGGAAACCGGTGCGATAAGTATATTCTCGGATAGCCAGGCAGCCATTAAGTCACTTCGATGACAGACAACAATTGCCGCAAATCTCTTCAAGGATGGCACAGCAGTTTGTTATTAGCCTCATTTGGGTGCCAGGACACCAAAATATAACAGGCAATGAAATATCAGAAGAATTGGCCAGACAGGGCACGACCTCTACCCTCCTACCGGACAAGGAGGATATTCGTGTGCCAATGGCCACTTTTAAGCTACAAATAAGGCAAAAATGTAGCTCTCACGTACCATTGTACAATCAATCGCCAAATAAGGCCTAAAATCGACCCAAAGCGGCAGTTGTCAGAGCGATCACTGGACACTGGCTTGTCAGGACACATGCGACCAGAATGAATGTTCCGAGCCATGCCTTTTGCAGAAGCTGCAAAGACGAGGAAGAAGTTGAATCAGTTGAGCACTTCTTCTGCTCCTGTGAGGCTCTCCATGGAAACTACTTCCTGGGAAACTTCTTCCTTCATAACCTAGTGGAGCTAGCAAACATATATGTGATGAGGAGGATTGTAAGGTACATTGCAGCAACGGGATGGGAATCCTTTTAGCATGTCTATCTCAGGAGCAGGGTTAAAGAGAGATTCGCGGTTTCACAACTAATCTAACCTAGGTAGAAATTTTCTTAGAGCATTAAAGTTTGATTTTGCACAAGTGAACAACATACAAGTAAATACAGACACTTTAGTTGAGCAATCAAAGAACGATTTTAAGGAAATTTTTGATGGTGAATTAGGTACATTTAAATTAGGTGAAGTTTCGTTACCCATTGAAAAAATGCAAAGCCTATATTTTTTAAACCGCGAGCTATTCCTTTAGCGTGGAAAGAAATGGTAGAAAAAGAACTTAAAATTCGTATTAACCCTTTCAGGCCCGCTGTTGCCTATAGGCAACATTGGATTCAAATGCAAAAAACTCAGCTTTATCGGATTATATTGCATTGGTTATAGTTTTTATCTAGTAGGCTGTTCTTTTTTGTGCATTTCTATATATAACATAATGCATGTATTTATTTTTAATATTTAGTTTTGCTGGCTTTTTCATTAATACATCGAGTGCCTAAAAATTTCTGCAAAAAGTGTTTGTACATTTATCTTCATTATTTTTACGTTATCAGTTATATTTACACAAAAAATGGTTTTATTACTTAAAGATAGATAAATTAATAAATAAAATCAAACTTTATGAACAAAAGTGGTTTAGGTTTGTGTCAGGATTTTTCTAAAGTCAGTGTTGCCTATAGGCAACATTGGGCCTGAGTGGAACAAAAATTTTTAAACTTTTGTTATGAATAGATATGCGGGCCTTTGGGAGTTCTTCGCATTATCAAATTTATTTCGGATAGATTCATAGACAAAAGTTGTTAAAGAAATTTAGAGAAATTCAAAACACTTAACTACTCTGAAAAATCCATTTGGGGGCAATTTTGGATGTTATTGCTTTAGAAAATAACTTAAAATTTGCGCCCTGCTATTTTGGGCCACAACACTATGCACATAAGTCGCATTGATATTTTTTGGAAATATTGTAATGTTCGAGATGTATAATGCTAACAAACAACAACAAACAAATAAATGATCCAATCGATCCAGAAATGGTATATGCCTATTATCTTTTGGTGTATAAACATTGCAGTACTCAATAGTTGGCTTCTATTCCGAAAAGATTTGAAGCATATTCAATATAAGACCATTCACTTGTCCATTTTTTATTGTCAATCGGATATTGCCATTTAGCTGCTAAGCCCCACCAAAGAAAACTTTGCTTCAAAAGAGGTCTTCAGTCATAGATAATATCCCATTTTGACTCCTCGCCACGGTCTTCTGGTACAGCATCACCAGCTGTTTTTGACACTTCAACTCCAAAACTAGAAACTAAAAATATGCCCTGGATACTCTTAAAGCGATCACGTGTGATCAATTCAATTATTGGATTGAGTGGGGCCCAAAAGGACAGTGCAGACTGTAAAAAACTGGATATCCCCACCCAAAATGCTTTAAGTGTGACGACTCTATATTTGCTCAAATTCATTCAAAAACTTCTTTGTTTCATTTTACACATAATTAATGATTAAATATAATTGAGGATATAAAAAAACCATCCAAATAATTTATTAACATATATTAAAATGCAAAAAAATTGTATTCAGCAATTGCGTATACGTAATATGTTGCCTGTAGGCAACATTTCGGTGGGGCCAAACTAGGATACCCAGGACCTTGAAATTTTTTTCTGTGACTATTTGTGGCTATATTAAGATAATTCTAAGGTCAAATATTTTTTAAGTCCTCCCATTTTAATTCGGGCCTGAAAGGGTTAAAAAAGATACAATATTTTAGAAACTGTTGATTATTCAGATTGGGGAACGCCTTTAATACTAATAATTCAGATGTTTTCCAGTTTTCATATGCCGAAAAGGATTCACCTCTAATTACTAAGCGCGCTGTATTATCAGAGTTAGCACAATTATTCGATCCCTTAGAGTTTTTAAGCCCCTTGTAATTTTAGGAAAGATATTCATGCAAGAACTGTGGCTACTGAACCAAGAATGGGATGCAGAGTTGAGCTGCGCAATGGCAAAAATATAGAAAAGAGTGGACTCAAGTAAAAGAATGCTCTCTTCCTCGGTCGGTCGTTCCGTTGGAAAACTCAGTCGGTACTCTAGAGCTTTGTGGGTTCTCAGATGCGTCTTGTAGGGCTTATGGGGCCGCAATATACGAGCTCGAGTGATTAGTAATGAAGGTACTATTACCGTACGACTTGTGACTGCTAAGTCTAAAGTAGCTCCAGTAAAAGCTACCTCACTGCCACGCTTAGAGTTGCAAGGAGCATGTTTGTTAGCACGACTTATGACAAAAGTTATTTCATGTATCCATGTAAAGGTCTTTCAGACGCGATATTTTACAGATTCAACTACTCTAATTGAGGACCAATTAGATATCCTCTCACGCTAACCGATGGTGCACCTTTGTGGTAATAGAGTCGCTCAGATCCAAGAACTAAGTAATATAGACAATTGGTTCAAATTTGAATCTAAACTTAACCCAGCAGAAATTGTATCCAGAGGTTTATTTACAACTGAATTCACAGAGCTGCAATGAGTGCGCTCGAGCCTGTACGAGTATATCAAGTAAAATGTGAGTGTGAGTAGCAAACCAAAATGAGCTTTTTTGAGTGTCGCGCTCACAGTGAACGGAAAGCTGCGGTGAGATAACTCGTACCTGTATGAGCATCAAAAGTAAAATGTGAGTGTGCGAGAGCATGTTTAAGTGTTGCGCGGAAACTGAACTTTCAAAAGCAATAATATAGGTAAAAGAGAGCTTTTTGTTTTGATTGTGTGCGGCTTAGCAGAAGCTCAGGCTTTAGCACAAGACATTGGGAAGGTGCAGTGGGAAATTAAAATGTATGCAAGGCAGTTTACTTAGAAAAATTTGTTGTATGCTTTTTATGCAGTTTTATTCATATATACACTTTTTTTAACTTATAACAAAATTAAAAAACTTATAGATTCATTTTTTTACTTAAAACAACATTTTGAAACTTAAAAATAAATAACGCAAGAAACAAACACAATTTTAAAGAAATTACAATTTTTTTCAGTCACTTAAAAATAAAACCTATAAAGATTTAAAATTTCATGAAATTATTAAAAATTATATGAATTATTTCTTATAACTAAATTTGTTTTTTCGCTTATCTGTATTTTAACTGTTCTGACTGACTTAAATTTTTGCAGCATTTGTGGCGGGTTAGATTGGATGTTTGGCCTTTAATATATTTTAAAAACTCACAACATAAATAAGCCCATTTATAACAATTGCGTCTGGTTTTAATATTTCGCAAAGCACTTTCCAAACAAAAATGCATGCCTTTGGTGAAGTCGTCCTGACTTTTTACAAACTCGTTTTTGCCAGTGGCCGACAATGAGTTGGCAAAGCTTTGAGAGTTTTTCAGAGCAACGTAACTCTAAATTTAGTTTAATTGCAAATAAAGAATGCCAATTTACAGATATAGTTGGCGAATGTAAATTTTCTAATGATTTTTTAAAACTCCAAAGAGTATTTAGCTACATCTATCGTTGGCGTAGTTCTCTATTTAAAATTAATTTAAAAACTACAAGTGCCTTAACGGTAGCTAAACTTATAGGTGGTTTACCTTATATGATTTTTAATTTGCAAAATTTAAGATTCCCTCAGGAAATAATTAAACTAAATGCTGGGGTAGAAATGAAAACTGCAAAGATTCAAATATTGAATCCATTTATAGATATGCATGAGGATAGTGTTCCAATTGTCCGTGTAGGTGGCAGATTGTCTAAAGCTAATGTACCATTTGAGGTAAAGCATCCGATTTTTATGCCAAATGATCATTCTGTTGAAAGTGCTTTATTTGAATACACACATAGAATTAATATGCATGCCGAAGCGCAATCATTGTGCGCTTTTGTGCGGCAGAAACATTGGCTTATTCATTGCAGAAAATTGGCTCGCAAGACGGTTCGGAGCTGCGTGGCATGCTTCCGACAACGTCCCAAATTAGCAACGCCAATCAGGGGGTCATTGCCTGAAAGCCGAGTTCAACAAGGTGTTTTTTCGTTTAAGAGACTTCTTAAACTGGACTTCGCTGGACCGTTTTGGATGCATTTTGACATTAGAGGACGCCAACCAGTCAAGGTCTACCTATGCGTATTTGTATGCTTTCTGACAAAAGCATGTCATCTGGAGCTCGTATCCGACTTAAGCACCAATGGTTTTATTGCCGCTTTCAAACGCTTCTTTGCCAGACGTGGATTAAGCACTGACCTTTTCTGCGATAAGGCCACTAACTTTGTGGGCGCAGCACGTCAGTTGCAACAAACAGCAGACGTTTTTATAGAAGAAAGCAGCTAACTATATTGGATCTCTGTAGCCAAAAGGGTATAAATTTTCATTTTATACCTCCTCGCTCACCGCATTTCGGAGGGTTGTGGGAGAGTGCAGTAAAAATTGCCAAACAACTGCTTGTCCGGTGCCTAAATGGAGTGGCACTCAACTATGAGGAACTTTCCACGGCCACTGTAATGAATTCCCGGCCACTTCATCAGATATCCGAACGACTATGAAGCCTTGACGCCAGGCCATTTCCTAGGTGGTCGACCACTCAATGCCCTGTCCGAGTACTGCGACGATGCGACTCTGAAATTATCCATTTCAAATAGTTGGAAAAGAATACTGACTATCCATCATGCCTTTTGGCAGCGGTGGTCCCTAGAATATTTGACTCTTTTACAGGAACGCACCAAATGGAAGTCAGTATGCAACAACCTTCAACCAGGAACTATGGTACTCATTGCTAAAGACAATATGCCCCCAGGACAATGGTTGCTTGGTCGAGTGCACGAAGTTCATCCTGGATCTGACAATGTAGTCCGTGTCGTAACTATCAAAACAAAGTCCGGCATGTATAAGCGAAACGTTCATAGGATTTGTCCTCTACCTTTGCCATCACCTTAAAATAACATAGTTTGTTGGTAGAGATTCCAAGGCGGGGAGTATGTTGGCGCCTAAAACAGCCAATTTATAAAATATTTTTATAAAAAATTGAATTACGCTAGTTTACAAATTTAAGGGTCATCGAGTGAACCTTCATAAAAAAGTGTTTTTTAGGGTAATTTGGGGTCAAGAAACACGAAAACGGCAACCTTTTTTTTCTTAAGCACCGTTTTCGAGATATTTTCGAAAAACATGATTTCGGCACTTATTTCATTTATTTTTCAGTATCTCGTGAACAAAATTTTGTATCGAAATGAAAGACAATTAGATCGAAAGGTATTGACTTGCTCTTTACAGTGATATTATGTACAGATTAATTAAAAATTATAGAAGTTACAAGCAACCAAAGTCGAAAAAAGTGTAATTTTCGACCAATTTTCAAAATTACTAATTTTCGACTTGCTTGTTATTAACGAAAAAAATTTTTAAAAATTATGTTAAGCTATAACTGAAAGAGAATTCTTTACGAACATTTCGAGTCTAAGATCTTTAAAATCGGGTAAGAATTGTAGATGTTATGAAACCATATACGAAAGTTCCAAACTTCACTCATTCACACTTTTGTATGAAAAAAAATTTTTCACTCAAAGTTTTTCATTTGCGTACATTTTCGTCTTCACGCATTTGTATGCAGCTGTAGTCGTGTTCATTCATGGTTCCATAACATCTTCAGTTCCTATCCGATTTCGAAGATCTTCGACTCTTAATATATTTTTTAAATATTTTTTTTCGTTAATAATGGGCAAAGTTTGTAATTTTGAAAAATTGTATAAATTTTCGACTTTAGGTGCTTGTAACTTCGATAATTTTGACTTAATCTGTACATAATTATATATCACTGTAAAGAGCAAATCAATACCTTTCGATCTAATTGTCTTTCATGTCGATACAAAATTTTGTACACGAGATATTGAAAAATAACTGAAGTAAGTGCCCAAAACATGTTTTTCGAAAATATCTCGAAAACGGTGCTTAAGAAAAAAAAGGTTGTCATTTTCGTGTTTCTCGACCCCAAATTACCCTAAAAAACACTTTTTTACGAAGGTTTATTTTTCGTGTAAACTAGTGTTATAGTTAAAATAACTAGATAAAAAAGATATTGTTTGAATTGTATAAAGTAACGCAAAAATGCAAGCATAAAATAGCTGAATGCTGCGATAATTGTAAAATTGAATATTGTCACTAACTAGACTTTAGTATTTAACTAATTTAGTGTTGTTAAGCTTAGTAATCGATGTGTTAATTGTATGAAATTAGCCAATATTGTCATCGATATATGTTATTGTATTATATATAATTGAATTAAGCCGACAACCGGCAAAAATAAAATTGAGTTTTTTTCCGAGTCTGTAAGGCACAGCAATAGTTCTGTTTTTTAGCTGAGATTATTATTCCGGCCTGGCCTTAGAATTTGCGGAAACAAACTGCTTATTAGGATTTAAGCAAAATTTGGTTCTCAATATAGTAGTCCTCATATCCATTACTTTATACTGCTTCTCTTATTACCTTAGTCCAACCATCCAATAGCTGAGCTTGTCTTAAGCGATGCACTATATTATCAGTCAGCATAAAACACGATACTGTAACGACCTCCGGTTTGTCCGGAACAACGGCTGGGATACCTCAGCTATGCCCAGGGTAAATGTCACAACAAAATTTATATTTGGTGAGACTTTCGATATTTTCAACAAAACACAATTTGCTTTTAGTTTTAAAAATATATTTTCCGCCTTTTTGCGGTCTATTATCACAGTACACTTAAGTCGAGCCCACACGCTCTCTATTTTACACAAAAGTGAGAAAGTTCTCTTGAGAGTGTAAGACGTGTTTTTTCTGTGCTCTGGCTTTTTAATTTATTTTCGGTGTTTATTTTTATTTTAAATCTTTCATTATTTGATTTTTACAAGTTCTTGTAATACTTTATGTTAAAGTGGACTTGTTTATGCTTTTTGGCAGTGCATTTCATTCGTTTATTACTTTTTTTATTTACATTAAAATAGCGTCATTGCTTGCGCGGTTTTTTTTTTTTTTTTTTGTTGTTAGTGCTTTCTGTTATTTTATTTTTGTTTTGTGCGTGAGAGAGCCTCTGATTGTTTTTAAGCGGCGCTCGCTAGTTTATGTTTGTGTAAGCTTTTTACAGCGTGCGCTCAATTTTGTGGTGAGTTTCTTTTGACTTGCGCTCTTCTTTTGGATTTTGTTGTTGCCCTCTCATTTGTTTGTTCTGCATATTTTTGTACCCAGTAGAAATTCTTGGATCGCTTGTATAATGTCGTGCTGCCTTGATTCTTGCATGAGCAAAGATGTGTTTGATGGGGATAAGCTTCGTTGCCTAACTTGCTGGTTGTGTGACAAGGTTATTCATTTAAAGTGTGCTGGGCTGACTGGTCGTGACTTTGACAGGTTATATGGTAAGCCCAAGCCAACCTGTGGCGGTACTAGATGGTCATGCCCCACATGCTTTAAAATGCAAGGGAACTTTTCTCGAATGTACAATAACGTTCGAAATGAGTTTCTCAGGCTTAAAAAAGCTGGCTAATCAAATGTCGTCTGAGTTTGATAACGGTCTTAAACTGCTTAGTGACTATAATTTTGCCACGCCTCCAAAGCGTTCAGTACCGACGCCTCCCCTGCCCCTCAATTGCGCCTTCCGCTTCCCTCTGCTCCTCCCGTTTCTCCTCTAACTCCAATTCCAGGATCGCCGTTGCTTGCTTCGTTTTCGTCTCCGGCCCCTTGTCTTGATTCTTTAAAG
Source organism: Chymomyza costata (assembly GCA_018150985.1). Taxonomy (NCBI): domain Eukaryota; kingdom Metazoa; phylum Arthropoda; class Insecta; order Diptera; family Drosophilidae; genus Chymomyza; species Chymomyza costata. The sequence goes on from JAECWU010000166.1 coordinate 981,487, forward strand.
ACGAAGCCCTCTACGCCACCGCAATCCTCTAATTATTTGATTGATTTGCCTCCGCCTAGATGACCGGATCTAATCGTGACTTCTCGAATTATTTGTATGCCCGGTCTGAATTTATCCTTTTAAATAGAAATTGCTATCAAAATTATTTATCCCGTTGCCGTGAACAATTTTCTATTGATCCGAAACAGTTCTTTAATTTTGTAAATTCAAAACGTAAGTCTGATCTATTTCCTTCTACACTCGTGTATAATGGTGAAGTAGCCTCGACTGACGCAGGTATTTCTAACTTATTTGCTAGTTTTTTTCAATCTACTTACTCTGCAAAGTCTTACTCTCCTACTTCTTATCCTTTCAATATTTCATCCGGTAACGGTCTATTTGTTCCATTTATTAGCAATGATGATCTCAATTCTGGTATTTGCTCACTTAAAATGTCTTATTCGCCAGGTCCTGATAACGTTCCTACCTGTGTTATCAAAGCTTGCGCACTTGCGCTTCATGTACCCTTGCTGAAACTATTTAATTTGTCACTTGAATCGGCCTCTTTCCCAAACATTTGGAAATTGTCTTTTATTGTCCCACTTCACAAAAAGGGTAATAGATCCGATGTTTCCAATTATCGTGGCATCGCCAAATTGTCTTCAATTCCCAAACTGTTTGAAAAATTTTAGTGGCTCATTTGCAGCATCTTTGTAAGTCACTTATTTCCCCGTGCCAGCATGGATTTATGAAAGGTCGTTCTACCTCTACAAATCTTCTCGAGTTTACATCCTTTGTTTTTAAAGGATTTTCAAATAAACTTCAAACAGATGTCATTTATACTGATTTTTCTACAGTTGTGAATAAAGCCAGGTGTGTTTTAGGGTACATTAAACGCTGGTCAAAGGAATTTAACGATCCCTGTACGACCAAGATTCTTTATTGTGCTCTTGTTCGCCCAGGACTTGAGTACTGTTCCTGTGTTTGGTGCCCCCAATATAAAAAATATCAAGCACGAATCGAATCTGTGCAGAAACAGTTTCTCCTGTTTGCTCTTCGTAGCTTAAATTGGGACCCCAACATCCGATTGCCTCCTTATGCCAGTAGACTTCTTCTAATTGATCTTCCTTCATTAGAAAATCGTAGGATTGCCCTTAATGCTATTTTTCTGCATAAACTTATAACAGGATATATTGATTCCCCTTTCCTACTTCGGCTGCTTTTGTTCAACATTCCTAGACGTTCCTCTAGGAATTTTGTACCCTTAACTCTACCGAGATGCACTACCAACTATGCTCTACATGAGCCATTACGAGTTTTATGTTCAACTTATAACGACTTGGCTAGTATCCTCTCAAGTGAACTTTCTCCTTCTAGTTTGATGAGAGCTGTTTTAAATTACCTTGGCACCACCTAGGATCTCCGGCCGCTCTTCGTGTGGGTGGGAGCGCGGCTTGCCTGAGGACGGATTGCGAGTTCAACTTGTTTTGCCACTGACCACATTTGGCTGTGGGTAGGGGCATAGCTGGCCATCTGGCAAATAAAATACCCCCACCGGGTCAGTGGCAAAATACCTAATATTATTTATTATAAGTTTTATTTATTGTTTCTTTTTATTGTGTTTTTGTATTAAATGTATTTGTATTTTTTTTGTATTAATCAACTGTTAAATTTATATGTTGATCTTAAATAAATAAATAAATAAATAAAATAATATTTTTAGCAAAACTATATTTTGGGAAAACAGCGTTAAACTTAAATCTAACAATTAAACAGATTTAATAATTTAATAAGGTTTACTGCCCTTTTACGGCGATACGCTCACCCAGATTGTTAAATCCTGGTAGCAAAACTTGGCGTGTCTCGTTCACAAAAACGTATAAACTCCGACGCGGTCGCACCCGGTGCGCTACTAATTAAATATATCCTTATATCCGTCCTTTGCGACAATTATATATTTGGTTACTCGAAAACACCTTTAAATCTGCGGCACTGATTTTAATACTTTTCTCACTAGAGATCTTTCTTTTTCCTAAGACTCTCTCAGACTGTTCACTTCACAAACTCACGAAGACTGCCCCGATTTGGCTGTCGATCCGCCTTATATTGGCCTCGATCGGTGCCAAATCCTTAAATTCCCGCCTAAACGTATACTAATAAATCCTATACGGCACTCTGCTTATCTATCTATCTATCTTAATAGAAAAGAAAGAGCCCGCCGTACCTAACACTATCTCTATCACCTACACCTATGCCCTACTACCATTAACCTACGCACTAATACAAAACAATAATTAGCGCGCCCAGCTTAAAGGCCGTTATATCTTAAGTAGTGTTGGTGAGAGTTGGCGCGCTTTCACCGCTACTCTCCTCAAGCAGTTCAAGCAGTTTACCTATTGCCCTATTGGCAAATTCGGAACAATGTTGTGAGGCGGCAAATTGCCTCCCCCTTTCTTCGGGAAAATAAAAAAAATCAAAAAAAAATGCTGGCACTTACCCTGGCAAACATTGGCCCAGCTGTGGCTCCACCAAACGGCATGGCGTCCGTGGCCAGTTGCACCACCCCTGTGGATCCTCCTCGCGAGCTGAACGTCACTCGCCATCCTTCGTTCGCCCTTACCTGTGCCATAAATCGGCACCAGGTCAAGCGGCGCAACGGCCTCCCTAAACGTTCTGCTGTCTTCCCTCATTGGGAGAATAGCCAGATACGCTGCCTAACCTTTGTTGGTCCCCGTGCTCCCTCATTCGGAGTCAACGGCCAACGCAACAAAGGTCATAAAAAAACTACACTCGCTGCACACTACTTGGGATGCTCCACCAGCCATCCCAAAGCGCAGCTCTGCTCATTTCCTACAACTGCCACGTCCCAAAACAGTTGGCTTCGCACGCAGCTGCCAAGCTGCTCTGGCACGCCATGACATTTTTCATTAAAAATTTTCCTTTTTCCCTACAATCAATTCTAAACCTAACCTATTTTTCAAATTTACTCTATACTACCTTTTCTCTATTTGTTATACCATCGTGCCCACTGTGCACGATCACAACCAAAACCGTTAGAGCTATTTTCTACCAAATAGCTTCCTACTGCCTTACTGTATCAGTCAGCTTTTTAATGGCTATCCCTTTTCAGCCACCTATGCGCATGCGCGCCAGGCAACGCTATTATCAGCTGCACTACTAAAAAGAGGAAGAGTTGCTGCAGCAAAATGCAATGTAAGTATATAAAATAAATAACAAAAAAAACCTTTTTCCTGCCAACCTAATTTATTGCAGCTATGTGAAAACCACACCGTCCTTCTACCCACCTGCATCTACGGAATCGCCGTCCGCCTATCTATTTTAAGATTGCAGCCTTGCGCCAATTTGCATATTTTGGCCCCGGCCTGCAAATCTACCACCTAAGCCCCTTATTGGACCCGGTATGTACCTTCCATTACCTCTACTATGCTGCACTCATCTTCTCTTTTCCTTTTAGGACCTTATTGGAGCCTGCCAAACAAAATTATAAATAAACAACTATAAAAATAAACAAAACCTGTGATGTGTATAAAAACTTGTAGTAGTGCCGTGGAAAACAAAAATATATCAACAAAAATGTAAACAATAGAAGATCACAATAAACCAAAACCTAGATACCGCACCACTTGTGCAAATTCGTATCGAAAATAAAACGTGTATAATAATTTTTTTACTTTTCATGTGTCAATTTCTATTCCTAGCATTTTCTCAACTATGGCCGTCCTATTCCTTGGCCAAAACAAAAATCCTCGGGCCACCACCTTGGCCCCAACGTACCCTATAGCGCAGTCCGCCCGTCGTCAGGAGTTTTCCGCCATTTGCTTGTGGTCGATCTTGCTGCCGCCTTCGCCGTACCATAGAAGATACGGCTATTGGCCACGCAGCTTCATCGGCCAGCTGCCGCCACACACGCCGGGGCGCTGATGCCTCCTCGTGTTGCGCTACCGCCGCATAGCGACGCGTACTTTTGCGCTCTGGTGCCTGCTGCGCTTTCTTGCGCCTCCACGGTGCCGGGCCCTTCGCAAGCATCCGCCTAGATAGGCCATGATCTTGCGAATCGCTCGCCGGCTGCCATTGACGCTGTTGTTGCTGCTCCTGATTCGTCTCTCTTTGTCGTTGTTGTTGTTTTTGTTGCTTCTGCTGCTGTTGGAGCTTTTGTTGCGGCTGGCATTGCCGCTGTTCTTGTTGTCGTCGCTGCTGCCTTTGCTGCTGTGAATGCGGCTGGTCTTGCCGCTGTCGATGCTGCATATTCTGCCTTCTAGGCCCCTGCTGGTTTTGTTGTTTCTGCTGTTGCTGTCGACGTTGCTGCTGTTTCTCTTGTTGGCGCTGCCTATGGCGCTGAAACTCCTCCGTTGTCAAATCCGTGATGCCGGGCCCATTGCAAGCCTGCGCCTGAGAAGGCTGAGTGCTTGCAATGCGCTCACCAGCAACAAGTGCCTGTGAAGCTGCATCTTGTGCTGCCGTTATGCCGGGCCCGTGGCCGCCTTCCGCCTGTATGGCTAGAGGCTCCGCCACCCGCTCTCCGGCTACAAATGCCTGCGTCATGGCATCTCTGCTGGGCCCTTGGCAAGCTTCCGCCTCAGTGGGCTGAATAAATGCCAACCGCTCGCCAGCTAAAATTGCCTGCGTAGCTGCCTCTTGAGTAGGCTGAGGATTCGACGCTGTGCCGGGCCCGTGGCTGCCTTCCACCTGCATGGCCTGAGGCTCCGCCACCCGATGTTGTTGCCCGTTTGTCTTCTTATTGGCAAATTTTAGATCGTGTCCAGCACAGCTAAAATTGAAACCCATGCGCGATAGGAAATCCCACCCAAGGATCAACCCGCCCACCACTCCCGGCATCACAAGGAGCCCTATAGTGGTGCGGCCGTATCCAAAGGCGATTTCTAAATCAATTCCTCGCATGATTTCGCTGTGCCGGCCGTCCGCCAGGCAAACTTCACGCAGCACTAACTTTGTGCTTATAAAGCTGCTGGTCGCACCCGTATCGATTGTGGCCTCTAAGAGTTCGCCGCCAATCAAAACCGTGGCCTTAATCCTACTGCCTTCGCTCACCAGTTCTCCCAATAATGGTTTTGGGACAGAGACTGGTGCGAATCTCGCTCTTCCCTTTTTTAACTGGGACTCTGAGCAACTTTTAAGGCATGAACATTGCTTCTGGCAGTCGTGGCCAATCTCCCGCAACGCCAGCAAGTATTCTATTGGCTGGTTGCGGCACATGTGGGAGCAATGTCCAGCCTGCCCGCACCGCCAGCAAGTATCTGCTGGGCCTGGAAATTCTTCCCGATGCTGGCTATTTTGAGGTCTGCGCGCTTCTCTAAGCAAAATTGGCAAATCACGCTGTGGCACATTAGGCGCCTGCCAACGCCGCTGATATGCTCCGGGCATATCACGGGTTGGCGGCATTTCACCTTGCGATGCATACATGGCCCTGGGCCGTGCATGCCGCGCATCCGCTGCTAAGATTTGGCGGTCTCTCTCCAAATCCTCAAACTCATCAGCTAACTCCATAAGCTGGCTGAGAGTTTGAAATTGGCCTCGCCTTACAAACGCGCGCAGATCAGGCAAGCTGTGGTCATAGATCATCTGCAGCTGGTGCTCCTTCGTATAACGACAAGGGCGCATCAGAGTCTGCATCTCTACCATATACGCCTTAAACGGCTCATACAGCCCTTGCCTGCGCTGATTTATTTCCTCCCGCAGCTTCGAATAATAGCCTCTGGGAAGGAAATAGCCCTCAAAATCCTCTACAAAAGCCGCCCATGTGTTCCAATGGTTATTATTGGCCACATACCATTTAAGGGCCACGCCTTGTAGGAGCTCAGGCATAGATCTTGGAACCAAGTCCAGGTCCAGGCCATACGCTTCGGCCGACCATTCTACTTGTTCCAAGAATTCCAGCGGCTTAGTGGAACCATCAAAACTGAAGGTCCACTCGCGCACTTGCTCCGCAACTTTAGTAAGTCGCTAAGCCCGCTGGAACCGCCTGGCATATTCTGTGGCACAGGAATTTGGAACATATCATTGTTCCTGAATTATCCTGTGCCCCAGGGTGTGGGTCTCTGATCAAGATGAGCTGCTTGAGTGCTGTTGGCCATTCCTGCAAGACCCTCTGGTACTGGAACTGCCCGGCTTCCACAGCCACTCGCTTCCAGATTGCCTGTTAGCGACCGCTGGCCATGCTTTCTGGCCAGCTCGCTCAACCGCAAAGCCCATTTTATTTGGCCTTCCTGCATATAAGCCCACTGTGAGAATTGTTGACGCAATTCATCCACAGTGCCCGCCATTTGGAGACCAAACTCCTGGCCATATGCTAGAAGCTCTTCACGCCTTAGATATTTTATCCAAGCGCGTGCCGCCATTTTGTGTATGTGTCCGACCTAGGCAATATGAAATATAATTTTAAAATGCAAGCAAATTTTTATATTCAAAATATCGAAAGTCCCTGCTCGGGCGCCAGTTGTAACGACCTCCGGTTTGTCCGGAACAACGGCTGGGATAGCTCAGCTATGCCCAGGGTAAATGTCACAACAAAATTTATATTTGCTGAGACTTTCGATATTTTAAACAAAACACAATTTGCTTTTAGTTTTAAAAATATATTATCCGCCTTTTTGCGGTCTATTATCACAGTACACTTAAGTCGAGCCCACACGCTCTCTATTTTACACAAAATAATATTTTAAGCAAAACTATATTTTGGGAAAACAGCGTTAAGCTTAAATCTAACAATTAAACAGATTTAATAATTTAATAAGGTTTACTGCCCTTTTACGGCGATACGCTCACCCAGATTGTTAAATCCTGGTAGCAAAAGTTGGCGTGGCTCGTTCACGAAAACGTATAAGCTCCGACGCGGTCGCACCCGGTGCGCTACTAATTAAATATATCCTTATATCCGTCCTTTGCGACAATTATATATTTGGTTACTCGAAATCGCCTTTAAATCTGCGGCACTGATTTTAATACTTTTCTCACTGGAGATCTTTATTTTTCCTAAGACTCTCTCAGACTGTTCACTTCACAAACTCACGAAGACTGCCCCGATTTGGCTGTCGATCCGCCTTATATTGGCCTCGATCGGCGCTAAATCCTTAAATTCCCGCCTTAATGTATACTAATAAATCCTATACGGCACTCTGCTTATCTATCTATCTATCTTAATAGAAAAGAAAGAGCCCGCCGTACCTAACACTATCTCTATCACCTACACCTATGCCCTACTACCATTAACCTACGCACTAATACAAAACAATAATTAGCGCGCCCAGCTTAAAGGCCGTTATATCTTAACTAGTGTTGGTGAGAGTTGGCGCGCTTCCACCGCTACTCTTACCAAGCAGTTCAAATTGCATTGGCAAATTCGGAACAATGTTGTGAGGCGGCAAATTGCCTCCTCAAAATACTCTACTTAATGCATCCACGTAGCGCATTTTGCATCCAGAGCGATGTTCTATCTCGTAGTCAAAATCCTGAAGATACATGGCCCATCGAACTACTCTGAGCGGAAATTATTTCTTTATCATGGTCAAAGTGAACGCGTTACAATCAGTTATGATTCTGAACTTCATCCCAAGTACACATATCCTCCACTTCATCAACGCACCTATCACTGCCAGAACTTCTAGCTCATAATAATAATACTTTTCCTCCTGGGCTGTTGTCTCCCGACTCATATAATGAACCGGATGCCACATCCTGTCTCATATCTTGACGCGTCCGTATGTATCTCCGTGTCCAACCTAGGATCGTTTAATTTCAAAACTGGTCCCCTTGTCAATGCTGCCTTCAATTGTTTAAAAGCTACCATCTGCAACTCCTTGAATTCAAATTTATTATCCTTTCTTAACATATACGACAATGGCTTTGCAATAATGGCATTCCCTTCAATAAATTTGCGGATTAACGAAGCTAATCCCAAAAATCTTTGGACCCCCTTTTTGTCTCGTGGCACTGGAAAAGTTGCTACTGCACGAGTTTTTTCTTCAGCTGATGTATAGTATTATATTCTATGATATAGCCCAAAAACTGTACAAGTGTCTTCAAAAACTGGCACTTGGCCCAATTTATTCTCAATCCATTCGAAGCTGCCACATATAAAACTCTTTTCAGCTTTAATAGCCCATCAGCTATATTTTGACTTGGAATGATCACATCATCCATATAAACCACAACGACATTGTCCTTAATCAAATCTCAAAACACAGCCATAATAAAACGAGTAAAAACCGCTTGGGAGTTCGAAATTCCAAACGGGACATACAAAAATTCGTACTGTCCACTCTGACGAATGCAGTATACTTTTGAGAACTTGCTTCAATTGGCACATGGTAAATCCGTTAGTTAAATCAAGCGTAGTATAAACGTTCACGCTATCTATATGTGGCATAGGATTTCTAAATATCTTTTCATTCAGCTTACGATAGTCGCAACATAACCGATCTTTCTTGTTTTCATTTTTTACCAAAGCTGCCGGTGACGCATAATCGGATACACTTGGTTTTATACATTTTTCTTTCAGCCATTTCTTAACTTGGTCGTCTTCAATCTTCCGATCACTATGCGATAAACGCCTGGGTTGCTGACACAAGTATTTCGTCGGTTAGCACAATTTTCATTTCTACTGGTGATTTCACATTTCTTTTCGGCACATACTTTTCAATCATTTCGTAAACCTGTCTCGCCTGACACTGATTCAAATACGACAAATCGATTTCAAGTTTCGTTTTCAAATCTTCAGAGCTTATTATAGACAAACACTTAAACTCGGTCGTCAACTCTGAACAATTGATATTTCCGCTGGAAAAATCAACATTATCCCTGCTTCTATCGGAACTCTCCATTATAACTTGTGTTCCCTGTTTCTTTACATACCAATCAACAGAATTAAGCATTGTCCGTCCCAAAATCGCATCAAAGTCAATATCTTTCTCCGAAACAGCATGAAACATGATATTGATTCCATCAATTTGGACAGGTAAGACAATCCTACCCATTGAAAACAACTGAGCTCCAGCAATTTGCTGACACAGCTGCTCTATTTCCTGCTTTCTTGCACTTAAAACATAACATTTCTTTTACTGGACAGTCTTTTTCAATATGCGATTTATCTCTACACTTAAAGCACATAATTAGCCTTTTCTTTCTATATTATTTCTGCATCCGATTGCCAACCCTGTTCTTCATACGATGATTTTGCCTGACCACGAACTTTTTGAGAGGACTCAATTTGATATTTCAGCTCCCTGATAGTTCTCGCCTGGTATAATAACGCTTTGTTCGATCTTCTATCTTGTATCGCATCTATAAAAAATTTTATCAAACTCTCCTCTTCCATATCTATAGGCTTTGCAATTTCTATCATACCATACGAAAGTTCATACAAAGTCTCGCCTTTCTTTTGCTTTCGTTTTCCCAATCTAAGATGAATTTCTGCCGACGCACAGTGGCACGGAAGACGAAAAAGCGTTGCAAAAATCATATTTTCTAAATCCATAGACAGATTTTATGAATTAAATTGTAATTGAAAGATAAATGTTCAGGCTTTTTTTTTTTTTTATCACTTATAAATTTTTGTTCATAATTTTATATTTTAGTCAAGAAATTTAATTTAACAATGCTTTTTTATTATAATATAATTTGTCCTTATCAGTAGTTTTTTGTAAAATAATCATCCACATAATTCCATTGTGGAGGTGGACCGCTTGGCCCCCACTTTGCGCACAGCGTCAAGCGAAGGTTCACTCCAACGACAGGGGGGAGTGGACATGGAGCCGGGTATTGTTAATGGCGAGTTCCACTTCACCGGCCCGTCAATGACGGCAAATGAGCTTGCACTAGTGCTGGCTCGCCTGCCACTCAGCGACGAGTCGGAGAGCAGGAGCGAGCCTGCAGCAGTCCCGGCTTCACCAAAGGATGAAGAGAAAGATAGGGCTCTCCAACGCAAACAGCGCAACGGGTACAGGGCTTCGCTTAAGTATCTTAAGACACTTAGCGCCCGCAGCCCGGACACGCTGACAGCGAAGGAGGAGGCCCTAAAGAAGAAGCACGAGTACAAAGTGCGGCGTTACGAGCGGCTCACCAACAGTGATGCTGCCCAAACACCGGCACACAGTACGACTGCGGAGAAGGACCAAGCTGGAGCATCGGCGGCATCGACAGTGGAGGAGCTCCCTTCCACTTCGAAGCAAGCCAAAGCTCCTGCTAAGGCCCCGGCTAAGAACTGCCAGAGACCACCCTTGGCGTCGACCTCACTCACCTGTAAGGAGAGAACGGATGGCAAAAAGGGTGCCATCTCTAAGCGGCAGAGATCCGATGATTCGACGAAGGCCTCAGAGAACAAGCGGGTTAGACCGGATAATGGTCTGGCCAGTTTGGGCTCACGGCCTGAGCTTCAAAGAGCCATTATTGATCGAAATGACCCGGAAGGGAAAATTTCACCCGATAACTGGCTCATTTTGGAGAGAATCATTATGCTATCCATGATGCCATGACACGCAGCGAAGATCCATTCATTGCTGAGTTTGATGGCATCAATTGGTATAAGGGAGCTAAAGTCGTGGCCTGTGCCAACGAGGAATCCTTAAAATTCCTCACAGACATAGTAGGCGGCATTAGAGAACCCTGGCCTTGCGCAAGGATCGAAGTCGTCGCTACAGATCAAGTTCCGACCCGTTCGATCATTAAGGTATGGATCCCACCCCCAATTATGGAGGACCAAACCATACTGAACATGATCAAAGGTCAGAACGCAGACTGTAAAACCGACGACTGGAGTATAGTGAGAGGGTTGGCGCGCGACGCTGGAAACGGCAAGGATCTCTGGATTAGCATTGGTCGAGCATCCACGAGCCTCATCCCTAGCGAAGCAAGGCCAACAAGCAATTGTTTTAAGCTGAGATGTTAGGTCAGCCGAACAATCTTAGGGTGGTGCAGATCAATCTGCATCACTCTATGGTACCATCGACTGACCTACTGCGGTTCATGGAGGAGGAGAGGATAGACGTGGCTCTTGTCCAGGAGCCCTGGATCTCCGGTGAAAGGGTTCTTGGTCTAAGAGCTCGCGGATATCATCTCCTCTTCCCCAGAAACGTGGGTAAGCCAAGAACATGTATCGGGGTAAGGACTGGGCTTAATGTACTTTTCTTTCCTCGTTACAGTGACAAGGACCTCACGGTGGTAATGCTGGAAACAAGGACCAGGAAAAACCTATACCTTGCCTCAGCATACCTTCCCTACGAGGAAAAAGACCCACCCTCGGACAGGATCAAGGCGCTAGTTCAGCTTGTGCAGAAGGAGTGCAACGATCTAATCCTTGGGTGTGACGCTAATGCCCACCACTCCATTTGGGGAAGCACGGGCATTAATGATCGAGGAGCAGCACTGCTCGATTATGTGCTAAGCACAAACCTAATTGTGTGTAACCGGGGTAACCACCCCACCTTCCGCAATAAGGACCGTGCTGAGGCTATCGATATAACCCTGGCACTAAAGAACAGCTCCCTTTCCATCAATAACTGGCATGTGTCCTCCCAGTGCTCTTTGTCAGATCACTACAGGATACGGTTTGATATTGACGGATACGGAACTAAGCCGACTCCTTTTAGGAACCCTAGGAAAACGGACTGGGTTAAATTCTCAAGAACAGTCAGTCACACTCTTCCCGACCCAACAGAAGGGGAGCAGTCGTCACCTGACACACTTGAAAATTGTAACCGGTTGCTTACAGATGTGCTATGTAAAGCGTTTCTCACATCCTGCCCGATCAGCCACAGCTCAAAATCCAATTGCAACGCATGGTGGACAACAGAGTTCGGCAAGATCCGGAAGGAAACGAGAAAACTCTTTAACAAAGCAAAAAGATCCAACAGCCAGTCGGACTGGAGCGCTTACCGGCTGGGCTTCAGGATCTTTAAGAGCAAATGCAAAAAGGCAAAAAGAGACTCCTGGACTAAGTTCTGTGAGGATCTGGCAAGTACCAGCGAAGTATCCAGGCTTCGTAAGGTCCTTGCTAGCGATCCATCCAAGCCGGAACTGCTCTGCAGCCCGGACGGACATTACACAAAAATAGTCAGGAATCTCTGGAGCTACTTATGGAGGCACACTTACCAGGATGCTTGGCGGCTGGCGACGAGATTAAGACAACGAATCTCACTGCCAACGCTACTTCTGTGGAGTGTAGTGACTTGGTGATAGATAACATCATCACAGAGGAAAAGATAGCCTGGGCTATCAAGTCGATCTAACCCTACAAATCGCCAGGACCGGACGACATCCGAGGGTGGCTTTCATTCCCAAGGCTGGGAAGATAAACCACTGCTCACCAAAAGACTATAGGCCCATCAGTCTCTCATCGTTTCTTTTGAAAACGATGGAAAGACTCTTGGACCTACACCTAAGGACCAAGCTAACTCCACGTGTGTTCAGCGGATCACAACACGCCTACCTTAAAGGTAGGTCCGTTGAGACTGCACTACACACAGTGGTAGGGAGTATTGAGAAGTCTCTGGAACAGAAGGAGTTTGCGTTGGCAGCTTTCCTCGACATTGAGGGAGCTTTCAACAATATCAGGACCGAGTCGATAATAGCAGCACTTGCTAAAATGGACTCACACCCGATGGTCACCCACTGGCTAAGCAATATGCTCAGCAGCCGGGTGATCAACTCTGAACTCTGTACAGGGGTAGTTAGAAGGAAGGTCACGAGGGGCACTCCACAAGGTGGCGTCATTTCGCCGCTCCTGTGGAACCTGGTCCTCAACGACCTCCTCCTTACTCTTGAAGAAATAGGATGTAGGGTGACGGCCTATGCAGATGATCTGGTGCTTATGATAACGGGCAAATTTTTGCCCACAGTCAGTGAGCTACTGGAATCCGCACTGGACGTCACTCTAAGATGGGCACAGCAGAACGGCCTAGGGGTTAACCCTCAAAAGACCCAACTGGTGCTGTTCACTAGGAAGTACAAGATCCCTAAGTTCACACCTCCGTCCCTCGGAGGAACGGAACTTAAAAGATCTACAGAAGCGAAGTATTTGGGTGTCATTCTGGACTCTAAACTTTCGTGGAAGTGAAACTCGGAGGAAAGAATGAAGAGAGCGCTGGGTGCCTACTACACCTGCAAAAAGACTTTCGGTAGGAAATGGGGGCTGCAACCGTATATCATTCACTGGTTATACACAGCAGTCGTCAGACCTATCCTGACCTATGGAGCGTTGGTCTGGTGGAAGGCGGTTACACCAAATCCTACCTAAACAACCTTCAAAGGGTCTAAAAGGCAGCCTGCCTGGGCATTACCGGATCCCTGCGATCCACTCCTCAGGCGGCTCTGGATGTTATTCTGAACCTAGAACCAGTGAGCACCTTCCTGAAGTTTATGGCAGCCAGAAGCGCAGCAAGGCTCCGGGCGCTGAATCTTCTGGTGCCATCAACTTCTGGCCACAGCAGTGTCCTACACACGATAGGTATATCCGCTGGGGTCGAGGAAAGTGACTGCTGCTATGCGGTTCAGAAATGGAAGGATAACTTCTTCGCTATCTTCCCGGAGAGACAAGATTGGACGCTTAAAACTCCCATTAGGGAAAACGAGCTTACAATCTTCACTGATGGTTCGAAGACGGATGAAGGCACAGGAGCGGGCGTCTTCTCGGAAGAGCTTGCAACACGGCTTTCATTCCGTCTTCCAAATCGGGGCAGTGTGTTTCAGGCCGAGATATACGCGGTCTGGCAAGCGGCAAAACTGATACAAACTTTGGACAACAGTCCTAAGAACGTAACTATTCTTGTTGACAGCCAAGCTGCTATCAATGCTCTGTCATTGCACACTATGAAGAGCAAACTTATTCGTAACACCATGGCAGCGCTGAACCGCATCCAGCATCGCTCGATCACCCTCTGCTGGGTACCTGGTCACTCTGGGATACCTGGAAATGAGGAACCTATTGCCTCATCTGTAACGGATATAGCAAGACCTCTACAGGATGTGGTCTCAGAGATCACAAGGATAGTCAGATCCGAGGCGGAACGACAATGGGACACTGTGTCCGGCTGTCCCCCACAACGACTCCTGTCGAAGCTGCGGAGACGAGGAGGAGATAGAAAGCATCCAACATCTGCTGTGTGACTGCCCTGCACTTCTTAGGAAACGCACCCAGTACCTGGGCAAACCTTTCTTTGAAAACCTGGGCAGTCTTGCAAACTTGCCCCTAGCGGACCTGGCTCTTTTTATTGAATCTTTGAAATGGTTCAATTAAACAGGATACAGAAACAGAAACTCTTACCCCCCTCCCCTACTATCACCCTTATTTATATCTCTCTTCTTCTAAATTAGGCATCACAATGGGCCGCAAGGTCTCCGGGTGATCGCGGCCTTGTGCCGAGCAGCCTACACAACCTAACCTAACCTATCATCCACATTGACATTTGAAGGAATATCTAAAAGACTTAGCATTTCTTATGAATAACTACTTGTTAATTCTGTAGTGGATATCACTTGTCTAATGGATGCAACTAGTGGATCTGAAGAGGCTGCCAACATATCAAAAAGATCCTCGATTTCTCTTGATCGTGATATTTTACATGTATATAGCTCTGAGTTTTTTATTATCCTTGTTTCTCGATTCCTGGGCTTCTTCTAACATCTCCCCAATGGGTAGGCAATGATATTCAATTATAGTTTGGCCATGTGCCAAAATTTTGTGAAGCGTGGGAGTCAGTTTTTTCCTGGATATTTTTCCATTAACAGCTCTGCAGTCTTGGTGGCATATTCACCAAATTTGCTGGCGTTAATTTTTTCCTTGCATTTCAAAATATTTAAAATAACACCCAATCTTTTCATAATTTCATCATCCACTCCAGTTGTTTCTGATGTTATTTTGTTTTCTGCAAAGAATTTTCGTGATGAGTTTCCATCGTTTGAGTAACCATATCCATATTCGGGGCGGTCGACTATCAGTCCAAGTCGGGTAAAGAATGCTTTTTGAATTTTGCTTTTCCTGATATTTTGCTTTTCTTTGTCTGGTGTGTTGTCTTCAAAGGATTCGTTAACTTGCGGAAGAGTATATGCAAGCTTCAAAATAAACCCCATACATCTAATTCTGGCATGCAACGGTGAAATACCAAATTCCAGATTCCCCTCTTCAATCAAGGAATTATCCAAATTTTAGAAATCCTTTTGTGTTTTTTTGCAAAAATCGCATGCAAAGTCGATTTGGAGTTTGTAAGTTCGTTGAGAACCTTGCCGCCTACCAATGTTAGGAAAAATTCATATTTCACAGCAATGGTTTGTAGTGGTGTAGATTGCAGCAGCAAGTTATTTTGCATAATTATTTTTATGTAAACAAACACAAAACTAATTGGCAACTATCGGCAAAATCAGCTGACCATTTGTGCAATATTTCGCAACACCAAAAATTACCGATCTGGCAATGCATATGCGATTATTAAACATCGATAAGCAACAGCTGATCATGCTGCGTGGGTGGCAAGGCTCAGCTTCTAGTATTCATTTCCTGCGGGCGGAAGCCTTCATTTTATTTTCAACCAGCAACATAACAAGACGTGTATAAATTAAATCCGCCAGCATCCAAAGTTAGTGATCTTCCGCGGTTAAGCCAAGTGCTTCTGACATAATTTATTGAGCCGTTGGAACAGCCGGCGAGACGTATTAACAAGTTAATTGTTCTGTTTGATGTTTTTATTGAAATTCAATTAACCCCAAAAATAAAACAATTGTCCAGCCATTATAAGAAAGGTATGTGACCAATCATAGGAAAAGTCCTCTCCTAATATCTACTTCTGTTTATAGCTTTGACGCATCCTCGCGCGTATACAGATTTTCCGTGCTGTTTTACGCACGTCAGCAATTTATATGCAAGCTGCAGCAGCGTTCGTACATATGTGCTGTGTCGTACTTATGCTATTTAAGCAAGCTGCAGCATCTTATTAACGTGTTGCTCGTGGATTAAAATTACCTCGATCGTGCCGTATATTGTGTTGCATACACGTGGCCGACAGAGGCATCACTCTCAAGGATATACTCTACTACACATATATATGTATATATATATGTACAGCCCCCGGACTTTCTACATGCGCAGCAACCACGCGTTTAAATACAGCGTTCTATGTAAACGTATACCGCCAAGCGGAGTACAAACGCCCAACTAAAACTTCTGCATTATACCGGATTTAAAATTGATTTACCTATTATTACCGTGTATATATATACTTTTATATAAGTTATCTTATAATTTCCCAAATTTTATATGGTATGGTATGTATGTATATGTAGCATTTGCAGTACGTAGCGTCTTCATTTGTCATCAGGCCTGTCGACTTTGGAGGAATTAAACGCGTTGTAAGTACGGCATAGCCGCTAAGTCGCATTATAAATGCGTATGAAATATATGGTTTTTTTAAATAGAAAAAAATATAACAAATTGCAAAGACTACATATACCGTCGCGTTAAAGAAAATTATGAAGTATGTAAAATTAATGCCGTACCCGTTAAATGATATATTAATACACGACATGTTCGTATAGCAGGTCTAATAATACTTAACTTATTAGTTTAAGTAACTACCTTTTTTTGTGAATTTTGTATTTTTTTTTATTTTTTGTTGATCGTTTATTAGTGTAATTCTATAAAAAGCTTATATTTAACAAACAAAATAATTATTATCTAACATTAACATTACACACTGCCTCTTAGAGAGTTCTCAAGTGTTAAAAAAAGAAATATGTATTATCGTATTATGTGTATTGCATGTCCTTGTTATATAACAAAAGAATAAAGTGTAATTGTAACCAAAAAATTTACAAAAATGTTACATATATATATATATAAAAAGAAAAAAAATAAAAAAAGAAAAGGATGGATGGAATGAGAAGGGGATGGGATTATGGATTTTGGGATTATGGGAGATCAGGGTTCTTCTGATAGCCACCAGAACTTATAGTGTTTAGGATGTGAATCCTTTTCAGGGATGCTCATACTGAAGCGCCAATCTGCCAATTGCAATAAATTTTCTTGAATGGACTTATTAGTAGCACGTCTGTACATGTGGTAAAATATAGGAACGCCTCTTTCGTTCTGAATAAATTTTTTTTTATCTAACAAAACAAATGCTTCTGGTGGAATAAATCCTGATATAAATGTATTGCTAATATAATTTTCATTTTCGTAGTATGGGGCCATTATTAAATTGTTTTCATGAAATTCTGTAGAACGTAAGATGTGATGGCGGATTAGTTTGATAATGTGGTTGTCTATTCTTGAGATATTGGCTGTATTGTATAGTCTATTGTTTGAAATAAATCTAGTGTAATTGCTATGGGGAGATCTGTATAGGGAAGTGCATGTTCTCAGACATTTCCTTTCAAATTCGCGAATTCTTTCCATATATGATGGGGATATGTTGAACCATATAGCACATGCATACGTGATTATTGGTCTAATGAATGCTTGGTAAATTAATATTTTGGCTTTAGGATCGACATATTTGGAGTATAATAATTTTTGATTTGCGAAGAAGGCTTTCTTAGCCTTAGCTAGCTGAGTTTTGACATGTCTGTTAAAATATAAAAACGTATCTAAACATACACCTAAATATGATACAACGCTTTTTTTGGGGAGTGTACTATTGGTTTCATTTGATATAATTTCAAAATGTTTCCATCTGTTTTTGATGTTGTAGTTGCAGAATTTAGAGGGAGGTCGGAATAAAATTGTTTCGCATTTGCTTGTGTTTATTTTTAAAAACCAGTCTTCTGTATATTTTTCTATTATTTCAAAGTTGAATTGTAAGTCGCGGTTAATAATATCTATTGTTTTACCAGGGTTGTAAATAATTATATCATCTGCAAAAGCTATGATGTTCTCAATTTTATTCAACAGAGCAAGTGTAAACAAATTAAAAAGTATTGGAGAGTTTACAGTGCCTTGTTGAAGACCATTGTGAATGCAAAATACCTTACTACTTTCTTCATTTTGATTGCATGTATGGAATTGTTTTTGGTGCGTCATGTTGTGAATAAGAATAGTAAAATGCAACGGAAATCTATAGTTTATTATTTTGTAAATTAACCCTTGCAACCAGACGCTGTCAAATGCCTTTTCTAAATCCACAAGACATGCTCCTATCGCCATTTTTTGGTTTTTATACCATTGAATATTGGAAGTTAGTAAATGTATAGCATGGGAAGTCGAGTGTCTGTATTTAAAGCCAAATTGTCTATCGTTATTGAGATCATGATTATCACAGTGTTTATTAATATTTGTATTAATACATGACTCGAAAACCTTGCTGATATTTGGTAGAAGACTAATTGGGCGGAGGTTATTTACGTCCGTGGGGTCTTTGTTCTTTTTTTTAACAATATCACTTTAGCTATTTTCCATTGGGGTGGGAAATGTGAGTTATTGAGCATGTTATTGAAAAGAATACAGTATTGGAATATTAAACTTTGTGGTAAATTTTTCAGTACAATGTTTGGGATTTCATCATGTCCAGAGGAAAGTTTGCTTTTGAGTTTCTTAAAAATTTTTGTTAAAATATTTTCGGATATAAAATAGTCATTTTGTGTACCAATATTGCTTGCGGGATTTGTGTCTGAAAAGGATGTTATTGTTCGGCGAGATGCTTCGTAATTGTTTTTAATAGACACAAATCGATTAAAGCAAAGCTCAATGTGTTTATGGAAGGAGTTATTGGGGTCAATCACCTTGGGAGAATGAACTTTCTCTAGGTGTATCCCGATCAGATTTAAAATATCTTTGTTTTTGCGAATCATATAACAATTTTCAGTTGAATTTAGCTCAGCAGATAGTGGATCTATTTCGGCTTTCGCAAGAAGGTGAGCTTCATTAAATGGTACTTTAATTAGTTGTATATTTGGCAAACTATTGTGGACAGACTGTCTATTTTTGGCTGTTTTAAATAGGAGAGATTGATTTTTTGTGCTTAATTTTTGTAGATTAGATTTTAATTGTGTGTTGGATACAATTGAGATATTTTCTGATATTAATTTGCGAATTAATTTTAATTGCACTTTTAAAAAGTTATAATCAGGAGGTGAGAGTGTTTGCTCTAATCTATTATGTCTTTTAATTAAAGAAAGTATTCGACTTTTTTTCTGTGGAGGTATTTAATTAGAGGATTTTTATGTGCAATATCATTATCGGGATTTTTGTGTTTAGGTACTGTTTGCCTGATTGTTGTTTTGATAATATTTGTGATTCTGTCAAGATGTTTATTTATTTCTAGATTAGTTAAATTTCTATTGTTAGGTATGGTTGGTTCTCTTGAAGTCACATTTGAAATTTTGTGTTTGAATAAATTCCAATTGGTGTACTTATAATTTAATTTTGTTGGAATTTTATTTTGAAGGAAGCTAAAATGTTGGTTGTTGGGCATTGAGGCTACAATTACTATTCCATTATGGTCGCTATCATAATCAAGAGTTGGTAAGCAATTCGGCGTATTGTTTTCCTGTTTTATTTGAAGCCTTCTGTCAATGATTGCAATGTCTAAAAAGGAGTTACCGCGAGGGAATGATGGTTTGGTAGATGCAAATAATTTTTGTCTGTATCTTATGTCATTACTGTCAATCCAAGTTTTTAAATTATTTCCCGATACATTATTAGTTGTATTATTCCAGTACACATGTTTGCAATTCATGTCACCGGCCATTATGTAGTAGTTGGGCGTTTGGTCTAGTTTCAGTATTTCAAACAAACTGTCAAGTTCTGTTGCTATTACTCTGCTATTGTTTCCTACAGGTTGATAAACAGAGATAATGTAAAGAAACGTGTTTGCCTGCATGTGTAATCTAATAATACAACATTCCAAGGATTCAAATTGATCTAACTGACTGTGAACAACTTGGCTGTATTTGATGTCCTTTCTTATTAATATGCCAGTACCCCCTCCTCTTGTTTCGCCTATCCTATCTTTTCTTATAAAATTAAAGTTATTGTATGCTATTTTATGCCTGCTATTCAGTTTTGTTTCACTAAGCATTACAATATCAGGTTTGTGGTTTTCTAAAAACATCTGCAAATCATATCTTCTGGATTTAGTTACTAAAGAATTAACATTTAGGGCTATTATCTTGAGATCTTTGAAATAATGTGTTATGTTATTTATTGAAGCCATTAGGATTCTATTAGTGCAAATATGGTTTCAATTTTAGATTGCTGATTATTTAATTGTGATTGTAAAGAGCTAATTTGTTTAGATAAATCTATCATC
Source organism: Chymomyza costata (assembly GCA_018150985.1). Taxonomy (NCBI): domain Eukaryota; kingdom Metazoa; phylum Arthropoda; class Insecta; order Diptera; family Drosophilidae; genus Chymomyza; species Chymomyza costata. The sequence continues at coordinate 1,001,733 of JAECWU010000166.1, forward strand.
GTTTTTTTGAGTTCCTGAAAAAATAATGTTGAATTGGCTGGACTAGGCTCCGGTATGAATTGAGAATTTGGATTTTCTATAAAATGGTTATTTTGTCTGGTGGCTTGGGCATAGGACATGTTATTGGAAGTATATGATGATGAAATTGGTTTACTAGTTGTTTTGGCTGAAAATTGTTGTCTTTTAAGACGTATTTTGTGTTGTAATTCTTTGAATTTTTCACAACCTTTATATGAAGCTGGATGACCGTAGTTTTTGCATAGGACACAAAAGAGCTTGCTTCTTTCTGTTGGGTCAACAATACCTTTTGGACAGTCGGCGCTTTTATGGCATTCTTCACATTTGACGCATTTCGGTGGTAAAAAACAATTGGCTGCACTGTGGAAAAATCCTTGACAGTTTCGGCATTGCGTGATTTCGGGTCTTTTAAGGTTTTCCCATCTTATGCGTGTATGAAGGATTGTATTTATAAGTTTTAGCTGGTTAATGTTGCTTGCTGCCGTAACTTGCACTAGATACATGGGTAATGGCGCTGCGTTCTTTATTGAGTTTTTTGTTTTAAACGGGCTGATTTTAACGAATTTCAGATCATTATTTTCGTACTGGGTCAGTTCCGATAAGATTTCATGAGTGTCTAAGTTGGCTGATAATCCTTTGAGAAGTAATGTTTTTGTTTTAAAGCTTTTTGGAGTGTAAGTATAAAATTTTGCTTTTGTTTTTTCTAAATATGCTTTAATTTTTGTATAATTTGCCAATGAATTTGTATGTATAGATAGTTTCTTATGAGCGATTTGAGTAACATAAAATTCTTGGATTTTAAGACCGTCTTTTATAAATGCGATTAAGTTTTTGGCTTCAATATCGATGACGTTTATTGGGGGGAGTTTTTCGATTTTTTTTTGGTTGTTTAAAGCTGGAGATTTGACTTTCTGAGCGGAGCTTTTGTTTACCTTTGGCACTTGATTTATTGGTGATTCATCAGTAATATTGGTGTTTCCTTGATTTTGAACATATTTCGCAAATTCGTTGATCTGATTGTCATCACATGACTCGTCATCTAGTATAGCGTAGTAGTTGTTGTTATGTTTTTGAAGTTTTGAGTTGGATTGATCCATTATGGAAATGTTTGTTTTACGTTTTAGTTCGACGCGTTGACTGTTAGAGGAGCTTTGAGCAGGTTGCTCGCCCTCGGCAAGCAAGGCAACTAACTTGGCATTCATATGGCCGTTACTGCCCTGTCTGATCGATATTTCTTTAAATATGTTTATTTATTGGTTTTTCTTTGGTTAATTCACAAATGTTATTTAGCTGTCAAAATTAAATTTCTGTGCACACGTCACAATGACAAGTGACAGCGGAGTCTCAAAATAATTTTGCACTGTCACTGCACAATTGTTTTTTTTTTTTTTTTTTTTCTTTCTGATTTATATTTTTTACGTTGTGAAAAGTTTGAAAACACAAACACTTATGTTCACTGTTAATAAAAGATATTGCCACGATAGTGGACTTGTCCATAAATTAAAATATTTTAATTTTAGTTTTTTACACCCGAAGAAAAATTTTTTCATCCGTGCACGTGTTAGCGCTGCCAACTCATCTCTGTGAATTTTGTATAAATCGCTTTAACACATGTTTGTTTAACATGTGTTCGGTTCGCTTTTCTCTCTCTTTTAACGACATGTTCGTATAGCAGGTCTAATAATACTTAACTTATTAGTTTAAGTAACTATCTTTTTGATTTAAACGAATTTTGTATAATTCTCAATAACACATGTTTGTTTAACATGTGTTCGGTTCGCTTTTCTCTCTTTTAACGACATGTTCGTATAGCAGGTCTAATAATGCTTAACTTATTATTTTAAGTAACTAGCTTTTTTTTATGAATTTTGTATAAATCTCTTTAACCCATGTTTGTTTAACATGTGTTCGGTTCGCTTTTCTCTCGTTTTTGCATTATATAAATATAAATATTAATTAAAACCCATTGGGCACCTGAAGTAAAATAACCTTGGCATCCATTTATTAAAGGGTACTGAAGAGCATTCTTCTTTACAGGTTGGGTGGGTAAAAGACTGAGTGCATACACCACGCCACGCAAAAACCGTGGCAGACTTAGCTTCTTGAGGGAAAAACCGTGGCAGACTAAACGTCTTGGTGCAAAAATCGAGATGGACTAAGCGTCGCACAGTGGCACGGAAGCCGAAAAAGCGTTGCAAAAATCATATTTTCTAAACCAATAGACATATTTTAATGAAATAAATTTTAGTTGAAAGAAAAATGTTCAGGCTTTAAAATAAGTTCTCATACATGGTGAGATAATATCTGAAAGCTGCGCAATATGTTGTGGAAGTTGGATTTTGTTGCCTTTACAGTATTTAGCATTGAAAAATAAATACATATTTTTTTCATGTTTTCTAAACCAATTGAGATATTTTTATGAATTAAATTTAAATTGAAAGAAAAATGTTCAGGCTTTAAAATAAGTGCCTATGCATCGTGACACGATATCTGAGAGCTGGGCAATATGTTGTGGAAGTTGAATTTTGTTGCCTGTGCAATATTTGCCATTTTTTTTGTTCATTTATAAAGAAATTTTGCTGATAAATTTTTTTTTTCATTATTTTATATTTCAGTCAATAAATTTAATTTAACAATGCTTTTTTATTATAATATGTTATATAATTTGTCTTATCAGTAGTTTTTTGTAAAATAATCATCCACATTTACATTTGAAGGAATATCCAAAAGACTTAACATTTCTTTTGAATAACTACTTGTTAATTCTGTATTGGATCTCACTTGTCTAAGGGATGAAACTAGTGGATCTGAAGAGGCTGCTAACATATTAAAAAGATCCTCGTTTTCCCTTGATCGTGATATTTTACATGTATTCATAGCTCTGAATTTTTTATAATCTTTGTTTCTCGATTCCTGGGCTTCTTCTGACATCTCCCCAATGGGTAGGCAATGATATTCAATTATAGTTTGGCCATGTGCCAAAATTTTGTGAAGCGTAGGAGTCAGTTTCTTTCCTGGATATTTTTCCATTAACAGCTCTGCAGTCTTGGTGGCATATTCACTATTTGCTGCCGTTAATGTTTTCCTTGCAGTTCATAATGTTTAAAATTATACCCAATCTTTTGATAATTTCATCATCTACTCCAGTTTTTCTGTTGTCATTTTTTTTTTCTGCAAAGAATTTTCGTGATGAGTTTCCATCGTTTGAGTTACCATATCCATATTTGGGGCGGTCGACTATCAGTCCAAGTCGATTAAAGAAATCGTCTTGAATTTAGCTTTTCCTGATATTTTGTTTTTCTTTGTCTGGTGTGTTGTCTTCAAAGGATTCGTTAACTTGCGGAATAGTTCAAAATAAACTCCATGCATCTAATTCTGGCATGCAATGGTGAAGTACCAAATTCCAGATTTCCCTCTTTAAATAAGGAATTATCAAAATTTTGGAAATATTCAGGCAAATATATACAAGGTTTAATCCTAATTCACAAAACGCGTAACAGGTAAAAATATAGTTACATTAAATGTTTTTAGTTGGTACCTAACATTATAAAGGGAAAGGTTACATCCCTATCCGTATGTTTTCGGTTCAACTACCTTAAAATGCAAAGAATTTGCATTTCTCTAAACTATAATTAATCTGAAATGTCACAGGTAGGTGCTTTTTTATTGTCAAGTACAAATATAAGCACACATCTCTTAATTTAGTGGATGCATCTACTGCGTGTTCTTCTTCTTCTTTTACCTGCGGTAGCATTTTTTTGAGTTGGGTTTCTGCACTTCTAGGGGCCTTAAAGCCACAGCTGGATTAAGGCGGACACAAAATTTATAGAGAAGGTAAATAAATTGATAACAAACGTATTTATGTTAAAACTAAAAAATATAAAAAAATATAATATGAATTATTTTATTCCAAAGTTGAAAAAGTGGTTCAAATATAGTGGTTCAGGTAAACGGTAGTATTGAAAAAACCAGAAAAGATACGAAGTCATTTTTTTCTCTTTTATGTTTAAATTTCATATACCTTTTCATAGAATCGAAGAAAATATGGATTGGTTGCGTAGTTTTTTTACAAAACGATCTTAAACACGCACTTTTATTCAAAAAATTCCGATTTTTTTCAAAGTTGAAAATATACTACACTTTGAGCGGCTGTAGCAACTAAACTATTTATCCGAGTTGAATAAAGTTTTAATTTTCTTGATCCCTGGGAAATTCTAAATAAGATGCATGTATTAGTTTTGCAAAATGATTTCATCGCAAAATCGATTTTTGCAACGCTTTTGCGGCTGCCGTGCCACTGTGCGTCGTGAGGCAAAGAAACAGAAACCCGATGCGGTCAAAATCACGAAAATACCTTGAAGATTGCCAAGCTCCAGTTGACTACTTTGGGATGTACTACGTTACATTTATTAAATATAGCCAACATAGGGCTAGGCAATACAGAATCGGTCAAAAGTTTATTGTCCGTGACTTCGAATTACCGAAAGCACGTGGTGGTTATGTACTTCGTTATATAATTAAAATGTGCTCAAATAATTTCAAGTTACACCGCGCTTCCCCAAATACCTTTCAAAATTTACTTTCCCATAAATAATCAGCACATTAATAATTTTGTATTTAGTTTCAGCTTAGTTACTATTATTTGATAACTTGGAATTGCTGGAATTCTGTCAGTTTTGCGGAGCCAGACCAGATCAAATGAATAGTAAAGTATTTACTAATGATTATTAGTGGATTTGGAATTTTTAGTTCTGAATTCATATTAGTTCTTTACCAAGTAATAGCGTTCTTACTTCTGTATCGGTCCCTTATATTTCGTAAATGGGATTGAGATTGTTCATGCTGGATAACTTTGGCATGTCCCTCTTTCATTTATGAAAATCTTCAAACCTTATTTAACGTCAGTTTTTATGAAACGTTTTGAACACAATGGAGTACTTATAACATTCTGATGCCAGGAGTTTACTGAAGGATAAGTCCCAAATAAAAGATTTATTATTATTTTTCTTTACCGCATATCGTTTGATATTATCCCTTATCGTTACCGAATATCGGTGTACTGCCATAACCGCGCCTGCCATAACCGCGAACTATTTTTGTCATAAGCGCGAAACCGAGTTTTGTATAGGATTCGCGGTTATGACAAAAAAAAATGACAATACCGCGAACGTCTTTTATTTTTGTCATAACCGCGAATTCGCGTTTGTGGCAAAACATTTCCTTAGCCCATTCGCTATTATAACAAACAAAAATGACATTACCGCGACAGCTGAAAAATTATTTTTTGGTGTCGCGGTTATGACAATTTTTTTTGTTATAAGGGCGAACATTACAAATCACGTTTTCAAGTGTCGCGCTTATGGCAAAACAAATTGCCATTACCGCGTCACCAAAAAAATTGATTTTTATTTGTCGCGGTAATGTCATTTTTATTTGTTATAATAGCGAATGGGCTAAGGACGTTTGTTTTTGCATGTTTTTGCTTCTTCTCATTTGTTTATACTGCTCTCGACCATGTGGTTACTTTGCCCTTTGCGCAGAATGCTTCGGTGCTTTGGTAGCGAGAGGGTTATCGGCGCCAGGACCGAGAAGCTAGGAACCGAAAAATAAATTTAAAATTAGATGCCCGATTTGCCGTAAAGATGCGCTTGTGCACACGTGCGTAGTGAATGTGTTCAACGTTTGACGTTGCAATGCAAGTTGCATTTATTTTTATTTTTATATTTTTCATTTTATATTTTTCATTTCATAATTAATAATAACGTTTCACATTGCATTCGTTAATTACAATAATGATAATAATAATAATAATTATAAGAATTGACCAATTCACATCAAATATTGTGATTTTCCTTCATTGAAGTAGTAATAACAATAATAATTATAATAAAAAAAAGACCAATGTCCAATTCACATCGAATATTGTGATTTTCCTTCATTGAAGTAGTAATAACAATAATAATTATAATAAAAAAATGACCAATGTCCAATACACATCGAATACTGTGATTTTTCTTCATTGAACTACCAATTTAAATTTTGATATTGTTGTGGCTTTCCATTCACACGCTTGTCACCACTATAGAACATCATTTGTTCCGTCATCATACTGTAGAATAGGGATGCTGATACCGAAAAAAAAATTCGAATCGAAGTATTGAGTATTCCTAAAAACTCGATACCGATTCGATTCGATTCTCCCGAAAAAGAAATCGAATCGAGGATATCGGTATCGACTTTTTGAGGTTTTTTTACAGAAAAAATTAAACAAATTGAGGCGTTTGCTCGACAAAGAAAGCAAACTTTTCTAATGATCATTGTTGAGTTAATGAATGAAGGAATGAATGAATAAATTCAGATAATGGTTATAAAATGAAATTAAGAATGATATAAACTTTTTCTTATTTAAATTTTATTCGCATTTTTTAACGGTGTCCACTCAACCGCCAAATGATACACGAAATTTAGCTCAAAACCGATACTAAGCAAATTGGTATCGGATCGACTATTAATCGAGAACCAAAATATCGGTATCGAATATTCAGTATCGACTTCGATATTCTCAATATTCAAAATATCGGATCGGTATCGCGCATCCCTACTGTAGAAGTAATACTTTCGACGAATCTCGTGGTAGCTTGGGTCACACACGTCATAAGCCTTGTTCAACCAAACAAATAGATTTTCGAATTTCCCCAATTTCGATTTCCATTCTCGGGCTCTGTAATTCACGTTGTAATATTTTATCATGTTACAAGCCAAGCTCGTGTTTCCGAATTTGTTGCCGTGCAGGAACGTCGCCAATGACGGTCGTGATAATTGAACCCCGAACACAATAGAATGGTTACAGCAAATGCTGGCCATTCGCTTATTGGCCAGAAGAACTCATCGATGCAGTTTTTCATTGTGTTGCGCGATCTTCGGTCCAACTGGATGATTTTAGCCAAATTTCTTTTGTGTATCATAGCGTTCTTGTCGGTTGGCGATTTCCAATGCTTTACAATGAATAAACGTAATTCTAAGTTGGCTTTTTCCTTTTTTCCGGCATTGTCACAGCATTCCACCAATTTCGTCTCGTCGATTTCGGCGAAAAGGTGATAATTAGTCGGTTTTGGGCGTAATGGTTCGGTAATTATAGGCTTTGTTATCAAATTATTTATTTGCGATGGCGTTCTAACACGCACAACATTATCATCGTCGCGTATTAAGTTTGCCATACAATCTTCCCAACTTGTATATCCCAAAAATTTAATTGATTGGCGTAACATTTCCAACAACTCCACTTTTTCTCGCGTAATCAAAGAGCAGACTAAATTGCCATATTGCGAAACGCCATTTTTATGAATCACATGTCGCGCTTATAACGAATTTTTTCGACACTATCGCGAATCGAAATTTTTATAAATTTAGCTGTCGCGCTTATAACGACAATTTTTGACATTACCGCGACTGCTATTTTTTCAAAAATTCGGTGTTTCGCTTACGACAAAATTAAAATTAAGAGAGTCGCGTTTATTTCACTAATATTTCATAAGTCGCGCTTATGACAAAAATAGTTCGCGGTTATGGCAGGCGCGGTTATGTCAGGTAGCCCGAATATCGTTTGATATTATTTAATTTTTTGCCTTTACCGAATATCGTTTGATATCAATTTTTTTTCTCGCTACTGCATATCGTTTGATATTATCTCTTATCGTTACCGAATATCGTTTGATATTAATATCTTTACCTTTACCGAATATCGTTTGATATTATTATTACTTTTTTGCCACTGCATATTGTTTGATATCAGTATTTTTCTTCGTTCCCTCATATCGTTTGATGTTATCTTTTACGGTATACGAAGACAACCTTTTGGTTCGATTACTACTTTTACTTTTATTAGCCTAAGTTAATATTTTTATTGAATTAATTTAGCAATTTTCTATCGTTACTTGTATTTAGTATACATTTCAAATTTTATAAGATTTCTAAAACAAACATAGGACTTAACAAACAATTTCTTTATTATTCATTCTTCTTCACTTCACTTAGGTGGCCTTTACAACCCGTTACCGGGTTACAGCCGACCTCAAGAGCTCTCGCCAGGAGCCTCTGCTTCTAGCGCGCCTTCTCCAATTTATTACACCAAGTGTAGACAGGTTCTCCTCCACTTGGTCTTTCCATCGGAGACGCGGTCTCCCTCTTCGTCGTCCGTCGTTGACTCTCGTTTCGAACACCTTTTTCGCTGGAGCTTCTTCGTCCATACGAACGACATGTCCGAGCCAGCGCAAACGTTGTATTGTTATGCGCTGGACGACATCGATGTCGCCGTAGAGCTCATACAGTTCGTGGTTCATTCTTATGCGATAGTCGCTCCCAATACGGACGGGACCGAAGATTTTGTGCCTTGACAACTTCAAAAGTATATTGGTCCGCTACAACGTGGGATCCTAGACGCCGCGTATCCCTGTACGTAACTAGCATATACTTCGTCTTGCCCTCATTCACCGCCAAACCCACTTTTGCTGACTCCTTTTCGATTGCTGCAAATGCAGCAGTGACATCTCTCTTGCAACGTCCGACGATATCAATATCATCAGCGTATGCAAGGAGCTGGACACTTTTGTAGAAAATAGTGCCATTACGATGTACACCGGCCTTCCGCAGCACCCCTTCCATCACAAGGTTGAAGAGGTCGCACGATAGAGGGTCGCCTTGTCTGAAACCTCGCACGGTATTGAAAGGTTCGGAGAGGTTCGTTCCTACCTTGACGGAGCTGATAGTGCTGCTCAACGTCATCCTACAAAGGCGAATCAGCTTCGCAGGAATACCGAACTCAGACATGATGGCGTACAGGCAATCCCTTATCGGGCTATTGAAAGCAGCTTTATAGTCGACAAACAGATGATGGGTGTCGGTCTGTCTCTCGCGGGATTTTCCAGGATCTGACGTAATGTGAAGATCTGTTCTGTGGTGGATTTACCAGGTCTAAAGCCGCACTGATAAAGTCCGATCAGTGTGTTGGTAAACTGCTTTAATCTTTCACATAGTACGCTCGATAGGACCTTATATGAGATGGCAATAAGACTGATTCCCCGGTAGTTTGCGCAAATCGTCGGGTCACTCTTCTTAAGTACAGGACAAAGGACACTGAGATTCCAATCGTCGGGCATGTTTTTCGCTAGCCATGTTCTGCAGAGGAGCTGATGCATGCACCCTATCAGCTCTTCGCCGCCAGCCTTAAACAACTCCGCAGGCAAGCCATCAGCACCAGCTGCTTTGTTGTTTTTGAGTCGCAACATTGCAACTCGGACCTCGTCATGGCTAGGTAGTGGAACGTCCACATCATCGTCGATTGGTGGTATCGGGTTGTCTCCTCCAAGGGCGGTATTCGCGCTATCATCGCCGGCAAGCAGCTTAAAGAAATACATACTCCCTCCATAATCTCAGTGCGCACTGCGCATCTGTAACCAGATTCCCATTTTCATCTCTACAGTTTGATGCTCCGGGCTTAAAACCTTGGGTCAGACGGTTGACCTGTTGGTAGAGTTTTCGAGCATAATTTCTGCCCCGTAACACCTCGAGTTCCTCACGCTCGCGCCTTTCTTGCTCCCGTTTTTTCCGTCTAAAAAGGCGCCTCTCCTCCTTTCTCTTTTCCCTGTAGTTCTCCTGTATTGCTCGCGTTGCGGCAGACTGCAGCGTTCTTTTGTAGGCGGCGTTTTTCGCCGCAGCAGCCTCGCGACACTCCTCATCGAACCATTGGTTCCGTGGTGTTGGACGCTTGAAACCAATGACTTATTCCGCGGCAGTGCGCATGGCGTGGGAGATGTGCGCCCAGAGTCCGTCAATACTGTCAGGTAGAGAGTTGGGATGGTGGAGCAATTCCGAGAGGTGAGCGGAGTAGGTCTCAGCCGTCCGTTGTGATTGCAGCTTAGCGACGTCCAGCTTTCGCTGCGCACTGGGGCGTACGTTCTTCGCGTTGCACAGACGCATGCGTATCTTGGCTGCAACAAGATAGTGGTCAGAGTCAACGCTGACTCCACGGAACGTACGAACGTCCAGCACGCTTGAAGCATGCCTTCCGTCGATCACAACGTGATCAATTTGGTTGCGGGTTCGCTGATCAGGGGACAGCCAAGTGGCCTTGTGGATATCGAGGTGCTGGAATCTGGTGCTACTTACTACCATGTTTCGCACCGCGGCGAAGTCAATCAGCCTGAGACCATTGTTCGAGGTGGTCTCGTGGAGGCTGAACGGTCCGATGGTGGGGTTAAAAATGCGTTCTCTTTGCGTTGAAGTCCCCGAGGATGATCTTCACGTCGTGGGTTGGGCAGCGGTCGTATGTGTCCTCGAGTCTCGCGTAAAACGCATCCTTAACAGCGTCATCCTTCTCCTCCGTCAGGGCGTGCGCGCAAATCAGGCTAATGTTGAAGAACCTAGCCTTGACACGGATTGTATCCAGCCTTTCATTCACTGGAGTGAACCTGGAGACGTGGTGGCGAAGTCGCCGGCTTACTACGAATCCGCACCCGAATTCGCGCCTCTCCGCATGGCAGCTGTAGTAGATGTCGCAGCTTGCTCGCTTAAAGCAACCTTGTCCTGTCCATCTCATTTCCTGGATGGCGGTAATATCAGCCTTTTTATTTTTTGAGGGCATCCGCCAGTTGGATAGAGGCACCTTCCCTATTAAGGGTCCGGACATTCCAGGTGCATATCCTTAAATCATAGTCCATTTTCATATTGCGGTGGTCGTCAACGTAGGGGAGGTCCTTATCCGAAACTCGTTTGTTGGTTTTCAGTGGTATTTTGTTCTACAAGGCAGGTCCCAAACCTTGCGCTTAACCGATTATCGTCTGGAAGACTCGCTGCACACATTAGCTCTTTATTATTCATAACTTGATTTAATAGTTTAATTTGTATTCAAATTCGAGTTTTATACTGCACTTTGATATGGTGTATGTCGATTATTGCAATTTATATTAAAATGGCAGTTCAGCGAAGTCAAGAAGATTTATTGGCGTGCGTGTCAAATGAACCAGTTTTGTGTACCATTTGCAACGATACCGTTTTGATAGACGCTGAGCTTTCTGAAACTCCCTGTAAGCACAGATTCCATAGATCTTGTATTGTGGTATGCCTAGGAACTAAAGAAGCTTGTCCAATTTGTAGACCGCCATGTACTCTATTGCAGATAGGTACCAGTGAAAGTCAGGCCTTAGGACTAACAGTTCAGGATCCTAGAGCTTTACGCGGTAACAACCCACCATCAGGAGCAATTCCTAGAGGTAGGCCAAATACTAGATCCAGCCCTCGCAACAATGTGTCAAATCAAAATCAAAGACAAAACTCCAACCAAAATAATAGAAACACTCGAGATTTACGAGGTAATTTGTTTGAATCTACTATCTCTGAAGAACGTGTTCCGCAATTGATTTCTAATTCATTAGATACCTTTCGTCTCAGTATGGTTTCGGCTGTAAATGATGAAATTAGTTCATCGTTAAGAAATTTGAATATTGCTTACAACCAACCAACAGCTGTACACGAAATTCCAGATGAGCTTCCTAGAACTGGTGCGTTCTAATAGGCGTGACTCAAGTTTCCGTGCCGTTTCGGGAGATAGACATACTGACCGTCATATAAGATTTCAAGTGTCGTATCAACCTGGCACGTTAAATTCTCAGGAGATGCTAATGAGATTCCTGTTGAAGACTTTATTTATAGAGTAAATAGTTTGACAGTACAATGTTTAAATGGAGATTGGAATTTGTTGTATCAATTTGCAAACTTATTGTTTTATGGACCTGCTTTGCAATTTTACTGGCGTTTTCAAAGAACTACTGATCAAGCCAATTGGTTTCATTTGTGCAATTCCTTGCGTTAGAGGTATAAAGATCAGCGTTCAGATGAAGATATAAAAGATTGTATTAGATCGCGAAAGCAGAGACCAAATGAGAGTTTTGATGATTTTCTAGATGCAATTTTGTCCATTGCGGATGCGTTGCGCGAGCCTATGACAGATCGTGAACTAGTTGCAAATATTAAGAGAAATCTTAAGCCAGAATTAAGTCACGAATTGCTGTATATTTCTACACCGAATATCGCAACACTGCGCACCGAATGCCATAAACATGAACAATATTACTCAAGTGTACTTGCAAAGTCTATTAACCGTCAAACTAGTTTTAAACGAAACGTTAATGAAGTTATTCTAGAGGAAGAACTTTCGTAAGTTTCTCCTTCAGTGTTGTTAGAAACACCCGAGATAAATGCTCTTAGATCATCTGATAGAATTAAATGTTGGAGTTGTGATGACTTAGGACACCGATATCAAGATTGTCTGAAAGTTCGTCGCATCTTTTGTTATGGATGTGGTCGTTTGGACATATAAACCATCCTGTATTAAATGTAATCCAAAAACGGAAAACATCAAGCAGGATGTTCGCAAAGCTTAAATAGCGAACGTCCGGTAGAAGCCTCGGATTCAGAAAATACCAGCTATGACTTATTACCTGACGTAACAACTATTTTACCTGATCTACCAAAAGATAGAGTTTTTAAACCCTATCACATTCGATTAAAAGAATATAACCAGCGTAGAGAGGAAATATTTAAATCTCAATCCCTCTCGTTAGTTAAAAGTCGATCTTCAGTTAGGATTGGCGAATTTTGGAAAAACAAACGCTCACTAAAGAACTATATTATTACCGCTATTGAACGTAAAGGAAACGATAATCGTCCTCATACAACAATAGAAATATTTGGCCAAAAATATTTAGCTTTACTAGATAGTGGTGCTAATAAAAGTGTTATTGGAGGTCAATTGGCCGAACAACTAAACTTATCTGACCATAAAGTTAAAAAGTTAAAAGGAAATGTTACCCCAGTAGATGGACAGAAACAACAAGTAGTAGGCTTTCTTGTTAACTTAATAGAATATAACTCAGTTAAGAAAAATTTTGAATTCGTTATTGTTCCGGAAATCAAACAAAATATCATTTGTGGAATGGATTTCTGGGATTCATTCGGACTATCTATTGTTCCTATTACGTTAAATGAAATTCAATGGAATGAGCAAGAGTCGAATAATTTTGAGATTAGTCCTGCAGAAAGGATTCGTTTACAATGTGTCATTGGATTGTTCCCTTCGTCGGAAAGACATGGATTAGGAAAGACAACTCTAGTTAAACACACTATTGACACAGGTGACGCTAAACCTATTAAGCAAAGGTATTATCCTTTATCTCCAGCTAAGGAGAAAGTTTTATGTAAAGAAATTGATCGAATGATAAAATTAGAAGTTCTTGAAGAAGCCCCAACTTCTTCATGGTCTTCACCAGCCGTTCTTGTTATCAAACCTGCAAAGGACAGAGTTTGTTTGGATTCTAGAAAGCTTAATTCAGTAACTGTTAAGGACGCATACCCACCACCCCTTATAGAAGGATTACTGAGTCGGCTTCCTCCAGTTTATTGTATATCAAAAATTGACTTGAAAGATGCGTTTTGGCAAATATGTTTGGATGAGGAATCAAATCCTTAAACAGCGATTACTATTCCAAATAGGCCTTTGTATCAGTTTACGAGAATGCCTTGTGTAGATTAATGGACCAAGTAATTCCATATCACATGAAAACTTATGTACTTGTATACTTGGATGACTTGTTAGTCATGTCTAGCAATTTTGAAGAACACGTGTCACATTTGGCAGAGGTGGCATCTCGCTTGAAAAAGGCAGGCCTTACTATTAATGTTAGTAAGAGTCAATTTTGTTTGAAAGAGTAGAGTATCTAGGATATATTGTAGGAGAAGGAACCTTACAAGTAAATCCAAATAAAATTCAGGCAGTATCAAATTTTCCAGTACCAGGTCAATTGAAAAGATTTTTAGGAATGACCGGATGGTACCAAAGATTTATTCCTCAATATTCAACTGTGACCAATCACCTCACTGAATTGTTGCGTGGCAAAACCTTTCAATGGAATAATGACGCGCAATTGGCTTTTGAGAAATTGAAAACACTGTTGACATCTGCACAGTTACTTATTCATCCAAACTATGAGAAACCGTTTGTTGTACAATGCGATGCATCTATTTATGGTGTAGGAGCAGTATTAGCACAGTGTGATGAAACCGGAGTCGAACGGCCAATCGCATATATGTCCAAAAAGTTAAATAAAGCCCAGCGTAACTACTCAGTAACTGAACTGGAATGTCTTGCGGTAGTATTAGCTATCAAAAGATTCCGTATATATATTGAAGGACATACTTTTAAAGTAGTAACCGACCATGCGAGCTTGCGCTGGTTGATGAATCAAACCGATCTAAATGGTAGACTAGCAAGATGGTCAATCAAGCTACAAGGTTTCAATTTTAGTATTGAGCATCGAAAAGGTGGTGATAACGTTGTACCAGACACCCTTTCGAGATCTTTTGAAGATGAAGATATAGTAGCAGAAATTTATATACAAACTTTGCCTGAAATCGATCTAGATTCGGAGTCATTTGAATCAACAGAGTATTGTGAATTAAAAGAGCAATTTATAAAATCGAATTTGCCTGATTTTCGAGTTGTTGATAAATATATTTATCATCGTGATCATTTTGGTACAGGCATTGCAGAAATTGATGATGAATGTTGGAAACTATATGTTCCTGTCGATTTACGTGAAAACGTAATACAAGCAGCACATAGTCCTCCTACGGCTTTTGATTGTGGCATAGCCAAGTGCTTAACCCGAATTCGTCCTAGATTTTATTGGCCACGTATGATTAATGACGTGCGTGTGTATATTGGAAAATGTGGAATGTGTAAAACATCCAAATTCCCTACACATGCACTTAAACCACCAATGGGAGTTCAAGTACATACTGAAAGACCATTTCAAAGACTTTACGTCGATTTTATTGCACCATTTCCACGCTCTAAGAGAGGAAATGTTGGTATATTCATTGTACTTGACCATTTCTCGAAATTTACATTTTTAAAGCCAGTTAAAAAGTTTAATTCTAAAATGATTATAACTTATGTAGCGGTATAACATAGAAAAAAACTAATCACAGTCTCTAATCGTGCACTCGTGACAATAAAAATATTAAAAAAAATTGGCGCCCAACGTGGGGCCATGAGAAAGAAACATCGTGGAGCCATGAGAGTGGATATTGTTGAAAAATCTTTCTACTGGTTCCATCCCTATTAAAGAGTTACTTTTTTTTTTTTTTTTTTTTTCCTCTAAATTTCTGTCTGCTTCTAGCTGAATTCGAGTCTGCCACTTAAGGATTTAATCATTTTGATTGGGTTTCGAAATCATTACCTAAGTCAGCTAACATCGTTTTTAGTTTTGAGCATGATAATTCTTTATATTCGTTAATAAATAGTTGTGAAAGGCAGTTCGCAGCATAAGTGGAATTCGATTCTTGGCAAAGGTAGACCAAGATACCGACCCTTATGGAGGCTGGCACCAAAGTAGCAATGTTTAGTTAACATCCTTCATTTGTAGCAGCAATTAATATTTTCTTTTTCATTTTTTCTTCAATGCTTCAAATTAGGCTGACAATATTAAATGCATATGTTAGGAATTATCCATATCGGCGTTTCCGAATTCGGATCCTAGAATAGCGATATTTATTTTTGTTAGTTAATCGAAGCATTGGTTTTCTTTTTCTTAAATTAATACCTATTTCAGAGGCTACTCTATGTCTTTTGAACGTAGAGTTAGTACTTCCTCTCTTAAATGAGCTTTGAAGCAAAATATACCCCTCAATATTTTTACCCTAACATACCAAATGGGAAATATTAACTAAATAAAAAATAAAGATAAAAATATATCTTAATGAAATAAAATACACCAAACTAGATTAACTTAAACGAACATCCAAATCTTGGGTAATATAATAGTGTTTACCTAAGAGCAGTGCTCAAATTTTAGATTTCTTTTTTTTATCATCAAAATGCCTTTAATACACAGCCAAGAAGATTTGAGAGATTCTGAACAGAGGTTAACCAAGCAATGTTGCACAAAATCAGGACGTAACCAAAACTAAGTGTGACCATAAGTTTTATCTAAAATGTATCACAGAATACAATACGTAGAAGCTAAGAATGAGTGCCCAGTATGTAGAAAGTTATGTCATGTTAGAGATTTGCGACCTAGCGACGACAGAGCAATGGGTGCAACTCAAAAAGTACATAGTATGTACTAGATACCAATTTAGGATTGAATAACAAAAAAATATTGGTCAAACTTTAGGAGCACAAGCGCTAGAGTGCGAAAAAATATAGATGTAGAGCGTGCGACCGAAACGTCGGAAGTACCATCTGTCCGAAAATATCGGCCGGCAAAATCAAGAAATTACACAACCCGTAAACGAAAGTCTGTACCAGTTGGATCTCACATTCCACCACTTCCACCCATTACAGATTTTGAGCGAATTATGTCGAGAATGGAAGATATGATTGAACGCAAGCTTGGATCATTGCAATTGCAAAATAATGTAATAAACCCGAAAAACCAATTCACTACTGATAGGTTCGCATCCAGATCGGAAGGAAATAGGTTACCTGTTAGATCAAGCGTAAATACTAGCTCAGTTTCGTCTATAAGCCCGGAGAAGCCGACCCAAATAATCCAGAGTTGGAACATTAAGTTTGACGGTTCTAGAAATGGGCCAACAGTTCAGGAGTTTCTGTACCACTTGCGAGCGTTGACAGAAGATAGTTTGAATAATTTTGCATAGCTTATGCAAAAACTTGCACAGTTTATTAAGCGGAAAAGCCCGTGAATGGTACTGGCGTTATCGAAAAGATGTACAGATGTACAAGCGTTGATAAATCAATACCATGATCATAAGGATGATGATTTAATTTTGGAAGAGGTCAGAGCCTGAAAGCAGAGGGAAGGTGAACCGTTCGACGTATACTATGAAGATATTTTGGCTCTTGTTTCTAGAATGACTATACCCTTGGATGAGTATAAGATGACTCAGCAGCTAAAAAGGAACTTGTTAGCAAAAATGAGGCAAGCCCTGTTATATGTATCAGTCAATTCGGTAGCTCATTTACGACAGTTAGTTCAAATGCGTGAAAATCTTTTGAAAGAAGATAATAGTAAACATGAAGCACGAGGCGCTATAGTATACAAACCAAATAAACGAATCTCTGCCTTTGCAGCTGAAGACAGTGAATCTGACGCTGAAATTGGTAAAATGTCAGTTA
Organism: Chymomyza costata; assembly: GCA_018150985.1. Classification (NCBI taxonomy): domain Eukaryota; kingdom Metazoa; phylum Arthropoda; class Insecta; order Diptera; family Drosophilidae; genus Chymomyza; species Chymomyza costata. The sequence continues at coordinate 1,018,945 of JAECWU010000166.1, forward strand.
ATGCTGTTCAGCTGAAAGAGAAAACGTTTTGTTGTTGGACTTGTGACCAAGAAGGGCATTCCTGAGATATGTGTTTGCAGAAACGAAACATTTTTTGTTACGGCTGTGGTGCCAAAAATGTCTTTAAGCCCCAATGCACTGTGTGCATTAAAAAATCGGAAAACTACCGAAAGGGACCATTCGTCGAAGAGTCTCGGATGGCCCCAAATGTAAAAAAAAGATGATAATAATCATGTTTCTGTCGGTATTCAAATAAAGATGCATTCAACAGATAGAAACATCCCCATTGAGTGTAATTCAGAAGTAGATAGAGTTTCTTTGAATCGTGTACCATTTAGCAAAAATAGTTGTTTCCCGTCTTTAAATAAATTTCGTCCGTATCACGAACGTTTTGCGAGAACGAATATTTAACCAATCCGTAAATAGTCTTGAACACAAGAGAAAGAGGTCTTCTACACGTATGAGAAAATTTTGGAAAAATGCACGACAAACACACCAATTGCTCATATCCTCAGTAGTTAGTGATAGTGCTGAAGGACGTTATTATGCATCGATTTTGTTGCATGAATTTTCTGAACTTGGTTTATTGGACTCAGGTGCAAACGTTAGCTGTATTGGTTCGGACTTAGCGACTCATGATTGGCGCTCTTATCCGCGATTCCTAAAATCACATCTCGGGTAACAACGGCGGATGGAAAGGGTCATAATGTAATGGGAAAAATAGTAATAGACGTAGATTTCAAAGGTGTTAAAAAACCTATAGTATTTTTTATTGTTCCATCACTTTATAAACGAGTAATACTCGGAATCGATTTCTAGAAAGCATTTGGCTTAGCGCCTGGACTTATTTCGTCTGTCGAGATCGATGCTAAGGAAAGTATCAATGATACGTCGTCAGAAAAAAGGTTTCCGATAACGGTCGAGCAACAAAAACGTTTAGATGCAGTTATTAAGCTGTTTCCAGATTTTTCACAACAAGGTTTGGGTAGAACACCACTTATTAAGCATGATATTGACATTGGAGAGGCGAAGCCTATAAAACAGAGATTTTACCCAATTTCTCCGGCGGTTCAGAAGCTTATGTTTAAAGAGTTGGATAGAATGTTGAAGTTAGAAGTAATTGAGAAATCTTCTAGTGGTTGGAGTTCTCCTCTACACATGGAAATTAAGCCCGAAAAAAATAAGATTATGTTTAGATGCGAGAAAAATTAATGAAGTGACTAAAAAGGATGCACCCGTTACCTAGTATAGATGGTATTTTCGCTAGATTACCCAAAGCAAATATAATAACCAAAATCAATTTAAAAGATGCATATTGTTAAATTGGACTTACAGAGAAGGCCAAAGCAATTACTGCTTTTACTGTCCCCGGTCGGCCGTTATATCAGTTCACGGTAATGCCGTATGGACTGTGTAATGCACCACATATGTGTCGTCGGATGGACGATCTCATACCGCCTGAATTGAAGTATTGTGTTTTCGGTTATTTGGATGATTAATGTATAGTATCGAGAGATTTCGATTCACATTTAGCAGTGTTAGTACGTTTATCAGAGCAATTTCGTAAAGCTAATTTGACGCTAAATATTCTAAAGTCAAAATTTTGTGTAACAGAAGTCGCTTATCTTGGATATATAATTGGAAATGGAGGTATCTCGACAGATCCAAAGAAAATCGAGTCAATCAAAAATTGGCCTGTGCCAAAAACTCTTAAGTAAGTAAGAGGTTTTCTCGGCTTGGCAGGTTGGTATAGAAGGTTTATCGAAAATTTTGCACATGTAACGTTTCCTATAACAGAGGTGCTTTCAAGTAAGAAGAAGTTTGTATGGACAGATGCAGCGCAGGCTTCCTTCGAAAAGCTTAAAGATTTACTAACTTCGGCTCCGGTATTACAAAATCCGAATTTCGACAAAAAGTTTTTTGTACATTGTGATGCGAGTGACTACGGCATTGGCGCAGTGCTAGTACAACTGTCCGAAGATGGTATAGAAAAGCCAGTTGCTTAATTCAGCCCAGCGTAACTACAGTGTTACAGAGCTATCGAACGTTTTAGATGTTATTTAGAACAACAAGAATTTGAGGTGATAACTGATCACGCAAGCATGGTTTGGCTGATGCGTCAACCTAATCTCAAGGGAAGATTGGCGAGATGGGCTATGCGTTTGCAAGGATATACATTCAGTGTAAGTCACCGTAGGGGTCAAGAAAATTTGGTTCCAGATGCGTTGTCCCGTATTTGTGCAGAGACAGCAGCTATTGAGATTGTTGGACCCGCAGTTGATTTAGATTCTCCCTGTTTTAAAGACACCGAATACCAAAATCTAATAGCCAGAGTTATAGAAAATCAAGAGCAATTACCCGATTTGAAAGAAGTAGAAAATCAAGAGCAATTACCCGATTTGAAAGTAGTGGATAATTATGTTTATATTCGAACCGAACATGTCACTGGTGATGAATCAAGCGACGAAAACTGCTGGAAACTTTGGATTCCTACTAGATTAACACAAGAAGTTATTGAAAGAGCTCATGATTCCGTTATCGCAGCTCATGGTGGCACAGCTAAGACTCTTGAATTAATTGAAAGATTATTTTATAGGCCTAAAATGATGTTGCAAGTGCGCGAATATGTTCGAAAGTGTGACATATGTAAACAAACCAAAGCACCAAATGTTACTTAAAACCACCCATGGGGAAGGCTTTTATTTCTGAGCGTCCATTTCAAAGATTATACGTGGACATTCTTGGTCCGTATCCTAGAAGCAAGCATGGAAATATTGGACTGTTGATAGTAGTGGATCTGGAGAATTACATATTTTTAATATATGGCGTTCCTCAAACCTTAGTGAGTGCTAATGGATCCCAGTTTAAATCTAATGACTTTAATGCTTGGTTGACTTCGTTAGGAGTTAGACATGCATACACAGCACTGTACTCTACATAGTCAAATGCCTCCGAGCGTGTTAATCGCTCAGTGATAGCAGCTGTTCGTGCTTATTTGAAAAAAGACCAACAAGAATGGGATGAACACATCCAATTGATAAGTTGTGCACTTCGAAATCCGTATCATCCCCATATCATGCGCTATATGGATTCGATATGGCTACCCATGGTACTCATTATGCTTTGCTGGGAAAATTAAAACTTTTAGGTGAACCAGAGAATATTTTAAGACGAGATGACAAGTTGAAAATTTTGCGTGAGAATTTGATTGTAACTTGAAAATTTACAACTTAAGAAGAAAACCTGTTGTATTCAAGGTTGGTCAGGAATTGTTTCGAAGAAATTTTGTGCAGAGTAATTTTCAGAAGAATGTAAATGCTAAACTAAGCCCTCTATGGCTTAAAGCAAGAGTTAAGGAGAAAATAGGAAATAATTATTATGTTCTCTCAGACCTGCAAGGCAGACTTCAAGGCACATATCTTGCAAAGGAAATGAGGCAGTGACTGTTTTCTTCAGGCTATTCCTCCGTCATTTCTGTTAATGATAGAAATCGCCTGTGGTGTAATGGTCCGTTTCTGCCTTATTAAACAAATGTTAATTTGAATAAATAATTAATTAATAAAATAATTTTTATTGAATACCAATGAGTAGTTCATGATTTTGAATAATCGTTAATGATTTAGCTAAGACACTAACCTACGTAGTAACGTAAGAAAGTGAGATGGTCAGTCTAATAGTGGGAGGCAAATGTCATTGTGACAGCTGTCATTGGCTCTTAATTATTTCTCTGAGAGGCTGAGGATAAACTAAAATGCCGACTTTTCGATCTTTTTCGTTTCAAGCGTCAATAAGACAAGTCGAACATTGCAGCGTGTTTCAATAAATAAGTGTATTTATATTTTGAGGTTAACTAACCTATAAAGTGCGGTAGTGGTACAACACCGGAACATTTTAACTGGCTTCCGATGTATTTAATTCATTAAATTCCTAAAAGGAACCTAAGGCATCTGAATATATTTCAATAATTAAATTGCCTGTAACCACTGTTTTAAACTACGCTTTTGTAATTTGCACATGGAATAGTTCAAGTCCGTGGTTAATCATTGAAGTTATTTAACCATTGAACCCTCACTATTTGCGTAAGCATAGTACTTTTATATAAATGCTGAAATATATTATAGAATCAGGTAACCCCTTTAAATTGAGCAAAGAAGCCAAGCCTAATTTCGTTCGTTTTTACACAAAACAGATTGAAAAGAAAAAGAAACTTAGCACGAAACCGTAGTACCAGTTTATGAACGGAAATTTTTGGGACAATACTGCTCAGTGCTTAGTTGGAGACGGTTTTGCAGTGCGATCGCTTGGACTAATTGATTTTTGCTGAGGAATTTCTGGACTAAGGCCTCTGGGATCTTCGCAGCTTACAAAAATGGCAGCGTTGCCTTTGAAAGGATTGGTGATACCAAATTTAATGCTGAATTCATCAATTCAGTGTTGGGCGTGTTAAGTGGCAGATCAGCAGCAGCAAATTGTACTCCAATTCCACACACGTGGGTGTCTAGGCCTTGGAGTAGCAAATTCTATACATCACTATTCAATTTACATTAATATATATTTATGAGTAATTATAATTTGGGTTAAAACTTAGAAAAGGGAAAGTATGAAATTAAACGTGTATGAAGTATGTATCCACACGTAAAATTATGGTGTCATAACAACTAAATCTTTATGTATTTCCACTAGCTTGTTTATATCTCTAAAGAGTACTAGCATGAAAAGACATGAACAACTGCATCTGAGACTACGAAGGCTTTCGGAGGAAATACAGATGGGTGAGTGCATATCATAATCATTTAGTTGATATAAACACCATGATTGAAAGTGTCAATAGAGTAGGGAATCATACAAAAAAACTATATATACTGTGTGTATCGATTATGCTGAAATTTGTTTGAAGAGTTTATTTTATATAAAGCTGGTTTTTGATAGTTTGAACAATACTTTGGATTAACAATTATGATAAGAATGAAAATGCTGTATTTTAAAATATTAGTTTAATTGTTGGTTTTCTTGAAATGAATTTATAGATGCAATAATGAATTATGAAGAGTTTAAGTTGAAATGCAAAGAGAAAAGGATTAATGATTTTGATTTATGCAAGTATGATAAATAAATTTGCGTTTAACATGTATATGTAAATGCGTCGTTCACATGAGGTAATGTAGGGGTAAAAATGTTGTGGTGAACGTTTTTGGGATTTTCCAGTAAAATGCTGTCGGAAAATGATAGGTAGGGAGGGTACAGAGGCAGGGCTACAAGACCATCGCTGTAGTCTAAGGTTGAAGATTATGTTGGTGTATTGGCTCCATAAAAACTCCTTTTGACTCTATTTTATTTTTGATTGTCTGCCTCTAAAGATTTCTAAAAAGGCTTTAGGGACTCTTATTATTTTTTTTCGCGTGTGTGTGTATTGCTAGGAAGAGGAGTCAAAGAACCTCCCTCAGGCTGTTAGCTAGCTGTTGCCAGAGAGTCCCAACCGACTATTCCCCTAACAATAACAGACCACATTCGTCCGGCGTAGCGATAACCAACGGTGTTCTTTTCGAAGTGTGTATTCATTCCATCTGGTACCACTGGGACGGAAAAGACCGTTTGGCCTACTCGTTATTGCAGAGGTTTTGGTATATGGATCGGAGCAAGAATATATGTTAAAGACCACAACCCAGGACGGAGCGTTACACAAATAAAATTGGCACCCAACGTGGGGCCATGAGAAAGAAACATCGTGGAGCCATGAGAAAAAAACATCGTGGAGCCATGAGAGTGGATATTGTTGAAAAATCTTTCTACTGGTTCCATCCCTATTAAAGAGTTACTTTTTTTTTTTTTTTGAAGTAAAACTTTTTAGGCGGCGTTATGCATTTTTGGATTTGTTGGGCATTTTTCTATGGGAGTAACTTTGAAATTTTGTTAACCCAAAAAACGTTAGCTGCTTTTGATGTTCTCATTCGCATTGCGACGTGGTCATGAGTCATGACTTCGTTTCTTGTTGAGAGAGCAAACTTTTAGGCGGCATTGTGACTTTTCGTAGGGAGTAAATTTGAAATTTTGTAAAGTTAGCTAAAGCACGCAGCGCATGTGTATGTGTGCAAACGAAAGAATTGTTTTTGTATGCATTGCGTGAATACAACACAGCGACATACATGCATGCATACATACAAGTGCCAGTGCTAGCCATTAGCTTGTGTGCCAGCTGTGCGGCATTGCGACTTTTCGTAGGGAGTCAATTTGAAATTTTGTAAAGTTAGCTAAAGCACGCAGCACATGTGTATGTGTGCAAACGAAAGAATTGTTTTTGTATGCATTGCGTGAATACAACACAGCGACATACATGCATGCATACATACAAGTGCCAGTGCTAGCCATTAGCTTGTGTGCCAGCTGTGCGGCATTGCGACTTTTCGTAGGGAGTCAATTTGAAATTTTGTAAAGTTAGCTAAAGCACGCAGCACATGTGTATGTGTGCAAACGAAAGAATTGTTTTTGTATGCATTGCGTGAATACAACACAGCGACATACATGCATGCATACATACAAGTGCCAGTGTTTGCCATTAGCTTATGTGCCAGCTGAATTCGAGTCTGCCACTTAAGGATTTAATCATTTTGATTGGGTTTCGAAATCATTACCTAAGTCAGCTAACATCGTTTTTAGTTTTGAGCATGATAATTCTTTATATTCGTTAATAAATAGTTGTAAAAGGCAGTTCGCAGCATAAGTGGAATTCGATTCTTGGCAAAGGTAGACCAAGATACCGACCCTTATGGAGGCTGGCACCAAAGAAGCAATGTTTAGTTAACATCCTTCATTTGTAGCAGCAATCAATATTTTCTTTTTCATTTTTTCTTCAATGCTTCAAATTAGGCTGACAATATTAAATGCATATGTTAGGAATTATCCAAAAAGGCACCACAAAGGGAAATAATGTGCAACTTGATGGCTGATCAACAGAAATGAAGCCTTTCACCTCTTACTTCCAATCTCCTTATATTGCCTTCAAGTGGTGGTGCTGTTAACCTGTCATGAAGATCAAGTAATCTTTATTATATAAAATAGGGAAAACCTTGGTGGAAATGATGGGGACAGAAGATATAAGGTGAAACTCCCGAAAGGGGCTGGCCTTTAGGTTGACGCCCTAATGTCAGTCGAAAAATTCTAGTCTCGACACATCAACATCAGCCTCAGATAAGGAACGAATTTAGATATCGACCATTGCAACGTTTAAAGGATTATGATTTGAAAATATGTACTTGGAATGTTTTGACTATGTTGCAGCCAGGAAAGATGGCTGAAATTGCAGATGAACTAATGAGATATGGAGCAAACGTATGTTCAATGCAAGAAATAAGATGGAGAGAGAGCGGAGAAATCAGAAAAAGGGCCTATTCAATATTTTACAGTGGGTCCGAGATGCAAGGTTCACGTGGAACGGGTTTCTATGTGGACAACAAAACTCGAAGATGCATACTGAGCTTTCTCCTAGTCAGCGACCGATTGTGTTACCTAAAACTGAAGGGCAAGTTCCAGAATATTTCAATAATGAATGTATATGCACCCACGGAAGACAGTACAGATACTGTTAAAGATCAATTTTACGATGATCTAGAAGGCCTACTTAGCCGAGTGCATAAATACGATGTACTAATTGTGATGGGTGACTTTAATGCTCAAGTCGGAAAAGAGGACAATATTATTCAGGGTGTTGCTGGAAAATTCTCACTTCATACGGATACAAATGACAATGGTAGCCGATTATGCAATTTCGCAGCTTCACATGGACTGTTTATAAGCAGCACAGCCTTTAAACACAAACGCATCCATCTACAGACATGGAAGATGCCTGGCAATACAAGAGCGAACCAGATCGATCATGTACTTGTTGATAAAAAGACATGCCACGTCAATCATAGACGTACGATCATACAGGGGTGCGTGCTGTGATACAGATCACTACCTAGTGATTTCTAAATTACGTCATCGTATATCGAACGTAAATGACAATAAAGGCCACAGAAAATTAAAATGGAATATTCAAGAAATACACCAAAATGAAGTAGTAAAAGCGAAATACAAAGAAGCTATAGAAGCAAAGTTAAATAATAATGAAATTGAACCGAATGAAAGCAGAGAAGTCAATATTGACGAACATTGGAATAAGCTAAAAAATCTAATTGTTAGCACTGCAAAGGACACAATCGGAGAAAAGAGATCGGAAGCAAACGAATGGTATGACGAAGACTGCCGTAAGGCAAATATTATAAAGCAGCAAGCAAGGAAAAGATACGTCGATAGAAGTTCGAGAGCGAACCTTCTGGAATACCAAAAAAAACGAAAAGAAGCCAAAAAAATAATAAGGACAAAGAAAAAATTATATATGAAACGGCAGATTGAACAAATATGTCTATGTACCAAAACATAAAAAAGCAGACAAAAGCATTTCAGCCAAGAACCAACGTCTGTAAGGACAAAGATGGAAATATCCTTAGTGACAAACAACAAGTGATAGAAAGATGGAAACAACATTTCACCGACCTACTCAACGTAAACCATGACAGCGATAGTACAAATGAAATAAGACAGATTGATACGGTTGAGATATTTGTAGAAGAACCTAGTCTAGATGAAATAACCTTAGCAATAAATAAGTTAAAAAACAACAAGACCAGTGGCGAAGACGGAATTCCGGCAGAGCTAATAAAGTATGCAGGGCAAGCCTTCCATAAGCAGATACACCTTCTCGTGAGAACTATATGGGAAAGGAATAAAATACCAAGTGAATGGCTAACAAGCGTAATAGTACCCATACATAAGAAAGGCAATAAGACCGAATGTAAAAATTATCGATGAGAGAATCAAAGCCTATGCTGATGAAATAATAGATGAGTACCAGTGCGGCTTTAGATCCAACCGATCAACAACTGATCAAGGCTTTCTGGTAAACCAAATTTTTGAGAAATTTTATGAGCATAACATTGATATCTTCTGTATATTTATTGATTTTAAGCAAGCGTTTGATAGTTTAGATAGGAAAGAAATCAAATACTGCTTCCAAAAACTTGGCATTCCGTTAAAATTAATTGATCTGGTTATTTGCACGTTGGAGAATACTACTAGCAAGGTACTATTACAAGGCGAAATATCGGAACCTTTCCAGGTCCTTTCCGGTGTAAAACAGGGAGACGCATTGTCTGCTATGATCTTTAATCTGATGCTGCACGCAGTCATAAAGGACATTAACTTGAACGGAACAATATTTGACAAAGATTTTCAAATAGCTGCGTATGCTGACGACGTTCTCATCATGTCAAAAGACAAAAACAAGCTAGTCCGCATATTCAAACAGCTTGAAGCGAAAACAAAAGCAATAGGACTAAAGGTCAATGATGAGAAAACTAAGTTTATGCTTCGGTCACCCTGTAACGTAGAAGTAAACAATCTAGTCATAGAAAATTCTGTTTTGAAAGCGTAAACGAATTCGTATACTTGGGTTTCGTCCTATCAGCAAGCAAAGACTCATCGATTGCTATAGACGAAAGAATTAAAGCTGCAAACAAGGCGTATTATGCAAACATTAAACTGTTTAGATCAAAAGTTTTATCACGTATGCAGAAAACCAAAATGTACAAAACCCTTATACGACCGGTCCTCACATATGGTGCTGAAATATGGACATTGAAAGTTAACGTTATAAACAAACTATTGAGATTTGAGAGAAGCATCATGAGAAAAATTTTCGGTCCTGTTCGACTTGTAGACGGCACATATCGTATTCGTTACAACAACGAAATTGAAAATATTATTGGTGGTGCGAATGTGATACGTTTTATAAAAGCACAGCGGATTAGATGGATTGGCCACATTACACGAATGCCAAACGAAAGAATCCAAAAGAAGGTGTTTACTCTACGTCCAATAGGAGGAAGAAAAAGGGGCCGACCAAGAAGGAGATGTCTTGATGACGTCGAAGCAGACCTGAAGACGATGAACATTCGCAATTGGAAAGATGAAGCGAGAGAGAGAGCGAACTGGAGGATGATTGTTGATGAAGCTATGGTCCACCCCGGAAGTTAGGAATATTATTCGGAAACGCCGAATTCGGATCCTAGAATAGCACGGAACCAAATTTCATCAAAATCGGTTGACTATATCATATGCTTCCATAGGACCAATCGGTCGAAAAAACGTTTTTGGCACAAAATTCGTTGTTTCGTTTGTTTGTGAAGAAATCGTAACCAAATTTGGCAATCAATTGTTTTGTGCTCAAGCAATATATCGGACTTAATTGGGGTACAGGATATCCCAAAGTCATCCGCGCCCGACTTTATGAAAAAAATATTTGTCAAAAGATGGCAAAAATTAAAAAAAATATTTATAATATTTAAGAGAATACATACTTCTTGTTTATATGATGGAAAAAATTTATTTATTTTGCCAGATGGTCATTTACCCAATGAATTAGATATCTAAAATGAAGAGTCGTGCCTGCTTAAGAGTCCAGTTGCGACTGTGTAATCCGTCAGATGTGACGATGAGTTATCCGTCAAATGTGTCGATGAGTTATCCGTCCAGGTGGGACGATGAGTTATCCGTCCAGGTGGGACGATGAGTTATCCGTCAGGTGTGACGATGTGTTATCCGTCCAGGTGGGACGTTGAGTTATCCGTCAGATGTGACGATGAGTTATCCGTCAGATGTGACGATGTGTTATCCGACCAGGTGGGACGATGAGTTATCCGTCAGATGTGACGATGAGTTATCCGTCAGATGTGACGATGTGTTATCCGACCAGGTGGGACGATGAGTTATCCGTCAGATGTGACGATGTGTTATCCGTCCAGGTGGGACGATGAGTTATCCGTCCAGGTGGGACGATGAGTTCAGTTGAACGAAAAGATATCCGCTAAGTTTAGCGAAGGCCTTAAAAAGGGGCAATGAGAGTATACGGGTGGAAGACCAAAGAATGGTAGGTGTAAAAGATATGAAATGCTTCTAAGAGTTAGTGAACGACATTATATAATATATAGAAGTGGAATTAAAACGAATCGCCAAAATAGGATTAAAAAAGCACTTATTTTATATTGATATATTTTTTTCAATATTCTTTGGTATTCTTAGATTCTATTTATGCTAACTTTAAGTTGAATATTTATTGACAATGATTTTAAATTATTTTATTTCTAACTCAACCCAAAAATAAGCATGCAAAGCCAAACCGAGAAATGCGACAGGGCTGCCGCGTTACACAAAGAAATATTCCCTTTTAGCTAAGTCGTGTTTAATTTCAATAAATATTGTTGCTAAAGCAATATTTTTTTGTTATTTTATTTAATATTCAACATGAGAAAGAACTAGCAATATTTTAATGAAAATTAAATGTAACAACATATACAAAAAAGGTGCAAAACTGCGGCAGCCATGTCAGCTGTTTTGTATCAAACAAAAATCATATTTATTGCAGGGGAAAGCACAAAAGCACCGAGTAGGCTATGATTCTTTGCGCCTTCTTTTAGCTTCAAAATAAGCAATTAAGAAAATAAATGAAATTTTTGCAATGTTTACAATTTTTAACAAAAGCCAGTCAGCTGATTAGACCACAACATATGTGAATTTATCGATAAAAAAGAGGGAAAAATACAAATGTATTATCTACAAAAAATTCGGATTCCGGAGCATGCAAAACCGAATCCGAACAAAATTGTTCGGTTTGGATTTCTCGGTTTCCGCAGCATGGCTAGTTTGCTTTAGATGGTGCGATTTCAATAAAAATGTATGGGATTACATCAAACATGCATAATTAAACCAAATTCCTCTCAATATAAAAAATTCAACATTTTTTCATGATTTATGCAGTTTTAGCGTATTCACGTATTTATTATCAGGCGTGCTCCGGAATCAGAAAAATTCAATCCGAATAATTTTATTCGGATTCGGTTTTGCGTGCTCCGGAATCAGATAGGGTATTCACGCTTTGTGAGCACTTGAGCAGTTGAGGATAAAGTGCTCAGGCTAAATCGTGAATCCCTCCTGTTGAGTTTTTGTGTTGAGTTGAGCACTTTTCTTCTTCTTGCCAGAGTTTTTTTACATTTGTAAATTGGTACAATTTACATTAAAATTAAAAAACTTGAATTAAAAATGCCGAGTCAAAGCATAAAATCTGATAATTTTCCGCTAAAGGTAGCGCACCATTCCATTTCGTTTCCAAGCTAATTGCATATTATGCCAACCGGCAGTGACAAGGAACAAAAACCGTCCTGTCCGAAAAAGCTAGCGCCTCCAACTGAATCATCAGCTCGTCGTACTTCTTCCGCTCCTCCAAGAGCAAGTACACAAACCTCAACTCCATCGCCAGTAAATCGCAGTGAGCAGAAGACACCTGCTTCGGCGCATCGGCTAACGGTTCCTACAGTATCAAAGTTAGCTGCAAAAACTGCTACTCCCACAGAAGGAGCCACTTCAGGCAAAGTTGCTACACGCAGTCAATCCCAGCTTAGAAAAGCAACGAGCAATATGGACCTAGCCAATTTCATTGCCTCCACTGACGACCTCATCCATTTTGAAGAGCGCATAAACTCCGCGTCTGTTACAGAGGAGTCCCCTTACACGTACAAGTGCGGCGTGATGCAACGCAGACGCTTTGGGAACAGGTAGCGCAGGAATACAAGACCTGTTCCAGAGCGTTAATTGCACTAGATAGCGAAGGGTCCCGAAACGACTTACAAGTCGTTCATGCAAAATATGATCAATCGTACACAACGTACGAGCGGTGCATAGCTCTTCTCACCCAACGCATTGACATATTTTCCGCAAGAAATGCACAGTCCGCTCGACAGCCACCTCAAGAGACCCAAATAAGTCATAATATCTCCCTTCCGCCTTGTCATACAGAAGTCTTTTCCGGAGACTATCTGCGATGGCCCACATTCCGTGACTTATTTACAGCGGTGTACATTAACAATGCGCGACTCACTCCAGTAGAAAAATTATTTCATTTGCTCTCCAAAACAAAAGGTGAAGCAAACGCCATTGTGGCTAAATCCCCGCTCACCAATGACGGCTTTCAGGCGGCTTGGGATAATCTCAAGGATCGCTTCGAAAACAAAAGGTTACTGGTTAACAGCCAATTAAAGATTCTGCTCAACCTGAACTCAGTCTCCAACGAGTCAGGATCTGCGTTAAAAGAGTTACAAAGCACGATTCAAAATTGTTTGTTGGCACTCGAGCACTCTACCATTTCGACTGCTAACTGGGACTGCTTGCTTGTGTTCCTGTGCTCCTCGAAATTCCCTAAACTTTCGTTATCCTTATGGGAACAGTCCCTTAAGGGCAAATCGGACATTCCCTCTTGGCTAGACCTCAACGCATTCCTCGTTGAGCGATATCGTACGCTAGAGGCGATAGAAGACCTCAAGACCTCAACTAGCCTGCAGATCCATCCAAGACCCTCAATGAAGGATCCAGCCCCCAACCGCTTAAACGCCTTCGAAACAAAGGTCCAAGCTAAGCCGCAAGCTCCAAAGCAAGCGTGCAAGGTATGCTCGAAGGAAAACCATCCAGTCCGTCTGTGTCCACTCTTCCTACAAATGTCCATCGGGGAGCGAGAGGCATGCATCAGACAACAACAACTGTGTCTGAATTGTTTAGCCGGGACACTGCACAAGCATCCACAATTGCTTCACGTGCAGAGGGCGTCACAATTCCCTTCTCCATCGTGGCACCCCTCCTCAAACTTCCTCTGCTCCGCAATCTACCTACGTAGCCCCTCCTCAATCATCTCAAACAATACAGTCCACTACTCATCCGTCGCAAGTGAATATCCAAAGCTATTTTGCCTCTCAGTCTCAAGGAATCCTTCTGGGTACGGCGCTCGTTAGCGTCTGTCATTTAGGTGCAACCCTTACGGCCCGTGCACTTCTGGATCCAGGATCAGAGGGAACTTTCGTTTCAGAGAGCCTCTTTAAGAAACTTAAACTGCCTTCCCAAATTTTCCAGGCCCAAGTTTCAGGATTAAACCAATCCGTTGCTGCTCAAACCCAAAGGCTATACCATTTCATGCTAGCCCCTCCAAAAAATCCACGACTACAGGTCGAGGTAGCAGCCTACGTGTTGCCAGTCCTAGCAAGAAGCCTGCCGTCCTCCTCCATTTCCGAAGCTGTTCTTCAAAATCTAACTGATTTGCAGCTGGCTGACCCCCATTGACTGCAAAGCGCAGAGATTGTCAGTTTTCTTAAAAAGTCTTTTCGGTTGGTCGTGTTTCTACCGCGCTTTTTTATTTTTTATAAAAAAAACCTACGAATTTTAACCAATCTTTGTTCGCAAGCGACTTATAACTTAGTGGTGGTCCATTTAATTAAAGTGACAAACTCAAAATAACTGCAACAGTGTTAATTTAATTGCTAAAACATTTTGCTTAAATTCTAAACAGTGCAATTTGTTGTTGCTGCTCAATTTTTGTTTGCATTTTAAGCTCAGCCTAGCCGCTCAGCTTAGTTTTTGTTGTTGTTGCTTGTTCCTCAGTGCGAGCTTTTATTTCGTGCGGCGCTTTGCGTATTCTTCTTTGTGCTGCGCTCACCAACGCTTTCTTGTTGTTGCGTGCATCTCTTCGTTGCTTTGAGCATACGTATTTGTTGTTGCTGAATAACTGCTGTGTTTATAAAGATTTGTTGTTACCCATCTTGTCAATAGAGCGATATACAAACCGAAGCCTGTGTTGCATGCTGGATGTGCGACAACATGGCTCATTTAAAATGTGCCGGTCTGACCGGCCGTGTCTTCGACTTTATACGTGAGGGCAAAGGCCTAAACTGGACCTGCCCAACTTGTCGTTCCGCTGAAGTTGAGATGAAAGCCTTTATGCGCCAGACAAAACTGGGATTCGATGACCTTTATAAGGATTTTCGTTCTCTACAAGATAAGTTTTCTTCAATTTCAAGTATGTTTGGCAATTTGCAGCTTATGAGAGTTTCACCTAAGCGCAAAAAGGCAAACCTACCAGCCATTGAACCAACTTTAATAAATTCTAACCCTACAGTGCTGGACTCGCCGATAACTCCCCGTCCGTCGCAGCTTATTTCGTTTGCTACACCTATACCAGTTCCTTCAGCCGCTGCTAGTGACACGGCTAGTGCTGTTGCTGTTGACACTAGCGCTAGTTTGACTGTAGCTTCTACAGCTCCTACCGTCGAGTCTGCCACTATGAACTGCGCCACTAACAGCGTGACTGATGCGCCGTCCTCTGTCATCATTTTGAGTGGAGTCCCTATACCTGCCGCCCCGTCAACTGCTGACCCCTCGGACTCATTGGTAGGAGTGGCTCCTAAAAAGACAATCTTCGTCTCCAGGCTAATGCCATCGGCAACTGTAAATTGCATTAATCAATTCGTTTGCCAGAAGCTTAATATTTCTCCAAATGAAATTGAAGTATTTAAGTTCAATTTTAAGTATAAGCGCGATATCTCTTCGTTTAAGATTAGTGTCCCTGATTCTCTCTTTTCTGCTATACTTAATCCTTCATTCTGGCCTACTCATACTTTAGTGCATGAGTTTATTAGAAAACCTAAAAAGACTTTAGCATCTAATGTAGCTTCCTCTATAAGTGTAGTTAACACAGCTTCAAAAAAATAAATTCTGTTCTTACCATTCAATATCAGAATGTTCGTGGTCTCCTCTCTAAACTTAGTAGACTTTTCACCAATAGCGTAAATTTCGATTCTGATATTATTGCTTTCTCTGAAACCTGGCTTAATGCGTCTGTCTATGATTTTGAGATTTTTTTAGCTCCTATGTAACCTACAGGCTTGACCGGTCTCCCGGTCGTGGTGGTGGTGTACTCATTGCTGTTAATGTAGCCTTAGAATCTTATGTACTATCTCTAAATTTTCCAATAGGCATTGAGTTCATTGCGGTAAAAGTGTTTTTTAATAATTCCTATATCTATTTTACTTGTTCCTATATACCTCCTTGCTCCGACTTGAGTGTATATCAGAATCATCTCACTGCCATTCGTATGGTGGCTGATTCTGTTGGTACTCGGGATCAAATTGTTATCTTAGGCGACTTTAATCTGCCTACATTATCTTGGCTTAGTTCAGTCAATTCTAGTTTTCTTTTTCCATCTGGTAATCATGAGTTTGTTACAGGACTGATTGATATATCTCTCAGCCAAATAAATTTTATACATAATTGCTCAAATAGAATGCTTGACCTCGTTTTTGTCAATGATAATTCTGATTTTGAAATTTCTAGGATCTGTCCGCTCTCTGTACCCGAGGATCCGTACCATCCGACATTACAAATCTCTTTAAAATTTAATAGTCTCTACCGAAATCAGCCACATGCTCACGCTCCTCGGTATCGCTCCTTTCGCAAGTCTAATTTTGTCGGTCTTAATAAATTTTTGTCAGAAGTTAACTGGTTGCCTTTGTTGACCACTAATGACCTTGACTTATCCATTTCCAATTTCTATCGGGTTTTATACGCTGCTTTTGATCTCTTTGTCCCTTATTCTGTCCCGGCTCCTTCTTTAAAGCCGCCTTGGTTTACTACTAGTCTGTCCTCTTTAAAAAATTGCAAGTCTTCCTGTTACAAAAAATTTAAGAAATCTGGATCGCCTGTCGACTGTTATAAGTTTTCTATTTTACGCAGCAAGTTCGTCCTTCTTAACAGAATTTGCTACAATAATTATCTTTCCCGCTGTCGGCTAAACTTCTGTAGTGATCCTAAAAATTTTTTTTTTTTATTAACTCTAAACGTAAATCTTCATTATTTCCTCCATCGCTATATTTCAAAAATGAAAGCTCTACTAACAATTCTGAAATCGCCGACCTGTTTGCGAAATTTTTTCAAACTACCTATTCTGTCAACCCTAATTGCATTGACCTTAACTATCCCTATAACCTACCACATTCAAATCTTATTCCTTATCCAGAAATCTTTGAAACCGACGTTTTACAATCCCTACTGTCCATTAAATCATCCTTCTCCCCTGGCCCCGATGCCATACCTAGTTGCGTCTTAAAGCATTGTGCTCACTCTCTTTTACACCATTATCTGTTCTTTTCCGCACTTCATTAAAATATTCTTATCTTCCGGCCATCTGGAATGAATCCTTTATTCTCCCTATTCACAAAAAAGGTTCCAAGTCCAACATTGAAAACTACCGCGGTATTGCCAAGCTTTCATCAATTCCAAAAGTTTTTGAAAGGATTGTAACTTCACAAATGCAACACTACTGTCGTTCTTTAATGTCGGATTCCCAACATGGGTTTGTAAAACGTCGGTCTACTTCTACTAACCTTTTAGAACTTTCGTCTCTTATTAATCTTGGTTTTACGGAAAAAAAACAAACTGATGTCATTTATACTGACTTTAGCAAAGCATTTGACTCGGTAAACCATAGTCTTCTACTTGTTAAACTGTCTCGTCTGGGGTTTCCGTCTTGTCTTTTAAATTGGATATCGACATATTTATCCAACCGAGTCCAGAAGGTAGTTTTTAAAGGCTGCGAATCTACAGAAATTATGGTCACGTCAGGGGTACCTCAAGGTAGCCATCTAGGCCCTCTTCTTTTTAACTTATTTTTAAATGATCTCCCTCAGGTAATCTCATCTTCTCACATTCTTATGTATGCGGATGATGTTAAACTCTGTATGTCCTACTCCGATAATAATAATTACTTACTTCTTCAGCAAGATTTTGATAGCATGCAATCTTGGTGCAATATCAACCAACTCTTTCTCAACAAGACAAAATGTAACGTTATGACATTTTATCGTTCTGCTCCTTATTTGGCTACTTACTCTTTAGAATCTTCTACCTTAGAACGCATCAAGAGTGTGTCTGACCTTGGTGTTTTGTTTGATCATAACCTTAAATTTAATAACCATATTTGCAACATCGTGAATAAGGCTAAAGGTGTTCTTGCTTTTATTAAGCGTTGGTCTAAAGAGTTTAACGACCCTTACACAACCAAACTTCTTTATATTTCTCTCGTCCGTCCAATTTTGGAATATTGTTCCTGCGTTTGGAGCCCTCAATACCACCTTTATCAGGACATGATTGAGTCCGTACAAAAGCAATTTCTCCTTTTTGCACTTCGTGGCTTAAACTGGGACCCAAATATCCGACTGCCGCCATATTCTGATAGACTTCGCCTTATAAAATTGCCTTCCTTAAATCATCGCAGAACATGCCACGGCGTGTTATTCTTGCATAAACTGTTACTCGGTCTTATCGATTCCAATGAACTCCTTAGCAAAGTTACTTTGGTCATACCATCCAGAGTAACTCGTAATTTTCGACCCTTAGCCTTACAATTTTGTAGATCTAATTATGCTTTGCACGACCCTTTCCGTGTCTTATGCTCTAACTATAATAACTTTTACAATTTCCTCTCTTTCGAACGGTCTATTCAATCTATCACTTCTTCTATCTTAAGTCACCTTGACTTGCCACTTTGAGCATCCTTGTCCAATCCTATATTATGAGTCACCCACTAGGTCAATGGTGACCCATTGGCTTTTTTTGCGATATAATGTTTAATTTTTATCTTGCTTCCTTTTTTTCAACTTTAATATTGTAAATCCTAGTTTCTGGCCAGTTCTTGATGTGAGTCAGCATATCATTAAAAAGTTCACCCATCGGGCTAGAGACGCGGATTAGTTCATATCAATTTCCTCGCTCTACTTTCTTTTCTAAATAAATTATATGTACTTTTTATAATATAATGTCAACTGTTCGTAGTTGTACCCCTCAAATAAATAAATAAATAAATAAATAAATAAATAAATAAATAAATAAATAAATAAATAAATAAATAAATAAAACAATTGACCTTTTAATCGGTGCGGATATCCTCCCATCCATCATGCTTAGCGGCACAAAGCACAATGTTTGTGGTTCACTGCTGGGACAGGAGACCATATTCGGATGGATACCCACTGGTCCAGCATCGTCTATATCATCCTTTTCCACAAGGATCCTTTCCTACTCCGCCCACCCTTCAACTGATTTACGTATCAAGCAAGATCTCCTGTAATAAAATCAGTAAGGACAGTCTACAGTCAAAACTTGTCCTTAATGCTGACGATGCGACTGAGCAGGCATCATCACCTGACTCTCAACTCTCCTTAAAGGATGACACTGCAGGAATGTGGCAGCAACGCCTACCAGTTCAAGACGACGTCAAAAACCTCTCACTCAGATCAAGGAGCTCCAAAAGGGGAAAACTGTTTCCAATGTCGAGTCTGCGACGGAATCCATGCCCTCCGAAACTGCCAGACATTTCTGCAGCTAAACGCTGAAAAGCGTCTCCATTTGGCACTCACAAACGAGTATTGCCACAACTGTCTGGCCCACAAACACTCCGGGCGTTCTTGTAGAAGCGGCGGCCGATGCCGCGTTTGTGGTCAAGGTCATCACACGCTCCTTCACGTAAGCACTCCTAAGGATCCTCTTCCGGCCACACGCGCCATCACAAGGACTTCATCCCGAGCAATAGAGAATATCGCCCTAGAACCAGTACTACAACCAGGAGCTAGCTGGCGATCCCTTGAGTGGCGAAGATGCATCAAGCGCTCCAATTCCAATGTTCGAACTCCCGACGTACCACACTCCGCAGCCAGCACTCGGCTTAATCTTCGTTTTCCACCTGCAGCTCATTTCGCAACTACTCGTTGCAAGGGGGCCGGCATGTTCATGCCACAACGGCACGAGAGGGTTAAGTCACGCTCCGTGCTGAGCATCTCTCAAAGCTCGCTCTCAGCTCGCTCACCGATCAGAGGCTCCGCCTACTGTGGTGAAAAGCACCCGAGCACTAATCTCGGTTTCCGCTATGCTGAGCTGAGCAGCATTAGTTTTTAGTATCAAATAACACAGTAACGTAAGCAGACCCGCTGCACGCGTATTTTCGATTTTGTATTTAACAACAATTTTCAGCCTATTAATACCGCCGCTATAGCTACGGCTGAGGCGACGAAATAAACTCAAAGCATCCTAAACATCACATACAATGACTTTCATTTATTGGGAAAAAAAGGGAATACACGGAGGAAACACAGACACCCACCTATTCAAATTGTGTGTTGGATGCAATTGAGATGTCTTCTAATATTAATTTGCGAATAAATTTTAATTGCACTTTTAAAAAGTTATAATCAGGAAGGAGGTGAGAGTGTTTGCTCTAATCTATTATGTCCTTTAATTAAAGAAAGTATTTGGTTTTTTTTCTGTGGAGGTATTTAATAAGTGGATTTTTATGTTATCATTATTGGGGTTTTTGTGTTTAGGTACTGTTTGCCTGATTGTTGTTTTGATAAAATTTGTTTTTTTTTTTTTTTTTTTTTAAATATGTTTATTATTTTTTATTCTTTATTTGTGCTTTATTCCCCTTAAATATACATTTTCACTAAAGCTAATGGTTAATTATTATAGTTATACAGAGTTTTAGCAACTGCTTTCAACTGAAATATTATAGATTTTGTCATTGTTGACCTTACATACATTTATGTATTGATGTTTGCGTTAAATAATATAAAATTAGCAAGGAAAACATGGGAAAAACCTTAATATTTTTAACTTAAAAATAACTTAAAAACTAAATATTTACAAAAATTAATGCTAAGAGTTAATAAATTGTTGGACTGTCCTTACATTAGCTGCACTAAGAAGGTATGTAGTGTTTGTGTAATATGGTAAATTTTACAATAGTTTTAAACATTTTGGGATACTTGGAGTTTTTTAATATGTGTTGGCGCGCAATTACCCCAAACAGAAGATCCATACATTAGGATAGAAGTGAATATGGTTTTAAAGATGATGAGTTTATTTTCGGCTGACAACTTTGACTTTCTATTTATAAGTGGGTACAGGGTACAAATGATTTTATTAATTTTGTTCACAGTGAAACCAATATGAGTATTAAAAGTGAGTTCTTTATCTAAGTGTATTCCCAGATAACGTATGTTATCAACCCACTGAATTGACGAATCATAGATTTTTAACATCCTATCAGGAAGATAGCAGGGTTTCCTTTTCTTAGTTAAAAAGATGGCGTTGGTTTTTGTAGGATTTACTTTAATTTTCCACTTGTGATAAAAGATTTATAATTAATTTAAATAGTTTTGCAAAGATTGTTTAATATGACTGTACTGAAGACCAGCACTGTAAACAGCGGCGTCATCAGCGAACAACGAAGTACACAAGTGGCTCCTTCTGGGATATCGTGTATGTATATATTGACCAATATTGGACCTAAAACAGAGCCCTGTGGTACACCAGCACTGATATGACGTTTCGTGGATTGAGCACCATCCAAATCAATGTAAAATCGACGTTGTGTCAAGAAACTTTGCACTATTTTAGTAAGGTATATAGGCGTTCCAATAAGTTTTAATTGTCAAGTGGTTTATCAGGTTTGGCGATTGGTACGATTTAAGCTGAAAGTAACTTACTTGGAGACAATGATTTAACAAGAAAGATATGAATTTAATAGCACTCACAGGAAGGTTTTTCAAGCAAATATTTCGTGTTCCATCAGTTCCAGGGAATTTCCTAGTACGGAAAGCATTAGTTATGTAAGTAACTTCAGAAATATGTAGAGACCTTACTAATGTGTGAGCTACTATTCTGAGGTTTAGCAACAGATTGCATGGATGTTTCAACTTGGCTAATCGTTTCCGAACTAGAATATGACGTTGTAAGATTGTGCTACTGTTGAAAGAGATCTGCCAGAACATTCGATTTTTCTTCTCCAAAAGCATAAGTTTCGACTTCTTTATATAGACAAGGAACAAATTGCCTTCTTTTTTTAATAGCTCAAGTAGTATTCCAAAAAGGTTTACGGTGTTTAGTCAATTTTTTAAGTTTGTTGTTCCACTTCTCATTATTATGGGTAAATAATTATTTTCGTATGATATAATTTAAGTGATTACATATTGCTTTTAATAGTGGTAGGCGTGACCTAATCCATTGCCTTTGAACAACATTCCTAATTTTAAACAATTCAGTTATATGTTTTGGAAGCGTAAGATTTGAAAATTGCATAGTTTTATGTGGGACTTCTTTATTTCATACAATATTATTTAATTATAATACTATTATAAACATTAGTTGAAAAAAAATTGTATTATTTAAAGCACTGACCCCGGATGGGTACTCAAACTTTGGCATATCAAATTAACATTTTAAAATTAATAATACAAATATTAAAACTATATTGACTATGTACATAGTATATAGTAAAAGAAAAAAAGATATAGATTGTAATGAAAAAATTATATAAAAAGATTACATTAAATAATTCTGTCAAGATGTTCATTTATTTCTAGATTAGTTAAATTTCTATTGTTAGGTATGGTTGGTTCTCTTGAAGTCACATTTGAAATTTTGTGTCTGAATAAATTCCTGTTGGTGCACTTTTAATTTTGTTGGAATTTCATTTTGAAGGAAGCTAAAATGTTGGTTGTTGGGCATTGAGGCTACAATTATAATACTATTCCATTATGGTCGCTATCATAATCAAGAGTTGGTAAGCAATTCGGCGTATTGTTTTCCTGTTTTATTTGAAGCCTTCTGCCAATGATTGCAATGTCTAAAAAGAGGTTACCTCGATCCAAGTTTTTAAATTATTTCCCGATACATTATTGCTTGTATTATTCCAGTATACATGTTTGCAATTCATGTCATCGGCCAATTTGTAGTTGTTGTGCGTTTGTTTCAGTATTTCAAATAAACTGTCAAGTTCTGTTGCTATTACTCTGCTATTGTTTCCTACTGGTTGATAAACACAGATAATGTAAAGAAACGGTTTGCCTGCATGTGTATTTTTTATTAAAATACACATGCAGTGTATTATACAACATTCCAACGATTTAAATTGATCTAACTGACTGTGAACAACTTGACTGTATTTGATATCCTTTCTTATTAATATGCCAGTACCCCCTCCTCTTGTTTCGCCTATCCTATCTTTTCTTACAAAATTAAAGTTATTATGCTATTTTGCTATTCAGTTTTGTTTCACTAAGCATTACAATATCAGATTTGTGGTTTTCTAAAAACATCTGCAAATCATACCTTCTGGATTTAGTTATTATAGAATTAACAATTCGGGCTATTATCTTGAGGTCTTTGAAATAATGTGTTATTCTATTTATTGAAGCCAATAGGATTCTATTAGTGCAAAGATGGTATCAATTTTAGATTGCTGATTATTTAATCGGGATTTTAAAGAGCTAATTTGTTTAGACAAATCTATCATAGTTTTTTTGAGTTCCTGAAAAAATAATGTTGAATTGGCTGGACTAGCTTCCGGTATGAATTGAGAATTTGGATTTTCTTTTTTTTTTTTTTTTTTGTTGTTTATTTTTTGTTAAATTAATATAACTTAAAACTATAATAAACTCTAGTTAAACATATATACATTAAAAAATATTCAAATGGTCCCAAATGGGCGCTCAAAAATTACAGTATCATTAATATAAAAACATCCTTTTTCGAATCAATAATGTGTTACAATCTTAACTTAAGGTTGTGTGTAAATTATACGTGTATATGTATGTAACCAAAAATTCTAAAAACGTTACTTCTGTAAAATGATTTTAGAGTTATGTATAAAAAGAAAAAGAGTTGTGTAGAAAGAGAAAAATTAAATACTAAAAAAAAAAAAGATGATTAAAGACACAGCCACCATAATTTGGATCGGATGTTGTTTACTTCTTTTGTATCCCGATTTGAAAGTTTTTTGTCAAATCTCGACTCAACCTCAGTTAATGTGTTTTCAATAACAATTGTCTTGGTGGTGGCTCTCCTGAATTTATGATATAGGATTGGAATTGCCTTGCTGAAATCCGTTTATCATCTTAAAGGTTCTTGTGCTTATTTCGCTATTGTTGCATACAACAAATTGTTTGTTGCTAACCATATTACTTATAAGAATTATAAGGTGCTGCGGGAAGTCGTACTGCATAAGTCCTTTGATCCACACTCCATCGAAAGCTTCCTCTAGATCTATAAGGCATGCTCCAACACATTTTTTTTTGGTTCCAGTTCCAGCAAACGTCAGACACCAGGCAGTTAATGGCATGTGTTGTTGAATGTTTGTGCTTGAATCCAAATTGCTTGTTGTTAATTATTTGATTTTCAATACAATGCTTATTTATATTGTTATTAATGCATACTTCAAAGACCTTGCTAATGTTAGGAAGCAGGCTGATAGGACGAAGGTTGCTGATGGCATATGTATCATTGCTTTTTTTGGTAATACAATCATCTTAGCAATTTTCCGATAGTCAGGGAAATAAGCATTGTTTAGCATATTGTTAAATAAAGAGCAGTATTCAGCAATAACGTCATTTGGCAAATTTTTCAAAACTATATTGGAAATTTCGTCTAGACCGGAGGACAGTTTGTTTCTTAAATTAGAAAATATATATTTTAAATCACTATACTAAATAAAATAATTTTCACATTGTTCAAAAATTTGTTTTTTTAATTTTGTGTGTTTCAAATTGAGTTTTAATATGTGAAAAGCGCTCGAAAATTAATTCAACCATGGTATGAATTCGGTTATTCGAAATATTTTCTTTGGGAGAGTGAACAGATTGGAAATATGCCCCTATTGTATTCAGAATAGTCTCGTGATTTGAGATTCTAAGATTGTTGTCTGCCCTTACAAAGGCATCGCTCGATATATGTGCTGCTTCAAGGAGGTTCTCTAATGAGCTAGGCACTTTAAGTATTGGCAAATCTAGCGAAATTTTTTGTTTAAACATTTTCTTAGTTTGGTGAAACATATCATGTGAATTTCTGGGACTTATATTTTTTAATTTACTTTCATATCTTTTGTTAATTGAGATATATAAGTTTTCGTCGATTAATTTTTTGATGAGTTTTAAATTTATTTTCTGCAGCTGAAGATCAGAGGGACTAAATAAGCTTTCTAGTCTATTGTGCCTTTTAATAAGTGACAGAGTAGTACTATTTTTTAATAAGTAAAGCTGTTTAAGTGTGGAGTTCATAATTGTTTGGATGTAGTCATATGATTTAAATTTTGAAACTATTGTTTTAATTGCTTGTGTTATTATTTTGTTTATTTTGTCTTAATGCCAGTCTATTTCGCTGTTTTCCAGGTTTCTATTGATTGGTGTTAAAGGTTGGTTACACATCAATTGGTTAATTTTGCTTTGAAGTCTGCTCCAATTAGTCTTTTTATAATTATATTTGTGCTCACGTTGTTCCTTTAAAATCTCAATTGGATCCTCCTTGTAGTTTTTGCAGACTATTATTTCCACGGCCGAATGATCGCTTTCTTAGTCTAGCGTATTTAAACAATTGATACCATCAAGTCCCTTCACAATGTGTAACCCCGCATCTAAAAAAGATTGTCCTCTCTCGAAAGATGGTTTGGTAGAGGCATATAATTTGCATTTGTATGTAAGAGACTTATTATCCAACCATCGTTTGAAGATGTTTCCTTTTTGATTGTTTGTATTATTTCCCCAATCGGTATGTTTGCTGTTGAGGTCCCCTACAATAACATAAAAGTTATGTTTGTTTTCGAGCTGAAGTGTTTCAAATAGCGTGTTTACGTCTTTTTCGAATGATTGGTTATTATTACCACTTGGGTAGTAAGCCGATACAATGTATAAGATGTTATTATTTGCCATAGAAAGTTGAATTATGCATGTTTCGAGCACTTCGAGAGTTTCAAGTTTGTAATTCGTGTAAACTTTATGTTTAATATTGTCCTTAATTAGTATGGCCGTGCCACCACCTCCTGTACCGTTGTTTCAATCTTTTCGAACCAGGTTGTAATTTTTAAATTGTAGCTTGTGTCTGTAGTTAAGTTTAGTCTCATTTATACATAGGATATCCGGCATGTGTATGTCTATAAAAATTTGCAGGTCTATTCTTTTACTTGTATTTATGAGAGAGTTGACATTAATTGTAATTATTTTAATTTTTTTGCTAACGTGTGATATGAATTGCTTCTACTTAAATCCATAATTAACCTAACAAATTTACAATTGTATCAATCCTAACTGATTGAGTTTTAAGATCTTCTTTTAGATTTTTAACTTTTGAAGTTGATATTGTTTGTGGAATTGGTTGTGTGTTTGGATGAATCAAATTAATGTTATTTTCAACTACGTTGGCAAAAAACTTAAGCCATTTTTTATTCGGCTGGAACTAATTGGTATTTGGATTGGCTTGTTGGAACACCGCTAAGCTTTAATTCTTTCTTTGATTTGTCTATATTTCTCGCAGGCTTTATACGATGCTGGATGTCCAGGTTTGTTGCATAATACGCAAAACAGCTTCTCCTTGTCGGTTTCTTTATCTTTAACTGTTGGGCAATCTTTAGCTGAATGGTTGTCACCACATATTACACATTTTGAGGTGGAAAGCAGTTAGCTGCACTATTCCCAGCGAACGCATCGATAGAGAATATTAGAGACTTTTTTTAAGTGCTGATGTTGCTACTCGCAGATAACTGCACTAGCAAGATTGGAAGCGGTTTACCCATCTCTCTTGAGGCTTTGGTTGAAAATGGAGTAGCCTTAATTACTTGTAGACCATCACAATTATGTTTTGATAGTTCACTGAAAATTTAATTTGGGTCGGTATTAGTGTATTAGTGTCTTAAGAAGATAAGATTTTATTTATAAGCATTTTGGTGTATAGGTATAGAAAGAAATCCTTTAATTTTGGATTGGGTTTTTACTTGGCGCCACAGAAGTATTGATTGGGTTGGGTTTTTTATGTTGTCTAGCTCAACATGTTGAGAGAACTTCTTTAGGAAACCTTCATCACAATTATTATCAACTCCGTCGCCGAGAATAGCATAATAGTTAGGATCATTTCGCACTTGCTTTTCACTTTGAGGAGCAGATATAGGACTCATTTTTCTTTTTTTTTATCGCTTTGCATATTTTGCGACACAGCATTAAAATTATTTATGGAATCATTTGTGCTCATTGGAGTAATAGTTTATTTTATTGATTTTGTTTATGATATTTATTTTTATTTTTAAGTTCGTTATGATATTAAGTATGTAAAAACAGAGCGTACACACTTAACAAAATCTATGATACGACCATATGCATTCTCATAAGAACATATGCACGCGGATAAATAAAAGTAATAATATGCCACAACAGTGGACTTGTCCATAAAAAATGTGTTTTTTCATATTTTACACACACGAGAAAATTTGACACGTCTTGGCGCTGCCAACTCACGACGAACTCGAATTTGGATTTTCTATAAAATGGTTATTTTCTCTTGTGGCTTGAGCATAGGACATGTTTTTGGCAGTATATGAGGATGAAATTGGTTTATTAGTTGTTTTGGATGAAAATTGTTGTCTTTTAAGACGTATTTTGTGTTGTAATTCTTTGAATTTTTCACAACCTTTATATGAAGATGGATGACCGTAGTTTTTGCATAGGACACAATAGAGCTTAATTCTGTTGGGTCAACAATACCTTTTGGGCAGTCGGCGCTTTTATGGCATTTCGGGTTTTTTATGGTTTTCCCATCTTATGCGTGTATGAAGAATTGTATTTATAAGTTTTAGCTGGTTTTTTGTTTTAAATGGGTTGATTTTTACGAATTTCAGATCGTTATTTTCGAGCTGGGTCAGTTCCGATAAGATTTCCTAAGTGTCTATGTTGGCTGATAATCCTTTGAGAAGTAATGTTTTTGTTTTAAAGCTTTTTGGTGTGTAAGTATAAAATTTTGCTTTTGTTTTTTCCAAATATGCTTTAATTTTTGTATAATTTGCCAATGAATTTGTATGTATAGATAGTTTCTTACGAGTGATTTGAGTAACATAAAATTCTTGGATTTTAAGACCGTTTTTTATAAATGCGATTAAGTTTTTGGCTTCTATATCGATGACGTTTATTGGGGGAGTTTTTCGACTTTGTTTTGGTTGTTTAAATCTGGTGATTTGACATTCTGAGCGGAGCGTTGTGGGGAGCTTTTATTTACCTTTGGCACATGATTTATTGGTGATTCTTCAGTAATATTGGTGTTTCCTTGATTTTGAACATGTTTCGCAAATTCGTTGATCTGATTGTCGTCACATGACTCGTCATCTAGTATAGCGTAGTAGTTGTTGTTATGTTTTTGAAGTTTTGAGTTGGATTGATCCATTATTGAAATGTTTGTTTTACGTTTTAGTTCGACGCGTTGACTGTTAGAGGAGCTTTGAGCAGGTTGCTCGCCCTCGTCAAGCAAGGCAACAAACTTGGCATTCATATGGCCGCTACTGCCCAGTCTGATCGATTTTTCTTTAAAGATGTTTATTTATTGGTTTTTCTTTGGTTAATTCACAAACTATTATTTAGCTGTCAAAATTAAATTTCTGTGCACACGACACAATGACAAGTGACAGCAGAGTCTCAAAATAATTTTGCACTGTCACTGCACAATTGGTTTTTTTTTTCTTTCTGATTTATATTGTTTATGTTGTGAAAAGTTTGAAAACATAAAACACTTATGTTCATAGTTAAGAACAAAAGATATTGCCACGATAGTGGACTTGTCCATAAATTAAAATATTTTAATTTTAGTTTTTTACACCCGAAGCAAATTATTTTCATCCGTGCACGTTTTAGCGCTGCCAACTCCCAACAAGACTATGATATTTCAAACGGATTCAGGAAAATATATACAAATTTTAAGCCGATATCCACAAAATTTTATTAATTTTTTTAGTTGGTACCTAAAAGGGAAAGGTTGCATTCCAATCGGGTAGCATTTTTTGCAATTGGGTTTCTGCACTTCCAGTAGCCTTACAGCCAAACTTGGATAAATTTGGATATAAACTTTATAACGTTTTTTTTTATTCAGGCGTGCTCCGGCATCCGAATCAGAATAATTTATGCGGATTCGTTTTGAATCCGAATGTTTGATGCTCCCATTTCCACCAATCCGAATTTTTTATGTGCTTTGAAACCGACTGCTTTGTTGCAAGTGGAATGAAACCGAATCGTCAAAATAGTATTAAAAAAGCACAAATTTTATATTGAAGTAATTTTTTATATATGCCTTGATATTCTTAGATATTTTTATGCTAACTTTAATTTGCATATTAGCTGCTAACTATTTTTAATATTTTTTTTGCTGACACAACCCAAAATAGCATGCACAAGCCAAAACGAATTTTCGTTATTAAATTATTCTGATTCGGATACCGGAGCACGCCTGATTAGTTTAGAGTTGTTTTGGTTTGGGAACGAGATAACAGAGATGGGGTTCTGGTTTAGGAAAATGGAAGAACGGTGATGGGATAAGGCTTGGCAGAATGTTATTATATGTGTATTGTTTATGGCGGAGTTGTTACAAAGAGGACAGGTGTTACTAAGTCTATGTAATGAGCATTAGTTAATTTTGTATGACCAAGCCGGATTCTTGTTATTTTTACTTGGTCAAGTCTTGAAAGATTATTATAATTAATGGGGTAAGTGCTATGGCTGTTGTTTAATAGTTTATTCCAGTATTATTGGAATAGTTTTTTAGAAATGAAGAGACGTCGTTATAAGAAATGTTGGGAGTGTAAATGAGGGGAAGATTAGTAGCAGTTGCCTGAAATGCCTGAATGGCTAGGAACCCAAAGTAATTTAAATTTAGGGAATTTGTTCATTATAAAGTGTCTGATTGAGACGACGTAAAAGTTGTTATTGAATTCATTAACAATTGCTTTGATTGCTGAGAGTGAGTCGGAGCAGATGATAAAATTGCCACGTTTTTTTAACTATTTTCATAGCTTCGTGGATAGCTATTATTTCTGCTGCAAAAACTGAGGAGTGAAGGGGAAGAAGACCGAGTTTGAAAATTTCAGTGTCAGAAGTTATAGAATACGCAGTAATGTTATCTTTTTTAGATCCTTCAGTATAAACAAAATTGTATCTGTAGTTGATGTTTTTAAAGTTAAGAAAAAGGTGATGATAGATATCCACGGTGGTATTTGGCTTATTGTAGACTCAAAGAGATAGGTCAATAGACTCGGTTAAATTTTGCCATCTGAACACTTTCATTTTGATTGTTTTTTGTGGGAGGAAGGGAACGTACAAATACTTGCAGAAGAATTATTTTGTTAATTGTGCTTTGGTACTTATATTCTCGTTTATTGGGCTTAATAAGGTATCTTAGTGGGGAGTCAAAGGAGTTAATAAGTGTCTTAGATACGAAGTCATTTTTTTCCCCTTTATATTTAAATTTCATATACCTTTTTATAGAAACCAAGAAAATAGGGATTGTTTGCGTAATTTTTTTACAAAACGATCTTAAACACGCATTTTTATTCCAAAAATTTAGTTTTTTCTTAAAATTGAAAATATACTAAACTTTTCATCCGAATTGAATAAAATTATAATTTTCTTGATCCTTGGGAAATTCTAAATAACCTTTACAAAATGATTTCATCGCAAAATCGATTTTTGCAACGCTTTTGCGGCTGCCGTGCCACTGTGCGACGATACTTTTGCCCCAAATTCATCTAAAGCAATTTTTAAATCATCCCAACTATGTATATCTCTTTGGCTACGCAAAAATGACTTTGCTGCACCAGATAACAATTGTTAGTGAGCAATCTTCTAGTTCTTCTATCCATCGATTTATACTCGGCAAATCTGTACCCGAAAATTAGAAGCACTTCCCTCTACATCTTTTTACGTAAACTACGATCTAATCGTGGGCCTTGGACTTTCTCTGTTTACCATTTTTGAATGTGCAGGCATACCGACCTGACCTCTGTAACTGTAGTATACAAGTCCTTATTTGCTTCCTCATTAGCTTTATCTTCCTGAAGGCCATAATGAGCAAGAAGCTTATTTTGCAACTGTGTCTTACTACCCTTTGTATCAATATTCAGCCCAGAGATTGCTACGCGCAATTTATCTTAATTACAAAACTATGAAATATGTTAGTGATGCAAAAATGTAAAATATTAAAATGCCAAACTCATCTGCTCCTTGTTGGCTTCTGTTGACCGCTCTGCCAACACGCATAGCCTTCCGAAATCATACCTCTACAACAGGGTATTTTCTGTGAGAAAATACTACACAGCGGACATCCCCACGACGTTTGCTGCTGACACAGCTATTCTCAGTCGCTCTAAACACGTAGCGTTTACACTAAACAGTAGAGATTGCCTCCCACTTACACTAAATAATACTGTACTTTCGAAAGCGAATGAAGTAACGTACCTGGGCATACACCTCGACAGACGTCTCACATGGCGCAGACACATGGAAGCCAAAAGAACACACCTAAAGCTAAGGGCCAGTACTCTTCATTGGCTGATTAACGCAAAAGCACCTCAAAGCCTGGACCTTAAGGTCCTACTCTACAACTCTGTATGTGCAATAATTCTGAAGTTAAGAAAAAGCGATCTTAAAATACATACATACATATACAAATGTATGTACATATGTGATTGTTACACGTAGTGCAAGAACAACAGCAACATTACAGCCCGCGCCACGCGCCTTGTTGTTGTAGTTTTTTGCTTTGCTTCGTTTCTTTTACTTTTTGTTAGAGACAAATGTTAAACAAGCAATTTTTGTGTGCTTGACCATTTTGGTCAACGCGTAATTATACCCTGTACCGTATGGTACAAAGGGTATATTGTGTTTGTGCAAGCCGAAAATCTATGTAACGTACAGAAGGAGACGTCGGAGACCCCCAAAGTTACCAGTTACATGATCAGAGCGACTAGAGAAGTCGATATACCCATGTCCGTCTGTCCGTATGAACGCCTAGATCTCAGAGATGGTAAGAGCTTGAGCAACCAAACTTTCAAATTAGATCCCTTATTAATCCATAGGAGACAAGTTTACTTTATTTTTTTGATATCGGGATTACATTATATAGCTCCCATAGGGGTGTTTCAGAGGACCTCGAAAAAAACCAAAAGTTGTAGATGGATAATTCGTTTGTTTATGAAAATATCATAACCAAATTTGGCAATCGGAAGTTTTTAGAGACACCCAGCACTGTACCAAATTTTATCAAAATCGGTGGACTATATGATATAGCTCCCATAGGATCGATCGGTCGAAAAATTGTTTTTTGTACAAAATTCGTTGTGTTTCGTTTGTTTGTGAAGATATTGTAACCAAATTTGGCATTAAGAAGTTTTTTAGAGTTCCCAAGCACTGTAGCAAATTTGATCAAAACCGGTTGACTATATCATATAGCTCCCATAGGACCAATCGGTCAAAAAAACGTGTTTTGTGCAAAATTCGTTGCGTTTCGTTTGTTTGTAAAGATATTGTTAGCAAATTTGGCATTAAGAAGTTTTTTAGAGTACCCAAGCACTGTACCAAATTTGATCAAAATCGGTTGATTATATCATAAAGCTCCCATAGGAACGATCGCTCAAAAAAAAGCCTTTTTACAAAATTCGTTGTGTTTCGTTTGTTTGTGAAGATATTGTTAGCAAATTTGGCATTAAGAAGTTTTTTAGAGTACCCAAGCACTGCACCAAGTTTGATCGAAATCGATTGACTATATCATATAGCTCCCACAGGAACGATCGGTCAAAAAAACGCTTTTTTTACCAAATTCGTTGTGTTTCGTTTGTTTGTGAAGATACCGTAACCAAATTGTGCCTTAACAAGTTTTTTTATAGTTCCCAATCAGTGTACTAAATTTGATCAAAATCGGTTGACTATATCATATAGCTCCCATAGGACCAATCGGTCAAAAAAACGTGTTTTGTGCAAAATTCTTTGTGATTCGTTTGCTTGTGAATATACCGTAACCAAATTTGGCATTAAGAAGTTTTTTAGAGTTCCCAAGCACTATACCAAATTTGATCAAAATCGGTTGACTATATCATAAAGCTCCCATAGGAACGATCGCTAAAAAAAAAAGCCTTTTTACAAAATTCGTTGTGTTTCGTTTGTTTGTAAAGATATTGTTAGCAAATTTGGCATTAAGAAGTTTTTTAGAGTACCCAAGCACTGCACCAAGTTTGATCGAAATCCATTGACTATATCATATAGCTCCCATAGGAACGAACGGTCAAAAAAAACGCTTTTTTACAAAATTCGTTGTGTTTCGTTTGTTTTTGAAGATACCGTAACCAAATTGGGCCTTAACAAGTTTTTTATAGTTCCCAATCAGTGTACTAAATTTGATCAAAATCGGTTGACTATATCATATAGCTCCCATAGGACCAATCGGTCAAAAAAACGTGTTTTGTGCAAAATTCTTTGTGATTCGTTTGCTTGTGAATATACCGTAACCAAATTTGGCATTAAGAAGTTTTTTAGAGTTCCCAAGCACTATACCAAATTTGATCAAAATCGGTTGACTATATCATAAAGCTCCCATAGGAACGATCGCTCAAAAAAAAGCCTTTTTACAAAATTCGTTGTGTTTCGTTTGTTTGTAAAGATATTGTTAGCAAATTTGGCATTAAGAAGTTTTTTAGAGTACCCAAGCACTGCACCAAGTTTGATCGAAATCCATTGACTATATCATATAGCTCCCATAGGAACGAACGGTCAAAAAAAACGCTTTTTACAAAATTCGTTGTGTTTCGTTTGTTTGTGAAGATACCGTAACCAAATTGGGCCTTAACAAGTTTTTTATAGTTCCCAATCAGTGTACTAAATTTGATCAAAATCGGTTGACTATATCATATAGCTCCCATAGGACCAATCGGTCAAAAAAACGTGTTTTGTGCAAAATTCGTTGTGATTCATTTGCTTGTGAATATACCGTAACCAAATTTGGCATTAAGAAGTCTTTTAGAGTTCCCAAGCACTGTACCAAAGTTGATTGAAATCGATTGACTATATCATATAGCTCCCATAGGAACGATCGGTCAAAAAAACGCTTTTTTTACAAAATTCGTTGTGTTTCGTTTGTTTGTGAAGATACCGTAAACAAATTTGGCATTAAGAGGTTTTATTAAGTTCCCAAGCACTGTTCCAAATTTGATCAAAATCGCTTGACTATATTAAATAGCTCCCATAGGATGGATCGGTCGAAAAAATATTTTTGTACAAAATTCGTTGTGTTTCGTTTGTTTGTAAAGATACCGTAACCAAATTGGGCATTAAGAAGTTTTTTAGAGTTCCCAAGCACTGTACTAAACTTGATCAAAATCGGTTGACTATATCATATAGTCCCCATAGGACCGAACGCTCAAAAAAGCGCTTTTTTTACAAAATTCGTTGTGTTTCGTTTGTTTGTGAAGATACCGTAAACAAATTTGGCATTAAGAGGTTTTATTAAGTTCCCAAGCACTGTTCCAAATTTGATCAAAATCGCTTGACTATATTAAATAGCTCCCATAGGATCGATCGGTCGAAAAAATATTTTTTGTACAAGTTCGTTGTGTTTCGTTTGTTTGTAAAGATACCGTAACCAAATTGGGCATTAAGAAGTTTTTTAGAGTTCCCAAGCACTGTAGAAAATTTGATCAAAAGCGGTTGACTATATCATATAGCTCCCATAGGAACGATCGGTCGAAAAAATGTTTTTTGTACAAAATTCGTTGCGTTTCGTTTGTTTGTAAAGATATTGTTAGCAAATTTGGCAGTCAGAAGTTTTTTAAAGTTCCCAAGCACTGTTCCAAATTTGATCAAAATCGCTTGACTATATTATATAGCTCCGATAGGACCAATCGGTAAAAAAATCGTTTTTTGTACAAAATTCGTTGCGTTTCGTTTGTTTGTGAAGATATTGTTAGCAAATTTGGCATTAAGAAGTTTTTTAGAGTACTCAAGCACTGCACCAAGTTTGATCAAAATCGGTTGACTATATCATATAGCTCCCATAGGAACGATCGGTCAAAAAAACGCTTTTTTTACCAAATTGTTTGCGTTTCGTTTAGTTTTGAAGATATCGGAACCAAATTTGGCAGTCAGAAGTTTTTTATAGTTCCCAAGCACTGTAGCAAATTTTATCAAAATCGGATGACTATATCATATAGCTCCCATAGGACCAATCGGTCAAAAAGACGTGTTTTGTGCAAAACTCGTTGTGATTCGTTTGTTTGTGAAGACACCGTAACCAAATTTGTAATAGACGGGTTCACTAACTTAAACCATGAAAAATAAGTCAGCCTACAAATGGGTAAACCTACTATATACCGAAGATCCACAAATCTAGAGGTCAGCACGGATCGTGCGAGAGTATTTCGCCTAGCAAAACAGCCTGTGGTTGGGTTTGACAGGGCAACTACCACTATCCTTCTCGTACCTACTCTACCAATTACATAAACAAAGAATAGTCCTCCTACCAAAGA
The DNA here is from genome assembly GCA_018150985.1 of Chymomyza costata. Lineage (NCBI taxonomy): Eukaryota > Metazoa > Arthropoda > Insecta > Diptera > Drosophilidae > Chymomyza > Chymomyza costata. Next base: position 1,054,214 of record JAECWU010000166.1, read on the forward strand.
ACACAATAGAAAAGAAAAAGAAACTGAAGGAAAAAAGTCAATATCATTTAAATTTTAGGTTCAAAACTTGACCAACTACAATGAATCCAGGCAGTACTGTTCGATGACGTTCCAGTACTGTGTCTTTACCCAACCTACCTATGAGCTTAGCTTGTGCCGTCATTAAGCTCCCGTACGCAGTTTACCCGTTCATCAAATTAAGGAAACATAATAATTTTTTTTTTTACTCCATAATATGATCTAGTATAAACTTTTATTCACGTGAAATTCATAATATTGGCTAAGAAATCTACGAGACTTTTTACGCATTAAACTTAAATTTTATATCTAGTTTCTTCACTTGAAATTACATGGTTAAAATGCTCAAAATTTAATCAATTACAAAAAAAACCGGAAGAGTTCATAATTGTCTTAACCTCTAGGTGTGCATATTAGAGGTCTGCATGAATGCATTCAAAACGGCGAATGAATAGCTCAGCCTTAAAAGCTATGCAATTTTTAGTACCCATTTGAATGAATGTAAGTGAATAGTGTGCTCACACAAGCATGGGTTCCAAAATTGTGGGTGAAGTACTTTTATGGTGTACCATAGTGAGTACACTACTATACTGTAGTAAAATACGTATGAAAAAATGAAAGAGAGCAGAGAGAGCAGAGAGCGCGAGAGCAGCGATCGCGAGCATATTGAAAGGCATAAAATTAAATAAATGACAAAGTAAATGCAGCAGGCATGAGCGAGAAAGCGTAAATGTTTTCTTGGCAAATTGGGGTGGCTACCGTGCTTGTTGTATGTATACCCTTTCGAAGTAAGGTAACTGCTATGACACTTGTTAGTCGTGTTTACATTCACACTAAGAATTGTGTTTGCGTAATTTATAAGAATTAAGTGTAGTTTGAAATTGAATGTTGTAATGTATTTTCAGTGTTGTTTGTATACAGTTTATGTTAAACGTTATGTATAAATCGTCCTTTGTATACCTTTGTTTAATGTTAATTGTTATATATCAGAGAGTACCAAATAGACAGAGGCGAAAATTCTCTCCGAGTTCGAAACTCGAAAAAGATTCTGCGTGACTTGGGCTCGGAAACACAATGCAAAGCAAAAACAAACGAAATTCGAAATTGCTTTATATTGCACTGGCCAAAAGTCTGTTTGTTTTGTTTCGGCTAAAAATGGGTGTACTGCCATAACCGCGCCTGCCATAACCGCGAACTATTTTTGTCATAAGCGCGAAACTGAGTTTTGTATGGGATTCGCGGTTATGACAAAAAAAATGACAATACCGCGAACGTCTTTTATTTTTGTCATAACCGCGAATTCGCGTTTGTGGCAGAACATTTCCTTAGCCCATTCGCTATTATAACAAACAAAAATGACATTACCGCGATAGCTGAAAAAATTATTTTTTGGTGTCGCGGTTATGACAATTTTTTTTGTTATAAGGGCGAACATTACAAATCACGTTTTCAAGTATCGCGCTTATGGCAAAACAAATTGCCATTACCGCGTCCCAAAAAATTTGATTTTTATTTGTTGCGGTAATGTTATTTTTATTTGTTATAATAGCGAATAGCGACCAATGTCCAATACACATCGAATATTGTGATTTTCCTTCATTGAACTACCAATTTAAATTTTGATATTTTATAAATTTAGCTGTCGCGCTAATAACAAAATAAATTGTCATAAGCGCGACACCGCATTTTTAAAAAAATAGCAGTCGCGGTAATGTCAAAAAATTTCGTTATAAGCGCGAACGCAAATTTTTCAATTTTTGGATGTCGTGCTTATAACGAAAATTTTTGACATTACCGCGACTGCTATTTTTTCAAAAATTCGGTGTCGCGCTTACGACAAAATTAAAATTAAGAGAGTCGCGTTTATTTCACTAATATTTCATAAGTCGCGCTTATGACAAAAATAGTTCGCGGTTATGGCAGGCGCGGGTATGTCAGGTAGCCTAAAAATGTCTTGTTTTGTGCGCACGATGCGAAACAGTTCAGCATAATGATAGCTAAATACTCTTCTTCGTATTTTTTTGCCTCTTATGCATGCATTTGTTAGTGTAAAAGCAAACGCAATAGCAAAGTGTCATAGCAGCCACATATTAGAAAAGGGTATGGAATGCTATGAAACGAAAAATTTACAAATTTGGCTGCGGCTGAATTTGTGAACATAGCCGAAAGCCAACAACGAAGCTTAGAGCCGAGTTCAATTGTAAGAACACGAGAATTGTATGTGCTATTTTTAGATTTTCCTTTTTAACTCTCTCTGCTCGCCCGCACCATGGTATTTGCGTTACACTTCTTAGAGTTTATAATGTCTTTGGGCTTCCGGCCTTGGCTAACAAGCGCTGAACTGAATTTGCTCGAGATTCAAATTTCTGTACCATCATTTTTGACATATTTCTTCTCTATTTAAATTAGTATGCAATTTATTTTTTGCAATCTAAAAAAAACAACAACTAATCATTTTATATAACAGTTTTAGTGAAAACAAATGTAAATATGTAAACATATCTAGATTTTTTTTTTTAATTTAGTTAATTATAAAATAAAGTTAATTATGTAAACTGATTTGATGCAACAATGTTTAAAAAAAAAAACGAAAGATGTTTTTTTTTTTTTATGTTTAAAGATCACAAAAATGTAATACAGTCGAGGCGGTGCCCGACAGTGTAATACCCTGTACCTTTTTTTCTCAAAAAAAGTTTTATTCCTGCATATTCTTTCTATGAACTTTCCAATTGGAATATTTTATTTGTTGGTGCAAAACGATATTTATACCTATAAGTTCCGCACATTTTAACCGATTTTGATGAAAATCGAAATTTAAAGGAGTTATTTAAAGTATATGGGGTAAGTTTCAAGGCGATATGTTGAAGGGTGTGGGAGAAAACACGGTAAATCGATTGCGGGGGGTGGCGGGGCTGCATTGATAAAATTTGGATGTGGATTTGTTTATTAGAGGCACATGAATCAGCTTACCAAAATTGGTGGTTCTAGGTCATTTGTTACTCTTATTACGTAGAGTCAAATATTGATGCAGTTTATAGGCAAGGGGAGGTGAAATTTTTACATTTTAGACTATAACTTTTGTTGTAATTGTCCGATTTTGTTTATTTTTGACACACAGATGCATGTAACCACAACGCATCGCTCTGTTAAGTTTCAGATTAAAATATTAAACGGTTTAGCTAAAAACCGCGAAACTCTGCTACGGGGGAACGGAGAAAGATATTGACATGATTCAACAAACTTCATCTTCTGAGGAAATATGCGCATCAGCTGGTAAAGTTTCGTATCTCTAGCTCTTATAGTCTCCGAGATCTAGGTGTTCATACAGACGGACAGACGGACAGACGGACAGACGGACGGACAGACGGACATGGCTCAATCGCTACCCGAGGTTATGATAAGCATTTTGGTATAAAGGACTTGGGGTCTGCCACGCCTCCTTCTTGCCGTTACATACATTGCACAAATCTAGTATACCCTTTGTACCTATAGGTACAGGGTATAAAAATCATAATAAAGTTGTAAAATATTTCATTAAATACTGCCTGTTCACAAATACACAAACGTGCATGAAAAGCAAAACGTATTTGGCTCGACTGCAATGCCTGTATTCGATTTTGTCAACGCTTTATGTTTAGGTAATGCTTCGCTATTGCTGATTGTTATTTACTACAGAAAACATAGAGATTGAGCTGGAAAAAGATACTTAGTAGCAACTTTCATCAGATTTTTTAGGACCCTAATTAAGTCTTAAACATAGTTTTCAAGCGGCATTCTGCCCTTTCCCGCCTAAAAGTGGTTGGTGTGATTTTTGCCTTAATATTTTTTTTTTTTTGCTATTAAAGTTAGATTCATGTTTTTGTTATCTAAAATCATTGGCAGTAAAATCTAGCATTTTTCAAATAAAACTTAAATCAAGGTGATTGATTAATTGGTTCAAGCACAATGATTATGGCTTCTTTTTATTTATATTGCAGTCAGGGTCTAGGCGTTACATTCTAGATTTATATAAAATACTTATCATAACCTAGGGTAGGGATTGAACTAAAATGTTCCTAGGTCTGTGCATAAACATCAAAACTAAAGCAGCAAGAAGCCGAGCCCAAGTTTACACAAAAACGTCACAACAAACGCCAATGCTTGTCTTTTTGGTTCGATTGAGCCCAAGTCCATTCAGAAACGTCTCAACGCAACACAGACCGAACCAATGTTTACTTTTGCTTAGTTATTGTTGTTCACTGCAGCTTTTGCTTGCACATGTAACACCGAAGCGGCCATGGGTTAGTTGAATGTGTGATTGACTCCCAATCCAGTGAAACCAAGTTCGATTCTCATGTGGGATATTTTTTTTTAATATTAAACTAATTTTTGTTCTTTCCTTTTAGAAATTATTTTTTTATTGTCAAGAAAAAACGAGTCTTTTATCACTTTTCTACAATTAATAGTTTTACAGGAATCGAACAAATAAGCCCATTGCAAACGCCACTTTTGTTTTTTTTTTTTTTTTTTTTTTTATGTATGTTTATTTTTAACAAACGAGTTGGTAGATACATAAATAAACAAATGTAGCAGTATAACATAGAAAAAAACTAATCACAGTCTCTAGTCGAGCACTCGTGACAAAAAATCTTATTTATAATTCTAATTTTTAAAGATATATAACAATGAAAATAAAATGATTAAAGTGTACATGAGTGTTTAAGTGTGATTGCATTGGAAAAAGATGTAAAAAACAACGCATAGTAATATTTGTATTATATATAAAAAAAAAAAACAACTACTTAAGACTAAGGTGGTAAGTGGGTGATGGGTTATGGAGTGAGCCACCAGCATCCTTTGGAGCAGGCGATGGAATATTTTTTATCGATCTCAGTCATACGAGTATCGAATCTTTTATTTGTTTGTGTAAGTATGTTTGTCATTAATGTTTTTTGGTTTGCTCTTCTGTGAATGTGATAAATTATAGGTATGCCAATATTGTCATTAATGTACCCTTTTTCATCGAGGTACATGAAAATTTCAGGGGGGGAGAATCCATTTTCTATCGAATGCTCAAAATATTCCCTACTTTCAAAAAAGGGTGCTCTAATTTCGTTATTTTCTGTTTCATTTAAGCAGCGCAATACGTGTTTTCTTATTAGACCGATTATAAAAACGTCAATTCTGCAAATTTTAGCTGTATTATATAGCTTTAGGTTCGAAAAAAAATGGGTGTATGAGCTCTCTGGCGTTCTAAATAGAGATGTGCAGGATCTCAAAATCTTTCGTTCCATCCTCCTGAGTTTTTCCATGTGACGCCACTTTTGTTCTACGCCGCCTATATGCGTCATGCGTGACACCAAAGCAAACAGCCGCCGGCAAAATATCGGCTCCTTTGCTTTGTGAGATTGTAGGCGATTGGAGTCAAAATTTAATTTGGCGTCGTTAAAAACTAAACTAAAACAATTCTATGAAGTAAAAATACTTTTATGTATGAAAGCAAAATAATATTTAGACACATTGTATTATTTTCTATGATGTAACACTTTACCTTAAAATTATTTTAAGATATGCTGATTCAAATAAAAATTATAAGGTAAATAATAGAAGGCTTCGTTTTATTTATTTAGTAGTCAGGGTCAAGGAGATTTATAATAGATTTTTATAATTAAACGCTTATCATAACCTAGGGTAGCAATTGAACTAAAACGTTTCTATTTCTAAGTCAATCATAAACATCAAAGCAAAAGCAGCCAGAGCCAATGCTTGCCTTTTTGGTTTGATCGAGCCTAAGTCCACGCAACACACAACACAAAACAAAACGAGCCAATGCTTGCCTTTGCTTTTGCTTTTACCGAGCCCAAGTCACGCAGAAACGTCACAACACAACGCAGACAGAACCAGTGTTCATATAGGTGCTTTGCTTTTGCCGAGCCCAAGTCAATGCAGAAACATCAACACAAAGCACATTTTGTGTTTGATTTTGGTTTTGCGCAAACCGAGCCCAAGTCCACGCATAATCTTTCAACGGGAAAAAAAGCTCGGAGAGAATTTTCGCCTCTGTCTATTTCGTACTCTCTGATGTGATGTAGTTAGCAGTAAGGGCTCATGAAATGACCAAACAACGGCCGCGTTGAATGGCCGCAGGTCTTCAAAAGATTAGACCTGATCCCGTCCTCCAGAGTGTTCGGCAGGTGGCAATGGTATGTGTTATATCTCAGTTGGGCCCCATGATGCGTATAGTTGACATCTAGCAGTGAAGTGCCATTGTTGCGGCTGACTTGGTATGTAGATCTATGTAAGCAAAGATTGACATATTAGGCATTGGATTTTTAAAGTTTTTAAATGGATAGCGTTACGCGAGCCGGAAGCTGCTGCGAGCACATTAACGGACTGTCTTCTTCTTTTGCATAAATGTGCTGTTCTTGGATACATCCACTCCGCTCATTTCTGGTGGCCGGTTGCCAAAGAAAGTTTCAGCAGGTAAGCTTCCCAATGATTGTGGGAGCAGTCGAGGTTTATGCCGCAGGCAGTAGAAAAATTGCAATACATTGGTATTACACTCTCGACAGGTGTGCGATTTATGCAAAGGGTTTGAATTCATTTGCCTTTGGATTTTATTCGCAAAAGAGCTTCGTTGCGGTGCAACGGTTCGGAAGTCTAATGAATTTATTTTTATATCGGCCGCGTTAAGGGATGCTGCTGACTTACGACTTTCCAACGACAATTGATATTGCGTTTGTTTTAAGTTTGTTGGAGGTGATCTGGAGCTCATAAGGGATTAGTACAGATGTGTTTTGGGGTGTTTTGTTTGCAGTCCCGATGTCAGTCTACTATAAGTCTTCGAAGACTTCTCAAAAATTGTATTTTCTGGGGTATCAGTAACTTGAGTAATCTTATTTGGAACAAGTTCCAACTCCCAGAATCTTTGGCTATGTGTGTCAAGAGGGCAGGACTCTTGCACTCTGCTCGCCAGAGAGCATGTTTGTGTCGGTGGTGCTGACGTTGTAGAGTATTGCCCAGTTACAACCCAGCCGAACACAGTATTTTTGTAGCATGGGTGCCTCTCTTCCTTGCTTGATTTGGCCATTTTGCAATAGCTCGAAAAAGGCACCTGCGCCAAGCAGCAAGTCTACTCGTTGTGGTTCGTAAAACAACGGATCTGCTAGGACGACATTATCAGGAAAATTCCGTGCGTTGGCAGGAAGTTCTTTCTCTGGGTGGCTTGAGGATATTTTCTCGAGTACCACAAACTCGGTTGCCATTTTGAATGGATGGCTTCGCGAGCCAATGGTTGCCTTGACGACATGGTTGGCGGACAGACCAGATTCTCCTACGCCCGACACATTTATCTTTCTGCATTGCCGTTTCAATTGCAGACTCTTGGCTAGGTCTTCAGTAATAAAATTAGTCTGAGAATCGGAATCTAACAGCACTCGTGCTGGCCTTTGCTGGTTTATTGGCCCGAAAACATTGACTACAGCAGTTGGAAGCAAGACTTGCTCGGTCTCAGAAGCCAAGTATGACAAACAGAAGACACAGAGTTTATGTTCTGTGGTGCTTCTGCTGGTTGTGCCAATGTCGATTGGTCGGAATGTGTTGTGGGTGTATGGGCTACGTATTGGTACAAGAGCGTGTGGTAAGGTTTCGAACAAACTCTACACACTGACGATTTGCAGGCAGATACGGTATGACCCTTTCGTAAGCAGTTTACGCACAATGGAAAACCCTTAACGAATTCCAATGCGATTGTTAACAGAAGTGGCCAAAAATGAAGGGCATGCACGTATATAGTGTTAACCGGACATACAGAATAGGCATTTAGGATATTGCGGGCAGTTTGAATGCCGCGAAATTAATGCCGTTTTAGTTGCGGGCTTTCGAGGTGGCTCATGGCTTAATGTAACTTCATCAGCCGACAGGTGTTGATACCGTTTATTTAAAGCTTCTTCGCAGTCACTCCACAAAGGGATTTTTTTATAGTCGACGTTCTCTTCCCAACGAGAACGCGTTTTTTGATCGACTTTTGACATAGCCAGATGTATTATCATGGCGTTTGCGATTTTCGTATCATCTCCAAGTGATAATAGGGACTCATATATAGCAAGGTTGTGTCGCTCACGCTAGGTCTGTGAGGTCGAGCTCCAACCGAAATAAGCGCTGCCTTGGTAGAAACGCATAAGTCCTCCAGCTCAGCGCGAGACGCTAAGTCTGGGTTGCAATTATCTATTTCCAACTGAAGTTGAAACGCTCTCGAAATGTAAGTGTTAAGAATTTCTAATCTGAATTGTAATTCCACAGCCTCAAATGGAATAGATTGATTACGGACGGAATTCTTTATTCGGGCAATATCTCGCTTTACAGTGTCTAACTGATGAAGCGTTATCATGGCATCTGAAGCGTCAGATGATGCTTGACGATGCAACTGCTTTTTGGAAGGCATTTTGATTTTATTTATATAATTTTATTTATTTGTTTAATTTAATGGCAGCGCAATGTTATTGTATGTGCAATGGTTTTGCAGCGAAAACACAATAAGAGGATTTCATGCGATTTATGACCAAAACGAATAAAAGGAATCGCTAATATTTTGACCAGTGTAAATGGCAATGTTGACAATGTGTTGCAGTGTTAATGGGAACAAATGTTAAGTTACACGGTTCAGAGAGTACCAAATAGACAGAGGCGAAAATTCTCTCCGAGTTCGAAACTCGAAAAAGATTCTGCGTGACTTGGGCTCGGAAACACAATGCAAAGCAAAAACAAACGAAATTCGAAATTGCTTGATATTGCATTGCTTTGCTCGATCACAACACAGCACAGATCCTTGCTTTTGGTTTGGTCGAACCGAACCTAAGTGAACGCAAAAACGTCACAACACATCTCGATCGAACGAAAATAATTTGTAAAACAAAAACATTTTTAATGTTATTTAATGAACTTGTAATTTTTTAATTTAAAAGGAACATTCATATAAAAGCAATGCCGTTCTTAACTCAATGCATGAACATCAACACAAACGCAGCCAGAACCAATGCTTGCTTTTGCTTAGTTATTGTTTTTCACTGCAGCTTTTGCTTGTATACGCATATTTGCAACTGTAACACAATAGTGGCTATGGATTAGAGGAATGCGAGTTTGTCTCCCAATCCAATGGAACAGAGATCAATTCCTCCAAGGATATTTTTAATTAAATTTTTATCATTTCTGATATTTTTTTAAATTTTCCCTTTTTATTGTCAGGAAAAAGTTGTTTTTTTTCAGTTAATTTTATTTATTTATTTAATAAAGATTTAGAAGGTTTACAAAAACTTTTTCAGTACTATTTTGTGGTTTTGCTCTGCTCAAACAAAAAGATTGCGTCACGTGCATTTGATCGCGTACCAACAGACTCATTTTTGCAGGGTGAAATAAAAAGGTGGTAGCAAGAGTGCCTAGGCATTCGTGAATTCATCGTTACTTACATATTTAATTAATTCAAATATATTAAATAATAAAATAACTTAAGAGCTAGAGTACTAGCAACAGTGGCCTTATAACTTGCAGTTAATAATGACAACGCACTGACCAAAAGTCTGTTTGTTTTGTTTCGGCTAAAAATTTCTTGTTGTGTGCGCACGATGCGAAACAGTTCAGCATAATGATAGCTAAATTCTCTTCTTCGTATTTTTTGCCTCTTATGCATGCATTTGTAAGTGTAAATGCAAACGCAATAGCAAAGTGTCATAGCAGCCACATATTAAAAAAAGGGTATGAATTCTCTGAAAAGAAAAATTTACAAATTTGGCTGCGGCTGAATTAGTGAACATAGCCGACAGCCAACAACGAAGCTTAGAGCCGAGTTCAATTGTAAGAACACGAGAATTGTATGTGCTATTTTTAGATTTTCCTTTTTAACTCTCTCTGCTCGCCCGCACCATGGCATTTGGGTTACACTTCTTAGAGTTTATAATGTCTTCGGGCTGCCGGCCTTGGCTAACAAGCGCTGAACTGAATTTGCTCGGGATTCAAATTTCTGTACCATCATTTTTGACATATTTCTTCTCTATTTAAATTAGTATGCAATTTATTTTTTGTAATCTAAAAAAAACAACAACTAATCATTTTACATGACAGTTTTAGGGAAAACAAATGTAAATATGTAAACATATCTAAATTTTTTATTTTAATTTAGTTAATTATAAAATAAAGTTAATTATGTAAACTGATTTGATGCAACAATGTTTAAAAAATAAAACGAAAAATGTTTTTTTTTTTTATGTTTAAAGATCACAAAAATCATAATAAAGTTGTAAAATATTTCATTAAATACTGCCTGTTCACAAATACACAAACGTGCATGAAAAGCAAAACGTATTTGGCTCGACTGCAATGCCTGTATTCGATTTTGTCAACGCTTTATGTTTAGGTAATGCTTCGCTATTGCTGATTGTTATTTACTACAGAAAACATAGAGATTGAGCTGGAAAAAGATACTTAGTAGCAACTTTCATCAGATTTTTTAGGACCCTAATTAAGTCTTAAACAGAGTTTTCAAGCGGCATGTTGCCCTTTCCCGCCTAAAAGTGGTTGGTGTGATTTGCATTTTGCATTAATATTTTTTTTTTGCTATTAAAGTTAGATTCATGTTTTTGTAATCAAAAATCATTGGCAGTAAAATCTAGCATATTTCAAATAAAACTTAAATCAAGGTGATTGATTAATTGGTTCAAGCACAATGATTATGGCTTCTTTTTATTTATTTTGCAGTCAGGGTCTAGGCGTTACATTCTAGATTTATATAAAATACTTATCATAACCTAGGGTAGGGATATTTATTTTCTATGATGTAACACTTTACCTTAAAATTATTTTAAGATATGCTGATTCAAATAAAAATTATAAGGTAAATAATAGAAGGCTTCTTTTTATTTATTTAGTAGTCAGGGTCAAGGAGATATATAATAGATTTTTGTAATTAAACGCTTATTATAAACTAGGGTAGCAATTGAACTAAAACGTTTCTATTTCTAAGTCAATCATAAACATCAAAGCAAAAGCAGCCAGAGCCAATGCTGCATATCGCTTTGCTTTGACCGAGCCCAAGTCCACGCAGAAACGTCACAACAAACGCAGCCAGAAGCAATGCTTGCCTTTTTGGTTTGATCGAGCCTAAGTCCACGCAACACACAACACAAAACAAAACGAGCCAATGCTTGCCTTTGCTTTTGCTTTTACCGAGCCCAAGTCACGCAGAAACGTCACAACACAACGCAGACAGAACCAGTGTTCATATAGGTGCTTTGCTTTTGCCGAGCCCAAGTCAATGCAGAAACATCAACACAAAGCACATTTTGTGTTTGATTTTGGTTTTGCGCAAACCGAGCCCAAGTCCACGCATAATCTTTCAATTCAGCCGCAGCCAAATTTGTAAATTTTTCGTTTCAGAGAATTCATACCCTTTTTTTAATATGTGGCTGCTATGACACTTTGCTATTGCGTTTGCATTTACACTTACAAATGCATGCATAAGAGGCAAAAAATACGAAGAAGAGTATTTAGCTATCATTATGCTGAACTGTTTCGCATCGTGCGCACACAACAAGACATTTTTAGCCGAAACAAAACAAACAGACTTTTGGTCAGTGCGTTGTCATTATTAACTGCAAGTTATAAAGCCACTGTTGCTAGTACTCTAGCTCTTAAGTTATTTTATTATTTAATGTATTTGAATTAATTAAATATGTAAGTAACGATGAATTCACGAATGCCTAGGCACTCTTGCTACCACCTTTTTATTTCCACCCATCAAAAATGAGTCTGTTGGTACGCGATCAAGTGCACGTGACGCAATCTTTTTGTTTGAGCAGAGCAAAACCACAAAATAGTACTGAAAAAGTTTTTGTAAACCTTCTAAATCTTTATTAAATAAATAAATAAATTAACTGAAAAATACAACTTTTTCCTGACAAAAAAAGGGAAAATTTAAAAAAATATCAGAAATGATAAAAAATTAATTAAAAATATCCTTGGAGGAATTGATCTCTGTTCCATTGGATTGGGAGACAAACTCGCATTCCTCTAATCCATAGCCACTATTGTGTTACAGGTGCAAATATGCGTATACAAGCAAAAGCTGCAGTGAAAAACAATAACTAAGCAAAAGCAAGCATTGGTTCTGGCTGCGTTTGTGTTGATGTTCATGCATTGAGTTAAGAACGGCATTGCTTTTATATGAATGTTCCTTTTAAATTAAAAAATTACAAGTTCCTTAAATAACATTAAAAATGTTTTTGTTTTACAAATTATTTTTTTTTATTAAGCTTAAAACAATAAAGTGACAATAATTTGTAATGACAGCCTGAAGGCCTACGTTGCTCTGACTACAAACTTTTTATAACTTAGAATTAACTACTACTTTATAATTATATAAAAAAAATAAAATAAAATAATAATAATGCTCCTTTTTATTTATATAAAATAAAATTTTAATTCCATTTTCATACAGGATTTGTTTATTGATATATAAAATATAATTAATATATACTAACCAAAAGCAAGGATCTGTGCTGTGTTGTGTTCGAGCAAAGCAATGCAATATCAAGCAATTTCGAATTTCGTTTGTTTTTGCTTTGCATTGTGTTTCCGAGCCCAAGTCACGCAGAATCTTATTCGAGTTTCGAACTCGGAGAGAATTTTCGCCTCTGTCTATTTGGTACTCTCTGGCGCGGGTGACTCTGCATGGTGTTGTTATTGTTTGTTGCGCTCTTTTTTCTTTGCTTTTGACTGTTGTGCTGTTAATGCATATGCAAGAACTGATTGTTTCATATTAAAATATCTTTAAACGTTGCAGATAAAGTCGAAGAATTTTTTAAACCACACTTAGGAAACAAAATATATACAACGTAAAGGGTTAATCAAACGTAAATACACCGTTTATTTGCAAGACCATTTTATCTTTTTATTTTTTTTTAATTCAAAATTTAAAATTTTTTTGCGCATTAATATTTTGTTTGTTTCAACGCGCTTATACATTTAATAATTTCTTCACGAGTAATTTGTCGTAATTACTTAGCAGCAGCGCCATCCAAATCAATATTTCGTTATATTTTTCATTAATTGAATCAAACGATAAATCACTAACAATGCCGGTCAAAAAAGGCAAAAATAGGTCTATGTGCGATCTCGATTCCAGCAAGTTAGATAGCTTGCTGCATGATCACAGGAATGTTACAAATGATATTCAGCGGATTAAAGATTTTATGCAAAATAAATCAAACATTATAGAACCCTTTGAAGTAGAATGCCGCTTAGAAATTCTAAATCGTTACATTGACAGCGCATTCGAAATTCAACAGGAGCTAGATAAGATCAATTCTGATCTTGTATCTAGAGCTGACTTAGAAAATTTATGCATTTCTACTAAAGCTTTATTGATGAGTAAGCTTGATCGACCACCGGCTTCCCGAGAAACGCAAGCTAACTCCACAATGATTGCATCTATGCGACACACTAGACATCTCCCTAGCATGAAACTGCCAAAGTTCAGCGGAGATTATTCTGAATATAAGAATTTTATAGGACTTTTTGAAAGTTTGGTTGATAATGATCCATCATTGTCAAATATTGAAAAGTTCAACCATTTGCTTTCATATTTAGACCGTGAAGCACTTGGTACAGTGAAGGCATATCAAGTCAGCGATGCAAATTACCCGAAAGCATTGTCAGCTCTTAAGCGAGTTTATGACAACAGTTGCTTAATTGTTTTTGATTGCATATCAAAGTTATTCGATCTTTCGAAAATGCAAGGGCCATCAGCTTCTTCTCTTCGCTCCTTAAGCGACACTGTCAGAGCCACTTACGAGTCGCTTTTATCTCTGGGCTCTGATATGGAAATATGCAACGCAATGCTAATTCACTTGGTTATGGGTAAAGTGGATGCCAGCACTAGGACAAAATGGGAGGAAAGCCTAGATTACAGTAAGCTTCTACTATGGAACGACTGTGAATCTGCGTTAAACAAACGCTACCAGCATCTATCTGCTGAGGAATCGTCAGGTGCGCGATCTTCAAGTCGCAAGTCGACTCATGACACAAGCAAACGAGGAATTAAGACCTCACTAGCTGTTGCTCAACCAGTTAAAACTCAGGAACCCAAATGTCATTTCTGTAAATCAGATGACCATTTTATTTTCTCGTGCTCTTCGTTCCAAGCAATCCCATGTCAAAAAAGGTTTCAATTCGCCAAAAACTATCCTTTACGCATTAACTGCCTACGAAAGGGACATTCGGTGACAAAATGCACATCAAGCAAATGTCGAGTCTGCTCAAAACCTCACAATTCAATTTTACATAGGTACTCTACAGAGTCTTCCCAAGCTACAGCTGCTAGCCAACCATTGGTGGCTCAAGCTTCTCAAGTGTCATCTGTGAATCATGCCACAGATTCTAGTGACCAAGTTATCTTGGCAACGGCAGTCGTTCGAGTTCAGGATCAATTCGGTTCTTATCACACTGCTAGGGCACTATTAGATTCAGGCTCTCAAGTAAACTTTATCACAGAAGAGTTAGCAAATAAGCTAAACAAACAGCCATTGCTTCTCGCCTTAACTCTTTCGAGATGATGATGGACTTTGGTATTCTTAAGACCATTTCATCATATCAGCCCGAAAAAATTATTAATGTTGATGTTCCTAAAGATATCGTGTTGGCAGATCCGCTCTTCTACAGACCACAGAACGTCGATTTGCTAATTGGAGCAGACACGTTCTATGATTTGCTTAGAGAAGGGTATATAAAAGGCAGTCAAAATTCGCCAGTTTTAAAAGCTACCGCTTTTGGGTGGGTCGCGTCGGGAAGATACAAGACTCAAAGCCCAACAGCTTGCCAATCAACGCTTATAAGCACGATTGATAATTTTGACTGCATAGACGCCACTGTTCGAAAATTCTGGGAGTTGGAAGAGATTCCGAATGCTATAAATCCTAACTCGGTTACCCCAGAACAGGTTGGCAAAAATCCTATAGCTGAACCCTCCACGAGGGTGCCGACTGGTAATGGTACTACAGTGCCCTTTTATGGGCGGTACCAGCTAAGATTTGGAGCTAGCTGCTTGCAACTTAGCTCCTCTATAGCTTGGTGGCTTGTTTGTCACTCCTTATCATGGCTATTAGGTAAAAAGGGCTAGATCAAGGTGTCACGCGACCCGTGCCGATGATCAACCTGGCTGGGGGCCCCTTTCAAAAATAGCCCAGTCGCAAACGGAGCATCCGGATACCTGGCGCCCTCCGGATTAACTAGCCGTACCTGCGTATTGCGGATCTCTGCGCAGGTGGACCACCCTTTCTCCGCCACTCGTGGGACCTATTATGTCTTCTCAAAATAAAAATTCTTTTCAAAAAGAGTCCGGAACTCTTAAAAAACCGGAAAGGACCGAAGGTCCTTCTTTGGGAGCAAACGCAGTGGTCACTGGACCTGGCGTTGCCCCTTCAATTATGAGCTCGAGTACAGAGGTCACCGGACCGGTAGTCAGCTCCACACCGGCGAAGCAGGCAACTGTGCCCAATCGTCCCTTGGCCATGTGCAAAGCGGAAGGCACCTCGAAGGCCCCTGTCACCCTGAGCAGTCAGCAAGGTGCTACCTTAAACGCAGCTGTCTCTCGGCCGGGTGCGGGGGAGCTAGAGAGGCCCTCCACAAGCAAGGCCAAAAGGGAAAGGTATGCGGAGAAAAAAAAACGCAGCCCAAATCCTGAAGCGTCAGGCCACCACTAGCGTCACAAACCCAACGGCCGATTGGCTGAGGAAGGTAGAGTGGGTTAAGGCGGTGTTGCCCAATTTCGTCGTGGAAAGGCCTAGAGTAGAAATGAAGCAGCCTAAGCGACAACGATCGCAGGAGCTCGCGGTCCCTAATGCTCCAAAGAGAGTTAGAGCGAACGGGTTGGTAGCCAATAGAAGCTTCGCTGAGATAGCGAAAGAAAAGATTCTTTTGGGGGTCCTGGACCAAGGCAATTCCGACGGCAGGATCCCCAGAAATCAGTGGAGATGGGTGGAGGCGGCACTGGCCATCCACTGTTTCGAAGCACTGGAAGCGATGCCCGGTCCACCCCCAATCTGCAAAGATGTCGGGTGGAACCAGGGCAACGTGAAGGTGATAGCCTCCGAAGGCACTCGATCGGCGGAGCTTTATAAAGCGGCTGTATCGAAGGTGGGCGAGGTTTACCCGGGTGCCAATCTAGTCGCAGTAGATTGGAAGGACGTCCCGAGTAGACCTCGCGCAATCATGTGGATCCCGGCATCCTTTAAGGAGCCGGAGATGATCCTGAAGATGCTGCAGAGGTGCAATCCCCACCTTCCGGCCTCAGACTGGAAGGTCGCTAAAGTTGAGGATACGCAGACGCCCATGAGGAAGATTCTGCTTATCCTCAACAAAGAGTCGCTGGCACCGATTGACGTGATGCACGGAGAGCTAAACTTCGGTTTTAGCTCGGTGCATATTCGCGTTTATAAATCGGATGCCAGGCGGTCGGAGAGCCAAGAGGCGATAGAGGAGGTTCTCGATGAGGAAATCGAGGAACCAGAGAAGGACCCAGAAATCGAGGACTGCGAATCGGTGATGTCCGATGCGTCCTTGGTCCGAGGTCTGGAAGCGCTGTGTCAGGAGGGTGTTGACTCCGCTGACGAAAACATCAGCGATGACACGGAAGCGGACGTAACGGTGGTGGAGGTGTCTCTAAGAATCTTGCAGATAAACCTCCACCACTGTAAAGCAGCAACTGCTGCCCTTATGCTTCGCCTGGCAGGAGGCGAAGTCGATATAGTGCTGATTCAGGAACCCTGGATTGTTTCCAACAGGGTATCCGGGCTCAGCACTTCACAATACAGACTGTTTGCGGATTCTAAAGAAGGTAAAAGTCGTACCTGCATTTTAGCAAAAAAATCACCTTAGTGTATTTTGGCTCTATAATTACAGCAATGGTGACACCACGTCGGTAAGCCTGGAGCTCCATGGCAAACCGATAAGAATAGCATCGGCGTATCTGGCCTATGAAATTATGGATCCACTTCCGGGTCTCAAGCTACAGGAACTGATCAGAGACAGCGATGACCGGGGCATTGGTCTACTGATTGGTTGCGATGTTAATGCTCACCATGGACAATGGGGGAGCTCCAACACAAACGAGAGGGGTGAGTTACTTTTTCAATATCTTCTCTCCACAAACTTACTTATCTGCAATAGAGGTAGTGACCCAACTTTTATAATTAGAGACAGAGAAGAGGTCATTGACCTAACTTTAATCTCTAAAGAGCACTCTTTTTCAGATCATAGGTATATCGAGACGTTATTATCCATATCCTCCCCAACTCCAGTTGCGTTCAGAAATCCACGCAGAACCAACTGGAAGTCTTATAAAATAAAACTGTCGAATGCCCTTTCGACCTCACCTAGGATGACTCCCTCCTCAAAGGAGGATCTTGAGCATCTTATTAAAACTTTCACACATGCGTGCATAGATTCTTATAAATCATCGTGTCCGATAAGCAAGCCAAGGGGCAAAAGGAAACCACCTTGGTGGAGACCTGAAACAGATACGCTCAGGGCAAGCTGTCGGACACTTTTTAACAAAGCGAAAAGATTAAATTGTGAGCAAAGCTGGCTGGAGTACAAACAAAGCCTAGCTGGCTATAAAAAATTAATAAGGCGGGCAAAGCGGGATGAGTGGAGGAAATTCTGCTCCGAAGTCGAGTCCTCATCAGAAGTGGCAAGACTTCGAAAAGTGCTCTCAAAAGCACCCACAAACTTAGGGTATCTTAAGAGGCGAGATGACTCCTGGACGGACTCCAGTGAGGAGTCTCTAAAGCTACTTCTGGATACACACTTTCCGGGTAGCAATTCAGATACACCATCGTGTATTCCTTCCTATCTCCCAGTACATGTACTGAATGGGACAATAACAGAGTCCAACATTGAATGGGCTGTAAACAGTTTCGAACCCTTCAAATCTCCAGGCCCTGACGGGTTAATACCCGCCCATCTGCAGAATGGGGGAAACCTGGTAGTCTCCTGACTAAAAGCCATTTATATCAAAATCACTGCGTTAGGTCAAATACCTTCTTCTTGGCTAACGTCTAGAGTGGTATTTATACCAAAGGCGGGTAAAGCCTCACATACTGTCCCCAAAGACCTCAGACCTATAAGCTTGTCATCTTTCCTATTAAAAACTCTGGAAAGGCTGATAGGTTTATACCTTAGAACGTCCATCGACCCAAAGTTATTATCGGGGACGCAACACGCGTACAGCAAGGGCAAATCGACAGAAACAGCACTTCATTCTGTCATAGCAAATATAGAAAAATCCTTACACTATAAGGAATATACTCTCGCGGCCTTTTTGGAAATAGAAGGCGCTTTCAACAACATCGTCCCCAATGCAATTACTGATGCACTGCGGCACCTAGGGGTGGATGACCGGCTAGTGAGATTGATTAGCCAACTGCTGCTGTGCAGAATGGTGACATCTTCACTTGGTACATCCACTCTCTGTAGGCACGTGAGCAGAGGCACTCCACAAGGGGGGTACTATCACCTCTTCTATGGAACATGGCAGTCAACACGATGCTATGTCGCATAGAAGGAGGGGGTTGCAAAGTTGTTGCATATACGGACGATGTGGTTTTAATGCTGAACGGGAAATTTCCACAGACCCTCTGTGACCGTATGACAGCAAAGCTCAAAGAACTGTCACTGTGGGCACTTGAAAGTGGGTTAAGCATTAACCCAGATAAAACTGAGCTTATATTATTTTCGAAGAAATACAAGCTCCCAAATCTTTCTCCTCCGAGACTAAATGATTCAGTCCTGTCTTTCAGTGATACTGCAAGATACTTGGGGCTAATACTGGACAGGAAACTTAGCTGGAACCAAAATATTTCAGAAAAAGTCCAGAAGGCTAATACAGCACTTTTTGCCTGCAAAAAAACAATAGGACTTAGATGGGGCATGTCCCCCCAAGTGGTTCGATGGCTATACACCGCCATAGTGAGACCCATAATGCTGTACGGGGTTTCGACCTGGTGGCCAGCCCTTACCATAAAATCAAAGCTTAAAGCACTAAATAAGGTGCAAAGAATGGCACAACTATGTATCACAGGTGCCCTTAGAACTACTTCAAGTGAGGCACTAAATGCCATCACCAATATCTCTCCAATCCTTCTAGTGGCAAAAGAATTAGCTACCTTAACAGCGAGACGCCTAAAGGATGCTCAAATCTGGGCAGTCTTACGTTATGGGTACTCGTCCATTCTTGCAGAAGAATGACACTATTGTGTCAGCTACCGATTACTGTATCCCTAAGGAACACACCTCAACCCTTTTTACTACCATTATACCTTCAAGGGAATCGTGGATAGGAAATCAGCCGGGTCAAAAAGACTCCATTAGTTTCTTCACGGACGGCTCCAAACTCAACAATCAAGTTGGGGGAGGGGTTTTCTCGGAAAAACTAAATATCAGGCAGTCCTTCCGGCTCCCGGGTCACTGTAGTCTTTTCCAGGCAGAAGTCCTTGCTATCAACGAGGCTTTAATCTGCTTACGCAACGCCAGTCCAGACAACAGGGTAATAAACATTTACTCAGATAGTCAGGCTGCTTTTAAGTCACTTCGTTCGTTAGCCTCAAATGCGACGACAGTCAACAACTGCCGCAAATCTCTTCAAGAGATGGCACAGCAGTTTGTTATTAGCCTTATCTGGGTGCCGGGGCACCAAGATATTAAAGGCAATGAAATAGCAGACGAACTGGCCAGAAACGGCACGACCACTACCCTCCTTCCTGATAAGGAGGATATACGTATGCCGATGGCTACTTTTAAGCTACATACCAGGGAAAAGTATAGCCTTCTTGCTCAAAGTATGTGGAACAACACACCTCACTGTTGGACCACCCGCCAAATATGGCCAACTATTGACGCAAAACGCTCCAGAAAACTTTGCAGTCTTAACCGTTCACAGTGTTCGGCAGTCGTTAGAGCGATTACTGGGCACTGGCTCGTTGGAGCAGTGCTAGACTTAATGCTCCTATAAATGACTTTTGCAGAAGCTGCAGAGACGAGGAAGAGATAGAAACAGTAGAGCACTTCTTCTGCTCCTGCGAAGCTCTTAGCAGACGCAGGAAAAAGCACCTGGGTTACTACTTCCTTCAGAACCTAGCAGGGCTGGAGTTCATCTGTCCGAGAAAGATTGCAAGCTACATTGCTGCAACAGGATGGGACCCCTTTTAAGCATACCAAGTAGGAGAAGGGTAAAAATTCAATTGAAAGCATAGAGATTCGTGCGGTGTCACAACGGGCCAGACCAGGCCTAAGTGTGCTGGTTTCAAGCCAGCAGCCGCCCTAACCTAACCTAACCTTCCCCAGAACAGCTTCTTTGCGAGAAATCGTTTGTTGAGACAACAGTCCGTTTACCCTCGGGTCGTCTGAGTGTTACGCTTCCATTTAAATCTAGTGCACAGGTTCTTGGTTTGTCGTTTGATACAGACGCTTCTTGGCATTAGAAAGAAGAATGTTGAAGCAGCCTGATGTGCGCTCTTTGCAACAGTCTTAATCGCGGCCGATGTTGTTCCTAACCCAATTATCGAGTTAGTAGAAAACACATCATCATATTTGAAAGTCCTGCGCATAGTTTCATATATTTACAGGTTCATTAATGGCAAATCTACTAAGCATGTTTCATTGGTGCCAACCGCATCCGAGCTTAGTTTTGCATTTTTGTAACTCAGTCGTTCGAAACTGTGTTCACTGCTTCCGCTACAAACCGATATTATCCACACAAATTATGGGAAATCTACCCGCTGATCGTCTGCACACAAACAGACCGTTTGAAATCAGCGGAGTGGACTTTGTGGTCCAATTCCCGTAACATTAGGTATACGAGGCAAAACTGCCGTCAAAATGTATGTCGCGATCTTCGTATGCTTCACTTCCAAAGCCGTTCACATCGAATTAGTAACAGACTTAACCTCAGAAAGTTTTCTTATGTGTTTATTTAGGTTTGTTGGACGGCGTGGACCTATCAGCAAAATTTACTGCGACGACGCTACCAAATTTGTGGGTGCTGCTTGCATGCTGAAGGAGTGTATGGACCACTTCAACACCCACAAAGATGCCATCACAGCGTTTTCTGCAGCCAACGGAATCAGCTCCAGCTTCATCCCACCCAGATCGCCGCATTTCAACAATACACATAAAACAAACAGAACTTGTTATTTTAATGCTAGTACTAGTTTGTATATAAAACTAGATAAATATGAAAAATTGAATATGATTAGGAAAATAAGAAAAATGAAGTCTGATTGTAACTCGAAGCCCTACGGCCATTCAACGCTGCAACATCGGCATCATTTCACATTGTAATAACATAAGCCATAAGCTATTAATATCATACTCTCTGTTAATGCAATCATGTCAGAGAGTACCAATTAGACAGAGGCGAAAATTCTCTCCGAGCTTTTTTTCCCGTTGAAAGATTATGCGTGGACTTGGGCTCGGTTTGCGCAAAACCAAAATCAAACACAAAATGTGCTTTGTGTTGATGTTTCTGCATTGACTTGGGCTCGGCAAAAGCAAAGCACCTATATTAACACTGGTTCTGTCTGCGTTGTGTTGTGACGTTTCTGCGTGACTTGAGCTCGGTAAAAGCAAAAGCAAAGGTGAAAAAAATTATAAGCTTTTTTATAATTTGAGAGCACATACAGTAGTGCACTATTATTTAGTTAGGAATTTATGAGTGTGTTTCAATTTAATTTAGTTTTGCTTTTACCATTTTTCATATATGTTTTGTCTTATATATACTCCAGTATTTGTCTTTAATTTAAGTTTTTATAGTGCAAACGTGAGTTATATTAGGTTAAGAGTTTAATATTACGAAAATGCGCTGTGCGTGCGATCGGCTCAATGGTAAACGAAAAGTGACCTTATCTTTTGCAAACATACAGTTGCAGCAGCCAAACGGTCGTAGCGAGAATTGCAATTTTCTTCTTCTTTAAGCATTGGGATCAGTTACACTTGACGATTTTAATGTACCAACTTAATACTACCGAACTTAATACTAGACTTCATTTATCTCATAATTCGTAAACATAATATTATATTAAGGAATATGGTAAAACCGCCAACACCGGCCCCTTTGAAGGAACCCGGTTCTTCAAGTTATTGGTAAAGGCGCCAATTTATGTATAGCTCGCTTGAACACTCCGTTAGCGATTCTGACATCGGCCACTCTGACCTTGCCGTCGGTTCCTGCGTGTGTGGCTATCACTCTGCCAACCATCCATTGCAGCGGCGGTACGTTTTCTTCTGCAACCACGACGAGTGTTCCTACCTCTAGGTTGGTTTCCTCCTTGAACCACTTGGCCCACACTTGCAGAGTTGACACGTACTCCCGGTACCAGCGCTGCCAGAAGCTGTGCTTGAGGGACGAGACACTGCGCCATCTCCGCAAGCAAGTTAGGTTGCTCTGGTCTGAAAGTGGTGGGGCTGGCGGTGATACCAAGGATCCGCCGACTAAGAAGTGCGCCGGTGTCAATGCCTCCCCGTCGTTGGGATCGGCGCTTAGTGCGCCAAGTGGCCTTGAATTCAGCACGGACTCGACGCCGACTAGGAGTGTTCCGAGCTCTTCGGCCGTTAGCAGGGCGGTCCCTACTGTCCGTAGGAATAGGCTCTTTGCTGATTTCACACCTGCTTCCCAAAGTCCTCCGAAATGAGGAGCTCTGGGAGGTATGTAAGCAAATTCGCATCCGATCTTCGCTGCGAATGCGCTTATACTGCCCGCTTCTTGGCTCCACCTTGCCCGAAACTCCTTCATTTGTCGGTCTGCTCCTACGAAATTTGTAGCGTTGTCGCAGTGGACTTTCTGTGGGATCCCTCGTCGGCCGACGAACCTTTGGAAAGCCAAAAGAAACGCATCAGTGGTTAAATCAGAAACTAATTCTAGGTGAACCGCTTTTGATGCAAAACAAACAAAGAGCGCTACATAAGATTTGTATGGAGGCTTGTCACGAATTCGAAACGTTGTGCTTATCGGGCCACAGAAATCTACACCGCAGATAAAAAAAGGGCGGAAGGCTCGGATGCGATCTGCTGGTAGGTTGCCCATTATCTGCGTCAGTAGTCGGGGCTTGTATTTAAAACAGGAGATACATGAGCGTACTATGCGGGTGCAAAGGTTTTGGCGTTCACCACCCAGATTCTTTCTCGTAGAAGACTGACGAGAGCTTGAGGACCAGCGTGGCAGTTGCTCCTGTGTAAGTGTATTACGTAAGATTTAATGAAGTTTTTTGATAGCAACAATGGGAATTTGGCTTCGTATGGGATAGGAGCATTTAGTAACCGACCCCCAACTCTCAAAAGTGAACAAGTACCCCACGTTTCCTGGAGGTCGTGCATGAAAGGACTCAATCGTTGAAGGTTTGGTCCCAGAGTCAGTTTTTTCCGGATTTTTTCAATATCTTCCCTGTATTCGTATTGTTGAATTTGTTCGACAATTTTATTGAACGCGAATAAAAGTTCGCTTGACGTAATTGCCGCGGGGATAGGCAACGTCATGCGTTTGCACTTATTTATGAATCGGAATACCCAAACAAAAACTGTAAGCAGTTTTATATGAGAGGAAAAGCGCTCTATTGACTTCAACTTAATGCGGATTTACGGGTCTCCGTCGTGAGAAGTTTGCACGGGTCATCGAAATGACGATTGGTCGGCCAGCAATCTTCGGTTTCCCTTAGAAATGGCGGCCCCTCGAACCAGAAGGAACTAGTGAGTTCGTCAACGTTGCATCCGCGGGAAACAATGTCTGCGGGATTCAATTTTGTTGGTACGTGGCGCCAAGTTGCAGTTTCCGACCACTCTTGCACTTCAGCCACTCGGTATCCAACGAACACTGATAACGATGACGGATGAGTTTTTATCCAGTGCAGAGTTATTTCAGAGTCGGTCCATAAAACGACCTTCTCAATTGGAAACTTAAAGAATTGGCTAACACGATGGAGGAGATCTGCAAGAAGGTGAGCTGCACACAGCTCAAGACGAGGAAGCGTTTTCGTCTTAAGGGGCGCTACTTTAGACTTTGCAGTAAGCAGAGACACTCTTAAACCTTCTGCAGTACGAGTGCGGACGTATATGCAGGCGCCGTATGCTCGCATAGAGGCATCAGCGAAACCGTGAATCTGCGTTGGTAACTCTGTATCTGTATGGACGAATCGATTGATCTTGATCTCATCTAGTTGATGCAGGTTTGACCTGAAAGATTGCCATGACGTGTGAAGATGCATCGGTATCGATTCGTCCCAGTCCAACTTTTGCAGCCACAATTCTAGCAAAAGCATCTTGGCCTTCGTGACTAAAGGGCAAAGAAGGCCAAGTGGATCAAGCAGTCGGGCTGTTACTGATAAGATGTTACGTTTGGTTGCTCGAAGTTTTTCGAATGTGTCATTCAATTTTAACTGGAAAACATCTTTCTGCGGCAACCACATAACGCCTAGTGTCTTGGTCACGTCTGCGCCGACTGCGGCTAATGGTACAGCCTCGGTGTTCTTAGCGGACAGCTCTGAGCAGTTTGATAACCACTTGGCTAGTTCAAAACCTGCACTCTGAAGCACATGAGTTACTTCAGATCGAAGCTCGTACAGTTTTTCGACGGAATTGGCTCCCGTCAGCATGTCGTCGACATAAAAGTCATGTCGGATAACATCTGCAGCAGTAGGATGTGAGAGCTCTACCATTTCGCTTAACTTTGTCAGGCAACGTATAGCTAAAAATGGCGCTGGAGATGTGCCGTAGGTGACGGTATTTAGATGAAAAATTTGCAGAGGTTCAGACGGATCTTTTCTCCACACTATGAGTTGAAAGTTCTTGTCTGCTTCGTTTACCATCACTTGACGGTACATTTTCTTAATATCTGCTACAAGCGCAAATTTGTTAAGACGAAACCGAAGTAGCGTAGAATAAAGCTCTTCTTGCACAGTGGGACCAACCATCAAAGTCTCGTTTAATGCTACTTGCGTCGATGTGCGGCAAGATGCATCAAACACTACTCGCAACTTAGTGGACGTGCTCTGGGGCCGCAGTACGCACTGGTGTGGGATAAAGTAGTGAGGAGTGTTTGGAATTTTGTTATCTGTCGGGGACATATGACCCAACAACACGTATTCGTTCATGAATTCGAGATACAGCTCTCGCAGCTGACTGTTACCTGATAACCTTTTTCTAGCGACAAGAAACGACGTTTCGCAACTTCGTAGGATGACCCTAGAGTCTTTGGGTCAGATTTAAATGGTAGGCGTACTTCAAATCGTCCTGTTGACAGAAGGACAGTATTTTTATTAAAATGTTCTTCGCAAAGTTGGTGCTCAGGAGTTAAAGCTTTGGACTTAGAGGGCAAATCTTCTATAGACCAAAATTTTTCAACGTTTTTGCGGTTAATGACGTACGAGTGGCGCATCTTCCGGATACTATCCAGCCAAGAACCGTTTTTTGTAAGATTGGACAATCAGGGCCTGCTTGACTTGGCCAACAGAAAGAAGTTCAAAAAAGGATTCTGCACCAATTAGCATATCGATCCTTTGAGGCCTAAAGAAACCTGGGTCTGCTAGCTCTAAATTTTTGGGAATCGTCCACCCGCTGGTATTCACAATGACGTCAGGCTGAGAACCAGATACGGTTCGCATAACCCAGAAGTCAGCCGAGAACTCAGTGCAGCTAACACGCGACTTGACGGTAATGTGAATTTTCTTCTTTGCTTCAGCATTAGACTCCCCAATACCTCTCACATTTATACGTGCGGCCTCCCTTTTGAGCTGCAGGCGCTGCGCTAGATCTTCTGTTACAAAATTCACTTGGGACCCCGAATCGAGCAGTGCCCGTGCGAAAACGAATTCACCACTGTTGGTTCTGACTTGCACAATTGCTGTGGCCAAAATCACTCTATCTGACGCCGCCGTGTACATAGAATGCGGCGTAGGCGGCTGATCCTGCACAGTTGATGACTGCGAGGGTGGTGGTGACGTTAGGATTGTGCTGGCAGTGTACATATGCAGAATTGTGTGGTGTGAGCGGTTGCAGACTCGGCATTTTCTCGCTCTACAGCTTGTGACTGTATGGCCTCTACGTAGGCAATTATGCATGCTGCCGCCGTTTTGGCGAAATTGAACCTCTCATGAACAGAGAGGGCTGAAAAGGGGCCGCATCTCTCTATGGGATGATCCTCGGAATTACAAAACAGACAAATTTTGGTTGCTTGTTGGTCGTTGTGAGAAGCGACAAGGGAGTAATTATTTTTATTAGCGGGTTTCTTTTGATTGTTTTGGCCGAACTGTGTAGACGAATATTTTGCATTTGTGGTTTCTTTAGCAACCATGTGTTGATAGCGTTGATTCAACGTGGCTTCGCACGTGGTCCATAGTGGAAGCTCATCGTAGCCTAATTGCTCTTCCCAGTTATTTTTGGTCGCCGTGTCGACTTTCCCCATAACAATGTGAATTAAAACACCATTTAAAATAGCATGATCATCGCCAATGGACTTGAGCGAGTCATAGATTGCCGACACTGAGTCTATTAGTTTTCGCAGAGCAGAAGCGGAAGGGTGGGATATTCTTGGCAGTTCGAAAAGAGCAGATATATGGTTTGAAAATATCAGACAGTCGTTATCGTATAGTTGTTTTAGCCTTGCTAAGGCTTTAGGGTAATTTTCGTCTGTTAATTGGAATGCGCCTACCACACCTAAAGCTTCACCAGACAAGTTTGATTTAAGGAGATTAAATTTCTCGATATCTTCTAAAGTATTATCGTTATCTACAAAGGTCTCGAACAACCGTATAAAGTTCTTAAATTCTGCATAATTTCCGCAAAAGGTTGGAAGAGCTACAGATGGAAAACCTGCTGCGGTTTTGTGCTGGTGAAGGGTGTTGAACATTTGCCGAGCTTTGGGAACGTGTCATTTTTTTAAGCGCTGCCTTGAGCATTGATTTGGATTTGATGCAGGCCTCCTCTAATTCTTCCCGAAATTTATCTTCTGGATCCTTTGCTTCTATTTTAAGTTGATAAGTGCCCGCATTGTCAATATGTGTGCTTAGAATTTCAAGCCGGCACTCCAACTCATCAGGCAACATTGAGATTTTGCCTTCGGCTAGCTGCTTCTGCACGCGAACGATGCTGCTGAAGCAAACATCACGCTTCCTACAAAGTTCTTCGACCAATTCCTTGCTCATGTTGAATTAATTATAAGTAGATGTGTAAGGTTTAAAGAAGCACGAAAAATATTTGAGGGGCGAAAAACTTCCGAAAATGTATGTGCCCACTCAGAATGTAGAGTACCGCGCACCAACAGACTGATTAACTGTTTAACTTATCAGTAGATGAAGCAGTTAAAAAACACGAAAATATTTGAGGGCGACAAAGGTCCGAAAATGTATATGCCCACTCAGAATGTAGGGTACCGTGCACCTATAGACTGAGTAGCTATTTAATTTATCAGTAGATGTATATGAAAAGGTTGAAAAACCACGAAAATATTTGAGGGCGACAAAGGTCCGAAAATGTATATGCCCACTCAGAATGTAGGGTACCGCGCACCTATAGACTGAGTAGCTATTTAATTTATCAGTAGATGTATATGAAAAGGTTGAAAAACCACGAAAATATTTGAGGGCGAAAAAGGTCCGAAAATGTATATGCCCATTCAGCATGTAGGGTACCGCGCACCTATAGACTTGTTTATACTGCTGAGCTGCAGCGAACGACAAGAAAAGGGGGAACCGATAACTAAAACATGTGCTGCAACGGCGTTTAAGAAGCTGGTGTGCGTGGGTGTGTACATGTGCGGATTGCGATACTCTTACTTTTATAAACGCATGAAGAACAGGGGTTAAACTGGTTAAAATCGAGAAATTTCATACGATTTTTATTTTGCGTCGTTTAAGCGGTTCTCCTGATAATTTGATGATTATATTTGTTAGCAGTCAACGATCATGCATTAGATGCTGAACTATCTACCGTTTATGAGTATGCAGCCACAGCAGAAAGACTTGCAAAGCGTCGTAGTGTATAGGTCAACTACGCGTCACCTTGGCTTTCAACAAATGCGCTAAATACCTGTGGGGCTGAATTGCCAATTTTCTCCACTTCCCTTTTGTCTTTTCCCATCAGCAAGAGTGACGCAGTAGCTGCGGTGCTCCGTGTAGAGTAGTGCAGCGATGTAACGGCAGAAGTACCGAAAGCAGAGGAGATGAAAGTAACAGCAAGGGCCGATATTCACGTGGGTGTGCACAGTTATGTGGTTATGCAGTAGCTGAGGTACTCCGTATAGTGTAGTGCAGCGATGTAACGGCAGAAGTACCGAAAGCATAGATGGAAATAACAGCAAGGGCCAATATGCACGTGTGTATGCACAGTTATGTTGATTTGATATAATTTCTTTTGTTTGCAGGTTGCAGGTTTTATTTTTTTTTTTTTTTATAGCCGTCGCGGATTTATTTAAACTCTTAACCAATTACGAGCCGACAAGAAAGCACTTTCACTCACAAAATAAGTCCCTGCTCGGGCGCCATGAAAAAATTATAAGCTTTTTATAATTTGAGAGCACATACAGTAGTGCACTATTGGATTAGTTGGGAATTTATGAGTGTGTTTCAATTTAATTTATTTTTGCTTTTACCATTTTTCATATATGTTTTGTCTTATATATACTCCAGTATTTGTCTTTAATTTAAGTTTTTATAATTAAGATACACGTGTGCAAACGTGAGTTATATTACACGGCAAGTACTTAGGTTAAGAGTTAAATATTACGAAAATGCGGTGTGCGTGCGATCGGCTCAATGGTAAACGAAAAGTGACCTTATCTTTTGCAAACATACAGTTGCAGCAGCCAAACGGTCGTAGCGAGAATTGCAATTTTCTTCTTCTTTAAGCATTGGGATCAGTTACACTTGACGATTTTAATGTACCAACTTAATACTACCGAACTTAATACTAGACTTCATTTATCTCATAATTCGTAAACATAATATTATATTAAGGAATATGGAAAAACCGCCAACAAAAGGCAAGCATTAGCTCGTTTTGTTTTGTGTTGTGTGTTGCGTAGACTTAGGCTCAAACCAAAAAGGCAAGCTTTCTTCTGGCTGCGTTTGTTGTGACGTTTCAGCGTGGACTTGGGCTCGGTCAAAGCAAAGCGATATGCAGCATTGGCTCTGGCTGCTTTTGCTCTGATGTTGATGATTGACTTAGAAATAGAAACGTTTTAGTTCAATTGCTACCCTAGGTTATGATAAGCGTTTAATTATAAAAATCTATTATATATCTCCTTGACCCTGACTACTAAATAAATAAAAAGAAGCCTTCTATTATTTACCTTATAATTTTTATTTGAATCAGCATATCTTCAAATAATTTTAAGGTAAAGTGTTACATCATAGAAAATAATACAATGTGTCTAAATATTATTTTGCTTTCATACCTAAAAGTGTTTTTACTTCATAGAATTGTTTTAGTTTAGTTTTTAACGACGCCAAATTAAATTTTGACTCCAATCGCCTACAATCTCACAAAGCAAAGGAGCCGATATTTTGCTTTGCTTTGGTGTCACGCATGACGCATATAGGCGGCGTAGAACAAAAGTTGCGTTTGCAATGGGCTTATTTGTTCGATTCCTGTAAAACTATTAATTGTAGAAAAGTGATAAAAGACTCATTTTTCTTGACAATAAAAAAATAATTTCTAAAAGAAAAGAACAAAAATTAATTTAATATTAAAAAAATAATATCCCACATGAGAATCGAACTTGGTTTCACTGGATTGGGAGTCAATCACACATTCAACTAACCCATGGCCGCTTCGGTGTTACATGTGCAAATATGCATATACAAGCAAAAGCTGCAGTGAACAACAATAACTTTTTTTTTTTTTTTTTTTTATTATTAATGTATTGGCAATCAGCCTACTTAAAACTAAGGCTATAATCCAATAGGTAAATAAAGTAAATCGCTACTCTGGTTTGGTGTTATGGTATTATGGGTATGGTGTATGAAATTAAATCTAAAGCAGATATTTTACAAAATGAGCAACAATAAGACAAAAATTATTTACATGTTTAACAAAAAAAAAAAAAAAAAAATTTTGAGAACCTGGGGCCGTTTTGATAGGCGTTGAGAGATACGGCCGCCTTTATAATTTGCAGTATGCGGTAAATTACAGTGGACGCATTTAGCTGGTTGGTCAAGTGGCTTGACGCAATCGGTGGAGGCATGGTTATCCCCGCATTTTACGCATCGGAAGGCTCTTCTGCAGTATCGTTGCGTGTGGCCATAGTTCTGACAACGGTGGCATTGGACGAAATCGTTGCTCTTGTGGGGCTTTTCGACAGATATCTCTTGATGACAAATAGCTGTTAGGCCGAAGATATCTTTGTTAATTGATTTCGGATCTAAATCGACGAAAAATAAGTTAAGCGTAGACCCGTCTCGTTTGCTTTTCGGGTTATGAATGTTACGGACTGAGTACCGTTAACTGCTGCTTTAGGAAATCATGGCTAGTCGAGTAATGCAGGCCTTTTATGACAACTCTATAAGCGCGCTCGCTTGCTAATTGATAGACGTGGAACTCGGCTCCGATATTGTCCAGCTTGCTGACCATGTCTCTAAACGTTGGTACGTCGGCACACATAATTCGTAGAGATTCACCTGCAGGTATTGCGAAACATTTGTTGGATTTATATATATATATATTGTTTATTTATCATTATCATAATTATGGGTAGCTTTACAACTAGGAAATTAAAAATTGTGTTGTGTAAATTTTTGTAAAGTAAAATTGAATTTTTAAGGAAAAAATGAGAATAAAAACCTTAAAAATAAAAAAAAAAAATAAAAATAGAAACTAAAACTACGAAAACTAAAAACTAAGACTATGGTTGTGAACCTAAGATGGTGAGATCTCCGTATTTTTCATATTGAATTTGTTTATAGCCTGACTGATTTTTCATTAATCATGCAAATATCAGCTTTTTCGTGGAGACAAGAAGTGGAAAAATAAAATGGCAAATCAAATATCATTTTAAGCAATTTATTTTGTGCTCTTTCTAACTTCAGCCGATGGCATGCAGCACAATTACCCCAAACCTCCGAACCATACAATATACATGGGATAAATATTGTTTTAAATACTATTAATTTGTTTTTTATGGACAATTTTGATTTTCTGTTTATAAAAGTATATAATATTCTTATACTTTTATTAACTTTATCTATTGTCCTGCTAATATGCAAATTTAATAGCATTTTGCTGTCAAAATTTATACCAAGATATCTAATGTTAGTCTCCTATTGAATGGCTTCATGGTATATCTGAATATTATTGTTTGGAAAATGGCAAGGTTTTCGCTTACGGGTGAAATAAATTGCGCTTGTTTTATTGATGTTTAATTTGATTTTCCACTTGTGTCCAGTGCAGAGCTTCAGTTAGGTTACTTTCTATAATACTGTAGTTAATACCAGAGCAGTATAAGGCTGTGTCGTCGGCAAAGATAAGTGTTTTACATTGTTCGTGCATTGGAATGTCATGAGTATAAATATTATAAAGAATGGGTCCTAAAACTAATCCCTGAGGCACGCCTGCGGTTATTAGTTTTTTATTTGACTTGACACCATTCATATCTACCCAAAAATATCTTTCCGACAAGAAGCTGTTTATGGTACGCAAAAGGTACGAGGGCGTGCCTATGTTTTGCAGTTTATACAAAAGTCCTTTGTGCCAAACGGTGTCAAAAGCGGATTGTATATCTAAAGTCACCAAACTTACTGAATTTTTACTTTGCAGTTTATCCTTAATGTCTTCTTTAAGTTTTTTGAGCGGATGAATACAGCTACGACTAGTCCTAAAGCCATATTGTGCAGACGGAAGAACATGGTTCTCTTCAATATAGGCGTTTAGTCTTGATTTTAACGCTCGAAAATTTTGGAAAACCCACACAAAAGGCTAATAGGACGATAGCTTTCTGAAGAGTCTATAGGCTTACCTGGCTTAGGAATTGCCACAATTTTGGCCAGTTTCCAT
This sequence comes from Chymomyza costata, assembly GCA_018150985.1. NCBI lineage: Eukaryota > Metazoa > Arthropoda > Insecta > Diptera > Drosophilidae > Chymomyza > Chymomyza costata. The sequence goes on from JAECWU010000166.1 coordinate 1,086,287, forward strand.
TTGCGTGGAAAGTAGCCGGTTTGAATGCAATTGTTACAAATTTGGGTCAGCATTAACTAGTGCACGTTTTGGCAGTTGTTTTAAACAGATGTTAGGTATACAATCAGGTCCTGGCGAAAAAAAAAAAAAAGAACTATCACGCGTGTTGCGGCTAAGGGAGCTTTTGAAATGCTTCCAATTAGCTCTGGAAAAGAGAAACCTTTCTTTTGCTGCAATGGACAAGGATGTCTTCAGTTTAGAAAGAATAGGTAGATGATCGGAAGAAAGGTCAGTATGAACAGCTGGTTCTGTAAGGAGATGAGGGGAGCTAGTTATGAAAAAGTCTAAAGTAGATGGATTTGCTTTATGATTAGCAGGGATATATGTGGGGTCTCTAGGATAGACAATACTAAATTTACTTTGCATTGAAAGACAATTTAAAGTATTGCCCCATTTGTTTGCTCTAAGGCAATTCCACTCACGATTCCGGCAGTTTAAATCACCACCAACAATATAATTACCAGCTAAGCGGTGAATTTTCAGCAAGTCATTTCGAAAACATACGACTTTGTGCTTGGCGACGTTACAAAGATTACACGAATTGACTAAGCATTTAGCAGAGGAACCGGGAAAATAAACAGAATAAACTTGTAAAGAGCTTCCTCCGTTTAAATCCAGTTGAATACCAATATTTTCAATTAAGTGGGTATTAATGTTAGATATTTGTTTGTGTTTTATCTCACTTTTAACAATTATAGCTACACCACCACCACGAGTAGAACGTCGGTCATTTCTGTACACCAAGTAACCTGGGAGTACAAAGTTGTCTTTTGAAGTTAACCAAGTTTCACTTAAAAGGCAGATATGTACATGATTAATGTTTAAAAAATGTAAGAGTTCTAAGCGCTTACTTACAACGGCACGGGCATTCCATGCCATAATATTAAAAATATTTGTTAAATTATTTACTAGGGTACACATATTTAAGAGCTAATTTGGTTATTATGTGGAATTGTTCATGTTTACTGGTGCAGCTGCTTAGCTTTTCCAAGAGTTCATTCAGGAGCGCATCAATTTCGTTAAACGTAAATAGATCGGGAGATGAGTGAGCGTCGTTGCTATTGTTGCCGATGAGAACTTGTTGGTAAGTTTGGCGGTTTGAAGAGTTAAATGAAGCTGTAGTAGCTACTGGTGTATTAACAGCATTACGAATAACCGTTCGATGATTATTAATATTTGGAAAGTTGGTGTTGTAGTTGCCATTGGTGTTGTCAAATCTGGAGCCTCTTACATTGTTGTTGTTTCTGCCAGAAAAGGGTTTAGTGCTTTGCCTTCTTTTTGCTGGTATGATACACGGCAGGGACAATTTGGGTCGGTAGAAGAGTGCGCTCCTTTACAGTTAGCACAGAGAAGAGGAGACGTCTTATTGCAAAGAGCAGTCTTATGAGACCCAGCACAAAAAGAGCATGAAGTCTTAACATTGCATTTGCTTGATCCGTGACCGAATAACTGACAGTTGTAACACTGGGTGATCTGGTTGGGTAGCTTAGATTTGAATTCCCAGCGAACTCTAGTATTGTAAATACAAGAGTGCTCTTTACGCAGACTACTAAGCGTAATAGTGTTATTTTCAAAGTACACTACGTACAAGAGCAGCTTGTAGCCGGTACGAGTTGTTTTTTCAATAGTCTTAACATCAGTACACTTAAGACCACGTTGTTGTAGGATAACTATAATTTCTTCGTTAGTCATTTTTTCTAAGCCAGAGAGTACAGCCTTAAAAGGTTTTGTTTTCTTTGTCTCATAGGAGAAAAACTCGAATTTTTGCTTAGCTAGCTCAAAGCAAATCGAATTATAATCCGAAAAAGTGTTCACAAAGACCTTGATTCCAATAGAAATGGGTTGAACGGAGTAATCAGCTACTTGAAGAGTTTTAAACAAATCGTCCACGGCTTTCGATGTTTTTTTGAGCACAGTAATTGGAGGTATTTTTTCTTTTACTGCTACCGTCGGCTCCTCGTCGCTGTCAGCGTCATCATCATCAATTGTTTGGAGGGGGCGAAAATAGTTTTTGAATTGTTCGGTATCAGCATTCTTGGTTGACGCACTCTTACTTAAGCGAGGCAATTTAGATTTGCCTGATGGGCTCAAAGCATTAGACATTATATTGGGATTTTTTTTTCAGTCTTCCTCTTCATAATTTTTTATTGGTGAGACGACCAATGTATACACAAAACAAAAGAGTGTACACACTGGGTAAAGAAGAAGTTTATGCCAGCGGAGCCCCAAAACTGCACTGTCACTAATAAGAAATTCGTTTTTGTTTTTTGTAAGTTTGCTTATTAGTTTTGTATGTAAATCGATGATACAAAAACAGCTGGTATGCACAGTAATACTATGTATTTGCCACGAAGTGGACTTGTCCATAAAATTATTTTAATTATAACTTTTTTTTTTTCCACACGACAAATTGTGACCGCACGTGGTGGCGCTGCCAACTCGATTGTTTATGATTTGTTGGATTTGATTTCATTGAAGACTTCAAAGAGTGCATTTATATCCGAGCACCTATTTATAAAGATAGGAGGAGGCCTTTCAGTGCGTGGTTGAGTCTCGGATGGTTCGCTCATCTCAACGGCCAGATCGTCATCCTCGGGATCAACTCCAGTTTTGTGGGATGATACACTCAAAGCAGCGAAACGAATGGAATTGTTTGCGGCTGAACTTGTACTGGCAGCTGGTGGGTCTGACTTCGACGATTTACGTATTGTTTCAGGCGAACGAGAAGCTGGCCTTTTGTTGGCAATAGGCTTATTTTTTGCTGGCACAGTTTGCCAGGATGGAACCAATAGAATTGACAGCTGCTGCTGAGCTTAAATGTTTATCATGAGAAGCCATAGTGATAACCAGAGGTGGGCACGAAAAATAACGGAAAGAGCACTACAACAACATCAAGAAAAAAGTACGGTTACGGTCGCAAATGCATCCTCGAGTAGGGCCATAAAAATCGCACACTGTGTGTATTTTGTTTTTGTAAGTTCCTGCGAGTCGAGCGAAGGCACACATTGTGTGTATTTTGTTTTTGTAGGTTGCTGCGAGTCGAGCGAAGGCACACATTGTGTGTATTTTGTTTTTGTAAACTCGGCGCGTCTCCGGCGATCTGCTTGTGCGTGTACACTGAACGAAATTTTGCAACACATTCAAAGAAACAGAAAAGTCATATGAGTTTATATGACAATTTTAATTTACCAAAAAAATTACTCGGTCTCACAGTTGCCAAATGAATTATATTTCTGTGCTCAGTGTAATTGTGCGAATTTTTCGTCCGGGAGCACCAATAAAAACTACCGTTACGGTCTATAAGGGATGCTCGAGTAGGGCCATAAAAATCGAACACTGTGTGTATTTTGTTTTTGTAAGTTCCTGCGAGTCGAGCGAAGGCACACATTGTGTGTATTTTGTTTTTGTAAGTTGCTGCGAGTCGAGCGAAGGCACACATTGTGTGTATTTTGTTTTTGTAAACTCGGCGCGTCGCCGACGATCGTAATAAAAACTATCGTTACGGTCGCCTAAGCATCCTCGAGTAAGGCCATAAAAGCGCACACTGTGTGTATTTTGTTTTTGTAATATTCTCGGTTTTTTGCGTGTTCGTCTGGATGGCGCCACTTACAAGACATAACGGAAAGAGCACTCGGTGCAAAAAGAGCCAAGAGTTAAAAAGGAAAATCAAAAAAAAAACATACAATTCTCGTGTTCTTTGCTTTTGGTGAGATCTATGCAGTTTTCTTTTAGCATTGATCGTTTGTTTTGCGTTTTTACTGTGTTTCTTTTTGCGCTCTTCGGCTTTTTGCTTTTAAATGTCCGGAATAAGCCACGAAGTGTGGGAAGACCTTGATATGGTCCTAAACAGGCGTCAACGGTTTTCAAGGCTGCCGACAGATCGGCATTACCTCACTGAGGACAGCACTGTGCGTAGTGCAATGTTCAGCACGACAGAAAGCGGCGCAAAACATTCCTGTCGTGTGAAAAATGTAAAAAATGCATGTGCCTTGAACGCGGCCCTGTGAAAAAATTTCTCTGCCCTGGCTGTGATACTGAAGAATCATTAATTCAACACAAAGCAATTCAACAGTCACCATTACTTCAATCGTTACATACCTCACTATTAATTTATGTTAATAAATCAGTCAAAAGTTGACTTGTGCCTAACAGAAACAGTAATTTCACTTTTTAAGGCATTCCAACCCCCCACCCTCTTAAGAGACTACCCTACTAAAGACACCCACACACAGTTATACCATCATTCAATACTTCTAAGCTGTCGATGGGATACACAGCTGGACTCAAATCGTAAGGACAGCTGAATATGGCTTATGGGTATCGTGAGGCCCAGTAGTACCACTTACCGCCTTCCAGGTTGTTGCACATTCTAGGGCTAAGCTAAAATAAGCTAAATGAAATTAAAAAAATATGCTAGATTTACTTATATAAGCATTTTGAAAAATTTGTAAGCTATTTAGTTTTAAAATATGCTAGATCTAGCTATAAACAAGCTAAAATGGCATCACTGCTTTCGCAACCTTTCACTTTAAAGCTTAAATTATGCTACAACAAACCAACACTCAAGCAACATTTCAATTGAAATCTTGCAACAAATGCCAAAACAAAGTGGCCAATCAAAATGGCAGACAAATCTGCAGCAAATGAGCTTCAATATTATGGCGTGCTTCATATGTTGTTTTTGTTGCTTGCCATGTTGTTCTAGATGTTGTTGTTGCAAGCAGATTGTCTGGCATAAAATGCACAGCTGGAAACAAATGTTGAGCTTGTTGTTACTTTTACTTTACTTTCCTTTAACACTAAGCTATTTTATTTCTTTTTTGTTTTGGTTTTTTTATTAATCTACCACAAAAATAATGTAAATGGAAAACTGTGTATATAGAAAAATTCAACAGATGCCATAATGTGGTCTTATATCTAAAGAGGCGGAATGAGTTTGGGATTGATGCCATACTCGAGTAGTACTGGAAGTAGGCGGCACTCGCTTTAATGAAGCAAAAAAATTTAAGACTCTTATGGATTATAATGAGCTACAACAAGTACATCAGGAACAACAACAACATCAATCACATTTACAGTTCACTAATAAATGCCGACATAATTTTGATGTATGACAAAGCATTTAGCATAGCCCAAGTCCCCAGGACAAGTCTTATCCTAAGCGATAGACAACGCCGGAGACAGCAAATCACTAACAGGAGCAGTGAACGTGATACACTGATCAAAATTAGGAACGGTTACAAAGTAATTCTTATATCAACAGAAGATTTAAAGATACAGTCGTTTTTTATGTATGTGCCACACAGCTTACAAAAAATTATGCGAAAAATTACTATTTAGGCTTTGTAATGGAGTGAAAGTCGCACTCGAAGTCCTTGCAGTCATCTCTCAGCTCATATCTTATCTTCAGAAAACTTTAAATTAATCCAACTTATTTGAAGATGATGCGGTGCGGTCACAACGGGCCAGCCTAGGCCTAAGTGTGCTAGTTTCAAGCCAGCAGCCGCCCTAACCTAACCTAACCTATTTGAAGATGATGCAAAGATTACGAATAAACATCAGAAGCTAAATTCCATACTAATATAACTTATCTAAAGATAATACAAAGCTTACAAATAAACCACAGAAGAATAACTTTCCATTGTTTTTCAACGAGTAGTCTAAATGCAGATATCTCCCAGCACTTAAAGATCATCTCTTATCTAAAGTAAACTGCAAATTAATCCAACTTTTTTGAAGATGATGCACAGTTTACAAATAGAGTAGGAGTAGGAGTGTTTTTAGATATCTGTTAAAGTTCGTCTTCCGTCTAATCAAAATTCCAAAATAATTTATGGTAACTGAAGATGATACACAGATTACAAAAAAAAAAATACTGTAAGATGAACGAGAAGAAGGAGTTCATTCTTGCAGTCATCTCTTATCTATCATCTCTACAAGCATATTTTATATACTAACTGAATATGATTTGAACAACATCAGAAGAATTACTATTTAGTTTTTATAGTAGAGAGTAAAAATCAAGTGCAGTTTACAAATAAATATCAGATGAAACTTTAGTTTTTGAAAAGAAGGGGAAAAAAACGAGTGCGTTTTAGAATATTTATGAAAGTGTAAGAGCTGGAGTTCTTGTATCTGTAAAAGTTCGTCTCCCCTCTAAGCCAAATAAACTTATCTACTTTATATGAAAATAATAGAAAACTTATCAACTTATATAGCTTAGTGTTTATGAACAAGAACTTGGAGTACATCATCTCTCAGCTTCTACAAAGCTTACAGTTAAATATAAGAAGAAGAATTACTATTTTGATTTTATGGAAGAGTTGCAGTGTGAGACCTTGAAGACACCTCTTATTGTTGATTTACCATCTAAAACAAATTCTAAATTAAATAAACTTAACTGAAGATGATGAAAAGGTTGAAAAGAATAACTTTTCAGTGTTTATGAACGAAATTCCGAAGCAAATTAGATCAGAATACGGTCAATTGAAAAGAGAACTAACAAAATTTTCCAAGTGTAAAAAAAAAGTAAAGTGAAAATATTTTAGTTTTTTTTTAGGCTATAGCTTTCTGATTTTGAATTTTAAAGCAATAGTTGACACTGTTGAGGCCCCACGTTGGGCGCCAATTTATGTAATGTTCAGCTGGTTCACACCTCTCCACTTGTTCTATCCCTTTGGGCTCCTTTGAGCGGCTAACAAAAACAGCCTGTGGTGGGGTTCGTTGGATCAGTTCAAGTGGAGGCCAGAACAATAACATGAATAAAAAAAATGTGGAGGCCCCTGCCAAATTACACTAAAAGAATATAAGAATATATAAAAGTAAAATAACAGACAGACACAGACATTCAGAGATAAATATTGACATTGCCATCCTAATGTTGCTTGGATGTTCTGCAACATCGCGCGGCTGTACCCACCCTACCTATGAGTCATTTGATGCGTTAACATGACTCCCTAATTTGCTTTACCCTATCCTTATTCCATTATAAGTAGTTTATTCACATAATCAAAAAAAAGTAATAATTTCAACTTTTGGAGTATTGACATTAATAACCCCTTAAATAAAAGGCAGTTGATCAGATTTCACTAGTTCGTTCATTAAAATAATAGGGTTTTAGAATAGTACTAACATTATGGTTTTTAGAAAATTATAAGTATACTTTTGAAGTTTTCGTTACTTTAACAATATTTAGAGCTGTCGTTATATTATAGATTAAGGATAGTTTAATTACTTATTTAAATGATTAAGTTTCAATTTGTTTCATTTTATCTCTCTTTGTTGTTATGGAGTTGCAGTTTTATAACAACATAGGGATTTAAAATCGTTCAATTTTTGTTTTGTTTTGGTTATTAGTAACTTTTTAGAGTAGTTACAAATATGAATTTAAGGCAATAACGAACAGGTGATGACAGATTACACCTAAGTGTGGGAGTTATTTATGATTACATGTTTCGTGTTTGTTCTTTTCTTTAGATTTTTTGTTGTTTTGGTTATCTACATACTATAGAGAAGTATAGTGTATTTTAATTGGAGATTATCAATACCTAGCCAAATTATTTGTTTACAATTTACTCTTCTACTATGTTAGTTATTGCTTATTACTTTTTATGAATGGTTTTGTTTTCGTATGATTTTGTTTTTGTTTACATATTAAGTGACAATAACATTTTATACATTTTAAATTGTGGTGTTTCTTGTTTCTTCTTTTTTTTCTATTCTTTTTGTTTTCTTAGTTTTTTTTTTTCTTTTTAACGTGCGCGCAAAATAATCAAAACAAATGACCGAAACCCTGCTGCCAACTTATGATTACTAAAGCGATTACATATTTAAAATTTTGGTTGCACTTTAGTATCCATAATTAAACATCAGTTTTCCGATTGTAATTTACTTTTCTAACTCTTGACCAAGGCTCATACTACTTCTCGTCCAAAAACTCACCCACCATCCAATCCGTTCTGAAGGCCTTCCCACGATGTATAGTGTTTGCTGTAACTTGAATGCTTATAAAAGATAGTAGTAGTTACTTGGTCTTGCACGTATGTTAAAATTAATATTATGAAAAAATTGTTTCTTTCTAATTGATATACATTTTTAGCTTTTGGGTTTAAGATTGATATAAGATACAAAATTTGTGCATTTTTTTTTTTTTTTTTTTTTTTACAAATTGCTAGGCAGGAGTCTTAGAAAATTTTACTTTAGCTTTGTAGATTCATGCTTATTCTCTTATTCTCTTGGTTTTTTTTTTTTTTTTTTTTTTTTTTTTTTGTAGGGCTTGTAGGGTATTTTTAGAACCGTTGTATTGTGTTATAATATACAACTTTGTGGATATTTCTTTTATGTTTGGAAGTTGTTGTCGGTGTGGTTGGTGTGATGTCCGTATATAGAAGCTGCTCCGAAGGGTTCTGCTGCTAAAGCTGCGCTTTGATGGCTCCGAAAATAATTTAGTTGGATTGGCAGTATCTGACTGCGATGGACCACTCTAATAAAGAAATCTTATTAGGATTATGTGGGCCTTGTGAGCTTCTTACTTACAAGAAAGAGGTTATATCTTCGAACTATCAAAATCCCACCATGGGTAGTTTTAGGTTAATGTCTGCACTTGTGACTTAATTTTTACGAAGCGCAGATGTTTTTAGGTTATTATAATATAGGTATTCACGGAGGTTTATTTTACGTCTGTCGCACAATCGCACTTGGATATAATATTATTACAGCTTAACCGAAAAAGAGTAGAACACGCTGCCTTCAGTGGTTTATATAGCCGCGTAGGCCGGATATGCAACGGGGCTTACTTCACGATAGCTTAGAGCTTTAAAAATGATCGAAAGTGTTGGGTATTTAAATACCAAGATATCGAGTATGGGGATGCCAGACCCCCGAATTTTGAAGGTAGTTCGTTGGAACCTTAGATCGTTACGTTTAGAGCCTCCTTTTTACTTCGTTGTTAATTATTTGAATATTATAAATTATATATATTTTATTTTTTTTTTTTCTCTTTTCTGAGGGATAATATTTTGAAAATTATTCTGTCTATTACACCACTGTCTATTTTGCCGTGAATCACGCTGCAAAATATACAGAGACTCAATGTAAATTATTTAGGGACGTATATCCTTAGCATGAAAAGTTCCAACTAGTTTCCCATCAAGGTTCTCAAGGTTTCTCTCTAACTCGTGCTTTTAATAAAACTTTACACAGCTTAGCATTAATCCCTTTCTCAAAATTGCTTTGAACAAAGTTCCTTCGAAACACTTCCTGGTTTACTGTGAAGTTAATAGGTTTCGTTCGTAAATTATAATGAGCAGCTTGCTTATCATAAGCAATTTTCGTGTTTCTATGCAAATTCTTCCTTAATATTTGTAACTTGTCATCTCTAGCTAAGTCAAAAACAGGCTCCGATAACGCATTTAGGTTTCTCAACAGCTTGAAATTTTCACCATGAGTTGCCATGTTAAAGCCATAAAGTGCATGACAAGGCGAACAGCCTATGCTTTGGTGAACAGAATTTCTTAGAGCACAGCTAATCGAATGAATATTCTGATCCCATTCCTTTTGGTCAGGCTTCAGATACGCTCTCATAGCGGAAACAATCGAACGATTCACACGTTCTGAAGCATTAGATTGAGGGGAATATAAAGCGGTATACATATCCTGAACTCCGTAGGAAGTTAAAAATGCATTAAACTCGTTAGCTTTAAATTGCGATCCGTTGTCGCTTATTACAATTTCAGGTACACCATATACACAGAATATATGTTTTTGCAGATATTCTTGTATCGCTTTAGAAGAAAACTTTTTAACAAACACAACCAATGAAACTTTGAAAAGTGGTCAAGATCAATAAGAATGCCAATGTAGCCTTGCTTACTTCTTGGATATGGACCTAAAATGTCCACATACAAGCGTTGGAATGGTCGAATGGACTCAGCTTTTTGTCCCATTGGAGGTTTTAAACTGAAATTTGGCGATTTCATGGTTTTACATGTTCCACAGCTACGGATATAATCTCGAACTTGAGAAACCAATCCTGGCCAATAAAAATTCCTGCGTATGATCTCAAGCGTTTTATTGATTCCGCCATGAGCCGCTATGACCACGTCATGCGCTCTACGAATCACGGATTCTGCCAGACTTTTTGGAATCCATAGTTTCCAAGCAGACTGTTCAGATTCAAGTGAACCATCAGCATGCTCTGTACGAATGTACACGAAATCATCAATAATTTTAATATCTGGGTAGGAGTTTTGATTTGCAGATATTTTCTCTTTTAAATTCTCATACTCGGCATCTTTGAAACAGGGTGAAGTTAGATCAATTTCAGGACCACATGACTCTAGTGAGCAAACATCATCTGCATACATGCGCGATAACGCATCAGGAACTACATGCTCTCGTCCTTTTCTATGAGTGACTTTGAACTTATAACTTTGTATCTTCATAGCCCATCTTGCTAACCGTCCTTTTAAGTTCGGTTGCTTCATAAGCCATTCCAAACTTGCATGGTCAGTGACTACCTCAAAATCTTGCAATTCGAGATAACACCTAAAACGCTCAATTCCTAACACCACTGCCAAACATTCTCTTTCATTCACGCTGTAGTTTCGTTGTGCTGAGTTTAATTTCTTGGACATGTATGCCACTGGTCTTTCCTCTCTATCTTCATTTTGCTGCACTAATACGGCTCCTACACCGTGGTCACTTGCATCACAATGCAGAAAGAATTTCTTATTGAAGTCTGGATTGAGTATCACTGGCGCTGAAGTAAGAGCATCTTTAAGTTGCTCAAAAGTTTTTTGTGCATCCTGCGTCCATTTGAATTTACATTTAGTTGAGAGTAAATCTGTTATTGGGGTAGTAAGTTCAACAAAATTTGCAATAAATCTCCTATACCATCCAGCTGAACCAAGAAATCCGCGAGCTTGTTTTAAGGATTTGGGACTAGGCCATTTCAGAATTGATTCAACCTTGCTTGGGTCTGTCGAAATTCCACCACGTCCTATCACAAAGCCCCTAAATACTTGATTTCAGTAACGCAAAATTGACTTTTTGTTAAGTTAAGCGTTAAATTTGCTTTGCGAAACTGCTCAGCCAATCTCATCAACACGGTTATGTGTGAATCAAAGTCTGATGACACCACACACAAATCGTCAAGGTAACCGAAACAGCAGTACTTCAGCTCAGGAGGTATAACTTCATCCATGAGTCGGAACATAGTTTGTGGAGCATTGCACAGTTCAAAAGGCATAACCTTATATTGGTATAACGGACGTCCTGGAACTATGAATGCTGTAATAGCACGAGATGCTTCAGACAGAGGAATTTGCCAGTATGCATCCTTTAGATCGAGTTTGGAAATAATGTTAGCTTTAGGAAGTCGCGCAAAAATGCCTTCGATGCTTGGCAACGGATATGCATCTTTTAGCGTGCAATCATTAATTTTTCTCGCGTCTAAGCATCCTCTATTTTTTCCTGGTTTTATTACTAAGTGTAATGGCGAACTCAAAGGACTGCTAGATTTTTCTATTACGTCAATTTTAAGCATGCCATCGATTTCTAGATACAAAAGTTTTTCCACAGCTGGAGAAACTGGGTAACATCGTTGTTTAATTGGCTTGGCATCGCCCACGTCAATGTGATGCTCAAGCAAAGTCGTTTTCCCTAATCCTTGCTTTTCGAACGATGGAAATAGAGAAATAACAGCATCTAACTGACGGCGCTGTACATTTGTTAATGAAATGGAATTATCGGAGCTCTCAGTTTTAACAAGATCTTTATGCGAATGTTCAACGTCAATTGAAGATATTTCGCCTTGCGATAAAATAAACTTTTTAAAGAAATCTACGCCCAATATAAGATTCTTTTTAATAGACGGTACAATAAAGAGTGTAATCGGATGAGACAGACCTTTATACGTCATATCTACTACTATAAAGCCTATAACCGTTTGATTCGTTCCATATGCCGTTGTAACTTTCTAAACAGGGCGACGATATTTTGGAAATTTAGACCAATCAGTTGTTGCTAAAGTCGAACCCACGCAACTAACGTTAGCTCCGGTGTCAATTAAACCAATTTCTTGCTTATCAAGGAACGAACGCCCATCCGAATGCTCATCAAAAACTGAAGATACAAGCAAACGTTTAGTATTTCTAACGTTTTCCCAAAAGTTACGTATACGCCTCGTAGAACGTTTAGGTCGTATATATGGTTTTCATTCACTTGAGCCGAATATTCGAGCTCGTGCAGCTACATAATCTTTTAGACGTTCATGATATGCTCTGATGGGAAACAAACGCGGAGGATTTGCGTTTTTAGACTGCATAGGGTCTGAAAGTGTCATGTCTGGTAATAGCTTAGCTTGCAAACAAATGTCTGAGCTAGCCGGTAAATCAGGTAATAAATTATCTATTGCGGTTTTGGCCGAATGGTCCCTTCTGCAAGTTTTCCGTCTTTTTCGCAAGACATGTGGTACATTGTGGCTTGTAAACGTTTTTGGTTCCACAACCGTAACAAAAAACTTTACGTTCTTGAACACAATTGTCCCACGTATGTCCTTCAGAATCGCAATTCCAGCAGCGATATACTTTTGTTGATCCTTGGATGGCTTCAACTTCTAAATTACTGGAATCTACTTCAGAACAGATTTCGTCTTCAACAGCAGCAATACTACGTTTAGGAAGTGCTTGAAAAATTGGAGGCTTATTCACTCGCATTTGCACCAATTTTCGTAAATGCGCTATTGACAGAATTGGCAATAATTCATGTCGTATGTCCGGAAGTAAATTTCTCGTGAGGATTTGGATGAGATTTTCCTCTTCGATGGGAGAGTCTAGACGAGACGTAAGAGATATAACGTCATCGTTAAAGCTCTCAAATGATTCGCCTAGTCTTTGCTTACGACCGCGAATATTTTCTAAAACGTCAAAATCAGTCCGATAGTCTTTGTATTGAAGTTTTTATGCTATACAAAATTCTGTCCATATAATGCGAGGACTTTCTTTTCGGTATCGCCAATACCATTCTTTAGCTTTGCCTACGAGCAAAATGTGTAAATTTTTACAAAGAGCTTCAAAATCTCCATCGAGGCTATCTTCTGTGAGAGTTTTTATTCTGTAAATGAACTCTTCTACCGTAATGCCTATGAATTAGCTGAGTTATTATTTCAGGGCTTGAACGCATGAGGGAACGCGAGTTTGTCTAAGTCGAGGATTGCTCTCGCGTTCGGGCAATGCACTAGCTTGGCCGTGCAGGCTTAAGTTAGCAAACTGACGAGTGACTATATTCTCTAATTCATTAAAAATTCTACTGCAGTCAATGGTTTCTACATGCCGTGCAGGATAATTGCTACGGGGAGTTTTGGGTTTTCGTGGTCTGCCTGTTTTACGGACAGCACCACGCTTATCTGAAGACTCATTACTTTGTTGGTCTTCTGTTGATTTTATTGGAAGCTGTGGCTCCGGATTAGAATTATTCCTTGCTTCCTTATCGGGTGTCATGAACTTTGGGAATTGCTCCTGCACCTTTTGGCGGTTCGCTAATTGAAGGGTCAGCTGTCGTTGACATCGTTGCCGACTTTAAGTCGCGCACATGTATCAACTTTTTACAATCGTGACATTCTTTGAATTGATTTAGCCAATCGGAAATACAACTATGATGAAAATAATGATGACAAGGTGTCACTAAAATTTGCATTTGCGATACCTATATAGGCTTTTCGCATATTTTACAAATGACTTCAGCTATAGCTGCTTGCTGTAGCTCAACAGCTAAATTTTCGGTACTTCGTACTAAAGGCATTTTGAAGTTACAAAAATTATAATATTTCGTTAGTACATATAATTCAAAAGAATAAAAATGTGGATTTCAATCAAAACAAATTTTTCCTAAGCTTCGATTCAAGGGTAATATAAAACAAATACTAAATGACAATACAATTTATCTCTGAATGCAAGAAAAAAAATGAATAGGTTGCAAAGTATTTCTCTACTAGCTTTGTCGAAACAATTGCCGAACATATTACGTGGATCTCGTTTGGCATCGCCACAATCGGTTAGTTCCAACGTAAAGTGTGTAGACTAGCTAACAGAAAAATTCAGAGCGAAAAAAAGGCTTTTATATATAGAATGCAGCCCTTATTAAATGGATAAACTCGGTCATGAATTTAGTCTCGCCAAATTAATGCAATTCCAGAGCTTAACGAGCAAATCCTGGATACTCTGCAAGCAAATACAAAACGTAAGAAAATCAAAAAATAAAAATGTAATCATTTTACAATGCCTGCTAACAAGACTGTCTGTTCTTACGACGAATATCATCTTAGAGAAACATTCAATTCCGTTGCTGGTCTGCAAAACATGAATATAATTAATGGAAAGTAAAAATTCGAAATGAAAACGAGGAGTTTAAATACGTATTGCAATTCTTGTGATATAAGTTTCGCTCGGTCACTCATTTAGCCTCGCCAAATAGAATGCAATTCCAGAGTTTCCCTAAATATTCTTAGATAAGATGCAAAAGCATAATTAAATTCCTAAAGGAGAAATTTTTAAACATAATTCTCAGACACAATGACAATATTGAACAGCTTAAATTTGTGGTCGATGTAGTAACAATTAACTAAGCATCAAAATTCCGAAGCAAATTAGATCAGAATACGGTCAATTGAAAAGAGAACTAACAAAATTTTCCAAGTGTAAAAAAAAAGTAAAGTGAAAATATTTTAGTTTTTTTAGGCTATAGCTTTCTGATTTTGAATTTTAAAGCAATAGTTGACACTGTTGAGGCCCCACGTTGGGCGCCAATTTATGTAATGTTCAGCTGGTTCACACCTCTCCACTTGTTCTATCCCTTTGGGCTCCTTTGAGCGGCTAACAAAAACAGCCTGTGGTGGGGTTCGTTGGATCAGTTCAAGTGGAGGCCAGAACAATAACATGAATAAAAAAAATGTGGAGGCCCCTGCCAAATTACACTAAAAGAATATAAGAATATATAAAAGTAAAATAACAGACAGACACAGACATTCAGAGATAAATATTGACATTGCCATCCTAATGTTGCTTGGATGTTCTGCAACATCGCGCGGCTGTACCCACCCTACCTATGAGTCATTTGATGCGTTAACATGACTCCCTAATTTGCTTTACCCTATCCTTATTCCATTATAAGTAGTTTATTCACATAATCAAAAAAAAGTAATAATTTCAACTTTTGGAGTATTGACATTAATAACCCCTTAAATAAAAGGCAGTTGATCAGATTTCACTATTTCGTTCATTAAAATAATAGGGTTTTAGAATAGTACTAACATTATGGTTTTTAGAAAATTATAAGTATACTTTTGAAGTTTTCGTTACTTTAACAATATATAGAGCTGTCGTTATATTATAGATTAAGGATAGTTTAATTACTTATTTAAATGATTAAGTTTCAATTTGTTCCATTTTATCTCTCTTTGTTGTTATGGAGTTGCAGTTTTATAACAACATAGGGATTTAAAATCGTTCAATTTTTGTTTTGTTTTGGTTATTAGTAACTTGTTTAGAGTAGTTAAAAATATGAATTTAAGGCAATAACGAACAGGTGATGACAGATTACACCTAAGTGTGGGAGTTATTTATGATTACATGTTTCGTGTTTGTTCTTTTCTTTAGATTTTTTGTTGTTTTGGTTATCTACATACTATAGAGAAGTATAGTGTATTTTAATTGGAGATTATCAATACCTAGCCAAATTATTTGTTTACAATTTACTCTTCTACTATGTTAGTTATTGCTTATTACTTTTTATGAATGGTTTTGTTTTCGTATGATTTTGTTTTTGTTTACATATTAAGTGACAATAACATTTTATACATTTTAAATTGTGGTGTTTCTTGTTTCTTCTTTTTTTCTATTCTTTTTGTTTTCTTAGTTTTTTTTTTCTTTTTAACGTGCGCGCAAAATAATCAAAACAAATGACCGAAACCCTGCTGCCAACTTATGATTACTAAAGCGATTACATATTTAAAATTTTGGTTGCACTTTAGTATCCATAATTAAACATCAGTTTTCCGATTGTAATTTACTTTTCTAACTCTTGACCAAGGCTCATACTACTTCTCGTCCAAAAACTCACCCACCATCCAATCCGTTCTGAAGGCCTTCCCACGATGTATAGTGTTTGCTGTAACTTGAATGCTTATAAAAGATAGTAGTAGTTACTTGGTCTTGCACGTATGTTAAAATTAATATTATGAAAAAATTGTTTCTTTCTAATTGATATACATTTTTAGCTTTTGGGTTTAAGATTGATATAAGATACAAAATTTGTGCATTTTTTTTTTTTTTTTTTTTACAAATTGCTAGGCAGGAGTCTTAGAAAATTTTACTTTAGCTTTGTAGATTCATGCTTATTCTCTTATTCTCTTGGGTTTTTTTTGTTTTTTTTTTGTAGGGCTTATAGGGTATTTTTAGAACCGTTGTATTGTGTTATAATATACAACTTTGTGGATATTTCTTTTATGTTTGGAAGTTGTTGTCGGTGTGGTTGGTGTGATGTCCGTATATAGAAGCTGCTCCGAAGGCTGCTAAAGCTGCGCTTTGATTGCTCCGAAAATAATTTAGTTGGATTGGCAGTATCTGACTGCGACGCTGCGCTTTGAGCATACGCTTAGCAAAGGGGTGGCTTAATGGACCACTCTAATAAAGAAATCTTATTAGGATTATGTGGGCCTTGTGAGCTTCTTACTTACAAGAAAGAGGTTATATCTTCGAACTATCAAAATCCCACCATGGGTAGTTTTAGGTTAATGTCTGCACTTGTGACTTAATTTTTACGAAGCGCAGATGTTTTTAGGTTATTATAATATAGGTATTCACGGAGGTTTATTTTACGTCTGTCGCACAATCGCACTTGGATATAATATTATTACAGCTGAACCGAAAAAGAGTAGAACACGCTGCTTTCAGTGGTTTATATAGCCGCGTAGGCCGGATATGCAACGGGGCTTACTTCACGATAGCTTAGAGCTTTAAAAATGATCGAAAGTGTTGGGTATTTAAATACCAAGATATCGAGTATGGGGATGCCAGACCCCCGAATTTTGAAGGTAGTTCGCTGGAACCTTAGATCGTTACGTTTAGAGCCTCCTTTTTACTTCGTTGTTAATTATTTGAATATTATAAATTATATATATTTTATTTTTTTTTTTTTTCCTTTACTGAGGGATAATATTTTGAAAATTATTCTGTCTATTACACGTTTGTTGCTGGGATTTGTACATGGACTTGTTTTCTTTAATAAATAAAATACTCGGTTAGTTCATCAATTTAAAAATTTTTGTTTATTATTGAAGTAAAACTTTTTAGGCGGCATTGTGCATTTTTGGGCATTGTGCATATTTGGGCATGAATCAATGCGTGAATGAATGAATGTGAATTTCTATGGGAGTAACTTTGAAATTTTGTCAAACGAAAAAAAGTTAACTGCTTTTGATTTTCTCTTTCGCATTGCGACGCTGACGTTGTGTTGGTGGTCATGAGTCATGACTTCGTCTCTTGTTGAGCGAGTGAACCGCGGTCATGGTATAGAGAGGGGAGTAAAGCGGCCGCGGCTGGTCAGCTAAAGCACGCAGCACATGTGTATTAGAGGTGGGATATCGATAGTATCGATAGTTTTATTTTTCGGATACTATCGATTGTTTTTTCAGAATATCGATAGTGTACTTTCAGTGAAGCCAGAGGAAATAGTGCGCGTTTTTGCAAGGGTGGGAATAATATTTATATAATAGAATAAAAAAAATGTAAATTAAGTAACTAACTAACTAATTGTTTTAAATTTATATTGGTGGTGTTGTTGTTCATTAAGAAGTCATGGATAAATATTTGGAGCGGCATAGTCCGGGGACTATGGAAAACTATTTGAGTAAATCGAATTTCTATGAAAATTCATCAGAAAGAAAAAATAAAATCGATGCCGCATTGTGTTTCGTTTGTTTATGAAGTTATCGTAACCAAATTTGGCATCAGAAGTTTTTTAGAGTACCCAAGCATTGTACCAAATACGGTCAAATTGTTGACTATATCATATAGCTCCCATATTAACCATCGGTCAAAAAAACATTTTTGGTTCAAAATTATTCTTCTGTTTTTTGGCAATCAAATGTCTTTTGGTGTTCTTAAGCTATATACCCGATATTATTGTAAGCAGTAGTACAGGGTATCCCAAAGTCGTCCGCGCCCGACTTTAATGTACGCCATCTTTTTAGTATGTAATTTTAATATAATCTCTTTTTATAACGTTTCTGTCTTGCTTTTTACAATATCCTTTTTGTAAATATTAAAAAAGGCCCTTCTTGCTCTATTTGTTTTAAAATTTTCCCTTGTTAAGTATGTATGTCATATATCTCATAGCCCGATAGTAATATCGATAGTGGCGCCACTCGATAGTTTCAACTTTCGAAGTCTAAACTATCGAGTGGCGTCCACTATCGATAGTATCCCACCTCTAATGTGTATGTGTGTAAACGAAAGAATTGTTTTTGTATGCGTTGCGTGAATACAACACAGCGACATACATACATATATACAAGTTAAATTCTTTTATTTAAGTAAGTAATTTTGGTAACAACTATTCTGACTTAAGTCTTCTATCTTATTTCTATTACAGATTTTTATATAGTAATAATTTTTACATGAACCCTTAATACCAAACATTTCATTTTTACTTTTGTTTTCAAATATTTCACTTGCCGTAAGGTTTTTACTATAGGTTTTATTACATAGTTTTGAAAAGATGTTGTTTCTAAATTCGGTATCTTGATTAAATATATGAGTGTTGTTCCATTATGTAAGATGGAGACATCTGAGAATTCCAACATTTCTTCGGTAGTTAGTGGTGGCATATGGCCATTTTTAAATTGACTATTTACTATATTTATTTCGTTCTCACTTAGTAGGAATGTGTTTATCATGTTTAGTTTCGCCCATTGGATGGCGTATTTTATATTGATCACTTTCTCTTTAATGAGCCGAACTTGGTTCTGAAAACTAATGGCCAATTCATTACTTAAAAGTAAGAGACTCACTTTTAAGTAATGAACTGGCCATTCGTTTTCAGAACCAAGTTCGCCTCATAAAATTAATTGAATTTGAAATGTCGCTAGAAATTCTGGTTAATTTATTTATTCTATCTTCTAGCTGTCTGTTAATTATTGCCTGTTTGTTATTGTTAGTAGTAAGTTTGTCTATACTATCTGTTATTAAAACGCAGTCGTTATGATCCGGGCTACAAATTTCCCAGCAGTGCCAAGAATATTAATTGCCCTACTTTTGCGGGAGTGAAATGTAGTAATAGTATTAAGGATTACAAATGTCTGCGTTGTTTCGTGCTGTATGATATGATATAGGTTATTGTATTTAAGGTCTTTTTCCGTGTTTTGTTGTAGGGTGTTAAAGGCGTCCTGTATTTGTTCCAAATTGATAATATGCTGAATTTTCGTATCGTTGGATTGTATTTTACCAATTCCTTTATAAATAGTCACTGTCTGTGCGTCGGTATGATTGGTTATTGTAACAGTTCCATTGGCTAAGCATATCAGCATCCTATAAAAGATTTTAGGTTTTAATATTGCTTTTCAATTTTTCACCTGAGCTCTCATCGCTATGTTGCGTCGAAGCTATTGAATTTATTTGCCCTGTAGGTGGTATTCTGGATAGCGCATCAGCTACCACATTCTAATTTCCCGGTTTATAAAATGTCTCGTAATCATATTCCTCTAAATAGGGTTTCCACCTTTTGATTCTTGCATTTCCATTCCTGCTACTCAAAGAGTGAGTCAAAGGCTGGTGGTCTGTAAAAATTTTAACTCTTCTGCCTTAGATAGTGTTCTTGAGAGAAATGAAATAGGTTGGTTATCTTGCGATAAAACTGCACCCACCTATTGCGAAATTGGAAGCATCGGTTGTCAAGTGAAACTCCTTTCCGAAATCTGGGTAGCGGAGTGTTACATCTTTCGATATTAGGCTGCAGTGTGTCACATAAATATCATTGTTTATGTTTAAATATAACAATGCAATGAGTGCATGTATATACAATGTACAAGAATGCAGCGGAAGCAGTTCCCACAGCGAACCAAAACCATTATGCAGCGCAAGCAATTCCAACGGCAAACCATTCTTAAGTGCGACTCAAGTGCAGCGCAACCACTTATTTAAACATGCTGACCAAGCCAAATTGTATATGCATGGATTCAAATATCAATTCAATGTACTATTGAAGTTAACATTAAGAACAAATTTGTAAAACCAAAAAAAACAGTCTAATAAATGCGACCAAACAACCAAGACGTGCGTTTTTCATTTATATTATATGAGTCTGACAACATGGCGACCGCGACAGGACCAAAAAATGAACAACACCAGTGAATTGGTTTTTCAATTGCAAAGTAAAAAAAAAAAAAAAAAAAATATAAAAAAAAATCTTCAAAAATAAAAACCAATTGTTGTGAATATGCAATTTCATGCAATTAAAATGTTATAAATATGTTAATCATTTCGCTCGTGTAAATTTCGTGCGGATAAATTTTCATTTTTGAATATCGAAATTATGCAAAATAAATTTAAATATTGTGCAGTGCATGCATTAAGCGCCAGAGTTGCGGATTTTAAACAATAGCGCCGCAAATTTTCTACCAACAAATAAAAAAAAAAATTTATAATGCAAACAAAAGTGGCATTTTTTTAAGTAAAAACAACAGCAATAAACACCAAAAACAAAAAAGTATGCAAACGTCGCATAAAAATATTAAATGTGAAAAACACAAAGAACAACAATAAAAACAGATGTCAAACAAAAAAAAAAAACAACAACAGCAACATCAGATGTCAATTGATGCAGCCCAAAAGTGAAGACAACCCGGCCTGTGCGATGACCAGCACCGGCACCGCTTAGCGCACCAAGCTAGGCCATGACTGGCAAGATGGTAGTGTTGGGTCGTTCATGAACGAACGAACAAAAAAGAACTATTCACTTAAAAGAACGAACTGAATAAGTTCACCAACATCGTTCTTTTTCGTTCACTTGTTCTTTGTTCGTTCTTATTCAGTTGTTCGTTCTTATTCAGTTATTCGTTCTTATACAGTAGTTCGGTCTTATACTGTTCTTATACAGTTGATCGTTCTTATACTATTCTTATACAGGTAATCGTTCTTATACTATTCTTATACAGTAGTTCGTTCTTATACAGTTGCTCGTTCTTATACTTTTCTTTACTGTACTTATTTGTCGTTGCTTTGCTGCTGTTTGGTCTGTTTTTCTTAGTATGGCCACATTTTATCTAATTTTTATTAGTAGGGCAACGCTATTGCTGTTTTTATTGCGCGCAAATGCAAAAATCCCTATTAACATAATTTGTGTGTTTTATATATATATATTAAATATGTCTCTCAAACGTAAATACAGCTCATTGTGGAATCACTTTGAGGCATTGGAGGATTCAAACAGGGCTAAATGCAAGCTCTGTAAATCAGAATTAAGCATTGCTGGTGGGTCGCAAAGCAATTTGAGCCGCCACCTCAAAACGAAGCACCCATCAGCTTTAGTGCCAACTGTAAGGCAAAATGATGAACGATTTGATTTACCTGCGGCTCCAAGTTCGCAACAGCGAATTACAGAATTTATACGGAAACCTCCTCCAGCAGGCAGAAGCGACCAAATAGACCAGCAGCTGGTGCGAATGATCGCAAAGGGCCACCATGCTCTCCGGATGGTGGAGGAACCCGATTTTAAGAAATTCGTTGAGGATGTGTCGAGTTGTCCAGGCTACAAATTGCCGACACGAAAAACGCTCTCCAACGCATTACTGCCTAAAGTATACGGTGCCCTCATGGGCGACATCAAGGAAAAATTCTGGGAGCATCAGCAGTGTGTCTCACAACGGACGGATGGACGTCGCTATGTAATGAGCATTATATTGCTGTAACCGCTCATTGGGTAGAGAAAGAGGACACTGTGATGGCTTCACACATGCTCGCGTGTGAGTCGTTTGACGATAAGCACACAAGCGAAAATTTGTGCATTTTTTTAAAAAAAGTTGCAGTGGATTGGCAAACTCAAAATAAAATTACGGCCATAACTTCCGATAATGCTGCCAATATTGTTGGTGCGATAAAGCTTGGACATTGGCGTCACATTGCGTGCTTTGCACACACTTTGAACATCATTGTGCAAAAGGCTCTACATGAAATTGACGACATACGAAGCAAAGCCAAATCAATTGCTGAATATTTCAATCGTAGCTCCACAGGCCTGAAAAAACTAAAAGATGTGCTACACCAATTAAAATTACCGGACCTGAAACTAACCCAAGATGTTTCAACACGTTGGAATTCTACATACAAAATGTTAGAGCGGTTGTATGTTCTCAAAGAAGGAGTTATGATGGCAATTTCGATATAACGCCCTGATTTAATATTAACGCAGACTGAATGGAACACAATCGCGAGCATACTGCCTATATTAAAGCCTTTTTACGAAATCACGGTGGAAATTTCAGCAGAAAAAAACGGCACATTGTCAAAAGTATTAATAATGGCCAACCTACTAAAAAACTCTTTGGCTAAGATACAAAACACAAATGATGTAGTAAGGCCATTTATTGAAAAGCTAAAAGAACAAATGATTCGGCTACGCGGCGTAGAAAATAATATGCTATATTCAGAGAGCACAAATTTAGATCCCCGGTTTAAAAACCGCGGGTTTAGCTCAAAAGAAAGTTTCGATGAAGCCGTTTCTGTACTAAGGAACAAAATACATAGCATAAAGATTATTGAAATTGATAATGATGAGTCCGTAGATGCCCAGAATCAACACAGGGCAGTATTTGGGACGACTATGATACACAATTTAAGCAAGTGACTAAGCCAAGTAACAACACAGCTGCTTCCACAAGGGAGATGGATAAATATCTCGCTGAGGAGTTCTTAAACAGAAAAGAAGACCCGTTAATTTGGTGGGAACAGCGTAAAAACATATACCCGCGGTTATATGAATATGCGCTTAAGCGATTATGCTTGATGGCGACATCTGTGCCGTGCGAGCGCATATTTTCAGCCGCAGGTGAAACAGTCCGCAAACGACGAACACTTTTGAAAAGTTCAAAAGTAGAAAGCCTTATGTTTTTGCATAATAACATGTAAAAATGCTGAATAAAAGTAATATCTTTTTAACTTTATTTTACAGGTACCATAATTTATAAAAGTGACCACCAAAGAGTAACAAAAAAAACCCATGCTTAATGAACTGGATGCATCATTAAAAATTAAATAAATTAAATAACCAGTGAAATACTATATATAATTTTTATTACATAATTTTTTGTAGTCTTATAAATGATTGTGATGATTGTTTCTTAAAATTAAGCAACAAGTATTAATGAATGGAAATACTTGTTTTTTTAAATCCACTTAATGTTATATATATTAGAAGCCTATTATGTTTTGTACTCTTATAAATGAAGTTTGTTACTAAAAATTAAGCAACAAGTAGGTATATATGAATAGAAATACTTTTCTTTTTAAAATAAACTTAACGTTATATGTATATGTATATATTATAAGCCTAAAAATACAAAGACATTGTCTCAGTACAACTGAAAACGATCTTTAAGTTTTAACAATACGTAAAAAAATAAAAATAAAGCAAAAAAATAACCCACCTTGTTTTTCTTAGACAATTGTATTTAATTGCACAATTTTTTTCAACGGACACATGATTACGAATGATTAGCGGCATAAAAAGGAACAACTGAACGAAAAGAACGACTTCGTTCACTGAAAAAAAAGAACGATTGAACTTGTTCAGTGAAATGAACTAGGTTTACCCAACTCTACAAGATGGGTGACTACCTTTAATAATAAAAAATATATACCTATTATTGTTTTATATTCATATATATAAATTAATCGAATAGATGATATTTTATATTAAAAAAAATATACTTTATTCGATATAGTCAAACTCGATACAAACTCGAGCTGAGTACAAACTTAAACTGGGTACAAACACGAACTGAACTCTTAATTAGAGTTGGGTAAACCTAGTTCATTTCACTGAACAAGTTCAATCGTTCTTTTTTTTTCAGTGAACGAAGTCGTTCTTTTCGTTCAGTTGTTCCTTTTTATGCCGCTAATCATTCGTAATCATGTGTCCGTTGAAAAAATTGCAATTAAATACAATTGTCTAAGAAAAACAAGGTGGGTTATTTTTTTGCTTTATTTTTATTTTTTTACGTATTGTTAAAACTTAAAGATCGTTTTCAGTTGTACTGAGACAATGTCTTTGTATTTTTAGGCTTATAATATATACATATACATATAACGTTAAGTTTATTTTAAAAAGAAAAGTATTTCTATTCATATATACCTACTTGTTGCTTAATTTTTAGTAACAAACTTCATTTATAAGAGTACAAAACATAATAGGCTTCTAATATATATAACATTAAGTGGATTTAAAAAAACAAGTATTTCCATTCATTAATACTTGTTGCTTAATTTTAAGAAACAATCATCACAATCATTTATAAGACTACAAAAAATTATGTAATAAAAATTATATATAGTATTTCACTGGTTATTTAATTTATTTAATTTTTATTGATGCATCCAGTTCATTAAGCATGGGTTTTTTTGTTACTCTTTGGTGGTCACTTTTATAAATTATGGTACCTGTAAAATAAAGTTAAAAAGATATTACTTTTATTCAGCATTTTTACATGTTATTATGCAAAAACATAAGGCTTTCTACTTTTGAACTTTTCAAAAGTGTTCGTCGTTTGCGGACTGTTTCACCTGCGGCTGAAAATATGCGCTCGCACGGCACAGATGTCGCCATCAAGCATAATCGCTTAAGCGCATATTCATTTAACCGCGGGTATATGTTTTTACGCTGTTCCCACCAAATTAACGGGTCTTCTTTTCTGTTTAAGAACTCCTCAGCGAGATATTTATCCATCTCCCTTGTGGAAGCAGCTGTGTTGTTACTTGGCTTAGTCACTTGCTTAAATTGTGTATCATAGTCGTCCCAAATACTGCCCTGTGTTGATTCTGGGCATCTACGGACTCATCATTATCAATTTCAATAATCTTTATGCTATGTATTTTGTTCCTTAGTACAGAAACGGCTTCATCGAAACTTTCTTTTGAGCTAAACCCGCGGTTTTTAAACCGGGGATCTAAATTTGTGCTCTCTGAATATAGCATATTATTTTCTACGCCGCGTAGCCGAATCATTTGTTCTTTTAGCTTTTCAATAAATGGCCTTACTACATCATTTGTGTTTTGTATCTTAGCCAAAGAGTTTTTTAGTAGGTTGGCCATTATTAATACTTTTGACAATGTGCCGTTTTTTTCTGCTGAAATTTCCACCGTGATTTCGTAAAAAGGCTTTAATATAGGCAGTATGCTCGCGATTGTGTTCCATTCAGTCTGCGTTAATATTAAATCAGGGCGTTATATCGAAATTGCCATCATAACTCCTTCTTTGAGAACATACAACCGCTCTAACATTTTGTATGTAGAATTCCAACGTGTTGAAACATCTTGGGTTAGTTTCAGGTCCGGTAACTTTAATTGATGTAGCACATGTTTTAGTTTTTTCAGGCCTGTTGAGCTACGATTGAAATATTCAGCAATTAATTTGGCTTTGCTTCGTATATCGTCTATGTCATGTAGAGTCTTTTGCACAATGATGTTCAAAGTGTGTGCAAAGCACGCAATGTGACGCCAATGTCCAAGCTTTATCGCACCAACAATATTGGCAGCATTATCGGAAGTTATGGCCGTAATTTTATTTTGAGTTTGCCAATCCACTGCAACTTTTTTTTTAAAAAATGCACAAATTTTCGCTTCTGTGCTTATCGTCAAACGACTCACACGCGAGCGTATATGATGCCAACACCTTGTCCTCTTTCTCTACCCAATGAGCGGTTACAGCAATATAATGCTCATTACATAGCGACGTCCATCCGTCCGTTGTGAGACACACTGCTGATGCTCCCAGAATTTTTTCCTTGATGTCGCCCATGAGGGCACCGTATACTTTAGGCAGTAATGCGTTGGAGAGCGTTTTTCGTGTCGGCAATTTGTAGCCTGGACAACTCGACACATCCTCAACGAATTTCTTAAAATCGGGTTCCTCCACCATCCGGAGAGCATGTTGGCCCTTTGCGATCATTCGCACCAGCTGCTGGTCTATTTGGTCGCTTCTGCCTGCTGGAGGAGGTTTCCGTATAAATTCTGTAATTCGCTGTTGCGAACTTGGAGCCGCAGGTAAATCAAATCGTTCACCATTTTGCCTTACAGTTGGCACTAAAGCTGATGGGTGCTTCGTTTTGAGGTGGCGGCTCAAATTGCTTTGCGACCCACCAGCAATGCTTAATTCTGATTTACAGAGCTTGCATTTAGCCCTGTTTGAATCCTCCAATGCCTCAAAGTGATTCCACAATGAGCTGTATTTACGTTTGAGAGACATATTTAATATATATATATAAAACACACAAATTATGTTAATAGGGATTTTTGCATTTGCGCGCAATAAAAACAGCAATAGCGTTGCCCTACTAATAAAAATTAGATAAAATGTGGCCATACTAAGAAAAACAGACCAAACAGCAGCAAAGCAACGACAAATAAGTACAGTAAAGAAAAGTATAAGAACGAGCAACTGTATAAGAACGAACTACTGTATAAGAATAGTATAAGAACGATTAACTGTATAAGAATAGTATAAGAACGATCAACTGTATAAGAACAGTATAAGACCGAACTACTGTATAAGAACGAATAACTGAATAAGAACGAACAACTGAATAAGAACGAACAAAGAACAAGTGAACGAAAAAGAACGATGTTGGTGAACTTATTCAGTTCGTTCTTTTAAGTGAATAGTTCTTTTTTGTTCGTTCGTTCATGAACGACCCAACACTACTCTTAATGTTCTAACAGTTATATTTATAACTAATAACTGCTGACTCTACAGTCTGCAGTTGTTTATACTAATTCTGCGCTGCTGCCTCCGATGTTTATGTTGTAGCTGCTGTGCCGCTGCTGTTGATCGTCGCCAAGGGTCTAGCCGCTGACGATGCTGAATGCTTGCAACGTCCGGTGTCGCCTTCTGGTGGCGTGATCGATAGTAGACGTTTTGACAAGCTTGCGTATGTTGTAGTTGTATGAGACTTAGGGGAAAAGTGCTGTGTAGCGTTAACTCCTCCCCCCTTAAGAGCGAACGTCCTCGTTCGTTATGATGTAGCGTACTTCAGGAATTGGTACTTCGACAGCGTCGCTTATATTTGGTGCTGGCTCGGCTCTGTTGCAAAATGTACATTTTTTTAGCACTTTTCTTAATTTGCAAAGTAAGGCGCATGTTGCTATAAGTATCAACAACATGAGTGCCATGATAAAATTCATTTGTTGCTCCTCTTTTAAAAGGGGAGATGCTCTTCGTATTGCTTATGTGCAGCTCTCGCATCATTTGCAAGGAGAGTACTCAAAGGTATTTCTCTCGCCTATCAGCTGTAACAATGGTGGTGCTGGGTCGGCGGTTTCAATTTCTACGCTATTGTATATTTGTCCGTTAACGACAATTGTGGAGTTATGGTACTTGACAATGTATGTACCGTTCAGCCTCAGTGTCTCATTATCAATCGAAATGTTGCCGACGAAATCGTTCAGCAGTAGAGTTCCTGATTTTACTTCTTCGAAGCTTGGTATGTGTTGGTTATTAACCAAGGTGCAGCTTGGTGTTTTTCCTTTAAGTATTGGCGAAATGCAGCGGTCGTTGCTTAGATATAATAAATTTTCTTTTTTACATACTATTTTTTCGTTATAACTGTCGCATCTTTTTTTTATAGCGTACAGTGTATCATTACATTGAATAATATTTTCAAAACTTATATTAATTATCTTGTCAATTCTTTTTATTGGCTTTACAATCATAGCCTTGCAAATATTTTTTGAAGTAAAACTTTTTAGGCGGCGTTATGCATTTTTGGATTTGTTGGACATTTTTCTATGGGAGTAACTTTGAAATTTTGTTAACCCAAAAAACGTTAGCTGCTTTTGATGTTCTCATTCGCATTGCGACGTGGTCATGAGTCATGACTTCGTTTCTTGTTGAGAGAGCAAACTTTTTAGGCGGCATTGTGACTTTTCGTAGGGAGTAAATTTGAAATTTTGTAAATGTTAGCTAAAGCACGCAGCACATGTGTATGTGTGTAAACGAAAGAATTGTTTTTGTATGCATTGCGTGAACACAACACAGCGACATACATACATACAAGTGCCAGTGCTAGCCATTAGCTTGTGTGCCAGCTGTGCGGCATTGCGACTTTTCGTAGGGAGTAAATTTGAAATTTTGTAAATGTTAGCTAAAGCACGCAGCACATGTGTATGTGTATAACGAAAGAATTGTTTTTGTATGCATTGCGTGAACACAACACAGCGACATACATACATACAAGTGCCAGTGCTAGCCATTAGCTTGTGTGCCAGCTGTGCGGCATTGCGACTTTTCGTAGGGAGTAAATTTGAAGTTTTGTAAATGTTAGCTAAAGCACGCAGCACATGTGTATGTGTGTAAACGAAAGAATTGTTTTTGTATGCATTGCGTGAACACAACACAGCGACATACATACATACAAGTGCCAGTGCTAGCCATTAGCTTGTGTGCCAGCTGTGCGGCACTGCGACTTTTCGTAGGGAGTAAATTTGAAGTTTTGTAAATGTTAGCTAAAGCACGCAGCACATGTGTATGTGTATAACGAAAGAATTGTTTTTGTATGCATTGCGTGAATACAACACAGCGAAATACATGCATGCATACATACAAGTGCCAGTGTTTGCCATTAGCTTGTGTGCCAGCTGTGCGGCATTGCGACTTTTCGTAGGGAGTAAATTTGAAGTTTTGTAAATGTTAGCTAAAGCACGCAGCACATGTGTATGTGTGTAAACGAAAGAATTGTTTTTGTATGCATTGCGTGAACACAACACAGCGACATACATACATACAAGTGCCAGTGCTAGCCATTAGCTTGTGTGCCAGCTGTGCGGCATTGCGACTTTTCGTAGGGAGTAAATTTGAAATTTTGTAAATGTTAGCTAAAGCACGCAGCACATGTGTATGTGTGCAAACGAAAGAATTGTTTTTGTATGCATTGCGTGAATACAACACAGCGACATACATGCATGCATACATACAAGTGCCAGTGTTTGCCATTAGCTTGTGTGCCAGCTCGTATTTTTGCTTGCCTTCTCTCTCTCACTTTTTGTTACTCTCACAGCAATGCCGTGGCCTTGGTGTTGTTTGGTGGTTGGCTACAAAATAAGATCGCGCTGCGCAAAGAACGATGTTGAAGTTGGTGCGGGGGAGGTGAGAGTTGCACGAACAACAAAGCCAAGCAGCATTGCATGACAGTTACATTGTCTAATTCTTTTTCTTTCTCTATTTCTTTTTATGCTGCTTTCTTTCGCGCTCAGCGCAGAGGAATTACCATTGATTTTGTTCTATTCGCACTACTTAAAAAGTAAAAGTGATGCTAAAAGATATTTAAAGCTACACATTGAGCTAACTGTATTTTCAGTTGTAATATAATAAAATATAAATACAAAATATATGTATTATTTATATTGTTTACATTGACAAGTTTGCAAATTTGAAGTCACTGTCACGTTTTGTTAGTTAAGCAGTGCAAATAGTATGACATTCATAACGTTTTTTTTGCGCTGAGCGCCTAAAAAATCGTACAAAAATTCACAATAGCAGAGTTAAACAAAATTCACGTGCAGTACAGGCTCGCGTTCCTTCTCTTTCATAAGAAAAATGTTATACCCTAGCCCTCGCTTAACACGAACTCTTTTAACACGAACTCGGTCTAACACGATTAATTTGTTCCCTTTCCTCTTTTAACACGCTGAAAACCTCGTTCTAGCACGATTGAAAAATATAGATTTTTTTTTCGATTTTAATATTTCGATCATTATAAATTTACATATTTTGTGGTAAGTGAAGATGGTGTGTAGCTTAATTAAGTAAATAAAATAAGACAAATTGAGCTTCTACAATGGCAGAAAAAAAGAACAAGCCAACGCTAAAGCGAAAAGTTAGTTCTTTAGAAACAAAAATTTAAATTCTAAACCGCTTTGACAAAGCGCATACTACCACCGAAATTGCAAAAAGCCTTGACTTGAATGAGGCGACTGTTCGCTCCATTAAAAAAAATGATACTGAAATAAGACGCGCAACAGGTACTGGATCATCTATATCTACAAAATTTACCAGTAGAGCACGTGCACCTATATTAGAGAAATGAAAAGCGCACTTAGCGTTTGGATTGATGATAGCTACGAAAAAAATGTCCCTTTAAGCCAGCAAATCTTTCAGGAAAAGGCGCTCAAAATTTATGAACTGATTAAGCAAATGGAGAGCCCTCTTTCAGCAAAGATTTTGTTGCTAGTAATGGGTGGTTTGATAAATTAAAAAACCGTTCTCCATTCATAGCATAAAACTCAAAGGCGAAGTGGCATCGGCCGATGATGGATCTGCTGCCACATATCCACGAGAAATTCAAGGATTCATTGATGCAGAAGAATTCTTGCCCGACCAAATTTTCAATGCTGATGAAACTGGACTTTGGTGAAAAAAATGCTAAGTCGGACTTTTTTATCAAAGAAAGAAAAAGGGCACCCGGATTTCAGGCACAAAAAGATCGTTTTACACTTCTCCTGTGTAGTAATGCATCTGGCGACTTTTAAGTAAAGCCAATGCTTGTTTATAAGTCTATGAATCCTCGTTAAAGGGGAGAGAAGAGCACATTACCCGTTTACTGGGAAGCAAATTCCAAAGCTTGGGTTAGTGCAAAATTATTTAAAGACTGTTTTTAAATTGCTTTGCAGTTGAAAAATATTTGAAAAGATAAATTCACACTTTAAAGCGCTCTTGTTGTTGGACAATGCCCCAGTTCATCCAAAAAAGTTAATTCATTCGAATATCAAAATAAAATTTCTTCCACCTAATACAACATCACTTCTAAAGTCAATGGATCAGGGTATAATTTACACCTTCAAGACTTATTTAATCAGGCGCTCTCTACGCTAGATTTTGAACACAACTAAAGCTGACTCCATCGATGTTATCGATGCTTGGAAGAAATTTTCTATTAAAGATTGCCTTGAATTGGTTATTTTATCATTAAAAGAGCTTAAGCAGTCGACATTGAACGGATGTTGGAAAAAAAAATGGCCAGCTGTTGTTAAAAACGACGAAATGCACTTGCCTCAAAGTAAGCTCCGTGACATATTGGAATTTGCACATAGTTGAAGGTGAAGGATTAAAAGCCATGGCTACTTATGATGTGCAAGAGTTGTTTCAAGATAACGGCATGGATGACGAAGTTTTACTTGAAATTGCTGTGAATGGAGCAAACAATTCAATATCAGAAGATACCTGCTCCGAAATCGTTTAACTATAGAAAAGCTTCAAGAAGGATTCGTATATGCTACCAGCTTGGAATCGTGCTTTGTAAATTCTGATCCCCTCAAAGACGTTTAAAGTTTAAAATAGAGTTGGAAAAAATTCTTTTTCCTTAAAGGGAGTGTTACAAGGAAGCTTTAAAAGCTACTAAACAAAGCAAAATTACTGATTTTTTATCATCCAAGAGGAGCCACCACAAAAAAAAAAAAATGTTGAATACGAAAGCGGCTTAGATTTTCATGCCATCACATGGATCTCAAATTTTATGT
The DNA here is from genome assembly GCA_018150985.1 of Chymomyza costata. NCBI lineage: Eukaryota > Metazoa > Arthropoda > Insecta > Diptera > Drosophilidae > Chymomyza > Chymomyza costata. Next base: position 1,118,101 of record JAECWU010000166.1, read on the forward strand.
TTACTTGAAATTACAATTTTTGTTTTTTTAATATCTTTATCTTTTATTCTATCTGTTATTTTTTTAGTTAATTTTAAAAATGTTTTGAAACTTTTATAAAAACAACGCATACCTGAACAGAAAAACAATTTTTTTTTTTTTGAGTTTGTTTAAATCTGCCAAAAATCCCATATTTTGTACTGATTCCATGTCTCGTTTAAAACGATTTCGCTTAATACGAGGTTTTCTAGGAACGCAACCCCGTGTTAAGCGAGGGCTAGGGTATTTTTAATATTAAAAAATATTTGTTCTATCATGTCTACATCAAAAGTTATGTGGCTTCAAAAAATTCAAAGTGTCCGAATAATTTTTGTACTCTGTGTACATACATACAAGTCCCAGTGTACATGCATTAGCTTGTGTGCCAGCTCGATTTTTTGCTTGCTTCTCTCTCTCTTACTTTTTGTTACTCTCACAGCAATGCCGTGGCCTTGGTGTTGTTTGGTGGTTGGCTACAAAATAAGATCGCGCTGCGCAAAGAACGATGTTGATTGAAGTTGGTGCGGGGGAGGTGAGAGTTGCACGAACAACGAAGCCAAGCAGCATTGCACGACAGTTACATTGTCTAATTCTTTTCTTTCTCTATTTCTTTTTATGCTGCTTTCATTCGCGCTCAGCGTAGAGGAATTACTATTGATTTAGTTCTATTCGCACTACTTATAGTACAGTAAGAGGTTTTGACCCGGAAAAAATTGCACACTGGAATTTCTCTTGCTTAATGTATTAAGGACCATCCAAAAAGTCGAAACCAATTTGAAGACCTCCTCCCCCTTAGTTTTTTCCGTTATTTTGACATATGTTTGAGCCCATTTATCTCGAAATCTATAAGCCGTTCATAAAAATTTCCAAGGCAGAAAAAGTTTAAAATTTAATTTAAAATTTTGTTTGTATTGGGAGGTATACCCAAAAGTTCACATTTTAGGCGGCAGAGGGGGCCAAAGTTACAGCAACGCAGTTTTTCTTATTTTTATCCACCCCCTTGCCATTTTATGATTTTGGTTTGTATAAAAAAATTATAGATCTCAAAAAAGTCTATATATCTATATATATATCTCTAGTAGTTCCCAAGGTATAACGCTTTAAAGTCATCCCGTACCTTGAAAAGCATGCAAACGCAGCACCAATAAGCATATTGAAGGGCAGGGGGCGCTAAAGTGCTTAACGTAGCGCAGCGCTTGCTTGTTTTTCAAGGCGTGGGAAGACTTTAAAGCTTTATAGCTTGAAAACTACTGGAGATACTACTAGAGATACTATTATGCGTTGACATAAAAGTAAAAGTGATGCTTAAAGATATTTTTGTATGAATATTGAGCTAACTGTATTTTCAGTTGTAATATAATAAAATATAAATACAAAATATATTATTTACATTGTTTACATTGACAAGTTTGCATATTTGAAGTCACTCTCACGTTTTGTTTCAGCTAAGCAGTGCAAATAGTATGACATTCATACAAAAAGCAATGGTAGAGTTAAACAAAATTCACGTGCAGTACAAGCTCGCGTTCCTTCACTTTCATAACTATGTATGTATTATAATAATTGATTATTAAGACACCGTTTGAACTCCAAATTTGCCCTTGAATCCTTAATTTGCCCTTGCATTGCCGTCAGCGTTCCAAGATCAAATTAGTCTTTGCTAAACATACGGCTGTGAGGTTATGTGCCGTCACTGTAACCTAACTTACACGGTTGCGTGACAACAACAATACAATAAAATTTATATCGTTTAGAAATACGTTCGTTTCATTTCATTTATATAAAAACAATTAACTAAAAAATATTAGTTAATCCAGCACCTTTAATATACAACTGTAAAAATGCTACATCAGAAAAAATAAAATATGCATAGAAATTATAATTTGACGTGTTCTATCTTTTAGCTATACATTTAACAAAAATTGACATCACATATATCAGATATCTCTCTGGAACGAGAATTCCTTTACTTTCATTATTATTATAATACATAATTGATTGTTAAGACACTGTTTGAACTGCAGAGTAATGTTAAGACGGCTAAACTAAAGAAAAAAAAAAAATGTAATACAGTCGAGGCGGTGCCCGACAGTGTAATACCCTGTACCTTTTTTTCTCAAACAAGATTTATTCCTGCATATTCTTACTAAGAATTTCCAATTGGAACATTTTTTTGTTGGTGCAAAACGATATTGATACCTATTAGTTCCGCAAATTTTAACCGATTTTGATGAAAATCGAAATTTACGTCAAAGGAGTTATTTAAAGTATATGGGGTAAGTTTTAAGGGGATATGTTGAAGGGTGTGGGAGAAAACACGGTAAATCGATTGCGGGGGGTGGGGGGCTGCATTGATAAAATTTGGATGTGGATTTGTTTATTAGAGGCACATGAATCAGCTTACCAAAATTGGTGGTTCTAGGTCATTTGTTACTCTTATTACGTAGAGTCAAATATTGACGCAGTTTATAGGCAAGGGGAGGTGAAATTTTTACATTTTAGACTATAACTTTTGTTGTAATTGTCAGATTTTGTTTATTTTTGACACACAGATGCATGTAACCACAACGCATCGCTCTGTTAAGTTTTAGATTAAAATATTAAACGGTTTAGCTAAAAACCGCAAAACTCTGCTACGGGGGAACGGGGAAAGATATTGACATAATTCAACAAACTTGATCTTCTGAGGAAATATGCGCATCAGCTGGTAAAGTTTCGTATCTCTAGCTCTTATAGTCTCCGAGATCTAGGTGTTCATACAGACGGACAGACGGACAGACGGACGGACAGACGGACATGGCTCAATCGCTACCCGAGGTTATGATAAGCATTTTGGTATAAAGGACTTGGGGTCTGCCACGCCTCCTTCTTGCCGTTACATACATTGCACAAATCTAGTATACCCTTTGTACCTATAGGTACAGGGTATAAAAAAAACAGCGTAGAGTTTTACTTCTAACGCGTGCTTGTACTGCACGTGAATTTTTTTCTAGTTTCGGAATACTAATGATGTACAAAATTTCTTTGCCATTTGTGGCAATTTTTATCTTAGCAAATTCCAAAAGTTCTGTGCTGCTTGCAAACAGCGTGTCTTCATTTAAAATTAATCTTTCAATCATTGCAATTTCATTCTTTGACAAAATAACTGCGTTTACAATATTTGACTTTGCCAAATCCACTGCATAGACGATATTTGATAATTCGTCTTTTATTATTTGCAGCTTAAATTTTATCATTAAAATTTCTACGTTAAAAAGACTTGTATTCTTTCTTACGGAATGTAAAATTTCTCTTGTGATATTTGTTAGGTCGTTAATGTAACCATTAATCTGCCTATTAATTATTACTAGATTGTTACTATTCCTCAACTGCTCATTTAATTTTTGCTTTAATATAACGTGATCATGATGATCTGGGCTCCCGGCTAACCATTTCCATATGGTACCCAGAGCATCAATCGAACGCTTTTCTTTATTTAACGGTGTTAATTTTTCTAAATTTAATTTGACTTGTTCGATGTCATAATTCAAAATTGTATAGAGACGGTGGTCAACTGTGAAATTCTGTATAAGATATTCAATTCTCTCTAGAGCATGGTTGAACTGAGCTATGTCATAAATATGTATTAGCTTAAAAATTCCCTCCTCCTTTGCCGCCAATCCTGTGTTTAAGACTACAACCTGTGAGTTCGTATAGTCCATAATTGTCGTTTTGGTCGTGCAAAGTGGTACTAGGGTCAACCTGAAAAAAAAAAAATAAGTTTCTGTCAGTTTATGTCTTTATGTTGTCTTTGTGTACTACTTTTCCGGTTTCTGTAACTATTGTAGTGTTTCCGTTCGATTTAACAATTTCTTTCTTGTACTTAGGTGAAATCTTGCTACCTAATCTTTTGTTTATTCTGACAAATATTTGCTCTCCTGGAGCATACGTTTTGGGGGTCTGTTTTTTCTTATTGTGGTAGGTCAGATCTTTTGCTTGTTTGTCTTTTAATTTCTTTGTTATATTCTTCCGATTTTCTTCTAGCGTTTGCGGGCTTTCCCTAGCTCCTATGCCGAAGAATACGTCTGTTGGTTTATTTTTGATGGTTGAATGTATTGAAAGGTTATACTCTTGTACTGCTTTGTACAATAAGTCCTCAAAATCTTTTTCCTGATCTTCTGCTTTGTAGCATCTCATTATCTCTGTCAAAGTCGAATGGAACCTTTCTATTTGTCCATTGCTTTTGGAATTGTAAGGTGGAGTGGTGTAAATTTCCACTCCAAGTTGGTCTCTCAACAGAAACTTAATTGTTTCGCTACCTAGAGCTCTTTCATTGTCAAGAATGACAAGTTTGGGGATGCCAAAGGCTATTAGAAGCCCTCTTAATGGGATTTTCAAATCAGCTGCTGACTTGGACTTTACTTTCTTTATCTGTGCGTACTTGGAAAATTTGTCGATTCCTGTTAGAATCACGTTGTTTTGGGTTATGAAAAGGTCTATATGGACAATTTGTCCTGGGTAAGTAGTTGTTGAATTTCGGAATTTGTTGGATGCCTGTCATATTTTGACTGCTTGCATTCTCTGCAGTCTTTAACTATGGCTTTTAATTTTTTTACCATTTGTGGAAAGAAATACTTTGACAATATCTGTAATTTGTTTTCTATATGGTTTCTGTGCGCGCGTTTATGTTCTCTTATCATTATATCATCTTGTCTGTCGGTATTGTCGACGTCTTCAACCCTCTTTTGCGTATATTTCACTTTATAAGTGGCGAAATGTGCTGGGAATATATTTTGTATCTTTCCCATAATGTTTTCGGTTGTAAACAAACCGTTTACAAGTCTAGGGTCGAGTCTCTCTTTTAGTATCTGTATGAGGCTGTCCTCGGTATAGTTTCGTCTTTTTATGACATGTCTGTGATATGTAGGAAAGGGTATTTCAAAATTATATGGTGTTTGACCAGTAAGAATACTTGATTCTTAAAGACATTTATGGGCACTTCCATAGTCGGAATCAGCTCATGTGATGAACTCTCATCACTGTGCATTGTAGCGGCATCGCTATCAATTTTAGATGAGTCAGAACGACTGTGCGTCGTAAACGTGTTTATTTCTTCAAGCTCTTTTTTGTTTGAGATGCGGGACAACGCATCAGCTACTACATTTGTAGTGCCTGGTTTGTATTTGAGGGTATGGTTATATTCTTCGATATAACTTTTCCATCTCTTTAGCTTGGCATTGTGATTTTTATTACTAAGAGCAAATGTTAACGGTTGATGATCCGTAAAAATGTTTACTCTTGCTTTACCGTAAAGGTACAATCTAAGGCTTTGCAAAGCCCAAACTATTGCCAACATTTCTTTTTCATTAGTGGCGTAATTTTCTTCAGTTTTATTTAAGGTTCGAGAAATGAACGTTATTGGCTTTCCGCCTTGTTCAAGAACTGCACCAATGGCGTAGTTCGAAGCATCGGTAGTAAGGTTGAATTCCTTATTGAAATCCGGGTATCTGAGGATCACGTCCTGAGAGACCAAAGATTCTTTTAATTTTTTAAATGCTTCTAGGGCTTCGCCCTTAATAGTAATTTTTAATTTATTCGAAACATTTTTCCCAACTCTGCCATCTTCTCCTCTCAGCAGAGTAGTTAAGGGTTTTGCGATTTTTGCAAAATCGCGAATAAACCGTCTATAGTAACCTGCCAATCCAAGAAAAGATCTCAACTCTTTGAGATTGGATGGGATTGGAAACTTTGAAACTGCTTTGATTTTATCCTCATTGGTTTTAATTCCGTCGCCGGAAATTGTAAATCCCAGGAAATTAACTTCCTGCTTGAAAAATTCACATTTATTTAACTGTAATCTGACATTGGCCCTTTCTAGGGTCTCAAATATTTTTTCAAGGTTTTTTATGTGATCCGCTTCGTTTTTGGCGAACACAATTATGTCGTCAATGTAGACGTAGCATGAATTTCCGATATGTTCATGCAAAATATCGTCCAATGCTCTTTGGAAGATAGCTGGCGCATTCTTTAGTCCGAATGGAAGTCTAGTAAATTCATACTTAGCTCCATTAACAGAAAAGCTGTTTTCTCGATATCAGATTCTTTTAATCGAATCTGATGAAATCCGCTTTTCAGATCTAAAACTGAAAAGTATTTATTTTCGCCTAATTGTGCGATGATATCTCCGATTTCTGGCATCGGGTATTTATCGGAAATTGTGATTAAATTGAGCTTGCGATAATCAATCACTGGTCTGTGATCATTTATGTCTGGAATTCCAGTTTTTTTTCCACAACCCAAAATGGTGAATTGTAAGCAGACTTGGATCTTCTTATGATCTCGTCGTCCGACAATCCCTTTAATTTCTCTCCCACCACTGCTCTCAATGATGCAGGGTAAGGGTAATGTTTTGTGTACACAGGTGTATCGGTAGTTGTCCGAATTTCCGCCACGACATTTGTAATGAAAGCTAGCTTTCTGTCGGGATCGGCGAAAAGTGTGTCATGTTTTTCTGTCAAGTTAATCATACAGTCCCGTTGTTTTTCTGTCATATGTTCCGTTTTGAGGTTAAGATTGTTAATGGACTGTAAGTCCAAATATTTAATAGTTATAGTTTTTCCATTCTTTAAAATCAGTTGATTCGTATCCTGATCAACGATGATTTTCAATGCTTTTACTATGTCGTTACCCAAAAGTCCATGAAAGGTTTTGAGTGGGCTTAATAAGTAGAATTTTAGTGCAAAGGGCAAACTAAACAAGTTTAAAAAGGTATGTTCGGTGACATCAATGTCGCCACCCATTGTTTCGGCTTTATAAATAATATCGTTATTTCGTGGGTTTTTAACAAGCGAAGGTTGAATGTAACTCCTAGTTGACCCAGTGTCAATCATAAAATTGTAAACATTATTGTTCCCCGTCTTGCATTGGAAGTATGGAAGAGAGGAACCTTTTATTCTAAAAAATGTAGATCGGAGTATGCGGTTTTAGGCTCACCGTCTTTTAAAGAAATTTCTTGCAAATCTGCGCAGCTCTTATCTAACTGCTCGTAATAATCGGGCTTTTGGGATGTAGTCTGCTGAATGTTAAAATTCTTTTGAATTTTGGCAGGCTGAAATTGGCCCGAATGAGGTCGTTTAGCAGAAAATTCTTTTTGCTGTGGTCTATTCATGTAATTTACTTGTTTCGTCTGCACCGAGGTATCTATATCCATAGGTACCGGTGGCTGTGGAGGTAAAGGCACGTATTTTTGTGCAAAAGGATTGAAAGTTGCTCTGGGAGCAAATTGTTGTTGTTGGTTTTGCCTAAATTGTGGCGCAAATTGTGGTCTAAACTGAGACTGTTGATTTCTCGGTTGATGGTACAACTGCGGTTGAAAATTTTGGGATCTATTTCCATTTCGAGTTGAATGACTTTGGTCATTCCTTTGAAAATATGTGTTCCGTGGAGGAACAGGTGGTTTAGTGAATTTATTCGTTGCATTGCGAGTGTTCTGATTCTCGATCAGCTCGCACAAATATAAAGCATGACTTAAGTCACGTGGCTCTTTTATGGCCAAAAGTCTGGAGAGATCTCCGTTGAGGCCTCTCACGAAAGTGTCTAGAGCTTTGTCCCTATACAAATCAGTCAGAGTACTCATGGTCTCTGCTGAAGAATCAAAAGTGTTTATCTGATTTAATATCAGAGACAGCTGATAGTAAACAGCTTGGTAAAATTCCTGGATTGACATCTGTTATTCTGTGACAAAGAGTACAATTGGTACTCTAAAGTTTTCAAATCGCGTTTGTCCGCGTAATGGGAAGAAAGACAATTCGAAATTGCTTTCCAATTCAAGGGGGTATTGTAGGATTCCAGAACTGCGTCTGCTTCTCCTACAATCTTGTTTCGTACCGTGACTATGGCACAATAGTACTTCGGGGTACCCTCTGTGTACATTGCGAGGACCCGATCAACGCTCTTTTTCCAAGAGCTATATTCTGACTTGCTGCCAGAGAAATCTCTAATCTGTGCCGCCATTCCGGGCACTTTGTCTTGGTCAGTACCGTTATTTATATAGTCGTGTCCGATTGTCTCGTCTACGTAACGCGTTTCAGGGTTTAGTACGTCTTTGATAAGCTGTCCTCCTCCCGCGTTCAACGTATTTTTTACAATTACACAAACCATGCTCTCTAATTGCTGGGCATTTAGCGTTTGCAAACCGGCTGCAGAACTTGTGCTCGCGCCTAGATTCAAGGGTCGCATATTATTTTCGTTAGCCATTTTGTTTATATAAATTTTCGGACGGACAATAAATCAATAAAAAAATTCAATAAATTGTAACTTGCAATTGAAAACGCAACTCTATGTTTTTTTCCTCAATTTAAGCAATAGAAATTTGCAATCAATAATATAGACAAATAATAATCAATAAGGTATCAATAATATAATAATTTTCAATTAATAATATAGAATAATAATCGATAAAGTTTGCATCAATAATATAATAATTTTCAATTAATAATATAGAAAAATAATCAATAAAATTTAAAAAAAAAAAAAAAATTTTTTTAATAAAAAAAAAAAAAAAAAAAAAAAAAAAAAAAAAAAAAAAAAATAATTTTTTTTTTTATTTTTTTTTTTTTAAACTTAAAGAATAATGCAGTGTTATAGGTAATGGGCTTTTTTCTTTTACTCTTAACTTAATAAGATTGGATTTGTAAACATTTGCTTTGTTTATGCTTTGTTAAAGGTATGTAAGATAACTGTGTATTTAAATTACTTATGCACTATTATCAAGTATATTTTATTTTTTTTTTTAATTTCGTTTTCTTTTAACTTTTCCTTTATTTGGGCAATTTCTACTTATTTTTTCCTTGATTTCTTTTTTTTTTTTTTTTCAGTTTTAAACTTTATTTTCTTAATTTTTTTCTAATCGCTTACATTAAAATAATTGTACGGCGCATCCTTCCCGCGACTCAAGCTGATGTCTTCCTTTTTGGCTGCTGTGGCCTACTGGGGATCCTGCGTAGAGTACTAATCCGGGTTCGTCTGGGCGCGGAGCTTGCAGACGAGGCGACGATTATTATTATATTTTTTTTATTTATCTTTTCCTCGCCTATCTTGTTCGAAGATAGGGGTTTTCTCTTGTCTCGGGCACAGACAAGGTAAATGGGCTTAGACCGAGTTTTTTTAAACTTTAACTTCGCCGTTTTTTAGGTAGTTATTACACCACCAATTTGGTTTTCTGAGTACACCTTTTTTTCGCGAAGAAAGTTACTTTTATCCCGGTCCCTGCTCGAGCGCCAATTAATTGAATAGATGATATTTTATATTAAAAAAAAATACTTTATTCGATATAGTCAACTCGATACAAACTCGAGCTGAGTACAAACTTAAACTGGGTACAAACACGAACTGAACTCTTAATGTTCTAACAGTTATATTTATAACTAATAACTGCTGACTCTACAGTCTGCAGTTGTTTATACTAATTCTGCGCTGCTGCCTCCGATGTTTATGTTGTAGCTGCTGTGCCGTTGCTGTTGATCGTCGCCAAGGGTCTAGCCGCTGACGATGCTGAATGCTTGCATCGGTGTCGCCTTCTGGTGGCGTGATCGATAGTAGACGCTTTGATCATTTTTTTGATGGCCTAAATGCATTGACAAATTCGATAAACTGGTGTCAAGCTCTTACTGTACTATAAGATAGTTCCTTAAAATTTAAAAAGAATGCGAATAGAACTAAATCAATAGTAATTCCTCTACGCTGAGCGCGAAAGAAAGCAGCATAAAAAAAAAAAAGGAAAAAAAAAAAAAAAAAAAATTAATTTTACTGCAATGCTTGGCTTCGTTGTTCGTGCAACTCTCACCTCCCCGCACCAACTTCAACATCGTTCTTTGCGCAGCGCGATCTTATTTTGTAGCCAACCACCAAACAACACCAAGGCCACGGCATTGCTGTGAGAGTAACAAAAAGTAAGAGAGAGAGCAAGCAAAAAATCGAGCTGGCACACAAGCTAATGCATGTACACTGGGACTTGTATGTATGTACACAGAGTACAAAAATTATTCGGACACTTTGAATTTTTTGAAGCCACATAACTTTTGATGTAGACATGATAGAACAAATATTTTTTTAATATTAAAAATATAACATTTTTCTTATGAAAGAGAAGGAACGCGAGCCTGTACTGCACGTGAATTTTGTTTAACTCTGCTATTGCTTTTTGCTTTTTGTACGATTTTTTTAGGCGCTCAGCGCAAAAAAACGTTATGAATGTCATACTATTTGCACTGCTTAACTAACAAAACGTGACAGTGACTTCAAATTTGCAAAATTTCAAATTTACTCCCTACGAAAAGTCGCAATGCCGCACAGCTGGCACACAAGCTAATGGCTAGCACTGGCACTTGTATGTATGTATGTCGCTGTGTTGTGTTCACGCAATGCATACAAAAACAATTCTTTCGTTTACACACATACACATGTGCTGCGTGCTTTAGCTAACATTTACAAAATTTCAAATTTACTCCCTACGAAAAGTCACAATGCCGCCTAAAAAGTTTGCTCTCTCAACAAGAAACGAAGTCATGACTCATGACCACGTCGCAATGCGAATGAGAACATCAAAAGCAGCTAACGTTTTTTGGGTTAACAAAATTTCAAAGTTACTCCCATAGAAAAATGCCCAACAAATCCAAAAATGCATAACGCCGCCTAAAAAGTTTTACTTAAAAAAATAAAAATTTTTTTTTTATTCAAAAGCAAAATATAAATATGGATACATGGCAGGAGATAGAATATAAACTAAAATTAGAAATTGAAACAGTGAGAAAGGCTTCAAAATGCATAAACAAAAAGGAAGATGTTAAGCCAGTAACTTTTCGTAAGCATTTCAGAAAAATAATAAATGCTAGAAATTGGGTATACGATATACACCCAGAACTTGGTCAGAAATTGACGCAGAGTCATAGAAAACAGATAAAAAAGGTTTACTTTAGTTTTAAACAGCAAGTTCAGAGGCCGTTCGAGAGGTATAAATTAGGAACTTTGGATGATAGTACCCTGGAAAGGATCGAGATAGATCTGTCCGAAGAAGAGTTAGAAGAGGAATCAGATCAAAAAGAGGAGTCTGAAGAAGAAAACAGTGACTCAGATATTGAGGCGAAGCTGAAAATACCACAACCAAGTCCCAGAGTAATAAAAAAAATAAATATGGAAGAAGAAGTGACACGTTCCCGACAATACGTCAAGGAGTTGTACGTATCTATTCCAGAATTTGACGGAAAAAAAGCCAATTTGCAAAGATTTGTGCTTTAAAAATAACTGATCTTACCAAGGGAAGCCAGGAAAGTCTGGCAGTTGAGATCATAAAGTCGAAAATCCTGGGCCCCACTCTGTATAGAGTAAAGGATGAATCCACAATTAAGGGCATAATTTCAAAACTACAACAGGTAGTAAAAGGCGAGTCCGTAGATGTGTTAAAGGCGAAACTGTTTAGTTCTAAACAGCATTTAAAGACGCCGACTCAATACACAAATGAGATGGAAAGCCTACGCAAATCCCTTGAGGCAGCCTATATTGATGATGGCCTGAATGCAAATAATGCAGAGTCATTTTCAACAAAGGAAGCCATAACTGCCGTAGTAAAGAACTGTGATAACGAAAAAATTCGTACAATTCTAGAGGCAGGAAATTTTGTATCACTAAATGATGCTTTGAGTAAATACATACACTGTACCACAGAAATGAGTAACAACCCCCACAATATAAGATTCTATCAAAGCGGAGGAAACTTCCACGGTAGAAATCAACGAGGTGGCTACAATAGAGGTGGCTACCGGGGCAGCGGAAGCCGTTATAATAACAATGATAGAGGTTTCAGAGGAGGCTTCAGAGGAAACTTCAGAGGAGGTTCATCAAATCGTGGAGAGTACAGAGGTTATTCTAATAACGGTCGTAATAACAATGTGCGAATTGTTCATGTTGGTTCGGAAAACCAACAAGCCCCCTTGAATGTTCAAGACCAGTAAAACACAAAATTTTTTCAATCACTCTTGGTCCGAGCTTGTTCGTAGAAATGAAATGTGCTCAATCGGGTAGACCATTATCATTTTCGATTGACACAGGTGCAGAAACTTCAGTTTTAAAAGAAGGTTCTGAAATTTATTCGGCAATAGACCGAAGTAATATAGCAGAAATAACGGGAATAGGCGACGGCGTGATACAATCGAAAGGTTACGCCTTCGTCGAAACAATAGTAGATAAATATATAATACCACACAGCTACCACATAGTAGATTCTAATTTTCCGATTCCCAGCGATGGCATAGTTGGATTGGACTTTCTTATAAAGTTCCGAGCATTGCTTGATAACGATCGAGAACCGAAGGTTTAACACTTAGACCTCACAATTTGAAAGAATCAATAAACTTACCAAACTTTTACTCAGTAACAAACAAAACCACACTATTGCCAGCACGATCTGAAGTGGTCCGACAGATATCTATAGATTCAAATGAAGAAAATGTTTTGATACCCCATCAAGAAATTGAGAGCGGAGTCTTTATTGCGAACACAATTGTATCAACAAAGAAAACTTATGTTCGAATATTAAACACCACCAACAAAACAGAGTTGGTAAATTTCTCCAAAGTAAAACATGAATCTCTTAAAGACTATGACGTTGTCAAACTTGATGGTTCAAGTAGAACAAAAGAAGTGTTGTCCAAGTTGTCTAAAAATTTTCCACAGTTGTTTAAAGAGACTTTAACAAAATTATGCACGGAGTATAGTGATGTATTCGGACTAGAAACCGAATCGATAAGTACGAACAATTTTTATAAACAAAACGAACCGGTGTATACAAAAAATTACAGAATACCTCAGACTCATAAAGAGGAAATAACAAATCAAGTTAATAAATTGATTAAGGATGAAATAGTGGAACCATCTGTATTTGAATACAATAGCCCACTTCTACTTGTTCCCAAAAAATCGTTACTAGGTGAACAGAAGAAAAGATGGCGGTTGGTGATTGATTACCGCCAAATTAATAAAAAATTACTGTCAGGTAAATTCCCTCTTCCAAGAATAGATGATATTCTTGATCAATCGGGAAGAGCAAAATACTTTTCGTGTCCAGATTTAATGTCTGGATTTCATCAAATAGAGTTGGAAGAAAGTTCAAGAAACATAACGTCTTTTTCAACGAGCAATGGCTCTTATCGTTTTACACGATTACCATATGGCATCAAAATTGCCCCTAATTCTTTTCAAAGAATGATGACAATCGCATTCTCAGGTCTGGAAGCATCTCAGGCATTCCTTTATATGGATGACTTGATTGTTATAGGTTGTTCTGAAAAACACATGGTTAGAAACCTTAGCAACGTTTTTGACTTGTGCCGAAAGCACAGAGACCCAGAGAAATGATAATTTTTTATACATGAAGTGACATTCTTAGGTCATAAAAGCACGGACAAAGGAATTTTACCTGATGAGAAAAAATATGAAGTCATCGAAAAATATCCAGTCCCTACAGACGCTGACAGCGCTACAAGAATTATTGCATTTTGCAATTATTACAGACGTTTCATAAAAAAATTTTTTGAGTATGCAAGGCATATAACAAGATTAACTAAAAAGGATGTAAAGTTCGAATGGACAGATAAATGTCAAGAAGCATTTGTCCACCTAAAAAAACAACTCATGAATCCGACACTGTTACAATATCCTGATTTCAGCAAAGAATTTTGCATAATCACAGATGCAAGTAAGCATGCTTGTGGAGCGGTTTTAACTCAAAACCATAATGGACTCCAGCTTCCAATTGCATATGCATCTCGAGCATTCACTAAAGGCGAAAGCAATAAAAATACGACAGAACAAGAATTAACAGCCATACATTGGGCAATCAAATATTAGAACTGGAAGAATACCAGTTCACAGTTGAGTATTTAAGGGGAAAAGATAACCACGTGGCAGACGCAATGTCCAGAATCACAACTGAGGAACTCAAACAAATGCAAGTAAACATTCTGAAAGTCACTACCAGAAATCAAAGTAGACAGAACAAATCCTGGCCAGGAAAAGAAAAAAGTACAAATGAACAAGAGAATTTGCAAAAGCAAACTCTTGATAAAGCTTCTAAGCCCAACGTATATGAAGTCATCCAAAATGACGATGTACGAAAAGTAGTGACCTTGCGAATAACACCAACCGAGTTTTTTTTTTAAACATGGTAAAAAAGTTGTCGCAAGAGTAAAAGTTGATGATCTTTATTCCAATGAAACTTTTGATTTAGATCAATTTTTTCAAAGGCTTGAAATGCAAGCCGGTGTAAAGGGAATTAATCAACTGAAAATGGCACCGAGTGAAGGAATCTTTGAAATTGTTTAAAAAGAGGAATTTAAAAAAATGGCCAATAAATATTTGAAAAATTTAAGAGTAGCGCTACTCAAGCCGGTGACCATAATAAACAATGATAAAGAAAAGAAGCAATACTGTCTACATACCATGACGATCCAACACAAGGAGGTCATACAGGAGTTACAAGAACAATATTAAAAATAAAAAGACATTATTATTGGAAAAAGATGGCGTACGCTAAAGTCGGGCGCAGACGACTTTGGGATACCCTGTACCACCACATTGCAATTAATTCCCACACATTTCTTAAGACCTCCAAAAGATATTTTATTCGGCAAATTTGGTCACGATATTTTCATAAAAAAAAATGGCGTACGTTAAAGTCGGGCGCAGACGACTTTGGGATACCCTCTACTACCACATTGCAATTAATTCCGACACATTGCTTACAACCTTAAAAGATATTTTATTCGGCAAATTTGGTTACAATGTTTTCATAAAAAAAAAGAAATCAGTCGAATTTTGCACCAAAATTTTTTTTTACCGATTGGTCCTATGGGGACTATATGATATAGTCAACCGATTTTGATCGAATTTAGTACACTGATTGGGAACTATAAAAAACTTCAGACTGCCAAATTTGGTTCCGATATCTTCAAAACCAAACGAAACACAACGAATTTTGTAAAAAAAGCGTTTTTTTGACCGATCGTTCCTATGGGAGCTATATGATATAGTCAACCGATTTTGATCAAACTTGGTGCAGTGCTTGAGAACTCTAAAAAACTTTTTCTTGCCAAATTTGGTTACGGTATCTTCACAAACAAACGAAACACAACGAATTTTAAACAAAAAACATTTTTTCGACCGATCGATCCTATGGGAGCTTTATGATATAGTCAACCGATTTTAATAAAATTAGGTACAGTGCTGGGGGTCTCTAAAAAACTTCCGATTGCCAGATTTGGTTATAATATCTTCATAAACAAACGAATTATCCATCTAAAAATTTTGCTTTTTTTCGAGGTCCTCTGAAACACCCCTATGGGAGCTATATAATGTAATCTCGATATCAAAAAATAAAATAAACTTGTCTCCTATGGATTAACAAGGGATCTTATCTGAAAGTTTGGTTGCTCTAGCTCTTACCATCTCTGAGATCTAGGCGTTCATACGGACAGATGGACAGACGGTCAGACGGACAGACGGACATGGGTATATCGACTTCTCGAGTCACACTGATCATACTTTAGGTAACTTTGGGGGGTCTCCGACTTCTCCTTCTGTACGTTACATACATTTTCGGCTTGCACAAACACAATATACCCTTTGTACCATACGGTACAGGGTATAAAAAGAAATCAGTCGAATTTTGCACCAAACAATTTTTTTGACCGATCGGTCCTATGGGGACTATATGATATAGTCAACCGATTTTGATCAAATTTGTAACATTGCTTGGGAACTCTAAAAAACTTCCTCTTGCCGAATTTGGTTCCGATATCTTCAAAACCAAACGAAACACAACGAATTTTGTAAAAAAAACATTTTTTCGACCGATCGATCCTATGGGAGCTATATGATATAGTCAACCGATTTTGATAAAATTTGCTACAGTGTTGGGGATCTCTAAAAAACTTCCGACTGCCAGATTTTGTTATGATATCTTCATAAACAAACGAATTATCCATCTAAAACTTTTGCTTTTTTTCGAGGTCCTCTGAAACACCCCTATGGGAGCTATATTATGTAATCCCGATATCAAAAAAATAAAATAAACTTGTCTCCTATGGATTAACAAGGGATCTTATCTGAAAGTTTGGTTACTCTAGCTCTTACCATCTCTGAGATCTAGGCGTTCATACGGACAGACGGACAGACGGACATGGGTATATCGACTTCTCGAGTCACACTGATCATACTTTAGGTAACTTTGGGGGGTCTCCGACGACTCCTTCTGTACGTTACATACATTTTCGGCTTGCACAAACACAATATACCCTTTGTACCATACGGTACAGGGTATAAAAAGGTTTTTTTTTACCGATTGTTCCTATAGGAGCTATATGATATAGTCAACCGATTTTGATCAAACTTGGTGCAGTGCTTGGGTACTCTAAAAAACTTCTTAATGCCAAATTTGCTAACAATATCTTTACAAACAAACGAAACGCAACGAATTTTGTAGAAAAAACGATTTTTTGACCGATTGGTCCTATGGGAGCTATATGATATAGTCAACCGATTCTGATCAAATTTGTAACAGAGCTTGAGAACTCTAAAAAACTTCCTCTTGCCGAATTTGGTTCCGATATCTTCAAAACCAAACGAAACACAACGAATTTTGTACAAAAAACATTTTTTCGACCGATCGATCCTATTGGAGCTATATGATATAGTCAACCGATTTTGATGGAATTTAGTACACTAATTGGGAACTATAAAAAACTTAAAACTGCCAAATTTGGCTCCGATATCTTCAAAACCAAACGAAACACAACGAATTTTGTAAAAAAACATTTTTTCGACCGATCGATCCTATGGGAGCTATATGATATAGTCAACCGATTTTGATAAAATTTGCTACAGTGCTGGGGATCTCTAAAAAACTTCCGACTGCCAGATTTGATTATGATATCTTCATAAACAAACGAATTATCCATCTAAGACTTTTGCTTTTTTTAAAGGTCCTCTGAAACACCCCTATGGGAGCTATATTATGTAATCCCGATATCAAAAAAATAAAATAAACTTGTCTCCTATGGATTAACAAGGGATCTTATCTGAAAGTTTGGTTGCTCTAGCTCTTACCATCTCTGAGATCTAGGCGTTCATACGGACAGACAGACAGACGGACAGACGGACATGGGTATATCGACTTCTCGAGTCACACTGATCATATTTTAGGTAACTTTGGGGGTCTCCGACGTCTCCTTCTGTACGTTACATACATTTTCGGCTTGCACAAACACAATATACCCTTTGTACCATACGGTACAGGGTATAAATATGTCACGTTACATAAAAGACTATATAAATTAATTTGAAAAATGCCAAAAGAGTAAGACATTAAAGCACACAAAGACCCCATTGGTGATAACAGAAACACCAACATGTGCCTTCGACAGGGTTATTGTCGATACAATAGGCCCTCTTCCAAAATCCGACCAAGGCAACGAATATGCAGTCACACTAATATGTGACCTGACAAAATATTTAGTAGCCATACCCATACCAAACAAAAGTGCCAACACTGTGGCAAAGGCAATTTTTGAATCATTCGTGCTCAAATACGCTCCAATGAAGACGTTCATTACCGATATGGGCACTGAATATAAAAATTCAATTATAAATGACTTGTGCAAATATTTAAAGATAGACAACATTACGTCTACAGCACATCATCATCAGACATTAGATACTGTTGAAAGAAGTCATAGAACTTTTAATGAATATGTACGATCCTATATATCTGTAGATAAGACATATTGCGATATTTGGTTGCAATACTTCGTATTTTGTTTCAACACGACACCATCAATAGCTCATGGTTACTGTCCTTACGAGTTAGTATTTAGTAAAACCAGTAATATGCCAAAGCAATTTAATAGTATAGATAGAATAGATCCACTATATACTATAGATGATTTTGCAAAAGAATCAAAATTTAGATTACAGCAAGCTTATTCGAGAGCAAAACAAATGCTCGATAGAAATAAACATAGACAAAAACAAAAGTATGATAAGAAATCCGTAGATTTTAATTTACAAATAGGAGAAAAGGTACTACTTAAAAACGAAAGAGGTCATAAGCTTTACGAAATATATAGGTCCATACACAGTTATAGGCATAGAACCTAAAGATAACATAATTACAAAATATAATAAAAATAAACATTAAAAAGTACATAAAGATGGGTTAAAATTATTCATAAAATAAACAAAACGGTCTGATCACCAAACAAAAAAAAAAAAAAAAAAAAAAAAACATAAATTTTTGCATAATTAAGAATATACCTACAAATGAATACAAGAAATAAGAAAACATTTTTTTTTACAAATAAGAAAACAAAAACATATTACTAATTATTTTTTAAGGAAAATTTTATCAATTTTATATTTTTATATTCCTTTAATATTTTACACAAAAAAAAAAATAATAAAATAATAATAATAATAAATTTTGGTTGCACTCAATAAAACTCAAATTAAAACAAAAAAAAAAAACACACCAAAATAACTCCATAAATTACGTTATTTTTCAAAAGGAGGGAGGTGTAGTGTTTATGTTTAAATACAATAATGCAATGAGTGCATGTATATACAATGTACAATGTATAAGAATGCAGCGCAAGCAGTTCCCACAGCGAACCAAAACCATTATGCAGCGCAAGCAATTCCAACGGCAAACCATTCTTAAGTGCGACTCAAGTGTAGCCCAACCACTTATGTAAACATGCTGACCAAGCCAAATTGTATATGCATGGATTCAAATATCAATTCAATGTACTATTGAAGTTAACATTAAGAACAAATTTGTAAAACCAAAAACAGTCTAATAAATGCGACCAAACAACCAAGACGTGCTTTTTTCATTTATATTATATGAGTCTGACAACAAGGCTACTTTTTAAGCTTCCTGAATGCTTCTAGTGCTTGATTGTCAAGCGAAATTGATTTTTTTGAGGACATTTTTTTGGACACACGTCCGTCTTTCCCTCTTAAAAGCGAGGTAAGGGGCTTGGCGAGCTTAGCATAATTTTCAATGAATCTCCTGTATTACCCGGAGAGTCCCAAAACGGATCTTAAATATTTTAGAGTTCTCGGAAGAGGATAATGAGCTATATCTGCAACTTTATCTGGACTAGTTTCGATGCCTTTGTCGGATATAACAAAGCCAAGAAATTCGACTTTGTTTTTCATGACCTCGCATTTGTCCAATTGAGATTTCATATTGGCTTCTTGTAAAGTTCGAAAAATTATATCCAGATTCTTAAAGTGTGATTCATCATCTTTACTGAATATGATAATGTCATCAATGAAGATAAAGCATATTTTACCAATATGTTCTTGAAGTATGTCATCCAGGGCGCGCTGGAAGATTGCAGGGGCGTTCTTAAGTCCAAACGGGTGTCGTGTAAACTCATGTTTTCAATTATTTATGGAGAAGGCGGTTTTTTCTATGTCGGACGTTTTCAATGGAATTTGGTGGAAGCCACTCTTAAGGTCTAATACAGAGAAGACGTTGTCACCTAGTTGGGCGAGCACCTCGTTTATTTCTGGTATTGGGTATTTATCGGCTATGGTAACATTAATTGTGTTCTTAATGATCATTATTTTTTCCTTGATTTTCATTTCTGCTGCTAGTTCTTTTAAGCTGTCGTTGCCCAGAATGGCATCAAATGACTTTAAACTTGGCAACAAATAAAACTTGACGTTTATGTCGGGGTGGTTGAAGATGTTGGCTATTTTAGCGTGAGTGACACGAACACTGCCCCCTATGGACACAGCTTTAAAAGGTTTCTGATTAGGTATTGGATGGGTAACAACCTTGGGTAGAATGTAATTCCTATTTGAGCCTGTATCTATTAATATTTTTAAAATTTTCCCACTCCCCAGTTTGCTTTCAAAGTACGGAAGCGAGGAATACTTTATTTCAAAAAAATGTATTTCAGAGTTGTCGTAGTGTTCGGTTTCTTCGTAGTTGTCAACGTATTCGTCCAAAGTCTCGTCTTGGGTTTCTATTCCAAAAAAATGTATTGCGGAGTTATCATAGTGTTCGGTTTCTTCGTAGTTGTCAACGTTTTCGTCCAAAGTTTCGTCTTGGGCTTCTTGATCTTCATAATCTGCAATTGTTTGCTCGTATTTTGCCATAGTGGCATACGTCTCGGCAGATGGCGTTTCGTTCTGTTCGTTGTCGTTAGTTTGTATGTTTTCTCTGTCTTTTATGCGCGTCGGGCATTGGGCCTGGAGATCTTTTTCCTGTTTCAAACTGTGGCCCATACATATAGTTTACAATTTTTGACCCAATGCTTCGGTCTACGTCCATGGGTGCTGGGCTTAGTAAGGGTTTTGGTGCCATATGTCTGGGTGGTATGAACTGTTGTTGCCGGTATTGGTTGGGGTCATATTGTCGCGGGCTACCTGACATAACCGCGCCTGCCATAACCGCGAACTATTTTTGTCATAAGCGCGACTTATGAAATATTAGTGAAATAAACGCGACTCTCTTAATTTTAATTTTGTCGTAAGCGAAACACCGAATTTTTGAAAAAATAGCAGTCGCGGTAATGTCAAAAATTTTCGTTATAAGCACGACATCCAAAAATTGAAAAATTTGCGTTCGCGCTTATAACGAAATTTTTTGACATTACCGCGACTGCTATTTTTTTAAAAATGCGGTGTCGCGCTTATGACAATTTATTTTGTTATTAGCGCGACAGCTAAATTTATAAAAATTTCGATTCGCGATAGTGTCGAAAAAATTCGTTATAAGCGCGACATGTGATTCATAAAAATGGCGTTTCGCAATATGGCAATTTAGTCTGCTCTTTGATTACGCGAGAAAAAGTGGAGTTGTTGGAAGTGTTACGCCAATCAATTAATTTTTTGGGATATACAAGTTGGGAAGATTGTATGGCAAACTTAATACGCGACGATGATAATGTTGTGCGTGTTAGAACGCCATCGCAAATAAATAATTTGATAACAAAGCCTATAATTACCGAACCATTACGCCCAAAACCGACAAATTATCACCTTTTCGCCGAAATCGACGAGACGAAATTGGTGGAATGCTGTGACAATGCCGAAAAAAAGGAAAAAGCCAACTTAGAATTACGTTTATTCATGGAAAAGCATTGAAAATCGCCAACCGACAAGAACGCTATGATACACAAAAGAAATTTGGCTAAAATCATCCAGTTGGACCGAAGATCGCGCAACACAATGAAAAACTGCATCGATGAGTTCTTCTGGCCAATAAGCGAATGGCCAGCATTTGCTGTAACCATTCTATTGTGTTCGGGGTTCAATTATCACGACCGTTCATTGGCGACGTTCCTGCACGGCAACAAATTCGGAAACACGAGCTTGGCTTGTAACATGATAAAATATTACAACGTGAATTACAGAGCCCGAGAATGGAAATCGAAATTGGGGAAATTCGAAAATCTATTTGTTTGGTTGAACAAGGCTTATGACGTGTGTGACCCAAGCTACCACGAGATTCGTCGAAAGTATTACTTCTACAGTAGGGATGCGCGATACCGATCCGATATTTTGAATATTGAGAATATCGAAGTCGATACTGAATATTCGATACCGATATTTTGGTTCTCGATTAATAGTCGATCCGATACCAATTTGCTTAGTATCGGTTTTGAGCTAAATTTCGTGTATCATTTGGCGGTTGAGTGGACACCGTTAAAAAATGCGAATAAAATTTAAATAAGAAAAAGTTTATATCATTCTTAATTTCATTTTATAACCATTATCTGAATTTATTCATTCATTCCTTCATTCATTAACTCAACAATGATCATTAGAAAAGTTTGCTTTCTTTGTCGAGCAAACGCCTCAATTTGTTTAATTTTTTCTGTAAAAAAACGTCAAAAAGTCGATACCGATATCCTCGATTCGATTTCTTATCGGGAGAATCGAATCGAATCGGTATCGAGTTTTTAGGAATACTCAATACTTCGATTCGAATTTTTTTTTCGGTATCAGCATCCCTATTCTACAGTATGATGACGGAACAAATGATGTTCTATAGTGGTGACAAGCGTGTGAATGGAAAGCCACAACAATATCAAAATTTAAATTGGTAGTTCAATGAAGAAAAATCACAGTATTCGATGTGTATTGGACATTGGTCATTTTTTTATTATAATTATTATTGTTATTACTACTTCAATGAAGGAAAATCACAATATTCGATGTGAATTGGACATTGGTCTTTTTTTTATTATAATTATTATTGTTATTACTACTTCAATGAAGGAAAATCACAATATTTGATGTGAATTGGTCAATTCTTATAATTATTATTATTATTATCATTATTGTAATTAACGAATGCAATGTGAAACGTTATTATTAATTATGAAATGAAAAATATAAAATGAAAAATATAAAAATAAAAATAAATGCAACTTGCATTGCAACGTCAAACGTTGAACACATTCACTACGCACGTGTGCACAAGCGCATCTTTACGGCAAATCGGGCATCTAATTTTAAATTTATTTTTCGGTTCCTAGCTTCTCGGTCCTGGCGCCGATAACCCTCTCGCTACCAAAGCACCGAAGCATTCTGCGCAAAGGGCAAAGTAACCACATGGTCGAGAGCAGTATAAACAAATGAGAAGAAGCAAAAACATGCAAAAACAAACGTCCTTAGCCCATTCGCTATTATAACAAATAAAAATGACATTACCGCGACAAATAAAAATCAATTTTTTTGGTGACGCGGTAATGGCAATTTGTTTTGCCATAAGCGCGACACTTGAAAACGTGATTTGTAATGTTCGCCCTTATAACAAAAAAAATTGTCATAACCGCGACACCAAAAAATAATTTTTTCAGCTGTCGCGGTAATGTCATTTTTGTTTGTTATAATAGCGAATGGGCTAAGGAAATGTTTTGCCACAAACGCGAATTCGCGGTTATGACAAAAATAAAAGACGTTCGCGGTATTGTCATTTTTTTTGTCATAACTGCGAATCCCATACAAAACTCGGTTTCGCGCTTATGACAAAAATAGTTCGCGGTTATGGCAGGCGCGGTTATGGCAGTACACCTTGTCGCCTTAAAATGAACAAAATTTGGCTGTTAAATAAAAAAGTCCTCTTCCTCTACGGTGTAAAAGGGCGCTTTATAACACAATAGTGGCGCCTACTTGGAGGTACCCTATCCAGATCTGGGGTATGGCGGCTCGCTCAAATCGTTTACGTATTCAGACGTTCCAAAATAAGGCATTGCGCCTTATCACTGGTTGCGATTGGTATGTAAGGAATTCGACCTTGCACCACGACCTCAATCTGGATACCGTGGACCTTCAAATTAACAAACACGTTAGCAGATATAATGAGCGTCTAGCCAGACACAAAAACAGGCTGGCAAAAAACTTGCTAAATGAAAACCCTATTAAAAGACTTAAAAGACGATCACTAAAAAATTTAACTCATCCTTAATATAACGGCCTGATGTGGCCTTATGGCATTACCAATTATGACTCCAGCTCAACCCTGGATTGGCAACAACCCAACATGAGATAAATGCAAAATATAAAAATATATGAATTTTTGAGTTTTCGCAATAAATAAAAAAAAAAAAAAAAACGACTGGTCGTTGCTGTCCAAAGCTTGTGTAGTTCTGTTGCTGCGTGGCTTGTTGATATTGGATCGGACGATATCTGGGAGGAACCTGTGGTGGTTGTCGGAAACCTGAGCTAACGAATTGCATGTTGCGAGGAGCTGATGTTGATTTTACGTAAGTGTTTCTATTGTTGGCAGACGTCGCATGCATGTTGCGATATTTTTGATTTTCCATTTTTAGGCATATGTTTAATGCCGAAGGAAGATCTGGTCGCGCTTGCGCACCTAAAATGCGTGCTATATCACCGCGTAAGCCACATACGAATGTGTCTAAGGCTTTGTCGCGGTACATCTCCTTTAAAAGCCGATGAACCTCTATACCGAAATCCATGCAGCTGACCTTATTCAAGAGGAGAGACAGATGTTGATATATCGCTTGATGGAATTCTTCTACCGATTGGTTACTACCCTGCATTAACGTTGTCATCTGGAATTCTTGTGTACCAAGATCACGTTTATCTCCGTAATGCATAGTTAGACACTTGGCCATTGCCCTCCAATCTAATGGAACGCTATATGATTCTAGTGCCGTGTCGGCATTGCCAATTATTTTGCTTCTGATTGAATGGAGTATACCAAAATACCGTGGTGTTCCAGCATCTCCTGCATAGGCTTCCATAAGGCGGTCTACGCTCTTTTTCCATAAACTGAACTCTGCCGGATTCCCGGAATATTCTCTCAAACATTTGACTACATCAGGGACTCTGTCAAGTCCGCCTAGGTCTTCTCGATACTCTGCATTTATAACCTGATCTGTTGCGTTATTAAAATCCTGCTCTGGGTTATTTAGTGCTTGTACTATTGTTGGGACCTGTTGTGCTATCAACCGTCTAACTAACTCAGTAACCTGCTCTATAGTCGCCACATTCCTATTCTGTTGATGCTCTAATTGCCTCTGTACTTGTCTTTGTTGTTGGCGAGCCTGTTGGTCGTTGACTAATTGTTCTTGATGCAGAATAGGGGGTCGTATTAAGTTGTTAGGGTTGGCCATAAATTTTGAAATTGAGGTATAACAATTTATTTTAGACACAGAAATATTTGTTGTTAAATGGTAAGTTATTGAAAATTTTAAAGTGTGTAAATTGTTTACTCTATTATCTAATTAAACTTAGCTCACAACTCGAAAGCGTTTTGCAAGCAATTCCAAAGTGGCAGTTTGGCTTTCGTTAAAGTCACGATACTCCAGAACAACTGCACCGTGTTGTCAATTTTGCATTGGAGGCCATGGAGTATAAGATGTATTCAGTGGCTGTGTTCATGGATATTCAGTAAGCTTTTGATAGGGTGTGGCATGATGGACTGCTTAGCAAATTAAAGAGCAGTCTGACTCCTCAACTTTTCCAGCTCCTCAACAGATTTCTAATGGTCAGGTCCTTTTTGTCGTGGTCGATGGAGCAAAATCTACACAGCGACCAATCTGTGCAGGTGTCCCAAGGCAGTGTGCTAGCGCCCACTCTTTATTCAATTTATACTGCAGATATGCCTACGTCTGGTACAGTTACAAGAGTTGGTGTGGATAACATTCTAATTGCTACCTATGCTGATGACACTGCAATGCTAACGAGAAACTTAGAAATTGACATTGCCACGGAGGCTTTGCAGCAACACGTATATAGTTTTGAAAAGTGGGCTTTAGATTGGAACATAGGAATCAACGCCAGCAAATGCGCATTTGTTACTTTCGCCAATGGCCGTCAGCCAATAGGTATTACAAGGGGATCAAGGTGTAACTACTTTGTGTAGTACGCGCCGTAATTGTGATACACTACTGGTAGTGCGACTATACTCTCCCCGTGAGGGCGGCTGGAAGCAGGTCCTTGGCACGGTCATGTCTCTGCCTTTGATGCTGACTAATTGTAGTCGGGCGAAGAAAAGAACACTCTTTCAAAAATTACCCCAATCTAAGGTGGAACATCATACGCCAATAGATGCATGGCCGAGGGGGTGCTCGGTCGCTAGTATGCGGACTCTGGATACCTGTCAACCTCCAGTTTTAATCTTTGACCTCCCACGGCATCTCGGGCAATCCCGTGGGCGATATCCCCGCCCCGAGTATTAACTTTATTTATTTATGGATAAATTAAATACTTCTAATGAGTTTGATGACACTCTAAAAGCATCACCCCAAGAGGCGACCTCTCTGTGTACCGTTGTGGCTGATGTGCCGCAGCCAGTGACCCCCTTAGTAGTGCTGTTGGGCATACGGTAGGGACTCGGGTCCAACCACTTGAATCCGTTCAAGAACAGCCGGTACACCTTCAACCGAAAGGACCACTGCTTCTTCATCGGCAGCTCGAGGTGTCGGCGTTGAGCTCCGAGGAAGAACTCCTGGTCTCTGACGGAGATGACACTGTGAGTGTAGTCTCGCAGAAGTCGTCTGGTGCCAGTATCGGTGCCACACTCCAGACCCTCAATCTGGAGTCTGATGCTCCCTTTGAAAAGCTCAGTTCTCGGGAGAAGAGACTCTTTAAAGCCGCTCTTGGCAAAGGTCTATCCAGAACTGACGCTTTAGCTTCCGCCAGATCGGCACCCCCTGCGACACTGGTCAAGAGGATCCGATCTGACGATAAGTCGCCACATACGGCGACAAAGAAACCCAAGCAAGCTCATGTCGAGTCAAACAAGATGCCCTACAGCAGCGTAGTCAAAGGCATCAAGCTGGGTTTCATTTCAAACGCTGCAGCTCTTACTTCCGAACAAATGGCTCGGATTAAAGAGGCTATTCTCGATGTCACAATCGAATTCGCTGGTGATGCGAAACCACAGTTCGAAGGATGTGTTCTTCGCTCAAACTGGGTGTTGCTGATATGTGCGAATGAACCCACAGTTGCGTGGGTTCGCAACAATTTCAGCCATATCAAGAACAAGGTGGCTCTAGATATCAGGTTGATGTCAGAGGAGGAGTTTCCCCGAACACATGTGGTTCGATGTTATTTCCCCAATAGCATCAACCTGACGAATGATAGGGTTCTGGCTGCAATAAACGCGCAGAATCCAGTTTGCACCGCGCAATGGCGAGTAATGCAGAGACAGACGCATGGTCGACTTCTGCACCTCGTCTTTGCCGTTGATGGAACATCCTATCAACAGCTGGTGGAACTGGGTGAACACGTGTATTACCAATTTGGGAAGGTTAAGCTTAGTCTTAAGGGTAGTGGCCCTAAGACTGTTGAACCTTCCCAAACGGAGCAGCCTGCAACCGCTTCCACCACCACCTCAGTGGCCTCCTCCGTGGATACAATTGAGAAAGCTGTAGTGCCCTCAGTGTCCACGGATCCACAAAACCCGGCCCTTAATGCTGACAGCAACCCGCGACCCACAACTAGCAAAGCTGCTGGGCTAGCTAAGGTGGGCACGCACAAGGGCCAGGTCACTGCTACCAGCATCCGTGAAAAGGCGGACCGGCTTCCGAAGGGCGCTCGAGGCAAGGGGTCTCGCCGAGGCAAGCGAGACAGCCTCGTCCAGAGCTCCATTCGGGAGTCAAATGAGCGCCACTAGGGTGCTCCAGGCGAACCTGCACCACGCTAAAGGAGCGTCAGCCACCCTGTGCAGGACCTTCGCCGAGGACAAAATCGACCTAGCGCTCATTCAGGAGCCATGGTCGGTGGGTGGCCAAGTCCGAGGCTTAAATGTAAAAACAAGTAAGTTGTTATACGACCGTCAAGTGAATGTGCCTCGCACTGCGATGCTTATTGACAATGGTGTCAAATACCTTCCACTAACGAACTTTATTTCTAGAGATCTAGTAGCTGCGCTCGTCAAAGTTGCCACGGAGACGGGTACCAGGGAAATAGTGGTGGCGGCTGCTTATTTCCCTGGCGACACGGCTGATGTCCCACCGACAGAGGTCAAGCGGCTCGTTGACCACTGTAGTCAGCGTAAAACGCCATTAGTCGTCGGTTGCGACGCAAACGCTCACCACACCATCTGGGGTAGTAGTGACGTCAACGCTAGAGGTGAGTCTCTCTTAGAATATTTATTGTGTTGTCAATTAAATGTTGTAAATAGAGGGAACAAACCCACCTTCATCAATGCTATTAGAGAAGAGGTTTTAGACCTTACTCTGGCTAGCAACTCCCTGTCTGGCCTTATAAGTAACTGGAGGGTAACAAATGAGGCCACACTTTCAGACCATCAGCACATCAGGTTTGACTTGCCGGGGCAGTTAGAGTTAAGGCAGAGGGTTTTCAATCCCAAGAAGACCAACTGGATACTTTTTCAGACACTGGTCGAACATGCGGTCGACTCTTTAGTCTCCAACATCAACTCGGTAGACGAGATTGATTTGGCTGCTAACCAGCTTGAAGATGTGCTGATCTCCTCTTTCCAAGCCAGTACAGTTGAGCGCTCTTACCAGTCGAAACGTGAGGTTCCCTGGTGGAATGCCAACCTAACGGCTAAAAGGAAAACTGTTAGGAGACTCTTTAATAAAGCTAGGAAAACCAAACAGTGGGATGAGTACAAGGCTGCTCTCACTGATTACAATAAGGACATTAGAAATTCTAAAAGGGAAACCTGGAAGAACTTCTGCAATAGTGTCCAAAACCTAACACAAGCGGCCAGACTTCAACGAGTCATGGCCAAAGAGTCCTCGAACGGGGTAGGTCTGTTGAGCAGGAGTGATGGCTCCTTCACTTCAGACCGTAAGGAAACATTGGAGCTCCTTCTCCAAACACACTTTCCAGGCTCTTCAATCTGCAATGGAGATGCCCAACTCTCAGATTGGATTGAGCCAAACTTCCGAGGGGCTGCCAGAATTTCTGGCACAATATTTGATGCCGACAAAGTCAGATGGGCAATTGGCTCCTTTGAACCTTTCAAGGCACCTGGTGGTGACGAAATTTTTCCAGCACTTCTTCAGAAATGTCTGGATTTCATTCTGAACCCACTGATTTGTCTGTTTAGAGCAAGCTTTGACTGGGGATACATACCTCACTCTTGGAGGAGAGTTCGGGTGGTTTTCATCCCTAAATCTGGTAATAGGCCAATTGGTATCCATATGCTGCTTTGCATTTAGCGTCGTACTGCTTTTTATACGACATCTGTGCCCGCTCTATTTCTTCTTTAGCCTGCTGCCTTATTTGCTGTCGTTGCTCATCAAAAGCGGCATACTCCTTTTTATACATCTTTGCCAATTGATCGGTTTCTATACGCTTTCGTTTACCCCACTTGGATGCATTTTCTGCCTGCATGTGCTCTAACTCTGCGCTCAGCTCCACTGCACGGCGCTCTAAGATTTTACGTGCTGCAATTTTGTCCTGCAACGAACTGTTGACAATGAGCATAGCGGCACGATGCTGCTCCTGCAAAGTCAAAAATTCACGCACTGCCTCCTGTTGGCGCGCATGCACATCCTGTACCTCAATTGTCAGTTTGTAATTGCTTTTTGCAGATCCCGCTTTTCAGCCAGCTCCGTCTCTGCAATAGGCAGGCGACTCGGCGCTTGACGAAATGGAGTAATTTCGCCATCCGGTAAAGTTTTCAGCACTACAGGGCAATCCTGTCAATCAAAAGCTGCACATTTTGTTTGAACTGAGAAATAACATCAATATCAGTTTTTTTCTGCATTATACTGTAAATACTTATCTGATTTGGCTCATCAGTTTCCTCCCCCAACTGGGAAGAAAATTGATATCCATCCCGCGTCGACCTATAATCAAATCTGCCTGTGAAGTCGTATCCAAGTAACGCCTCGTAGCCCATCTCTTTATCAGCTATCACAACAATTTCATGCGGCGTTTCCAATTCATCTACTTCCATCTTTGCCACAAAGACCACGAAGAGGCCTTTCCCAACGCTTCAGAACTACGTTGTCGATTTTATTAAATACACTCTGCTTAATCACGGTAACGTCAGCACCCGTGTCAACCAAAAATTGATCTCCAACCCCTTTCTGCATGATATGGTTGTTTTCCTCTAATGGTTGCCCGCTCAAACACGCCGTATTGTTTCTATAGTTATTTGTATGATTCGCAAGCATAGAGATTATATTTAAAGTCGCCCTTCAATCCCAGCCCATCGACTATATAGCGAATCACAGACTGCGTATCAACAGTACCAACACAAGCAATTTTTTTCATTTGTAGCACATATTCCTTAAAACATTCGTCTTTACGTTTTTACGGTCACGCAGCTGTGTATGAATATCAGCACCACATACAATTCGCTGCCAAACTCATTTTCCAAAGATGCTTTCAGCTCGGAATAGTTTTAAACAATATTTGTCTCCAAAAAATTGCAGCCGTCTGTGTCATTTTCGCGCGCGCTTGTCCATATTTTTGAGCCTCAGTCAGTCCATATGCCTCTGCATTAACCTCAAAATTTTTGAACCAATGGCCAACTGGAATACTTTTGCCATCAAAGTCAGGAATAATTTTAGTGAAGCTCTCTGCACTAATTTTTGAATCCGTTTGTTTTATTTCATCAGCTTGAATTTTTAAAGTTAGCAACTGCATTAGCTGCTGCAGCATTTCACCATTTTGTTTAATTTGCTTCGCATTTTCTTTCTACTCTTTGCTACGCATTTTCTCACCCGGCAACACTTGTGCCTTTTGCTGCGACACTTCTGCTTTATGCATTTTCGTAACGGCGACTGACGATCGTGTGTTATATGTCTTTCCCGCTCGCACTAACAGCTTTTTTGGCGGCCTGTTGACGACGCTACCGGCACTTCTGGGAATTTGTTCTGCTTTTTCAGCCCTTTTAGTTTTTCTTGCGTTCACAAAACTTAAGTTTTTTATTTTAAATTCTGCACTGCAACTACTTTTCAATTAATGTTTTGTCTTTCTGCGCTTTTTAAGACTTTCCAGCGGTCCTTGAATTTAACACAAATGCGCCACCAAATATTTTATGCACCACGAACCGACGCGCAATTAAATATGAAGTGGGCTAAGCACGGACGAGCCCCCAAATGTAAGATAGTTTGTAACTATCAGTTTATTTATAATGTTTAATGTGTATGTTAATAACAATGATGTACAGTAATATAAAAAATAATGTGAAAATCAACGAGTATGAAATTAGATAGAGTGGAACGACTGGCCGTTACGAACAATTTTTCAGCGAGTATTGAGCAATTATTAGGATTTTGATCGGGTCAGCTAGCAGTTGTATTTTGCATGTGTGCAAAGAGCATGGCAGAAACACCCGAACGCCGTCGTCTGTACTGCTCTTATGTGTGAAGTTGTTGTTGGCTGCTGTGTTGCATATTTTGTTTTGGTTCTTGGTTCTTCATTCATATTTGTTTTTCGCGCAACTAGTAAAGTGTGCGTATGCATGATTATGGAATCAAGGGGCGGGGGGACATGTGAGGTTTTCTGCGTGTATTTGACCGAAAGGCAAATAGTTTTGAGCAGGTAGTAATTTTTTTTGTACGTTGGACAATTTGTATGCTATTCAAAATTGTTTCTTAAAGGGTCTAACTGGATAAGGTACTGAAAACTGTCCCCAGCGATTATTGAAAACTAATGATGCAGTTCGATCCATAATCAAAAAAAAAAAATATTTCACAAAATTTCAGATCTTAAACTTAATGCGTTGCGGTTTAATTTAAAAAAAAACGTGTTTTTCGTTTTTTTAATTGAGACTAAAATACAGAATATTTTTGAACCAAATGTTTTTTGATTCTAAGTTGCCAATGGGGCTATTTAAAAAAAAATATTTAAAATTTTTTTAACCAACACATTTTCTTAAAAAAAATATTAAATTTAATGAATCAAATCGATTCGGTTGAAAAATGTTTAAAAAAATAAAATTTATATATAATAAATAAATAAATAAATAAAAAAAAATATTATTTATGTTTTTTTTAAATAAAACACATTTATTTGTTTTTTTTTTTTTAAATGTATGAAAAATTTTTTTTTTTTTTGTCAAAAGATGTTACAAATTATAATACGTTTTTGTAATATTTAATAGAGTACATACTTCTTGTTTATATGATAAAAAAAAAGATCTATTTTGTATGTTAATATGTATACAAATATGTATTAACATTGCTCAACAAAAGATTTTTTTCTTTGTTAAGAGTATTAAAAAAATACAAATTTAATAGTTTAGTTTTTCATTCAAATGTGCCTAAACTCTACTTTGTTTCCTAACTAAGTGTATTGTTACTTCAAAGCAGTGGTCGGCACGGACCTATCTCCAGCGCATAGGCTAAGGCGACGTCGACACACGTCATGTGTTATACACAAAACGCATGCATGTGTATGTGCTTTTTGTACTGAAATTTTCTCTGCCACAGTGACGTATTGCGACGCTGACGTTGCTCGACGTCAACAACAACAACAAGAGCCGAAGCCACGCACCATCAATTGCGTGTCTGTTGCTTAGCAACGTAGAGCAAAGTCAGCGTCGCATACGTCACTGCGGCAGAGAAAACTTCAATACATACGCAAAAAAAAGTGAGTGTATTTTGTGCCGACCACGGCTTCAAAGACTTTTTTAGTTTATTCTTTTTCGATGGCAAATCAATTTTGATCAAGGAATGGATATTTTGCCGGCGGCTTTTTGGTTTGATACCACGCAAGTAGGCGGCGTAGAAGAAGTTTCTTTTGCAAGCGGCTTATTCGTTCGTTTGCTGGAATACTGTTAATTAAGGAAAGTGATAGAGGACATGAGTCCTATCCCTCAATAGAGTGCTTGGATATTTTTGCGACAGACCTACCGATTTTTCGGTAGGAGCAGATTTTGCGAAAAACACTTTGAACGATCCATTTTTTAAACTTTGAATCAATGACCTTGATTTATGTTGTATTTGATAGTTTATTTTACTGCCAATAATTTTTATCTGAAAAACATGAATCTAACTTTTTAGCAAAACAATATCATCAAAAACTACAGCAACCACCTGCCGCTTGAAAACTAGTTTTAAGACATATAGGGTCCCAAACCTATATCATCACCCTCATCAGTGATGATAGTTGCACTAAATCAGTTTCAGATCTGTACAAGTATCTCCCGACTTTTTTTTCCCAAAATTTCGTCAACTATAAAATTTGAACTTTGATGCGGATCCCAGGTCGCAATAAAAAAAAATGTAATACAGTCGAGGCGGTGCCCGACAGTGGAATACCCTGTACCTTTTATCTCAAAAAAAGATTTATTCCTGCATATTCTTACTAAGAATTTCCAATTGGAACATTTTTTTGTTGGTGCAAAACGATATTGATACCTATAAGTTCCGCAAATTTTAACCGATTTTGATGAAAATCGAAATTTACTTTAAAGAAGTTATTTAAAGTATATGGGGTAAGTTTCAAGGAGATATGTTGAGGGGTGTGGGAGAAAACACGGTAAATCGATTGCGGGGGGTGGGGGGCTGCATTGATAAAATATAGATGTGGATTTGTTCATTAGAGGCACATGAATTAGCTTACCAAAATTGGTGGATCTAGGTCATTTATTACTATTATTACGTAGAGTCAAATATTGACGCAGTTTATAGGCAAGGGGAGGTGAAATTTTTACATTTTAGACTATAACTTTTGTTGTAATTGTCCGATTTTGTTTATTTTTGACACACAGATGCATGTAACCACAACGCATCGCTCTATTAAGTTTCAGTTTAAAATATTAAACGGTTTAGCTAAAAACCGCGAAACTCTGCTACGGGGGTACGGGGAAAGATATTGACATGATTCAACAAACTTGATCTTCTGAGGAAATATGCGCATCAGCTGGTAAAGTTTCGTATCTCTAGCTCTTATAGTCTCCGAGATCTAGGTGTTCATACAGACGGACAGACGGACATGGCTCAATCGCTACCCGAGGTTATGATAAGCATTTTGGTATAAAGGACTTGGGGTCTGCCACGCCTCCTTCTTGCCGTTACATACATTGCACAAATCTAGTATACCCTTTGTACCTATAGGTACAGGGTATAAAAAATTGTCATAGAAAATTATTCAAAGTTGTTTTTCTAAAATGGCGAAAAATAGATTGCAAGCTAATGAAAAACTTAGAATTTTATATTGAGAGGGGTTAGTTTGGTTTAATTTTGTATGTTCAATGTAATCCCATACATTTTTTTTGAAATTGCACCATTTAAAGCAAATGATTAAAAAATCATTTATAAACAAGAAGTATGTATTCTTTTAAATATTATAAAAATTTATTATAATTTTTGCAATCTTTTGACAAACAAAAAATTTTTTTTCAGACATTTAAAAAAAAACATTAAAAAATTGTTGTTTTATTTTTAACATTGTTCCACCAAATCTATTTGATTCATATTCACACCAAATAAAGAACGTACCTTATTCAGCTAGACCTTTTAATGGCAATATGTGTAATAATACAACCCGGCTTACATTCAAATTTGACAACATTTCCAATAACAACATTACTTAAACAATTCTTAAGTAGACATTGCACCTTTTTTTAGTTTAAACTTTAAAGTAAAGTGATAAAGATCGCAAACGCCAGCATCTTTTGCAAGTTACTTTACGTTAAGATGAAAATTTTCGCACCACTCCTCTTTTCTATCAATAGGAATCAAAAATAGTTGCACCCCAGCAGCGCAACCATTTACGACACATTTACGTTTTTTGTAATCCATTAACAAAAACAGATTCAAAAAATGTAATACAGTCGAGGCGGTGCCCGACAGTGTAATACCCTGTACCTTTTTTCACAAAAAAGATTTATTCCTGCATATTCTTACTAAGAATTTCCAATTGGAACATTTTTTTGTTGGTGCAAACGATATTGATACCTATAAGTTCCGCAAATTTTAACCGATTGTGATGAAAATCGAAATTTACGTCAAAGGAGTTATTTAAAGTATATGGGGTAAGTTTCAAGGGGATATGTTGAAGGGCGTGGGAGAAAACACGATAAATCGATTGCGGGGGGTGGGGGGCTGCATTGATAAAATTTGGATGTGGATTTGTTCATTAGAGGCACATGAATCAGCTTACCAAAATTGGTGGTTCTAGGTCATTTGTTACTATTATTACGTAGAGTCAAATATTGACGCAGTTTAAAGGCAAGGGGAGGTGAAATTTGTACATTTTAGACTATAACTTTTGTTTTAATTGTCCGATTTTGTTTATTTTTGACACACAGATGCATGTAACCACAACGCATCGCTCTGTTAAGTTTCAGATTAAAATATTAAGTGGTTTAGCTAAAAACCGCGAAACTTTGCTACGGGGGAACGGGGAAAGATATTGACATGATTCAACAAACTTGATCTTCTGAGGAAATATGCGCATCAGCTGGTAAGGTTTCGTATCTCTAGCTCTTATAGTCTCCGAGATCTAGGTGTTCATACAGACGGACAGACGGACAGACGGACGGACAGACGGACATGGCTCAATCGCTACCCGAGGTTATGATAAGCATTTTGGTATAAAGGACTTGGGGTCTGCCACGCCTCCTTCTTGCCGTTACATACATTGCACAAATCTAGTATACCCTTTGTACCTATAGGTACAGGGTATAAAGATGGCGAACGTTAAAGTCGGGCGGAGACGACTTTGGGATACCCTGTACCACCTCATTGCAATTAAGTCCGACATATTGGTTAAGACCTCCAAAAGATATAATTTATTCGGCAAATTTGGCTACGATATTTTCATAAATAAACAGAAATCAGTCGAATTTTACACCAAAAATTTTTTTTTGACCGATCGGTCCTATGGCGACTATATGATATAGTCAACCGATTTTGATCAAATTTGGTACAGTGCTTGGGAACTCTAAAAAACTTCTTATTGCCAAATTTGGTTACAATATCTTCACAAATAAACGAAACACAACGAATTTTGTACAAAACACGATTTTTTGACCGATTGGTCCTATGGGAGCTATATGATATAGTCAACCGATTTTGATCAAATTTGCTACAGTGCTTGGGAACTCTAAAAAAACTTCTTA
Organism: Chymomyza costata; assembly: GCA_018150985.1. Taxonomy (NCBI): domain Eukaryota; kingdom Metazoa; phylum Arthropoda; class Insecta; order Diptera; family Drosophilidae; genus Chymomyza; species Chymomyza costata. The sequence goes on from JAECWU010000166.1 coordinate 1,153,703, forward strand.
ATGCCAAATATGGTTACGGTATCTTCACAAATAAACGAAACACAACGCATTTTGTACAAAAAACTAATTTTCGACCGATCGATCCTATGGGAGCTATATGATATAGTCAACCGATTTTGATAAAATTTGGTACAGTGCTGGGGGTCTCTAAAAAACTTCCGATTGCCAAATTTGGTTATGATATCTTCATAAACAAACGAATTATCCATCTAAAACTTTTGATTTTTTTCGAGGTCCTCTGAAACACCCCTATGGGAGCTATATAATGTAATCCCGATATCAAAAAAATAAAATAAACTTGTCTCCTATGGATTAATAAGGGATCTTATCTGAAAGTTTGGTTGCTCTAGCTCTTACCATCTCTGAGATCTAGGCGTTCATACGGACAGACGGACATGGGTATATCGACTTCTCTAGTCACACTGATCATACTTTAGGTAACTTTGGGGGGTCTCCGACTTCTCCTTCTGTACGTTACATACATTTTCGGCTTGCACAAACACAATATACCCTTTATACCGTACGGTACAGGGTATAAAAATCGTCGTAACTTTCCAAAGAACAAAAAAAAAAATATGTACATATGTGCATAGCAACAACAAGAGCAGCATGAGAAACAACAACAAAAGCAGTGAAAACATCTTGTACCTACATATGTACATATGTATGTACATATACATATGTACATATACATATGTAACATTAAGAATATAATTAATAATTATGATAATTATAAAAAAATTGGTTTTTTACATGTATATATTTCTTTTTAAACAAAAGATATTTATTTTTTTTCAGCAGAAATAAAATATTAAATTTGTATTAAGAATCAAACGTACAAAAAAATTACTACCTGCTCAAAACTATTTGCCTTTCGGTCAAATACACGGAAAAAACCTCATATGTCCCCCCCGCCCCTTGATTTCATAATCATGCATACGCACACTTTGCTAGTTGCGCGAAAAACAAATATGAATGAAGAACCAAGAACCAAAACAAAATATGCAACACAGCAGCCAACAACAACTTCACACATAAGAGCAGTACAGACGACGGCGTTCGGGTGTTTCTGCCATGCTCTTTGCACACATGCAAAATACAACTGCTAGCTGACCCGATCAAAATCCTAATAATTGCTCAATACTCGCTGAAAAATTGTTCGTAACGGCCAGTTGTTCCACTCTATCTAATTTCATACTCGTTGGTTATATTCTCAGCTATATTCGGCACCGCACAGCACAATCAACTGCTCTCGCTCAGCTCCTCGCTCTACTGCCCGCTGCTCAAACTTCCCAGCCGCTCTCTGCTTCTCTTACCGGCGTTACTGCCTACGCCGTTGTTGCTACCGCCGTTAGGGTGACCAAATCACATATATATATTTAGGGTATTCACGCTTTGTGTTGACTTGTTGACTTGCTGACTTGTTGACTTTTACAAAAACAAAATGTATGGCAAAATGCAACCCTGTGTTTCAACTCTCAACTCAACTTTTCAACAACCCAGACCCTAGTCTACTTTTTGCTGTTGACTTGTTGAGAAAGTGTTGTACAATTTGTTAATTCGCTGCCTTTGCAGCACTAACGCATTTGCCATTTTTTAGCCATTTCGTGGTATGAAAAGCAACGAGTTACTGTAAACTCGCTAAAAAAGGAGAGCGCCAAATTTAAAATAATCAAATTGTATTAACGCAAGTAAAAAAAAGAATGTGCCTTTGCTGTGGGAAATTAAGTAAATTAGGCATTATTACTTGTTGTTGGAGTTTGCGCAAATAAAAGAGTAAAAATAGATGCGAATTGGAAAATGCAGGGGCTGTACTAGGCTAAATATTTGCTGGAACTATTGTGGAGTTACCCTCAGTATTTGAACAAATCGGGTTTCGTCGAAGGAAGTGAGCACGTTCTGGCACCAGTCAATTGATTTCGGGATGTGGAAGTGGTCACCGCAATGCGAGAGTATAATTGCTTTCATGTCCTCATGATAATTATCTAGAACTTCGTCAATTTGCACGTCGCCACGGAACCCTATTGTCTCTGTATTAAACAAAATTTAGTTTTTCGGCAATGAATTTGTTTTAGCAGACTTGCCTGCAATAAAATTTATTTCATCCAAAGCCATTTCAGCTACAGCTTCAATTAATATATATTTTACGCTCTATCTCGTCATTTTTTATTCAAGATTTTGAATTTTGATGATAATTTGCAGCAATTTATAAAAGTAAACAAACACAGGGAAGAAGCAGCACAAACTCAAATACAGTTTTTCTACAATTGTTTCGTTTTTGCAGCAATAAAATAATAAAATCTGTGTAATCCATAGCTACTTTAGCTACAGATTCTGTTAGTATAGATTTTACTCTTTTACTTGGCATTTTTAATTGAACCTTTTGAATTTTAATGCAATTTGTACCAATTTACAAATGTAAACAAAAACAGGAAAGAAGAAGAAAAGTCAACAAGTCAACTCAAAAAGTCAACAGGAGGGATTCACGCTTTGGCCTGTTGACTTTTTCAACAAGTCAGCAAGTCAACAAGTCAACACAAAGCGTGAATACCCTAATTAACAAAGTGTTAAAATTGACGTTCGATACCTGTTGAGCTATTGAGTTTTTCAATAGCTTTATTTTGTTTCAAATTTAAGAATTTATACAGTAGATGCACTGAAATTTGCACTGTTTTTATGTTTATTATTTGCCTTCTTGGCAGCACTTATAAAATACGAATATGTATATAAATTGTTATTAATATGTTGCACAAAAGGTTCCGAGGAGTCTATGCAATCAACAATTGTTATTTGCGATAAAAAAATAACCGGCCAAGCGGACTCGAATAGCCGTGCCGTTGCGATAGATAACAAAAAACGAATTAGACTTGGAAAAATAAAAGTTCAACTAACTGTAATTTACTAGAGATGGTAAAATACTAGTTTAAGACTTGTGACTTAATGAGTAGTTAATTAGTTGATAAAGATATCGATGAGAAGCTTAAAATACTAAAAACTATTAAATTCAGCAATTGTCAGCTGCTGCTCCAGAACAATACCTATATAAAATAAAAATAATCATAGTCACTATAGAAAATGGTTGCACTTACTCTTCATTATAGCGCCAATTATCTGAAAGTTTGCTGTCCCATGGTAAAAATGTTCGCTCAATCGGGTCAACATAGTAGTCAAACACTGTGTATTTAATAGGAAAACAGCTTTCAATTTCGCGAATAAAAGCGTCTAGTCTTAGCCGGCTATCCTCATCGACTGTGGAACAAATAGACCACACTACCGAAAACATGAACCAAAGTTTTGTCATTTCTTCCAAAAGATCCAAGTTATTTGGGTTGATACCATTTTGTTTGGTGCCAAAACTATCCAGCAATTTACAAAGTGACATGACCAAATTAAGATCATTTGTATTAACAGGCTCTTTGCAACGTTTTCGTTTGAATTCTAGAATCTTTTCTACAACATTGTTAAAATGTAATTGCAGAAAGTCGGAATATTGTCTAATTTTTTGCCTCTGTAGCCACGAAGAGACGAACGGAATCCAACCCCAATCATTGTAATCATTGTAAACCATACCACAGCGAGAAACAGTCGCTGGAGAAGCAACAGCCAAGTCACCAACCTCAAAAGAAGAGATACCTGCGATGGCATTGTAATTCGTTCACTGTTCACTAGTGTTAGTAGTTTATTATCATCCATCACAGAATTCATGTTCTCAATCCAAACTGCATCGACGGGGCCATCAAATAAGAGCCATTTTTGTGTAGAATTTTCATCCGCACAAATAACACGCATTATAGAACTGAGGACGCCATCTAGCCACTCACCAGTGGCAAGGTTGTACTCCCCATAAAGTTCGGCTAAGTTCAGAGCTTTTGGATTTAATGCATGAACAAAAACTGTTTCCCAAGTAGTTGAGCTTTTTGTGTTCATGCGACAGTATGCACCTTGCAATGTACGCCACGTTACTGATTTAGCTGTCCCTGTATCTCCTATAATCATAACGGAATGCCTAGAGTTTTTCGTTTCATAAAGCTCGATTACCTTTTTAATTGCTAGCGGTATTGGTTGCAGACCATTGTCTTTGAATTCGTCATATATAGCTAATTTAAAGTCTTGATAGTCAAGTGTTGGTACGGACACACCAGGAAAAATATCGGACATAATTCCAGTAAATAGCGGCAAATCGTTTGCTGTTAAACGAGCTGCATTCATATCTTTCATCGCAAGATATACGATTTCCTCTTCATCGGTATTGGAAAGTTGACGGCGCTTTTGACCTGCATAACGTAATAAGGCAACCATCGAGCGTAGTCCGAAGTCGTAATGAAATTGTCTTGACAGTTGTTGCTTAGCTAATTCGTATAAGGTAAATACTTTGCGTGCAAGACTCCGCATATTTGTAAACCCATCTGAGAAAAGCAAATTTTCTGCTATTATAATATTGTCAGGTACCATCATCGAAATTGGACGAAACATTGATTTTAAGTTATCAGGAAGCTCTGTACGCCCAGCATATCCAGGATTCATTGTTATGAATAAACCAACTGTTCGATTAAGCTTGATCATTTGACCTTCAAATAAAAACTCTACAGCCTTGCTGGACAATGCTGATACAATTGACATAACTTGCTGTGCCACTACCGATAATACTTCAATGTTTATACGGTTGAACTCATCAAAGCAGCCCCAGCAGCCACTCTGAGCCAGTCCAGAAAAGTTTTTTCCTATACTTTTGTAGTCTAAGCCCTCTGAGCAGTTTGTAACAATCACCCACATACCCAAAGCTTTTCCAAGATCTTTTACAGTTTCGGTTTTTCCGGTACCAGCTGGCCCTTTTGGACTTCCACCGCGATGTAAATGTAAGGCAGTTGTAAGTGTTATATAGCACCTATCTGTTAGCGGCGTGACAACTAACCTTCCAGAATTACCAGTGTATTCGTATCCGTACCAATGTTCAGTGTTAGTTTGTCTAATAACGCATAGCTCCGAATCACGATGCCAGTAGAAACGTAGCTGGGAAAACCACTCAAAATGTCCGGTATCCTTACAGTTGCTTTTATACATACGTTCTATTACGTCACGACCATGTATTTCAATTGTAATTAGCGTGTTTACCTTTAAACGCATAATCTTTGTCAATTCTTTGCGACTCATTTCAGACAATTTCATGAGCACTTTGCTTTGCTTTCGTTTGAGCTTACGCAACGGTTTTTTTGATTAACTAGTTTACAGATAAAAAGGCTACGAGTGCACTCACTAGTCCACTGCATCAGTGCTGTATTAAGAATCGTCTGTCCGGGCCAAATGGAAATCCACTTCTCTCGATTATTTATGAGCTTCTTTTGAGAAATACGCGTTAGCTTTAAAATTTCTTTTAAAACTGCATGCATATAATTTTCCACTTGTTTAAGCCAATGTTCCGATGGTCCATCTACATAAAGTAGTTGTAAAAACTCCACATACTCCCCGTCATCAGAGAACATTCCAGTGGCTTGCCATCGATTCATTACCTTTCCAACGCGTTTGACTTCAAGCTTATATAAATTATCAAATAGCTTCTTTAAATGAATTTGAACAAGGTCTGGGCGCTTGGCATTTCCTAAAATTTCTAATAAATCATCATTAGATATAAAGTAAAATCGTGGAAACAGCTGACGTTTTGCTTCTAAATAAATTTCCAAAGCGCGTTGTATTACTTCCAGCCTTTCGGCTATTTGACTAAAACGATTCAGCAAGAAAGGAGGTGGACGTATGTGGGTGGCCTTGACAGCTGTCTTTGCTTGATACATCTTAGAAGTTATAATACGAAATTCATTGCTTATGTCATGAAAGAGTTTTGCTTTTTCTGGCAGTTGGTTTCTAATATCGTCACCTTGAAAAATATTGTCTAAATAAAGCCAATGTCGTTGAACATTTAGACCTTTTTCAATAGTTTCACTTATGTACGAAAGTGTTTTTTCCCAAAAGTCAACGATTTCGGCGAAAGGTTCCACAAATCGCGTAGATTTCATTGTAGATATTTGAACCATGTGCTCTTCTAGCAGCTGAAAGCATTGGTCCACATTTTTTATTCGAAAAATTCCGTTGTGAAACTCTGCCATTTCAACTTCCTGTTTTTTCCAAATTGTTGCAATATTTTGTATTCCATTTTCTATTTGCAATTCCATGGTAGCAGCATTTGAAATTTCCTGAATATCTTCGGAATACGCTTGAAAATCCAAATTAATGATCATTTCTAATGTGAAATTTTTGGAATTTTCATCAAAATTCCTGAAAATGAAGAATGAATGAATAAGATTAAAAAAATGTGAAACCCTGTACCTTTTTAATCGAAAAATTTGTATTCTAAGAACTTTCCAATTAGAATTTTTTTTTTTACGTTATTCGATATTTCTATCTATAAGTTACGTAACTTTTTACCGATTTGATGAAAATCTGAAGTTACGTCAAAGAAGCTATTTAAAGCATATGGGGTAAGTTTCAAGTTGATATGTTGAGGGGTGTGGGAGACAACAGGGTAATTCGATTGCGGGGGATTAGGGGCCTGATCGATAAAATTTGGATGTAGGTTTGTTTTTTAGAGCTCGCCCAGATGTAAAGTCCTGGTAGGAAAACTTGGCGTGGCTCGTTCATGATAACGTGTCAACTCTGACGCGGTCGCACCCGGTGCGCTGCTAATTAATAATATGCTTATTCTCGTCCTTTGCGACAATCCTTTATTTAATTACACGAAAATGCCTTTAAAGTTTCGGCACTGACTCACTAAGACTCATCACTTATTTCACTAGACTGTCCCACTCTATTGACTGTTACTCTTGTTACTGACTTCCTTGTACTGTAATGACTGTCCAGATTTGCAGTTCAAGCAGCTTAGCTATTGCCCTATTGGCAAAATAGGAATTATGTGGTGCGCATATTTCCTCAGAAGATGAAGTTTGTTGAATCATGCCAATATCTTCCCCCATTCCTCCCAGTTTTTAGGAACACCTTTTGATATTTTCATCTGAAATTAACCAGAGCGATGCGTCGTGGTTACTTGCATCTGTGTTTGAAAAATAAACAAAATCGGAAAAATACAACAAAAGTTATAGCAAAAATGTACAAATTTCACCTCCCCTTGCCAATAAACTGCTTCAATATTTTTTACTAATTATGGTTAAAGTGACCCAGAACAACCAATCATGTGACTCTAATGAACAAATCCACATCAAATTTTTATCGAAGCGGATCCCCCACCCCCGCAATTGATTTACCTTGTTTTCTCCCGCAACCCAAACATATCAACTTGAAACTTACCCCATTGCCTAAAGAAAACTTTTTTGACGTGACTTTCGATTTTGTTTTGCAAACAAAAAAAATGTTCCAATTGGAAAGTTCTCCTAAGGAATATGCAGAAATAAAAGTTTTTCGGGCACCACGACTGTATTAAATTTTGGTACTTTGTATAGCAGCTTTCAGCCTTTGGGATACCCTGTACCACCTTATTGTAATCAAATCCGGTATACTGCTTCAGAACTCTAAAAGATATTTTGTTGCCAAATTTGGTTGCGATATCATAAACACACGAAACAAAACGTATTTTCAAAAAAAGTTTTTTTGACCGATCTGCCCCCTATGGGAGCTATCTGATATTGTCAACCGATTTACATAACATTTGGTACAGTGTTGAATATATCTAAAAAACTTTCGAATGCCAATTTTGGTTGCGATATCTTCATAAACAAACGAATTATCCATCTAAAACTTTTGGTATTTTTCGAGGTCCTCTAAAACGCCCGTATGGGAGCTATATAAATTAGCCCCGGGTATGCAAGTTTTGTCGAGGATATATTATATAGCTCACATAGGGGTGTTTCGGGGGATAAGGTTGTATAAGGCAAAGCGGCTAAGTGATCCTTAATAAAACAAATCAAGTCGACTCGTAAGTTTGCGGTGCAGGAGGTAAAGTGGCTAAGCAAATCTTAATGAGTCTTTGCAAAAAGCATAAGGCAACATGTTCCCACGACCCTTTGTAAGACGAAACTCGAACTGTTTTGCAGTAGCAAAAGCCTCCACGTGGTATCCTCTGGGTATCACCATGATGAATCATGGAGGTAGCTGATACGAGCCGGCGACAAATGTCATTCTCACACAGAAAACTAGTTACCCCACCATAAAACTCACCCACTCAAGAAACGATAAAACGACATTTAGCTTTAAATCAATGACACGATTCGGAACATAGATTATCTGCTCTCTCTCTCTCTGAAACTTCGAAACTGTCCCAAGTGTGCAGTGAGACGGAGCGTTACAAAATTTAATTTCTTAGACTATCTGATGTCAGATGGGTTGGGAAAGGCGATTTTAACACTTTCACTGGCCACTATTTTATCTACAGTGGCAATATACAAAAACGAACTAGTGGCGTTGGCATACTAATGACGAAAAGCATGAAACGCTCGCTCATGGGACTCAACCCAATCTCAGAACGAATAATTACGGCCAGACTTAAAACGAAATTCCGCAACATTACAGTAATCCAATGCTATGCTCCAACTGAGCCCGATCTAGATGATGCTAAAGATGAATTTTGCAACCTGTATGAAAACACTATTACTTATACTAGACTTTAACGTTAAAGTTGGCAACAACAACGAAAACCTTGAAAAATCCATGGGTAGGCATGGTCTCTCTGGCACAAAAAACAAAAACGGCAACCGCCTGGTAGAACTCTGCGAAACCTACAATCTTTATATCGGTGGGACTAAATTTCCTCATCTTGACATTCTTAAGTATACCTGGGAATCTAATGATGGTGACACTTAAAATCAAATCTAATTAGCAGGCGATTCTACAACTCGCTACTGGATGTCCGCACTAGGCGCCGTGTTGATGTGTATAGTAATCGACCATATATTAGTGGTTGGTAAACTCAGACTTCGCCCAAAAGTATTAGCCTAATACTATTAGGAGACAGCAGACTCCTTGTCCTTTAATGCAGAAAAGCTGAAAGATTTAAATACGTACACTCTATATCAAAGAGAAGCTCCAAATTGTATATCCAATCAGAGGTCTCAACCTTAATGGCAGCAAGTAAAAGACGCGTGCATGCGTACAGCCGAAAAAACTATTGGACGCCAGCCGTGGCGGCGTAAACCTTGGATAAGCGAAGAATCCTGGCTGCTAATTCAAAAGCGGCGAAAACTTAAATTCCGTACGTACAGCTTAAATGACCCAGCAGATCATAAAAGATAATTAATGGACTACAAAAATATTCACAAGCAAATAAAACGATCTGTCAAGAATAAGGGAAAATTATGCAAATGAAATTGCTAGCGAGGCCGAACGCGCAGCAAACTGTCACAACCTGCGCGGTGTATACAGCAGTTAAAAAGATTAAACACACCCAAACAAACCTCCCACCAAAAAAAGGAGTGGCAACCCCCCCCCCAACCAAGAACAGAACCCCGCCCCACCCCCCCCCACTTAAAAAAAAAAAAAAAAAAAAAACCATTCTAAAACTATAAAAAAAAAAAAAAAAAAAAAAAAAAGGTTGAAAAAAAACAAAAAAACAGGAGAAAGAAAGAAAAAAAAAAAAAAAAACAAAAAAAAAGGCAAAAACCAAAAGGAGAGTTGAAGGGGTTCAGAAGTTAAAAAAAAAAAAAATAACACTTTTGAACGCTATCCAGAAAATACTGTCATGCATAATAATAACGCCTAGTTAAGACGAGAGCAAAACAGCTTTAGACCAAACAGATCGTGTGTGGATCACATTAACTCTACGTATAATAGTAGAGCTACGTATAATAGTAGAGCTGTTGGCGGTTTTTCCATATGCTTTAATATAATATTATGTTTACGAATTATGAGATAAATGAAGTCTAGTATTAAGTTCAGTAGTATTAAGTTGGTACATTAAAATCGTCAAGTGTAACTGATCCCAATGCTTAAAGAAGAAGAAAATTGCAATTCTCGCTACGACCGTTTGGCTGCTGCAACTGTATGTTTGCAAAAGATAAGGTCACTTTTCATTTACCATTGAGCCGATCGCACGCACAGCGTATATCCGCGACGGCTATAAAACAAAAAAAAAAAAAAAATAAAACCTGCAAACAAAAGAAATTATACCAAATCAACATAACTGTGCATACACACGTGCATATTGGCCCTTGCTGTTATTTCCATCTATGCTTTCGGTACTTCTGCCGTTACATCGCTGCACTACACTATACGGAGCACCTCAGCTACTGCATAACCACATAACTGTGCACACACACGTGAACACCGGCCCTTGCTGTTACTTTCATCTCCTCTGCTTTCGGTACTTCTGCCGTTACATCGTTGCACTACTCTACACGGAGCACCGCAGCTACTGCATCACTCTTGCTGATGGGAAAAGACAAAAGGGAAGTGGAGAAAATTGGCAATTCAGCCCCACAGGTATTTGCTTCAGCCACAGGTATTTAGCGCATTTGTTGAAAGTTTCGGAAGTTTTTCGCCCCTCAAATATTTTTCGTGCTCTTTTTTCGTGCTTCTTTAAACTTTCCACATCTAATTATAATTAATTCAACATGAGAAAGGAATTGGTCGAAGAACTTCGTAGGAAGCGTGATGTTTGCTTCAGCAGCATCGTTCGCGTACAGAAGCAGCTAGCCGAAGGCAAAATCTCAATGTTGCCTGATGAGTTGGAGTGCCGGCTTGAAATTCTAAGCACACATATTGACAATGCGGGCACTTATCAACTTAAAATATAAGCAAAGGATCCAGAAGATAAATTTCGGGAAGAATTAGAGGAGGCCTGCATCAAATCCAAATCAATGCTCAAGGCAGCGCTTAAAAAAATGACACGTTCCCAAAGCTCGGCAAATGTGCAACACCCTTCACCAGCACAAACCCGCAGCAGGCTTCCATCTGTAGCTCTTCCAACCTATTGCGGAAATTATGCAGAATTTAAGAACTTCGTACGGTTGTTCGAGACCTTTGTAGATAACGATAATACTTTAGAAGATATCGAGAAATTCAATCTCCTTAAATCAAACTTGTCTGGTGAAGCTTTAGGTGTGGTAGGCGCATTCCAATTAACAGACGAAAATTACCCGAAAGCCTTAGCAAGGCTTAAACAACTGTACGATAACGACTGTCTGATATTTTCAAACCATATATCTGCTCTTTTCGAACTGCCAAGAATATCCGACCCTTCCGCTTCTGCTCTGCGAAAACTAATAGACTCAGTGTCGGCAATCTATGACTCGCTCAAGTCCATTGGCGATGATCATGCTATTTTAAATGGTGTTTTAATTCACATTGTTATGGGGAAAGTCGACACGGCGACCAAAAATAACTGGGAAGAGCAATTAAGCTACGATGAGCTTCCACTATGGACCACGTGCGAAGCCACGTTGAATCAACGCTATCAACATATGGTTGCTAAAGAAACCACAAATGCAAAATATTCGTCTACACAGTTCGGCCAAAACAATCAAAAGAAACCCGCTAATAAAAAAATTTATACCCTTGTCGCTTCTCACAACGACCAACAAGCAACCCAAATTTGTCTGTTTTGTAATTCCGAGGATCATCCCATAGAGAGATGCGGCCCCTTTTCAGCCCTCTCTGTTCATGAGAGGTTCAATTTCGCCAAAACGGCGGCAGCATGCATAAATTGCCTACGTAGAGGCCATACACTCACAAGTTGTAGAGCGAGAAAATGCCGAGTCTGCAACCGCTCACACCACACAATTCTGCATATGTACACTGCCAGCACAATCCTAACGTCACCACCACCCTCGCAGTCATCAACTGTGCAAGATCAGCCGCCTACGCCGCATTCTATGTACACGGCGGCGTCAGATAGAGTGATTTTGGCCACAGCAATTGTGCAAGTCAGAACCAACAGTGGTGAATTCGTTTTCGCACGGGCACTGCTCGATTCGGGGTCCCAAGTGAACTTTGTAACAGAAGATCTAGCGCAGCGCCTGCAGCTTAAAAGGGAGGCCGCACGTAAAAATGTGAGAGGTATTGGGGAGTCTAATGCTGAAGCAAAGAAGAAAATTCACATTACCGTCAAGTCGCGTGTCAGCTGCATTAAGTTCTCGGCCGACTTCTGGGTTATGCGAACCGTATCTGGTTCTCAGCCTGACGTCATCGTGAATACCAGCGGGTGGACGATTCCCAAAAGTTTAGAGCTAGCAGACCCAGGTTTCTTTAGGCCTCAAAGGATCGATATGCTAATTGGTGCAGAATCCTTTTTTGAACTTCTTTCTGTTGGCCAAGTCAAGCAGGGCCGTGATTGTCCAATCTTACAAAAAACGGTTCTTGGCTGGATAGTATCCGGAAGATGCGCCACTCGTACGTCATTAACCGCAAAAAGTGTAATGCACCTAAGCCATCAGGAGGAAGAACTATCCTCAATCGATAAAACGTTGCAAAAATTTTGGTCTATAGAAGATTTGCCCTCTTAAGTCCAAAGCTTTAACTCCTGAGCACCAACTTTGCGAAGAACATTTTAATAAAAATACTGTCCTTCTGTCAACAGGACGATTTGAAGTACGCCTACCATTTAAATCTGACCCAAAGACTCTAGGGTCATCCTACGAAGTTGCGAAACGTCGTTTCTTGTCGCTAGAGAAAAGGTTATCAGGTAACAGTCAGCTGCGAGAGCTGTATATCGAATTCATGAACGAATACGTGTTGTTGGGTCATATGTCCCCGACAGATAACAAAATTCCAAATACTCCTCACTACTTTATCCCACACCAGTGCGTACTGCGGCCCCAGAGCACGTCCACTAAGTTGCGAGTAGTGTTTGATGCATCTTGCCGCACATCGACGCAAGTAGCATTAAACGAGACTTTGATGGTTGGTCCCACTGTGCAAGAAGAGCTTTATTCTACGCTACTTCGGTTCCGTCTTAACAAATTTGCGCTTGTAGCAGATATTAAGAAAATGTACCGTCAAGTGATGATAAACGAAGCAGACAAGAACTTTCAACTCATAGTGTGGAGAAAAGATCCGTCTGAACCTCTGCAAATTTTTCGTCTAAATACCGTCACCTACGGTACATCTCCAGAGCCATTTTTAGCTATACGTTGCCTGACAAAGTTAAGCGAAATGGTAGAGCTCTCCCATCCTACTGCTGCAGATGTTATTCGACATGACTTTTATGTCGACGACATGCTGACGGGAGCCAATTCCGTCGAAAAGCTGTACGAGCTTCGATCTGAAGTAACTCATGTGCTTCAGAGTGCAGGTTTTGAACTAGCCAAGTGGTTTTCAAACTGCTCAGAGCTGTCCGCTAAGAACACCGAGGCTGTACCATTAGCCGCAGTCGGCGCAGACGTGACCAAGACACTAGGCGTTATGTGGTTGCCGCAGAAAGACGTTTTCCAGTTTAAATTGGATGACACATTCGAAAAACTTCGAGCAACCAAACGAAACATCTTATCAGTAACAGCCCGACTATTTGATCCACTTGGCCTTCTGTGCCCTTTAGTCACGAAGGCCAAGATGCTTTTGCAAGAATTGTGGCTGCAAAAGTTGGACTGGGACGAATCGATACCGATGCATCTTCACACGTCATGGCAATCTTTCAAGTCAAACCTGCATCAACTAGATGAGATCAAGATCAATCGATTCGTCCATACAGATACAGAGTTACCAACGCAGATTCACGGTTTCGCCGGCGCCTGCATATACGTCCGCCAAACTTGGTTCCTTCTGGTTCGAGGGGCCGCCATTTCTAAGGGAAACCGAAGATTGCTGGCCGACCAATCGTCATTTCGATGACCCGTGCAACCTTCTCACGACGGAGACCCGTAAATTCGCATTTGCTCTATTAGCCGATGTCCAGGAAAATGACTTGTTGAAGTCAATAGAGCGTTTTTCCTCTCATATAAAACTGCTTACAGTTTTTGTTTGAGTGTTCCGATTCATAAATAAGTGCAAACGCATGACATTGCCTATCCCCGCGGCAATTACGTCAAGCGAACTTTTATTCGCGTTCAATCAAATTGTCGAACAAATTCAACAATACGAATACAGGAAAGATATTGAAAAAATCCGGAAAAAGCTGACTCTGGGACCAAACCTTCAACGATTAAGTCCTTTCATGCACGACCTCCAGGAAACGTGGGGTACTTGTTCACTTTTGAGAGTTGGGGGTCGGTTACTAAATGCTCCTATCCCATACGAAGCCAAATTCCCATTGTTGCTATCAAAAAACTCCCAGTTTATTAAATCTTACGTAATACACTTACACAGGAGCAACTGCCACGCTGGTCCTCAAGCTCTCGTCAGTCTTCTACGAGAAAGAATCTGGGTGGTGAACGCCAAAACATTTTGCACCCGCACAGTACACTCATGTATCTCCTGTTTTAAATACAAGCCCCGACTGCTGACGCAGATAATGGGCAACCTACCAGCAGATCGCGTCCGAGCCTTCCGCCCTTTTTTTTATCTGTAGATTTCTGTGGCCCGATAAGCACAACGTTTCGAATTCGTGGCAAGCCTCCATACAAATTTTATGTAGCGCTCTTTGTTTGTTTTGCGTCAAAAGCAGTTCACCTAGAATTAGTTTCTGATTTAACCACTGATGCGTTTCTTTTGGCTTTCCAAAGGTTCGTCGGCCGACGAGGGATTCCACAGAAAATCCACTGAGACAAGGTCAGAGTGGCCGATGTCAGAATCGCTAACGGAGTGTTCAAGCGAGCTATACATAAATTGGCGCCTTTACCAATAACTTGAAGAACCGGGTTCCTTCAAAGGGGCCGGTGTTGGCGGTTTTTCCATATGCCTTAATATAATATTATGTTTACGAATTATGAGATAAATGAAGTCTAGTATTAAGTTCGGTAGTATTAAGTTGGTACATTAAAATCGTCAAGTGTAACTGATCCCAATGTTTAAAGAAGAAGAAAATTGCAATTCTCGCTACGACCGTTTGGCTGCTGCAACTGTATGTTTGCAAAAGATAAGGTCACTTTTCGTTTACCATTGAGCCGATCGCACGCACAGCGCATTTTTGTAATATCAAAACTCTTAACCTAAGTACTTGCCGTGTAATATAACTCACGTTTGCACACGTGTATCTTAATTATAAAAACTTAAATTAGAGACAAATACTGGAGTATACATAAGAAAAAACACATATGAAAAATAGTAAAAGCAAAACTAAATTAAATTGAAACACACTCATAAATTCCCAACTAATCCAATAGTGCACTACTGTATGTTCTCTCAAATTATAAAAAAGCTTATAATTTTTTTCAAATAGTTTTATTAATTTTCCTTGATTTGCTGGAAGGATTAAAAGTATTAGTATTTAATTTTATATTATAGCACCGAATAAAGATTTTTTAAATTTCATAGCAAAACAAAAAAACTTTTTCATGTCATAGTAACTTGTTTCGCGTATACCCAGAAAATTATTGGGCCTGTTCCGGTGTTCACTTTTAAGCAAATATTAATTTGTACTTTTTAGTACAAGGTATAAAAATGCTATCGAATTTTTTTTTTAATATTAATAAACTACATAAATTTATATATAAAGGAAAATATATTTAACTATTAAATATTATTCGTTGCTATGTTTTAAGAAGCTTCGATAGAAGCTTAATGCCATATTTTGTTACCAAACAATTACGTGAACAGGGGTGGTTTGCTTGTAAAACTGGTTTATAAAAATCGAATACACAATTTTTAAAACAAACTAATCTGTGAAAAATAAGTATTCTCTTCAAATTTGTTTCAGAATGTGTTAAGCTGAGAAAAATAATTTTTTAGATATTTCTATGCTGGAAGCTCGAAGTGAAAACATCGTTTGGCTCTAAATAATATAAATTTTATTTTGCAGGAACAATTTTTTGATGATTAATCTGTCTTGCTGTGCATTTTTGGTATGCTTTTTTTTTTAGTGCTTAATTTTTGCTATTTTTGAATTTGTACATTGACTTGTCTTTTAATTTAATAAATTATGTTTTTCAATTTAAACATTTTTTTTTAATTTTTTTTTTATAACTTATTAATTTCCAAAAAAATTTAAGATATTTTTTTAAGGAAGATCAAACTATTTTGAAGGGCAATTTATACTGCCGTACCAGCACCAAAATTTTAAAAAATTTCGGGCAAAACAAGTATCGTATTTAAGCCGGCATCTTATTGCTGTCAATTGCTAAAGCAAACACAATGTTTGAAGGTAGTTACGCCAGAAGATACCGAGGATTGACAACCATTTTCAGCAGTCAGTGGCTTTGGGTTTATCAATATTTAAGCGAAATATGGAGAAAACGTTGATGTTCAGGACTTGCTTCTAGACGCAACAACACTTTCACGTACAACGCAGAAAGTTGCAGAAGGAAAAAAAACCAAAAAATTTAGGAAGAAATTGTCGACATTTTGTAGATCATAAATAAACTGGTTAGCATAAATTTGGGAATGAAATCAATGGATTTTCAACGCTCAATAGGTGCTAATATTTTGAGAGTTCGGCATTACAAATATGGATAAAATAAAATTTAAACGTTGGAGAACAACACCCTTGGAGAACAACAAACGTTTGAATTTGCAGCAGCCATTTTTCTTTTAAGGAAAATTTAGAGCTGACGCAACTTGCAGAGGACGTAAGGATACTGATGTTGCTTCTATTTTATTGTTTAAAGAAAAATTATGAACAATGTAGATAACATTTAGGCTCACAAAAAATTTGTCAGAAAATAGTTGTCCGATAGACTCCGATGCAGAACCACCGAATCAATCAAAAGATGTAGATTTTTTCCCCCTTATTTATCCAAAAAACAAAAAGAAACACACCAGTAATTGAACTACAAATACATTGTAAGCTAAACGTGGAAATCAGCGATGGCTTTAATCAATAAAGTTTAATGCCATAGATTGGTGGAAAAATAATGAAAAATATTATCCGCACCAGTCGAAATTTGCACTAAAAGTGCACTCGATTCCAGCGGCAGAAAGAGAATTTTCATTGGCGGGAATATTATAACCGAGAAGAGAAACCGTCTCGGTCCAAAATCAGTAGATAGTTTAATATTTCTTCATTCATATTTCAAGAATTTTGAAAAATAAAAAAAATAATTATGTAATGTATGTAAATTACTTCGATAAAAAGCTTTTTTTCGGATCACATTAGTAAAACTATTGATAAAATAAAATTTATTTCATCCAAAGCCATTTCAGATACAGCTTCAATTAATATATATATATCTCGTCATTTTTAATTAAAATTTTAAATTTCGATGATAATTTGCAGCAATTTATAAAAGTAAACAAAAACAGGGAACAAGCAGCACAAACTCAAATACAGTTTTTCTACAATTGTTTCGTTTTTGCAGCAATAAAATAATAAAAATGTAATACAGTCGAGGCGGTGCCCGTCAGTGCAATACCCTGTACCTTTTTGCTCAAAAAAGATTTATTCCTGCATATTCTTACTAAGAATTTCTAATTGGAACATTTTTTTGTTGGTGCAAAACTATAATGATACCTATAAGTTCCGCAAATTTTAACCGGTTTTGATGAAAATCGAAATTTACGTCAAAGGAGTTATTTAAAGTATATGGGGTAAGTTTCAAGGGGATATGTTGAAGGGTGTGGGAGAAAACACGGTAAAATCGATTGCGGGGGTGGGGGGAGCTGCATTGATAAAATATGGATGTGGATTTGTTTATTAGAGAGGCACATGAATCAGCTTACCAAAATTGGTGGTTCTAGGTCATTTGTTACTATTATTACGTAGAGTCAAATATTGACGCAGTTTATTGGCAAGGGAGGTGAAATTTTTACATTTTAGGCTATAACTTTAGTTGTCCGATTTTATTGATTTTTTGATACAGTTTTTGTTTGGGTATTCCGATTCATAAATAAGGGCAAACGCATGACGTTGCCTATCCCGCGGAATTACGTCAAGCGAACTTTTATTCGACGTTCAATAAAATTGTCGAACAAATTCAACAATACGAATACAGGGAAGATATTGAAAAATCCGGAAAAAATTGTCTTGGGACCAAACCTTCAACGAAACGTGGGGTACTTGTTCACTTTTTAGAGTTGAGGGTCGGTTATTCTAAATACTCCTATCCCATACGAAGCCAAATTACTTCCTATACACAGGAGCAACTGCCACGCTGGTCCTCAAAGCTCTCGTCAGTCTTCTACGAGAAAGAATCGGGGTGGTGAACGCCAAAACACTTTGATACAACGCACAACGCTCACGTATCTCCTGTTTTAAATTACAAGCCCCGACTACTGACGCAGATAATGGGCAACCTACCAGCAGATCGCGTCCGAGCCATCCGCCCCTTTTTTTATCTGCGGTGTAGATTTTTTTTGGGCTTCGATAAGCACAACGTTTCGAATTCGTGGCAAGCCCCCATACAAATCTTATGTAGCGCTCTTTGTTTGTTTTGCGTCAAAAGCGGTTCACCTAGAATTAGTTTCTGATTTAACCACTGATGCGTTTCTTTTGGCTTTCCAAAGGTTCGTCGGCCGACGAGGGATCCCACAGAAAGTCCACTGCGACAACGCTACAAATTTCGTAGGAGCAGACCGACAAATGAAGGAGTTTCGAGCAAGGTGGAGCCAAGAAGCGGGCAGTATAAGCGCATTCGCAGCGAAGATCGGATGCGAATTTGCTTATACATCCCTCGCAGTGCCTCATTTCGGAGGACTTTGGGAAGCAGGTGTGAAATCAGCAAAGAGCCTATTCCTACGGACATTAGGGACCCCCTGCTTACGGCCGAAGAGCTCGGAACACTCCTAGTCGGCGTCGAGTCCGTGCTGAATTCAAGGCCACTTGGCGCACTAAGCGCCGATCCCAACGGACGGGGAGGCATTGACACCGGCGCACTTCTAGTCGGCGGACCTTTGGTATCACCGCCAGCCCCACCACTTTCAGACCAGACCAACCTAACCTCGGAGATGGCGCAGTGTCTGTCTCTCAAGCACAGCTTGCTGGTCGGCGCTGGTACCGGGAGTACGTGAACTCTGCAAGTGCGGGCCAAGTGGTTCAAGGAGGAAACCAACCTAGAGGTAGGAACACTTGTCGTGGTTGCAGAGGACAACGTACCGCCGCTGCAATGGATGGTTGGCAGAGTGATAGCCACACACGCAGCGAACCGACGGCAAGGTCAGTGGTGGCAGATGTCAGAATCGCTAACGGAGTGTTCGCAAGCGAGCTATACATAAATTGCGCTCTTTATCAATAACTTGAAGAACCGGGTTCCTTCAAAGGGGCCGGTGTTGGCGGTTTTTCCATATTCCTTAATATAATATTATGTTTACGAATTATGAGATAAATGAAGTCTAGTAATAAGTTCGATAGTATTAAGTTGGTACATTAAAATCGTCAAGTGTAACTGATCCCAATGCTTAAAGAAGAAGAAAATTGCAATTCTCACTACGACCGTTTGGCTGCTGCAACTGTATGTTTGCAAAAGATAAGGTCACTTTTCGTTTCGCGCTTTTGATACTATAAATAGAAATACAATATAGAGCGCCTTACACAGCTACGGAGTTCCTGCAAAATTATAGATATTATCCGCGCAATGTATTATACAACAGAGCAAACTGCACCGTAAGGTTTAAGGGAGAAAAGCAGCAACTCTTTCACAATTAATCAGGGCGTCCGGCCAGACAAATGTAGAAGCAGCAGATGGTATCCAATGGTGAATAAACCAAAAACTCTGTGACCTGGATTACGCTGATGATATCTGCTTCTTAACACACACGCTAGCGGGTGCCGAGGCGAAAATTACGAGCTTAGCGAACAATGCCTAGGCTGCTGGCCTAAAAATCAACCTCAGCAAAATTGAAGTCTTGCGTATCCAAGCACCTACATCAGCACCGCTCTCTATCCCACTCAACGGCAATATCACCATCAAAGAATTCTGCTATCTCGGTAGTCAAATCACTAAAGATGGAGGAGCCTTAACCGATATCACCTCCAGAATAAGTAAAGCACAACTCACAAAATCTACATCAGAGAACTTCAAGATTGCGTATAATCATGATTTCATCAATCACAAAAATTCATATTCACAAATAATCGCTCAGTAGCACTGTTCGTTTAATAAAAAAATGTAATACAGTCGAGGCGGCGCCCGACAGTGTAATACCCTGTACCTTTTTTCTCAAAAAGATTTATTCCTGCATATTCTTACTAAGAATTTCCAATTGGAACTTTTTTTGTTGGTGCAAAATGATATTGATACCTATAAGTTCCGCAAATTTTAACCGATTTTGATGAAAATCGAAATTTACGTCAAAAGAGTAATTTAAAGTATATGGGGTAAGTTTCAAGGGGATATGTTTAGGGGTGTGGGAGAAAACACGGTAAATCGATTGGGGGGGTGGGGGGTCTGCATTGAAAAAATTTGGATGTGGATTTGTTCATTAGAGGCACATGAATCAGGTTACCAAAATTGGGGGTTCTAGGTCATTTGTTACTATTATTACGTAGAGTCAAATATTGACGCAGTTTATCGGCAAGGGGAGGTGAAATTTTTACATTTTAGACTATAACTTTTGTTGTAATTGTTCGATTTTGTTTATTTTTGACACACAGATGCATGTTACCACAACGCATCGCTCTGTTAAGTTTCAGATTAAAATATTAAACGGTTAAGCTAAAAACCGCGAAACTCTGCTACGGGGAACGGGGAAAGATATTGACATGATTCAACAAACTTGATCTTCTGAGGAAATATGCGCATCAGCTGGTAAGGTTTCGTATCTCTAGCTCTTATAGTCTCCGAGATCTAGGTGTTCATACAGACGGACGGACGGACAGACGGACGGACAGACGGACATGGCTCAATCGCTACCCGAGGTTATGATAAGCATTTTGGTATAAAGGACTTGGGGTCTGCCACGCCTCCTTCTTGCCGTTACATACATTGCACAAATCTAGTATACCCTTTGTACCTATAGGTACAGGGTATAATCAGCGTCATGTGCTGTGTTAGCATTTATTCACTCAAAACGCATCATTCGCTTTTTTTCGCAAAGTTCTTCGTTCGCACATGTTTACTGGTCGTTCTGTTCAGTTTGTATATATGTACATATTTGATTTTTCCGTAATAACAAGTGGCGACGTATGTACATTTTATAGAAGTGGCAAATGTTGAGTTGGCTTCAGAACGGCAGAGCAAGCCTTTGTTTTAGAGCAAATAAGAACAAATTTGTACACCTTGCCGTCGCGGTACGAGGGAAGAAGCACAATGTAGAATACTCTATCCGAAACTTTTAAGGAAGATCAAACTATTTTGGAAGGGCATTTATACTGCCGTACCAGCACCAAAATTTTAAAAAATTCGGCAAAACAAGTATCGTATTTAAGCCGGCATTTATTGCTGTCAATTGCTAAAGCAAACACAATGTTTGAAGGTAGTTACGCCAGAAGATACCGAGGATTGCCAACCATTTTCAGCAGTCAGTGGCTTTGGGTTTATCAATATTTAAGCGAAATATGGAGAAAACGTTGATGTTCAGGACTTGCTTCTAGACCCACCACACTTCACGCAGAAAGTTGCAGAAGGAAAAAAAACAAAAAATTTAGGAAGAAATTGTCGACATTTTGTAGAGCATAAATAAACTGGTTAGCATAAATTTGGGAATGAAATCAATGGATTTTCAACGCTCAATAGGTGCTAATATTTTGAGAGTTCGGCATTACAAATATGGATAAAATAAAATTTAAACGTTGGAGAACAACACCCTTGGAGAACAACACACGTTTGAAATGCAGCAGCCATTTTTCTTTTAAGGAAAATTTAGAGCTGACGCAACTTGCAGAGACGTAAGGATACTGATGTTGCTTCTATTTTATTGTTTAAAGAAAAATTATGAACAATGTAGATAACATTTGGGCTCAAAAAAATTTGTCAGAAAATAGTTGTCCGATAGACTCCGATGCAGAACCATCGAATCAATCAAAAGATATAGATTTTTTTCCCCCTTATTTATCCAAAAAAAACAAAGAAACACACCAGTAATTGAACTACAAATACATTGTAAGCTAAACGTGGAAATCAGCGATGGCTTTAATCAATAAAGTTTAATGCCATAGATTGGTGGAAAAATAATGAAAAATATTATCCGCACCAGTCGAAATTTGCACTAAAAGTGCACTCGATTCCAGCGGCAGAAAGAGAATTTTCATTGGCAGGGAATATTATAACCGAGAAGAGAAACCGTCTCGGTCCAAAATCAGTAGATAGTTTAATATTTCTTCATTCATATTTCAAGAATTTTGAAAAATAAAAAAAATAATTATGTAATGTATGTAAATTACTTCGATAAAAAGCTTCTTTTCTCGGATCACATTAGTAAAACTATTGATAAAATAAAATTTATTTCATCCAAAGCCATTTCAGCTACAGCTTCAATTAATATATATATATCTCGTCATTTTTAATTAAAATTTTAAATTTCGATGATAATTTGCAGCAATTTATAAAAGTAAACAAAAACAGGGAACAAGCAGCACAAACTCAAATACAGTTTTTCTACAATTGTTTCGTTTTTGCAGCAATAAAATAATAAAAATGTAATACAGTCGAGGCGGTGCCCGACAGTGCAATACCCTGTACCTTTTTGCTCAAAAAAAGATTTATTCCTGCATATTCTTACTAAGAATTTCTAATTGGAACATTTTTTTGTTGGTGCAAAACTATAATGATACCTATAAGTTCCGCAAATTTTAACCGGTTTTGATGAAAATCGAAATTTACGTCAAAGGAGTTATTTAAAGTATATGGGGTAAGTTTCAAGGGGATATGTTGAAGGGTGTGGGAGAAAACACGGTAAATCGATTGCGGGGGGTGGGGGGAGCTGCATTGATAAAATATGGATGTGGATTTGTTTATTAGAGGCACATGAATCAGCTTACCAAAATTGGTGGTTCTAGGTCATTTGTTACTATTATTACGTAGAGTCAAATATTGACGCAGTTTATTGGCAAGGGGAGGTGAAATTTTTACATTTTAGGCTATAACTTTAGTTGTCCGATTTTATTGATTTTTTTGATACAGTTTTTGTTTGGGTATTCCGATTCATAAATAAGTGCAAACGCATGACGTTGCCTATCCCCGCGGCAATTACGTCAAGCGAACTTTTATTCGCGTTCAATAAAATTGTCGAACAAATTCAACAATACGAATACAGGGAAGATATTGAAAAATCCGGAAAAAACTGACTCTGGGACCAAACCTTCAACGAAACGTGGGGTACTTGTTCACTTTTGAGAGTTGAGGGTCGGTTACTAAATGCTCCTATCCCATACGAAGCCAAATTACTTCCTTACACAGGAGCAACTGCCACGCTGGTCCTCAAGCTCTCGTCAGTCTTCTACGAGAAAGAATCTGGGTGGTGAACGCCAAAACACTTTGCACCCGCACAGTACGCTCACGTATCTCCTGTTTTAAATACAAGCCCCGACTACTGACGCAGATAATGGGCAACCTACCAGCAGATCGCGTCCGAGCCTTCCGCCCTTTTTTTATCTGCGGTGTAGATTTCTGTGGCCCGATAAGCACAACGTTTCGAATTCGTGGCTAGCCTCCATACAAATCTTATGTAGCGCTCTTTGTTTGTTTTGCGTCAAAAGCGGTTCACCTAGAATTAGTTTCTGATTTAACCACTGATGCGTTTCTTTTGGCTTTCCAAAGGTTCGTCGGCCGACGAGGGATCCCACAGAAAGTCCACTGCGACAACGCTACAAATTTCGTAGGAGCAGACCGACAAATGAAGGAGTTTCGAGCAAGGTGGAGCCAAGAAGCGGGCAGTATAAGCGCATTCGCAGCGAAGATCGGATGCGAATTTGCTTACATACCTCCCAGAGCTCCTCATTTCGGAGGACTTTGGGAAGCAGGTGTGAAATCAGCAAAGAGCCTGTTCCTACGGGCAGTAGGGACCGCCCTGCTAACGGCCGAAGAGCTCGGAACACTCCTAGTCGGCGTCGAGTCCGTGGTTCAAGGAGGAAACCAACCTAGAGGTAGGAACACTCGTCGTGGTTGCAGAGGACAACGCACCGCCGCTGCAATGGATGGTTGGCAGAGTGATAGCCACACACGCAGGAACCGACGGCAAGGTCAGAGTGGCCGATGTCAGAATCGCTAACGGAGTGTTCAAGCGAGCTATACATAAATTGGCGCCTTTACCAATAACTTGAAGAACCGGGTTCCTTCAAAGGGGCCGGTGTTGGCGGTTTTTCCATATTCCTTAATATAATATTATGTTTACGAATTATGAGATAAATGAAGTCTAGTATTAAGTTCGGTAGTATTAAGTTGGTACATTAAAATCGTCAAGTGTAACTGATCCCAATGCTTAAAGAAGAAGAAAATTGCAATTCTCGCTACGACCGTTTGGCTGCTGCAACTGTATGTTTGCAAAAGATAAGGTCACTTTTCGTTTACCATTGAGCCGATCGCACGCACAGCGCATTTTCGTAATATTAAACTCTTAACCTAAGTACTTGCCGTGTAATATAACTCACGTTTGCACACGTGTATCTTAATTATAAAAACTTAAATTAAAGACAAATACTGGAGTATATATAAGACAAAACATATATGAAAATGGTAAGCAAAACTAAATTAAATTGAAACACACTCATAAATTCCCAACTAATCCAATAGTGCACTACTGTATGTGCTCTCAAATTATAAAAAGCTTATAATTTTTTAAGAGCAATCTGCGGAATGGAGATCTCATTGTACCTGCTCTTTGTAGATTTGGACGCGCTTTTGATACTATAAATAGAAATACAATATAGAGCGCCTTACACAGCTACGGAGTTCCTGCAAAATTATAGATATTATCCGCGCAATGTATTATACAACAGAGCAAACTGCACCGTAAGGTTTAAGGAGAAAAGCAGCAACTCTTTCACAATTAATCAGGGCGTCCGGCCAGACAAATGTAGAAGCAGCAGATGGTATCCAATGGTGAATAAACCAAAAACTCTGTGACCTGGATTACGCTGATGATATCTGCTTCTTAACACACACGCTAGCGGGTGCCGAGGCGAAAATTACGAGCTTAGCGAACAATGCCTAGGCTGCTGGCCTAAAAATCAACCTCAGCAAAATTGAAGTCTTGCGTATCCAAGCACCTACATCAGCACCGCTCTCTATCCCACTCAACGGCAATATCACCATCAAAGAATTCTGCTATCTCGGTAGTCAAATCACTAAAGATGGAGGAGCCTTAACCGATATCACCTCCAGAATAAGTAAAGCACAACTCACAAAATCTACATCAGAGAACTTCAAGATTGCGTATAATCATGATTTCATCAATCACAAAAATTCATATTCACAAATAATCGCTCAGTAGCACTGTTCGTTTAATAAAAAAATGTAATACAGTCGAGGCGGCGCCCAACAGTGTAATACCCTGTACCTTTTTCTCAAAAAAGATTTATTCCTGCATATTCTTACTAAGAATTTCCAATTGGAACTTTTTTTGTTGGTGCAAAATGATATTGATACCTATAAGTTCCGCAAATTTTAACCGATTTTGATGAAAATCGAAATTTACGTCAAAAGAGTAATTTAAAGTATATGGGGTAAGTTTCAAGGGGATATGTTTAGGGGTGTGGGAGAAAACACGGTAAATCGATTGCGGGGGGTGGGGGGTCTGCATTGAAAAAATTTGGATGTGGATTTGTTCATTAGAGGCACATGAATCAGGTTACCAAAATTGGGGGTTCTAGGTCATTTGTTACTATTATTACGTAGAGTCAAATATTGACGCAGTTTATCGGCAAGGGGAGGTGAAATTTTTACATTTTAGACTATAACTTTTGTTGTAATTGTTCGATTTTGTTTATTTTTGACACACCGATGCATGTTACCACAACGCATCGCTCTGTTAAGTTTCAGATTAAAATATTAAACGGTTAAGCTAAAAACCGCGAAACTCTGCTACGGGGGAACGGGGAAAGATATTGACATGATTCAACAAACTTGATCTTCTGAGGAAATATGCGCATCAGCTGGTAAGGTTTCGTATCTCTAGCTCTTATAGTCTCCGAGATCTAGGTGTTCATACAGACGGACAGACGGACGGACGGACAGACGGACAGACGGACAGACGGACGGACAGACGGACATGGCTCAATCGCTACCCGAGGTTATGATAAGCATTTTGGTATAAAGGACTTGGGGTCTGCCACGCCTCCTTCTTGCCGTTACATACATTGCACAAATCTAGTATACCCTTTGTACCTATAGGTACAGGGTATAATCAGCGTCATGTGCTGTGTTAGCATTTATTCACTCAAAACGCATCATTCGCTTTTTTTCGCAAAGTTCTTCGTTCGCACATGTTTACTGGTCGTTCTGTTCAGTTTGTATATATGTACATATTTGATTTTTCCGTAATAACAAGTGGCGACGTATGTACATTTTATAGAAGTGGCAAATGTTGAGTTGGCTTCAGAACGGCAGAGCAAGCCTTTGTTTTAGAGCAAATAAGAACAAATTTGTACACCTTGCCGTCGCGGTACGAGGGAAGAAGCACAATGTAGAATACTCTATCCGAAACTTTTAAGGAAGATCAAACTATTTTGGAAGGGCATTTATACTGCCGTACCAGCACCAAAATTTTAAAAAATTCGGCAAAACAAGTATCGTATTTAAGCCGGCATTTATTGCTGTCAATTGCTAAAGCAAACACAATGTTTGAAGGTAGTTACGCCAGAAGATACCGAGGATTGCCAACCATTTTCAGCAGTCAGTGGCTTTGGGTTTATCAATATTTAAGCGAAATATGGAGAAAACGTTGATGTTCAGGACGCAGAAAGTTGCAGAAGGAAAAAAAAACAAAAAATTTAGGAAGAAATTGTCGACATTTTGTAGAGCATAAATAAACTGGTTAGCATAAATTTGGGAATGAAATCAATGGATTTTCAACGCTCAATAGGTGCTAATATTTTGAGAGTTCGGCATTACAAATATGGATGAAATAAAATTTAAACGTTGGAGAACAACACCCTTGGAGAACAACACACGTTTGAAATGCAGCAGCCATTTTTCTTTTAAGGAAAATTTAGAGCTGACGCAACTTGCAGAGACGTAAGGATACTGATGTTGCTTCTATTTTATTGTTTAAAGAAAAAATTATGAACAATGTAGATAACATTTGGGCTCAAAAAAATTTGTCAGAAAATAGTTGTCCGATAGACTCCGATGCAGAACCATCGAATCAATCAAAAGATGTAGATTTTTTTCCCCCTTATTTATCCAAAAAAAACAAAGAAACACACCAGTAATTGAACTACAAATACATTGTAAGTTAAACGTGGAAATCAGCGATGGCTTTAATCAATAAAGTTTAATGCCATAGATTGGTGGAAAAATAATGAAAAATATTATCCGCACCAGTCGAAATTTGCACTAAAAGTGCACTCGATTCCAGCGGCAGAAAGAGAATTTTCATTGGCAGGGAATATTATAACCGAGAAGAGAAACCGTCTCGGTCCAAAATCAGTAGATAGTTTAATATTTCTTCATTCATATTTCAAGAATTTTGAAAAATAAAAAAAATAATTATGTAATGTATGTAAATTACTTCGATAAAAAGCTTCTTTTCTCGGATCACATTAGTAAAACTATTGATAAAATAAAATTTATTTCATCTAAAGCCATTTCAGCTACAGCTTCAATTAATATATATATATCTCGTCATTTTTAATTCAAAATTTTAAATTTCGATGATAATTTGCAGCAATTTATAAAAGTAAACAAAAACAGGGAACAAGCAGCACAAACTCAAATACAGTTTTTCTACAATTGTTTCGTTTTTGCAGCAATAAAATAATAAAAATGTAATACAGTCGAGGCGGTGCCCGACAGTGCAATACCCTGTACCTTTTTGCTCAAAAAAAGATTTATTCCTGCATATTCTTACTAAGAATTTCTAATTGGAACATTTTTTTGTTGGTGCAAAACTATAATGATACCTATAAGTTCCGCAAATTTTAACCGGTTTTGATGAAAATCGAAATTTACGTCAAAGGAGTTATTTAAAGTATATGGGGTAAGTTTCAAGGCGATATGTTGAAGGGTGTGGGAGAAAACACGGTAAATCGATTGCGGGGGGTGGGGGGCTGCATTGATAAAATATAGATGTGGATTTGTTTATTAGAGGCACATGAATCAGCTTACCAAAATTGGTGGTTCTAGGTCATTTGTTACTATTATTACGTAGAGTCAAATATTGACGCAGTTTATTGGCAAGGGAGGTGAAATTTTTACATTTTAGGCTATAACTTTAGTTGTAATTGTCCGATTTTATTGATTTTTGACCCACAGATGCATGTAACCACAACGCATCGCTCTGTTAAGTTTCAGATTAAAATATTAAACGGTTTAGCTAAAAACCGCGAAACTCTGCTACGGGGGAACGGGGAAAGATATTGACATGATTCAACAAACTTGATCTTCAGAGGAAATATGCGCATCAGCTGGTAAAGTTTCGTATCTCTAGCTCTTACAGTCTCCGAGATCTAGGTGTTCATACAGACGGACAGACGGACGGACAGACGGACATGGCTCAATCGCTACCCGAGGTGATGATAAGCATTTTGGTATAAAGGACTTGGGGTCTGCCACGCCTCCTTATTGCCGTTACATACATTGCACAAATCTAGTATACTCTTCGTACCTATAGGTACAGGGTATAAAAATCTGTGTAATCCATAGCTACTTTAGCTACAGATTCTGTTAGTATAGATTTTACTCTTCCACTTGGCATTTTTAATTCAATTTTTTGAATTTTAATGCAATTTGTACCAATTTACAATAACAGGAAAGAAGAAGAAAGTCAACTCATAAAGTCAACAGGAGGGATTCACGCTTTGGCCTGTTGACTTTTTCAACAAGTCCTCAATTCAACACAAAGCGTGAATACCCTAATTATAAAACTATTTTTCTTTAAATATATAAGAAATAAAATACATACAGTGACGTATTCACAGTTCGACTTCATCAAAATGACGAATATACTTAGGACATTCACGCTTTGTGTTGAGTTGAGCAGTTGAGGAATTGAGGACTTTTACAAAAACAAAATGTATGGCGAAATACAACCCTTCATTTCAACTCTCAACTCAGCTTTGCCCCAACCCAGACCCTAGTCTACTTTTTGCTGTTAAGTTGAGCAGAAAGTGTTGCATAATACGATAAATGCGGCGTTTTCAGCATTGAAATCATTTGTTATTATACCCTGTACCTATAGGTACAAAGGGTATACTAGATTTGTGCAATGTATGTAACGGCAAGAAGGAGGCGTGGCAGACCCCAAGTCCTTTATACCAAAATGCTTATCATAACCTCGGGTAGCGATTGAGCCATGTCCGTCTGTCCGTCCGTCTGTCCGTCTGTCCGTCTGTATGAACACCTAGATCTCGGAGACTATAAGAGCTGGAGATATGAAACTTTACCAGCTGGTGCGCATATTTCCTCAGAAGATCAAGTTTGTTGAATCATGTCAATATCTTTCCCCGTTCCCCCGTAGCAGAGTTTCGCGGTTTTTAGCTAAACCGTTTAATATTTTAATCTGAAACTTAACAGAGCGATGCGTTGTGGTTACATGCATCTGTGTGTCAAAAATAAATAAAATCGGACAATTACAACAAAAGTTATAGTCTAAAATGTAAAAATTTCACCTCCCCTTGCCTATAAACTGCGTCAATATTTGACTCTACGTAATAAGAGTAACAAATGACCTAGAACCACCAATTTTGGTAAGCTGATTCATGTGCCTCTAATAAACAAATCCACATCCAAATTTTATCAATGCAGCCCCCCACCCCCGCAATCGATTTACCGGGTTTTCTCCCACACCCTTCAACATATCGCCTTGAAACTTACCCCATATACTTTAAATAACTCCTTTGACGTAAATTTCGATTTTCATCAAAATCGGTTAAAATTTGCGGAACTTATAGATATCAATATCGTTTTGCACCAACAAAAAAATGTTCCAATTGGAAATTCTTAGTAAGAATATGCAGGAATAAATCTTTTTTTGAGAAAAAAAGGTACAGGGTATTACACTGTCGGGCACCGCCTCGACTGTATTACATTTTTATACCCTGTACCTATAGGTACAAAGGGTATACTAGATTTGTGCAATGTATGTAACGGCAAGAAGGAGGCGTGGCAGACCCCAAGTCCTTTATACCAAAATGCTTATCATAACCTCGGGTAGCGATTGAGCCATGTCCGTCTGTCCGTCCGTCTGTCCGTCTGTATGAACACCTAGATCTCGGAGACTATAAGAGCTGGAGATATGAAACTTTACCAGCTGGTGCGCATATTTCCTCAGAAGATCAAGTTTGTTGAATCATGTCAATATCTTTCCCCGTTCCCCCGTAGCAGAGTTTCGCGGTTTTTAGCTAAACCGTTTAATATTTTAATCTGAAACTTAACAGAGCGATGCGTTGTGGTTACATGCATCTGTGTGTCAAAAATAAACAAAATCGGACAATTACAACAAAAGTTATAGTCTAAAATGTAAAAATTTCACCTCCCCTTGCCTATAAACTGCGTCAATATTTGACTCTACGTAATAATAGTAATAAATGACCTAGAACCACCAATTTTGGTAAGCTGATTCATGTGCCTCTAATGAACAAATCCACATCCAAATTTTATCAATGCGGGCCCCCCACCCCCCGCAATCGATTTACCGTGTTTTCTCCCACACCCCTCAACATATCCCCTTAAAACTTACCCCATATACTTCAAATAACTTCTATAAAGTAAATTTCGATTTTCATCAAAATCGGTTAAGATTTGCGGAACTTATAGGTATCAATATCGTTTTGCACCAACAAAAAAATGTTCCAATTGGAAATTCTTAGTAAGAATATGCGGGACAAAAGGTACAGGGTATTACACTGTCGGGCACCGCCTCGACTGTATTACATTTTTTTTATTACGATCGTCGGCGACGCGCCGAGTTTACAAAAACAAAATACACACAATGTGTGCCTTCGCTCAACTCGCAGAATATTACAAAAACAAAATACACACAGTGTGCGATTTTTATGGCCCTACTCGAGCATCCTTTTTTCGACCTTTTTCTTGATGTTGTTGTAGTGCACTTTCCGTTATTTTTCGTGCCCACCGCTGCTGGATGTGCGATAACATGGCACACCTTAAATGCGCGGGTCTTACTGGACGTGTGCATGATTTTATACGTGAAAGCAAAGGTCTAAATTGGACCTGCATAACCTGCCGCGCTGCTGAAGTTGAAATGAAGGCATTTATGAGCCAAACTAGGCTCGGATTCAATGATCTGTACAAATATTTTAGATCATTGCAGGATAAGTTTTCATCCATTGCAAGTATGTTTGCGAACTTACAGCTAATGAGAGTTTCTCCCAAGCGTAAAAAGGCAAACATACTTGCCACCGAGGCTAGTCTAATTGTTTCTTCCAACTCAGCAGGGCTGGATTCTTCCCTAACTCCAAATCCGACGCAACTTACTCCGGTTCCAATCTCACCCGCCGTTGCTGAGGATCCCACTTTTGTCGTTGCTGTCGGCTCTGGCGAAATCTTACCCGTAACTGCACTGAAAGATTACAGCACTGCCAGCCCTGCTGCAATTTCTATCGCAGTCCCTATGGATGGTATTATGACTGAAGCATCTAACTCGGCCACTGTTCTGAGCGCTGTTCCTCCTTCAGTTGCTCCTCCTATTGTGAGTAACTTTTCTTCTTCGGTGCCTTCACATCCACTTATTGGCGTAGCACCAAGAAAATCGGTGTTCGTCTCTAGACTAATGCCCTCCACCTCTGAAGATGTTATCAAGCACTTCATTTGCGCCTACTAATACTATAGTGCATGAGTTTACTAAAAAACCTAAAAAAACTTTAGCCTCCAATGCTGCACCATCCGTTTCCGTAGATAACTCTATTCCAAAAAACTAATTACTAACCTTACCATTCATTACCAGAATGTTCGTGGGCTTCTTTCTAAGCTTAGTAGACTTTTAGCGTAGACTTTGATTCGCATGTTATTGCCTTTTCTGAAACCTGGCTTAATTCTTCTGTCTCTGGTTTTGAAATTTTTGTTAATTCCTATATAAGTTATAGGTCGTGGTGGTGGTGCTCTTTCCGTTATTTTTCTTGCCCACCGCTGATCATAACCATCACGATTCCTAGTTTTGAGATACTGGGACCTTTCCTCATATGCCTGTATTCCGACCAGAGGACATACTAATTGGGCTTGTGGAAAATCCGTCCTGTAGTTTAAATTTTACTACCCTAACTTTGTTGCCTTTTCCTTTATGGATCTCTTCAACTTTTCCCAACGGCCACCTTGCTGGGTGACCAATTTCATCCTTCAGTATTACTATTTGACCTTTTTCTATTATATATTTTTTGCTTCTTTCTTCTCTTTATTTCTTTGCTGTAATGTATGCAGATAATCTTCTTTCCATTTTACCCAAAATTCTTTTTTCATTCTTTGAATGAATTTCCATCGGTCTAAATTGCCTATTTTTTCCTGTGAGTCCGCCTCCACAGCATCCAATGTAGGTCTACCAATCAAAAAGTGTGCCGGCGTCAATACTTCATTATCGTCCATGTCATCCGAATGTGTAAATAAAGGACGTGAGTTTAAAACTGCTTCAATTTGATACAGCAATGTTGTCATTTCTTCGTATGTCAAATTATTATCACCTATAACCCTTTTTAGGTGATATTTTACGGACTTAACCCCGGCTTCCCAAATACCACTAAAATGAGGTCCTGCCGGCGGAATAAAATGCCATTGAATTTTTTCTTTTTCTAGGATTGGGGCAATTTTATTGTTGTTTTGAATTGCTCTAACGAATTCTTCATCTAATTTTCTTGAGGCACCCACGAAATTGGTTCCATTATCGGAATAAATATGGGCGCATCTTCCACGTCTCGCTATAAATCTTTTAAGAGAGGCTAAAAATGCGTCTGTAGTAAGATCACTGACCAATTCTAAATATAATGCTATCGTGGCCATACATATGAATACTGCTATATATCCTTAATACTTTTTTATTCCCCGATTCTTTGAACATTTAATGTGATATGGTCCTGCATAATCTACCCCCGTATTTAAAAAAGGAAATAACATTGTTATTCTATACTTTGGCAGATTTCTCATTATTTGTTCTGCTGTGTTTCGTCTATATCTCGCACATACCACACATTCTTTTATGTATTTCTTTTATGAATTTTTCAATCCAAATATCCAGTATTTCCTTTGAATATGATTTCTCATTAAGTTAATACCTCCATGCAAGGTTTCACAATGCGCCTTCTTTATTATTAAATATATAACATACAAAACACAATATAGATTCTTTTTACATCAATTTCAGTAACAAAAAATGGCGTACGTTAAAGTCGGGCGCAGACGACTTTGGGATACCCTGTACCACCACATTGCAATTAATTCCGACACATTGCTTAAAACCTTCAAAAGATATTTTATTCAGCAAATTTGGTTACAATGTTTTCTTAAAAAAAAGAAATCAGTCGAATTTTGCACCAAAAATTTTTTTGATCGATCGGTCCTATGGTGACTATATGATATAGTCAACCGATTTTGATCGAATTTAGTACACTGATTGGGAACTATAAAAAACTTCAGAGTTTGGTTCCGATATCTTCAAAACCAAACGAAACACAACGAATTTTGTAAAAAAGCGTTTTTTTGACCGATCGTTCCTATGGGAGCTATATGATATAGTCAACCGATTTTGATCAAACTTGGTGCAGTGCTTGGGTACTCTAAAAAACTTCTTAATGCCAAATTTGGTAACAATATCTTCACAAACAAACGAAACGCAACGAATTTTTTACAAAAAAACATTTTTTGACCGATTGGTCCTATGGGAGCTATATGATATAGTCAACCGATTTTGATCAAATTTAAAACAGTGCTTGGGTACTCTAAAAAACTTCTTAATGCCAAATTTGGTTCCGATATCTTCAAGACACAACGAATTTTGTAAAAAAAGCGTTTTTTTGACCGATCGTTCCTATGGGAGCTATATGATATAGTCAACCGATTTTAATCAAACTTGGTGCAGTGCTTGGGAACTCTAAAAAACTTCCTGTTGCCAAATTTGGTTACGGTATCTTCACAAACAAACGAAACACAACGAATTTTAAACAAAAAACATTTTTTCGACCGATCGATCCTATGGGAGCTATATGATATAGTCAACCGATTTTAATAAAATTTGCTACAGTGCTGGGGGTCTCTAAAAAACTTCCGATTGCCAGATTTGGTTATGATATCTTCATAAACAAACGAATTATCCATCTAAAACTTTTGCTTTTTTTCGAGGTCCTCGAAACACCCCTATGGGAGCTTTATAATGTAATCTCGATATCAAAAAAATGAAATAAACTTGTCTCCTATGGATTAATAAGGGATCTTATCTGAAAGTTTGGTTGCTCTAGCTCTTACCATCTCTGAGATCTAGGCGTTCATACGGACAGACGGACAGACGGTAAGACGGACAGACGGACATGGGACATCGACTTCTCGAGTCACACTGATCATACTTTAGGTAACTTTGGGGGTCTCCGACGTCTCCTTCTGTACGTTACATACATTTTCGGCTTGCACAAACACAATATACCCTTTGTACCATACGGTACAGGGTATAAAAGCGAAACGTGACCTTTATTTAGAATGATTGGATGCTTTACATGGAATTCCGCATTTGAATTTTGTAATCTACCCCCTACTCTTAATATACCATGATTATCCAAAAATGGATTTAGCCCTAATATCTTCCTTTGAGTTCCAATTTCTTTTGCCTGAATCAAACACCTTATTTCAGTTGTAAATTGGTTAGCTTGTTCATGCTTTATTATCAATAAATTCGCTTTTTTAAGTTCATTGATTGTCAAGTGTGGTGGGAAGACTTTTTTATACACTTTTATTTTTATAAATCTCAATATATAAGCCAATATCCTTTCTAATTTTTGTATGCAAGAATATTTTTGTGTTAAAATTTGCAAAGTGTTATTTTCATGAACTATTACTAGTGTATTAACTATAGTGTTATCTTCAGGTATTTTTTCCTTGGGCCAATCTTCTTCAGATTTTGACAGCCACTCGGGTCCCTCCCACCAAATCGGACAATTTTTTAATTTGCTCGGACAGATTCCTCTTGAAGCTACATCTGCTGGATTATCTTCAGATCTTACATGTTTCCAAACGATATGCTTACGTTTTCTTATCTCACCTGTTCTTCGTCTTATAAATTTGTCTCTGTTGGTTCCATTTTGAATCCAAGCTAAAGTAATAGTCGAATCACTCCATGCATGTAATTCCTTTGTTGTTGTTATGGGTTCATTTATTCTTTTCATTAATTTGACTAAGAGATGAGCTGCGCATAATTCCAATTTAGGTATAGTTTTCCTATTTTTCTTTGGGTTTACCTTAGTTTTGCTCGCAATTATGAATTACTCACTTTGGCATATACTACTGCTGCATATGCTTTTTCTGATGCATCAGCAAATCCATGCAGCTGAACTTGTAACTTAGTTTTTGTCTTAATCCATCTTGGTACTCTAATTTCTTCTAATAAGGCTAAATTATCTCTGTATGGTCTCCATTCAGACAATTCCTCATCCCAATTATGTTCAGTTAACCATAGCCTTTGCATAAATAGTTTTCCAGTCATTATAACTGGTGATAACCAACCTAATGGGTCATAAATTTTTGCCAACGTGGATAATACTTGTCTCTTGTTAATCTTTACTGAATTTTCAATATTTAATTTAAATTTATCTTGCAGAGGTTCCCATTGAAGCCCTAAGGTTTTTACTGACTCAGTTTCTTCAATATTTAACCCCTTTTTCTCCAATATCGTCTACCGAATCAATCATTTCTGGTTTGTTTGATATCGATTTTCTTAAATTAAATCCTGATTTGCTTAATTCACTGCAAAGCTGACTTATTATTTCTTTAGCTTCTCTTTTCGATTCTGCTCCTGACATTAAATCGTCCATATAGAAATCTTCTTTTACAATTTCTCCAATTTATTTATCTTTGCAGTTATGAGCTATATCTAATAATACCCTTGTAGCCAAATAAGGACTTTTGGGGACTTTCGCCATAAAAAGTGCAAATATTGTTTTTTATCCATATTAATTTTTTATACATTTTTTCTATGTCTTCTGATACAACAAACTCCCATTTACGCCATTTTAACATTATATCAAATATATCTTTTGGACTCTTGGACCAACCCACATGACATCATTTAGACTTTTATTATTGGTGGTTTTTGCTAAAGCGTCAAATACAACTCTTAATTCGGTGGTTAAACTGGAGTCCCTAATAACTGCTTGATGAGACAAGTAATATTTTCCCTCTTCTTTCGCTTCGATCATATGACCTAACTCTAAATATTCATTCATAAAATTTATGTAATCTTCTTTGAGATTAATGTTCTTATGAAGTTTCTTTTCCAAACCAAGAAACCTTGCTACAGCTTGTGGCTTAGACTCTCCCAATTCTTTCTCTTCTTTAAATGGAATAGATACCACGTATCTCCCGTTTGAATCTTAATACCCTGTACCGTATGGTACAAAGCGTATATTGTGTTTGTGCAAGCCGAAAATGTATGTAACGTACAGAAGGAGACGTCGGAGACCCCCAAAGTGTGACTCGAGAAGTCGATATACCCATGTCCGTCTGTCCGTATGAACGCCTAGATCTCAGAGATGGTAAGAGCTAGAGCAACCAAACTTTTAGATAAGATCCCTTATTAATCCATAGGAGACAAGTTTATTTTATTTTTTATTTGGGTTATATTATATAGCTCCCATAGGGGTGTTTCAGAGGACCTCGAAAAAAAACAAAAGTTTTAGATAGATAATTCGTTTGTTTATGAAGATATCATAACCAAATCTAGCAATCGGAAGTTTTTTAGAGACCCCCAGTACTGTACCAAATTTTATCAAAATCGGTCGACTATATCATGTAGCTCCCATAGGACCGATCGGCCGAAAAAATTTTGTTGTACAAAATTCGTTGTGTTTCGTTTGTTTGTGAAGATACCGTAACCAAATTTGGCATGAGGAAGTTTTTAGAGTACCCAAGCACTGCTCCAAATTTGATCAAAATCGGTTGACTATATCATATAGCTCCCATAGGACCAATCGGTCAAAAAATCGTTTTTTGTACAAAATTCGTTGCCTTTCGTTTGTTTGTAAAGATATTGTTGGCAAATTTGGCATTAAGAAGTTTTTTATAGTAACCAAGCACTGAACTAACTTTGATCAAAATTGGTTGACTATGTCACATAGCTCCCATAGGAACGATCGGTCAAAAGAAACGCTGTTTTTACAAAATTCGTTGTGTTTCTTTGGTTTTGAAGATATCGGAACCAAAATTGGCAGTCGGAAGTTTTTTATAGTTTCCAATCAGTGTACTAAATTTGATCAAAATCGGTTGACTATATCATATAGTCCCCATAGGACCGATCGGTCAAAAGAATTTTTTGGTGCAAAATTCGACCGATTTCTGTTTGTTTATAAAAATATCGTATCTTTTGGAGGTCTTAAGCAATATTTCGGACTTAATTGCAATGTGGTATGCGCCCGACTTTAACGTACGCCGTCTTTTCAATTAAATCTCTCTGCCGCCAAAAATATCTCTGTGGAGAAACCACATAAGAAGAACGATTTTGCACAATGTCATCGTTGCAAAAACTACGGTCACACACAACGATACTGTAGGAGGGCTTATCGCTGCGTAAAATGTGGGGAAAATCACGCCTCCACTGAGTGTACCAAAGCCCTTGACTAGCCTGCCACTTGTGTGCACTGTCATTTACCGCATACTGCAAACTACAAAGGCTGCCGGATCTGACAGCGTCTATCAAAACGACCCCAGGTGGCATTGAAGGAAACTCCCCGCCAACCAGCGATTATCAGGAGAAATCAGCCAGCCCCCTCATTTGCTCCTACTGGAGACATGCAAGAGAACCAAGTCCCTCAACAAACACAAACTTTGCCCATGTCATATGCCGACGCAGCCAAAGGCAGACGAAATGCTGCCACTGAAAACTGGTCAACAACCAAGTCTACTACCCAGAATCGGATTCTTCGGCCGTTTTGATCAATTTCTGGAGATGCAACGAGGCATGATGGAGATGCAACATCAGATCTTTAAATTACTGTCAATGGTAGGTCAAAATGACTGAAAATATAAAAAATGTAATCTGGAATGCGAATGGCATTGCCAATAAAGCTCTAGAGAAACTCATTTCTGCAGCAGAACTTTATTTGAATTATTTGGATATGAGCTATACACAGCGAACCATCCATCTAATAACCGCCGCGGAGGCGGTTTTTATTAAAAAGAAATACAAACATCGCCCAGTTCCTGCAATCTGCACGCCGGAGATGCAAGCCGCTGTGTTAGAACTTGAGACTGGACAGGGTGATGTCACCATCTCAGCCGTATATTGCCCGCCGGGCCTTTTTTGTGGTGCAGTTCTTTTCAGTCTACTTCTTCAGCAGCAAAGCCATCGACTCTTTGCAGCAGGGGATTGGAATGCGAAGCGCCCTTGTCGCACTATATCATATAGTCCCAATAGGACCGATCGGTCAAAAAAAATTTTTGGTGCAAAATTCGATTGATTTCTGTTTTTTTTTATGAAAACATCGTTACCAAATTTGCCGAATAAAATATCTTTTGGAGGTTTTAAGCAATGTGTCGGACTTAATTGCAATGTGGTGGTACAGGGTATCCCAAAGTCGTCTGCGCCCGACTTTAACGTACGCCATCTTTTGTAGTTGTGTTTACAAATCTGCCTTATCTTCTTTTTCCAACTCCCAAAACCTCTCTAAATCTTTAACTTCTATAGTTGTGGCCACAATGGTTCCTTTTCCATTTGATTTGGTACAACCCGAGTCAATCCACCCAAACTCGGTATTTTGACCTAAAAGACCATTGATTTTTGCTAACCCATCTTTCAAAATATACGAGTACAAATCTGTCCCTATAACCATATCTACCCGACTTGGCATATTGAATTGGTGATCAGTTAGCACATAGCCATTCCATTTGGACTTATCGATGTCCACAGACTTGATTGGTAGCGCCTTCATAAGTTTTGGCGGTTTTTTGTTAGAATCTCTTGTTTTTATGTATAACTTCACTTTAAATTTTGAAATGCTTAACTCCGTTGAGGATACACCGCTTATTTTCGTATGAGCTCTTATTTTGGGTAATCTAAGACTTTGCGCGGCTTCCTCAGATATAATCGTGCTTTGGGAACCATTATCAATTATTGCTCTCAATTGGTCATAGCATCCATCACCTGATTTTACATTGACAAGTGCTGTTGCTATCAACGCCTGATTTTGTGTAACGCACGTATTCACTTTTTCTTTCTTGTCTAAGTGAATCATTGCATGATGAGGTTTATTGCATTTTGAACACATATTTTCACTCATGCACCTCTTATTTCGTGAATGTTTTAAACATCTTAAGCACATTTCTATTCGTTTTGCTATGCTGGCTCATTCCCTTAAATTTATAACATTGCTTATATTATGTCCCACTATTATACATATCGGACAATTTTCTCATATATCGTTTTCTTTTTTGTAAATTTTTTCTCCCCGACTTTCAACGACCCTAAAGCATTAAGCCGTTGTTCCAGAAATTCCATGACATCTTCTGAATTTGTCTCACATCATTTTCATATAGTTGTAACGTTTCTCTGTCAAATTTTCTCAGAATCATGTAGGCAATATCGATTTCATTTGATAATTTACTTTTTATTTTAATCAAGTGGACTGATTCATTTATTGTACTGATGAACAGCTTAACATTATTTGCTGAATGGTTTTTTAAATATGGCAAGTCCAATAAACGATTCAGCTGGTTAGAGAATATTTTCCGTCTATTCATCATCCAATTTTAATAATTCCCAAGTGGAATTAAAATTATCTGCAGAGCCAACAAGCAAGTGAGAAACCATGTTTCTTGCTTCCCCTTTTAACGCGGATTTTAAATAATTGAATTTCAGGGATGGACTCAGATCCTCCCTTGATTGAATCAATTCATAAAACAGATAAGAAAACAAGTCCCACTCATTGGAATCCCCAAAAAGTTGGGTACCTGTATTTTTGGAGGTGTTGGAAATTCATAAAATTTTTTCAACAATTTTTGATGGACGTTTCCTTTTATTTTTTGTTCTAATATCTTTACAACACTTTGCATGTAAAATTTTAATCTCCTTACTTCTCTATTGAAAGTTCGTCCTGTGTCTCTAATAGATATTTTTTTAAATCATCAACCAGAAATTCAAACTCCTCCATTTTCATTTCCTCTTTAGATTTTCCTGCTGATACTTTGGCCCTTGCAACCTTTTGGGAATTTTCTTTCTTCTCTTTAATTTTTCAATAACCCCTACTCTCACCTCGTGCTGTCTAGAATTGAAGTACTCATGATCGACCACTCCAATTCCCAACAACGCGGCATAATTTGCCTGAAATTCTTTTTTTAATTCATCCAATCTAATTAAATCAACCTCTTTTCCGACCTCTATATTCCCAACCTCCTCCACCAATTTCGACTGCCTCTTTAGCAGCTTAATGCAAGCTAGACAACATTATTACAATCTATTATTCTTAAATTATATAATATGAGTACTATTCACTTATCTGTATCTTATCGCTATTGGAGCCGGTGATGATTTCTTCTATGTCGATGTTCCGCTTGTCGCGATGTAGGTGCACATTTACCTGCCGATGCAGATGTAGATGCAGATGCAGCTGTAGATGCAGATGTAGACGTCGATGTAGATGTAGTTTCCGCCTTGGAAAATAGGCTTTTGCCTGGTCGTTTACCACTTTTTTTTTTTTTTTCATTTTAACTCACTTTTCGATGTGGGCCTCGAAAAAACGCCCTTTTGTTTAATTTTTAATGTATTAAAAAATTCTGCTAACAGGGAGACATTTTTTTTTTTATCTCTCTTACCACTGGTGGGGGAAAAGACAAGTAATTTATTTGTAGCGATCTTTAGCTGCGTGTTTTTTGCACGACAGAATCCCTAAGGTGCTGGTTTAATCTGTGTCTCTTACCACTGGTGGGGGAAAACAACAGATACTCGAAGGACCAATGTTTTGTATTATAATGGTGCAAACCGTGTTAGCGTTTTTTTCAGAACTCATTTTTATTTCTTAAAATCCTAGCTTATATAGCACAAAATTTCTTAGCCTAGCTTATCTCAGTTGCTGCATTTGTTTGTTATTTGAGGCAGCAGAGGGCAAGGAAACAGGCGAAGGCCGAGGCGTTTGAATAGATTAAAATTCGTGAACTATCATGTGTGGTGGCCAAAAGCTTGGATCACATAATCTATGCTGTAATCAGGGTTGAGCTGGAGTCATCATTGGTAATGCCATAAGGCCACATCAGACCGTTATATTAATGATGAGTTACATTTTTTAATAGGGTTTTCATTTACCAAGTTTTTTGCCAGCCTGTTTTTGTGTCTGGCTAGACGCTCATTATATCTGCTAACGTGTTTGTTAATTTGAAGGTCCACGGTATCCAGATTGAGGTCGTGGTGCAAGATCGAATTCCTTACATACCAATCGCAACCAGTGATAAGGCGCAATGCCTTATTTTGGAACGTCTGTATACGTAAACGATTTGAGCGAGCCGCCATACCCCAGATCTGGATAGGGTACCTCCAAGTAGGCGCCACTATTGTGTTATAAAGCGCCCTTTTACACCGTAGAGGAAGAGGACTTTTTTATTTAACAGCCAAATTTTGTTCATTTTAAAGCGACAACTTTTGATCGTTTGGTTAATGTGTGATCGAAATGTTAGCCGCTTGTCAAGTAATACCCCAAGATATTTCGCTTCAATTTGTATGATGAGGGGCAGACTATCTAGCCATACTGCGGGTAGAGTCTTCCTCTTTAAAGTATATAAAACCGACTGACATTTGGCCGGATTTAAGGTAACATTCCATCTGCGAGCCCAGCTCTCAAGCATGTGGATGTACTTTTGTATCCCGTTAGCTGCTTCATACTCACAGGGTGTGTAAAATACTGCCAGGACATCAGCGTATGAACCGATTAGCATTTTTTCGTTCACTACAGCCTGCATTAAATCCGTTGGTGTAGGGATGTCGGTATTAGACAGGTTGTAGAGAAGCGACGCAAGAACGCTTCCTTGAGGTACCCCAGCTCTCATTAGCCTGGCAGTGGAAAGTGTGCTTTTGATTTTGACTTGGAATTTTCTGTCCTCGAGGTAAGACCGCAATATGCCAAAGTACGGAGCAGGAAGCAAGGTCTCTCTGTCAAACGCCTGTTTGACGTCAAAATATACCCCAAAACAGTATTCTTTGTCGTCGCACGCTTTAAGGATATGATTAGCCACTCTATTTACCTGCTCGACGGTACCGTGTCCTTCCCTAAATCCAAATTGATGGTCGGGTAGGAAATTGTTGTTCTCATTGATCCTCTTAGCCATCAATGTCTCCCAAACTTTGGCAAGAGTACGGAGGAGGCTGATTGGACGGTATGATTCAGGGTCCGACTCTTCTTTTCCAGGTTTCCTGATCATAGCAATGAGAGCGATTTTCCATTGGGCAGGGAAGTGCTGCGTTCTTATTATTGCATTGAAAATCAACGTAATGAAAAGAAGAGCTTTCCTTGGCAAGGCTCGCAAAGTGACATGACATATTCTGTCATGACCTGGGGCCTTTGACTTAGGAAGCTTTGTTATAGTTTCCTCAATCTCATTTAATCGGATTGGTCGAACAGGCAACGCCATTTGGAGTGGTGTTTTAATGAATCTGAGAGTTTGTCTTACTTCTTCATCCGTGGCCAGGTTAAAAGGCGTAAATCGCTCTTCGTGGTGCTGAGCAAATGTATCCGCTTGTTCCTCTGAATTTGAGCAGAAAGTACCATCATGACGCCTAAAAGGAACAGTTCGATAGGGTTGTCTCTTTATGTTTTTTGTCGATTTCCATAGGTTTAAGTTTATAATCCCGAGCCTCTTTTCTTCTGTCAAACGAGCTCTGTCTGAGAGTCTGAAGCTCCACTTTGAGCTCCCTTTCAACATTTTTCCAGACAGCCTTGTCTGCGGGGTGAAGGGTGGTCTGGAATTTCCTACGGAGTCGTCGCTTCCTAGAGAGAAGTCGAACTAGCTCAGGAGTTAGCTGCTTACCTACCTCATCCTGTCTGACAACTACTGGTTTTGGACTGGCTACAGCTTAGGTCAACCGCGTCTTCTAATTCTTGACCAGAGCATATCTCCATCTCTAAGTGAACCGAGTTTTCCAATGTACTCCGGAAGACTTCTAGGTCGGTCTTCTGGCTGATAAGTCGTTGCACACCTTAGAGGAGCGTAGGTGTTGTGTGAAGGGTAATGATCAGCCCAAGGTAATCACTGGGTAGGTCCCAAGTGTCTGTAATGGTGAGAAGCTGATCCGGGAAAGCTTGGTAAACCGCAAAATCCAGGCGGGAGGGAAGGCTGTTTGAGTTCCCGGGATATCTTGTAGGTGATCCAGTAGCTAAGACCTTAGCTTTTCTAGAAGTCAGACTGTTAACTAGTGCCTTCCCTCTACAACATTTGATTAGCCAGCTTTTTAAGCTTGAGAAACTCATTTCGAACGTGATTGTATAATACATTCGAGAAAAGTTTTCTGAATTTTAAAGCATGTTGGGCATGACCACCTAGTACCGCCACAGGTTGTCTTGGGCTTACCATATAACCTGTCAAAGTCACGACCAGTCAGCCCTGCACACTTTAAATGAATAACCTTGTCACACAACCAGCAAGTTAGGCAACGAAGCTTATCCCCATCAGACACATCTTTACTCATGCAAGAATCAAGGCAGCACGACATTATAAATGTCTATTTTAATGTTGCAAATAAAAAGTAATAAAGGAATGAAATGCACTGCCAAAAAGCATAAACAAGTCCACATTAACATAAAGTATTACAAGAACTTGTGAAAATCAAATAATGGAAGATTTAAATAAAAATAAACACCGAAAATAAATTAAAAAGTCAGAGCACGGAAAAAACACGTCTTACACCCTCAAGAGAACTTTCTAATTTTTCTCATATCTATCTTATCTTTACGTATTTACAATTTTTAGTTTCTTAATCATTTCCATGTTAGCATGCAGTAGGTAATATGTTCATGCGTGAACAAGTACAATTAAGCATTCTATAAAAATAAAACACGAGGATGCAATATACAGAAAACCATATAAATAAACAAATTAATGAAATGGTCGAAAATCGCGATCTCCTTACTGTTCGCCAATTCATATGGTTCCAAAGAAAATGGGTGCTTTAGGCATTAAAAAATAAAGTTTGGTCGTCGATTACAGATAGCTAAATGAAATAACTATTAAAGATAAATATCCGACCTCTAGAATAGACGAAATATTGGACAAGTTGGGTAGTTGTTAGTATTCTACAACAATAGATTTGGGAAAAGGATTCCATCAAATCCAAATGGAGGATGAA
The DNA here is from genome assembly GCA_018150985.1 of Chymomyza costata. Taxonomy (NCBI): domain Eukaryota; kingdom Metazoa; phylum Arthropoda; class Insecta; order Diptera; family Drosophilidae; genus Chymomyza; species Chymomyza costata. The sequence continues at coordinate 1,198,226 of JAECWU010000166.1, forward strand.
TCGATGGTGAAAACAGAATTTTCTACAAAACACGGTCATTATGAATATACACGCATGCCTTTCGTTTTGACCAATGCACCAACTACGTTTCAGCGCTGCATGAATAATTTGTTCGAAGATTTGATCTATAAATATTGTATCGTATACTTAGATGACATAATAGTATTTTCTACTTCATTGGAGAAACATATGGGCTACCTGACATAACCGCGCCTGCCATAACCGCGAACTATTTTTGTCATAAGCGCGACTTATGAAATATTAGTGAAATAAACGCGACTCTCTTAATTTTAATTTTGTCGTAAGCGCGACACCGAATTTTTGAAAAAATAGCAGTCGCGGTAATGTCAAAAATTTTCGTTATAAGCACGACATCCAAAAATTGAAAAATTTGCGTTCGCGCTTATAACGAAATTTTTTGACATTACCGCGACTGCTATTTTTTAAAAATGCGGTGTCGCACTTATGACAATTTATTTTGTTATTAGCGCGACAGCTAAATTTATAAAAATTTCGATTCGCGATAGTGTCGAAAAAATTCGTTATAAGCGCGACATGTGATTCATAAAAATGGCGTTTCGCAATATGGCAATTTAGTCTGCTCTTTGATTACGCGAGAAAAAGTGGAGTTGTTGGAAGTGTTACGCCAATCAATTAATTTTTTGGGATATACAAGTTGGGAAGATTGTATGGCAAACTTAATACGCGACGATGATAATGTTGTGCGTGTTAGAACGCCATCGCAAATAAATAATCGTGCTTTGGGAACCATTATCAATTATTGCTCTCAATTGGTCATAGCATCCATCACCTGATTTTACATTGACAAGTGCTGTTGCTATCAACGCCTGATTTTGTGTAACGCACGTATTCACTTTTTCTTTCTTGTCTAAGTGAATCATTGCATGATGCGGTTTATTGCATTTTGAACACATATTTTCACTCATGCACCTCTTATTTCGTGAATGTTTTAAACATCTTAAGCACATTTCTATTCGTTTTGCTATGCTGGCTCATTCCCTTAAATTTATAACATTGCTTATATTATGTCCCACTATTATACATATCGGACAATTTTCTCATATATCGTTTTCTTTTTTTGTAAATTTTTTCTGCCCGACTTTCAACGACCCTAAAGCATTAAGCCGTTGTTCCAGAAATTCCATGACATCGGACAACTTCTGAATTTGTCTCACATCATTTTCATATAGTTGTAACGTTTCTCTGTCAAATTTTCTCAGAATCATGTGGGCAATATCGATTTCATTTGATAATTTACTTTTTATTTTAATCAAGTGGACTGATTCATTTATTGTACTGATGAACAGCTTAACATTATTTGCTGAATGGTTTTTTAAATATGGCAAGTCCAATAAACGATTCAGCTGGTTAGAGAATATTTTCCGTCTATTCATCATCCAATTTTAATAATTCCCAAGTGGAATTAAAATTATCTGCAGAGCCAACAAGCAAGTGAGAAACCATGTTTCTTGCTTCCCCTTTTAACGCGGATTTTAAATAATTGAATTTCAGGGATGGACTCAGATCCTCCCTTGATTGAATCAATTCATAAAACAGATAAGAAAACAAGTCCCACTCATTGGAATCCCCAAAAAAGTTGGGTACCTGTATTTTTGGAGGTGTTGGAAATTCATAAAATTTTTTCAACAATTTTTGATGGACGTTTCCTTTTATTTTTTGTTCTAATATCTTTACAACACTTTGCATGTAAAATTTTAATCTCCTTACTTCTCTATTGAAAGTTCGTCCTGTGTCTCTAATAGATATTTTTTTAAATCATCAACCAGAAATTCAAACTCCTCCATTTTCATTTCCTCTTTAGATTTTCCTGCTGATACTTTGGCCCTTGCAACCTTTTTGGGAATTTTCTTTCTTCTCTTTAATTTTTCAATAACCCCTACTCTCACCTCGTGCTGTCTAGAATTGAAGTACTCATGATCGACCACTCCAATTCCCAACAACGCGGCATAATTTGCCTAAAATTCTTTTTTTTAATTCATCCAATATAACTAAATCAACCTCTTTTCCGACCTCTATATTCCCAACCTCCTCCACCAATTTCGACTGCCTCTTTAGCAGCTTAATGCAAGCTAGACAACATTATTACAATCTATTATTCTTAAATTATATAATATGAGTACTATTCACTTATCTGTATCTTATCGCTATTGGAGCCGGTGATGATTTCTTCTATGTCGCTGTTCCGCTTGTCGCGATGTAGGTGCACATTTACCTGCCGATGCAGATGTAGATGCAGATGCAGCTGTAGATGCAGATGTAGACGTCGATGTAGATGTAGTTTCCGCCTTGGAAAATAGGCTTTTGCCTGGTCGTTTACCACTTTTTTTTTTTTTTTCATTTTAACTCACTTTTCGATGTGGGCCTCGAAAAAAACGCCCTTTTGTTTAATTTTTAATGTATTAAAAAATTCTGCTAACAGGGAGACATTTTTTTTTTATCTCTCTTACCACTGGTGGGGGAAAAGACAAGTAATTTATTTGTAGCGACCTTTAGCTGCGTGTTTTTTGCACGACAGAATCTCTAAGGTGCTGGTTTAATCTGTGTCTCTTACCACTGGTGGGGGAAAACAACAGATACTCGAAGGACCAATGTTTTGTATTATAATGGTGCAAACCGTGTTAGCGGTTTTTTCAGAACTCATTTTTATTTCTTAAAATCCTAGCTTATATAGCAAAAAATTTCTTAGCCTAGCTTATCTCAGTTGCTGCATTTGTTTGTTATTTGAGGCAGCAGAGGGCAAGGAAACAGGCGAAGGCCGAGGCGTTTGAATAGATTAAAATTCGTGAACTATCATGTGTGGTGGCCAAAAGCTTGGATCACATAATCTATGCTGTAATCAGGGTTGAGCTGGAGTCATCATTGGTAATGCCATAAGGCCACATCAGACCGTTATATTAATGATGAGTTACATTTTTTAATAGGGTTTTCATTTACCAAGTTTTTTGCCAGCCTGTTTTTGTGTCTGGCTAGACGCTCATTATATCTGCTAACGTGTTTGTTAATTTGAAGGTCCACGGTATCCAGATTGAGGTCGTGGTGCAAGATCGAATTCCTTACATACCAATCGCAACCAGTGATAAGGCGCAATGCCTTATTTTGGAACGACTGTATACGTAAACGATTTGAGCGAGCCGCCATACCCCAGATCTGGATAGGGTACCTCCAAGTAGGCGCCACTATTGTGTTATAAAGCGCCCTTTTACACCGTAGAGGAAGAGGACTTTTTTATTTAACAGCCAAATTTTGTTCATTTTAAAGCGACAACTTTTGATCGTTTGGTTAATGTGTGATCGAAATGTTAGCCGCTTGTCAAGTAATACCCCAAGATATTTCGCTTCAATTTGTATGATGAGGGGCAGACTATCTAGCCATACTGCGGGTAGAGTCTTCCTCTTTAAAGTATATAAAACCGACTGACATTTGGCCGGATTTAAGGTAACATTCCATCTGCGAGCCCAGCTCTCAAGCATGTGGATGTACTTTTGTATCCCGTCAGCTGCTTCATACTCACAGGGTGTGTAAAATACTGCCAGGACATCAGCGTATGAACCGATTAGCATTTTTTCGTTCACTACAGCCTGCATTAAATCCGTTGGTGTAGGGATGTCGGTATTAGACAGGTTGTAGAGAAGCGACGCAAGAACGCTTCCTTGAGGTACCCCAGCTCTCATTAGCCTGGCAGTGGAAAGTGTGCTTTTGATTTTGACTTGGAATTTTCTGTCCTCGAGGTAAGACCGCAATATGCCAAAGTACGGAGCAGGAAGCAAGGTCTCTCTGTCAAACGCCTGTTTGACGTCAAAATATACCCCAAAACAGTATTCTTTGTCGTCGCACGCTTTAAGGATATGATTAGCCACTCTATTTACCTGCTCGACGGTACCGTGTCCTTCCCTAAATCCAAATTGATGGTCGGGTAGGAAATTGTTGTTCTCATTGATCCTCTTAGCCATCAATGTCTCCCAAACTTTGGCAAGAGTACGGAGGAGGCTGATTGGACGGTATGATTCAGGGTCCGACTCTTCTTTTCCAGGTTTCCTGATCATAGCAATGAGAGCGATTTTCCATTGGGCAGGGAAGTGCTGCGTTCTTATTATTGCATTGAAAATCAACGTAATGAAAAGAAGAGCTTTCCTTGGCAAGGCTCGCAAAGTGACATGACATATTCTGTCATGACCTGGGGCCTTTGACTTAGGAAGCTTTGTTATAGTTTCCTCAATCTCATTTAATCGGATTGGTCGAACAGGCAACGCCATTTGGAGTGGTGTTTTAATGAATCTGAGAGTTTGTCTTACTTCTTCATCCGTGGCCAGGTTAAAAGGCGTAAATCGCTCTTCGTGGTGCTGAGCAAATGTATCCGCTTGTTCCTCTGAATTTGAGCAGAAAGTACCATCATGACGCCTAAAAGGAACAGTTCGATAGGGTTGTCTCTTTATGTTTTTTGTCGATTTCCATAGGTTTAAGTTTATAATCCCGAGCCTCTTTTCTTCTGTCAAACGAGCTCTGTCTGAGAGTCTGAAGCTCCACTTTGAGCTCCCTTTCAACCTTTTTCCAGACAGCCTTGTCTGCGGGGTGAAGGGTGGTCTGGAATTTCCTACGGAGTCGTCGCTTCCTAGAGAGAAGTCGAACTAGCTCAGGAGTTAGCTGCTTACCTACCTCATCCTGTCTGACAACTACTGGTTTTGGACTGGCTACAGCTTAGGTCAACCGCGTCTTCTAATTCTTGACCAGAGCATATCTCCATCTCTAAGTGAACCGAGTTTTCCAATGTACTCCGGAAGACTTCTAGGTCGGTCTTCTGGCTGATAAGTCGTTGCACACCTTGGAGGAGCGTAGGTGTTGTGTGAAGGGTAATGATCAGCCCAAGGTAATCACTGGGTAGGTCCCAAGTGTCTGTAATGGTGAGAAGCTGATCCGGGAAAGCTTGGTAAACCGCAAAATCCAGGCGGGAGGGAAGGCTGTTTGAGTTCCCGGGATATCTTGTAGGTGATCCAGTAGCTAAGACCTTAGCTTTGTTCAAAAACAAACGTCTTTTATTTTTGTCATAACCGCGAGCTCGCGTTTGTGGCAAAACATTTCCTTAGCCCATTCGCTATTATAACAAATAAAAATGACATTACCGCGACAAATAAAAATCAATTTTTTTGGTGACGCGGTAATGGCAATTTGTTTTGCCATTAGCGCGACACTTGAAAACGTGATTTGTAATGTTCGCCCTTATAACAAAAAAAATTGTCATAACCGCGACACCAAACAATAATTTTTTCAGCTGTCGCGGTAATGTCATTTTTGTTTGTTATAATAGCGAATGGGCTAAGGAAATGTTTTGCCACAAACGCGAATTCGCGGTTATGACAAAAATAAAAGACGTTCGCGGTATTGTCATTTTTTTTTGTCATAACCGCGAATCCTATACAAAACTCGGTTTCGCGCTTATGACAAAAATAGTTCGCGGTTATGGCAGTACACCGCCGACAGCCAACTTCGAAGCTTAGAGCCGAGTTCAATTGTAAGAACACGAGAATTGTATGTGCTATTTTTAGATTTTCCTTTTTAACCTCTCTGCTCGCCCGCACCATGGCATTTGGGTTACACTTCTTAGAGTTTATAATGTCTTCGGGCTGACGGCCTTGGTTTGGTCTGTGTTGCGTTGAGACGTTTCTGAATGGACTTGGGCTCGATCGAACCAAAAAGACAAGCATTGGCGTTTGTTGTGACGTTTTTGTGTAAACTTGGGCTCGGCTTCTTGCTTTATGCACAGACCTAGGAACATTTTAGTTCAATCCCTACCCTAGGTTATGATAAGTATTTTATATAAATCTAGAATGTAACGCCTAGACCCTGACTGCAAAATAAATAAAAAGAAGCCATAATCATTGTGCTTGAACCAATTAATCAATCACCTTGATTTAAGTTTTATTTGAAAAATGCTAGATTTTACTGCCAATGATTTTTGATTACAAAAACATGAATCTAACTTTAATAGTAAAAAAAAAAATATTAATGCAAAATGCAAATCACACCAACCACTTTTAGGCGGGAAAGGGCAACATGCCGCTTGAAAACTCTGTTTAAGACTTAATTAGGGTCCTAAACAATCTGATGATAGTTGCTACTAAGTATCTTTTTCCAGCTCAATCTCTATGTTTTCTGTAGTAAATAACAATCAGCAATAGCGAAGCATTACCTAATCATAAAGCGTTGACAAAATCGAATACAGGCATTGCAGTCGAGCCAAATACGTTTTGCTTTTCATGCACGTTTGTGTATTTGTGAACAGGCAGTATTTAATGAAATATTTTACAACTTTATTATGATTTTTGTGATCTTTTAACATAAAGAAAAACATTTTTCGAGTTATTTTTTTTTAACATTGTTGCATCAAATCAGTTTACATAATTAACTTTATTTTATAATTAACTAAATTAAAAAAAAAAATCTAGATATGTTTACATATTTACATTTGTTTTCCCTAAAACTGTCATGTAAAATGATTAGTTGTTGTTTTTTTAGATTACAAAAAATAAATTGCATACTTATTTAAATAGAGAAAAAATAAGTCAAAAATGATGGTACAGAAATACATTTGATTTGAATCCCGAGCAAATTCAGTTCAGCGCTTGTTAGCCAAGGCCGGCAGCCCGAAGACATTATAAACTCTAAGAAGTGTAACCCAAATGCCATGGTGCGGGCGAGCAGAGATTGTTAAAAAGGAAAATCTAAAAATAGCACATACAATTCTAGTGTTCTTACAATTGAACTCGGCTCTAAGCTTCGTTGTTGGCTGTCGGCTATGTTCACAAATTCAGCCGCAGCCAAATTTGTAAATTTTTCGTTTCAGAGAATGCATACCCTTTTTATACCCTGTACCTATAGGTACAAAGGGTATACTAGATTTGTGCAATGTATGTAACGGCAAGAAGGAGGCGTGGCAGACCCCAAGTCCTTTATACCAAAATGCTTATCATAACCTCGGGTAGCGATTAGGGTTTGCAACCCCGGGATCCCGGGATCCCGAAATCCGGGATCCCGTTGCTTTTCCGAATCCCGAAATCCCGGGATTGAAATAACTAAGCCCGGGATTTAGCTTTTGTCTGAATTATATTTTGAAATTTTCGAAATACTGAAACAAACAATACAAACAATTTTGTCTTTTGCGTTTTTTTATTTCTTCTTTGCCTATACCAAAGTGCTAAGCAACAACACTTTCATATGCTTTGTTGGTAGACATTCACGACAATTCTATTTAATTCAGATTTTATTGTTGTTTTATGTATGATTTTGTTAATAAATAGTTTGAAGCTGCGAATTGAGAAACACTTCGAAAAATTAGAAGCAAATTAGTTTGCATTTGGACAAGCAAAGAAATAGATGAGCAATGTGTATTTTGAAGCTTTAATATTATTGTCTACAACTGAAGTTGACATAGATTTAGATAATTTGTTGAAAGGGTCGTGGTAAAATTAATTGAAATTTATATTCATAATTTTTTTTTTCTTTTCATTAAACTTTAAAAAATGTAATCTGCTTTTTTTACAATTAGGGTATCCACGCTTTGTGTTGACTTGAGGATTTGCGGACTTGAGGACTTTTACAAAAACAAAATGTATATCAAAATCCAACCCTGTGTTTCAACTCTCAACTCCACTTTTCGTCAACCCAGACCCTAGTCTACTTTTTGCTGTTGACTTGTTGAGAAAGTGTTGCACAATATGGTAATTCGCTGCCTTTTCAGCACTAATGCATTTGCCATTTTTAGCCATTTCGTGGTATGAAAAGCAACGAGTTACCTTCGGGATGTGGAAATGTATAATTGCATTCATGTCCTCATGATAATTATCTAGAACTTGATCAATTTGTGCGCCGCCACGCAAACCCATTGTCTCTGTATTATACAAAAGTTAGTTTTTCCACAATGAATTTGTTTTAGCAGACGAACCTTCAATAAAATTGATTTCATCCAAAGCCTTTTGAGCAACAGCTTCAATCAGCATAGACTTGACGCTCTGTCTTGGCATTTTTAAATATAAATTTTGATGATAACTTGCAGCAATTTATAAAAGTAAACAAACACAGAGAAGAAGCAGCACAAACTCAAATACGGTTTTTCTACAATTGTTTCGTTTTTGCAGCAATAAAATAATAAAAATCTGTGTAGTCCATAGCTACTTTAGCTACAGGTTCTGTTAGTATAGATTTTACTCTTCCACTTGGCATTTTTAATTCAACTATGATAATGTATAGTGTTTTTCATAAATAGTTCAATCCCGGGATCAATCCCGGGATCCCGGGATTTGGATAATGTAATCCCGAAATCCCGGGATTGAAAATATAACACGGGATTGCAAACCCTAGTAGCGATTGAGCCATGTCCGTCTGTCCGTCCGTCTGTCCGTCTGTATGAACACCTAGATCTCGGAGACTATAAGAGCTAGAGATACGAAACTTTACCAGCTGATGCGCATATTTCCTCAGAAGATCAAGTTTGTTGAATCATGTCAATATCTTTCCCCGATCCCCCGTAGCAGAGTTTCGCGGTTTTGAGCTAAACCGTTTAATATTTTAATCTGAAACTTAACAGAGCGATGCGTTGTGGTTACATGCATCTGTGTGTCAAAAATAAATAAAATCGGACAATTACAACAAAAGTTATAGTCTAAATGTAAAAATTTCACCTCCCCTTGCCAATAAACTGCGTCAATATTTGACTCTACGTAATGATAGTAATAAATGACCTAGAACCACCAATTTTGGTAAGCTGATTCATGTGCCTCTATTAAACAAATCCACATCCAAATTTTATCAATGCAGCCCCCCACCCCCGCAATCGATTTACCGGGTTTTCTCCCACACCCTTCAACATATCGCCTTGAAACTTACCCCATATACTTTAAATAACTCCTTTGACGTAAATTTCGATTTTCATTAAAATCGGTTAAAATTTGCGGAACTTATAGATATCAATATCGTTTTGCACCAAAAAAAAATGTTCCAATTGGAAATTCTTAGTAAGAATATGCAGGAATAAATCTTTTTTGAGAAAAAAGGTACAGGGTATTACACTGTCGGGCACCGCCTCGACTGTATAACATTTTAATATGTGGCTGCTATGACACTTTGCTATTGCGTTTGCATTTACACTTACAAATGCATGCATAAGAGGCAAAAAATACGAAGAAGAGAATTTAGCTATCATTATGCTGAACTGTTTCGCATCGTGCGCACACAACAAGAAATTTTTAGCCGAAACAAAAAAAACAGACTTTTGGTCAGTGCGTTGTCATTATTAACTGCAAGTTATAAGGCCACTGTTGCTAGTACTCTAGCTCTTAAGTTATTTTATTATTTAATATATTTGAATTAATTAAATATGTAAGTAACGATGAATTCACGAATGCCTAGGCACTCTTGCTACCACCTTTTTATTTCACCCTGCAAAAATGAGTCTGTTGGTACGCGATCAAATGCACGTGACGCAATCTTTTTGTTTGAGCAGAGCAAAACCACAAAATAGTACTGAAAAAGTTTTTGTAAACCTTCTAAATCTTTATTAAATAAATAAATAAAATTAACTGAAAAAAAACAACTTTTTCCTGACAATAAAAAGGGAAAATTTAAAAAATATCAGAAATGATACAAAATTAATTAAAAATATCCTTGGAGGAATTGATCTCTGTTCCATGGGATTGGGAGACAAACTCGCATTCCTCTAATCCATAGCCACTATTGTGTTACAGTTGCAAATATGCGTATACAAGCAAAAGCTGCAGTGAAAAAAAATTTAATACAGTCGAGGCGGTGCCCGACAGTGTAATACCCTGTACCTTTTTTTCTCAAAAAAAGATTTATTCCTGCATATTCTTACTAAGAATTTCCAATTGGAAAATTTTTTTGTTGGTGCAAAACGATATTGATACCTATAAGTTCCGCAAATTTTAACCGATTTTGATGAAAATCGAAATTTACGTCAAAGGAGTTATTTAAAGTATATGGGGTAAGTTTCAAGGGGATATGTTGAAGGGTGTGGGAGAAAACAAGGTAAATCGATTGCGGGGGGGGGGGGGCTGCATTGATAAAATTTGGATGTGGATTTGTTTATTAGAGGCACATGAATCAGCTGACCAAAATTGGTGGTTCTAGGTCATTTGTTACTCTTATTACGTAGAGTCAAATATTGACGCAGTTTATAGGCAAGGGGAGGTGAAATTTTTACATTTTAGACTATAACTTTTGTTGTAATTGTCCGATTTTGTTTATTTTTGACACACAGATGCATGTAATCACAACGCATCGCTCTGTTAAGTTTCAGATTAAAATATTAAACGGTTTAGCTAAAAACCGCGAAACTCTGCTACGGGGGAACGGGGAAAGATATTGACATGATTCAACAAACTTGATCTTCTGAGGAAATATGCGCATCAGCTGGTAAAGTTTCGTATCTCTGGCTCTTATAGTCTCCGAGATCTAGGTGTTCATACAGACGGACAGACGGACTGACGGACAGACGGACATGGCTCAATCGCTACCCGAGGTTATGATAAGCATTTTGGTATAAAGGACTTGGGGTCTGCCACGCCTCCTTCTTGCCGTTACATACATTGCACAAATCTAGTATACCCTTTGTACCTATAGGTACAGGGTATAACAATAACTAAGCAAAAGCAAGCATTGGTTCTGGCTGCGTTTGTGTTGATGTTCATGATGCATTGAGTTAAGAACGGCATTGCTTTTATATGAATGTTCCTTTTAAATTAAAAAATTACAAGTTCATTAAATAACATTAAAAATGTTTTTGTTTACAAATTTTTTTTTTTATTAAGCTTAAAACAATAAAGTGACAATAATTTGTAATGACAGCCTGAAGGCCTACGTTGCTCTGACTACAAACTTTTTATACCCTGTACCGTATGGTACAAAGGGTATATTGTGTTTGTGCAAGCCGAAAATGTATGTAACGTACAGAAGGAGACGTCGGAGACCCCCCAAAGTTACCTAAAGTATGATCAGTGTGACTCGAGAAGTCGATATACCCATGTCCGTCTGTCCGTCTGTCCGTCTGTCCGTCTGTCCGTCTGTCCGTATGAACGCCTAGATCTCAGAGATGGTAAGAGCTAGAGCAACCAAACTTTCAGATAAGATCCCTTGTTAATCCATAGGAGACAAGTTTATTTTATTTTTTTGATATCGGGATTACATAATATAGCTCCCATAGGGGTGTTTCAGAGGACCTCGAAAAAATCAAAAGTTTTAGATGGATAATTCGTTTGTTTATGAAGATATCATAACAAAATCTGGCAGTCGGAAGTTTTTTAGAGATCCCCAACACTGTAGCAAATTTTATCAAAATCGGTTGACTATATCATATAGCTCCCATAGGATCGATCGGTCGAAAAAATGTTTTTTTTACAAAATTCGTTGTGTTTCGTTTGGTTTTGAAGATATCGGAACCAAATTCGGCAAGAGGAAGTTTTTTAGAGTTCCCAAGCAATGTTACAAATTTGATCAAAATCGGTTGACTATATCATATAGCTCCCATAGGACCAATCGGTCAAAAAATCGTTTTTTCTACAAAATTCGTTGCGTTTCGTTTGTTTGTAAAGATATTGTTAGCAAATTTGGCATTAAGAAGTTTTTTAGAGTACCCAAGCACTGCACCAAGTTTGATCAAAATCGGTTGACTATATCATATAGCTCCCATAGGAACAATCGGTCAAAAAAACGCTTTTTTTACAAAATTCGTTGTGTTTCGTTTGGTTTTCAAGATATTGGAACCAAATTTGGCTGTCGGGAGTTTTTTATAGTTCCCAATCAGTGTACTAAATTTGATCAAAATCGGTTGACTATATCATATAGTCCCCATAGGACCGATCGGTCAAAAAAATTGTTTGGTGCAAAATTCGACTGATTTCTTTTTTTTTATGAAAATATCGTAACCAAATTTGCCGAATAAAATATCTTTTGGAGGTTTTAAGCAATGTGTCGGACTTAATTGCAATGTGGTGGTACAGGGTATCCCAAAGTCGTCTGCTCCCGACTTTAACGTACGCCATCTTTATAACTTAGAATTAACTACTACTTTATAATTATATAAAAAAAATAAAATAAAATAAAATAATAATAATAATAATGCTCCTTTTTATTTATATAAAATAAAATTTTAATTCCATTTTCATACAGGATTTGTTTATTGATATATAAAATATTATTAATATATACTAAGCAAAAGCAAGCGTTCGATCGAGATGTGTTGTGACGTTTTTGCGTTCACTTAGGTTCGGTTCGACCAAACCAAAAGCAAGGATCTGTGTTGTGTTGTGTTCGAGCAAAGCAAAGCAATATCAAGCAATTTCGAATTTCGTTTGTTTTTGCTTTGCATTGTGTTTCCGAGCCCAAGTCACGCAGAATCTTTTTCGAGTTTCGAACTCGGAGAGAATTTTCGCCTCTGTCTATTTGGTACTCTCTGGCGACTAGAAGATCTTTTGTACCATACCCATAAATTAAAGCAAAAGACTTTCCACTTTCCGCATGAATAGCAGTAGGTTTTTTGTTGGTATTGACCTAAGATGGAAGGGACTAATCCGTTCCTTTCCCAAGTGACAGGCCCTGTCCCATACCAGCGCCAATTTTCTGTAGATGGTATCTAACAGTGTGGTGGCCAGATAGGTAAGCTACCAGGAGTTTTAAGTCATCTCTGCCAAGACCTTTTGTCTTGATCATATCCAGGGGTTTGATGAGCGCTTTTGCTTGACGCAGCCCTGGTAAGGAGAACCAGTATCTCCTATGTTCTCCTGCACCCCATTTGTTTGCCATAGTTTTGATTGTGGACCAACCAACACCACAGAAGGGCGCAGGAGCAGTGGTCAGGGTAGAAGCACCCTGTCGTGCTAAATCGTCAGCGATCGTGTTACCATCCACTCCTGAGTGTCCAGGGACCCAACATGGCACGACTTTGTTCCGGGAGGACAGGGTTTGGAGGTAATTATGGCATTCTTTGACCATCCTGGAGGAGATGCTCCATGATGATAGTGCCCTAATAGCAGCTTGGCTATCTGAGTAGATACAGATGTTTGCACCCCTAGTTCCTTTACTAAGGATACTATGTGCGCAGATCTCTATGGCATGAATCTCTGCTTGAAAGATGCTGGGCCAGATGCCCATTGCACTACAGATTCTGGTGTTGGGCCCAACGACTCCAACACCTACACCCAGCTCAGTTTTGGACCCATCCGTGAACCATTGTTGCCACCGGAGGTTTCCACAGGGGCTGCCATCAGCCCAAGTCTCCCGACTTGGGAGAAGAGATCTAAATTTCTTGTTATGAAATAGTTCCGTGATCATAAGATCTGATATAGAGCAGATGGATACGTCAGGAAGGGAATATATAAGTGCGGCATGACCAGTGTCACTTGCTAAAAGTCCAGATGTGATCTGGATACGCAGTAGACTCTGCATGGTTGACTTTTGGATGAAAATGTGCAGTGGTATAAGTCCAAGGACTGACTCAATGACAGCTGTTAGACAGGTACGCATAGCTCCCGAGAGAGATAGGCAAACTAATCTTTGAAGCTTTCTGCACTTCTTAATGGCCACATTTTGCTGCGTCTTGGGCCACCACACAAGGGCTGCATATGTGACGATAGGCCGTACCATCATACGGTATATCCATTCTATAATATTTGGGCTGAAGCCCAAAGTATTGCCAAAGAATTTCCTACAAGCCCACATGGCTCGAGTAGCTTTGGAGAGCACTTGTTCTAAGTGGGAGTTCCAGTTGAGTCGTTTGTCTAGGACCACACCAAGATATTTGACCTGTTCTGAAAACTCCACCTCAGTGTTATTTATAACGAGGTTTTGAAGCCTAATGTTGTATCTCTTCGTGAAGGGAACAATCACAGCTTTCAGGGGGTTGATGTTAAGCCCTTCGCTTAGACACCAGTTCAGGGTTATCTGTAGAGCATTGTCCATCATCTCTATGATGGTGTTCTCATATTTATCCGTCACTATGATAGCCAGGTCATCTGCGTAGCCAATGACTTTAAACCCAGGAACTGTCAGCTTAGTTAACAGTCATCGATCACGAGAGACCATAGCAGGGGAGATAACACACCTCCTTGTGGACAACCTTTTACAGCTCTTATGCTGACTGCTGTGCCATCTAGAGATGCAGCTATGTTCCTCTGTCTCGGAGCATGGATTCGATCCATGCGATCACGTGTGGTTCTAAGTTTCTACGTGCCAGCGCTCTAGAGATAGAACCAAAGTCAGTGTTGTCGAAAGCTTCTTCGACATCCAGGAAGGCGCACAAATCTATGTTCTTGGAGTCAAAAGCGCTTTCAATATTTCTGACTAGGTGGTGTAAGGCAACCTCTGTTGCCTTCCCTTTGAATAAGCAAACTGCATTGGATGCAACGGGGTCGTGACTTGCAGTTTGTTTCTGATATGCAGGTCGAGAAGCCTCTCTACTGTTTTCAGAAGGAATGATGTTAGACTGATGGGTCTGTATGACTTGGGCTTATCTATTGGCCTATTGCCAGATTTAGGGTTGAAAACCACCCGAACTCTCCTCCAAGAGTGAGGTACGTATCCTCAGTCAAAGCTTGCTCTAAACAGACAAATCAGTGGGTTCAGAATGAAATCCAGAAATTTCTGTCACAATTAGGTGCCTCGAAAGGTTCAAAGAAGCCAATTGCCCATCTGACTTTTTCGGCATCAATTAGAGTCAGTGGTGATTTAGGGCTAAGGAAGGCATCTGATTCGCTTGAGGTGTCATTATCATATGATATGTTAGGTTATTTTTCTTTGTTGATTGAGGGTTGATTTTGTTAGGTTATGATTCGTTTCCATAACAATGGCTTCGAAATTGATTTGTGTGAGAAGTTCTTCGCAGTAGTTGGGGTGGTATGGTGGGATTATTTTATAGATGTGGTGGCTGCTGCTTGTGTGTAAGTTTTTGATCGGTGGGTATGACGGGAATGATAGATCCCAAAAGCAGTTTTGTAGTCAACCTTGTCTAAAATTTTAATAGCAGTTATTTCTTTTTGTTTAATAAAGGCTGGGCATGACTTGTCTAGAGGGCTGTGTTTGCCGGTGCTGGGAGGTTCATTTTTACAGTTTATGCATGCTTTTTCGTTTAGGAAACGTTCTTCTTTTGTTATGTGTTGCTCAGCGGAGCAGTTAAGACAAGATTAGGGGCTTTTACAGGTTAAAGTGGGTTGTCCAAAACGAAGGCAGTTTCGGCATCTGAAAGGAAGCGGAATGTAGGGACAAACATTGACTATTTCATACCCAATTGAAATTTTCTTGATTTGATTGAAGCAAAAGTAAGGATAAGGCCCGTTTCTTTTAGGCCGTCGTTGCCAGATTTCTTGATTTTGTAGACATCAGTTACGTTCTGCGATTTAAGTTCAAGCTGGATCTCCGATTTAGGAATATAACGTAGATCGTTGGAGTAGATGACACCCTTGGTGTAGTTTAGAGTATTGTGCATAGAGGCAGTATCCAGGTGATTTCCAAATTGAGTAAGTTTAAGTAGTTTTCGTGCTTGAGTCAAATTTTTGGTTATAATTAAAAGGGGGCCAGCTCTTGTTTTCTTGCATGAGACAATTTCGCCGCCGCAAGTATAATCAATATTTTTTGTATTAAAAATGGTGAAACATTTTCAAAACTGATATTGTGATTTTTTTTATAACTATATACTTGGGCTCATTTATTGACGTTGTGTCGAAGGACCACGAATTATCCGGAGGTCTAGACATTATTTTTGGTTTAGGGCTAATGCCCAGTATACGCAATTAGTTAGTTATCGAGCTATTTGTTTTTTGTTTTTTTTATATATAAGTCAAGCAATTTATATATTAGCTTGCGGTAATATGTACGCACAAAACAGTGTGTACACCCAGTATATAAGCAAAGATGCCAGTGGAGTCTTATAAATGCACTGTCACTGTCACAATTTTCTTTTTGCTTTTTCTATTTATAATTGAATGCAAACATGCACAACGATAAGCCGTATATGCCACAAAAGTGTACTTGTCCATAAATTGTTAATTAAATAAAACTTGGTTTTGCGCACGACAAATTAATTGTCCGAATAGATGTTAGCGCTGCCAACTCACGTCAAAGGTCGGTTAAAATATTATCATTCTCATCAGGATAGGGTACAATTTTTAATACTGGCACATGAGCACTATCTATTGGAATGTTTTTTTCTTTTTAACCATGATGAAGTTTTAATATTTAATAATTTTTCTGAATTTATATGTTTCAAATAAACTTGTTTTAACACTTTTGGATTAAATATTCCTAATCTTGTAAGTTGCCTTCCCATTTCCACATCTTCAATATACTCGGTGAAATGTTGTAAATTAAATATTAATATGTCAAGTTGTTGCCCCTTTTCCTTTTCTTCATTCAATTTATTAATAACATCCATTCCAGTATTTACCACCTGTATGTCATTAGTTTACACAATCAATCAACAATTGCAATCATATTGTTTTTCTTTCCTTCGAGTTTTTCTTTATCGTCTTGACCTAAAGTTCCAAACAAATATTTGTATGCAATTCCGACCGCATTTACTAATCCTTGTCTGCTTCTTTTAGCTATCCGTAGACCATTCATTTCTCTTTTCAATTTATCAACTAGATATACAACTTGTATTACTTCTTTAAATTGATTCGCTTTTTCTAAGAGCTTATAAAATGTTTGCAACTGTTAAAATTGTCAACAATATTACTGCTCTTACCGAAAAGCTCCGATCATCCTCAGATGACCTGCAATTATCATATTTACTTTTGTTAATTTTCTTTTGTTTCTTTAATTTTGATTTATAGTGTGTTATTTTTCTACCTTTATTGGTTTCTTCGAAATGCTTGCTGTCTATTTTCCTAATTTTACCCGTTTTGCGGAAAGGGTTAGTTGTCTTATTCTTAACTAATGGTGTTTGTCTAAATTTAGTAGTTACTTTATAATTATTTCGGCTGGTGTTCTACCTGTGGTATTATGCTTCGTTTTATGATTATAAGTATATAATATCAGTTCAAACTTTGTATATATATTTTCTATATCAGTTTCAGTTGTAATTATTCTTAATTTTTCGTTTATTGTTTTATGAAACCTTTCTATATCTAATACCCCATTTTTACTGGTAATTATTTCAATCTGTACTCCCTCTGGTTAATACCAGGCCTGTAAGGCTGCGCACATAAATGCTGAGTCTTTATCTGCTTTGATTACTTGTGGTTTTTCCATCTCACTGAAAACTTTCATTAGAGCTCTCTTTGTATCAAGCCAATCTCTGCTTTTTACCTCAACTAATGAAGCAAACTTGGAATAGACATCGATACATGATAAAAATTGTTGACTTCCCACCAAATGGAAGTCCACAACATATCTTTCTCTTATATTCAATATTTCAGGTGTGACTTCAAATGTCAACTTTGTGCTTCGATGTTCTGTTTTAGCGACGTTACATACTTCACATTCGCTTATGATGTTTTGTATTAATTTCTGATAATCGGGATAGTAGTATTTTTCCTTAAATTGGTTAACTGTCTTTTCTATTCCTGGATGTAATAATTTTGTATACTATAATTTTTTTTAAGTATAATTTCCTTGAATTCTGCATATGTTAATAAGTCGATCAGTTTTGTTGTGGATTTAATTCATTTTGTTGTATTATTTGGACTTATAATTTCTAGAGCTTGGTGAAAAACCGGGTAATTTGATTCATTGTGAAAATAAATGACACTCTTTTTAGTGCATACATTTGCTTTTATTAATTTTTTAGCAAGTTTCAAAGTCATTACTTTATAGGTGATCTTTAATTTTAGTTTATGGAAATAATGTGTAGTTTCTGTATTATCTTCATTTCCTTTGATAAATTCAATTTGTCTATTATAATAATTAATTGCTCTTTCGGTAATTAATTTAATTCATTATCTTCATGTGCACTATGTATAGTTGCGTTTACACTTTCTGCTGTTTCACCTAAGAAATTTTCGTCTTCTTTATTTAATAAAAAATTCTCATCATTGTCAATTGGTTTCTCTACTTCCAATTTCTCTTTTATTTTTATACGAGATAATGCGTCTGCTACATGATTTTCCTTCCCTGGTAAATATTTTATTTGATAATCGTATTCATTTAATTTGATCTTCCATCTTTGTAACTTCATATTGTGTTCCTTTATATTATTCAACCAGACCAATGGCTTATGATCGCTCAATATCTCGAATTTTCTACCGAAAAGATAGGAACGGAAATATTTTGTTGCCAACACTATAGCCAACAATTCTTTTCTATGGCCGCGTAATTAATTTCATGCACATTAATAGTACGACTAGCATCATTAATCTTAATTGATGCGCCCTTTTTCAACCCTGCTGTCATAGGTTTAGCTATGCTTGCAAAATTCGAAATAAACTACCTAAAAAATCCACATAATCCCAGAAATGATTTTATCTGTTTGGTTGTATTAGGAATGGTGAAATTTATTATTGCGCTTATTTTATTCGGGTTTGGTTTGATACCATCTGTAGTCACAACTTGACCTAAGAATTCCGTTTCTCGTTTCATGAATTTGCACTTGTCCATTTGCAATTTTTAAATTTGCTTGCTTCAGTTTCTTTAATACTCTCTCTAGTGATAACATATGTTTGGTGTACTGCCATAACCGCGCCTGCCATAACCGCGAACTATTTTTGTCATAAGCGCGAAACCGAGTTTTGTATGGGATTCGCGGTTATGACAAAAAAAATGACAATACCGCGAACGTCTTTTATTTTTGTCATAACCGAGAATTCGCGTTTGTGGCAAAACATTTCCTTAGCCCATTCGCTATTATAAAAACAAAAATACATTGATTTTTATTTGTCGCGGTAATGTCATTTTTATTTGTTATAATAGCGAATGGGCTAAGGAAATGTTTTGCCACAAACGCGAATTCGCGGTTATGACAAAAATAAAAGACGTTCGCGGTATTGTCATTTTTTTTGTCATAACCGCGAATCCCATACAAAACTCGGTTTCGCGCTTATGACAAAAATAGTTCGCGGTTATGGCAGGCGCGGTTATGGCAGTACACCGCCGACAGCCAACTTCGAAGCTTAGAGCCGAGTTCAATTGTAAGAACACGAGAATTGTATGTGCTATTTTTAGATTTTCCTTTTTAACTCTCTCTGCTCGCCCGCACCATGGCATTTGGGTTACACTTCTTAGAGTTTATAATGTCTTCGGGCTGACGGCCTTGGTTCGGTCTGTGTTGCGTTGAGACGTTTCTGAATGGACTTGGGCTCGATCGAACCAAAAAGACAAGCATTGGCGTTTGTTGTGACGTTTTTGTGTAAACTTGGGCTCGGCTTCTTGCTTTATGCACAGACCTAGGAACATTTTAGTTCAATCCCTACCCTAGGTTATGATAAGTATTTTATATAAATCTAGAATGTAACGCCTAGACCCTGACTGCAAAATAAATAAAAAGAAGCCATAATCATTGGGCTTGAACCAATTAATCAATCACCTTGATTTAAGTTTTATTTGAAAAATGCTAGATTTTACTGCCAATGATTTTTGATTACAAAAACATGAATCTAACTTTAATAGCAAAAAAAAATATTAATGCAAAATGCAAATCACACCAACCAATTTTAGGCGGGAAAGGGCAACATGCCGCTTGAAAACTCTGTTTAAGACTTAATTAGGGTCCTAAACAATCTGATGATAGTTGCTACTAAGTATCTTTTTCCAGCTCAATCTCTATGTTTTCTGTAGTAAATAACAATCAGCAATAGCGAAGCATTACCTAATCATAAAGCGTTGACAAAATCGAATACAGGCATTGCAGTCGAGCCAAATACGTTTTGCTTTTCATGCACGTTTGTGTATTTGTGAACAGGCAGTATTTAATGAAATATTTTACAACTTTATTATGATTTTTGTGATCTTTTAACATACAAAAAAAACATTTTTCGTTTTATTTTTTAAACATTGTTGCATCAAATCAGTTTACATAATTAACTTTATTTTATAATAAACTAAATTAAAAAAAAATAATCTAGATATGTTTACATATTTACATTTGTTTTCCCTAAAACTGTCATGTAAAATGATTAGTTGTTGTTTTTTTAGATTACAAAAAATAAATTGCATACTAATTTAAATAGAGAAGAAATAAGTCAAAAATGATGGTACAGAAATACATTTGATTTGAATCCCGAGCAAATTCAGTTCAGCGCTTGTTAGCCAAGGCCGGCAGCCCGAAGACATTATAAACTCTAAGAAGTGTAACCCAAATGCCATGGTGCGGGCGAGCAGAGATTGTTAAAAAGGAAAATCTAAAAATAGCACATACAATTCTAGTATTCTTACAATTGAACTCGGCTCTAAGCTTCGTTGTTGGCTGTCGGCTATGTTCACAAATTCAGCCGCAGCCAAATTTGTAAATTTTTCGATTCAGAGAATGCATACCCTTTTTATACCCTGTACCTATAGGTACAAAGGGTATACTAGATTTGTGCAATGTATGTAACGGACAGAAGGAGGCGTGGCAGACCCCAAGTCCTTTATACGCTTATCATAACCTCGGGTAGCGATTGAGCCATGTCCGTCTGTCCGTCCGTCTGTCCGTCTGTATGAACACCTAGATCTCGGAGACTATAAGAGCTAGAGATACGAGACTTTACCAGCTGATGCGCATATTTCCTGAGAAGATCAAGTTTGTTGAATCATGTCCATATCTTTCCCCGTTTCCCCGTAGCAGAGTTTCGCGGTTTCTACGCCGTTTAATATTTTAGTCTGAAACTTAACAGAGCGATGCGTTGTGGTTACATGCATCTGTGTGTCAAAAATAAATAAAATCGGACAATTACAACAAAATTTATAGTCTAAAATGTAAAAATTTCACCTCCCCTTGCCTATAAACTGCGTCAATATTTGACTCTACGTAATAAGAGTAACAAATGACCTAGAACCACCAATTTTGGTAAGCTGATTCATGTGCCTCTAATAAACAAATCCACATCCAAATTTTATCAATGCAGCCCCCCCACCCCCGCAATCGATTTACCTTGTTTTCTCCCACACCCTTCAACATATCGCCTTGAAACTTACCCCATATACTTTAAATAACTCCTTTGACGTAAATTTCGATTTTCATCAAAATCGGTTAAAATTTGCGGAACTTATAGATATCAATATCGTTTTGCACCAACAAAAAATGTTCCAATTGGAAATTCTTTGTAAGAATATGCAGGAATAAATCTTTTTTGAGAAAAAAAGGTACAGGGTATTACACTGTCGGGCACCGCCTCGACTGTATTACATTTTTATACCCTGTACCTATAGGTACAAAGGGTATACTAGATTTGTGCAATGTATGTAACGGCAAGAAGGAGGCGTGGCAGACCCCAAGTCCTTTATACCAAAATGCTTATCATAACCTCGGGTAGCGATTGAGCCATGTCCGTCTGTCCGTCCGTCTGTCCGTCTGTCCGTCTGTCCGTCAGTCCGTCTGTCCGTCTGTATGAACACCTAGATCTCGGAGACTATAAGAGCTGGAGATATGAAACTTTACCAGCTGGTGCGCATATTTCCTCAGAAGATCAAGTTTGTTGAATCATGTCAATATCTTTCCCCGTTCCCCCGTAGCAGAGTTTCGCGGTTTTTAGCTAAACCGTTTAATATTTTAATCTGAAACTTAACAGAGCGATGCGTTGTGGTTACATGCATCTGTGTGTCAAAAATAAATAAAATCGGACAATTACATCATTTGTTCCGTCATCATACTGTAGAATAGGGATGCTCGATACCGAAAAAAAAATTCGAATCGAAGTATTGAGTATTCCAAAAACTCGATACCGATTCGATTCGATTCTCCCGAAAAAGAATTCGAATCGAGGATATCGGTATCGACTTTTTTACGTTTTTTTACAGAAAGAATTAGAAGAATTAGAAGAATGAATAAATTCAGATAATGGTTATAAAATGAAACTAAGAATGATATAAACTTTTTCTTATTTAAATTTTATTCGCATTTTTTAACGGTGTCCACTCAACCGCCAAATGATACACGAAATTTAGCTCAAAACCGATACTAAGCAAATTGGTATCGGATCGACTATTAATCGAGAACCAAAATATCGGTATCGAATATTCAGTATCGACTTCGATATTCTCAATATTCAAAATATCGGATCGGTATCGCGCATCCCTACTGTAGAAGTAATACTTTCGACGAATCTCGTGGTAGCTTGGGTCACACACGTCATAAGCCTTGTTCAACCAAACAAATAGATTTTCGAATTTCCCCAATTTCGATTTCCATTCTCGGGCTCTGTAATTCACGTTGTAATATTTTATCATGTTACAAGCCAAGCTCGTGTTTCCGAATTTGTTGCCGTGCAGGAACGTCGCCAATGTGAGACGGTCGTGATAATTGAACCCCGAACACAATAGAATGGTTACAGCAAATGCTGGCCATTCGCTTATTGGCCAGAAGAACTCATCGATGCAGTTTTTCATTGTGTTGCGCGATCTTCGGTCCAACTGGATGATTTTAGCCAAATTTCTTTTGTGTATCATAGCGTTCTTGTCGGTTGGCGATTTTCAATGCTTTTCCATGAATAAACGTAATTCTAAGTTGGCTTTTTCCTTTTTTTCGGCATTGTCACAGCATTCCACCAATTTCGTCTCGTCGATTTCGGCGAAAAGGTGATAATTTGTCGGTTTTGGGCGTAATGGTTCGGTAATTATAGGCTTTGTTATCAAATTATTTATTTGCGATGGCGTTCTAACACGCACAACATTATCATCGTCGCGTATTAAGTTTGCCATAAAATCTTCCCAACTTGTATATCCCAAAAATTTAATTGATTGGCGTAACATTTCCAACAACTCCACTTTTTCTCGCGTAATCAAAGACCAGACTAAATTGCCATATTGCGAAACACCATTTTTATGAATCACATGTCGCGCTTATAACGAATTTTTTCGACACTATCGCGAATCGAAATTTTTATAAATTTAGCTGTCGCGCTAATAACAAAATAAATTGTCATAAGCGCGACACCGCATTTTTAAAAAATAGCAGTCGCGGTAATGTCAAAAAATTTCGTTATAAGCGCGAACGCAAATTTTTCAATTTTTGGATGTCGTGCTTATAACGACAATTTTTGACATTACCGCGACTGCTATTTTTTCAAAAATTCGGTGTCGCGCTTACGACAAAATTAAAATTAAGAGAGTCGCGTTTATTTCACTAATATTTCATAAGTCGCGCTTATGGCAAAAATAGTTCGCGGTTATGGCAGGCGCGGTTATGTCAGGTAGCCGTAAGCATAGGTCCTTTTATTTTATAAAAATGATTGCTCTAAATCTGATTTCGGTAGGCTCTTTCCAAGTTCCTATTCTTTAGTCGAAGCATTAAAAAAGACATATTATTATTTTTCACAATTGCTTTAAGAAATAACCAGAGGAATAACAAATAAATCAACATACATATCATCGTTCACCTTTGCCACACTACGACTCCTGAATTGTTTTTTGTTGATGGAAGAGACCACAAAAATAAAATATAATTTTTAATTAATAAGCACTGTAAATGGACGGTAGAAAAGGGCAGCACCAGCCAACGCAAAATAAAAATTTTTCTACGTAATAAAAATCAAAAATTAAAATTGTGAAACCGGTCAAAAAATATTAAAAATAAAAGAAAAAATATTTCCCTTGCAAATTAACGGAGTCTGCATGATCTAAAAATAGAACAACATATCGCTTCGTTTGGTGCGGCCCGCCCGTACCCACAAGCGGTGCGTTTTCTAAAAATAGAACCAACATTTCGTTTCGTTTGCTGCCGCCCGTCCGTATCAACAAGCGCTAAAATGAATTTGGGCGAGATGCGCATCCTATGTAGTTCTATATTCTTTGACAAAACCAAAAACAAACACTGTACATATCAGCACAATAAACAGTTATTAAACATTACAACAATAACGATAATTTACTGAAGGTTACAGAGAGTGCAACAATAGGGGGGCTTAAAAATAAAACGAAACGTGCAAAAACTCCAAACCAAAGAACAAGCGGCAAAAATAATAAAATGAATAGCGGAAAGTGTGAGAGTGAAAGAGACAGCGAGACAAACGAGCTTTGACTGGAAAGCTCGTTAACCCTTATGTGCGTGCACATATGTGTTTTCTCGTGCTATTTTTTTATTTCGCGCCAATAATACGAGCCCCGACCACTATTAATTCGTACGGCAAGCTTTTTTACCCGTATGCAATGTTTAACAGACGATATTTTCAATACTAAAGTACGATATTTTCAATACTAAAGTAGATAGCACATGCAAACCTATTTTTTTCTGAAATATCATTTTATTCTCTTAATTTTAGAAAAACAAATTTTTGTTGTACTTCAACAACAGCAAAAAAACAATAATTTCTTTGAATGCTTTGCTTAACTGACAAGAAAAATTTGACCAGTATTAATTCGTACGGTGCGTTAAATATTTACTATTTGATGAAACATGTTATTTTTTTTAAATATTAATATTGGGTAACATCGTCTTTTGCCTTTACAACACATTTACAACGCTTTGGCATAGATTTTAATAAATTCTGGCAATGTTCTGTTGAAATAGAGTCCCACATCTCTTTCAATTTTGTTTTTAAATCAGAAAGGGTTCTTTGAGGCTACTTTTTTAGGTTTCTTTTTATTATTCCCACACCATTATGCTTGCTGGGAACTTAACTGTCCTTTTAAGGCAGTCTTTATGGTACGCTTCAGTTTTGTTACGGATAACTCTCCTTCGCGCATCACCGATATTCACATCAAATTTAGCTTCATGGTTAAATATGATGGAGTTCGATTGCCTTTGAGTCCAAGACATCCGTTCCCGAGACCATTGTAAACGCTTCTTCTTTTGGCGAAGCGTAAGCAATGAGTTTTCCTTGGCCTAAGAGTAATTTAAGATATTGAGTATGTAACATAGATAGTCCCTATACATACTTTATAGAACTTATATCCAATATCTCGCAAGTGCAGGCGCGTCCACTTACGCTTAACACTTTTTCCGATTTTATCAGACCATTCTGATGCTAAATTTTTAAAACTTTGGCGACGATCAGCCTTCACAATTGTGGCCAGGGCTCTTTTATCACGATCTGTTATTGCCGATGTTCGGCCTCTATTTGCGATATTATTTTCAATATTACCATTTTTCTTAAAATTTTTTAACTATCCCTGAACGGACGACTTAGCCAGATTTAATTGCTTGGCTATTTCACCAAAAGTGTTCCCAGATTTATAATAATCTTAAACTAAGCTTCTTATTTCTTTTCAAATCGGCTTACCACGTGCCATCGTTGATAAACTTTGAATAATTTGAAGCAATAACCCATTTCTTACATTCTGCATTGCATAACTGTTTCCAGATTATGACTAGATAGTGATTATGTTACATTGTTTGCTTTTCTTTTGATCTTCTTTCAATTCTAAGCTAAGCTAACGCACCGTACGAATTAATACTGGTCAAATTTTTCTTATCAGTTAAGCTAAGCATTCAAAAAAATTATTGTTGTTGTCACTGTTGTTGAAGTACAACAAAAATTTGTTTTTCTTAAATTAAGAGAATAAAATGATATTTCAGAAAAAAATAGGTTTGCATGTGCTATCTACTTTAGTATTGAAAATATCGTCGGTTAAACATTGCATACGGGTAAAAAAGCTTGCCGTACGAATTAATAGTGGTCGGGGCTCGTACAATAAATTTCAATTTTATTATCAATTTCTAACTCATATACATATTATTTATTATTCATAATTTGCTTTATTTGCCAATAAAATGAGAATATTGCTTAAAGCTAGCTTAACGTATTAAATCAGAGTTTAGATAAGTATTCAATCTTTACAACTGAGAAATTAATTAAATTAAATATAAAAATATAATGGAGTTTGACTCAAATAATTAATGTTAAGGAAAAACAATGGCAAGAAAAAAAAAACCTTAATTATAGTAAAAAAAAAAAAGATTTTTAAATTAAGCAGGTTCCTAACTGAAGCTAGTACCCGTCAGCACGAAAGTTGTGCGATAAGTGATTTTTTATTCGCGAAATTGTTGATAGCGCGAGATATAAGTTCATCAATCTTTTTAATATTAGATTCATCATGCAGTCGTTTTGTCGCATAAAAGAATGGTCTATTAAGAATCATTTTTAATATTTTGTTCTGGGAATTTTGAATTTTTTGTAAATGAGTTCGCGCGCTGCTGCCCCATATCTCAGATCCAAATAACATTATAGGTAAAAATTTTGATTTATATATTATTTGTTTGTTGTGCAACGAAAGTTTAGATTTACAATTTATAAAAGGGTAAAGTATAGTTTTGTTAATTTTGTCAATAGTTTTACTAATGTGATCCGAGAAAAGAAGCTTTTTATCGAAGTAAACTCCCAAATAGCGAATGCAATTATCCCATTTTATATTCAATGCATTTAATTGTAGTTCTGTTATTGGAAGAAAACACTGTTTACGCTTTTTTTATTTATTTATTTATTTAAGATCAACATATAAATTTAACAGTTGATTAATACAAAAAATACAAATACAATTAATACAAAAACACAATAAAAAGAAACAATAAATAAAACTTATAATAAATAATATAAATAATATTATTAGGTATTTTGCCACTGACCCGGTGGGGGTATTTTATTTGCCAGATGGCCAGCTATGCCCCTACCCACAGCCAAATGTGGTCAGTGGCAAAACAAGTTGAATTTTGAATTTTTGTAAAATATATGGCTTTAGTTTTTGCAGCATTAAGTTTTATTTTCCACCGACAAAAATATTCGGATAAGGAACTGAGTGCAGATTGATGTTCAGAATGAACTACACTATAAGCTTCATTAGAGCAGTATAATAGCCTATTCACACTGGGGCACATTTAACATCTAACATCTTTTGTCGAAGATGTTGCGTATGAATTACCTGTTCCGTAAATTTCAACATCATTCCAACATCTTGTGGAAATGTTCCTATTTTATTGCGTCCCGATAAGAAAGTATTCGACTATTTTTCCGTGCACCTCTTTTTTTGTCATTCGCTGGAAAAAAAGACTGGCAATTTTTAATTCCAAACAAGGCGCCAAACCTCATATGTTTATGGAACTGGTACACAATTTAAATTGTGCGGCAATATACGGCTAAAAGTAGGGTTTGCAACCCCGGGATCCCGGGATCCCGAAATCCCGGGATCCCGTTGCTTTTCCGAATCCCGAAATCCCGGGATTGAAATAACTAAGCCCGGGATTTAGCTTTTGTCTGAATTATATTTTGAAATTTTCGAAATACTGAAACAAACAATACAAACAATTTTGTCTTTTGCGTTTTTTTATTTCTTCTTTGCCTATACCAAAGTGCTAAGCAACAACACTTTCATATGCTTTGTTGGTAGACATTCACGACAATTCTATTTAATTCAGATTTTATTGTTGTTTTATGTATAATTTTGTTAATAAATAGTTTGAAGCTGCGAATTGAGAAACACTTCGAAAAATTAGAAGCAAATTAGTTCGCATTTGGACAAGCAAAGAAATAGATGAGCAATGTGTATTTTGAAGCTTTAATATTATTGTCTACAACTGAAGTTGACATAGACTTAGATAATTTGTTGAAAGGGTCGTGGTAAAATTAATTGAAATTTATATTCATAATTTTTTTTTTTCTTTTCATTAAACTTTAAAAAATGTAATCTGCTTTTTTTACAATTAGGGTATCCACGCTTTGTGTTGACTTGAGGATTTGCGGACTTGAGGACTTTTACAAAAACAAAATGTATATCAAAATCCAACCCTGTGTTTCAACTCTCAACTCCACTTTTCGTCAACCCAGACCCTAGTCTACTTTTTGCTGTTGACTTGTTGAGAAAGTGTTGCACAATATGGTAATTCGCTGCCTTTTCAGCACTAATGCATTTGCCATTTTTAGCCATTTCGTGGTATGAAAAGCAACGAGTTACCTTCGGTATGTGGAAATGTATAATTGCATTCATGTCCTCATGATAATTATCTAGAACTTGATCAATTTGTGCGCCGCCACGCAAACCCATTGTCTCTGTATTATACAAAAGTTAGTTTTTCCACAATGAATTTGTTTTAGCAGACGAACCTTCAATAAAATTGATTTCATCCAAAGCCTTTTGAGCAACAGCTTCAATCAGCATAGACTTGACGCTCTGTATTGGCATTTTTAAATATAAATTTTGATGATAACTTGCAGCAATTTATAAAAGTAAACAAACACAGAGAAGAAGCAGCACAATCTCAAATACGGTTTTTCTACAATTGTTTCGTTTTTGCAGCAATAAAATAATAAAAATCTGTGTAGTCCATAGCTACTTTAGCTACAGGTTCTGTTAGTATAGATTTTACTCTTCCACTTGGCATTTTTAATTCAACTTGATAATGTATAGTGTTTTTCATAAATAATTCAATCCCGGGATCAATCCCGGGATCCCGGGATTTGGATAATGTAATCCCGAAATCCCGGGATTGAAAATATAACACGGGATTGCAAACCCTAGTACCTGAAGATTATGAACAATTTAGAGTCGAAACACAGGACAAATTACTAGATCCAGAAACGCTTAAAATAAAAATGATCGAAGAAATGAAGCGCGAAAACGAAATAATGTCGGAACAGAACACGACGCAATGTATAGTCACAAAAAGTTTGTCAAAAATCAAAATGAAAAGTTTAAATACAAGTGCTATAACTGTGGAAAAGTTGGTCATATGGCAAAGGATTGCCGGTCGAAGCCAAATAAAAACAAAAGAAATGAGTATAAAAGTGAAAACAAAAGCGCACCAAGATGAGCAACGTAGCAGTTGCAATGCAAGCATTCACTGGAAAAGATCAGTGGTGTCTTGACTTGTAGTGGCCATGTGGATCTAGGTAAAATTTATGATCCATGATCCAAAAGTCGTTACATTTATATATTTTAAAATAGGCATAAAAACTAAGCTTTGAGACAAACTTTAAAAACCGTTAAAGCTCTCATAGTTAGCAACCGCGCTCTTTAGGGGGTCAATGACCACTCTTAATCATGCGATTATGCTGTTAGCTTTTTTGGCGCAAACAGCATGGAGTAGGTTTAACCGAAGGAGAGAGCGAGAGGAAGGGCTTTCATATGCGTTATGCTTTCTTACTCTTTGTGCATTAGCAACTGAATGGTTAGTTTAAGTTTGGCAGTGCATAAGTGCAGTGGATGTTTTGCCGTTTTTTTTCTAATTGATTTTCATTTCGCGATATATACATATATGGGGTTTTTTTTTACCTAAGTGCATATAGATGTCGAATGGTTTGCCTTTTTATGCATAAATATTTGTTTTTGTGAAAAGTGCCCTCTTTGATGTATAAGCTGCTTGTGAGAGGTAATATGTCGATGTAGAAATATTCTGAGATCTAAGGTTTCTTGATTTTTAGGCCAGTTTTGGTGCGACACAGTGCGCAGCCCCTTTTGGCTGTAATTTAAATTTAAATTTATAGCGTCGACGTTTACCGGCATGCCCTAGAAACGCAGCCGAAACCGACGCAGAACCACCAACAATCGGAGCGACCACTGATGAACTGGCGACAACAACACAAACTATAGCCTCAACATTGGAATTTGTGCTCAGTGTCGTCACAACAGCAGCAGCAGCTTAAAGCGCTGCATTCCCCATCAACAACATCCACCGGCGTGCACTAGCAGCAACTCCCACAACGACGGCATAGCTTTGAGAGCTGCGCTCACCATATAAGCACAACCACTAAGGCGACCGTTCTAAGCAATGGTAGAATAAACAAGGTATGCTATTCCCGAAAAATTTTCGCAACTCAAACCTTATTTTAGTTTCGTTGATATTTTTCACGAGAAAGGTTGTTTCCGCGCATAGTTTGCTTTTCAGCATTTACCGTAATTTTGTGCAGCGGTAAAAATAAGCCACTCTAGTTGCAACCAGCAGCACAAAAAAATTTTTAATAAACTTTTCCCCCCACAAAAAAAAAAAAAAATGGTGGTTTTTCCCCCTTTCCTCTTTTTAAAAAAAAAAAAAATTTAAAAAAAAAAAAAATCCCAAACCTACCCAAACCCCCCCCCAAAAAAAAAAAAAAAAAAAAAAACCCACAAACCCCCCATTTTCAAAAAATGGGTTTTTATAAATTTATTTTCTTTTCTAAAACCTCCCCCCCCCCCCCCCCAAAAAAAAAAAAACCAAAACAATTTTTCATATGGTGTTTGTTTATGTGTTTATGAACATATGTTTATAAACAATCACACGTAACAGCAAGTAACCAAACCATATAGATATATATATAAAAGCACCAGAAAGAATATAAGAAAAACAGCTGTAGTAACTTTTGCTTGTTAGGAGATTTGTGTACGGATGGCCTAAGAAAAGGCATAACATGTAATTCCATAAGAGTAAATTCATAAAGTTTATTTTGTTATTATTAATGTGTTCTTTAAGCTTAATGTGCTTTTGGTTCTCTTAAATTGAAGCGAGAACAAAAGAAATGCTTATAATGTATCTTTTTCGAATAGTCTATAGTAATCCAAATTGAAACTTTGTATATCGTAATACTTTTGTTATTAGAGCTATAATTATACGGTGCCATTTCTATATATATATATATGTACGTATTTATATTTAAAGATAATTACTCTCATATACTAATGAACTTGAAATTCCCTAAAAAAGGTACACCATCGGCGATCGTTGAGCTCAAGGATTCGGCCTAAGGCGTACGAGTAAGTTGTGAGTGGTCGGAAACGACTAATAGTATTTTTTTTTGTTTGTGGCCAGTTATCTACGTATATACTCATATATATATATATATATTGTATACTCTTTTTTTTTTATATACTTAATGGCCCAATAATCATAAATATTGTCGAAACTGAATAATGTTAATAATAATAGTCTTAAGAAAATGAATGAAAATTGTAACCTATTTTAAGAATTAATTTTAAGTTTCGTATATATGTATATACCCCCAATTATTTTCTGAAATTATAACGTCGTCAATATGAATTGCTAAAGGAGTCTTTTATGTTCACTTGAAGTAGGATATGATTAGTCTGGCAGGAGTATGAAAACTCAATAGGTTGTTTAAGGGTCGAAATAGACGGCCAAGCCGTTTATCGGTAGACTTAGGTTGGGTGGGTAAAGACGGAACTCACTTCCATCGGAGTTCCCAAATAAGTATAGTAGCATAGTCCGTTTAAATGTTTCCCTTGTTTTGCTTTTTTTTTTTGTACCCCTTTGTATTCATTTAGTTTTTATTTATATATTTTGTCCATGTGCACCTAAAAATTTATGTTTAGTGTGTATCAGGAGGTAGTATTTAGGAAAAAACCCCCCCCCAGTCCGGCGAGATGAGCCAGAGCACAGCTAGAGGTGCACCGTCCCTGAATACTCTCTTGTGCGTCCGAGTTACATCTTCGGCGTGTGGGGCTCGACAGGCTTTTTACAAAGCTTTATAAACCAAATAACCCGAATTGCCCCAAAACAACAGCTCTAATTAAGTCCAGCCAAAACAATAGTTTTATAAATAACTTTAAAAAATCATCTTCTTATCCGCAACCATTTCCGAGGCTGCTTAAAGAATAGCGACTACTATATGTTATAATTTGTTTAAAAATATATGTATGTAAGTCGACTTAAGTTTAATCGGATAAAAGGTGTGTGAATGTTAAGAGGATTGATATTGGAGTTACGTAGGTTCAAAGATTACAAATTTTCTCTGAAATATACAGCTGATGTTAGTTTAGGAATTAGCGATCTCTTTTAATCATAGGTTGATAGGACGACCAAATTATATTCAGCTAGTATAATCAAAGAGGATTTGTGACGAAAGATGTTTAAAGATATAACTAAGAATCAGTTTTCGGAATTGCTACTTGCTAAACCATACGATTTAGAGGTACACCAATTAATGACTTAGTACACTTTAAACAGCAATAGAATAGAAATAAATTTCAGTTTTTTTTGTATGCTGCTATATATTATATTTATAACAATCTATTGAGTGTTTTCATGTACCTTTTTGACCCTTCATGTTTGAAAAGAGTGAACAATAATTTTTTTGGATTGTTGATACAATTTTTGTGAGTTTTTTGGAACAATTGCGTTTGATAGTGATTTTTGTAATTTTATTAGGTTGTTTCTTTTTGCTAAATTTTTGTGTGCACTGAGTTGAGTCCCTAAGTTGATATATTTACACCATTTTTCTTATTTTTGAACATTATAAATATTTATTAATTAATCAATATTCGTATTGTTAATTATTATCAATAATCATTATTATTTAGGTTTTCATAATATTATTATTAATAATTAATAATTTATATTGATTAATTATTTATATATTTATACCCAAATCACTTTAAAGAAATGTCTCTCCGTCACAGTAACGAGGATATCGCCCGTAGTGCCGATACAAATAGTATTCCGTGTGGCGTTTGCCGCGAAAGTATTGGGAGAGAACAGTTGATAGCTACAACTAATTGTAGACACCTTTTCCACGAAGTTTGTATTAAGGAGTTCCTTAAAAGTTCCAAGTTATGCCCAATTTGTAAAGCAGACTGTCAACCAGAGCAGCTTCGCTTTAATGGAGGCGAACAAACTTCCGAAACTGCACGACTTACTCAAAATACTTTAAATGTTGATTCAGGTCCAAGCTCGAGAGGCAGAACCCAGTATAGGGGCAGAAATATCCGTGGTGCAACCCCTAAGAGCGGCATGCAGACTAGGTCTCAGGGACAAAACAGGGATAACTATGGACCGCGAGATCAGTCAGATCCAAGAGAACGTAACAAGCTACATACACTCTATTATACAAGCGAAGCAAAAAAGTATGATGGATGAGTTAGGATCTCAGATGCAAAACCTAAATATTGACAGGGCGAACATAGAAGGCATAAAAGAAAGATCAGAGGCTCCATCAAGATTATCAATGGATATGCCACAGGCATTTCAATTTCAAAGAGAAGATGACGGTAGGCAGCATCCTTCTACAGTAAGTATTCAGCCAGAGAAAGCCGCGGGCATTTTAGCAAGTTGGCGTCTCAAATATGACGGGTCTAAAGACTCATTATACGTAGAAGAATTTCTTTATAGAGTACGCTCCCTAACCGCTCAAACTTTAAATAATGATTATGCTTTGTTGTGCGATAACTTGCATTTACTATTTATAGGAAAAGCAAGTGATTGGTTTTGGAATTTCCACAAAAAAATTTCCAATTTTCATGGCAGTCCTTTTGTTCAGCGTTCAGGGATAGATTTGATGACGCTAAAGATGATTTCGATTTGTGGGAACTGATAAGAAAACGGAAACAAAAAGAAAACGAATCTTTCGATGATTATCAGTCTGCAATGGAGGAATTGGTAGCACGTCTCCCAGATGAAATAAGTGAACAGAAATTTATTGATGTCTTAAAGCGTAATGCTAAAACTTCGCTTAGGTATGAACTTTTACATCTAAAAAAATGTAATGCAGTCGAGGCGGTGCCCGACAGTGTAATACCCAGTACCTTTTTTCTCAAAAAAAGATTTATTCCTGCATATTCTTACTAAGAATTTCCAATTGGAACATTTTTTTGTTGGTGCAAAACGATATTGATACCTATAAGTTGCGCAAATTTTAACCGATTTTGATGAAAATCGAAATTTACGTCAAAGGAGTTATTTAAAGTATATGGGGTAAGTTTCAAGGCGATATGTTGCGGGGGGTGGGGGGGCTGCATTGATAAAATTTGGATGTGGATTTGTTCATTAGAGGCACATGAATCAGCTTACCAAAATTGGTGGTTCTAGGTCATTTATTACTATTATTACGTAGAGTCAAATATTGACGCAGTTTATAGGCAAGGGGAGGTGAAATTTTTACATTTTAGACTATAACTTTTGTTGTAATTGTCCGATTTTGTTTATTTTTGACACACAATTGCATGTAACCACAACGCATCGCTCTGTCAAGTCTCAGATTAAAATATTAAACGGTTTAGCTAATAACCGTGAAACTCTGCTACGGGGGAACGAGGATAGATATCGTGATTCAACAAACTTGATCTTCTGAGGAAATATGCCCATCAGCTGGTAAAGTTTCGTATCTCTAGCTCTTATAGTCTCCGAGAGACGGACATGGCTCAATCGCTAGCCGAGGTTATGAAAATCATTTTGGTATAAAGGACTTGGGGTCTGCCACGCCTCCTTCTTGCCGTTACATACATTGCACAAATCTAGTATACTCATTGTACCTATAGGTACAGGGTATAATAAATAGTCTTCGAGAACTAAGAGAAGAAGTGAGAAAGCATGAAAATTTCTGTAGGGAAACAAACGCAATTCTATCCCGCCCTAAGTTTGGTAGGCCCAATATTTCAGAGATTTTGAGCGAGGAAGAAGAAATAGAAGATGCCAATATCTCAGAGATACGCCGCAATAAATTCAAATGTTGGAATTGCGATAAGCCAGGGCACCGTTTCGACGATTGTATGGGGGAAAGGAAGGTTTTTTGCTACGGATGTAGCGCTAAAAACACTTATAAGCCCCAATGCAGCAAGTGCAATCCGTCGGAAAACCCAAAGAAGGATGCGCAAACGGAACCAAGTTTGACGCATCCAGAACCAACCAGGAATTAGAACATGAACATAATTTAAATAACTCGGTATTATTAGAACAACAACAGGTAGCTGCGGATTGTCAATCCCAACGAATAATTTCAGTTTGCAATACTGCAACCCAAACCGAGTCAGTAGATGAGATTACGCCAGATGTGGCGGACGAAATGAATAGTATGTGTTTAAGACGTAAACCAAAACGCTCAACACGGCGTTTAAAACAGTTTTGGAAACAGTTTTCACAACAAGAAGTATATTTAGGTATCGA
The DNA here is from genome assembly GCA_018150985.1 of Chymomyza costata. Lineage (NCBI taxonomy): Eukaryota > Metazoa > Arthropoda > Insecta > Diptera > Drosophilidae > Chymomyza > Chymomyza costata. The sequence continues at coordinate 1,233,192 of JAECWU010000166.1, forward strand.
TTTTTGGAAAAAGTTTGGCCTTTTAAAAGACTTATTAATGGAAAGATTCGAGGTCAATGAGTTAGATGTAGGTAATGAAAGTAAAGATTCGCCAAAAATGCACATTCTCACTCCTGATCAAAAACTCAAATTGCAGTCTGTAATAGATACTTTTCCTTCATTTGAGAAAGAAGGCTTAGGGCGCACTAGTCTTATTAGTCACTGTATTAAGATGAATACTGACACTCCTGTAAAACAGCGACATTGGCCAATTTCTCCAGCCAAAAAAAGTTAATGTTTGGGGAAGTCGAGAACATGTTAAAATTAGATGTCATAGAGAAATCAACAAGTGCTTGGAACAGTAACAGTGTATTGGTAGAAAAAATCGCAAAACAACGCCTATATCTAGAATCTAGGGAAATCAACAAATATACTTGTAAGGATGCGTACCCGTTACCCCAAATAGACGGAATTTTAAGCAGATTACCTCCTGCCAAATACATAACTGGTCTGGATATGAAACACGCATATTGGCAGATACCATTAGACGAGGCTTCTCGCCCGTATACAGCCTTCACAGTGCCAAACCGTGGACTGTATCAATATAAAGTAATGCCATTTGGTCTAACAAATGCAGCACAAACGCTTTGTAGACTTATGGACAAGGTGATACCTATAAGCCTACGCACTCGCGTATTTGTATATTTAGACGATTTGCTAGTTCTGTCCGATGAATTTGAGCCGCGTATGTTATTGTTGCAAGAAGTAGCACTTCACTTACGAAAAGCAAATCTAACAATAAATATTGCCAAATCCAACTTCTGTATGAGAGAAATTAAGTATCTTGGGTTTGTAATTGGTTATGGCCAAATAAAAACTGATCCCGGCAAAATACAAGCGATTGTCGATTTTCCAGTACCTAAATCCGTAAAACAACTCAGACGATTTCTGGGAATGGCTGGGTGGTATCGACGGTTTGTCGACAATTACGCTACTATCAGTTTTCCGTTAACGGAATTGTTAAAGAAAAACAAGTCCCTTAGTTGGAATCCTGCGGCGGAAGAAGCCTTTAAAGAACTTAAACAGTGCTTAACTTCTGCACCAGTATTGTCCACTCCCGATTTTTCCAAGCCGTTTACTCTTTTATGTGATGCTAGTACCTTCGGTCTGGGTTGTGTTTTAGTTCAACCGAATGAAGATGGAGTAGAACTGCCAATAGCGTTTATGTCAGAGAAGCTGTCAAAGGCGCAGAGGAATTACTCAGTGACCGAGTTAGAATGTCTAGCGGTGATAAAAGGTATCAAAAAGCTTAGAGCCTATGTGGAGGGGCAAGATTTCCAGGTCGTAACCGATCACGCTTCGTTGCAATGGCTCATTAGACAGAAAGATTTATCTGGCAGATTGGCTCGATGGGCGATAAAATTGCAAGGGTTTGTTTTCAAAATAATACACAGAAGTGGTTCACAGAATGTAGTAGCAGATGCTCTATCGCGTCAAAATGATGTCGAAGAACTAGAAGATCAAGGCCCTATTGTGGATCTGACTTCGTCTGAATTTAAGTCCGCTGAGTATCTAGCTCTTTTAGATAGGATCCGCTTAAATCAGGCCAAATTACCGGACTTAAAAATTAAAGATAATCTTGTATATAAAAGAACAGAGCACTCAACGGGGGACACTGTTCAAGAAAATTTCACTTGGAAGTTATGGATTCCAGAGCAGCTTACACATGGTATAATTTCTAGAGCTCACGATCCACCTAATGCCTCACATTGTGGTATAGGTAAAACAACACAAAAGTTAAAAAGACACTTATTTTGGCCCAAGATGGTTACGCAAATAAGAGCTTATATTTCCAATGTCCATGTGTGCCGCCAGACGAAAAGTCCTAATATAGCTTTAAAGCCACCTATGGGAAAGCCCATGCTATCTGAGCGTCCTTTTCAAAAACTTTATATGGATTTATTAGGGTCGTACCCGAGGTCAAAGAGCGGAAACATAGGTCTTTTAATCATTGTGGATCACCACACCAAATTTCATTTCCTGTCACCTTTAAAAAAGTTCACCTCTGATAAGATTTGTTACTATTTGGAAAATACCTTGTTTTATACCTTCGGGGTTCCGGAAACCATTTTAACAGATAATGGTTCGCAGTTTGTTTCAAGCACATTTAAAGCCTTTCTTACTCGTTTTGGTGTAAAGCATATGCGAACAGCTATCTACTCACCGCAGGCGAATGCCAGTGAGCGACTAAACAGATCTGTTTTGGCTGCTATAAGAGCCTACATTGATAACGACCATTCTAGTTGGGATCAAAAGCTGCCCGAAATTAGTGCGGCGCTTAGATCCAACGTTCACCGTAGCACAGGATATTCCCCTTACTTTTTAGTTTTTGGCCAAAATATGATCCTAAACGGGAAGGATTATGAATTGCTTCGTAGTTTGGAACTGCTGTCGGATGATACCATGATACAGCCTCAGAATGCCATTCAAGTTATTAGACAAGCGGCCCAGACTAAAATGGCCGAGACCCATGAACGGAATGCGAAGACTTATAATTTACGTAGTCGTAATATCACACTGAAAGTTGGCGACTCAGTATTTGCCCGTAATTTTTGCCAAAGTGATGCGCCTAAGAAATTCAGTTCTAAACTAGCACCTGTATTCTTACCAGCAAAAGTAACTCGCAAAGTTGGTACCTCATATCACCAGTTAGAAAATGATCAAGCCAAGAACTTGGGAGTTTACCATTTAAAAGATATACAAGTCAGGACATAAACTGCCTTTCTTCAGTTAATGCCTCGACAGTGAAACTATCGTTTCATTAACTGTGCTGTAGTGGCCATGTGGATCTAGGTAAAATATATGATCCAAAAGTCGTTACATTTATATATTTTAAAATAGGCATAAAAACTAAGCTTTGAGACAAACTTTAAAAACCGTTAAAGCTCTCATAGTTAGCAACCGCGCTCTTTAGGGGGTCAATGACCACTTTTAATCATGCGATTATGCTGTTAGCTTTTTTGGCGCAAACAGCATGGAGTAGGTTTAACCGAAGGAGAGAGCGAGAGGAAGGGCTTTCATATGCGTTATGCTCTTCATACTCTTTGTGCATTCTCACGCTTTTTTTGTTGTTAAAGCTTAGTTTAATCGGTCCCGCTTAGTGTGATTAGCAACTGAATGGTTAGTTTAAGTTTGGCAGTGCATAAGTGCAGTGGATGTTTTGCCGTTTTTTTTCTAATTGATTTTCATTTCGCGATATATACATATATCGGGTTTTTTTTTTACCTAAGTGCATATAGATGTCGAATGGTATGCCTTTTTATGCATAAATATTTGTTTTTGTGAAAAGTGCCCTCTTTGATGTATAAGCTGCTTGTGAGAGGTAATATGTCGATGCAGAAATATTCTGAGATCTAAGGTTTCTTGATTTTTAGGCCAGTTTTGGTGCGACACAGTGCGCAGCCCCTTTTGGCTGTAATTTAAATTTAAATTTATAGCGTCGACGTTTACCGGCATGCCCTAGAAACGCAGCCGAAACCGACGCAGAACCACCAACAATCGGAGCGACCACTGATGAACTGGCGACAACAACACAAACTATAGCCTCAACATTGGAATTTGTGCTCAGTGTCGTCACAACAGCAGCAGTAGCTTAAAGCGCTGCATCCCCAACAACAACATCCACCGGCGTGCACTAGCAGCGACTCCCACAACGAAGGCATAGCTTTGAGAGCTGCGCTCACCATATAAGCACAACCACTAAGGCGACCGTTCTAAGAGCTGTGCTCCCAACGCCAACAACAACAGCAACAGTGCCCAGAGCGGCTGCGCGCCCTCGCCAACTACAAAAACAATTTTTCATATGGTGTTTGTTTATGAACATATGTTTATAAACAATCACACGTAACAGCAAGTAACCAAACCATATAGATATATATATAAAAGCACCAGAAAGAATATAAGAAAAACAGCTGTAGTAACTTTTGCTTGTTAGGAGATTTGTGTACGGATGGCCTAAGAAAAGGCATAAATTGTAATTCCATAAGAGTAAATTCATAAAGTTTATTTTGTTATTATTAATGTGTTCTTTAAGCTTAATGTGCTTTTGGTTCTCTTAAATTGAAGCGAGAACAAAAGAAATGCTTATAATGTATCTTTTTCGAATAGTCTATAGTAATCCAAATTGAAACTTTGTATATCGTAATACTTTTGTTATTAGAGCTATAATTATACGGTGCCATTTCTATATATATATATATGTACGTATTTATGTTTGTAGTCATAAGTATATATAAGTACACACACACATACAGACTAACATTAACATAACATTACCATAACATTAACATAACATAACTTCATGTGAATAGGCTAAGCTATTATAAGGAAATGTATAATAAAGCATTCTGTGATCGGCCGTTGAGCTAAGAACAAGCGTTTCATTGTGTCGCATACGCGCCGCCTACAATTCAGAAGTGGGATATATACACAAAAGCCTACAAACAAAAAGAAAATAAAATAAAAAAGTGTGGCAAAGTGCGTGGCTAAATCGTCAATTGATTCGTTCAATGAGAAAAATTTTTTATTCCTGCAAAGTCGCGTCAAAGTAAGCACTGATGGAGCCCATAGACGCCAATCAATACTCAGCAAAACAACTTAAGGATTGGCTGGGGCTACTTGGACTACCAACAACAGGCACAAAAGCTAACCTAGCAGCACGTCTTAGTGAAGTTTCAGTTTCCGTACGAGGCGATCAACCACCGTTTTATGATGAAATAGACATAACGGTTAACGACAAGACGCCTGAGACAAGCAAAAAGACAAACGCAGCAGCTAGCGACGCTACACCATCGACAAGCCAAGGTCAAGACGCCGACGACGCAGAGCAGAGCGCCGGCACCGACGCGTCAGTATATCAAAACGACGAGCAAAATGGCGAAACGGTAGCAGCAGCAAACGAAGGGACAGAAATCGAAGCGTTAAAACAAAAGATAGAAAAACTGATGGCACAAAACGAAGAATATAAGAAGTCTGAGAGAGAGAAAATAGATAGAGAGCAGAGAGAAGGCGTACAAAATGTAAGTTCGATGCCTGTGAATGCTAACTTATCGAACATGTTGCTGAGTATGATAAAAGACATGTTGCCTGAGTTCGACGGTAAAACAGCAGCCAACGTGTGGGTCGCACAACTGAAAGCAGTAGCAGATGTATACAAAGTCGACGACAACATGTTGCGTATGCTGGTGTTAACAAAACTTAAGGGTGAAGCTCAAGCCTGGTTGTGTGCGAATAACAGTCGGTTGAACATGCCAATAAACGAAATACTTAACCAACTGATCGACATGTTTGGCACGAAGCAAAGTAAAATAACGATGCGGCGGGAATTTGAGAAGCGCAAGTGGTTGGAAAACGAGGATTTCGCAACATATTTCAACCAAAAAACTCTACTGGCTTCACAAATTCAGCTAGACGAAGATGAGCTCCTAGATCACATCGTCGAGGGCATTCCAGACGTGCATTTACGTAGACAGGCACACATGCAATGTTTCAAGCAAGCGGCTCAACTACTATCAGCGTTTGAGAAAATACAACTTCAAAAGCAAACGGCACCACCACAAGAGGAAAAGAGGGTTGACAACAAAGTACGTGAGAAAACAACAATGCGTTGCTACAATTGCAATTCATTGGGTCACATGGCGGCCGAATGTCGTAAGCCCAAGCGTGAACGTGGAGCGTGCTTTTGCTGCGGCAGTATGGAGCACCAGAGTGAAACGTGCGAGGAGAAAAAGCAGAGAAACAAATATGTAAGGTACTTTAACATACATTTTAGAGAAAATAATTATGTACTATATTTTACAGAATGCCTCATCGATTCGGGCTCCGCTATAAGCCTTATTAGAATATCGTGTTTAATGAATATAAAAAATGAATTCAAGTTTAATTTCGAAAATTTAAAAGAATATAAATGTAAGGATACTCAATATCATGGAATAAACAACAGTAAAATTCAAACTTACGAAAAGTTAACTTGTTTCTTGATTGTAAAAAACGTTGAAATAGAGTTCAAAATTTACGTGGTGCCCGATAATACGATGAGTCATGATGTACTATTAGGAAGAAATTTTCTGAATACGTTTAAGTTTAAGCTTGTAAGCGAACTGTTTCCAGAGGAAGAATCCAACTGTAAAAAGTCAAATGCGACAATGCAAAACGGAGAAAATGAGTGCATATCAGAGAAAGAGTGTTTAACGCCAGGCTTAAAAGATGAGAGTTTAGCAATTGGGTGTCCATCAAACGTAAGGCCACAAAGTGAGTGTTTAGCAAATGAGATAGTAGAAAACGAACGTTCAGCAAATGATTTGGTTACAGATAGAAAAGTGATAAGCAAGGTTTCTGAGGGGTGTTTTACTAATGAGTGCATGGCAAATAGTCACAAGGAAAATGAAGAGACCAAAAAAAAAATTTCGAAGTATTACCACTAGAATACCCGGAGGCTGAAAAATCATTAAGCTTAGTGGTAGGGAAAAAATGTAATCAGATCTTTGTTAGACAGTTGTATAGATTGTTCGATCAATATTATGAGGGCGCAATTAGGCCAACAGTTCCAGAGACAAAGTGTGAGATGAAACTTAATTTCGACAACGTAAAGCCGTTTCACTACTCACCCAGAAGACTCTCTTACGCGGAAAAAAATGAAGTTCAAAAATTTATAGCAGAGTTTCTACGATTAAAATACATAAGAGAAAGCGAATCCGAATACGCTTCATCGACAGTGCTACCGGCAAAAAAGAATGGCGAAAAAGATTTTGCATGGACTACCGCACGCTAAATAAGAGTATATTGAAAGACAACTACCCGACACCGCTCATTGACGACCTAATCGACAAGCTCGCAGGAAAGAAATTATTTACAAAGCTCGATTTAAAAAATGGGTTCTTCCACGTGTATATGCACGAAGACTCAATAAAGTATACGGCTTTTACAACCCCCTTTGGGCAATACGAGTGGCTCAGAATGCCGTTCGGGTTACGTAACGCGCCGGCAGTCTTTCAAAGATACATTAATAAGATTTTTTCGGATATGATTAAGACAGACAAAGTATTGATATATATGGACGATATTTTAATAGCGACAGAAGATGAGGAAAGTCACTTGGAAACATTAAAAGAGGTGTTCAAGAAGTTAGTAGCGAACAAATTAGAGTTAAGAATGGATAAGTGCGAGTTTTTACAATCGGAAATTAAATATTTGGGATATATAGTGTCAGGAGGCGAAATAAAACCCGATGACAAAGGAGTGCAGGCAGTCATGGAGTTTCCTGTCCCAAAGAAAGCCAGAGATGTCCAAAGCTTTATAGGCTTGTGCTCTTATTTCAGACGGTTTGTGAAGGACTTTTCTACAAAAGCAAAGCCACTTTATGACATCATCAAGAAGGACAGAGAATTTAAGTTCGGGCAAGCAGAATTAGAATGTTTTGAGTTGTTGAAGAGAAATTTAGTGGAAGGACCAGTACTGGCATTATATAGTCCGAAGGACGAGACTGAATTGCATTGTGATGCCAGCTCTTTAGGGTTTGGAGCGATCCTGATGCAACGTAAGGCCGATGGAAAACTTCATCCTATCTTTTACTTTTCAAAGCGAACGACAGAAGTAGAGTCGAGATACGAAAGTTTCAAATTAGAAATGTTAGCAATAGTATATGCTCTGCATCGTTTTAGAATATATTTACAGGGTATACACTTTAAGCTCGTGACAGACTGCAACGCACTAACGCTAGCGTTAAATAAAAAAGCGTTAAGCCCGGCAATAGATAGATGGGTACTTGAGCTTCAAAGTTATGACTTCACACCTGAGCACAGGCCTGGGAAAAGAATGCAACACGTTGATGCACTTAGCAGAAGTTTAGAAATACTAACGATTGACACAAACACTTTTGAGGAGAACCTTTTTATTTGCCAGAGCAAAGACACCACAGTAAAAAGTTGAGAGAAATGTTACAGAAATCGGAACACAAACAGTACGAATTGAGGAATGGAGTAGTTTACAAAAAAAAGGATAGCGAGAACCTTTTGTTTTTAGTACCAGAAGAAATGGAAGAACATTTACTTTATAAATACCACGACGAAATGGGCCATATCGGTGTGGACAAAATGACCGAAATAATCTCAAAAAGCTACTGGTTCCCAAAAGTTAGAGAAAAAGCCAAGCGTCATATAGCTAATTGTCTTAAGTGCATTTCATATTCAGCAAAGAGCGGCAAAGAGGAAGGGTTTTTGCATAACATCCCGAAAGAATCGGTGCCGTTTGAAGTGGTCCACATAGATCATTATGGCCCAGTAGATAAGGGGAGGGCTAACAAACACGTTTTTCTGGTAATTGATGGTTTTACAAAATTTGTCCGTTTGTATCCAACGAAAACCACAAGCACCAGGGAAGTAATTACGGCACTTGAAGACTATTTTCGCGCATATAGTCGGCCGAGATGCATCATATCCGATAGAGGGAGCTGTTTTACGTCAGACAATTTTAAAGATTTCATGGAAAGTAATAATGTCAAGCACATAAAGATAGCAACCGGCTCGCCACAAGCTAATGGGCAGGTAGAGAGGGTGAATCGAGTATTAGGACCAATGCTAGCGAAACTAGTAGATTCGGAAAATGGCTTACACTGGGACGTGGTTCTCGAAAAAGTGGAGTATACATTGAATAATACGGTGCAAAGGTCAATCAAGCAACACCCGAGTAAGATGTTGTTTGGAGTGGCACAGAGAGGAAAAGACGGAGACACTTTTAAGGATGAACTAGAGAAGCTGAACGACGTAAGGGAAGCTAGAGATATCGAAAGCATTAGGCAAAACGCTAAGTCACATCAAGAGAAAGTACAAGAATACAACAAAAAGTTAGTAGACACAAAGCGGCTAGAACCTCCAACGTACAACGAAGGAGATTTCGTGATGATTAAGAATTTTGACACGCACGTAGGAATATGCAAAAAATTAGTGCCAAAATATAAAGGACCGTACAAGGTTTCAAAGGTTTTAAAAAATGACAGATATGTGTTAGAAGATGTCGAAGGGTTTCAACAGTCTAGAGTTCCATACAAAGGAGTTTGGGCAGTCGCCAACATGAAACCTTGGTTAGGAAACAAAAAACGCAAAGAAAAGAGTTAAGAGTTCAGGAGCACTCAAGTCAGGATAGGCCGAGTTGTAGTCATAAGTATATATAAGTACACACACACATACAGACTAACATTAACATAACATTACCATAACATTAACATAACATAACTTCATGTGAATAGGCTAAGCTATTATAAGGAAATGTATAATAAAGCATTCTGTGATCGGCCGTTGAGCTAAGAACAAGCGTTTCATTGTGTCGCATACGCGCCGCCTACATGTTTAAAGATAATTACTCTCATATACTAATGAACTTGAAATTCCCTAAAAAAGGTACACCATCGGCGATCGTTGAGCTCAAGGATTCGGCCTAAGGCGTACGAGTAAGTTGTGAGTGGTCGGAAACGACTAATAGTATTTTTTTTAGTTTGTGGGCAGTTTCTACGTATATACTCATATATATATATATTGTATACTCTTTTTTTTTATATACTTAATGGCCCAATAATCATAAATATTGTCGAAGCTGAATAATGTTAATAATAATAGTCTTAAGAAAATGAATGAAAATTGTAACCTATTTTAAGAATTAATGTTAAGTTTCGTATATATATACCCCCAATTATTTTCTGAAATTATAACGTCGTCAATATGAATTGCTAAAGGAGTCTTTTATGTTCACTCGAAGTAGGATATGATTAGTCTGGCAGGAGTATGAAAACTCAATAGGTTGTTTAAGGGTCGAAATAGACGGCCAAGCCGTTTATCGGTAGACTTAGGTTGGGTGGGTAAAGACGGAACTCACTTCCATCGGAGTTCCCAAATAAGTATGGTAGCATAGTCCGTTTAAATGTTTCCCTTGTTTTGCTTTTTTTTTGTACCCCTTTGTATTCATTTAGTTTTTATTTATATATTTTGTCCATGTGCACCTAAAAATTTATGTTTAGTGTGTATCAGGAGGTAGTATTTAGGAAAACCCCCCCCCCCCCAGTCAGGCGAGCTGAGCCAGAGCACAGCTAGAGGTGCACCGTCCCTGAATACTCTCTTGTGCGTCCGAGTTACATCTTCGGCGTTAAATACCCTACACACTACAGACTCAGAAGCCACATCGCACATGTGCACTCAAAAAGAAAAGTTTAAAATTTAAATTTGGCAAATAACGAATCAACGCAAATTACCGGCAGTGGTAGTGTACTTCTTGAAACTACGGGCGTGACGGCGAGCTTCGGCGAAACTTTTTATGTTCCTGAGTTACGGTCCAATTTGATGTCAGTGTCAAAAATCACAGACCATGGTTTCGAAGTCCTTTTCCGCCGCTATGGCGCGGTTATATTTGATCCAAAAACGGAAAAAAATGCGCGACAGCATATCGAAAATCAAATCTTTACTTCATAAATCAACCAGTTGATCGCAAAAACATAGCGCATAATATTACAGAGTGTAAAAACGAATTACAGAAATGGCATGAAGTATTGGGACACCTAAACGAAACAGACTTGAAAAAAATGATCCGAAATGAAACTGTCATTGGTATAAAAGCTGATAAACTTAGATAAGTGTGAAGTCTGTATTCAGGGGAAGCAATCACAAAAACCTTTTTCAAAATCTGAATCTGTGTCTAACGAATTGCTCGAGTTAGTACATTCGGATGTATGTGGACCAATGCGAGTCAGATCAAACGGACATGCAAAATATTTTGTCACATTTATTGACGACAAGACAAAATGGTGCGAAGTATATTTTATAAAAGAAAAAAGTGATGTATTTGAATAATTTAAAGAATTCAAAAGTCTAGTTGAAAAACAAACGGGAAGAAAAATTAAAAAACTACGTACAGATAACGGAAAAGAGTATGTAAACAATAAATTTTCAGAACTATTGAAACGCGAAGGTATAAAGCACGAGTTGACAATTGAATATACACCCGAACAAAATGGCACAGCCGAGCGTAAAAATTGTACATTAGTTGAGATGGCACGTTGTATGTTAATCCAAAGTGGATTGTCACCAAGTTTTTGGGCTGAAGCTATATTAACAGCGAATCACGTCAATAACGAAGTCCCGTATTACTTATGGACAAAGAAGAGACCAATTCTCAAGTATATGAGAACATTTGGTACTGTGGCTTACATGCTAGATAAATCGCCAGGTAAAGGTAAATTCCAATCAAAAAGTAAAAAATGTATATTTATAGGTAATGAGCCTACATCAAAAGAGTACCGATTGTGGAATTCTGACGAAAAAAGAGTCTACAATAGCCGAGACGTTAAATTCTTGTACAAATTTGGCGACGACAGTCAATACGAAAATTTTCTCAGCGACAATATACCTGAAAAGGCAAATAATGAAATAGAAATACAGTTATTTCAAGAACAACCTAATAAAGAAATAGAAAAAGAGTTGAAAGTTGAAAAAACTACCGTAAACGTAATACAGGCTCCAAGCACACCAATTTTGGAAAAGGTGGCCGATCCCGTAATTACTACCAAAAAGAAACGTGGAAGACCCAAAAAGCAAAACATCATTGCAGAAGAAACATTAAAAGATGAAGTAGTAGCTGAACATGTCGCAAATTTCGTTGTACAGCAAGAACCAAAAGACGCCCAAGAAACTATCACTTGTCCTGAGCACAAAGAATGGAAGGCTGCAATGCTGCAAGAGTATCAAGCTCTAAAGAACAAAACATGGGTTTTAGTGGACAGACCCCTAAGGCCGAAATCATCAAAATAAAATGGGTTCTACGTACTAAACTTAAAGCTGACGGATCAGTTGAGAGGCGAAAAGCAAGACTCGTTGCAAAAGGTTTTGCACAAACTCCAGGTATAAGCTACAGTGAAACGTTTGCTCCAGTAGCACGCATGAGCTCAATTCGCATGCTCATAGCCATGTCAGTCGAACTTGGAATGCAAATTCATCAACTTGATTTCATTAGCGCTTATCTTAATGGTGAAATCGAGGAAGACATTTACATCGAAATACCAAAAGAATTTCACGAAATTCTAGAAAAAAGTGAATGCGACCAATACTCTCCAAAGAAAGTATGCAAACTACGTAAGACACTGTATCAGAAATGGTATCTGTTGTTGCTCAAAGGAGCTTTGTTGGAGTTTACCTGTATTAATATATGTAATTATTGCCTATCCGGCTCGATCGACCATTTGTTGTTGCTCAAAGTAGAATTCGATGGATCAGCACTACTTAATAATTGACACACATTGACAGTTCTATTTTATTATGATATTTATTATTGAATTATTATATATAACTTATATTTAGCGGCTTGACTATTTTATTTTAATTTAACAAAATCAATCGCGTCTTATTTCATTTTACTGCGCGGCAACAACTCAGCGTCCAAATCGAAAAAATACATAAACTCAAAAGAATCGATATTCGCGATACTTACTTAAATTTTAAACTATCGATATGCAATAATGTATTTTGCAATATCGATGTTTTACATTTTATGCTTACAGTTTAAATTCAAATTAAGGTTTTAGTTCACAACATTCTCCTCCCAAAGTATTGCTATTTCAATTTGCAATACTTTTATTCTTATGTACTACTTCTAACTTAATAAGTTTAACAACAGGTCTTTTATAAATTCCATTTTTTGTTTTTACATCAACAACTCGAACATGTCCATCTTGAGACGGATATGTTTTAATAACTTTGCCCATTGGCCATACATTTCGAGGTAAATTAACATCAGTAATTAATACAATATCTCCTTCACGGATTATACCTTGCTCTTTTGTCCATTTTCGGCTACATATAAGATACTGTCGATAATCTTTTTTCCATTTTTGCCAAAACAAATCTGCTATCTTCTGGGAAGCTTTCCACATGTTTAACAATTTTAAGTCCCTGTCAGAGGAATTCGGATAAAAAGAATCTCTATAGTCTGGACCAATTAAAACACTGTTCGGGGTCAATGGTTCGTCGTCAATTAGTTCTGCGGGTATATATAAAAGTGGTCTACTATTTATAATGAATTCAACTTCACAAAAAACCGTTCTCAATACTTGTTCTCTTGGAAATCTCTCCTTCAAAAGATGAATCATATATTTTTTAACTGATTGTATAAGTCGTTCCCAAGCTCCTCCCATGTGTGGCGATAGGGGCGGATTGAAAAACCAAGTGCATCCTTTTGTCGTCATAAACTGAATAAGTTCATTTTTTGGCCAACTGTCTATAATTTCTCTAATATTTTTGTAGGCCTTCTTAAAGTTAGTTCCGTTATCGGAATACATTTCTATTGGAAATCCTCGTCGGCAACCAAATTGACGAAAGACATTCATAAATGCGTTACATGACAAATCTTCAGCTATTTCCAAATGGATGGCACGAGATGACATACAAGTAAATATTACTCCGTAACGCTTAACGTGACTACGATTGACTGAAACCTCAATAGGACCGAAATAATCGACACCTGTCTTTAAAAAAGGTCTTTCAGTTGGTTCGACTCTACATGATGGTAACTGACCCATTATGGGTTCAAGAGGCTTTGCTCTTTTATTCTTACAGAACTGACAATTTCGAATGATTTTTTTGACTACGCTCCGGCAGCTTATTATCCAGTATTTTTTCCTTAAGTAAGCAATTACAGTTTCCGTACCCATATGACAATTCGATCTGTGATAAAAGTTAACTAATAAATCTGTAATTGAATGACCCTTGCCCAAAATAATAGGGTTTTTAGAATCAAAATCAAAGCCTTCTTCATTTATGTTATTCAGTCTTCCTCCTATTCTTAACAATCCATCTGTTGACAAAACCACGGGAAGTGAATTTAAGGAACTTGATTTTTCCAATGATTTTGATTTCAAGAAGCAATCAATTTCATTTTTATAACAATCATACTGAACCTTCTTGAATATCATAAGTTCTGCCCTAAATAACTCGTCAACTGTCAGTTCACCCTTGAGTTTCGTCGGTGTCCTCAAATTGTTTACATATCTCAAAACCCAAGCAATTGTGCGCAAAAATCTCATCCAATTAGAAAATCTTGAAACGTCCGGTAGAATTATCTTATTTTGAAAGTCTGTTGTAGTGTGCACAAATTCTTTTTCCATTTCTTCATTGCTTTCTATTTTATCATTATCATGCTTTCTTACAGGCCATTCTAGGCTAGACCTATATAGAAATGGCGGACCCTTTAGCCAGATTTCAGTCAAAGTAGTATCTATTTTCAAAACTTTTGTTGCTTGGTCAGCTGGGTTTAATTTGGTAGGAACATATTTCCAATCAGCTATATTTGTTAACTCCTGAATTTCCCCTAATCGTTGTGCTACAAAGACCTTAAAACGCTTACTGCTAGACTTTAACCAATACAAAACAATTTCTGAATCAGTCCACATAAACGTTTTGGTAATTTTCAAATTCAAAGACTCCGTAATCGTCTTGCTAAGTCGTGCTCCTAACAGTGCGCCTTGCAGTTCCAACCTTGGGATGGACATGGGTCTTAAAGGTGAAACTCGCGACTTAGACATTATCAATGAACACTCCACATTTTTTCCATTGTCAAATCGTAAATACGAACATGCAGCATAAGCAGACCTGGAAGCGTCACAAAATACATGCAATTGAATGTCGCATTCCTCAATTGAAAAGCTTGTCATCATTCTTGGGATTTTAAACTCATTTAGTTTCATTATTACAATACACAAGCTTTTCCACATTTCATAGTTTTCGTCCGTCAATGATTCGTCCCAACCAATTCCGCTTTCCCAAATAGCTTGTAAAAGAATTTTGTTTGCAATTAAAAGGTTTGTTAAAAATCCTAACGGATCAAATATTGACATAGTTAGCTTAAGCACTTCACGTTTTGTCGGTCTACGCGACAAATTTAAAATCTCAATGTATGCCCTCTGAAACTTCATGTTATATCTGAAAATATCATTTCTAAAGTCCCATATAAGGCCTAATACACGTTCCTCAAATATGTTTTTAATGTGTTTGTCTTCACTGCATATGTCATTTATTTGAAGTTGCCTTAAAACTTCAGTCGAATTGGAAATCCAACCACACATGTCAAATCCAGCTTGTCTGTGTATGTACATAACTTCATTTATTAACTTGATTGCGCTTTCTACATTAGCGGCTCCTCCCAAGTAGTCATCCATATAATGTTTCCTCACTATATCGTCTGAGGCTTTTGGAAATTCATTTTTGAAATCTAATGCATTACGATTTCTTGTTTGCTGAGCAATGCTCGGGCTACATTTTGCACCGAAGAAAAGAACTTGTATTTCATATATATCTGGTGCAGACTGACGGTTTGTACCTCTCCAAAGAATTCTTTGTGCATGACGATCTTCCTCTCGTATTTGTATCTGCAGAAACATTTCTTTAATATCACCCACAAAGGCTATTTCATGCTCTCGAAAGTTCATTAAAACTGCAATTAACTGATTGTAAAGATCGGGTCCCTGAAGCAGAAAATCATTCAGACAATAACCGTTACTTTTTGATGCTGCATCAAAAACTATTCTTAGTTTATCTGGTTTATTAGCGTTTACCACGCCAAAATGCGGTAAGTAATATGTCAAGTTAGTCTTAACTAGTGCCTCGCTTTGGCTTAATTTTCTTAAATACCCTTTGACTACGTATGAATCTATCATTTCTTGATATTTCTGTCCATATTTTTTGTCCTTATCAATTTTCCGTTCCAAATGTAACAATCTATTGTAAGCATTTTGATAACTGTCAGGTAGTTGAACATTTTCGTTTTTCCAAAACAGTCCACATTCAAATCTACTTGTTTTCCTTTTTAAAGTAGTATTGATAATATTTAAACATTTTTTGTCATCTAATGATATTGGATTGTCTTTCGGAATAGCCATCTCATTTTCTAAAGCCCAATATGCTTTAACTAAATCATGTAAAACATTTAAATCGTCTTTGTCATATGTTTGGTCAACATTATCATTTACATGAAAGGAATAATCGGATGGTCTACAATTAATATTTGTGTCTACTAAACCGTGAATAACCCAACCCAACGATGTCTTACTGGCGACTGGGCCCCTGAATGAATCATATTTAAGTTTTCTTGATACAATAATAGACCAATTGTCCTGACCAATCAATAACTTAGGTTGCGCTTTTTCATAAGAATGGTTTTCAAACTGCTTTAAAAATGTCCACTTGTCAATCATATTTTCAATTCTTAACGTTTGTACTGGTAAATTGAGACCTGACACTGTTTTTACTCTTCTTAATATATACGATTTTGATAATTGACCCTTTCCCTTAACGCCAACACTAACAATTCTGGAGTCATCTTGCTCATAAACCTCGTTATTGGTCCATTGCATTCTCAATGGTACCATAGGACCTTCCAAACCCAATTCCTCTGACAGATCCTGATCCATTAAGGATACTGTAGAAGCTTCATCGAGAAGTGCGTAAGTATCAACTGTCTTTGTTTTTCCCACAACGGAAATTGGAATCACTTTTAAAAGTACCTTGCTGTCATTAAAGTTAATGTTACAATTGTTTTCGATGCCTGACTGTGCTTTCTCATGAGTTTCTAGGTGATTTGACTGTTTATCTTTGTGTAACATTGGGCTATGTGTAAGTTTACAATTATTCATTTTACATGGGTATTTGCGTTTACAATTTTTCATCAAATGATTTGTACCAAGGCATGAAATACATAGTCGGTTTTTAGTAACATGCTGCCATCGTTGATTAATATCTAAACTTTTAAATTTCTCACAAGCTGTTATGTAATGATTGGTCAATTTACAAAAATTACAATATCGAATCTTATCTTGATTTTTATTTGCTTGCTGACTAGAAACAGTCAATGTTGTTTCTTTTGATTTTTCTTGCCCGAATCCTAACATTTGCGCTGCTTTAGTTTTCTTGCCTAACCATTTATGTAGCATTATTAGTTTAGGTTCATTTTTATTTGATTCTTGGTAATATTGCATGAATGCAAGTCGTTGTGATAAAGGTAACTTTTCCAAAATGTTTTCAAATAATATTGGATTATGAATGTGATCTGTTTCTTCATAAGATAACAAAGTATGAATAAAATTGGTAAGTATGTCATAAAAAGATATTAGTTTTTCAATTTTGTCTTCTTTTACATACGCAAAATTTTTGATTTTTTCTATTAAATGTCTAATTAGGTGTGTCGGATCACCAAATCTTTCTTTTAAAGAATCAATAATATTGTTAACATTTTGTGGCAGTAATAAAAGAGATTGTACAGACTCTCTTGCTCGTCCAGTCAAAGCCTTTCTTAATCTAATTATATTTTCATAATCTGTTAGATTACAAATTTCTGTGCTATTCTTAAGTTCAGAGTAAAATAATGGCCATTCTAGTGGATTACCAGAAAATTCAGGTAGATCCTGTGTGACTGTCTGTCTAGCCATAAACGTTTGCATAACGTTTCTATCAATTGCCCTTTCATAATTATTATTGAATTCACAAGAACTAAACTGTGGCTGTCTGCCAACCCACTCACGTGTGCGTACTTCAGTTTGTATGTTGCTGTCTTTACTTCCGTTGTCGCTTGTTTGATCCTCACAGTTTTTTTCCAAACGCGCCATTTGTAATTTTAATTGAAGGTCATTCTGTTTTTGCTGGTAGTCCAATAAAGTGCGTTGGTGCTCAATCTCTTGCTGCGTCTTCAAAAAGTCAATTTCCATTTGCAGCTTTTGTAGTTTAGTCGACTTCTTTGAATAATTTGATCCTGCTGTTGATTTATTTTCAATGGCTAATGAACGCACTGTTTGCACCACAGTTGTGTCGAACTGTGGCACGTTCTCATTGCCAATTGCGTTTTCCATACTTTTGCTGATGTCCTCAGCTTTCTCAATTTTCTTTTTGTTACTGCGTGTTACTGGCATTATCGCTGTATACGACCCAGATATTTTTATGCAGAACAATTAATTATTTATTTGATTTGTTTTTAAATTCGTCGTCGCTTGACTTTATGTATATGCCCAAGTTTTTATGTACCCGGCATCACATACACACAAATAAGCATTTGTACAGTTTTGTCAAATGTGTATCATAAGTACATACATACGTACGCGCGTCAGCATACATACATATACACACTTGTGGTGAAATTCCAAGAATTTATTTTAATGGCGGCTGCTTCTCCAACGTGCCGTTCTGTTATGCTCGAAGGACCATTTGTTGTTGCTCAAAGGAGCTTTGTTGGAGTTTACCTGTATTAATATATGTAATTATTGCCTATCCGGCTCGAAGGACCATTTGTTGTTGCTCAAAGGAGCTTTGTTGGAGTTTACCTGTATTAATATATGTAATTATTGCCTATCCGGCTCGATCGACCATTTGTTGTTGCTCAAAGTAGAATTCGATGGATCAGCACTACTTAATAATTGACACACATTGACAGTTCTATTTTATTATGATATTTATTATTGAATTATTATATATAACTTATATTTAGCGGCTTGACTATTTTATTTTAATTTAACAAAATCAATCGCGTCTTATTTCATTTTACTGCGCGGCAACAACTCAGCGTCCAAATCGAAAAAATACATAAACTCAAAAGAATCGATATTCGCGATACTTACTTAAATTTTAAACTATCGATATGCAATAATGTATTTTGCAATATCGATGTTTTACATTTTATGCTTACAGTTTAAATTCAAATTAAGGTTTTAGTTCACAACAGTATCAGAAATTGGATGAGAAACTAAAGGAACTTGGGCTGCAACCACTCAACGCAAACCCGTGTGATAATTGCATCAAATGATGGCATCAAACGAAAAGTTAACAAAGGCAACCGAGGATCCCAAACTGATGTGAAATATGAACAGCGTACCATACCAAAATCTTATTGGTTCCCTTATGTATTTGGCCGTTTGCACTAGGCCAGATATATCACATGCAGTAAGTTTGCTTAGTCAATTTAATACAAACTTTAATCAACAGCATTGGAAAGCCGCTAAAAGGGTCCTCCGTTATCTAACAGCAACTGAAGAAAAAGGGCTTGTGTTCAGAAAGACTGGCAAGAACATGTTCGGCTATACCGACGCCGATTGGGGCTCCAACATTGATGATCGAAAGTCGTATACAGGTTACACTTTCATATACGCTAATGCTGCAGTTAGTTGGGAGTCACGAAATCAACGCACAGTGGCACTCTCAACCTCCGAAGCTGAGTACATGGCCATTTCGGATGCTTCGAAAGAAGCACTTCACCTGAAGCTGTTCATCAGAGAAGTCTTGGGAACAGAGAACACCATGTTCAATGACAACCAAGGCGCTGGAGAGCTGACTAGAAATCCAGTTCATCATAGCAGAACCAAACACGTCGACATACGGCATCACTTCGTTCGCGAACTTGTGGATAAAAAGAAGGTTATGATCAAATACATTCCAACTGAAGAGATGCGAGCTGATTTATTGACTAAGGGACTATCAACATCCAAACACAATCAATGTATTATGGGATTGGGTATAAATTAAGAACACATAAAATGAAAATGTAGAAATTTGTCAACATAAAATGTGAGGGGAAGTGTTGAAATGAACCAAATTGTATGTTATAATCGAACTAGCTCTGTTCATACTAGTTCCTGGGTTCTTGACCATTAACACTAGATCATAAGTACATATCAGTAACTCATAAGCTACCGCACGTAAAGCAGCACAATTAACTCTGCGCAAAATAAGCCTCAATAAAATATCAATAAGATGATTCACTCTAGCTTTAAATATGGGTAGTCTTGATCTAACCCATCGGCTTTGAGCAATGTTTCGGTCTGAGATGAACTTCGTGATGTGAGCAGGAAATTTAATGGCAGATTGCTTACAATACTTTTTTAGGTACGCACTCATGAATAGACTTAGTCATATCAAGCTTATGACAGTTAGCCATCATGTCAACCCACTCACAATTTATATGTTGATCTGAAATAACATCAATTCTTCTTTGGATTTTATTTTTAGTGAGCATTTGAATGCCTTCCAGTTTGCATTGGAATACTGTAAGTAAAGTTTTTCATTGGAGATGCTAATTACCAGAATGTTCGTGGGCTTCTTTCTAAGCCTAGTAGACTTTTGCCAATAGCGTAGACTTTGATTCGCATGTTATTGCCTTTTCTGAAACCTGGCTTAATTCGTCTGTCTCTGATTTTGAAATTTTTGTTAATTCATACATAACTTATAGACTTGACCGGCCGTCCGGTCGTGGTGGTGGTGTTCTCATTGCTGCAAAAGCCGACCTTGAATCTCATTTACTTTCTCTTAATTTTCCCTCAGGAATTGAGTTTATTGCGGTAAAAGTGTTTACCAATAATTGTTTTACTTATTTAACATGTTCCTATATACCCCCATGCTCTGACCTAAGCGTATTTGTGAACCATTGTGAGGAGGCAATTTGCCGACTCACAACATTGTTCCGAATTTGCCAATAGGGCAATAGCTAAACTGCTTGAACTGCTTGGTGAGAGTAGCGGTGAAAGCGCGCCAACACTAGATAAGATATAACGGCCTTTAAGCTGGGCGCGCTAATTATTGTTTTGTATTAGTGCGTAGGTTAATGGTAGAGAGCATAGGTGTACATGTAGAGTAGGTGATAAAATAATGTTAGGTACGGCAGACTCTTTCTTTTCTATTAGGATAGATAGATAGATAAGCAGAGTGCCGTATAGGATTTATTAGGCGTGAATTTAATGATTTGGCGCCGATCGAGGGCAATATAAGGCGGATCGACACCCAAATCGGGGCAGTCTCCGTGAGTTTGTGAAGTGAACAGTCTGAGAGAGTCTTAGGAAAAGGAAAGATCTCTAGTGAGAAAAGTATTAAAATCAGTGCCGCAGATTTAAAGGCTTTTCGAGTAACCAAAGCTATATTTGTCGCAAAGGACGGATATAAGGATATATTTAATTAGTAGCGCACCGGGTGCAACTGCGTCGGAGTTTATAAGTTTTCGTGAACGAGCCACGCCAACTTTTGCTACCAGGATTTAACAATCTGGGTGAGCGTATCGCCGTAAAAGGGCAGTAAACCTTATTAAATTATTAAATCTGTTTAATTGTTAGATTTAAGTTTAACGCTGTTTTCCTAAAATATAGTTTTGCTAAAAATATTATTTATTGTAAAATAGAGAGCGTATGGGCTCGACTTAAGTGTACATACTGTGATAATAGACCGCAAAAAGGCGGATAATATATTTTTAAAACTAAAAGCAAATTGTGTTTTGTTAAAAATATCGAAAGTCTCAGCAAATACAAATTTTGTTGTGACATTTACCCTGGACATAGCTGAGCTATCCCAGCCGTTGTTCCGGAAAAACCGGAGGTCGTTACACCATCTTTCTGCCATTCGTATGGTGGCTGATACTATTGGTATAACGGATCACTAGTTGTTTAAGGTGACTTCAATCTGCCTTCTTTGTCCTGGACTCGCTCGGTTGGTTCTAATTCTCTTTTTCTTCTGATCAGCATGACTTTGTAACTGGACTAATTGATATCTCTCTGAGCCAAATTAACTTTATACATAATTGCTCTAACAGAATGCTTGATCTTGTATTCGTAAGGGATTCTTCGGACTTCGAAATTTCAAGAGTCTGTCCGATTTCCTTACCTGAGGCTCCGTATCACCCGACCTTGCAAATCACACTAACACTTGCTCCTCGGTATCGGTGCTTTCGTAAGGCTAATTTTGTCGGTCTTAACCAATTTTTGGCTGATGTTAACTGGTTCTCTTTGTTGTCTGCTGAGAACTTTGAGCTATCTATTAATAATTTCTATCGGATATTATACACTGCTTTTGATCTCTTTGTTCCCTACTCTGTCCTGAGTCCTTCCTCTAAACCGCCTTGGTTTACGCCAAGTCTGTCTAGTTTAAAAAATCGTAAGTCTTTTTATAAACGATTTAAGAAAAGTGGTTCTACAGTCGACTTCTATCTTACTTCTTTCTATATTACGCAGCAAGTTTATTCTCCTTAACAGAACTTGCCACAATAATTATCTTGCCCGTTGTAGGCTTAACTTCCGTAGTGATCCTAAGACATTTTTCTCTTTTGTTAATTCTAAACGTAAGTCTTCCCTTTTTCCTGCTTCGCTATTCTATAAAAATGCATGTTCTTCTAACAACTCTGAAATCGCAGACTTGTTTGCGGACTTTTTTCAAACTACCTACTCTGTCAACCCTAATAGCATTAACCTCAACTATCCTTTTAATCTTTCTAACTCAAACCTTATTGCTATTCCTCAGATCTTAGAATCCGACATTTTACAATCTCTTATGTCCATTCCATCTCTTATGGCCATTCCTAGCTGTGTTCTAAAGCATTGTGCTGGCTCCCTTTCCGTCCTTTTCCGCACTTCTTTAAAATTTTCGTATCTTCCTGCCATCTTGAATGAATCTTTCATTATCCCCTTTCACAAAAAAGGTTCCAAATCTAATATTGAGAACTACCGAGGTATTGCTAAGCTTTCATCAATCCCAAAAGTTTTTGGAAGGATTGTCACTGCACAATTGCAACACTACTGTCGTTCTTTAATATCGGACACCCGGGATTGAATTATTTATGAAAAACACTATACATTATCAAGTTGAATTAAAAATGCCAAGTGGAAGAGTAAAATCTATACTAACAGAACCTGTAGCTAAAGTAGCTATGGACTACACAGATTTTTATTATTTTATTGCTGCAAAAACGAAACAATTGTAGAAAAACCGTATTTGAGATTGTGCTGCTTCTTCTCTGTGTTTGTTTACTTTTATTAATTGCTGCAAGTTATCATCAAAATTTATATTTAAAAATGGCGTACGTTAAAGTCGGGCGCAGACGACTTTGGGATACCCTGTACCACCACATTGCAATTAAGTCCGACACATTGCTTAAAACCTCCAAAAGATATTTTATTCGGCAAATTAAAAAAAAGAAATCAGTCGAATTTTGCACCAAACAATTTTTTTGACCGATCGGTCCTATGGGGACTATATGATATAGTCAACCGATTTTGATCAAATTTAGTACACTGATTGGGAACTATAAAAAACTTCCGACTGCCAAATTTGGTTCCGATATCTTCAAAACCAAACGAAACGCAATGAATTTTGTAAAAAAAGCGTTTTTTTGACCGACTGTTCCTATGGGAGCTATATAATATAGTCAACCGATTTTGATCAAATTTGCTACAGTGCTTGGGTACTCTAAAAGACTTCTTAATGCCAAATTTGCCAACAATATCTTTACAAACAAACGAAACGCAACGAATTTTGTACAAAAAACGATTTTTTGACCGATTGGTCCTATGGGAGCTATATGATATAGTCAACCGATTTTGATCAAATTTGGAACAGTGCTTGGGAGCTCTAAAAAACTTCTTAATGCCAAATTTGGTTACGGTATCTTCACAAACAAACGAAACACAACGAATTTTGCACAAAACACGTTTTTTTGACCGATTGGTCCTATGGGAGCTATATGATATAGTCATCCGATTTTGATCAATTTTTCTGCAGTGCTTGGGAACTCTAAAAAACTTCTAAACGCCAAATTTGGTTACGATATCTTCACAAACAAACGAAACACAACGAATTTTGTACAAAAAAACATTTTTTCGACCGATCGATCCTATGGGAGCTATATGATATAGTCAACCGATTTTGATAAAATTTGGTACAGTGCTGGGGGTCTCTAAAAAACTTCCGGTTGCCAAATTTGGTTATGATATCTTCATAAACAAACGAATTGTCCATCTAAAACTTTTGCTTTTTTTCGAGGTCCTCTGAAACACCCCTATGGGAGCTATATAATGTAACCCCGATATCAAAAAAATAAAATAAACTTGTCTCCTATGGATTAATAAGGGATCTTATCTGAAAGTTTGGTTGCTCTAGCTCTTACCATCTCTGAGATCTAGGCGTTCATACGGACAGACGGACAGACGGACAGACGGACATGGGTATATCGACTTCTCGAGTCACACTGATCATACTTTAGGTAACTTTGGGGGTCTCCGACGTCTCCTTCTGTACGTTACATATATTTTCGGCTTGCACAAACACAATATACCCTTTGTACCATACGGTACAGGGTATAAAAATGCCAATACAGAGCGTCAAGTCTATGCTGATTGAAGCTGTTGCTCAAAAGGCTTTGGATGAAATCAATTTTATTGAAGGTTCGTCTGCTAAAACAAATTCATTGTGGAAAAACTAACTTTTGTATAATACAGAGACAATGGGTTTGCGTGGCGGCGCACAAATTGATCAAGTTCTAGATAATTATCATGAGGACATGAATGCAATTATACATTTCCACATACCGAAGGTAACTCGTTGCTTTTCATACCACGAAATGGCTAAAAATGGCAAATGCATTAGTGCTGAAAAGGCAGCGAATTACCATATTGTGCAACACTTTCTCAACAAGTCAACAGCAAAAAGTAGACTAGGGTCTGGGTTGTGGAAAAGTGGAGTTGAGAGTTGAAACACAGGGTTGGATTTTGATATACATTTTGTTTTTGTAAAAGTCCTCAAGTCCGCAAATCCTCAAGTCAACACAAAGCGTGGATACCCTAATTGTAAAAAAGCAGATTACATTTTTTAAAGTTTAATGAAAAGAAAAAAAAAATTATGAATATAAATTTCAATTAATTTTACCACGACCCTTTCAACAAATTATCTAAATCTATGTCAACTTCAGTTGTAGACAATAATATTAAAGCTTCAAAATACACATTGCTCATCTATTTCTTTGCTTGTCCAAATGCAAACTAATTTGCTTCTAATTTTTCGAAGTGTTTCTCAATTCGCAGCTTCAAACTATTTATTAACAAAATCATACATAAAACAACAATAAAATCTGAATTAAATAGAATTTTCGTGAATGTCTACCAACAAAGCATATGAAAGTGTTGTTGCTTAGCACTTTGGTATAGGCAAAGAAGAAATAAAAAAACGCAAAAGACAAAATTGTTTGTATTGTTTGTTTCAGTACTGTTTGTTTTCAGTATATAATTCAGACAAAAGCTAAATCCCGGGCTTAGTTATTTCAATCCCGGGATTTCGGGATTCGGAAAAGCAACGGGATCCCGGGGTTGCAAACCCTACTACTAATCTTTTAGAACTTTCTTCTCTTATTAACAATGGTTTTAGTCGTAAAATGCAAACCGATGTCATTTATACTGATTTCAGTAAGGCATTTGACTCAGTAAGCCATAGCCCTCTTTTAATTAAACTGTCGCGCTTAGGATTCCCGCCTTGTCTTTTAAAATGGATCTCTTCCTATTTATCTAATCGTATGCAGAAGGTATTTTTTAAATGCTGCGAACCTAAAGTAATTTATGTCACGTCAGGGGTACCCCCAAGGCAGCCATCTTGGTCCTCTACTTTTTGTCTTATTCATTAACGATCTTCCACAAGTAATCCGGTCTTCTCGCATTCTTATGTATGCGGATAACGTAAAACTACAATGATAATGATATGCATTCTCTTCTTCAACATGATTTTGATAGCAGGCAATATTGGTGTAATGTCAACAAACTCTTCCTAAACAAGACGAAATGTAAAATTATGACATTTTACCGTTCTGTTCCTCATCTGGCTGCTTACTCTATAGCCTCCTCTACCCTGGAACATATCGTGAGTGTTTTAGACCTTGGCATACTGTTTGACCATAAACTCAAATTTAACGATCATATTTGCAACACCGTGAATAAAGCCAGGGGTGTTATTGCTTTTATTAAGCGTTGGTCTAAAGAGTTTAATGACCCTTACAATACCAAACTTCTTTATATTTCTCTCGTCCGTCCTATTTTGGAATATTGTTCCTGCGTTTGGGGCCCTCAATACCACCTTTATCAGGACATGATTGAGTCTGTACAAAAGCAATTTCTCCTTTTTGCACTTCGTGGCTTAAACTGGGACCCAAATATCCGACTCCCGCCATATTCCGATGGACTTCGCCTTATAAAGTTGCCTTCCTTAAGTCATCGCAGAACATGCCACGGCGGGTTATTCTTCCATAAGCTGTTACTCGGTCTTATCGATTCCAACGTACTTCTTAGCAAAGTTACCTTTGTCATACCGTCTAGAGTAACTCGTAATTTTAGACCTTTAGCCTTACAATTTTGTAGATCTAATTATGCTTTGCACGATCCTTTCCGTGTCTTATGCTCTAACTATAATTACTTTTACAACTTCCTCTCTTTCGAATGGTCTATTCAATCTATCAATTCTTCTATCTTAAGTCATCTTGACTTGCCAATTCGAACATCCTTGACCAACCCTATATGATGAGTCACCCACATGGTCAACGGTGATCTATTGGCTCTTTTGTGATATAATGTTTAATTTTTGTCTTGTTTCCTCTTTAATATTGTAAATCAAAGTGTCTGGCCATTTCTTGAATTAAGTTGGTGCATATCGTTAAAAAGTTCACCCACCGGGCTAGAGACGCGGATTAGTTAATATGTATATATTCCCTCTATCTTCTTTTTAAAAATAAATTATACTTTTTTTTTTATAATAGTAGGTCAACTGTACTTAGTTGTACTCCTCTAATTAAATAAATAAAATAAAAATGTCGCTGTGTTGTATTCACGCAATGCATACAAAACAATTCTTTCGTTAGCACAAATACTCATGTGCTGCGTGCTTTAGCTGACCAGCCGCGGCCGCTTAACTCCCCTCTCTATACCATAACCCCGGTTCACTCGCTTAACAAGAGTCTAAATCATGACTCATGACCACCAACACAACGTCAGCGTCGCAATGCGAAAGAGAAAATCAAAAGCAGCTAACGTTGTTTTCGTTTAACAAAATTTCAAAGTTACTCCCATAGAAATTCACATTCATTCATTCACGCATTATTCATTCACGCATTGATTCATGCCCAAAAATGCACAATGCCGCCTAAAAAGTTTTACTTCAAAAAATAAATATATATTTTTATTATTTTCGTATTGAGTTTAAATAATTAGGGTATCATGGCACGCGGTTCATTACACTGATTATTGTGGGGTAGTAAGAGGCCAAACCGACTATCTGGTATATTGTTGCAAAACATTTGTAAATAAAACAAACAAAATTGTCAGCAAACTATGATGGTATTTTGTGAAAAAATTGTATTCAGTTTCTGATCTATCGTTTGTACTGTGTGATAAAGAGAGGAGCGCCCATAGTGTTATAATAAAAGGTGAGGATATGCCAAAAAGCGCTCTTTAGTGGGTCTTTATTTTGCTTGCAGTAGTGAATTACATTTCAAAGTGAAAGGTTGTGCGTGTTATTGTTGAAGTTCTTAATCTCTTAATCGGCAATAAAAAATATTTAAAAATTTTGTTGTATTAATAATAATAATAAATAAGTTAAACTCTGTATGTATTTTTTTTTATCTGTTAAAGCTAAATATTAATGGCATGGAATAAAATTAAACTAAATTAATAATAAAAAATAAAAAAAAATTGTAAATTGAACTAACCGAATGTTTTATTTATTAAAGAAAAGCTTTACATCACTGCGATGATCCTGGGTCACAAGAGAGCTTGATGTGGATGGTGATGGTACGATAGGCTGCTGCATTGATGGCGATGAGTGTTGTGTGTTTTGATGAGACAGCGAATGGGACTGGTGGATGTGCAACAATGAGTGGTGCTTGGCTCCACAGGTACGGCATGAGCCGGAATTGCACTTGTTAGCTTGATGGCCTTTTCTAAGGCAATAAACATAGGCGATAAATTCTTAAAGCGGCTACAGCTGTATATAACATGCTCAGAATTCTCGCAAAAATTGCAGCTAGAGACAGAAGATTTAGTGGCAACAAACGAACTTTTTAAATTTATATTTTTGCTGTTTTTCCCCACCTTGTTGCTAGGCGCGTATGTGGCCGTAGCATGCTCCATGTTTTCCAGCCTTTGACAGCGATTCTCCAAAAATTTTAAAAATTGCTCAGACGTTGGAATTTTATCACTTGAAGTCTGCTACTCCCATTTCGCTTGTGTATTGCTGTCCAATTTTTGTAGAAGCATGTATACAATCATGCATCCAGCAATCTCCTCCAATGTGCCCATTGCCTGAAGCGCGCGCATGTGCGCATTTAGTTTGTCCTTTGTCCGAGAATTCTCGAAGTCTCATTGCTGATAACGCACCCACTTTCTTGAGCCCAAGGATATCGCTGATATGTGCCTTAAAAACAAGTCGCTTGTTGTTAAATCTTTTATTAAGCATATCTAGTGCGATTTTATAATTTTCATTAGAAATCTCCAGCGCACGAATTGCATCCAAAGCTTGGCCATGTAAGCACGAACGTAGATGCTGGAGTTTCTCGATACTTGTTAAATCCGAGTCCTTGTCGATTATAGATGAGAACATCGATATGAAATCTGCATATTCCGTGTAGCCGCCAGTAAACGTTGGTAACTTAAGCTCAGGTAGACGTAGTCTGCTGGCCATAATTACAGTCGGCTGGTCCATTGTTGAATTATGATGCATTGTAGAACTGGCTGGTAGGCTACGATGCTGATGAATATGAGCCCGAATGCGCGTTTCCTTTGTAGATACAAGCTCGTCGAATTCAACGCGCAAGAAAATGCCAATTTCGTCATAATCAAGCTCTTTGAGTCCATCATGTGCACTATTAAACGCGGCTTGAGCTTGTGAAATTAACTTTAAATGCACTTCTAGTATGTCCACGTTGCTTAATGAATTGATTTTTTCACCAGCAAATGAACTTTCAATAGTTTTTGCACGCCCGTATAGAGATATGGCTTTAAGCTTATAAAAGGTTACTTTGCTTTGAAGCGATGTATTAGAGTAGACACATTTTCACTTTCCATTTTTATTAGAGGTTAAAAAGTCAGTCACCTTTTAAATTAACCGTAACCGGTAAAGAATTAAAGAAATATGCCGATAAACGCAAGATGGGTGAAATAAGAACTGTTCAATATAAAGAAAGGGCAATGAACTAAGAACTGTACTAAAACTAACTGTTTTAGCAGTTGACTTATGCTAGACACTTTGAACCGTTTAGAGTCACCCGACTGCATGCGCATATGCACGTATATATGTATATAAAACTATACTTTTTTTCGGCGCTTGCACTTTGAGAGAGTTGTTTGTATGTGTGTATATGTTCTTATATATCTGTTCACTTTTATGTATGTTAAACGGCGCTTTTGTTGTTATTTTATTATATTATAATTATTAGCGCGATCACGTCGTGGTCACCAAATGTTGAGCCAACGAGCTTTTTCGTTGGCTGTAAAAAATTAAACAATGTGATTTAATTTAAAGCTATTAATAATGTTTATTTGCTATTATATTTATCGGCGGCTTAAGTAATCGTAAGGCGGCCGATTATTACTAAATGCACCGGGCATACAGTGAGAACTGACTCTAGCTTAGAACAAAGCAAGAATCGATAGCGGCTGCGCTTAGCTTGCAGATGGCAAGCGACAAATGAGATTAACATAGTTTAGATTGAGTGATAAGCATTTAACTCTTTACAATAGTTACTCTAATTATCGCTGCGCAGAGCGATTTACATATTTATGATTTAACATGGGCGGGGAATTATTTCTGCTGCTTGGGTTCGGCAAATAGCCGAACAGATATGATATCTCACCAAAAAAAACATAAAAAATGTAAATTTTGGTGTTTAGAGTCCTTCTCGCATCAAGAAAAATACCGGAGAGTACCAAATAGACAGAGGCGAAAATTATCTCCGAGTTCGAAACTCGAAAAGATTCTGCGTGACTTGGGCTCGGAAACACAATGCAAAGCAAAAACAAACGAAATTCGAAATTGCTTGATATTGCTTTGCTTTGCTCGAACACAACACAGCACAGATCCTTGCTTTTGGTTTGGTCGAACCGAACCTAAGTGAACGCAAAAACGTCACAACACATCTCGATCGAACGCTTGCTTTTGCTATATATTAATAATATTTTATATATCAATAAACAAATCCTGTATGAAAATGGAATTAAAATTTTATTTTATATAAATAAAAAGGAGCATTATTATTATTATTATTTTATTTTATTTTTTTTATATAATTATAAAGTAGTAGTTAATTCTAAGTTATAAAAAGTTTGTAGTCAGAGCAACGTAGGCCTTCAGGCTGTCATTACAAATTATTGTCACTTTATTGTTTTAAGCTTAAAAAAAAAAAAAATTTGTAAAACAAAAACATTTTTAATGTTATTTAATGAACTTGAAATTTTTTAATTTAAAAGGAACATTCATATAAAAGCAATGCCGTTCTTAACTCAATGCATCATGAACATCAACACAAACGCAGCCAGAACCAATGCTTGCTTTTGCTTAATTGTTTTTCACTGCAGCTTTTGCTTGTATACGCATATTTGCAACTGTAACAGAATAGTGGCTATGGATTAGAGGAATGCGAGTTTGTCTCCCAATCCAATGGAACAGAGATCAATTCCTCCAAGGATATTTTTAATTAATTTTTTATCATTTCTGATATTTTTTTAAATTTTCCCTTTTTATTGTCAGGAAAAAGTTGTATTTTTCAGTTAATTTTATTTATTTATTTAATAAAGATTTAGAAGGTTTACAAAAACTTTTTCAGTTTTGCTCTGCTCAAACAAAAAGATTGCGTCACGTGCATTTGATCGCGTACCAACAGACTCATTTTTGCAGGGTGAAATAAAAAGGTGGTAGCAAGAGTGCCTAGGCATTCGTGAATTCATCGTTACTTACATATTTAATTAATTCAAATATATTAAATAATAAAATAACTTAAGAGCTAGAGTACTAGCAACAGTGGCTTTATAACTTGCAGTTAATAATGACAACGCACTGACCAAAAGTCTGTTTGTTTTGTTTCGGCTAAAAATGTCTTGTTGTGTGCGCACGATGCGAAACAGTTCAGCATAATGATAGCTAAATACTCTTCTTCGTATTTTTTGCCTCTTATGCATGCATTTGTAAGTGTAAATGCAAACGCAATAGCAAAGTGTCATAGCAGCCACATATTAAAAAAAGGGTATGAATTCTCTGAAACGAAAAATTTACAAATTTGGCTGCGGCTGAATTGAAAGATTATGCGTGGACTTGGGCTCGGTTTGCGCAAAACCAAAATCAAACACAAAATGTGCTTTGTGTTGATGTTTCTGCATTGACTTGGGCTCGGCAAAAGCAAAGCACCTATATGAACACTGGTTCTGTCTGCGTTGTGTTGTGACGTTTCTGCGTGACTTGGGCTCGGTAAAAGCAAAAGCAAAGGCAAGCATTGGCTCGTTTTGTTTTGTGTTGTGTGTTGCGTGGACTTAGGCTCGATCAAACCAAAAAGGCAAGCATTGCTTCTGGCTGCGTTTGTTGTGACGTTTCTGCGTGGACTCGGTCAAAGCAAAGCGATATGCAGCATTGGCTCTGGCTGCTTTTGCTTTGATGTTTATGATTGACTTAGAAATAGAAACGTTTTAGTTCAATTGCTACCCTAGGTTATAATAAGCGTTTAATTACAAAAATCTATTATATATCTCCTTGACCCTGACTACTAAATAAATAAAAAGAAGCCTTCTATTATTTACCTTATAATTTTTATTTGAATCAGCATATCTTAAAATAATTTTAAGGTAAAGTGTTACATCATAGAAAATAAATATCCCTACCCTAGGTTATGATAAGTATTTTATATAAATCTAGAATGTAACGCCTAGACCCTGACTGCAAAATAAATAAAAAGAAGCCATAATCATTGTGCTTGAACCAATTAATCAATCACCTTGATTTAAGTTTTATTTGAAATATGCTAGATTTTACTGCCAATGATTTTTGATTACAAAAACATGAATCTAACTTTAATAGCAAAAAAAAAATATTAATGCAAAATGCAAATCACACCAACCACTTTTAGGCGGGAAAGGGCAACATGCCGCTTGAAAACTCTGTTTAAGACTTAATTAGGGTCCTAAAAAATCTGATGAAAGTTGCTACTAAGTATCTTTTTCCAGCTCAATCTCTATGTTTTCTGTAGTAAATAACAATCAGCAATAGCGAAGCATTACCTAAACATAAAGCGTTGACAAAATCGAATACAGGCATTGCAGTCGAGCCAAATACGTTTTGCTTTTCATGCACGTTTGTGTATTTGTGAACAGGCAGTATTTAATGAAATATTTTACAACTTTATTATGATTTTTGTGATCTTTAAACATAAAAAAAAAAACATTTTTCGTTTTATTTTTTAAACATTGTTGCATCAAATCAGTTTACATAATTAACTTTATTTTATAATTAACTAAATTAAAATAAAAAATTTAGATATGTTTACATATTTACATTTGTTTTCCCTAAAACTGTCATGTAAAATGATTAGTTGTTGTTTTTTTTAGATTACAAAAAATAAATTGCATACTAATTTAAATAGAGAAGAAATATGTCAAAAATGATGGTACAGAAATTTGAATCCCGAGCAAATTCAGTTCAGCGCTTGTTAGCCAAGGCCGGCAGCCCGAAGACATTATAAACTCTAAGAAGTGTAACCCAAATGCCATGGTGCGGGCGAGCAGAGAGAGTTAAAAAGGAAAATCTAAAAATAGCACATACAATTCTCGTGTTCTTACAATTGAACTCGGCTCTAAGCTTCGTTGTTGGCTGTCGGCTATGTTCACTAATTCAGCCGCAGCCAAATTTGTAAATTTTTCTTTTCAGAGAATTCATACCCTTTTTATACCCTGTACCTATAGGTACAAAGGGTATACTAGATTTGTGCAATGTATGTAACGGCAAGAAGGAGGCGTGGCAGACCCCAAGTCCTTTATACCAGCATGCTTATCATAACCTCGGGTAGCGATTGAGCCATGTCCGTCTGTCCGTCCGTCTGTCCGTCTGTATGAACACCTAGATCTCGGAGACTATAAGAGCTAGAGATACGAAACTTTACCAGCTGATGCGCATATTTCCTCAGAAGATCAAGTTTGTTGAATCATGTCAATATCTTTCCCCGTTCCCCCGTAGCAGAGTTTCGCGGTTTTTAGCTAAACCGTTTAATATTTTAATAAATGCTTGCTCAAAGGCTACTTTCCCTTAAAATGGAAACTAGCAAAAATAATTGCCATTCCCAAGCCTAATAATCCGCTGGCATCACCTGAAAGTTATCGTCCAATTAGTTTGCTCAGTGGTATCTCAAAAGTCTTTGAACGCATTATTAAGGTTAGACTTAACTCTTATATTGAAGAGAACCAGTTACTTCCTGATACCCAGTACGGGTTTAGAAGTAACCTGTGTTGTATCCACCCACTGAGAAAACTCAAGGACTACGTTAAATATAATCTACAAGCGAAAAAATCTGTTGGTATGGTAACCCTGGACGTGCAAGCTGCCTTTGACACAGTGTGGCATAGGGGTCTCATTCACAAACTAATACTTTGTGGCACTCCAGTCTACATTACTAAAATAGTTAAGAGTTTCCTAACTGACAGATTTTTTCGAGTTGCTATTGATGGCCATGTGTCAAATCAAAAACGAATTGTTGCTGGTGTCCCCCAGGGATCAGTTCTCGGCCCTATATTGTACAACATTTACACCCATGACATTCCAACGCCTGCCGATTGTACGATTTCAGTCTTCGCTGATGATACTGCCCTATACTGCTCTGACATCGACCATAATGTCATCCTTACAAACCTACAAAACGGCCTTAATACCCTTAGCAGATATTTCTTCCAATGGAAAATAAAATTAAATGCTCACAAAACCAACTCTATCTTTTTTACGCGAAAACGCAAACCTTGCTTTTTGCCAGCCACAAACCTCCACTTAAATAACGAGCCAATACAATGGGCTACCAACATTAAATACCTTGGACTAACATTGGATAAAAAACTTACCTTTAAAAATCATATTAGCAACACAATTGACAAAATCAATAGAACTATTCGGATCTTGTATCCTTTTATTAACAGAAATTCCCATCTCTCAATAAAGAATAAGCTCCTTCTCTTTAAATCTATATTTGTGCCCATTTTTTTATATGGCTGTGAAATTTGGGGAGATTGTGCCTTCAGCCACCAGGCCAAGCTGCAAACAGCACAAAACAAACTTCTTAAAATGATGCTCAACCTCCCATACTACTACTCGACCTCTCGTCTCCATGATCGGGCAGAAGTCAGCCCCATAAATAAATTAATTAATTTTAGAAAGCATAATTTTATGTTACGCAACACTTAGAGTATCTCGCGAATCTCGCAGGATTGGTACTTTTGAGGCTAACCTAAAGTTAGTACTCTTAAGTATCATTCTATAGTTAAGGTTTTAGTTTTAAGAAGTAGTTTAAGAAATTTATCAGCTTTAGGTTTTTCCAATTTTCCTAACTAATTGTAATGTTGTTATTGTAAATTAAATTTAATACTTTTAAAGACCAACCACTCAGTTGAAAAGCCAAGTCAGCTAAACTCTGTATATATATATTTTTATTTGTTAAACCTAAAAATTAATGCTATGGAATAAATTAAATTAAATTAAATTAAAATTAAATTGTAAAAAAACGAGAATTGTATGTGCTATTTTTAGATTTTCCTTTTTAACTCTCTCTGCTCGCCCGCACCATGGCATTTGGGTTACACTTCTTAGAGTTTATAATGTCTTCGGGCTGCCGGCCTTGGCTAACAAGCGCTGAACTGAATTTGCTCGGGATTCAAATCAAATGTATTTCTGTACCATCATTTTTGACTTATTTCTTCTCTATTTAAATTAGTATGCAATTTATTTTTTGTAATCTAAAAAAACGACAACTAATCATTTTACATGACAGTTTTAGGGAAAACAAATGTAAATATGTAAACATATCTAGATTTTTTTTTTTAATTTAGTTAATTATAAAATAAAGTTAATTATGTAAACTGATTTGATGCAACAATGTTTAAAAAATAAAACGAAAAATGTTTTTTTTTTGTATATTAAAAGATCACAAAAATCATAATAAAGTTGTAAAATATTTCATTAAATACTGACTGTTCACAAATACTCAAACGTGCATGAAGAGCAAAACGTATTTGGCTCGACTGCAATGCCTGTATTCGATTTTGTCAACGCTTTATGTTTAGGTAATGCTTCGCTATTGCTGATTGTTATTTACTACAGAAAACATAGAGATTGAGCTGGAAAAAGATACTTAGTAGCAACTATCATCAGATTGTTTAGGACCCTAATTAAGCCTTAAACAGAGTTTTCAAGCGGCATGTTGCCCTTTCCCGCCTAAAAGTGGGTGGTGTGATTTGCATTTTGCATTAATATTTTTTTTTGCTATTAAAGTTAGATTCATGTTTTTGTTATCTAAAATCATTGGCAGTAAAATCTAGCATTTTTCAAATAAAACTTAAATCAAGGTGATTGATTAATTGGTTCAAGCACAATGATTATGGCTTCTTTTTATTTATTTTGCAGTCAGGGTCTAGGCGTTACATTCTAGATTTATATAAAATACTTATCATAACCTAGGGTAGGGATTGAACTAAAATGTTCCTAGGTCTGTGCATAAACAAACAGCAAAACAAAAGCAGCAAGAAGCCGAGCGCAAGTTTACACAAAAACGTCACAACAAACGCCAATGCTTGTCTTTTTGGTTCGATTGAGCCCAAGTCCATTCAGAAACGTCTCAACGCAACACAGACCGAACCAATGTTTACTTTTGCTTAGTTATTGTTGTTCACTGCAGCTTTTGCTTGTATATGCATATTTGCACATGTAACACTGAAGCGGTCATGGGTTAGTTGAATGTGTGGTTGACTCCCAATCCAGTGAAACCAAGTTCGATTCTCATGTGGGATATTATTTTTTTAATATTAAACTAATTTTTGTTCTTTCCTTTTAGAAATTATTTTTTTATTGTCAAGAAAAAATGAGTCTTTTATCACTTTTCTACAATAAATAGTTTTACAGGAATCGAACAAATAAGCCCATTGCAAACGCCACTTTTGTTCTACGCCGCCTATATGCGCCATGCGTGACACCAAAGCAAACAGCCGCCGGCAAAATATCGGCTCCTTTGCTTTGTGAGATTGTAGGCGATTGAAGTCAAAATTTAATTTGGCGTCGTTAAAAACTAAACTAAAACAATTCTATGAAGTAAAAATACTTTTAGGTATGAAAGCAAAATAGTATTTAGACACATTGTATTATTTTCTATGATGTAACACTTTACCTTAAAATTATTTTAAGATATGCTGATTCAAATAAAAATTATAAGGTAAATAATAGAAGGCTTCTTTTTATTTATTTAGTAGTCAGGGTCAAGGAGATATATAATAGATTTTTATAATTAAACGCTTATCATAACCTAGGGTAGCAATTGAACTAAAACGTTTCTATTTCTAAGTCAATCATAAACATCAAAGCAAAAGCAGCCAGAGCCAATGCTTGCCTTTTTGGTTTGATCGAGCCTAAGTCCACGCAACACACAACACAACGCAGACAGAACCAGTGTTCATATAGGTGCTTTGCTTTTGCCGAGCCCAAGTCAATGCAGAAACATCAACACAAAGCACATTTTGTGTTTGATTTTGGTTTTGCGCAAACCGAGCCCAAGTCCACGCATAATCTTTCAACGGGAAAAAAAGCTCGGAGAGAATTTTCGCCTCTGTATTTGGTACTCTCTGAAAATACGCTGCAACAAAAAGATATGATATGTATATAATCCAAAGTATCCCTGAAAGTTAATTTGGAGTTTCGTATTTATAAACGATCACTACATCTATCTTAGCAAATCAGTTTTCACCAATATAGTTGATATCCATTAGGGCAATCGCTAGATTTTCTTATGAAGCTTGTGTTGGTTAAAGTATATAAAAAGTGGCGGTGTGCAGTCTGGAAAGATTTATGTAGGTACACGAATTATACTCAACAGCCCGTCTTTGATACCATTTTCATAGCACACAAATTTTTTCCATTTAAAAAGTTGCATTGTCGAAATTGATTTAAAAAATGTTAGTAAAATATTTCTATGAATTATTTATAGAAATGTGTGCTTTTAAAAAAACGTCGAAAGTTTTTCCAATACATTGTTATTCTATACTAATCTTTGGCTGTCTGCCAACCCACTCACGTGTGCGTGCTTCAGTTTGTATGTTGCTGTCTTTACTTTCGTTGTCGCTTTGTTTTTTTCCAAACGCGCCATTTGTAATTTTAATTGAAGGTCATTCTGTTTTTGTTGGTAGTCCAATAAAGTGGGTTGGTGCTCAATCTCTTGCTGCGTTTTCAAAAAGTCAATTTCCATTTGCAGCTTTTGTAATTTAGTCGACTTCTTTGAATTCTTTGATCCTGATGTTGATTTATTTTCAATGGCTAATGAACGCGAAGTCACTGTTTGCAAACTGTTTGTCGAACTGTGGCACGTTCTCATTGCCAATTTCATTTTCTATACTTTTGCTTATGTCTCAGCTTTTTCAATTTTCTTTTTGTTACTGCGTGTTACTGGCATTATCGCTATCTACGACCCAGATATTTTTATGCAGAACAATTAATTATTTTTTTAGTTTGTTTTCAAATTCAACGTCGCTTGTCTTTATGTATGTATGTATATGCCCAAATTTTATGTACCTGGCATCACATACACACAAATAAGCATTTGTACAGTCCACCCAAATGTGTATCATAAGTACATACATACGTACGCGCGTCAGCATACATACATACATATTAGAGGTCTGCATGAACGCATTCAAAACGGCGAATGAATAACTCAGCCTTAAAAGCTATGCATAGTTTTTAGTACCCATTTGAATGAATATAAGTGTAGTAGGCTCTACTACCAACACATACTATAGTTTATAAGAACTCCCACAAAGCTTACACCTACACATTGTTTATAAGAACCAACGTAAAGCTTAAGCGCGGACACCAACCTTACGAGCTTTCACATAAGCACACGCTCAGACTGCATACACAAAAGATCAAGGAGTCAGTCGATGATTGCTCGTGGCCTGAAGCAGTGTGGTGTGCGTGTGCGTAATTAAATAGTCAAAGCAATAGTTAGAACCAATCGCCTCCTAATAAGTGAATAGTGTGCTCACGCAAGCATGGGTTCCAAAATTGTGGGTGAAGTACTTTTATGGTGTACCATAGTGAGTACACTAATATACTCTAGTAAAATACGTATGAAAAAAAAGAAAGAAGGCAGACAGCAGAGAGCGCGAGAGCAGCGATCGCGAGCGTTACGAAACGGTTAAAATTAAATAAATGACATAGAAAATGCAGCAGGCATGAGCGAGAAAGCATAAATATTTTCTTGGTCGAATTGGGGTGGCTTGCGTGCTTGTTACGAGCAGAGTAAAAAGGAAAATGTATACTCTTTCGAAGTAAGGTAACTGGTAGGACACTTGTTAGTCGTGTTTACATTCACACTAAGAATTGTATGTATAAAATGCGAAAAAGGGTACTTCTCTATCGACTTTCAATCTGTTCAACAATTCTGACAGGGTACACACAAAAACGCAAATACGTTTTATGTTGTATGTTCTTTGGTTTAACACATAATTTTTTAATATTTGAATAAATATTATTGAACAAATTTTTGCTTCAATTTAACCCTAGTGAGATAACGTTATTTTCTACCCCTGAAAAGATAAGCATACGTCTGAATGACGTATCTTCTTTTTGTGTCATTTAAGGATGTAATAAAAATAAATATTACTAAGTTTTTAATTGTGATCATTTATTACATTGATTTTCAGTCAAATTAAGTATATATAAACATAAAATAATAGATAACATAAAATTAATAATAAAATTCATTTTGTATTACAAAAAGTAACAAAAATTAGACGGTTTTCACATAAGGACACAAGTTAAGTTCTTAGATCTGTGGTAATTAAAAACTTTTGACTTAATTTGCACAAAAAACTATCAAATAATGCTTCAAAACAAAAAAAGTTAAATCGAGCTGGTTTATATGCACGTGTTGCAAACTTGATTTTGGTGCTCTCCACACAGAGGTGTTTTTCATACGAAACATACCTTTTTTGACATGCGTCCTACTTTCGACGGACAGAAGCCACAGTATTTTCTCTTTTTAGGTTCTGGCTGATTTGCACTACCTTAGCGATAAAAACTTAGTAATATTTATTTTTATAACATCCTTAAATGACTCAAAATGAAGATACGTCATTCAGACGTATGCTTATCTTTTCAGGGGTAGAAAATAACGTTATCTTAAGCAATTGAGAAACCAAAAAGTAACACAAAAGATAATGTTACGTCTTTTTGACGTACGTTATGATCATAACTCAGAAAAAAACAAACTGACCTCAAACAAACAACCACCACCGCTCCAGCTCTTTCTTTACTGACTGAGCAAACTAAGCGTGCGAAGTCGCTCCGAAAACAAATGAGAGACTGAGAGCGTAAAAGAAAAAATGAGTACGTCATTTCGACGTGCGTTATCTTACTAGGGTTAAAGTAATAGATTAGTTTAAAAAAAAATTATGGTTACACATTATTATTTGCTTTATTGATTTGCAAAATATTTAAAAGAAAAAAAGTCCCACAATTAAAAAAAAAATAAAAGTATTACATATATACACGCAAACAAATAAGCCAACCCCTAATTTTTTAGCTCTCAATCAATTTAATGCCAATTTAACTGCCTAAGC
Organism: Chymomyza costata; assembly: GCA_018150985.1. Lineage (NCBI taxonomy): Eukaryota > Metazoa > Arthropoda > Insecta > Diptera > Drosophilidae > Chymomyza > Chymomyza costata. The sequence goes on from JAECWU010000166.1 coordinate 1,272,868, forward strand.
CAATTTACTACAACAAATATACACAGTTTCCAAAATGTTCATTGCGCCGGCTTTGTTTTCTCTGCTTTGCATTTTTTTTCAGCAACAGTTACTCACGTACATACATATGCATGTATGCTCGTTTTGTACACTACTATACTCAGTGTTCTCATAACATTTTGCCTGTGCTTATGTTAAAAAGACAGCATACATAAATATTCACTTCTGTGGGTAAAAATGGGATACTGTTCATTTGAATAGGGTATTTGTGAGTACCGCATAGTATTATATAGTACTATGTGAGTTGAAGTGAATGTAGCCATGCAGACCTCTAATACATATATACACTTGTGGTGAAATTCCAAGAATTTTTAATGGCCGCTGCTTCTCCAACGTGCCGTTCTGTTATGCTCGAAGGACCATTTGTTGTTGGTCAAAGGAGCTTTGTTGGATTTTACCTGTAATAATATAAACCATTTTATTTAGTTAAGCAAATCTATCGCGTCTAGGGTTTGCAATCCCGTGTTATATTTTCTGTTGAGCTAACAATTCAATTCAATTTATTACAAATTTATAATGTTACAGAGAGTGTGTTGTGTATAATTTGATAATGCTTAGAGTTCAGGCTATTAGTGCCTTTTCTACTTAAATATTAACATTGTTGGTATAATATTGTTAGTTAAGATTGTATTATATTTATTGTTAGTTGTGGAGAAAATTACAAAAAAACCACTTTGAGAAAAAAAAAATAAAAAATGTTTATGTACAAAAACTTACAAAAACTACCTTACAAACTATAATGACCGAGCTAACTCAATAATATGGGGGTACGGGAAATTTAAACATCTTACATGAAAGTTATAGGATAAACGAGCAAGTCTATCCGCTACCATTTCAATATTAGCCTGTTTGTGTAAATTGGACGTTGAATAGAACCAGGGTAATCTAAAAATCATTTTTAATATTTTGTTTTGTGATATTTGGAGTTTTTTAAGATGACATTTAGCTACATCTGACCAGACTGGTGCAGCATATGAAACTACGGCTTGAAAAATAGATCTATATAAATACAATTTGTTTTCCACACTTAATCGGGAGTTTCTATTAATAAATGGATACAATACGCAAGTCAGAGTATTTAAACTTTTTTCGTCGCGTTAACGTGGTGTTTGTGTAAAAGCTTTTTGTCTAGATTCATACCCAAATATTTATCATTCGATTCCCATTTCACATCAACATTACCTAGCTTGATGGTGTCCCTAGGTAGATATATGTCTTTCCGTTTCCTGGTAAAAAAATATTGCCTGTGTTTTCTCAGAGTTTACAAGGATTTTCCACTTCGAGAAATACCTAACTAACGACTCAAAGCCTAATTGTAAACTGTCAGTAATCTTATTAGGAAGAGTTCCTGAACAGAGAATTGCCGTATCGTCGGCAAATATTGATGAGGTACAACCTGGTACAGTGGGAAAATCTGATGTGAATATGTTGTAGAGAATTGGGGATAGACATGATCCCTGTGGGCACCCAGCTTTAATGCTTATATTCGCTGATTTTGATTTGCCTATGTAGACAGAGAAATTTCGATTTTTAAGGAAACTATAGATTATTTTCGTGAGTCCTGTTGGGAAGTTCAATCTGTTCATTTTAAAAATAAGTCCCTCATGCCAGACAGAATCGAAAGCGGCTTTTATGTCTAACAAAACCATGCCAGTGGACTTTGATTGACTAAAGTTGTTTTTAACCAGATTCTTTATTCTGACAAGTGGGTGAATTGTGCAATGATACCGGCGAAATCCAAATTGCTGAGGAGGGAGTAAGTCTCTATCTTCTAAAATCTGGGTAAGTTTCTCTTTTACGACTTTTTCGAGAATTTTACCAACTGATGATAGGTAAGCTTATAGGGCGATAGGAGGCAGGTGAATCAGCCGGCTTATTTGGTTTCTTTATTGGAATAACCTTTGATGATTTCCATGCCTGGGGAAATAAGCATGCTTTAAGCACTCGTTGATAATGCAAGTAAGCAATCGTATTGCGTAATTTGGAAGCTTTTTAAGGCATATATTATCAATATGATCAAGACCAGGGGCCTTTTTAGTTTTAAGACTTTTAATAATGCTTTTAATGTAAGTACAACTAACAAAATGGTTTTGCCCGGGATCGTGTGTCGTTTCAGCAAGATTAGATATGCAATTTCTCACATCTGCCGTGGTTTGAGGGTCGCTAAGGTCAACGGTAATGGTATGGTTTTTTCTCAAAATGTTGCGCAAGAGCCCCGGCTTTCTCTTCCTCAGTTGAGTAACGTATTGCGTTATCAAGCAGTGTAGGAATATTCGTATGTTTCTTCTTAATGACTTTTGTTAATTTCCAAAAGGGAGAAGAACCTTTATCTAGTGAGGAGAGGAGATTATTCCAAGAAATATTTCGAAACTTCGAGATCTCTTTAGCAATAATAAGGTTTAGTCTTTTAAATTGTGCATGAACAGCTAAATTTCTATACCTTTGCCAGTTTCGACGAAGGATATTTCTACGTTTAATAAGCGATTGAATGTCTCTTGGCAGCGATTTAGGAGAGAATCTGGTTCTAACCTTCGGTATGCTGTAGTCTTTAGCTTCTCTAATGGCATTAGATAAAGCTTCAATCATATTGTCTATATCATCCGCATTTCGAATAGTACTAGGATCAAAGTGTTGGAGTCTTTGACGTATATAATACGAGTAATCCGACCAGTTGGCATTTTTAATAACGTAATGGAATGTGTTGACAATTTCCGGCCGATTTAACAGAAATGTTTGGACTGGAAGGTGATCCGAGCTAAGGTCATTAATAACATAAGCTTGAGTAAAAAATTGGGGAGAATTGGATAAGAATACATCTAGCGTAGAACCTTGCCCACGTGTACTAGCAGGGATGTAGGTGTGGTCCCCTGGATAGTTCATGTTGAAGTCGCGCGTGTCTATCTTTTCTTTTAGCAAGTTACCCCAGTTGTTAGCACGACAACAGCCCCAAGACTGATGCCGACAGTTAAAATCTCCCCCTACTACATATATCTCACTTCTACTGGTCAGTTTATGGATATCCGCTTTAAATCTCTGTTGTTTGAATGTGTCTGAACGACCTCCTGGAAAATAACATGAATATATACATATGGGTGTTCCTGCGGCGTTTGTAACTTTTACGCCTATGGCTTCAATGACTTCAGTATTTGGTAGAGGAAGCAGACTATGAGAGATATTTTTTTTTATTAGAATTGCCACCCCTCCTCCCATATTATCTTGGCGGTCATTCCGATAACAATGATAGTTACAAAATTTTATTGAAACATCGCTTTTAAGCCAAGTTTCGGAAAGTAGGCAAATGTCAATATTTTTACTACGAAGAAAATCATTCAATTCATCTTTTTTATTTCGAACGCCTCTAGCGTTCCAAGTTACTATAGAAATTTGATCAGACATTATGTTAGAAATTTAAGAGCTAGGGAAGTTACTACCTCCAACTGGTCTGCTTTTGATTTACAATTTTTCAGGTTTTTAATCAACTCAAATGTTATATTTTTATTTCTACGATTGAAAAAAGGTCATCACTCCTGTTTTGAGAGTAATTCGGTGCAGGCCAAATTGGAGTTTCTGGAGCTACAACGTGTTCCTGAAGCTTTGGAAAAGCGCTTAGACTGCTTAAATGTGGACTTGTTGCATACTGCCTGACTTTAGGTGCAGTAAACTTATTTTGGTTTCTTTCTCTTAATGTAAGATAACTTATCCTGTTAGGACAGTCACGAGAGCTGGATTTGTGCGGGCCGTTGCAGTTAGCGCATTTTATTGTCGAATTTTCCGGGCACTCAGTCGTCTTGTGGCTTCCGGCACAGTTTGCGCAATAAGATTTAACAGCGCAGTGGCTTGAACCATGCCCGAACATTTGGCAGTTATAACACTGCGTGATTTTGTTACTCCTTTGCTTCTGGTGCTCCCACTTGACCCTGACGTACTCGATGACAGAGTAGTTACGCTTAAGCTCAGCAAGAGTGATGGTTTTGTTAACAAAGTAAACCATCTAGATGATGAAATTACTCTTGTTAGCCCTTTTCCTGATAACACATTTGACGTCTGTGCATTTCAAACCCATGCTGTTTAATTGGGTTTTGACCTCTTCTGGCTGGTTACTGTCCAGTCCAATAAGCAGTGCTTTGAACGGCTTTTCGGTTTTTCTGGCATAGGAGAAAAATTCGTGTTTGCCTTGCAGATACTTACAAGCTTTCTGATAATCGTCATCATAATCGCAAAGTAGTTTAACTCCAATAGAAATTTTCCTTATTGAGTAGTTCTTAACATTTAATGTTTTGCAAATTTCATGTATCTGTTGTGTTGAACATTTAATCACCGTAATTGGTGGAACGTACATTTTAGTTTTATTAACAATTGGATCAGTTTCATTGCCATTTTCACTATCCGATATAATATTATCGGCAATAGTTTGTAGCGGTGAATAATAATTGCTATCAGAGGTTTTCCTCTGACCTGTGTCTATTTTAAGAAATTTTTTTGCAATACGCGGCGACATATTGTTGCCACTTTTGCTTACTGCTCTTTTTATTTTGCTTATTTTTGTTTTACAATTTTGTTCTAGAAGGTTCTGACGTTTCGGAGACAGGGCTGTTATAGTTTGTCAGCGAAGTCTCAAAAATTGTGTGGAGTCACTGCACTGGCACTGTTTTAGATGTTTTGTTTATTTTGTTTATTTTGATCAAAATATATATAAATATATAACCACTCGTATTAACTGTTACGAATGCGATGTTGTCACGAAGGTGGACTTGTCCATAGATTTTATAAATTTTATTTTAACTTTTTATATTAGCACACGATAAATTGTGTGACCGTACGCGTCAGTGCTGCCAACTTGATTGTTGAGCTAACAATATTTTTTGCTAGCTTTGTTTTTACATCGGGTTATTACATGAACTAAAGCAGTGTATTAAATATAAATAACAAAGGCAATTAGTTGATTTATGTGCGATTTATTACTAATTATATGAACGTTTATGCAGCGATATATGTATATATGTATAAGTATTAAGTTTTAGAGAAGGTGCGTTGAGGAATGATAAGCGACGAAAGATTACTGATCTGCATTTGCAAACCATTAGGTAGATTAGCCGCCGAAATGTAAAGCGACAAAGAGAGAGGTCGGCGTTGCAGCCGACGCATGCGATGCGCTTGCGCGAAAGCTTACATAGTTTAAGAGAGGTTAGCAATAGAGTTCTCTTGCCGCGCAGGGCAAGTTACAAAAGAAAAGTATTATTTATGCATGATAGCTGCTGGATACTCCCCCGTTGGAAGCGTAGCTTTCAACAAAATCCATTTGGGAAAGCAGATATAGGTATTTGGTTGAAGGATCTTTGGCTAAATCCAGCACTAGTTGTAAAGACGTTGCAGACGGGCTGAGCTGGCCTTGAGTGTGACATTTGCTACACCGCTGCAGGGGATATGGATATTCCTCTCGCCTCCGATGATAAGTTTTCTGTTGCCTTGTTGCCATGCGCTGTCCACCAGGATTGATTAAGAATGCGCTAAGATCACCTGTTAGCAGTGAGGACCCAGAAGAACTAGGACGACTACCAGACACAACCCATCCAAGGCGCGTGTTCTGTAGAAGTGGCAGACCGGGGCGCAGTTTAATTTGGCCAACGCAGAGCAACTCGTAAAATAAGCTTGCCCCAATAAGCAAGTCAAAAGGTTGAGGTTTGAAGAACGATGGATCGGCTGGACGAACGTTGGCAGGAATGTTCCAGTTTGTAATGTTCACAGCGTGCCTTGGCTGCCGGTCTGCTAATGTTGGTGCTGCTGTGATGCTGTTAGAGTATCCAGATACCTGTGAATGCAAGGAAAATGTTACTGAAGTACTCTCAGTAGGAAATTGTGAATCTCCTAAGCCTGAGACGATGGTGGAGGACTTAGATTTCTTCAATTTCAGCTTGTTAGCGAAGCGTGATGTCATCAACTGCAGCTGAGACCCACAATCCAATAAGGCACGACATGGTACAAGTTTTCCTGAGTGATCTTTTATAAGCACGATAGCAGTAGCCAACAGCTCAGCGTTACTATTGTAATTTTGAGCCACAAGAGAGGTAACAGTGTGCTGAGATGCGTTTTGAGCTGAACCAAGTGATTGAGTAGGTGGCTGCATTAAAGATGAATCATGGTGTTGATGTATATCATTGTTACGTAAATGATGCTTAGATCCACATTTGCGGCAACTTCCAGAGTTGCATGCTGATAGACGATGGCCTTTTTTTAAACAGTTGAGGCATAATGACCGCAATTTTGCCTCCTCAAGGCGTAAAGCAGGGGATAAATTCCCAAATTGTGGGCAATAGTTAATGGTGTGGCATTCGGCGTCAGCAGAGTTAGATATAACGGAAGAGGACTGCCTTCTTGTTTTTACAGTTTTTTTGATATGAGCACTAGATGAGTAATTAGCCATAGAAAAGTCCACAGTCTCCAGAGTTCTGCATCGCTGTTCCAAAAAATTGGCAAACTGATCCAAAGAAGGTATTTGATTTGCAAACGTTGGCTCCTCCAGTCTTTCTTCCCACTTAGCTTGTGATGCGTGATCCAATTTCTGTAGAAGCACCTGTGTGATTATGCATCCAGCGATTTGCTCAATGTTACCCAAAGTTTTGAGTGCTCGAATATGTGCATTGAATTTGTCAGACAGTTCTCTCAGCATACTAGCAGAACCATCTGATACCTCCTTGAGCCTCAAAATTTCTGTAACGTGTGCCTCAAAAACTAAACGGCGGTTATCAAATCGTTTTTGTAAAATATCTAATGCGACGGTATAGTTAGCCTCAGAAATTTCCAGCGTTCGCACAGCATCCAGCGCGGAACCTTGCAAACAGGAACGCAGATGCTGCATCTTTTGTTGTTTTCTATAATAGTGGTGAACATGGAGTAGAAATCTGCCCAGCTGGTGTAGCCGCCGCGAAACGTAGGCAATTTAATGGTTGGCAGTGTTGGCGCAGATCGTGGCTTATATACAGGAACGGCTGTTGAGTCTCGTAAAGTTGAGCACAATGGCATTTGAGAACCGTTTTTCGCGATTAGTACCCGAATTGACGTTTCGACTGCCACGCATAATTCGTCAAAATCTTCGCGTAGTTGGCTACCGATTTCATCAAAATCCATTTCTTCGAGGTTGTTATGCGCTAAATCAAATGTAGACTGTAGTTTTTCAATTTGTTTTAAACGTACGTTTAGCGCATGTATGTCCAAAGCGCTTAAAAACTCACTCGATAGGGTATTGCTTAAGGCCTGTAAACTATTGTACACAGCACTCACTTTGCGCTTCAAAAAATAATACCCTATTTTCCCTTTGATCGGCTGATGTAATTTCACTTTCAGAAGGCATAGTTAAAGAATATGTAAAACGCAATAACCGCTAAATCGCAATAAGAAAAGACCGCGAAAGTATATAAGCAAAAGCTTTTGTGTATATACGTTTATATGTTTGTGCGCGTATGTATGTATGTTATGTAGCTAATGAAACGCTATGCGCTTATGTATGTTTGATTATGTGTTTTAACTTGCACTTTGACACTGCAACAGTTTAATACCGATTTAAAAACTTTATGAATTTGTTATATTACGATATGAAATAATTTAGTAAGGTTTAAATTATCCCGATTTTTATTTATTTTAATATAGTTTGATATAATTTAATCACGTCGGGGTCACCAAAATGTTGAGCTAACAATATTTTTGCTAGCTTTGTTTTTACATCGGGTTATTACATGAACTAAAACAGTGTATTAAATATAAATAACAAAGGCAATTAGTTGATTTATGTGCGATTTATTACTAATTATATGAACGTTTATGCAGCGATATATGTATATATGTATAAGTATTAAGTTTTAAAGAAGGTGCGTTGAGGAACGATAAGCGACGAAAGATTACTGATCTGCATTTGCAAACCATTAGGTAGATTAGCCGCCGAAATGTAAAGCGACAAAGGAGAGAGGTCGGCGTTGCAGCCGACGCATGCGATGCGCTTGCGCGAAAGCTTAGATAGTTTAAGAGAGGTTAGCAATAGAGTTCTCTTGCCGCGCAGGGCAAGTTACAAAACAAAAGTATTATTTATGCATGATAGCTGCTGGACCAAACATTTTCAATCCCGGGATTTCGGGATTACATTATCCAAATCCCGGGGCTGCAAACCCTAATCGTATCTTACTTCATTCACTGCGCGGCAACGACTCGGCGTCCAATAGAAAAATATATGTATACTCAAAGAATCGATATTCGAGATACTTTCTTAAGTTTTAAATTCAAATTAATGTTTTAGTTCACAACAGTCGTATTACAGCTCCTGCTGTCAAAAGTACTTTATTTTATTGACTTTTTCAGCGCGTGTACCTAGCATCTTCTAATTATTTTTTTTGTTTATTGCAATTTTCATATGCGTAATCATATATAGTTGATACTTTTCTATTTATTTATTTATTTATTTTTTATTTTTTATTGGAATAACATTATTATTAAACAATAGTGTAATATATACAATTTAGTGTTTAGGAGTCTTATACCTGTTCAACTATAACATAACAATAAATATAAAATTAAATCTAAATAAAATGCCAAAAATTATGCTGGAGGAAAAATGCCAAAAAACCCATATGAACTGATAACTAAAACTAAAACTTAAAAACTAACTTAACCTAAAAGCCTGGAGCAAGTTCCCGGATATGATCGAAGTCTGATGTTAAACACCTATCATAAAATTTACAACTAGCTTTTTCGATTTTATCTGCAACAAGATCAACATTACCAAGGCTGTGTAAGCGTTGAGTTGCGAAATCCCGTGGCAAATTATACACTAGTTTTAAAATCTTGTTCTGACAGACTTGCAGTTTTTTTAAGTGACTCTTGGCAGTTTTCCCCCATACTGGACAGCCGTAATAAATAACTGCGAAGAAAATTAGTTTCATGATCAGTACTTTATTATCTAAACTTAATAAGGAATTTCGGCTTAAAAACGGGTACAGTGTTCTGGAAAGAATGTTGATCTTATTGGTAACATAAGCTACATGATCCTTAAAAGTTAATTTAGGATCAAGGACAATGCCTAAGTATTTAACTTTTTGTTCCCAATCTATACTTTCATTATTAAAAGTTAAAAAAGACTGAGGTAGATAGTCTCGTTTTCTTCTTCTACTAAAGTAAATAGCCTGTGTTTTGGTGGTATTAACAAGAATATTCCATTTCCTAAAGTAACTCAGCGAAATGTTAAATGCCTGTTGAAGATTGTTAATGATAATTTGGGGAGACTGATCTGAGGTTAAAATTGCAGTATCGTCAGCAAAAATGGATGCTGTGCATGCGTATGGCTCAGGAAAATCAGATGTGTACAAATTGTACAATATAGGGGAAAGACAAGAACCTTGAGGACAGCCAGCTGGAATACTTATACAGTCGGAGGAACTTTTGCTCATGTGTACTCTAAAGGATCTATTAGTAAGGAAGCTTTGAATTAATTTTATTAAACGAAGTGGAAAATTATAGTTGTACATTTTGTAAATTAAAGCATTATGCCAGACGGAATCAAAGGCAGCTTTAATGTCAAGCAATAACATTCCTGTCGATTTTCTAGAAGCGAAATTGGTTTTAACAAGATTTCGAATTTTAGTCAGAGGATGTAGGGTACTGCGATTCTTTCGAAAACCGAACTGAAAAGCAGGAAGAATTTGATTATCATCAACAAAATTATTAAGCTCTTCCTTAATAATTTTCTCCAGAATTTTACTTAGGCATGACAATAAGCTTATTGGTCGATAAGAAAGGGGATCATAAGCAGGTTTGTTGGGTTTTTTGATAGGAATGGTTTTGGATTGCTTCCAAATATTTGGAAAGTACCCAAAGAGAAAGCAAGCGTTAAGAATAGTTGTAAAAAACTGCAGACCAACTCTTGGTAGATGTTTAAGAACATTGTTATTTATACTATCAATACCTGGAGCTTTTCTTGCTTTTAAGTTTTTTATGATACTGCGTACCCTTTCTGTTGTGACATTAATTTCGCTAGTACGTGGTAAGGCAAAGGACGTTAGGCGCTGCATAACCCTGTCCACCTCACTTACCGTTGTTGTATCACTGAGGTTGTTAGAAAAGCAATGATTTAATGCAAACTTAGCAGCTAAAAGATCGCATTTTTCTCTATTTGTGATGAAACGTTGACTGCCCTCTTTCAACGTTGGGACATTTTTGCTCTTTTCTCTTATGATTTTAGTTAGATTCCAAAATGGAGAGGAATTTTTATGCAGCGACAACAGAAGGGAATTCCACGATTGGTTCCTGAACGCTTTTACTTCGGAAGAGATTTTCAAATTTAGCCTTTTTACTACAACAAGGTCGCTAGCATTTCTGTATCTTTGCCAAACACGTCTGAGGTAATTTCTTAGGGTAATAAGGTTCTTGATGTACTGAGGAAGTGGTTTTTGAGAAACAATTGGCGTTTTTTTTGGAATGCACGCATCTATTGCAGAAGTAACTACGCTCGTAAATGTCGATATCATCGAGTCGATTTCATCTATATCCCTGATTGAAGATAAATTGGGGACAATTAAACTATGTGATATTTGCTGACTGAAGCGATTCCAATTGGCATTTTTATAGTCTGGTAATCGGTAGTCAGTAAGGAAGGGAGATTTGTTGTATGTAATTACGACCGGTAGATGGTCAGAGTTAAGGTCTGTGGTAGCAGTGGGATGTGAGACATGTTCAGATATATTTGTGAGGAAGTAATCTAGTGTAGATGGCTGCCTATTTGGATCAGACGGAATATGAGTTGGCTCATTAGGATAGGCCATAAAAATATTGTAAGAGCTCAACTTGTTCAATAAAATGTTTCCCCAGCAGTTTGCTCTGTTACAACCCCAATTTTGATGTCGACAGTTTAAGTCGCCACCATTTATAAACTTTTCTGCCCTAGTTAGCTTGTACAAATCTAATGCAAACTGTCGTTTAGAGCTTACATCTGAACACAGCCCTCCTGGAAAGTAACAGGAATATATATAAATAAAATTTGTATTGTCTATGTATAACTTAATACTAATATTTTCAATAAATACTGTATTAATAGTAGGAACTAATTCGTGTTTTATATTTTACCTAATAATTATTGCAACACCACCACCCCTAGCTTCGTCGCGATCATTTCTATATACTTTAAATTCTCTATGTTTGATAGAGTGTGCACTTTGCAACCAGGTTTCGGTTAATAAGCAAACCTGAACATTATTAGTTAACAGAAAGTTAATCAGTTCTTCTTTTTTGTTACGAACGCCTCTGGCGTTCCATGTTACAATTTTGATGCTGTTATCCATTATGATAAAAATTTAAAAGCTAAATTAGTAATAACCTGGAACTGATCAGTTTTGTTTTTGCAGCCCTTTAAACCCCTTAATTAGATCTAAGGTAATATTTTTCATTTCTTCTATGGGGCCATACCCAAATTACGTGACCCGTTTAGGGTGGGGGAGGGGGTTTTGAAAATACCACGCTTGGTCACTCGACCGGGGGGGGTCTAAGTTTTTGTCACGTAGTCCAATGTGATCCATAACGGAATGATGCGCTGCTTCAGATCCTTCATCTTGATTGATTGGCGTTCAAAATAAAACATGTAAAAAACATGGGAATAATTGTTAGTAGTGGATTTTTCTACCAACTTGACGTCAAGACATTTTAGACCCATTCTTATAAGTTGCTTTTTCACGTCGTTCGTGTCAGTTTTATCCAAACCAAAAAGGAGCGCTTTGTAGGGTTTCTCACTTTTCGTGGCGTAAGTAAAAAACTCATAATGATTGCCTAATTTGTCAGTCATCACGTCAAAATCATTTCTGTTATTACAAAAAAGTTTTAGACCAACAGATGTTTTACGTACGGAAAAATCCTTGATTTTATTATCATTACACAGTTTATGTATTTGTTCCAATTTGCATTTAAGAACTGTTATGGGAGGCACATACACTCTTGTAGCCTTTTTGACCACAAATTCCACTTCTTCGTCATCCTCTTCTGCAGTTTGCAGTGGACTAAAAAAGTTATTATTGTTTATGTTATTCATTGTTTTTAGTCTTTTATCTGTTTCGCTTGACCGCAAAGCGGTCGAAGCCGAGGTTTTACGAACTCGTTTAATTTTGTTAATTTACGGGAAACGAAGACACACGCACACTCGGATAAGTCAAAGTGAATGACAGCGGAGTCTCAAAATTTTTCAGTTGCCACCAAATAGTTTGTACTAAGTTTATATAGAAATCGTATATAAATAAGTACATTCGCACACGGAAAACGATTATAATTGCCACAGTCGCGGTCTTGTCCATTAAACGTTAAATTTAACTTTTTTTTTATTTTATATAAATAAAAAGGAGCATTATTATTATTATTATTTTATTTTATTTTTTTTTATATAATTATAAAGTAGTAGTTAATTCTTAGTTATAAACAGTTTGTAGTCAGAGCAACGTAGGCCTTCAGGCTGTCATTACAAATTATTGTCACTTTATTGTTTTAAGCTTAATAAAAAAAAAAAAATTTGTTAAACAAAAACATTTTTAATGTTATTTAATGAACTTGAAATTTTTTAATTTAAAAGGAACATTCATATAAAAGCAATGCCGTTCTTAACTCAATGCATCATGAACATCAACACAAACGCAGCCAGAACCAATGCTTGCTTTTGCTTAGTTATTGTTTTTCACTGCAGCTTTTGCTTGTATACGCATATTTGCAACTGTAACACAGTAGTGGCTATGGATTAGAGGAATGCGAGTTTGTCTCCCAATCCAATAGAACAGAGATCAATTCCTCCAAGGATATTTTTAATTAATTATACCCTGTACCGTATGGTACAAAGGGTATATTGTGTTTGTGCAAGCCGAAAATGTATGTAACGTACAGAAGGAGACGTCGGAGACCCCGCAAAGTTACCTAAAGTATGACCAGAGTGACTAGAAAAGTCGATATACCCATGTCCGTCTGTCCGTCTGACCGTCTGTCCGTCTGTCCGTATGAACACCTAGATCTCAGAGATGGTAAGAGCTAGAGCAACCAAACTTTCAGATTAGATCCCTTATTAATCCATAGGAGACAAGTTTATTTTATTTTTTTGATATCGGGATTACATTATATAGCTCCCATAGGGGTGTTTCAGAGGACCTCGAAAAAAAGCAAAAGTTTTAGATGGATAATTCGTTTGTTTATTAAGATATCATAACCAAATTTGGCAATCGCAAGTTTTTTAGAGACACCCAGCACTGTACCAAATTTTATCAAAATCGGTTGACTATATCATATAGCTTCCATAGGATTGCTCGGCCGAAAAAATGTTTTTTGTACAAAATTCGTTGTGTTTCGTTTGTTTGTAAAGATACCGTAACCAAATTTGGCATTAGGAAGTTTTTTAGAGTTCCCAAGCTCTGTAGCAAATTTGATCAAAATCGGTTGACTATATCATATAGCTCCCATAGGACCAATCGGTCAAAAAAACGTGTTTTGTATAAAATTCGTTGTGTTTCGTTTGTTTGTGAAGATACCGTAACCAAATTTTGCAAGAGGACGTTTTTTAGAGTTCCCAAGCACTGCACCAAGTTTGATCAAAATCGGTTGACTATATCATATAGTCCCCCTAGGACCGATCGGTCAAAAAAACGTGTTTTGTACAAAATTCGTTGTGTTTCGTTTGTTTATGAAGTTATCGTTACCAAATTTGGCATTAAGAAGTTTTTTAGAGTTCCCAAGCACTGTTCCAAATTTGATCAAAATCGGTTGACATATCATATAGCTCCCATAGGAACGATCGGTCAAAAAAACGATTTTTTTACAAAATTCGTTGTGTTTCGTTTGGTTTTGAAGATATCGGAACCAAATTTGGCAGTCGGAAGTTTTTTATAGTTTTCAATCAGTGTACTAAATTTGATCAAAATCGGTTGACTATATCATATAGTCCCCACAGGACCGATCAGTCAAAAAAATTTGTTGGTGCAAAATTCGTGTGGCACTCGGGGACTGCCGCGGTAAAGCTATTGCATAGCATTTTTATCAACTCATGCAAT